>CM053791.1:33888648-35353648 GCA_028749045.1 Cupressus sempervirens
CTTTTGTGGTGATAACAATCAGTCCTATCTTAAGTATTAATTTTTTTAGTTGTGTTAATGCTTTCTTTATTAGTTAGTATTCAATTTTCACTACTAAACTAGGTGATACATCTTGGCATGCTCGGTGGGACCCCACATTTGGGTCAACCTAATCAATATATTGGTTTTTTTGTGTTAACTAACCAAAGTAACCTTGTTTTCTTGTGTGTTTTTATGATAAGTTTGCTAATTTTCTTGTACGTATGCAGGTCATCCTTTAGAAATCATGCTCCTAGAAATCTAATCATTTTTGGATTTTTGAACACGAAAAAATAGCTTGTTTTTTGATCTCGTGACCTTGGTAACATGACCTTGCAATTGCAAGAATGTAGCTATTAATCGACAAGAATGTGGACCCACAAATGGGAGTTCACAGTTCATCCCCAACCAATAATTGCCATGTGTCCCAAAACATCTTAGCATTCCTACTAGTATTTCCTTCTACAGGAATGCTAGAACAACTTGTAGAATCGCTACCATTTTCCTAAAAGAATGTAACTGTTGCCCAGTCAAATGTTCAAATCGATTCCTACCATTGACCTCTCAAACCTACCAAAATAATTTGTTGTGAGATCACTTTATTATTGGATCACACTATGTTTTTTGAACCCACAGCCTAAAATTTTCACAGTCTTCACCAATTTTGTTCTGCATTCCTGTGAACCTTTCTCATATTCTCGCACTTGTAGGATCACTTCCTAAACCTACGAGTTTGCACTTTTGTCTAGTTTTCTCAAAATTCTAAGAGTTTTTTGTGTATCTTTTTATGCTGGTGTATTTTTTTGTAGGTTTTATCGTCATCATTATCTTTTAAATGGCTTAATATTGAACAAACATTACTTTTTTTTATGGAATGAATGTTTAAAGATTAAAATTAACCATTGTGATGAACACTTTATTTTAACATGTTAAAGAACATTATGTGCAAACACTTCAAATTCGGGGTTTAAAATAAACTTCATCAAATCTTGAATGCCCTAAAGATTGAAATGCTCTTATTCCCTCATCTTTGAAGCTTTAGTGCATGATTTCTCTTTTGTTGACTCAATTTACTTTTTTTGATGATGTTGTGAAATTGGAACGAATCTTGTATGTTGAACACATGTGTTTTTAAAAATCATAGAATAGAGCATTAAAGTGTCCAAATAGTAATGAACCCCATGTCTTACGTGTTTTGAAATTGTGCATTTTTGCACATTTTGGAATTCTCTCTTTTCATGCAAAGCAAGACCATTTAAAATATGCGACACATGTATCTAAAGTTGTTAGAAGAATCATTTGCAACAACCTAGGAGTGCTTCTAATGAGTTCATCCACCTTTGGGAAGTGCATCCCCTTTGGTGAGAAGCTCAAACTAGTAAAATTTTTGGCTAGTATATAAATGAGGGGAAAGGTAAAATTTCTCACTCTATCTCTTAAGTTTAGGTGGCATGTTTCTGGGGGTAGCCTGAGGTGGAAAAACTTTTCCATGATTTTAGCATGTCCAAAATAGATGCTTAAGTGGATCATAGCCAGTAACAACCATTTAAGCGACTCCATAGATCCATTTACAACACCCTTAGTCAAAAGTATCTCACTTTTTTCCATGGTATGTTCATTCATGGTATAGGGGAAACAACATCCCCTAAGATTACTCACCATTGTGCTCCCCTGGTTTAGGCATAAGGCCACTTGAGTTTCATCTCCAAGGGTCATTGTTCCTATAGAAGAGGAACTTCTATTTGTCATGCCTTGAAGATTCTCTGATGTGTATCCTTTGTTGATCAACTCTTGTGTTGGCTCACCTCTTTTATTAGAGGGAAATATTGCACTAGAATCAAGAGACATCACGTTGTGGGCCATTGAATAGCATATTGCAATAAAAAATCTTACCTTAGGGATAAAGTGTGTGTTTGAATTATTTTATTTTCTGATCAAGACCTGTACAAAAATTTTGTTGAACATACATAATTCAGTGGTTATTATCAAAATCCTTTTACTAAAGAGATCAACTATTTGTATTTCTCAAAATTTATTTGTCCTTTGAGAAATTGTTTTCCCATTCACCCTCATATCAAAAAAGAGAAGTTTTATCTTTGTCATCTCGAATGAAAGTTGTTAGCAAGTCCATTCGCAATAACTGCTCATCTCATTGGTCCAGTCTATCCATTTGTCTAAAAATTTATTCTTGTTCTTTCAAAACACACCAAAAATCACTAAGAAACTTCTAGTCCCAAAATCCTTTTTTTGTCCAAAGTCTTGCTCATTTTCAAAAAAAAAAAAAAAACTTTGCTATCTACCTACTTGACCGAAAATATCACAATTTATCTTTGAGATACCTCACATTCCCATATGGAAAATAGTTGTTAGTAAGCCCACTTGCAACATCATCTTTTCATCTTGGTTTACCTTTTACCCATACTTGTTACTTAGAAATCCCCAAGCATACCCCACAAAGACTAGTTACCAAACAAACCTTTTGCTCTAAAAATCCAAAAGTTGCTCTTTTCAAATTACCTTTTGCTATCAACCTACTTGACTGACAATGCCACATATTGTCCTTTCCTAGATGATAGCTAGCCAAATTAATCTTAAAATCCATAGTCTGCTATTTCTCAATCGATTTATGTTCGAACCCAAGGTCCAAAAGGTATACTTGTCATAGTCACTACCTCTAAAACCCCACAGTTGTAATCAAATCCCTTGGAAGTATCTCATGCCAAGCCATCCCAAACCTAAGTTTAAGAATGGTAAGCTTCTTCAGATACTAGCTTATAAGGAAATCAAAGTAGAGCATAAGAAGCACATCCCTAACCTAAGGATTGCCAAATTAGATCAAATTGAGAAAGATAGAGTAGAGGTAGCATTGCAAATTGAATGGGACTACAAAATTGAAAACCTAACCTTTCATCATGGTGTTAATATGAGCCTTATCAAAAACTCTACTATTACTCATTTTGATTAGGTCCTTCCTTTTTTTTCACACACTTGTGCACTTATAGGTTTGGTCTCTCACTAGGAATCACACTATCCGACACAAACATTTAAAGTAACACCATCTCCTCTCATCTTAGGTTGTTAAAGAAGAATCCTCCACATGCACTGTTAAAATCTTAGCGTTATTCCCTCACTCACTTAGAAATATTTTTCATCACATCTATCATCATCTTGAGTATCCTTGAAACACAACATTTTCTAGAGATAGGTTGTTATTGGTGTCCCACATCACCTTGAGCCAAAGGTTAGGGTCACACATTTTGCATCACCATCACATTTCCACATTAATATTTTAGAAAACCAAAAGTCTCTTGCACTTCACACCATATCATTTAGACTCCCCTAGTATCATACATATCTAGCATCATCCCTTGCTACACTACCATCTTTAGAAAAATCACCCTTTCATGCCACCCACCACACATTTTGGTAGGAGCACATGGAAAGAGAAGGACATGGATCCTAGTCATAGTAGTAACACAATTTGAGCTCAACTACATGCTGTAGTTTCCATGATGTCATTAGATCCACCACCACAAATTCTAGAAGAACCAAGATCCTCCATAGATGTTGAGGCATTCATGAACCAACCTAGTCATGCTACCATTGTAAATGCCATCATAGATCAAAACAAGGAAACTATCATGGAAAATTTCTTAAGGGAGAATGTTGGTGCCTTTGAGTTTTGGCGTCCAACCCTTGTTGACATAACAAATCCTACCCACCCTTTGTTTGGATGGCAGCCACCTCAGATAGAACTAGCATACCCAAATATACCCTCTACCCAGGTGCCTATTCCCATTTTGCAAAACACCCATCCCACTCTCACTCAATCCCTAGTGCATACTACATCTCAACCAACCCTGAGAATACCATCTACATCTATTTCTACCACTCATTTTTTTGTTCCACCAAATCCTATATTTGCATCAAGTAACACTACCTTTTCACTTCCACCCCACATCACATCTAGTCCATTTACTACTCAAATATCACCACTAGGGTCCAATACCTAATCTTCCATCCCACCTAACATCACTATCAATCCCTTCGTAGCTAGCCAAAGCTTTTTAGTTACATTTCCTTTGGGACTTTGGAATACTACTGTGACATAGACATCTATCACTAGTCTTCCCCATAGCACTGTAGTCATGTTCATACCTCAGGCACTATCATCCACCACTTCACAAAGTTATTCACTCTCACCCCTCACTAATTATTTCTCCATGTGACCTTTAGGCAATAGCCAAACCACCCTACCCTTGCAGTTCCCTTTGACGAATACTCTACTGTAGATAAATTACCTTGTACCTATTCATAATCAGTCATACTCTCAAGAAGGTGCGCAACCCCCATATATTGGACATGGTATGTATTCCCAAAGGATGGCATAGGCATAAACCACATTACCACCATTTTAGCCATAGTCTTCACACTAGCAATATGCTCAAGCACCCACACAAAACTATCTCACAGGGCAGCAACATCATAGCTACTTTCCACACCAAACAACTTCTTAGCAAATGTAGTAGTATGTACAAACCACATTCTAGCAACCCATAGCATCCATCCCACCAACTATGCAACCTATTTTTCTACAAATGCCATATGGCAATCAAGGTTTTCCACATCAACCTTTAGATCCTAGCATGTATCCTAAATTGGGTGCACCTGGATTGGGGGCACTCACTCCCCCACCTATAAACTTTGAATGGGAAGAGATGAAGAATGGTCTTAAAGCCCTCAAAGATGGAACATACACCAAAAATTTCAAGTTTCAGAATGATTTCCCATACCCTTTTGAGAGGACTATCTCGATGACACCATTTCCTAAACATTTTGAGATCCCTAAGTTTGAAAAATTTAGGGGGAAATGTGATCCAGTTACACATGTTAAAGAATTCTATATGCATTATTAGGAGGTAGCTTATAATGATGTGTTCCTCATGTGGCTCTTTCCCAAGAGCCTAGTAGGACCATCCCTAGAATGGTTTTGTCTTATCCCTCAGGGCACTATCAAAACTTTTGCAGAACTTTCTAAAGCCTTTGTTTATTAGTATACCCATCTCATTGAAACCAAACTTTCTATAGTAGACCTAGTCCACACTAAACAAAAAGGATGAGAAAGTCTTGTAGAATACTTAAAACAATAGTAGATCCTCACAAAAAGGATTACTTGTACCATCCCTGAGTGTCATCTTGTCAAGATGTTCATAAAAAAAGCACACCCTATCCTTGCTCATCATATGGTTATGAACTATTTGCAAATGTACAAGGACATCAAAGAAAAAGGGACGGGCCTCAAGAAAGGCATCAATAAGGATGGTGTCATTAGATTGTATAAATAAAACACCCAAGACCGAGGTTCAAGCAATGAAAAAACCTCATACTAGAATAAAAAAAAAAACACAGTGATAGATGGTGCCATTGACACCCAACATGTTCATATTGTCAAGGTGGTTACCAATGTTCCTACCACATTTTGTCAGCAACAACCTTATAAGCAACAACCCCCTATGTATCACCAACCATCTATGCAAACTCATCAACAAGTACCCATGCATCATAATCAAACTAATGCTATCACACTATTGGTAGGTAGTAAACCTTGTGTTCAAAGGAAACTGCATGTATACACTCCATTAGAGGAACCTCTTGATGTAATCTTTGAAAAATTGGCCAAAGATAACCTTGTTTGGTATCCAAAAATGCAACCCTTGGAGCCCAATCAGTCTAGAGCATCCTCGTACAAAGATAACGAATATTGCAAATTCCATCATGTCAAAGGACACACTACACTTAAATGCATGTAGCTTAATGATTACATACAAGACCTCATTGACTGGAAGCAGATCATAGTGGGGGCACAACCCTCACCTAATGTAGGATTAATGATGTATCAAAATACTTTCCCTCCTTGTAACACGAACCCAAGAAAGGAACCTACAAACCCTCCTATCAACAAACAAGGTGACAACTAAGATACATATTAGAATTATACATGAGCATACTTAGACTATGGTAGCTCAATTGGTCGCATATCAAAAGTTGAGCCATCTATCAATGTCATAAATATCAAGGGCCCATACACCCAGTGTGCAGTTGCTACTTGCCAAACATGACTCAATATAGCTGGTCCAACTGTATCTACACAAATCAGACCACCATTAGCATGACCACCTCCATCTCGATCATCTCCATCAGAATCACCTTCATTATGATCGCAAGATAACATCTTGGAACACCTTGGAAACATGCTAGCCTAGATCTCCATCTTGGATCTCTTATGGACAAGCCCACTTTATTAAGAGATCCTTGATAGTACTCTACATGAGTCACACATCCCCTCTAACATAAATGCCACCAAGTTTTATAATTTGGTTGGCCATATTTTTGCCTCATGTGCCTTATCCTTCAAAACCACAAATATCCTAGTAGTTGAACCTGATCACATCCTCCCATTTCACATAGCTATCATGGTTTTTGACTTTATAGTAAAATGTATCATGATAGATAATGGATCAGCTCTAAACCTATGTACTCTAAAGTTCATCAAACAAGCAAGATATATTGAAGTAGACATCATCAATGAAGTGATCACCATCAATGCATATGACAATTTGGAGTGCACTACTAAAGGAACCATCTTGCTCCCTATTAGAGTTGGCCCAACCACTCAAGAAACACTTTTTCATGTAGTTGATCTTAACTTTCAATATAACATCCTCCTAAGTTGCCCATTGATTCATGCCATGAAGGCCATTCTATCCACATATCATCAATGCATCAAATTCTCCCATAATATTACTGAGATAACCATCCACGCAGATCTTGAACCCTTTGCTTATTTCAATGCAATTGAAGCTTCATACACCAATCACTACCCTGAGATTGAAATTGGAACCACCACAACTAGTTCCTTTGGCACTTGCCATGATCTAGACACCATTTTAGCTTCCACTCTTTCCATGGTTAAAATCAACTACCAAGGTTGTGGTGAGTATAGTCTCATAGATGGTTTTGCTTTTGGCACTCTACCACTTGATCTACATACTCAAGGACACCTAACACATCAAGGGCCTATACTAGAAACCACCTCTCAACTCCACTAGCTAGGCTGTACCATATTTTTCACCAAAGGTATCCTTGATGGAGCAGAAAATGCACCAGACATTAACACATGGCTATACAAAGAGCCACCTCCTTAAAGTGAAACAATTCTTGATCACTTTAAATAGAAATATCCCTGGTCACATTGCTTGGCCATAGAGCAATCAGATTATTAGGGAGGTGGTTTAGGCCATCAAGAATTAGGTATGAGACAGCCTATAGAAGCACACTATGATAGAAAAATAAAGGCTTGGTCTATGGACTTCCCGCAACTAGGGGCACTACAATAGAAGTGCACGCCTTTACAAACATCTAGAACACTCTCATTGAGGTTGAAGACATCCCTAAGGAAGTTGAAAAGAAAGCTTACAATGATATTTTCCTTGATGAAATAATCCTTGGAGCCTATATGCTCTTCCAACTATCCTTGAATCTCATATACCTACCCCTCGCTCACCTCAAACTCGTAGATTGTGACCAACCAAGTATCATTTATGTTGACGAGTTCTCTATCAAGCATGCACTCCTTAAATTCATGGGGGCAAAAATGCCACATAAATGACTGCCATCGCCACCAACTATGTCTACAAGCTAGATCACATGGGTTACTTTGGGGAGGAGGAAATCTCTACTCACAAAAATGAAATTAAAAAAGAAACAAAAAAGCAAAAAGATCAAAGAAAAACATCACATGGTGAAAAATCCTCTGGAGCACCATTGGGTGACTTAAAAATAAAATAAAAAATAGAGGACATATCCAATAGTGAAAACCTCTCAGAGGCACCTGAAGATGGAGATTTCATCCTTCTCCCACAAGAGCATTGGCCTCCTATATCTTCAATTTTGATAGAAGAAACTTAGCTTGTAAATATCGATTTGATAGAGACACCACATATCATATACATTGTAGCTTCTCTACCACCCAAGCAAGTAGATCTTCTCATTGAGATCCTCCATAAGAATTTGGGTCATTTTGCATGGTCATATCAAGACATGTCTAGGTTGGACCCCAAACTAGTAGTACACCATTTGGTAGGGGATCTGGAGGCCAAACCTGTCAAGTAGAAACTTCAAAAAATGCACCCCAAGGTGGCTTTATTAGTCAAAGTAGAGCTAGAAAAGTTGCTAGAGGCCAAAATCATTTGACCAATAAATTATTCTAAATGGATTTCTAACATGGTACCTTTTACCAAGCCCTCTAGTGATATAAGGATTTGTACCAATTTTAGAGATCTTAATAAAGCTTGTCCGAAGGATGACTTTCCATTACCAAATATGAACATGATTGTGGATCTCGCTGCAGGTCATGAACTCTTGTCACTAATGGATAGTTTCTCCAGATATAATCAGATTCATATTGCAAAAGAAGATCAGCATAAAATGACATTCAATACACCTTGGGGCACATTTCTCTACAACATGATGCCATTTGGGTTGAAGAATGCTAGGCCAACATATCGGTGTGTGATGACGATCATCTTCCATGACCTAATCCATAAGATACTTGAGGATTACATGGATGATATTTTAGTCAAGTCTCTCAATGCTTTGGATCACTTATCTCACCTTAAGGAACTATTCAATCGACTGGCAGAATATCATCTCATGCTGAATCCAAAGAAGTGTGTCTTCAATGTTACTTCAGGTAAGCTCCTAGGCTTCATTGTGTTATAGTGTTGCATCGAGATTGACCCTAAGAAATTCAAAGCCATTATGGATATGGCTCCTCCTAAGACACTCAAGCACCTTTGTTCTTTGTAAGGAAAAATCCAATTAGTCTAATGGCTCATTTCTCAACTTGCTGATAAATGTCAACCCTTCACTCACCTGCTTAAGAAAGATCAAAATTTTAGATGCCAACACAAATTTGAGCTCATCAAGTAATACTTTGCTAATCCACCTATTTTGGTTCCTTCAGTTGTAGGGTGTGCACTCATATTGTACATCACAGCTACTCCCATAACATTAGGTTCTCTTCTAGCACAACTTGATGATGTAGGAAAGGAAAGAGCTATTTATTACATTAGCTGAACATTAATGGGCTATGAGATCAACTACACACCAATGGAGAAGGCATGCTTAGTAGTGATATTTTCTACCTGGAAGCTATTTCATTACATGTTGAGTCATACTGTGCAACTAATATTAAAGATTGATCCATTGAAATATATGCTCTCTTGCATAGTACTTATCAAATGCTTGGCAAAATGAGTTACGCTTCTTAGTGAGTTTGATATTCAATATATTGACAAAAAGGCCATCAAAGGCTAGGCTATTACAGATCACCCACTCATCATGGAATTTCTAGATGAACACCTCTATTTGATAGAAGAACAATCACTCTAGAAGCTATATTTTTATGGGTCCTATAAATCTCATGGCTCTAGCGAGGGCATACTCTTGGTTACACCTCAAGGTGATTATATTCCTAAGTCTTTCAAGCTATAATTTTAGTGTACAAATAACATCATAGAGTATGAGACCCTTATTATGGGACTCAAAATTTTCATTGAGTGGAATATCACGAAGCTTCAAGTCTATGGTGATTCTTAGCTTATCATCAAACAAGCATTGAATGAATATCAAACCAAGGATGACAAGCTACTACCTTACAAAGATCTAGTTGACCAATTGAAGAAGCATTTTACTTAGATCCAGTTCATATAGGTACCTAGACTCTAGAATAAGGTAGCTGATGTGGTGACTACTATTGGTTCTCTCTTGGAAATGTCATGTGAAGCTACACAATATGAATTCTTGGTTGAGCAACTACATGAATCAACATGAGTCTATATATTGGTTGGTCCCTAATCTCCATGATACCACAAAATTCATGCTTACCTACTAAGTGGTATCATATCTCCTCACATCACATGAACCCAATGCCAAAACCTTATTTTCAAAGCCTCCCATTACACTATCATCACCCAAACCCTATATCATTGTGGTTATCATGTTACTCTCTCTCAATGTTTAGATCAAAACAAGGCTATGATGGCTCTCAAAGAGGTGCATGTTGAACTTTGTGGTGATCACATGAGTGGGATGGTGCTAGAAAAGCAAATCCTTCAAGCTAGATACTATTGGCATACTCTAGAACATGATGCATTTGAATTTGTGAAATGCTATTTACCTTGTCAATAGCATGCTAATTTGATTCAGGCTCTAGCACAGGACTTGCAACCCATTGCACCACCATGGCCCTTTGCCTGCTAGGGGTTTGATCTTATTGGCCTTATTGAACCACTTTCTTTAGAAGGGTACAAGTGGATAATCACCACCATTGACTATTTCACTAAGTGGGTCAAAGCTATTCCCCTTGTTACTACCACAAGATTTCAGGTGTCCAAATTTATCTAATATCCTATCATATGTTGCTTTGGCATCCTGGCCACCATTTTCATAGACCATGGGGGAAATTTTGAAAACCTAAATATGGAAGAATTGTGTACTTCCCTTCACATACATCACCACATTTTGAGCCCATAGTTTCCACAAGGTAATAATCAGGCGGAGGCAACTAACAAAACCCTACGTAGAATCCTTAAGAAAGTTGTCAATGACTCTTGCAATGATTGGCATTTGCAAATCAATCCCACCCTATGGGCATACCACACTTCATTCCATATAGCCATTGGAACAACTCCATACTCCTTCTTCTATGGTGCTAAATCAATCCTACCTATTGAGGTTGAATTCCCATCTCTTTACATCTCTTTACGAGGTCAGATATCTGATGAAGAGTATAGAGTGGCTTGACTTACTCATCTTGATCTACTTGATGGAAAAAGGAAATAGGCCTACGACCACCTCATGGTCTATCAAATTTTCCTCTAGTGCAATTTCAATAGGAAAGTTCATCCACACAATTTTTAGGAAGGCAACATGGTCCTTAAAGATAATATGAAGGTTCAGGTTGATAGAGAAAAGAAAGACAAGTTCAAGCCCACATGGCTTGGTCCCTATGTAGTCACGACATCTTTTGGCTTGGGAGCCTATTAGTTGTCTACCCTTGAAGGTGAACTCCTAAATGATCCTAACAACATTATTCACCTCAAGAAATTCTACACCTGAGGGAAAAATCTGCAGATCAAAAATAGACAAATAGAAATAAGCATCCAATGATTAAAACTTGGCAATTCAAGTTCCTTGGATAGGTCCTTGGTGAATACCTAGCAAATAGGTGACTAGTATACTACAAATTTTTCATTATCTATCATTGACATGCCCTACCCCCCCTCCCTCCATATCACCATTCCATATCAAATCACTCATCTTCCCATCTTTCCAAGGTGTTCCTCGTAGTTTTTCCTTTTACCAAGCTTCGTAGCATCATCCTCCAGTACTTTGCACTTTGCAACATCCCATCTCACTCTTGTGTTATAGCATCCAATGTATCATACCTAATGTATTCTACCATTCTACTCTACTGCATGTATCTTATCAAGTGATTTTCATCCTTATACTTTACCATATGTAGCATATATAGCCCATAGAACTTTGTGTCTCATACCCTTGCACTGATCCTTGTATCATATGTACCCTACCTTTTGTAAATATAATAGTATCCTAACCCTTGTACATAGATCATGCTTTACATAAACCCCACTTGTACAAAAATCCTTATATCATTGAAATGTTATCTTCTCATCCTAAGCTTTCCCCTACCATGTACATACCTACTACTATGTCTTTTGGTCTAAGTTCCTATATCATTGAATAGTCATCCTTGTACATACTATCCTCACCTTGTTGCAACATCTTGTATCCCTAGCTCATCAATTGATCTCTTTAGCAAAGGGTTACTTTTTCACTTAGCAAAATCTTTTGTTTTTTGTACATTTTGTTTGATTGCTTCCACACATATTTTGTTGTTTCTTCCTCAAGATCTCCATGATCATTTTATATCACAGTGTGTTTTGACTGGGGCAACTTAGGGGCATGGTTTTGATCACAATCTTTTTTCTACTTGCTAGTCAGTCAAATATTATCCTTGTATATTTCAAACATGTTTTTGTTTCTTTATAAAACATGGTGTACTTGGGTAATATCATTTTCTTCTGGATCACCTAGCATCATTCCTACACTAATCTCTCCAAGACTCATGTGTGATGTTGGGGCAATCCTTGCATGCTTGTTTGAGTTAGTCTTATGGAATTTTTAGAAATAGGCCTTGAAATTCTTAGTAACTTTAGTAGATCCCTAAAAATCCTATATCAAATAAAGTGCTCACACTACATAGTGGTACTTCCTCATGAAGTACCCTGTGCTCAAGCTTCCCCTACACTTCACATTTATTTTCATAACCCCTGCTATCCTCCTCTTTTTCATCACCTCTCTCCCTTGAACTCTCACTTTTTCCACCCTTAGAATCATTTGATTCAAATCATCAACCATCAACTCTTGTTCATTCTCATCATGATGTGATCCCTATCATAAATTACCATCCTAGTCCTAATCATCACTATGCTCCTAACTGTGAGTTTGTTGGTCACTCATTTTCCAACATCATTCTCCTTAGAGTCAGCATCTCTTACGATCACTTTTTATACATCATAAGCTCCCTATCATAAGTTTAGGATTAGTTATCTTATTCTACCCCCATCATTTATTTTGTATCTCCTAGACTCTACTATGTTATATTTTCATAGTTTTTATCCTATTATCATATCCCCAAAAATCATAACATTTTCTCTTTTATGCTCCTCTCACATGATTATCATAAGTTTCAGCTTTCTCTTTTTAGTTTATGGCTATTTTTTTAGCATATCATAAAATCTCCTGACCTCTTCTTTTGTTTATTTAAATTTTTGCATCATAGTTTATCATTCGTTTGTATAATGCCTTTCATAAAGCTCATCCCTAGTGTGTCACTTTTTTCAAAAAAGCATTATGAGTTCATCAATCAAATTATCAACACATTTTGTTTTGCATTGTTAGTTCATCATTAGATTAGGATACATCATTGTTATTTCTCAACTCATTCTTAAGTTCATCATTTCATTAGCATTTCATGTCCATCATTTCATTAGATTTTATGTATACTATTGAGTTTATTTTTCCATATCATAAATCTATTCTTTAGCATTCAATTGGTGAGTGATTTTTACATTTATCACTTCTCTTTTAATTTATATTTATCATCATGATAACAACATATCATCTCACATGTCATAAAGTAAATCCTATCATTAGAGATCACATAGATCACATCAAAACATCTCACATCATATGTATCATAAAAAGAATCACATCATTCAGGATCACATCATAAATATCTTGCATCGCATCTAAAATATCACAAAGAAAATCACATCAACATATATCACATCACATTTGAAAAATCATAGCTTGAATCAATCACATCATATCCTCATCATCATACCAAAATCACATGAAAACATATCACATCATACATCCAAATCATAGCACATATCACATACTACATCAAAAACTTTCAACACAATCATAAATCTCAACACATATCCCATCTTGAATCACAAATCATCAGCAATATCATCCAAATAGCCCATCCTGCATATCAAAGTATAGCAACAATACACATGACATCAACAATCCATAACACATCTCTCACCAGAATCATCCGATCTATATCAATGAAAGAATTAAAGAATAACAATCCATCAATGTCATAATATATAATGTCTGTATCATACACATGGGTCTATTCCCATGCAAAACATAAAGGTATCTCAAAATAGTTGATATGTACAAAATATTCAGTATCCCAAAATGACCAACTCATTGATAGTCAATCTATCATCTCTACATCATCAGTCTCCTCCTCTGTCTCTCCCATGGCCCCTAGTGCTACTAGTAGTGGCCTCATCAGTCCTCCCCATATCTTGTAACTCTCTACCTCATCTCTCCTCCCCTGCCTCTAGCTTGGTCCTTCCCTATGACTATGATATGTGCACTGGGACCCATCTGTACTTGCCCCCCCAACACTCCATCCATTTTACTGTCCTCCCTACATCCCTATGTGTGTACCTACTATACCTAACTAAGTCAGTCACCTATAGTGCTCAATCTAAGATGTCAGAACTATTTCATCGTATCTCCCCCAATAAAAGTCCACCCTCTCCCTTGGCTCCTCTACATCCCCTCATAGTTTCCTCAACTCATGTAGACCCCCTCCCATTGCCATCTACACTCGTAGGGTTGCCACCCCCAACACTAGCTTGCCTCTCTCCTACTGGAGAGTTTCTATCCTCACCTATATAGCCTACCTCTCTAGTGTTGCCACATCCAACATCCCCTCTACTCATCCTACCTCTATTTGCAACCTCCCTATCTCTAGACCTATCCTATCTGCCTACCCTTGTGCTATGTCTCCCTCTTAACTAAACTAATCCCACTCTATATGGAGCTAATCTTGTACCTACTATTTATGCTAGAGTAGTTGACTAATAGCCTCATGTGCCTACTATGGCAAGGCATAGTGGGATACCACTAACCCTCCTCCATCACCACCTACTGGCCTCTATGGCCTCTACTCCCTCTCCCTCTGCAACCTCCTCTACTCTACTCTCTCCTCTCCCCCTCTCTCCTCTCCTCTCTCCTCTCCACCTCTCTTTGGCTCTACCCCTCTCTCCTCCACTCTCTCCTCTCCTCCTCTCTCCCCCTAAGCTCCTCTCTTCTACCTCCCTACCCTCCATCTCTATTGTACTAGTCCCTCCTCCTAAGCAATGGTCACTACCTACTGTTCTAACCCTTTGGCTACATAGTACCCCTATCAGGCTACTCGAGCTAGCTCCCCTACTACCACTACCATCCTAGTAGCCTGTGCTCGACTCATTGGTCTTAGTTGCACAGAGGTATCTTGATACTCTTGAGTGGAACCTACATCTGTCATCTTGCCAAACCAATCCCACTACTATGGCTCTAGCTCCAGCAATGTCACATGCTAATACTGGCTCATGTGTCACATGCTAATACCAGTTCGACTCTGCTAGAGCCATCTACTACCATCTAAACTATCGTAGCACCCTATATAGCCTCTATTACTCAACTAGATAGGCCCACCAACCAAACACAAAGCATGGTGATATCATATATGGAAGTTGCTCTTCATCCTTTGCTCGTGGTCCTAGGCCCATGTATGGCCTCCACACCATTGTCACTATCTCATCAATGTAGACTCTCCAGTAGTCCACCGAATCTATGTGATGGTATGTCAGTAGCTTGGCCCAATTATATGCCATTGGTTCCTCCACCTAACTCTCTTTGTGCTCCAATGGCCTGAGTACGACAATATGTTCCCAAACTGGCACCTATAGCAATGTCAAAAAACCAATGCTCCTCCCTTGCCACTTGCCATCCTAGTATATTATCTGATGAAGGTCCTTGTATAGCTCAACCAACATCAAAGATCCCCATGAATCTGGGAGTCCTTCATCCATTATCTGCTTCACCACTAGGATCAGTGCCAAAGTAACTCCTATCACACCTGTATTTGGGGCAATGCACCTCAACACAAGCCCAAACATTTAGAAGTAAAATTTCCTCTTTGGCAAGACATGATCTAGATGCTCATCCAAGGAAAACTATCCTCACCAGATCTTGAACTCAACTCCAGGACCCATCGGTCCCTACAAAACCACCTCAACTATCATCTTTCTCATTGCCATCACTAACATCCCCTATACTGGTAGTTTGAAAATGTGGTACACATCCTCTAATGTCATCGTCATCTCCCCATTAGGTTAATGGAAGGTTGCCATCTCATTGTGTCATCGCTTGCATAGGGTTGTGACCATCGCCATGTACGTGCGAGTATGGGGCAACCTCACCAAGTAGCCTAGTCTGATTGCCTCGATCCTCATCCAACCTATAGGCATCATCATCTCATCTATAACACCACTAATCGTTGCTCCCATGATACTAAATCCTCCAAGGACCACTACACACCAAAAACTAGCTTAGATGTCAGCCTTCTGTGTTAGATTATGATTCTCAACCCCTCCCTTTCCCCCCTAGCTTTTTTTTGTTTCTTTTTCACTCCCATCTTGCATTTCCATGAAAATGCATTCTCATGAATCTAGCCCCTCATGTTCTTGTTGGTTTATCTTCTCATGGGATTGCAATGTTGACTTTTCCTTGTTCTACCTATTTGACTTTCGTTCCCACCTATGCATTCTCATGCTAACTAAAATCAGTAAACCCATGGACCACTGATCCTGTGGGATTGCATTTTCCCTTTTTTCACCCTAGTCAACCCAACCCCATCCTTGCTTTGACCCCTCTATGAGTAGGAAAGTGTCCCTTCTAACTGAATCATGTTCCATTTTGTAGGGGTGTGATATTGCAAGTTTACCCTTGATCCTGCATGAACTCCCACCTCAAGATTGTGATCCTACCAAAACTGCCCATAAGCCATAAATCTCTAGTTGTCCATGTTAGTTTCATGGGATCGTGATTCCCTCGATATTGCTTGTATTCCTATCAGATCTATGTCTGTTGGATCATGTTTCCACTTTTGTGGGAATGTAATAAAAAATGTATAACAAAAAATCACAAAGAGGTTTTAGACCCTACGAATCTATCAGGCATCCGCCATACTTGTACTTGTAATACTATGTCTGCTCAGTGATCTGGTCACCCAATAACTACCATCATAATCTCCAATGTAGAGCTCCTACTAGCAATATATCCTCCTCAATCTAAATGCAAATGACCCATTCTAGCACCCTTCTAGCCACTTATAGCACCTCCCAAGTGCCCTAGCTGCCCCTATAGGTCATCTAACACTATAGTTTTTCCTTGCCCCTCACTTTTTTCCATCTTCCATGACTTTCAAGCCCTTCCCCACTTACTATCATTTTTTCAAGAAGCCATCGTGATGGGTATGTGCAGGATCATGGTGTACCAAACTATGGCCTTAAGTGGCAGTGAAAAACTAGCAAATCAGGGTTATGTCAACTTGACACATAATTTTAAAGTGGTTCTAGACTTTATATCAAAAAGTTGTAAGAAAATAATCTGTAGGAAATTGAATCTAGCTTCTAAAATACAAGGCCTTATCTGGAGAAAAAATATTTGATTGGTCAAAAGTTTGGATTTTAATGCAGTACTACAAAAATTTCAGGGCGAAAATAAAAAGTAGGTGTATGTCTGACCACCTTAATCATAATGAAATGATAATATTTTTAAATATAATTTTAGCTATAAAAAGTAGACTCATGCCTAGATGTGACGCATATTTTTGGGAATTTTAATTCCAAATAAATAATTAATTATCAATTTTCTACTATACTATTTTTAGAATTAAAAAACTACCATGTCTGACCACCTTAACTAGTTCAAAAAAATCAAAATTAAGTTTTTTTTTTTTCTTATACTAGTCGAAGCATAGAATGTGATGCATCTTTTGGATTTCACAAATCCTATACGGTTTGAAAGTTATAGCTATTTTTCAACCAGTATCTCAATCAACACTTTGCAACTACCTCCATTAGAAAATAAGTAATAATTACTTACTGAACTTGTAATTTGACAAACCTTACATTTATGAAAAGCTAAGAACATTCTTAAGAAACCATTTTCATTACATCAAATTTTGGTTTAAAAAAAGTCGTTAGCTACATGGTTGAAGTAAAAAACACATAAGAACATGCAAAAAACACATTTTCGGGATGTTTTAAAGATGACCATATAAGGTTGGTATCGAAAGATATAGTAGGAATTATAAAGGTATTAATTTTTTTCATTTAGTATCGGGATGGGTGGGAAAAAATTTGGAATAGATTTTGAAATTCTTTGAGGCATTTCATAACTACATATTTTTCAGATTGCCACTTTTTGGCACACCATGATCCTGCACATACCCTGATGCTTTTTCTTTCCGCATCACCTTCTTGAGGGAGCATCATGCAGTCCATTCTCTCCTCTTCTACTCGAGATTGGGGCAAACATGTTGCTTCAAAAAGTCTTCTTCATGTTATTTATGTTTGAACTTCTTTGAAATAGTGTTGTTTCAACACTATGTCAAAGAGGGGAAAAATGTCGACACCTAAATCCAATTGCATCAATAAGTAATCATATTTAGTCATCTCCTAGGACATTATTGATTAAATATTTACTATTTAATTAATTAATTTTCATCCCCTAGTTAATTAATTAATTTAATTAACTATAGTCCAATTGATAAAATCAAATGATCAACCAAAATAAATTTATCAATTAAATCCCTATTCCTCTATTAAAATGGATAAATCATCAAATCTATTCAATTTAATTCCATACTCTCATTTTATTGAATTAATCATTAAATAAAATATCTAAAATCCTAAAAACTTATCCTCACCCCTAATCCAACACATTCACCCATACTAACCTCACTTAGCCTCCTAAGTAACCGATCCCATCAAAGCTAAATCACTTACCCCCTAACCCCCCTTCTAATCATGTGCACAACCATAAACATGGGTTAAGACTTGATAACCCAAACCAAAGTCAAAAAATATCTTCTCCCCTCACCCTCTAACATTTACGACTCTTACACCTCTCCCATCCTCTCTTTTATCTCTTACATGACTCTTACATACTCAACCACCCTCATCAAGCCTTTGACCAACCCTTATCCTATCCTCTCACACTCATCCTCCTTGTGACAAGTGTCACTAGTGCTAAACAAGCACAATCCTTGTGCTCCCTTTTGAGTGCATCCTAAACCTCCCTCACCATCTCATCATCTTGACATCTTGACCCTCCATTCCTCCAACCATTGGCCTATAAATTGAACTCCCTTCCTTCACTAAAATCATCCACCTTCCATGCAAAGTTATAATGATATTTTGAGAGCTCATAAACTACCAAAATACCATTATAATGTTGGAATCACTCAATGAATCCATTGTTGAAACCTTGCTTTATTCACTCCACCCATCCATCTAAAGCTTGAGCATATCTTGTAAGCATACACATCTTAAATTAGGGACAAATCCATTGCATCATGATGTTATACCATTAGGAGCCTACCATTCTTGGTTTGTTTCCTTTTGTGGTGATAACAATCATTCCTATCTTAAGTGTTAACTAACTTAGTTGTGTTAATGATTTCTTTATTAGTTAGTATTCACTTTGCACTACCAAACTAGGTGATACATCATCAACATTCATGATTGAAACAATGGTTTGGTTTGAGCTCAATCATCATAACACGCCAAGATATGAATATCACCCTCCTAAAATTGTAGTTGTTTCATACAGTACTTCTATCCCCTACACTTAATCATTAGATTCAACGTTATTAAACCTCTAATTGAACATTGTCAGCTCACTTGGAGCTTAAATTTTAAAATAGTAGCACTACTTCCTTGGAATCAAACCTTTATATACATCATGTACAATGGATCTACTCTAAGATTCATCCACATTTTCAAAGTTTCAAGGGTTGAATCTTGAGTGGGAACCATGAAACCAAAAATTGTCTTCTAGGAACCAACACACTATCTAAACTAGACTAATTTTATCCTAGCTACAAGACTAACACAACTCAACTTTCTTAGTGAATGAAATAGTCTCTAAATATCATAAACTACTCAAATTCATAGTTAATTTATAAGATTCAATCCATGTAATGTCACTATCACAATGAAAGGCTTGGTTTGCTCCTAAAATAGTATTGGAAACCACTATTCTCTATTCACAAACTCATAAATATTACAACTCTTGTCTTCCACCTTAAGATTCAAGTCTTGGCTAATATAATATGCCATTCCAATCATTTTAGGGCTTGTTGGTCGATCATCATCTGCTAAACTTTAGGGAATCTAAGGATAACAATGTTGTATGCAAAATTTGCAATAATGGAAAATGTTGTCATGACAACATCTTTAAAACATTTGGGAACTTCTTCTTAATCCATGATCCTATATCTTAGTACCTCTATCCTCATGATATTCTAAGGAATCAACTACTTTAATGAACCTAAGACATCATAATAACATTGAGTAACAAGATTTATGTGCCTAAGACACATTAAAGACTCCATCTTACTATTCTTTCTAAACACTAAGAAATTGAAATAACAACTAACAATAGATACTTAGTGACCTTAGTTCTAGTGACTAATTAACTTAGCCAACATTGAAAATGATATTCTAAGGTCTTCAAGGAAACTAATCTATGCTCTTGACTTGGCTAGAGTCAAGTACAAGCCAAAATCTTTCAAACCATGGAGGTAGCCTAGGTGTGCTCCTACACCATCATATAGTCATTACTTGTAGAATAATTTAAATAAATACAATATCAAAATGAATTCAATCTCTCATATGTATGACATGACATGCGAGGAACAAAGAGAAAGCACTTGTGGACAAGGATAACTTTAGTGTCTGATATTCTCCAATTGGTTAATCTCACTCATCGGGGACCCCAAAATTGGCTAATTTTGATACACTTTTGGGGTGGCCATGTTGCCTACACTTTACAAAAATTGGGTCCCATGGTTAGGTCAATTACTAATAATAATACGTAAGTATTTGTATTTTAGTGATGACTTCACAAATGGAATCTAACTTTTCCATGTAGTAAATTAAATATTTATGCCTACAATTTCTAAGACTTTTCCTAATCAATGGTCATATTTACAAATATTTGGTAAAAAATTTAGTTAGGTTACAAATACTTTCGCCATATTTTTTCCTAATTGGTACTTATAAAGAATTTTGATCATTTAGTAACCATTTTACTAACAATTTTTTACTAACAATTTTACTCACAATTTCCAACATTTGGTAACTGAACTTTTCGTAATCGGTGGTTAGAAAGAATTTCCAACATTTTCTCTATTCCAAATAATTTCAATGAAACTTATTATCTTTTATCACTTTGGCTCCAAAATAGATTTGATTAGGTGACATGTGTCTTTATTTCAAGGACTTTCTTTAAAAAATGGAACATTCTTTTAAAATTTTGGCCTAAACTAGGATTTTGGCCATTGGTTTAGGATCATCCAACATCTATAAATAATAGGGGTGTTTCCAAAAACCACCTTTTAATAATTTGGAGTGAAACTATAATAATAACAATGGGCTATATTTAGCCCTCAAATTTGATAATTAATAAAGTCCCATAATAATAATAATAAATCATGGTTTCTAGGTATGCATACTTATAACCAAAATTGTATTCAATAATGAAATATTCAACAAAATTTTATAGATTTTTCAAATAATTATAAAAAATTGTTAGTAAAACCAATATATTACCTCCTTAAAAAATCAAATTTGAAAATATAAATTAATTTTTTCCCTTGAATTAATGTTTGATTCCCCAATTTTTTTTACATTTTCTTGAAAGGGGTTTCTTAAAGTTATCCATTCTTTTGGACATCCCAATTTGACTTAGAGAAATTGAAAGGTGAACTAATGGCTAGTTTATTATTCTTCATTGCAAGTGAGATTATTATTCTTTTTCAAACACTCAAAGGTGAATATATCAAACATGGAGTTGAAAATGGATCTCAAAGATGGTTAGATTATTGCAGCCTTGGAGGCTTGGTATGATTTCTACATCACAATTTAGATATAATTTTTTATTCCTTCACACATTTTACATACATGCATACTTTCATGCTAGGGTTTCACTAACAGAGTAAAATCTTAGTATTTTAGCATATTTACAATCTAGATCTATAAATATAGGGTTACACACATACACACAATATTTTTCCTACCAGCTATTTGGGAATGTGAAAATTACCAAAATCATTAGTTGACTAATGAAAACTCCTTTATAGACAACCACACACATAAAACTCATTACAAATTTTCTGGTGGGTGTGAAAAGGACTACAAATATGGAACCTACAATCTATAAGATTTTTGGAGTCATCAAATGAAAATCACTAGACTACTACAACATAGTTTTAAGTCATCTTCTCAAGTTGACCTAGTCCTTTAGTCTTAGATTCTATAGAGATTTTTGGGTTTCATTTGTTTTTTTTTTTTTTTTTTTCTGATCCATGGTTAGAAGTTTAGAAATTGTTCAAATCTATGAGTTTTCAAGAAAAACTAGATATTCCTCTTCAATTTTTCAGGTGACTACATTATCCTTTATTTTACCTCTGAGAATACATCTACTTTTAGATAGTTGTTTAGTTATTTATGTGTATTTTAAATCTATATTTGTCATATATCTTGTTTGCATTTCATGAAAGAGAAATTTTTAGTGTACTTCCTTGACAAGCTTCTTCCCAAATTCAAGGTTTGGTAAGAGTTATTCTTGGAAGCCCCTCTTTCTCTTGTATTGGATAGCTCAAGAAGAAATTATTCAACTTTATTAGTCTTGTTTGCACTTCTTGTCATTGGTATCATTTCCCCCTTAGACATTTTGGTGAACCTAAGGTGAACCCTCCTTTTGTTTGATCTGGGTAGTTATATCTTTGTTTTATGCATTGCATTAATAAAAATAAAAACAAAAAAATAAATTTCTTTGTTAGGATTACTTTGCATTTTACATTTTTATATGTTCTTGATTAATATCACTTTGCTTCAAGATGTATAATTTCTTTCATGAGTATTTTGACTTTGTGTATATTGGTAAACCATTAAAGGTGTCTAGAAGTGAGGAGTTAGATGAAAAGAATGAGATCTTCATTGAATCTATCCCTCCTATAACTTCCTCTACATATTTCACAATCGACCTTTACAATAGGGTTATGTGATCGCTATCTATATGAGATAGTATGTGTATTATCAAACCTATTATCACTATTAAAGAATGTCCACCTAAACAACCTATTTCCATTCTTTATGATCTTCCTTAGGATGATAAGCCTCTTATAGCCTTTAAAGGGAAACCTGATCACATTTCAGTTGTTCATACTTATGGGTGCTAGAATAATCTGCAACCAAATATTTGAGTGACTCCTACACCTTTACCATTTTCTTGACTAGTACTTCCTCAAGCACTATAGTTACTATTGGGATGAAACATTGCATGCTTCATTTTTAGTCCCATTTCAAATTTTGAGAAATCAAGCCCCATAAATGCCCTTTTGATGAGATTGTACCTGGCTGTAAGTATGAGGCCTACATGGTATTCAATGTTTCTAACACCCTCCATTCACCATGTCCACCTGTTCCATGAAAATAAATCATCATTTTGAGCTGTTTGGCGAAGTCATGTTTTGAGCCAATGTCATTTCTGCATGTTACCCTAAGTGTCAAACAACGACAAGAGGTTGTGCTTGCACTTGAATATCTCACACCTAGAATTGTGTCATGACCCGCCACTTTGAGAGTGTCTAGTTTCCATACTTGAGAACCTATGTTTCAAAATTTGAGTCATTTCAAATTCATTTGACTAGGTTTTGAATAACTCAAAGTTGGTCAGCTACTGTTTTGTGCATGTGTAATTGTGCAAAATTCTGGGAAGCCTTGTTTGATGTGCTATAATTTTGACTTAGTTAACCCAACTATTGAAATTCCATTTGCGTTACATTGTAGACTTTAGAGACTTCCTATGTTTCAATTTTTAAGCCTTGACAAAACTGTTTGATCAATTTTAAAACGTGATTCCAAACACAATTTATAACTTTTTACTGGTGTTAGCATTTACAGATTTGTTGGAATCCCTGTTCATGATGTCATATTTTGAAATCCATGATAGGTGAATTTGAATGGATTGTACCACTATTTTTTACTCCAAAAATATTTTAAGTGTGTCCATTTTCAAATCATGACGAATCCATTTGCACACTTTTCCAGGCCAATTCCATTTGCAAAATTTTTTTTCTGTCAGTGCCTTTAATCTGCAAATTTTGAGTAGCTCACTTTGACCGTTCGCCATTCACCCCCAGTTATATGTCATGAGCCCAAATTGCATATCCATAATGTCCTCATGACAAAGAACCAATGTCCTAGTTTTCATTTTCCCAAGTGTCTGTTTACCCAATTTAGTGTTTTCCGACATGTTTATGTGCAAGCGATTCTGAAGGATCAGCTTTGGCAAAAAATATCTTTTGACTTCATATTTTTCATAAGATGAGATCTAACTGGGTGAAAGTATGTGGAACAAAGAGTTAGTGTGCCAAATTTCAGAGCTCGATCAATTGTTTGGATCAGTTTTTAAAGGCAGTCAATAAACCTCCTGGCACCTGATTCATAGTTTACAGAAAGTGAAAAATTGAGCTTTTAACGATCAATCTATAATCAAACTTGATTCAAAGAAATCTGAGAAGGTCAGTGGATTAGTTTGAAGGAAATAGTTGCACAAAAATGAATTTTTTTTAGCTGGACCCACTTTGGGGTCCGACCAGTTCCATTAGATGTAATCAATGTCAAATCATTGAAGTTGCTAATACAATAATAAAGAATGTTTTGATGCCTAAGAAAAACAATATTCAGAGGGAGTCTATTGTTGATGTATTTATGTTTTTTATATGGATTAGTTCATTGATGTCTTAGCAACATTATGCTTTGGAAATGAGGGGACAAAGGTAGGTAGAAAAGGCACTTCTAATGAAGAGAATGAGAGACAGGGTTCTGCTACTTCTGAGATTTTTTAAAACATCACCGATCTACTATGCTTCTATGTTATGTCACATTGTTCTAGGAAAGGTAATATATGCTTTATCTGTGAGAGCGGGTGAATCATGATGTGAAAGTGTAGTGTTTATTAGTTTATGCCGCTATAGAAATCTTTGTTTAAATTCTACGAAGATTCTTGCCAGTCAACAATTTAAAATAGAGCATCTGCAGAGCATCCCACATATGAAGAAGGCAGAAGGTAGGTCTCAGTTTGGATGGGGAATGAACAGACTAATCACTTGGGAATGTTTGCAAAATCATTACAAAAGAACAACTGAATCAAAGTTAATCTTGATTTGAGAAAGAGCCATATACAATTTTCACCATTTCCCTAATAAGAATTTTAATACATATGAATCTATGGCAGAAATTTCTACAGTTCGTAGAATGTTTACCCAGTCAAATAAGTGGGGAATGTAACATTAGTAGTGAACAATACCTAAAATATGTTGTAGTGTCATTAATGCGCATTAAGAAATGGTAGTAATATTATATTTTCATGTGATATCTAGGCTACTACTTCATCAGATATGCATGAACTATGTTAACAATGGCGACAACCAGAAGCGGCTGAACCTGAACTAGACTTTGTAATTGTATCAGGCTGCTGTTATCACTGCTCCTCATTCAACACACTCCTTTTAGTAGTTGGCTTTGTTCATTTCTGAAAGGCACATACATCATGCATTCCTCTGTTAAACCTATCGAGCTTTGACTTCTCAAAGAATGTAACATATGCCATTTTGAAGCTCTAATGGTTTTCACAATATTAAAAGATTTTATTTTTGATATCAGCATGAATCCAATGAACATTGGAATTTATCATTGTTCGAACAATAGAACCTTACAAAATGCGTACTCTTCATATACAATCAACTTCATATGTTGGTAAGGAATGCAATGTGCTGTGTGACCAAGCCGCCTATGCATGTAAGTCTCCCACATTCAGGAAGTAAGCAATAGGGAGTTTTAGCATGGAGAAAAGGTCATCCATGGTAGGGGAAAATAGAGGAAGCCGTACACATGGCAGCTCCACAACAGAGAATGCCCAGTCAATGCAGGAGAATCCACATGCAAGGAAGCTCAAAAAGATTCATGCATGGAAAAGGATGCAACCTCACACAATGTGCAGGGAGCTAGAGATTAAGGGGAAGCCGTGGGCTTAGGAAAGGCAGTGTCAACAAAAATGAATACCTTGCGCAAACAAACAGAGCACTCCATGCTAGAGAAAATGCTAGGGTAGCAAGAAAAGTAGAGCTCATGCCTTTAAAGAAGAGCTGCCAAATTTAAGGAAGCACCCCATTCAAGCTAGCAGTAGTAACATTGATGAAGAAGCAGACCATCATCCCATGAAAAGGCAGTATAATAGAATTATAGAAAACTTGTAGGCCATTGTATGACACCATAGTAAAAGGCAAATGGCCGCCCATATTAGGAGGTCCCACTTTATACAAAGCATGTTGTAGTCAAACAAATGAACTCATGCATTGAAAGTGAGTAAGCTGTCTTCAAAGAATAGAGAGTGCCATGAAATAGAGTGTAGTGTGAGGGAAAAAAGGAAAATGCCTAAATGTCTTTATCCCACATGCCTTGTGGGTGGCAAATTTTGAAACTTTAAATACAATTATACATAATGCACTTGTCGTCTGAAAAGAGGCACCTTTTGAAAAGGCATCGGCTATATGAGGGAGCCACTGATGAAGTCAACCATTCAAAGATGACATAGATAAAGGTAAAATTTTGAAGAAAACAACTGATGTGATCACATAGTGCTCAAAATGGAGGGTGAACACAATTGCACCATGTGGCAGATCGAATGACACCCTCATTCTCGCAAAAATAAGTTGCAAGGATGTTAAAAAATATGGGAAAGCAAGCAATTGACATGTGGTGACATGATCTCTGGGTGCAGTGATGTGGCAGGGACATGCAAGTTCAAGAGGGCATGTAGGATTGCGCCACGTGGCAAGATAGGACGGCACCTGCAAAATTGCAAAAAGAAGATGCAGGTTGGTTAAAAAATGTGCAAATGCAGAATTTCAACACATGGCATGGGTCCCAGTCGACGCTAACATGGTAGTCTGGTGTTTGAATGAGAAATGGTCAGCCAATCAGAGGCTGCCACATGGAAGAAAGGCCCAGTCAAATTTGGTTGACCCCAAATTTAAAGGGTAAAGGGAAAAAATGTAAAGAAAAAAAAAAAAATTTAATTATATTTTACATAATGGTTGCACGTTCAAGTATTTTAATTTCAAAAGAATAATATTTCAAAGTCGAAATAGTAGAATATTATAAATTTTTGCAAAATTGAAGTGCAGACTAGACACTTGTATCAGAGGGACATTTTTCAAAATGAGATTCAGGGGGTTTCCTGAAGGCTAGATAGGTGATATTATATATCGTCGAAATCGGGAGAAGACAAACTTTCTAATTTTGATGTCAATTTTTACATAGGAAGTAGTTGGTTCAAGCTACACGAGGTTTTCTATCAAGTACCTGAATTGCAATTGTATTAAGACCAGGAAGTTCAGATCTAATTTTTAAACATGGTGATGACCTGAATGTGGTTAGAGGGCAGTAAAAATATAGTTTGGGTCAAAAAATTGATCACATTCACTTAGTAAAACTCAAATTTTACCAACCCTTTCAGTGAAGTTTACAAGATATCTTGGTGACTCAAAACTTTTCATCATTCTGAAAAAAGATATTTTCAAATTTGTTGCAAAGAATGATGGAACCAAATCAAATCAAAAAGGTAGAAAGATGAAAGAGGTGATTCAGTTATTAGAGATGGAATTCCAAGTGGACACTTGTCATCTTCAGAATAGATCTGAGAATTCTTTCTTGTCTATATCTTTCTTTCTTTCTGTCATTTGAAGGGTTCTAATCTTTGGAGAAAAAAACACTCACTACTATGATACCAGGTTTTGGATCTAGTTTTGATGTGTTCTCATACTATGAAACCACATTCTTTCAACAAATTTCTCTTATGTGAATAGCAGTAGGAAGGTCAATATAGCAAGTTTTGATAAGTTAGGTTTCTCTGTGTTTTCATTTCATGCATATGGTTGTATTGTTTTCAAAGAAATTAATACAAAGAACAGTAGGATTTCATTAGTTTCATTTTGAATCTTGTCTCTTTTCTTAGTAAGCTTCAATGTTTTACAATCTTTGAACAAAAAGCATAGGTCGTAGTTGCAGTCCCTTAAGGCTGTATGCCATTTTATTGTTGCTTATAACTCGAGGGGTTGTGTAAATGCTTTAGTAAATCAACAGGGTTGAAAGTTTATAAGGGGGATATCACGTAAGAATGAGGTTCAGATTGAGCATAAATGTCTATTTACAAGTTGAATAGATAGATCAAATATCTAAAGATACACATATGTCTTAGATATTCATATGTATGTTTGTGATTCATGGATTTGCCCAATGGTTAAGGCACTGATCGATTATAGGATAATTAAGTCTTACTGCTGCATATCTAAGGGTTTGTTAAAATCAACATTATTAATCAAATTTTCTTTCTATTTTATGTTGAAGGACCTAAGTAGAATGCCCTCACTCAGCTTGTGAATATTCTAAATTTGCATTTAGCTACTATAGATCTGTGTCATTTCATGAGTTACTAGGCGATATAAGGGTTTCATCTACTTAATAGATTCACGAATATGTTTTTTGCTCTAGTACAATATCATTTGAATCTATAGGTATACAACACGTTGGTTTTCTAGAGCCTAAAATGCAGAGGGAGTGTAACCTTATAGTTGGCCTGTTGTCAGAAATGGCATGTTGAGAATGGGAGTTAGTTGTCCCTAGACATGTCACTTTCTTAGTGAGATAATTGAAAACCCTCTAGCATTTTCAAACACCAAAAACATGGCGACTCTACTAGGGAATTACATATAGAAAGAACCAAAATATCTACCATGAAATAGATTGGATATAGAAAATCTAGAGCAAGATGTGTTCCTTTTTCCTTGCTGTAGTTTCATGTTCCCTAGTATCCTTGTTCATTGACAACAGTAATTTGATTGAATTGAAGAAATTGTAGTGTCAAAGTCATTTGGCATTTTACCAAGTTGATGTCAGATCATAGAGTTATACTGTTTGCTTCAACTTGTCAAGCATTTTGTATTCCACCTTGTTGATCAGTATTTTCACATACTTGTTATAAAATTTGGATTAGCTTGTAGTTTTGTTCAAGCTGATGTATTTTTTCTCACTAAGTGAGTGGTGACTCTGAGTCAAATCTCTGAACCAGTGTATTTTGAGATTCATGCCATGATTGAAAAATATAGCAGTTGGAAAATATTTTGAGAGATTTTATCTATGGTTCTTGGCAATGGTTGAAGAAACTATGTGGTGCTCAATTGCAAAGAGACACTAAATTGTAGAATAAATCTAAATCTGTTGCTGTTTCTAGCAATGAAGTTGTTTGTAGCCACCACTTGAGGTATTTCATTTTCATGATGTTTTTCTTTTCATGAAATAAAGTAAGTTTTACATATGTGTTCTCCATTAAGTGAAGTTTTAGCACTAAAAAGAGGAGAATAGTGTAATAAGTTTTATACACTTCATTAGATCGAGTTTCATCTGGTTGTGTTTTATAGTTGTGAAGTGTATTTCAAAAGTGGTTCATGGGTAAAAGGGTATAGATGTACTATAGATTATAAATTTGAAGTAATTTGGGTGAATGAGGTTCAAATTTTTGAAGAATGTCAAGATTCATTTCACCTAAGATGTAGTAGATTAGTAAGTTCCTAGATCCATTTCTACCAAGTGGTATATGCCATTGAATTTCAATGGTATTCATGGTTTCCAAATTTCATTCCTAATGATGTCCAAAATAAATGCCTAAGTTTAGAGGAGACCATCATGTTTCAGCTAGTCATCATATTCAGATATTCAGTGATTTAATGGATGACTATGAAATTGCTCACAAGGATGTGCGCATGAAGTTATTCATTCAAACCTTGGAAGGTGATGCTAGAGACTGGTTTTCCTTTTAGCCAGCGTGTTCTATTTCATCTTGGATTCAGTTGCATTTAGCCTTCATGGAGCAATTTGGAGAGCAGGTAAGCATATCTGATTCTTATGACAAATTCTTGAAGATTCACATTTAGACTGATGAACTTGTCCCTCAATTTAATATTAGATTTGCAAGAATTTTGAATGAAATCCCTGAGAGTTATAGACCTAACGATCAAATATGTTTAGCTATTTATTTTGATGCATTTGATAAGAAAATGAATTATCTACTAAGGGATAAAGAACCATAGACATTATATCAGGCTTTTATGACCGCTAGAGATATTGAGAATAATATGAAGTATGGATTGACTAGAGGTCATTTTTCCTTGAATGATTTCCGATATAATGTGTTTGAAAGAAAAGTGGAACATAATGTTGATGTTTCAATTTCAAAATAGAATGTCAACACCCTTGTTGTAACTTATAATCAAATTGAGAATTCAAATCATAATGTGTGAATGAGAAAGGTTAGTCTAGTTGCAAATAGAAACACACATGTTCATGATGCTATGGTAGTGAATAATATTTCAGACTCTAATAGGTTTTGGCGACATGTTGATTTTACAGATCAAACATTAGTTACAATAAAAATTTCTTCTCATGACAGTTATGTGTATGATGATGTTACTAATGTTTCCAATTTTGAAGTTGATGAACCTAGATCTCAGTCTTGTGCAAGTGAGAAGGCTAAAAGTTATCTCTCTGATCATGAGTTTGATGTTGTTGATCCGACATGCCATGGAGAGTTAACACAAAGTGAGGAGCATGAATCACAGTCATCTCAGCCACAATTACAAAAATAGAATGCACATGTTGATAATGTTTCAGCAGTAAATGGTAAGATGTATTATTTTAATCAATCGGATAGGCAAGAATTGAGTTCCCTTATTGAGAGGTTGCATTATGTTAATAATGAATTAGAAAGATATGAGTCTCAATGTGGGTATGAAGAAGCTATAAGTCATCTTCTAAATGATGACAATGAAGTTTTTTATCCGATGTACAATAAAGAAGCATCATATGAAGGAGATGATGAGAGTGGTTGCTCAAATCATAGTGAGGAAAATGATGCTGTATGTTCATCTTCATATGAGTCTGATCTTGATTGGGAAGAAGAAAGCAATGATGGTAGTGAACATTTATCCAAAGGTGAAGGTATGAATTCTTCTTTTGATTTTGAAAAAGAAAGTGCATCTCAGTTTTTGTGTCATACAAATCAGTTAGCCAATGAAGATTTTATGAGTGATTTTTCCTCAAGATATGAAGATAAGAAAATGTTGAGTCTAGTTAATGAATTTGAATTTGAAGATTCTAATAGAGAGTTATCAAATACTTTTATATCAGACAATAAAGATCGAACATATAGTGAAGCGTTTAAGAATGAATCATAGTATGTTTGTAATGGTTATCCTAAACAAGCTGATGAAGAGGATGTAAATATAGACACTATATGTTTGGTAGAAGAAATAGAAAAGGGGTCTTCATACAGTTCTGATTTTTCTTCATATGCTGAAAGTTTCCACGAGGATAGGGTGGGTAGTGAATTTAAAGTCCATAATAATGCTTTATATGATGATGCTTGTAAGGATGAACAACCCATGTTTTGTACTAATGTTCAAAAGGGATTATTGCATGGGGTCATTAACTGATTGTTTGAAGATGACAGGGAGGTTTCAGGTTTACCGGGGCTAGATGCAAATTGTGATACATTGTCATATTGCTGCAATAAATCAGAATATTGTTCTTCCATTTCTGATGTTGAAATTTCTAATGACATTGTATTGTGTGAGTTTGAAGATGAAATGCTTGATGGAGTTGTCTTTGAAGAGAAACCAATACGTCATAGTAAGTTCTTTGATGATTCAAATGAGGTAAACACTAATCAACATTTTAGTTATGAAGATACATCAGAAAGTTATGAAATATTTTTAGACTATGATGAGGATGTTATGTGTGAATATAAATCTGACTGCTCTTTTGACATTCTACCAAAAACACTTGAGGAAATGCAAAGTCAAGGTGAGTCAAAAATGCATGATACATATAACTTTTTCCATGAAATTGAGAATGAGCACTTTGCATTTCTAGTAGACAACATGCATGAATCAGTCAATAGGGATGAGTTTTAGTTTTATGTAAATATTCATGAGCATGCTGATGTTATCTTTCATAGTGAGAAAGAGGTTAAAGTTATGCCAAGTTTTTACATGCATTATGAAAGTGTAGATGTTGATTTCATTTTGCCAAGTGATTCGTTACATGATGCTAATTTGATTGGTGAAATTGGGAGAAGAAATTTTAGTTTACCTCATGAAAGTCCAGATGAGAATTATGTTTATGACAAAAGTAAATAATTTTGTTGAGGTTCGATGGCCCGGGGCCATCATGTATACATAATCTTGGTAGTTTTAGTTGTTTTCTTTCAATAAAGCTGTTCAGGAGAGTTTGTGTAGTTAGATGTGTGGTCTACTTCACCCAGAGATCTGGAATCTTGCCAGGCTTGCAGGGGGCATGCATCCCTAGACAGAGCCACTGTTCGGACAAAAAATTGCATGCTTCATTTTTAGTTCCATTTCAAATTTTGAGAAATCAAGCCCCATAAATGCCACTAGTAAATTTAGGCTTAAATTTCGATGCAAAAAGGTCAAAATTTCGACAGGAGTAAGTCGATAAGGTGACCAAGCTTGCTGTCAGTCTTTTTTGGTCAATTTTTGGCCACATACATTCCACGTCAAAATTTTGACTACATAAAGGTCGACTTATCAACACAAATTTTGTCACTTTCCCTAGTCCAAGCTGAAGTGATATTACCTCATTTGCCAACGGTGCTCGTCAAAATTTTGACGTAAACCTTCATAGTAGTGCATCGGAATTGCAAAAAATTGAATTTACATTTCTCCTTCGATGACATATACACACGACACCAAAGTGGACCAGTTTTATGTCAAAATTTTGACTAAAATATTGTATTTTTGTCAAAATTGTGAGAAAAGTGCTTTACATTTTTCTGTCGGTGCCATACTAGCGATGCTAAAGCAAACAAGTTTTGCATCGAAATCTCGACCAAAATATTGCATTTATGTTGAAATTTAGACCAAGATATGTAGAAATTTTGATGAGCTATCCCATTTATTGTAAAAGCTTTGCTCTCATAGGAGCCTTCTAAATTGCACAAAACTTGATTCTAAAGCATAATTGCTTGGTGTATGAGAGTCAGGTTATTGTGCACATTTCTACCTCCACACCATTGTTTCATTTGTCACATGATTTATTTCATACAAAACAATGCGAAGGAGGAAGAAATGTGCATGATATCTTGAGTCTCCATTGAGCAATTATGCTTTACAACTCAAATTTTGTACAGTTTAAAAGGCTCCTATGAGAGAAAAGCCTTTGCAATAATTGGCACAACACGTCTAAATTTTGGTTCCTACAGGGAAGAATAAAATTAGGAAAGAATTATTTATCAGGAATGAAAGCCAATAATTTCATCTATTTTTCAAACAGATAAATGTGATAAAAAAAACTTATAGTCCCAATCACATCATCATAAGAGCACATATATAACTATAACTATGTCTAAAACCAACATAATTTAAAAATATCCACAATTCAAATATTATCCTTTGATGTTTCCTTTAATGCAAAGTTTTAAGTCAACTATGTTATCACCTTGGATGTAATACCAAACTGTCATTAGGCTAAAGACTGCATCAAGATTTACTATTTACAAATGCAAGGAGAACTACCCAACCAAATTAGAAAATGACATGAAAAGTTAACAATCTATCAATTAACAATCTAGATGAAATATTTCTAGTTATTGAACTGTACATTATAGAAACAAAAAATTGCCTTAAAATTGACACCTCACCAGTTGTTCATTTGCATCCGTAATGGCTTCACAAAAGTTGAAAGCTTACGATTTGTCAAGGACACAAAAGACACTCGTAGTTCGGCTGCATCAATAAAACTAAAGTAATTCAATTACAATGTGAGGGTAAGAGACTATCAATATCAATTATGGAGTTGCAAATAGGTAAGTGATAAACATAAAAAGGTAGTACAAGATTTTAATAGCAATTGTGACCTTCACAATTTTTCTCAGTAGTTTTGGGTCATTAAATTGGATAGAAAATTGATAGTAAAATGTGAAAGAGAACACATGTAATGTCACATCAAAATAATTTTGCATCCTACATATGAGTATGCATCAAAACTGAAATTTTACCTCCTCAATCTATCTATATCAATAAAGAAATAAGACATTTTTGTAATACAAAATTCTTGAACCCTATTCGACTGTAATCTTTCAAACCTACAAAATAAAAAAAAAGCCATAAGAACTAAAATAAAAGGATTTATTTCTAACAAACAATCACATATGCTTTGTATATACCTTAGGACATGATACAATCTGTTTCACAAGCAACACGAAACATACCAATTTTTTTCTCATTTACTAGAGTGATGATAAACTATATGCAAAGTAGAAATAATGCACCATAATAGATGATTAGTATCTATAATTTTTCATACTGAAAATTATAAAGAATGTAATACTCACAAGTGTCGCTGCCTAAGAGAATGCAACCCAAGTTTATCATGATCTCTGCAGCATTCATTGCATTGGGAATATACTACTTATTTGAAAACACTAGTAACATTGCATCTCGTAGTTCATCTTGCAAGAACAAGAAACTTAAATGATAAAAAAAAATTCTATGAATAACATGAAAATAATTGTTAAAAGAATGAGGCCAATTTTATACATAATAACCAAAGTTGCCACCCATGAGAAAGACATGAAATCTTCTTGATCCATTTTCCAATTGTGTTTATACAATCCTAAAAATTCACTTTGATAGTTCTGAGTAATTATTGGTGGAAGGATTTTATTTGCTTCATCAAACGAGTGTATATTGTAGTCTTGGCTTCTTGTATTTTTCAAGATAGTATCATTACTCGTCTATTATTGTTCAATCTAAAAGGATGATATTGATATGTTGTTTTTCTATAACAGCCAAAACAAGGGGTTGTTAACCTTTACACAAACAAGGGATGAAAGCATAAACATAGGGCATCAACAACACAACAAAATAAACCTTTTCCTATGCACTTGGACAAAAGTCTAAGAAACACTATTGTTAGGATTGCAACAAAGGAAACCCCACTACAAATTGTCAACAAGGCCCAAGAGTGATTATTTAAGAGTCAGCATTATCAGTAGAATTTTGTTCAAAACAAAAGTGGGAGCAGTAACTTCAACAACATAGGCCACAAGGCTAGCGGGCATCATACCTGAAATATGGTCTAACATCCAAAATTGTGACAAGAATGGAAGTGATAGAAGTCTAGCTTAGACAAACAGCATGAGAAGCATCAATATAATCAAAAAAAGTTTCTTCTTCATTAGAAAACAAGTCCTCAAAAGGAAAATCTAAAACAAAATCAAAAGCTCTAATTGAAAATGGTCATTTTCCACGACCCTCCATCAAGTGATAGCACCTATCCAACAAAAAATGGCAATCATTAGGCATGTATCCTATAGAGATGCAATCTCTACAAAAAAATGGAAAACCCTCATATTCAATGCTTCAATCATGGCCTCTCATCAACCATGATTGAAGTGGAGAGATCTCTATTTCAACTAGAATACAAACATAGAATAGCCCAAAATTGTACTAGATCCATCCAATTTTAGGAACTAGCAAAGGGAATTTCCAATGGCCTCAGGAAAAAAAACTCACAAAAGTGAAATGAAGATGAGGAAGGAAAACCCAAACATAACTCACATAGGTATAGCTCAATGTCACCAAACATTAGGGACTTCAAAGAATTAGTCACCCAACGGTGTAAATCTTAGAGGCACTAGAGACTCTAAGAATTTATAGACCATACTTCTGCATTGATAAAAGTTCATGTTATCAACAAAAAATAGGACAAACTTTGCATAAGACGTGACATCCCAAGCATAGCTCCTTCAACCAAAATTTGACAAACAATTATCTAGAGCATTCAGAGGGTCTAGAACCACCAACAAGAGCAAATATCCTAGCACCTAGAAGCCTAGCTTAGTGCTACACCAGGAGAGTCAAACCCCAAAAAAAACCATCCAATGGATCTCTTCTGATGGGGTGTGTTACGAGTATATTAAGTTCCCCTCTTTCTCCAGAGTGGAAAACATCATGAATTTTGAGTTCAGATCTATGTTATGTAATACTGCTTTACTCATGTTTAGAGACCCTTACAGTATATTCAGAGATAATTATTATATCTACTCTATAATAAATGGCAGTGTAATAGCATACTAGCATCAGAGTTCATAACCCACATCAAAAGTGCTTAGTTACACAAGAAGAAGCATCGAACATGGGACATGAGAAATAAATTCAGATTGATTTGTCCTCTATTATCAGAGGATCATAGTAAGGCACAACAAAAATTCTCAAATATAAATAATAGTCAACTATCATTTTATTTAGATCCCTATGAAAATGTAGCACTAAAATACAATATACATTGGAGTTAGGAATTTGGTTGACAACCAAAATCAATTGACATGAAATAAGAAACTTCACCAAAGAATCAACTAAATATGTAATTTAAAGCATATTTTGCTACTCAAAATGTTACGACTTCTTCCTTCTTGACTTTAAACTCGTGACATTTTCTAGTTTTACAGGGGGAAACACGATCTCTCCAATTGTTAGTTCTAAATGGCTTCCACCTTAGGCACGTAGAGTCTTTGAACTAGATAGATAAAATACACAACCATGCTAAAGACCATGGAAAAAGAGGATAACATGGAAAATACCAAACAACAAGTTGGATGATGATGAAGACTACATTGAAGGTAGAAGATCCCAAACATCATCAATTAATACCAGACTACCAAATGGAGTATACAAACTTGAAAAGATAAGACACACCTTACAACTAAATGAAACTGTAGAAGCTAACATCAAATGGCATGACATTGAATCATTACCAATAAATGAATACAACATAGAGAAGCTACTAGATATGGTATTTCTATTCATTTTTCAAACAAAAGAGTGCAGTAGGTATGCAACCATGACTAAGGAAAGTGCAATTTCACACCATTTTCCATGTTGATGTTGAGATATAGACCTGTACAATCTAATCTCCCAACGAATAGATAGCACCACGTATCGCCATCTTTTCCAAAACAAGATTTGTCATAAAGTGATGTTAGAATAGTTACTAAAATGGTCATAAATTATGTTGTTATAGTAAAAGAATACTTTAACTTAAGGAAAAAAACTATACAATATTAAAACATGATTTGTGCTTTCAAAACTAAAAAGGTACCTGTAACGAAGAAATTCATTTCGACTTGCTAATTGGTTGTCACTATTAACTAGAAGCTTATCTTTAAAGTTTGAGCTTCACTTGGTTTCGAGAATAGTTAAATATTCTCTACTTAATAGGGCCAACCACGTGAAGGTGGAAGCTCATTTGGCCCCTCCCCCTCCCCCCAACATCACTCTAAATTCCCTATTAACATTTAATAACATTCAATTCATCCATTTTTAAAATATAACATTCAATCATTATAATCACATGATAACATTCATTAACACATAAAATTCATAAACACACAACATTCATGAATAATTCAAAAGTAAGTCATTCATGAATAATTCATTAACACCCAATATTAATGAATAGTACTCATTAACACAATATTCATTAACAATATTCTAGAGTAAGTCATTCATGAATAATCATATATTTTTTGTTTTCTTGCCATATCTTTTTTTTCATAAAATTTCTAAGAAGAATATCAATGTCATTGTCATCCCCATTAACATTTAATAACATTCAATTCATCCATTTTTGAAATATAGCATTCAATCATTATAATCACATGATAACATTCATTAATACATAAAATTCATAAACACACAACATTTGTGAATAATTCATTAACACACAACATTCAAGAGTAAGTCATTCCTAAATAATTCATTAATACCCACTATTAATGAATAATATTCATTAACACAATATTCATTAACAATATTCAAGAGTAAGTCATTCATGAATAATCATTTCTTTTTTACCCTCTTGTCGTCTCTTTTTTTCATAAAATTTCTAAGAGGAATATCAATGTCCTCATCATCCCCCTTCTATACTAGTTCTAACACATGTCTCCTCCTCATCCGTTCAGGAACATCATGAGGCTGTTGCACCAAAGGGGGGTCCGTTGCAATAACAAGTACTCCATGAGTTAAATTTGCACCATTCTATATTAGTGAATTATGAGTTTTTATTTAATTAAAATAACAATAAATCAATAAATTAATTTAAAAGAACAAAACATACATTTTTTGTACCTGAATGTGTGACATGATCTACCTGCTGATCAGTCTGAACATCCTCTGGCACTCGTTCAACACGACATGATTCTATATCCTAAACACAAAAAGGTTACACCAAGTTCAATTAAAGATGTTAAATTTTATTAATAATTATATAATTAGTTTTAAATAAAAAATGAGCACCTCCATTGATAGTACAATGCACATCAGGGGCTTCATGATGTTGCGTATGATATGTGTCATGATTAATAGGTTGCATTGCAATGTCATGCACATTATTATCAAATATATTGTTGCTCAAGTATTCAATTTCTAATATATATGTTGGCATATTTACCTATGCACATGATGCAGGAGACTGTTTGGTTGGGGCAATGGAAGTTTGTCATAGGCATTCAGCCATCACTACATAGCCTTGCTTGAAGGCAATTTTTTTGTGTTCTTCTGTGGCCTCCAGATTAAAATCATTGCCCTACATTTTTTTATTAATTAAAAAAAATATTTTCATTTTTAATCATTTTTCTTTGCAATTAATTTATCGCTACTTACAATGTGTGCTTTGATTTTCAAATATCCCCCAGAGCCAAGTCTGTGTTGCCCAACCTTTTCTAGCCTCACCTTTGTTGCCTTTGATGTGCCCTAAAACCTATGAAAAGTTTGAAATATGTTAGATGATATAGATATAAAGATCAGTACTAAATAGTGGATTATTATATGGTATGAAGGTTTTAGCATAAAGTAGCATGTTCCACCAAAACTATGAAAAAAGGGAAGAAATTATAGAATCATACCTTTAATTGACATGTGTAATCATGCTATTTATCCATGGAGTTCATGCTAAGTATTTATCCATATTCTGACATGCCTCTCCATAAAATTACACATCAATTTTGAAAATCTATATTATCCATTGTCACACAAAGTAAACGATAAGCTAAAAGTTGAAACAACTAGTAGATTTTATAGATTAAATTTTTATCCCTGCATTCCACACTCAAAGTGTTTTTATCCCCAAGGCTGTAATAGGTATAAGCTTGAGGGCGAATGTCAAATTTCAAATTGTTTTAGTAGCATTCCTTTTTACTCGTAGCTTAAAAGTAAGTTTTTTTTTTTTTTCAATTTAAAAGACATCACCTTTGTGCATCAAGTGCTTCTTTAGCCTCCACACTGCATGAAACTAATTTTATAAATGGTGGTTGTAACTGAAACAAAATTCACACTGATTTGCTAAGATAAAATCATTGAAAACTGAACATTTAATATGAAAGAAGACTCCCACTTTTGGTTCTCTATACAAAAAATGGTTAGTATCTTCTACTAAAAGCATGAAATTGCAATGTACCAAATTACTAAACTAGAGAATTACTGGTATAGACAAAAGGTCATTGATAATTCAGATGATCCTACCAAACCACTTCCTATCATGTTTACATCTTGCAAGAAAATACTTATTACAATATAAAACAATATTATTTAAAGTACCTAGAATCTTAGGACATTTCAAAAGAATTGATTCATCATCGTCAATCAATAATGATGTCTGCATAGCTCTCGTGCTAGAAATATAGGTAGCTCCAAGAAATGACGGTGAATTATCACTAATACATGCACTTTGATCCACATTTGGAAAAGTACTGGACGATGCATCTCCTACCACAAAATAAAATACACTATGTGATGCACCCAAGATTAAAGTACATATTATCAACTCATAATTAACACAAAACCAAATATAGAAAAACAAGGATTTACCAGCTAGATGTACCCTTGTTGCTGACATTGCAGTCAGCAATCCCGTACGGGCATCCATCAACCTCTTAGGAGTCTCCTGCACTAGATGACTTGAACAATACATTGTTAGAAAAGATATTTTGAAATAATAAAAGTAAGAGTTAAGAAGTTTTGAATGTTTGAAATAAAAAATTCCTTCTAACTTGTCAACTAAAAGATTATTTTACCAGTGGCAGTCGGAGCTCTGCTACTATCGGCCTCACCGCATTGTCCTTGACCAAGTTGTGGATCAGTTGCCAAAAATTCCTTTATAACAAGAATTTAGTAGTTAAAGTTTCTTACAACTCTTTAAGAAAATTGCATCATTAAATTATTTTTGCTAATATTACATATTTTACTTCACAACATAAAAGATTATAAAATACAAATCTTTATTAAACTTTTCTTATAACTAAATATTCATTGGAGCTTACTTCATAATGACAAGCTTGGGCTCTCAAATCTGATAGCCTCTTCATCATCTCCTTGGATTCCATATTTGCCTCATCCAAAATTTTCATTGCTTCTAAATTAATTTTTTAAAATTTTTTCTTCAACATTTTTATGAAATCGGGAGTTTTAGAAATATCCTCATCAGAAGGTGTAGCTAGTGGCTCAACACTTACTGATACTGCTTTACCCTTATCCTGAACATCAAATTGTGAGAGAAATATTAGTAAAACTATCATAAAAACTAAAAAACCGTAAATAAAATAACATAATAATATAACATTTTTCAATTATCTAATTTGTACAATATCAAAAAGGTTTACCCTCACTGAAGAAGGGGTGGGAGTAGCATCCTGGTGACCTCTATCATTTGTCAGATCCATATCATCTTGTCACAAAAATTAAACATAAAAAATTTATCTAATTGAAAGCAATAGATAGAAAAAAATAACTTATTAACAAAATGGTAAATAGTACTTACACCTAAATAAAGTAACATAATAATATAAAATTTTTCAACTATCTAACTTGTACAATTTCAAAAAGGTTTACCCTTACTGAAGAAGGGGCGGGAGTAGCATCCTGGTGACCTCTATCATCTTTCGGATCCATATCATCCTATCACAAAGATTAAACATAAAAAAATCAGCTAACTAAAAGCAATAGACAACAAAAATAAAACTTATTAACAAAATGGTAAAGAGTACTTATAGCCCTCATGATAGCAACTTTGTTTGTATCTATCCAATTTAAATCGTAATCGATTAGTAGTTCTACCCCTGCACTTATTGATTTTATTGCAAAAACAAAAACTTCATTCTCCTCACGCACCTCAAATATGCAATTGGGTTGCTTACTAGTTGAAGAAGGTCACGTATTATTTATAAAACCTACAATATTACCTATTGCTTTTGGTCTCCCACCAATGTACATCGCAAATCTTTTACTTTGATCATTCTTTTTCCATTGTATATAATTAGCTGATACCCCATACCTATGCATACTTTTTTTATACTGAACAATCCGCATCCAATCATTGTCATTGTAACATGGACCAACATACTTGAAAAATTTGACAACTTTGTTGTAACCTACCTTTATCCCATCGATAAAAAATAGGCCCAAACCATGTAATGAGGATGGAGCAATGCAATATATCCTCTCATTAACACAAAAATCTGTGTTAATTGGAGGTAGCTCATTGGGTACCCATTAATTCTCAATGTGTGAGTACCAAAAGGACACCTTGATGTCGCCTGTGGTCTCATCATCATAAGAACATGACTCCCCATTAGCAAGGAAAAATTGCATGCGTTTATCAATTTTTTTTTCTATTCTTTTGACCTCTAGTTGCTCTCCCTAGTATAGCCATACTACATGTAGAGCTTTCATCTACCAGTTCCTCATTTCCCTCATTCGATGTAGATAGTTCTAACAAGTACCTATTTGGTGGGTCCTGCAATCCATCAAATGGAAAGTGAAAGTGACAAATATAAAATGTAGTAAGTTGAAAGTGATTATACAATTATATTTCTATATGGACCTTCTTTGTCTATATATATATATATATTATATGATTATATAATATGTCTATTTATAACATACATGCTCAATGATAAACAAGAAGAATATAAGAAAATTATGTCTATTTATTGACTTATACCTATTGGTCCATGTCACTGTGTACAATCCATGCCAAATAGGTCAAATTTCCTATAGTCAATTGACTATTTGCAAAAAGGGTGACAATCAGACACAATATAAACATTGGTAATTGTAAATAACATATGTTGTAATCATTAGAAATGAACACAATAAATATGTAATCAAATTTCTTGAATATGTTAATCATTTACTTTAAGTTAGCTAAAAATTACATGATACACATTTGCTACAAATAACTTAGAAGACAACATGAACAATAGGCAACATCGCAAACATGAACAAATTTCCCTTATATATGGAATGCAAGATCATCAACAGAAGGAGTGATGATGTACCTATAGTTAATTGATTGCTTGCAAAAAGGGTCATAATCAAACACAACATAGACACTGGTAACTATAAATAACATATGTTGTAATATGTAATCAAATTTCTTGCATATGTTAATCATTTATCTTAAGTTAGCTAAAAATTACATGATACGTGTATGCTACAAATAACTTAGAAGAAAACATGAACAATATGCAACATCATAAACATGAACAAATTTACCTTAATATATGGAATGCAAGATCATCAATAGAAAGGGCAGGGGCCCTAGCTCAGTTGGCTAAATATTCCCTGTTGCAGGGAGTTGATCATGGGTTATAGTCTCCTTCGTCCTCGTGGTACTGGTGGGCATGTCACGCCAGTGCTACCGGTCACGTTAAAAAGTTTACCAGGCACACTGTAGTTTATAGGGGGGCCGTGTTGCACCGATTCCTGCAGTCTAAAAAAAAAGAAAAAAAAAAGATCATCAATAGAAGGGGTGACGATGTTTGTAGTCATTGATTATCTTCTTCTTCTTCTTCTTCTTCATCATCATCATCACCATCATCACCATCATCATTTCCATCATCATCGCCATCATCATCACCATCATCACCATCACCATCATCATCATCATCATCACCATCATCATCATCATCATCACCATCACCATCATCGTCATCATCATCATCTTGATCTTCATCATCTACTTCTTCATCATCTTCAATATCTTCTTCTTCCATAAAATTATACTTTATTAGCCTTCCTCTTGGATCATGTGTAACAACAAATGACCAACCCTATTTATGTGGAACCTCTGAGTAAATCACTTGCTCACATTGGCTTGGAAGGACATAGGGCTCATCTCCAACTAGCTCAAATGACCTTGTATTGATCATTGTAAATTCATTATCATGTTGAATAAACGTTCTATCTAGATCATTTTGATTTAATCATAACCTGTACCATTTGAATACGAATAGAACTACTTTGAAGGTGTTAAATTAACACTCAATTATATCATCCAAGATGCCATAGTATTGATTTTGAGATTGTTGAGGATGTATGTCATTTCTAGATGATATATTGGTGACCTCAAAAATTGCAATTATCCCAGAATCACAAGTTTTCTTTGTGTCATCCAACCTTTTTGTGCAAAATCTATGGCCATGATAGTACATAGCTTTATGGTGCTTAACTTGCAATTTTTGAAGTGTGTAAATTATTTGCATCGTGAGTTGATAGGAAACATACATCGAGTTATGATCATTAATAAATGTCTACGTACCTCTCCACCTCTTAAACCCTTTACTAGATCAACTACCATTGGCATAACATTGGAATCTCCATTACGATGAGCTTCTATAACCAATGAAGCAACACCTTCCCATGTTAATGAGCAACCATTTTGTTGACATTGTTCAATCCATTCCATCATCCAATCAAGATTATTTGCAATATATAAATGTATTGCATCCCACTCTCGACCACCTATTTCAAAAAAATACACCAATTAAAAATAACGTATATTGAAGATTTATAAGAATTAAACATCTTAGATTTACCTCTCATTTTCCTCAATCTACCTTTGCCCATCAAATACGATCTATATGGATCTTTGCTGCAAACTTAGGAAGATATTCACTAATGTACACCATGGTCTGGTATACCATATATCCCTCCACCATAGAACCCTCAGGATGTGCTCTCTATCGAACCAAGCCTTTCAAAAATTTCAAGTGCCTCTCAACCATCCACATTGACTTGGTTGGTAGAGGTCCACACAATTCAATCTCCCCAACTTGATGTATGAGGTAGTGTTCTTGTGCATTGAAAAAACTTGGAGGTAGACATTTTTGCATTTCACACATCAGAAGAGGAGTTTTTCTCTTCCAATATTTAATATCTTCTTTATTGATTTTTTTAGATGACAACCACCTCATGTGTTTTTCAAGATCATATATAACCTGTTTGACATTATTGGAAACGTGGCATAGGAGAGATAGAGATAGAACGTACTACAATATTTGTAAAATGATCTTGTCAATATTTTATAAAAGAATGCAATTGAAACTAAATGTACTATATAAATATATAGTGAATACAAAATAACATGAATTACCTTAATAAATTTATTCCAATCATGTGTTTTCAACCCTAGCCCAAATTCACTTTTCTTTGATATGACATTGTTTATGTTCATAGCAAATCCTATGGGAAATCATATTTTTTTAATGACTTCTTTTATAGCATTGCTCGGCTGCTTTGACAATAACCAACTAAGGTCACTTGTATCAATTTGGTCTCCATTGTTATTTGATTGAATGCCATTTTGCATTGCATGGTTGGATTCTTCGATGTCACTAGAAATTTTGACAATTTGATCTTTGTCACGCCTTCCATCCAAGATTTTCCATAATGTCTCTGCTACATTCTTTCCAATATTCATAGGATCAAACAAATTCACAATTAAGATTTGCTCATAGTATGACAACCTAGTAAATTGTGTAGGATAAATTTTTAGTCCTTTTGGATGTTGGTCATTGATGTCTTGACGATCTTCAAAAGCATCAATCACATCATTAGTAAACAAAACACAATATCAAAATATAAATTTGAAACAAAAACCATCAAATGGAATGACATTACCTCGACAATTTATTTTATTGTATGCCAAATTCCATAGGTGAGGTGTCATTCTTTGTGGCTTTGACGTAGTCTCTTCTAGACCATTGAAAAGATGTTTTTAGTAATTCGGTACTTATGATTTTTGTGCAGAAAGTATCTATTCTCATCAAACACCTCCTTTCTTAAACTTTTTGAATGACAAGATTTCATCTTTGGACCACAAACTAGACATGCAAATTTACCCTTTGTCTAAAGACCTACAAGATTGTGTATAATTGGATTAAATGTGTTAACTTTGACATACCAAAAAGGAGGTGTCAAGAAGATAACATACCACAAAATGTGTTAGCCCAAGGGCGTCATGTATTGTCCATACAAGCATTGCATGAAATTGAAATTGTCTATGTCCTATTGGTCTAGAAATGTCATACATAGTAACCCCATTCCATAACACCACCAACTCATCGATAAGGGGTTCAATATATACCTTGATATCTTTAACTTGGTACTTACCTAGTTGAATGAGAAAAAACATTACATAATTATTTCGACCATTTGATGGATTAGTAATAATAAATTAATTTAGATGACCACAAAATAAAAAAAAATACCTACAACAATCAGTGTCAACATTATGTGCTCTCTCTTTATGGACAACCATGGAGGTATGTTATTGTTGATAACAAAAATAGGCCACACCGAGTAAGTAGATCTCATCTCTCCATAAGGATTAACACCATCTGCTGCCAATGAAAGCTTGAGATTACAAGGTTCTTCTTTAAAGTGTGGCCATTTTTCCTCTATTTCCTTAAATGTTGAACCATCTGCAGGCATTTACATAATGTCATCTTGACTTCTATTGCGTGCATGGTAATCCATAAATTGCGCCAAGCTATTGCACTTGAATAATCGTTGCAGATGTGGAATAATGGGAATATGTTGAAGAACCTTGTGAGGCACCTTTTTAGTTAATTGATCTGATTGATATCTACTGATATGACAAGTAGGGCATTGTGTTGCAAATTCATGTTGTTTATGATATATAATATGATCATTCAGACATGCATGTATTGTTTGATACTCCATTCTAATATCTTTCATAATGGGAGATAATTCTCAGTATGAGTGATGTAGAATGTTTGATGGTGGTAAAAAACACTCACCTATCAACCTACAACCAAAAATATAATTTCTTAATTTAAAGAATATTAATTGGTACATGAACCCAATGTTAATTGTAAGGGAACTAAAAGTAAAATAATGAAAGACGATGGCATACCTTAACATACGTGTCATTACTACATTGGATAAACCATTCATAACCTTCAAGTTAACCAATAACAATACAGTGACAAGAAGAGTTGTTTTGGAACCTTCATATAGGGACTATTGTGCCTTCTCAAGTAAAGGTACATCAAGATCTACATCATCATCATCATCTTGATCATCATGATCATTTTGATCATCGTGATCTTCATCATCCTAGTCTTCTTCCATGGTATCATTACCTTCTACTTCAATATTCACACCTCCATGTTCCCTCATTTGGAAATCTGCATTCTCTGAATTGTCATGGTCCATAACATGAAACTCAGGGATGTTGAACTATATGAAAATGATGACCTTATATTAACCATGACCATGATGTCATCATCAAATTATGTCTTATGTAATTTATAAACTATTAAAATACATACCAGTGGGTGATACTTATTTCCCCCTTCAATGTGACCATGTTGCCTACAATGTTGCTCAGCTATTTTGATTAGATATCTTTGAGTCTTTAAGTCCTTACACATTTTGCAAGGACAATAACATTTTCCATCACCTTTTATTTTTAAGTTAGACCATAGTCTAGCAATTGTCTCCCTATTTCTTTGTGCATTGATATCATCAGACATGGTCTTTTTTGAATGGAATGACTCGTTGGTGGAAGAAGGATGATTTGTTTGCAACTTGCAAATGGAGTAGTAAGAGGAAGACACATATAAAAGGGAGTTAGGTCTCTAAACCAACTAGGAGTTAGGAAATGCTAGAGTGGGGTCAACCCAAGATATTTTGGAATCTTGAAGAACCTAGTAAAAGGTATCTGGAAAGGTGAAAATAAACAAGTATTTTTACAGCGACAAAGGAGAAATCAAGAGCATTATAAATAATGAAGAAGAAAATTAAATTCGTAAAACTTCACCTCTATTTACAATTTGAGCTTTCTACAAGTGAAATATGAAAACATACAAAATTTCTAATCACATTTTCACTTAAAAAAGAACACCAAATATACCTTTGCTACAATATCTTCTTCAAATTCTTCGCTATCAGATTCTTTAGAATTGCAAGCTCCTGTGCAAAAAAAAGATGAGAAGTACTAAGTAATTTTTGATGGGAAATATTTAAACAAATCAATTATCAAAAAAAGAATTTATGAAATTCAGTTGCTTTATTATGTACTGAAGACTTGGCAAGATGTTCCCAAGTCTATCTATAGAATGCCTATCTGCATGGTTGTTTGCAAATAGTCTAGTATGGTGCCACTTTTTAACAAAAACAAATATCACTGGGGCTGGTAATTTGTCTCAAGAGATGCACAAGCCTGTTAACACCACAAAACTTTTAGTTCATATAGCATTCATCTGTCTTCTTTAACAAAATCCAAAGAGAATACAAACAAACTAATGAGCCATGTCTATCTCAATTAAATAGCAAGTACTATAGTGAGTATTAGGAAACTGACCTTGCGAATAGCATCCCATTCATAAAGTATTAGGAAAGTGACCTTGCTAATTAGTATAACATGGATTGGTGAACAAAAAATTCGTAATAAAAATCTAAAGTTTTTTCCTCACTTGTTTAAACTATATAATGAAATGACAAAAAATGAATTGTATACAAGTCACTCCAAACCCTTAGCTTTTAATAGACTTCATAGATGAGATTGCATTATATGGTTTGAACAAGATGTGGAAAAAAATCAAATGACATAGATATAAGTATTCTCACACCATGAGTGAAGCAACAATTGCATAAAGCTTTATTGCAAAAAAATTGTCAATATTATTTACATTGTACGTACTTGTTTATATAATGCTTCAATTCCTAAACTAAGAAACTATAGCTAGTGATCTAACCATGCATGAAAAAAAAATTACAGTGTAGATGTATGAAATTATATGCATAGCTACTCCTATATTAGTTTATAATACTAGATTATGATACAAAAAATCCTCATCTGAGATTTAGAATACTACTTTGATGATAAGCCCGAGGCTTTTGTGACCTAGACCAACACACAAGCTGATAGAATAAGATGGTCACATAATAAGGAGAAGAAAGAGGATCAAAAGTTCAGAGTTACTAACTCAAAAAACTTAAAAATGATCCCCTTGAGGTCTTCTATGAGGGACTCTCATGCACATTAAAAACTACACATGCACCCATATAGGTAAAACTTCAAAAGATGAAAATGAAAAGCTTGCATGCAGTTTGGCAGGCACTACTCCATGTGGGAACTGTTAGTTAAATGGCATAATTCCCATCAAAACATGAAAAATTATCTACTAATTATTAAGAAGCAGCACTTTGAAAACAAAAATCAAGGGGCATATGGGAAAGTGATGAGAGGATTGCCATTACTAAGGGAATTTGACTCTTTTTTCTCATCCATATTGGATCTAGCAGATGAGATCCAACTTTAGGATATGTCCTAAGGATTTCTACTTCTCATCCACTGAAGAAAAATATGTCTAATAGTAACAACGTATGTCATTTGGTAAGCCAATAGAATTGCTAGAAGTCTACACAATCTACTTCTTTCATGCTACAAGGCTTTTGAATGATCTCTTTCAATGCCTTATCAATGGCTTCTCTTGCCTATTTTCCCTTGGATAGTTAAAAGCCTGACTACTCTAATAACAAAGTTAAGAAATGATGCCCACAACCATTTGTTGTCTGTTTCATAATCCTAAATATAATTAAAATTGGTTCATACAAACTTCCATTGTATTTACCTATTTTCAATGGTCCAATTTTGAAAAAGCTGATCTTGGTTCAATTGAGAAGTTCAAGAGGTCATAAAGTGTTTTAAGAACTTTCTAACTCTCCAGCACACATCACAACCTGTCAGGCGCTATTTGACACCCTACTATACTGATGCCCACCAAGATCTTGCTTGCAGTACTTAATGTTGCATCATGTCTATATATATTCCATCTGCACATATTGAAATATAAAAACAAAAACAATGACAATGAAAATAATTGGATGACACATAGCAGAAAAAGGCCTGATTTGGGGAAGACTCTCTGATGGTAGACAACTGAATATAGTAGGGCTTTATTAGCTCCTACCTGGCCAAGGAAGAATCCCTTACAAATAGCCTATACAAAAGCATGAGCAGAGAGTTAAGGAAGATTTTCTAGGAAAACAAAACAACATCCTTTCATTTTAAGATGATATATAAAGGCATTCTTCCAGAGAGGGGCCAACTCGGTTCATTTTGAGTTTGCTAGGTTTAACCCATAGGCATTACCACACCAAACTAGATCTCAAATAACCTTTATATCAGACCCAGATCTAGGGACTATGAGTGCCAAACTGATAACTTAGGTTTTTGTACAATCAAATCAACATATTAAAGACATAAATCCATTTGTACAAGGGTGATATTTCCTCAAGTTTTCTTTGTTGCCAAATTCCTTTAGATAAAGATAACTACTATAAATAAGTGGATAGATTCACCCAAGAATCTCTCCTGTATATGGAATTCCTTCTCAATTTTGGAAGGATAATCTAACAAATATTGTAATGTAAAATTCTAAACTTAATTCATCCAGACACAAAACCAACAAATGTCTACCAAATCTTATGAGAGAGAACAAAAAAAAATGATTAGGAAATTGAAGTGGGTTATAGGATCAAACATTTCACACACATTTCCATGTAATTATTGGTCTAAAAGGTTGAGCCCTATCTTCCTTATGAGAGTAGTTTTGGTTTGGATAATAGTTTATAAAGCAAAAAACCTATGTTGTGGACTGAATCCTTTGGTAGATACATATCCGAATTAGAGAAGATTATAGTGTTAGGTTTTATTATAAATTCTTTTTTTGTGATTTGACTTTGATATCCTTGAATATTGATCTTAATGTTTTGTTTTAATTTGTATTTTGATTATGTAGGTATAATGGGAGAGAATTGGGGTATGTATAATTTCTTTTCTTCCTCATAAAATTGAGCTTCAAATGAGGTTCATGGGTGGACCCAATATCCATTTGCATTGGATTTTCTATAAGGTTTACAGTTTTGGTAGGTTCGAATTGCATTTTGAATGGGTGTCATGAGTGGTGGCAGCATTGCTCTATTCCAGCATTGCTTCAAAAATCCAGAGGTGAGTCATTTTATCTAATTAGATTGGATTTGCTGAAAGTTTTTAACATTCTTGTTGATGGGAATATTATTTTATTGTTTTAGTTGTCATCTTTTCTTAGTTTTCAATCTTATCCTTATTAGACATGGTTTGTTACTACTATTAATTGAGACTTTCATTCCTTTATTAATATTGAATCTCTAGGTAATCATTTTGTGTGTCACTACATTTTGTGATACCCCTGTCCTTGAGATGTTTTGGATATCCAGGCATCATATCAATCTTGGCCATGAATCCACATGGAATTTTACTTTAAGCCAGTAAAATCTATATATTCAATGATATACTCCTCTCTAATTAGTTTCTGAGAAAATAGATACTAACAATATAATTATGTTGTGGGATTTATACTTCTATGAAATACATAAATTCTGAAATCTTTGAACTTATGAAAATTTGACATAACTATCTATTAAGTCTTCAAAGATAACTGAAAATATCATGACTTTATCTTTGATGCCTTCAAAGATCACACAAAGTGAATTTTTTTTTGAAGCCCTTGAAGATTACTGAAAATATTGTAAATTAATCTATGAGTCCTTCAAAGATCAGTAAAAAATAATTGTAAATTTTGATCTATGAAGCCTCCAAACATGATGGGGATCTCAATGTTGAAGAACAATGTGGCTACATCACAGATCATCTGCTATAAAAAAAAACATGTTAACAAGGTTATAGTATTATATTAGTTCATGTTAAGGGTTCCAATATCTATCTTCATAAGTCACACGATATGATCATATCCCCCTTATTTCATTAATTTTCTATATCCATTAGGAATTCTTTTTGAATTTTTATGTGCATTGATGAATTTTTTTGTGCATTGACTCTTTTCTAACAATGCCTTATCAACCATGAACATGGTTGTGAGGTAATATTTTTGGTGTCCAACCTCAACAAAAATTGGTTTCGTAGAATAAGAGCATAGCATAATTTCATAAGCTATGTCAGCTTCTTCTCCTGCATGCTCCAAGAGGCTTGAAAATTATATTTGGAAAATAAATGTTGATGACAGTCCTCATTAATTGTAATCCACCTTTTCCTATTCTATTTAGAATAATATTTACTCTGTTAGATCTAATCTGCTAGTATATCAAATAAGATTTGGGGACATTACATTGTGATAGTGGAGTGAATCTAAGTAAGCAAAAGACTAAAACTACACTAGCAACCAAAGTAGGTCATTGAGTTACAAGCTCAATCACAATCATAATCACAATCACAAGAAATAGCTCATGGATAGATGAATGAAAGGGGGTATATTTTTTGGATGATAATAGCTCACAGAGACTGCAAATCAAACTTCACAATCCATCCAGCTTGAGTTCCCTTCTAACATTTCAATGTATCATACCTTGAATACATAGGATTAGCAGAACAGAGATTAGCAAAATGGAGCAATTCCAATTGACATATGAATATGTTTAAGTTCATTTCCATCATCGTGGTGTATTAGACCCTTGATGTACAACAATATCAACTCATTCATCATGACATATGCTTGTAGTTTTGTGAATTGACTATTTATTATTTATTCAATATTTTTAGGCATCTTTCCCAATTGATTTTGTAGTTCCAATATCTCTATTCTTTTGCATTAATATTTTCTATGTTATTTTTCATTCTATGATTTGTTTCAATACATACATAGACTATTTTCTTAAGATTTCTTCCTTTTGTCTATTTCTTACAAGTGGCCTAGAAGTGGGTATTATAATGGGCTCAGATTATAATCTGCCAGTCATGATAGCTGCTACACAAATTCTCAAATCATTTAGTGTCTCATATGAGGTTGGTTTGTGAAGCCTATTTGAATTGCACACAATTTCCTAAAGAATAATTTTAATAAATTCTTAAGTGAATGGAATGAAACAATATTTGGTACCACACATTTTGTTAATATATTTTAATTCTGGTTGTGTTGCAGATAACCATTGAATTTCCTCATTGAACACCTAATGGAATGGCAGAATATGCTAAAGAGACCCATGGAAAAGGAATCAAAATTCAATTCTTAGGTGGGTACACTATTCAACTGTAAAGATTAATTTTTGTATACTGTTAAATCCAAAAACTCAAATTTCAAAAATTAAATATCTTTGTTATGTTTTTCTTTAGCACTACTTAGGCTCCATAGCATAAACTCAATGAATATGAAGTTTTTAAAGAAATAATGAAATTAAAAAATTGGGTACATGACAGATGAATTAGAATTTGAAACACATGAAGTATTGATAGTAGGAAGTCCATTTCATCCAATGATGAACCTTTGACTGGGACACCAAGAACAGTAAGTGTAGTCATTGAAGCTATCATACCTGTGTTATAACTTAATTGTTTCATTAATAAATATTCAAGAACCTATCAAACATTTTGTTTCTTTTTAGAGATGTGAACCACAAATGACTTTATACATTATTATTTCATTCATTAGAGGTTCACTCACCAAGTAGGGGTGCTGCTCCACCTGCACTTTCTTTTATGACACTGCAAACATAATCATCAAATCTAGCTATTGCCATTCATGCAATGCATCAACAATCAAAGCATTGATGCCAAGGAGGCTCGTTGTTGGATGGAATAGACTCCTTGCCATCAATTGTTTAGGTGTTTGAAATGCCATTTCATTTTTCATTTACCAAATTTTCTATTTTAAAAATTTAACTCATAATATTTCATATTCATTGAGTTGACGCTATGTGGCCTATGTGGCACTAAAGAAAAACATACCTAAAAGATTTGATACAAGAGTTTTTGGATTTAGTTGTATAGGGAAACTCATCCCTTCACTTGAATAGTTTAACCCATCTAACAATTAAATACTAAAAACATAACCTTCAAATATAACTACTATCATTTGTTCCATATATCAACTATCAAAACTTTAATGCCCAGTGGGCATCTCAATTGTTCAAGCTAGAAACCCAGATGATTGAAAAAGTGACTGTATGGGTTTCAAACCTTTCCTTTTTAGCTAGAATCAATGCCCATTCATAGAAATATCTAGGAAACAAAAGGATTTATGTGTTTTATGAAGAATTTTGTAGATATTGTAGTACTATAGAAAGGTAGTGGGTATGATATGGGAAGGTAGCATAGCCATCCAAAAGTGGAGTGGTTCAGTGGGCTCAAGCAACATAGCTATTCTGAAGGGGCCGTGCTGAGACCCTGAGATTCAATTAGATTATGACAACCATAAGCCTATAGAATAGTAGGGGGATGAGAAAGCATCAAGAACACTATTCTTATGTATCCATGCTATATTATATGGTGCTTCCCCTACCATTATATAGGCTATATGGATGGTGCTTCCCTACTATATGGCTAGGCGCTACTGAAGGAATAAGAGTTCGCCCCATAGAATTGTAGGCAACACTAGCGATTGGTTTTGATTGGCCCCCTCATGACTCCATGACTCCATAAATGTCCAAAATGATATAGGAGATATTTATTTTCTTCTCAACCATACATGAGCTTGGAAGAGTTAGCAAAGTTTATGCAATAGGTTGATTAAGCGAATTGGGTGCTCATAGATAGGAAAGCATCAATTGGCAATGAAGAATGATATACATGTAGTGAAAATTGCTAAAGAGATTGCAGAGAAAAACTTTGTTCAAAATGACCTAATGGGTTCCATGGCTAAGATTGAACAAAAAATGGCAGAAAAATGTGATAAGCACCTTGATTCCTTGCCTCTTCCTCAATTTTTGCCTCTTCTCCTAAATTGTTTGTGCAAGCTAGCAAGAAGTAGCTTGTTCAAGATACATAAAGTTTTCTATCAAGTACCTAAATTGCAATTGTATTTAGACCAAGAAGTTTAGATCTAATTTTTAAACATGGTGATGACCTGAATATGTTAGAGGGTAGTAAAAATATAGTTTGGGTCAAAAAATTGATCACATTCACTTAGTAAAACTCAAATTTTACCAAGCCTTTCAGTGAAGTTTTAAGGATATCTTGGTGACTCAGAAGTTTTCATCATTTTGAAAAAATACATTTTCAAATTTGTTGCAAGGAATGATGAAACCAAATTAAATCAAAGAGGTAGAAAGATGAAAGAGGCGATTCAGTTGTTAGAGATGGAATTCCAAGTGGACACTTGTCATCTTTAGAATAGATTCGAGAGTTCTTTCTTGTCTATATCTTTCTTTCTTTCTATCATTTGAAGGGTTCCAGTCTTTGGAGAAAAAACCACTCATTATTGTGATACTAGGTTTTGGTTCCAATTTTGATGGGTTCCCATACTGTGAAACCACATTCTTTCAGCAAATTTCTCTTATGTGAACAGTAGTAGGAAGGTTAATACAACAAGTTCTGATAAGTTAGGTTTCTCATTATTTTCATTTCATGCATATGGTTGTATTGTTTTCAAAGAATTTAATACAAAGAACAATAGGATTTCATCAGTTTCATCTTGAATCTTGTCTCCTTTCTTAGAAAGCTTCAATGTTTTATGATCTTTGAACAAAGAGCCTAGGTCATAGTTGTAGTTCCTTAAGGCTATTGCTTATAACTCAAGGGGTTGTGTAAATACTTTAGTAAATCAATAGGGTTGCAAGTTTATTAAGGGGGATATTAGGCAAGAATGAGGTTCAGATTGAGCATAAATTTCTATTTACAAGTTGAATAGATAGATTAGATATCTGAAGATATGCATATGTCTCAGATATTCATATGTATGTTTGTGATTCATAGATTTGCCCAATGGTTAAGACACTGATCGATTACAGGATCATTAAGTATTACTGCTACATATCTAAGGGTTTTTTGAAATCAACATTATTAATCAAATGTTCTTTCTATTTTATGTTGAAGGACCTAAATAGAATGCCCTCACTCAACTTGTGAATATTCAAGATTTGTATTTAGCTACTGCAGATCTGTGTCATTTCTTGAGTTATAGGAGATATAAGGGTTTCATCTACTTAATAGATTCAGGGATATGTTTTTTGCAATAGTACGGTATCATTTGAATCTATAGGTATACTCACCTAGGTTTTGCAGAGCTTGAAGTGTAGAGGGAGTGTAGCCTTATGGTTGGCCTATTGTCAAAAATGGCATGTTGAGAATGGGAGTTAGCTGCCCCTAGACATGTCACTTTCTCAGTGGGATAATTGAAAACCCTGCAGTGTTTTCAAACACCAATAGTTACCTAATTCCTTTGGAAAAGTGTATGACTTAGTTAAATAGTTGTTACTCTCTACTTGTGCTAAGATATCTTAATGGGAACTTCTTCAAACATCCCCTATGTATCATGAAGCTTTGCAAAAGGATTTGTCTACTCTTTCGAAACCTCCACCTTATCGAGATAATGCTAATTTTTTATTGGAGTGGAGCCATGCTACATCATCTTCTCTTCAAATTATGTTTACTAAGGATTATTTTCAACCTAATGAAGTTCAAGACTAGTATGGTGCTCTTAATGGAAATATTATTTGAAGAACTTTAATTGATAATGTGTCTAGATTAAATGGTTATATCTTGGATATGTTGTAATTTATAATTGCTTATATGTCTACTATGAGGTAGGATAGTCTTCCTATATGTGTCTTTTATAAGATTTGTAAGAACACTTTGGGAGTTATAAAGTTCTATGTTAAAGTTTGTCCCACTTTATTGGATACTCTAATTCATGTGATGCTTTTAGAACTCTCAATTATAAACTTCATTTGGTAAGAACATGATTATACAATATGCATGTTATTCCATCTCTCTTAATCACAAGTTTAATTTTAGTTGTGACAATATGATGTATGTTAGTTTGTGGCAACTGATCAGGAAAGTACTATACATACTTCAAAAACTCTTTGGGGCTTAAGGCATCACCCCAAACAATAAATTTGGTACTATTCATAGATTCACCACTAAAGTAATGGCTAATATTTTCCAATTTATGGCCAACATGTAGTAACCCTCAATTAGTTGAATACTTGTATAAAAGGGCTTAGGGTTAGGGTTGTTTTTATAGTAGTGATTTGAAATTAGTTCTTATGGTGGTAGTGAGCTATAAGGGATTATAGATTGTAATTAGGTTGTAATCATTAGATTGTAATAATATCAAACTTGTTGTTTGGTGGACGTAACACAACAATTGGGTGAACCATGTTAAATCTTGGTGCCTTGTGTTCTATTTTCTGTGATCTATTATTTTCTATTATTGGTTATATTTGCAAGTAATTATTATTTTTTGTATGCGGTTTAATCCTAACAAGTGGTATTAGAGCAAGGTTGTTTTTTAGTTATCCTCTAGAAAAAAGTCTCATGTTTGAGTGGAAGTCTCATGGTCAAGTGGGAGTGATGGTAGATGAGGGTAAGTTGAGGGTTGATAGGTTTAATGGGCAGAACTTCTAGTTATGGAAGATGCAAATGTAAGACTATATTTATTAGAAGGATTTATGGAAGTCATTAGAAGGAAAAACCAAGAATTAAGGATCTATGTCAAATGATGAATGGGATCTTTTAGATAGAAAGGCACTCAGAAGAATCTGGTTATGCTTGACACCATTAGTGGCATTTAATATTATAAAAGAAAAGACAATAGAAGAATTGATGCAAACCCCAGTGAAACTATATGAAAAGCCCTCCATTTCAAACAAGGTATTTCTAATGAGGTGTTTAATTAATATGAAAATGGTAGAAGGTGGATCTATTAAAAATCATTTGAATGAGTTTAATACTATTGCTACTCAGTTATCTTTTGTGGGTGTCAATTTTGATGACAAAATTAGGGCTTTCTTGATTTTGTGTTCTTTGCCTAAAAGCTGGAATGGCTTGGTAATGGCTGTGAGTAATTATATTCCTAGATCTAGTACCCTAAAATATGATGATGTGATCGGTGTTATTTTGAATGAGGACACTCATAGAAAAACCTTAGGTGAATCTACATTAGGAAGTGCTTTGAATGCACAAAGTAGGGGTAGAACGATTGAGAGAGGAAGTAACTCTAAAAATTGTGGGAAATCAAGAGGACCCAATGACTATTGGTACTGTGGGAAACTAGGTCATAATAAGAAAGATTGTTGGAATTGAAAGAAAAATGAAGGAGATAACTTATATGGGGACAAGGAAACAAATGTGGTAAGTAATAAATTCAAAGAGGATGCTTTGCTTCTATCTTTAGAAAGTGTTGATGATTCATGGGTTTTAGATTCTAGTGCTTCTTTTCATGCTACATGTCATAGAGGTTATTTCATTGATTATGTCTAAGGGGAATTTGGAATTGTTTATTTGGGGGATACTAAACCTTGTTAGATTTTTGGAAAAGGGAAAAATTAAGATTAAGTTACAGAATAGGAATCATTGGCTACTACATGAGGTAAGACATGTTCCAAGGCTGAGTAGGAATTTAAATTCAGTAGGGCAACTCAATGATGAGGGTTGCGTAGTTACTTTTAATGATAAAAGATGGAAGGTTTCAAAAGGTTCCCTTGTAGTAGAAAAAGGTGTGAAAGTAGGCACTTTATATCTTTGTACATGTCATATTGTTCCTTCTAATTTAATTGTTTCAGAGAAAAATGAATGTTCAAAAATAGTTGCTATAGATTCTGATATAGTAATGTGGCACAATAGACTTGGGCACATGAGTGAGAAAGGTATGAAAGAACTTCATTGAAAGAAAGTTTTACCAAGTTTGAAATGTGTTAATATGGATTTCTATGAAAGTTTTATGTATGGAAAACAAAAGAGAGTCAGTTGTGTAAAGAAAAGACTAGGAAGGAAAACAAAAGGAGAAATTAGAACTTGTGCATACCAATGTATAGGGACTAGCTCAGGTATCTTCCCTTGGTGACTTTCATTATTATGTTACATTTATTGATGACACAAATAGAAAAGTATGGGTTTATTTCCCTGGAAATTTGTTTTATGTATTTAAAACTTTTAAGAAATGGAAATGCTTGGTTGAAAATGAGATTGGTAAGAAATTAAAATGTCTCAGATCTGATAATGGTGGTGAGTATTGCATTCATGAATTTGAAGATTATTTCTCCACTAATGATATTCATAGATATAAAAAATATTCCAAGGAGTCCACAAGAAAATAGAGTGGCTAAACATATGAACAGGACTATCATGGAATGTGCAAGGAGCATGAGGTTGCATGCTAGGTTTCCTTTACACATGTGGGTGGACGCTATCACTACTACTATATATTTGATTAATAGAAGTCCCTCTACTCCTTTGGGTTATGGTATTCTATAGGAAGCATGTACTAGTAAGAAGGTGAGTTTATCTATTCTCAAAACCTTTAGTTGTGAAGCTTTTGTTCACATTCATTTTGAAAATAAAACCAAGTTAGAAGCTAAGTCAAAGAAATGTGTATCTGTTGGATATGGCATTAATGAATTTGGTTATATGTTTTGGGATTTTGAAAATCAAAAAATTGTAAGAAGCCAGGATGTCATATTTAATGTGAAAGTGTTGTACAAAGAAATTTCGTAGCAACATGAGAAGAAAGAAGATGATTATGTAGTGTTGGATGATACTCCAAAAGATGATGTTCCAACCATTCCTCATGATGTGCAACAACTATAACAAAAAATACCACACACACTAGTGAATGTTAGATTGTCAACAAGGCAAATTAGACCTTCACAAAGATTTTCTCCCTTGTATTCTATTTTACTTATTGATGATGAAGTTGTGCATGTGGATACTAAGATTCAATGGGAGTCTGCAGTGAAAGAAGAAATGGACTCTTTGCTAAAAAATAAAATTTGGAACTTATGCAAGTTACCTACAGGTAAAAGAGCTTTACAGAATAAGTGGGTTTATAGGTTAAAAGAAGAGGAAGGGGGTAAAAAAAAAATTAAAGCCAGGTTAGTTGTGAATGATTTGCACAAAAAAAAGGAATTGATTTTTATGAGATATTTTCTCCTGTTGTTAAGACGACTTCTATCCGTATTGTTTTAAATCTTGTGGCTATTGAATATTTTCATTTGGAGTAGCTTGATGTTAAAACAACCTTCATTAATGGTGATTTGGATGAAGAGATATATTTGACTTATTGATAGGTATTTGTAGTCAAAGGTAAGGAGAACTTAATTTTCAAATTGAAGAAAAGTTTATATGGCTCGAAGCAAGTACCTCAAAAATGGTATTTAAAATTTAACAATTTTATGCATGACCATAGTTATAGTAGGTTTCATTTACATCATTTTTTCTACTTTAAGATTTTGGATGATCATAGCTATGTTATTTTATGTTTATATGTTGATGATATGCTTGTAGCTAGGTCTAACATGGATCACATTAAGGGGTTGAAATGCCAATTAGCACATGCATTTTCTATGAAGGATTTGGGGGCAGCAAAAAAAATCCTTGGTATGAATATTTGGAGAGATATGAAGAATAGAACATTGATGCTATCTTAGGCTGATTATGTTGAGAAGGTGTTGCAACGTTTCTCTATGGAGAATGCTAAAGTTGTCAGCACACCTTTACCTAGTCATTTGAAGTTGACTAAGGAGATGTGTCCCAAGACACAAAAAGAGGCGGATATGATGTCCAAGGTACCCTATGCTTTAGCTGTAGGAAGCTTTATGTATGCTATGGCATGCACTAGGCTAATATTGCACATGTAGTGGGAGTCCTTAGCTAGTATATGAGTCATCCAAGAGTTGAGAATTGGAATGTAGTCAAATTAATTCTTAGATATTTCAGAGGAACATCCAATAAGTGTTTACACTTTAGGGTTCTACTACTAATTTATAGGGCTATGTTGACTCAACTTTGGTAGGGAATATTGATACTAGGTAGAGTACTACAGGTTATATCTTTACTATTGGTAGGGCAACTGTGAGATAGGTTTCTAAGTTACAAAAGGTTAATGCTTTATCCACTACATAGGTAGAGTATGTAGCTATTACAAAGGTAGCCAGGGAGATTATATGGTTTTAATTCTTCTTGGAAGAATTGGGACATCCTTAGAAGGATAATTATTTGTTCATAAATAGTCAGAGTGCCATTCATCTTGCAAATAATTTAGCTTTACATTCCAAGGCCAAACATATATAGTTGTGATACCATTTCATTTAGTCAATTTTGGAGGATGGATAGTTAAAGCTTGAGAAGATACATGCAAATGATAATCCAACAGATATGTTGGCAAAGGTAGTAACAAGGGAGAAGCTAAAGTCCTCTTCAGCTTTGGTTGGTCTTCTAGACTGAACATGAATAAAAGAATGTCAGAATCTAGGGTGGTTTGTTCCAGTGTGAGGCTCATGGAGTAGTGAAATCACTATAAGATTAGTCTCCAAGTGGGAGATTGTTTTTTAGTGTAGAGCTTGATCAATTCCCAAGTGGGAAATTGTTAGTTTGTGGTGACTAATTAGGAAAGTACTAAACATACTTCATAAATTATTTAGAGCTCGGGGCATCACCCCAATTTTTTTTTGATTCTATTCATAAATTCACCATTCGTAGATTTTCCACTAAAGTAATGGCTAATATTTGCCAATTTATAGCTGAAATGTAGTAACCCTAAAGTGTTTTAATACTTGTATAAAAGGGCTCAGGGTTAAGGTTGTTTTATAGTAGGGATTTTAAATTGGTTCTTGTGCTGGTATTGAGCTATAAGGAATTACAAATTGTAATCAAGTTGTAATCACTAGATTGTAATAATATCAAGCTTTCTATTTGGTGGACATAGCCTAGGAATTGGGTGAAGCACATTAAATCTTGGTGCCTTGTGTTCTTTTTTGTGTGATCTATTATTTTTTGTTATTGGTTATATTTGCATGTAATTGTTATTTTTAGTCTATGGTTTAATCATAACAATGTATACTCTTCATGAAAATGATAGACATGGTAGTTTCTATAATGTTGAATATTGTAATGTGGTAGGACCTATAGTAAACAAGTTAAAGGTAAAAATTGAAACTAAAAATAAATCAAGTGAAGAGCCTTTTTCTTCTTTATTTGAATATGATTGTGGCACTTTAGACTTCAATCTAACATTCACTAGAGAATACTAGATCTCTAATCTCTCTATCATGAAAGTATCTTAACAATATTAGAAAGAAAAATTTATTCCAACTCATCTTTCTAGAGAATTAAGTAACAACTTAATCATTTGCTCATTTAAGGAAACCATTGAAACTATTAAACCTAGTTGTCAAGAGGTAGTTTCTTATGAAGCTCCCTTGACTATCTCTAACATGGCTAATCATTATGGTTTTGGATACTAATTTCTTGCTCAACACAAATATTATGGTCAAGGATGTAGAAAATTTGAACAAAGAATACATGCTCCTTTATCTAATAATTATTTGTGTCATAATTATAGTTTGTAATTTAGTCCTTGTAAGAAAAATTTCTTCTTTCTGAAGGTGAATCATATTTGTGGTGGTCCTTTGACATCAAATTCATATCTTATTACATTTGATCAATCTCTTTTGCAAGATTTTTTCTCTTGTGATGATGCTTTGGCTAACTTTCTAAGTGTACATGAGGACATACCTTATTTCCACCATAATAAGAGAAAACCTTATTGTTTGGATATAATGGATATTTTGGAGAAGAAATTGAATTAAAAGAACATGTTGATCCTCTTGCTTCTACAGAAGTAGCATAAAAGATAAATATTCTAATTAATTAAATGGTGGATGCGATTGTTGATCAAAATGATTCTGAAAAGATTATTAAGATTGGAAAATGTTTGGATGTGTACACTAAGAAAGTGTTAGACTCTAAATACTTCTATTCAAGTTATCCCATGGATTGGAATTCTTGAATGCTGGCTTAGAGCTTCCTATCCATTGAGTGAAAAGGTGTGTTTTGAGAAATGTAGATAGCTCTAGAGCCTTTGAGACACAACCCTTGCTAGTAAACCATGAAATGAAAGGCTCTTAAGATAAGAGCAAGAACGCAAGTGTCAATAAGAACTCTCAAGTTATTGAATGTAAATATGGACTAAAAGAGCATTTAATACAAAATGCAACTATATCCAATCAAATGAGAGTATTACAAGATCCATGCTAGTTAAGTTGTGTGAGCTAAATTATAGTAAAATAGAAGGTATACTATATGAATCTAAGCTGAAATTCCATGGTATGAATGACTTAGATAAGAGGATAGATGTTCTCCATAAGATCTCAAGAAGATTTGATGCAAGGAGGACATAGAATAATGACGGCCAAAGGAACACCCAACAATCCAAAGCAACCTTGCAAAGTAAACATAATGGAAGCAAACGCACAAAGAGAATTGCATCGCATAAAGAGAGAACAATATTCTTTTATTGATTCATCAAATGATCAACATACATGCCTAGCTATAATTCCTTTTGGGCTATGACCAAATAAAACATACATTCAAGGTCTAAGATTCTAGCTTCAAATTCATGCTTCTAGAAACATATGCCACTAACTTTCTAAACTTTCTAATCACTTCTTAACTCTAAGCCTAAACACCCTATTTATAATAACCAAAATGGCTTACAAATTATTCTAGAATATTAATTATAGAAAATCCAACCCAACAATGGTCTGGACACATCCTAGTAAAAGATCTTATCATAAATGTCATGATCAAAATAAATCCCACAATTTGGCTTGCACCAAAACACAGAAAACACATCCTAAATACTGATGCTCAACATCAAGAAGATAACTCGACACATGAAGGATCCCTTGGGACACACTAGATAACTTACTACATGAAGAATAGCTGGACACACACTATGGAACTTAGCACACACTGTAGAGTGAGATGGGATAACATGCTAACTTGAGTGTTAACTACAAAATTACTAGCCATCAACAAGTGCTACAACTCGACAATGACTAAAACTCGACAACAACTAGCACAATGCACACAAGTAAGAAGGATAACACATCAACCTAAAATGCTCCTACATTAGAGAACTAGGGTAGAAAGAAATGATAATCCTAAATTATTGAGATGTGACAACCTAATATGAATCCAACTCAAATTGAAAAATCAATGTAGCATCTTCATTTGGTATGTTCTTCCACTTCACCAAATATTCATAAAGTTGGTGTTTTGAAACTAAGAGTCTTTCAAATTACCTTGATGAGAACAGGACACATCTAGAGGCAACTAACTCCCATCCTTAAAATATCCTTTCAAATGTTGGGCCAACTATAAGGCTAGACCCTTCTTCTACTTTAGGCTCTGTAAGACCTAGGTGGGTGGACCTTTGTTTCAATTTATATGGTACCAGTGCTAAACATATTCTTGAATCTATAAACATCAGATTTAACCCTTATTTCTCCTAATACTTATGCAATAACAAAGGTGTACAGTAGAAAATTACAACTCTATGAAATTCACAAGCTGAGTGAGGGAATCCTTTTTAGCTCTTCAACATGAAAGGAAAATATGATTGGTTAATAATGTTGAATATCAAAAGAAGCACCAAATATGCAACAATAAGAACAAATGATCCTATAGCTAATTAGTGCCTTATCTATTCAGCAATTTCATGAATCAAATACATACATCTATGATATCAATAATGCATTCCATACACAAAATTATTAGATCTATCTAATCACATTGTGAATTAGAGATTAGTGTTCACAAAAACCTCATTCTTATGATGTATCCTTCTAAAATAATGAGCAATCCCATCAAACATGTCAAGCATTTACTTGGTCCTTTGTTCCAATAGCAAAACATATTTGACATACAATCTTAAAGGGATGCATATGAGTCTTAGTTCTTTGTTCCTAGACCACACAAGGCTGCAAATTACTGAGATAGGAGATGAGAATTAGAATGAAACTAAAGAAATTCTTACATATTTGTATTCATCTCTTTGAAACAATACATTCAAATGCATGAAATCAAAACATGAAAAAACCTAACATATCAAAACTAGTTGTATTATCTTTCTTAGTATTGTTCATACAAGAGAAAACATGCTGAAGAATAATGGTGGAATCCCAATTCTAGATACAACAAAGTGGTCTCATAGAAAGGCTAAAAATTTCCAACCAACAATGGTCTAAAAACTGGAAGCTCTCTAAAGAATGAGAAAGAGAATGATATAGAGAAGAGTAAATTCCTAGATCTGTTGTTCATATGACATGTGTCCACTTATAAACCATCTCCTGGAAGTTAAAAGCATCTCTCTAATGTCTCTCTACAACTCCATATCAAATCCTCCACCATTTTTTCTCTCAAAAGGAAAAAATATATTAGATATTTGATGAAAACCATTTTTTTTGCCAAAATATTTGGAAGTAACATGAAATGCTAGTAAAAATCTAGGTTTAAACTATTTTAAGGTGATTAATATTTACCCCAATTTCATGTTTACCATGTTTTACCAAGCTTGTAACCATGTTTTCAATTTTTTCCCATTTCACTAAGAAGGCCCAAATATTACATTTCTAGCTATAACTTGAAGCAGTGAATTCTTGTGTGAAAACAATCTCCATAATTAGAAAGTTCATTTTCTCCTAGTTCTAATGATATATAGTATGCCTATGTTCACTTATCGGGAACCCTCAAAACCTCAGTTTGAAAAAAATACCCCTACTATGGCTCTACTGTAAATCTTTTAAATTTCCAAACTTTAACATTTCTTAAAGTTTACACTTTAGAAAATAAGACTTAAAATCATTGTGCATGCATCTTTAGAAAAATCATTTTTAATCAATTTTTAAAACATTTTTGGAATTTCGTCACCCTTGAGATTTTGGTGAAACCTAGTTTGATAGGGCTACCATGTGGCAACACCTAATTGGCTACTTGACCACAATATCACCACCACCCAGTGCACTGACTGGACTACCACATGGCATTTGACCTTGGCCCACTACCAGATAGCACTCGGGCACTTCCACACTTTACTTATCTTCTTACCAACTCAATAATGTGGGAATGCACCAGTTGTCAAATCTCGCTATGTGTTAAAATCTGACAACTCCATCTTGGGCTCCTACTAATCTCATCACTGCCACTTGTTAGTCTCTAATTTGTATGATAGGTCACCATGTGTCATCTCAAGATTCACTTCTAGGTTCCATGTCACCATGCTGACTAGGTATGCCACCTCACCTCTAACCCAAGGCCCACTACCATGTGGTACTTAGGTTCTTCACCACATTATTTATCCTCTAAGCCCTTCCACAAAGTGGTGAAGCACCCACCATCTGATTAGGCCACATGTCAAAATCTAGGCATCTAGTTTTTGAGCTTGCCACTGCATCACATGTCATCAAAATTTTGTACATAATTATCTATTTAGTTAGTGTCTATGGGTCCTACCAAGTGCTTTCTCTACCTTTCAAAAGGTGGTATCCTCAAGACATTAAGGGATATGTTGAAGCTAGTATTTAAACACACATGAAACCTACCCCACAACTAGTGTGGGACAATAGGAAAAAAATGTTCTTCACTGTTTCACATCACCTAGTAGGGTTCTTCCACCACATCGAAACTCTTTAATTGTTGGCATCTTCCTCTATGACTGACTAGACTCCTCAATGTTGAAATGCTACCTTTTTGCTACTTCTGCATTTTTGGCTTTAGCATGGGTGATGACTACCTTCCTCCAGTAGCTTGGTCTTTGGCACTGCCCTTTCCTCCACTTGTTCACTGGCTCTATCCTTTTCTGGCCTATGCTTCAAACATTGAATTCAAGCATGCCTCCTTCTTCTAGCATTCTTTGCCAAAGCATCCTCTTTTCATGTAGTGACCTCTCTTAAAGGTGGCTCCCAAGGTGGCTCCCCTACTTCATATCTTGCTTCCTCTTCTCTACAAGCTAGCTCCTTTTTGTAGGCTCCTCTAGTTGATTAATGACTTTATTCTGATCAATCTCGCAATCATCTTTATTTTCTTCCTTTAATGACTTTAGGCATGTTCCCAATGTGAATAATTTGCATGCAAGTTGACTCATATCCCTTGTAACTATTGAAGTAAGATTTTAAATTTTTGCATAAGTTCTTGAGGAGTCAGTTTGCACACAATGGAGCTCATGTTTTAGATTTTGTAGTTGAGTATTGCAATCGTGGATCCCACTATTTTCCAAACAATTTTCCTTTCTTGTAAGGTCAATATTCTCAGACTATATCCCTTGAGTTTCTAAATGTATGAATTAGTACACATTTCTGACTCCACTATAGCCATAGCTTCTTTCTCAAGTAGTTGATCTCTCAAATTTAGTGCCTCAAACTTGTAATTTTCTTGAAACAACATCCAATTCGCATACCTTTAAGCTCATTCCACTTATTCATAATTTTGAGAAATGACTTCTAGTGTTTTAGGCTTTGTTACTCTAATAGTTATAACCTCAATGCTAAGTGCATAAATAGTGCAATATTGAAGCAAGTTCATGAATAAAATTTTGTCCAGATAGAATTGGCTATGGTGAAGTCAAAGTCAACTAATAAATCAACCATTCAATAAAGTTGTCATGTGCCTATATAATTGTTTGCAAAAAAAACATGGAGAAGAGAAATTGAAAAAGTGAAGATTTGAATTCACTTTCGGTGTTACAAAATGATTTTGATAACAAAATGTAACAAGGTAATGCTCACTATCTTTGCTCTCTTATTCGGTTTAAGAAAAAATCAAACCTATGAACCTCCTTAAGTATTACATGGTGATGAACTCTTTTATACCTTCCTAATGATCAGTATCATTTTGGCTTCTAAATATTTCAACTTCTTATCTTATCAATTTGGTGCAATTAGTTAGGCCCCAAAATGGGTCTGTCTAAAAAAAATTTACTTTTCAAACACCTAAACTATCAAATTAATCCATTTACAATCTAGTACTAACTTGAAAAAAAATTGACCACCCAAGACAAATTCAAGCACTACTCTATCATAAAAACTCTTTTTATCACTTTATTGCAACTTGTTGACTTTGTGGTAGGAGGTCCTTTGACGAGCTTTAAAAATTGACCCAAACCTCTGACTAGGTTCTAAAATCAAACATATTGATTCTCTGTTCCACACACTCTTACCCTATCAAATTTCATGCCATGAAAAATTCTTAGTCATAAGATATTGACTATCAAAGTTTCCCTCTCAAAATTGGCTACAAACAAACATTTCAAAAAACCATAAAATGCATTCAGATTCAGCTTCGAAAATAGGTCAAACTGACACATGGAGAGATGAAAATTGGGGAACTTTTTCACTTCCATGAGTATGAATCTACAATTTGGGCTCATGATGGGTAACATGATGCATTTGGAGAGTGGTCAAAGTGAGTAACTCATAATTTGCAGATTGGAAATAATTGCAAAAAAAAATTCTTCTCAAATGGAATGGAGCTGGGAAGAAGTGCAGATAGATTCATCAAGATTTGAACTAGCACACTTAAATTATTTTTAGAGTAGAATGAAATGGTACAATCCATTTGATCCCACCTATAATGGATTTAGAGACATGACATCATGAAAAGGGGTACTAACCAATCGACATTTGCTAACACTAGTAAAAAGTTACAAATTGCATTTGGAATCACGTTTGAAAATTGATCAAATAGACTCATCCTGAGCTCAAAATCTAAACATAGTAAGTCTCTAACCTACAAAATGTAATGCAAAAGGAATCTTATAATTTTGGTCAATTGGGTCAAAGTTAGAACAAGTCAAACAAGGCTTCTGTGAATTCAAAACAAATTGCATCAGCATGACATCAATAAATAACCAACTTTAAGGGATTCGAAACCTAGTCAAACAGACTTGAAATAACTTGAAATCTGAAACATAGTCTCTCTAGTATTGAAATTAAATACTCTTGAAGTAGTGAGTCATGAAAAATTACTGGGTGCAAGCTATTCAATTGCAAACACATCTTCTTGTCATTGTTTAACACTTGGGCAAAAATGTAAAATTGGACATTGCTCAAAATGGGACTTCACAAAATGACTTAGAATGGAAATTTATCATCATGGGATGAGTTGAAACACTAAATACAAGGTTTTAGAAGCATTAAACACCTTTTAGGCCTTACAAGTATAGCTAGGTACATGTGCATTTAAAGTGCTTGAAGGGCTTGATTTTTTCAATGGTACTCAAAATTGGGGCTTCAATTTTGAGTCTCAACAATGGCTCTATCTAGGTATGCATGTCCCTTGTGGGCATGGTAAGGATTCAAATCTCTAGAAGAAGAAGACCACTCACTTGACAACAAAAACTTCTCTTGAATAGCTTTATTGAAAGCAAGAAATCCACTCCTACTATGTACAAACGATGGCCCCAAGCCATCGAACTTCAAAAAAAACTTTTACCTCTATCATAAATCTAATTTTCATCTACATTCCCATGAGGTAAACTAAAAATTTCATTTCTATCAATTTCACCAATCAGATTAGCATCTTGAAACACACCACTTAGCAGAACTGAATCTACACCTTCACTTTCGTGATGCATATAAAAATTGGATTCACCTTCAACTATTTGCTCATTATGAAAGTTCTGATTAGCATCCTCAAAAATATTAGATTCAAACTGAAAATTTCCTCCAACAAATGAATCATGCATGCTATCAGTTTTGAATATGAAAGCTTCATATTCAACATGGGGAAGAGGATCACACATACCTTGAAATTGTGTATCTTTATGTATAGCTAGATTGTATTCAAATGAACAATCAGACTTGTACTCACAAATATCATCAATGTTAGAATTTGAAACTAATCTAGAATCTTTAAATGGTCCTTTGAAATCACCAAATAGATTAGTTGTCACTTTAAATTATTCATCATAAAAATCATTAGAAGGTGCATGCTGATTTTCAATAATAACTTTGTCAAACACCTTCTTATCCACATTATGAGCTGCAACATCATTATCATTTTCACTATCACATCCAAAAGAAGAACAATCTAATCTCTTATAGTAGTAAGACAATGTATCATCATTAAGCTCATCTTCAACTAAATCTGAACATTCCATGTGCTCTTCAAAAAGTGGGTTGACAACTCCATGTAATGATCCTCTTTGAACATTTGGACATAAGATGGGCTAATCATCATCATAATCCTCATCATATAAAGCATTAGTCTACACTTTAAACTCACTACCCATTTCATCTTGATGGACACTCTCAGCATGTGAAAAAAAATTAGAACTATATGACCATCCAGTTCATCAAAATAATATGTAGAATATAAATCATTTTTACTTTCATTTTCTTCATGAAGGTGATTTAAATGTCTTTCAAAACAATCATCTTTAGGTGCTGATGCATTAACCTCAGAATCATTTGCATACTGCTGGTTACTATTGCATGCATCTTCAGAACATTCATCTACACGATTAGGTACTCTATCCTTGTAGATAATTTCTTTTTCTTCATATTGCATGGACAAATCTTCTTGACAACTTTCAACCTCAAGCTAACTTGTATAACTCTGAAATGGAACTTCACTTTCAAATTTAGAAAAAGAACTCATACCTCTATTAGCATAAGACTACTTACTTCCATCATTGCTTTCTTCTTCAAAATTTGCATTTGATTTACATGAAGAAAAACATGTACTATCATTGTCCTCTTCTTGACTTGAGTAACCACTCTCATCATTGTCTTCACATGATATTTCTTCATAATACATCGGATCAGCAACTTCACCTTCATCACTTGAGTCATAAATTTCAGCCTCTTCATCTTCATATTGAGATGAATAAATTTCTTCTTCATGATTCATTATATTTTCAACATAAAGAAAATCATCAATAGGAGAAGAAACCATTGAATTTATATCTTACATATCTAACTAATCAAATGAACTAATTATATCATCTATTGTTATGATATCATAAACATTTTCTCTATATTCAACAAGAATGAACTCAACTCCTTTTTTCAACAAAGAGACTTCATGTTCACATTTTTTTATTTCTAAATTTTCAATAAGATTACTCACAACAAAAATAGTGCCTATTTTCTGATTTGAAAAAAAACACTCTTTATGACATTGATTCTTCTGTTGAACCTCATATTGCTAGAAAACACTTTTAGAGAAGTGACTCCTAGTTAATCCATACTTTATGTTATTCTCAATCTCTATTGTTGTTACAAATGCTTGATGCAAAGTCTTAGGTTCTTTATCTCACAATAGGTAACTCATCTTTTTATCAAATGTGTCAAGATAAACCACTAAACACACTTTATCATCCAAACTATAACTTTTAGGAATCTCATTTAAAATCTTTGCAAATTTGATATTAAATTGAGGAACTAACTCGCCATTCCTAATTTGGATTTTCAAGAACTTATCAAAATAATCAGATATGCTTATTCTTTCCCCAAACTACTTCATGAAGGCTGAAAGTAATTCATCCCAAGATGAAATTGAACATGCTGATAGAAAGGAAAGCAAATTCCTCACATCACTTTCCAAAGTCTAAACAAACAATTTCATAAGAACATCTTCATGAGCAATTTCAAAATCACCAACCAAGTCACCAAACATCTAAACATGATGACTGGCTGAATTTTCATGGTTCCCACTAAACTTAGGAAGATATTTTCTAAGATTATATGGCATAGGGTTTGGAATATAATTAATTCCATTGGAATTTAATGGCATATATCTCTTGGTAGAAACAAATCTATAGTTCTTATCCATGGACTGCATATTAGGTAAAGGGAAATTTGACATTTGTAACAAGTTTAAAATTCATTCACCATAATTACTTTCAAAATTCATTACTTGTAGTAGATCTGAAATTCTTTCTACCAATTTTAACTTTGAACATACTTCAAAATACAAAACACTTGCTCAATCTATTCTTCATAAAGTATGCCACGATAAATCAAACCATTCCCCTACTTAGTGTCAAAAAAACCACTTGAATCAAAAACTATTGTGCAACTTACTTTCATGGAAATGAAATCACATGAAAGTGGAAAAATACCTTTGGTGTTGATGTTAGAAACATTGATATACTAATTGACATAGATGCTGATTTTAGTTCTTCACACCACTGATCAAATCCTTGTAGAGCTACCATCTCCTTGAGGAGAATCAAATGACATCATTTTCATGATTCACTTTTAACATTAAAAATTCTTATGATAACAGATCAAGTGCAACACTTTAAAACTCAATTAGACAAGAACTTATATATTCTCTATTTTTCCTTAACTTTTATCATAACTTTTAGGTGTACACAATTTAGTTGAAAGGTCTTGAAATCATTTATACATAACCAATCTACACTAGTACAGAGATCCTTTAGAGATTCACCACTCACAATTGTGAGAAAGATTTAAAACATGATGCAAACATGACAAATTTGAATTGAACTTTCAACATATGGGGTTTGCAAATACTTAAACACTTCGAAGAGAGAAACCACTTTTGATAAATTCTAATTCTAAATTTACAATAGTACTTTGAACACCGTCTAACTGAATTAATTAAAAATAAAACTTAGTAGCAACACAATTCACATTCAACCTTGAAAGATACTATTTTCATGAACAAAAAATCACTAGGGTTCATGATATTTGAGTAAGAAAATTGGAAAACACATCAGACAACTTACAATTGCAATTTTTTCACACACTTAACTTGTATTAAATCTCCTTCTTTTAAATTCTCAAGGTTTCTCTATCATTGAGATTCAATATAGTCCCCAGCAGAGTCACCATTTTGTTGGAATTTTGGATCTAATGTAGTTTCAAATTACCCTGATGAGAACAAGACACATCTAGGGGTAGCTAACTCCCACCCTTAACACTAAGCCAACTATAAGGCTAGACCCTTCTTCTACTTCAAGTTATACAAGACCTAGGCAGGTGGACCTCAGATTCAATCTATATGGTACCAGTGCTAAACATATTCTTGAATCTATAAATAATAGATTTAACCCTTATTTCTCCTAATACTTTTGCAATGACAAAGATGTGTAGTAGCAAATTAAAACTCTATGAAATTCACAAGATGAGTGAGGGCATCCTTTTCAACTCTTCAACATGAAAGGAAAATATGATTGATTAATGATATTGAATATCAGCCAAAACCCCAAATATGTAGCAGTAAGAACAAATGATCTTGTAGCTCATCAGTGCCTTATATATTGGGAAATTTCATGAATCAAATACATACATCTATGATATTAATGATGTATTCCATACACCAAAGTATTAGATCTATCTAATCACCTTGTGATTTAGAGATTGATGTTCTTAAAAACCTCATTCTTATGAAGTATCCTTCTCAAATAATCAACAATCATGTCAAACACGTCAAGCGTTTGCTTGGTCCTTTGTTCCAACAAAAAAACATATCTAACATACAACCTTAAAGGGATGCAAATGAGTCTTAGTTCTTTATTCCTAGACCACATAAGAGGGAAAATTACTAAGATAAGAGATGACAATTAGAATGCAACTAAATAAATTCTTGTGTATTCCATCTCTTTGAAACAATACATTCAAATGCATGAAATCCAAACACAAAAACACCTAACATATCAGAACTAGTTGTATTATATTCCCTACTATTGTTCATACAAGAGAAAACATGCTAAAGAATAATGGTGGAATCCTAGTTCTAGATCCAAGAAAGTGGTCTCATAGAAAGACTAAAATTTTCCAACCAACAATGGTCTCACAGTGCAAAAACTAGAACCTCTCTAAAGAATGAGAAAGTTAATGATATAGAGAAGAGTGAATTACCAGATATGTCATGCATCTCACATGTGTCCACTTGGAAAACATCTCCTAGAAGTTAAAAGAATCTCTCTAATCTCTCTCTATAACTACATATCAAATCCTCCACCATTTTGGCTCTCAAAAGCACAAAATATATTAGATATTTGATGGAAACCATTCTATTTACCAAAATATCTAAAAGTAATATGCGATGCTAGTAAAAATTTGGGTTTAAACTATTTTAAGGTAACCAAAATCAACCCCAACTACATTTTTACCATGTTTTTCCAAGCTTATAACTATGTTTTTAGTTTTTGTCCATTTCACTAAGAAGGCTCAAATTTTACATTTCTCACTATAACTCAAACCGATGAATTCCTATGGCAAAACAAACTCCATAATCAAAAATTTTGTCTTCTTATTCCAACGATATATAATATGCCTATGTTCACTTATTAGGAACCCCCAAAATCTTAGTTTGAATAAAGTGCCCCTACTATGGCTTTGGTTTGTATCTTTGAAATTTCAAAAATTAAAAATTTCCTAAACTTTACACTTTAGAAAATAAGATTAAAAATATGTGTATGTGAAACTTTAGAAAAATCATTTGTAATCAATTTTTAAAATATTTTTGAAATTCCCTCACCCTTGAGATTTGGGTCAAACCTAGTTTGACCAAGCTACCATGTGGTAGCACCTTATTGGCTACCTAACTGCTACATCGCCACCACCTAATGCACTAATTGGACCACCACATGGCATCCAACTTGATCCTTCTACCACATGGCACCCAGCAACTTCCCTACTTTACTTATCTTTGGAGCAGCTCCATAATACAGGAATGCACTAGTTGTTAGATCTCACCACATGGCAAAATATGATTGCTCCATCTTGGGCTCTTGTTGATCTTGTCACTACAACTTTTCAGTCTCCAATTCATCTGGCAGGTTACCATGTGTCATTTTAGGATTTGGCGCTAGGTTCCACATCACTATTCTAACAAGGTATGCTACCTCACCTCCAATCTAAGGTCGTTGCCACTTGATGCTTAGGCAATTTACCACATTATTTATCATTCAAGAATTTTTGTGATGCGGGGAAGCACCCACCATCTAATTAGGCCATGTGTCAACATCTGGGTGTCTAGTTGTTGAGCTTGCCACATCATCAAACATCATCAAAATTTCCTACATCACTATCTAATTGGCTATTGTCTATTGGTTCTACCAAGAGCTTTCTCTACCTTTCAAAAGGTGGTTACCTTAAGATGTTAAGGGATATGTGGAAGCTAGTATTTAAACACACAATAAACTCACCCCGCAACTAGTGTGGGACAAAAGGAAACAAACATTCTTTATTGTTTAATGTCACCTAGTAGGGTTCTTTCACCGTGTTAAAGCTCTTTCATCATTGACATCTTCCTCTATGACTGATTGGACTCCTCCACATTGGAACACTGACATCTTGCTATTTATGCATTTTTGACTTCAACATGGTTGGTGATTACCTTCCTCCACTGGCTTGGTCTTTGGTGCCACCCTTTTCTCCACTTGTTTGCTAGCTCTATACCTTTTTGGCTTGTGCTCCAAACATTGACTTCAATCATGTCTCCTTCTGCTACCATTCTCCACCAAAGCCTCCCCTTTCCATGTACTAACCTCTCTCAAATATGACTCCCAAGGTGGTTCCCCTACTTGGTTCACTACTTCCTCTTCTCTACAAGTTACCTCCTTGTCGTGAGCTCCTCTAGTTGATTAATGACTTTATTCTTATCAAACTCACAATCATCTTTATTTTCTTCCTTTGATGACTTTACCTATGTTCCTAGTGTGAATAACTTGCATGCAAGCTGACTCACATCCCTTGCAGCTATTCAAGCAAGATTTTCAATTTTCACATAAGTTCCTATGGAGTCAATTTGCACAGAATGGAGCTCATGTTTTTTATTCTGTAGTTGAGTGTTAACATCGTCAATCCCATGATTTTCTAAACAATTCTCCTTTCTTGTAAGGTCAATATACTTAGGTTGTATCCCTTAAGCTTCTTGATGTATGAATCAGTACACATTTCTAACTCTTCTATGCCATATCTTCTTTCTCAAGTTCCTCTATTGGATTTCCAATCCTTAGCTAGATTTTCTACACATGTCGTCAAGTTTCTAGGGACATCTCCATTATGCTCTTTTCTCAAGTAGTTGATCTCTCAGCTTCAGTGCCTCAAACTTGTAATTTTCTCAAAAAAAAATCTAATACTCTTTCCTTTTAAGCTCATTCCATTTGTTCATAATTTTGGTCAATGGCTTCTAGTATTTTAGGTTTTGTTACTCTCACACTTATAGCCTCAATGTTAAGTGCATAAATAGTGTAATATTGAAGCGAACTCATGAATAAAAATTTTTTTGGACAGAATTGGCTATGGTGAAGTCAACATCAACTAAGAAATAAACCATTCAATAAAGTTGTTATGGCTGCATTTAATAGTTTGCAAAACAAACATGGAGAAGAATAATTGAAAAAGTGATGATTTGAATTCACTTTCAATTTTACAAAATGATTTTGATAACATGATGTAACAAGGTAATGCTCATTTTGTTTGCTCTTTGATTTAGTTTAAGAAAAACTCAAACCTATGAACCTCCTTAAGTATTACGTGGTGATGACCTCTTTGATGCCTTCCTAATGATCAGTATCATTTTGGCTTCTAAATATTTTAACTTCTTATCTTATCAATCTGGTACAATAAGTCAAGCCCCAAAATGGGTCTGGCTAAATTGTTTTTCATTTTTGAACACTTGAACTGTGAAATTGATCCATTTAACATTTGGCACTAACTTGAAACAAAAGCAACCACTGGAAAAAAATTCGAGCACTAATATATCATAAAAAATCATTTTATCAATTTATTGCAACTTGTCCACTTTGTTCTAGGAGGTCCTTTGATTAGCTTTAAAAACTTATCCAAACCTCTGACTGAGCTCTAAAATCAAACATTCTAACTCTCTATTCTACAAGCTCTTAGCCTATCAAATCTTGTGCCATGATGAATTCTTAGTCAAAAGACATTGACTATTGAAGTTTCCCTCTCAAAATTGCATCCAAACAAACATGTTAGAAAACCATAAAATGGATTTAGATTCAGCTTCAAAAATAGGTCAAATTGATACTTAGAGAGATGAAAACTAGGAAAATTGTTCACTATCACAAGGAGATTATGAATCTATGATTTGGGCTCATGAAAAATAATAGGATGCATTTGGCGAGTGGTCAAAGTGAGCAACCTAGAATTTGCAAATTGGAAATAATTGCAGAAAAGCATTTTTCTCAAATTGAATGGACCTACGAAAAAGTGTAGACATATTCATCAAGATATGAAAATTGGCACACTTAAAGTATTTTTAGAGTAGAATGCAATGGTATAATCCATTTGATCCCACCTATTATGGATTTAGAGATATGACATCATGAATAGGGGTACTGACTAATCTACATTTGGTGACACTAGTAAAAAGTTACAAATTGCATTTGGAATCACATTCAAAAACTGATGAAACAAATTTGTCTTGAACTTAAAATTGAAACATATTAAGTCTCTAACCTCTAAAATTCAATACAAAATGAATTTTAGCATTTTGGTCAACTAGATCATAGTTATAACAAGTCAAATAGGGCTTCCCAAAATTCAGAACAAATTGCATTAGCATGACATCAATAAATAACCAAATTTGAGGGATTCAAAACCTAGGCAAATAAACTTGAAATGAGTTGAAGTCTGAAAAATAGACTCTTTGATATGGAAGATAAACACTCCCAAAGTGGCAAGTCATGAAAAATTACTAGGCAAAAGATATTTAATTGAAAAAATAGCCTACTGTAGCCGTTTGACACTAGCAAAAATGTAGAATTGGACATTGCTCAAAATGAGACTTCACAAAATGACTCGAAATGGAAATTTATCATCATGGGACAAGTAGATGCACTAAATGAAAGGTGTTAGAAAATTTAAACACCTCTTAGGCTTTACAAGTGTAGTCAGGTACATGTGCATTAAAATTTCTTAAAGAGATTTGATTTTTTCAATGGTACTCAAAATTGGGGCTTCAATTTTCAGTCCCAACACATAGTAGTCTTTTCATCTTGTACTTTAACCAAGTCTTTGATCCAATATATGTTCAGCCTCTTAAATCTGCTTATTAGGATAATCATTAGGTACATCAATCTCATCATCTAACTCATGATACTTATACAGATCAACAACATTGAATATAAGACATTTATCCATGTCATCAGGAAACTCAAGTTCATAAGCATTTCCACTATCAAATTTCTTTAAGATTTTACAATGTCCAAACTTTATCATCTTCAACTTGTTGTATATTCCAACTAGAAATCTTCCTTTCTTCAAATGAACCATCACCTCATCACCAACTTCAAAATCATGATATCTTCTAGACTTATTAGAATTATCCTTCCACTTTTGATTACTTTGTTCCAACTTTAGCTTCACTTCCTTTTGCAAAAACTCCATAAATTAAAAATTTCTTTTGCAATAGCACTTCTCTTTACCAACAACATCTCTTAAATTTGATACTCCTCTAGGATTCTTTTCAATAACAATATCAAAAGGTATCTTGCGATTTTCTCAACATCATCATCCACATGTCCAAATCTAATGTCCAACATAGAGACTTCCTCAGCATATTTTTTTATAGTCATAATTTTTTGTCTCAAATTTTGCATCTTTCTCAACAAGCTAACTTGATAATCAGCAAGAATGATTTTTTTCTTTCACTTGTTCACCATTTTCAACCCAAGTTATGATCTTCTCCTTTCTTATCCTTTGTCTATTAGTATGCAAATGATCCCATCATAGAGAAGCATGACCTTTCATCCTAGTAACTGCAATCTTCACCTTTCTATTATTAGGAGTGTTTTCATACTCAAAGAACTTCTCCATATCAAAAATCCAATCCAACATAGCATTGGTGTCAAACTTTCCATCATAAGGAACAACTTCTATAGAAAGATTTGAATGTACCCTAGACAATAATCTTAGCAATCTTTCCTCATCTTGATCTTCTTTAGGTTCTAGATTAGGCTTGGTGCTATTTCTTCATCATCACTCACATCTTCAAGATGTGCTCTTCTCTTTTGGGCTATCTCTATAGCATCTAATACTGGTTGTAATTTTTTTGAATGAATCTAACATGGCATTATCAACTTTTCCTCTACTACAAACCATCTTTATAGATTAGGTTCCTACAAGATAATAACTATGTACAAGTTATAGGTCAAATCCACAAATCTACAACCATATAATCAAATATGTATCAAGGTTCTATATGATCCAAGGTCGTGGTACAAACATTGCTCTAATACCACCTAATGCAAGGAGGGAAGGGACTAACTAGGGCCAAAGGCACACCAACAATCCAAACCAACCTTGCAAGGTAAACACAGTGGAAACAAACACACAAAGAGAACAACAACACAAAAAGAGAGAATATTATTCTTTCATTGATTCATCAAATGATCATCATACATGCCTAGCTATAAGGCCTTCTCAAATTCTCATCATTTGTATGATGATCAAAATCAAGGCACGAATGATCAAGGGTGAGAGTTGACTTTGGCATGATCCATATGAAAGACCAAGAAAACCAATGAAGAGAAGTTGACTATTCATGTGAGACAAAAGCTCAAAAAAGCCTTTTCTTTTAACTTGAAAATATAAAAAGGACTTTATGTGTGCACATTGAGTAGATTAGAAGAATGTGGTATTCTATTTAAATAAAAGGGGACATGTTCTTTTAATCAAATAATGAACTTAGAATAATATAGTCAAACTATAGGTTATAATAAAAATATTTGATTTTTAGCAATTTGACGTAGGAAGATGATTAATTAATTTATCCAAAATGATGAGAAGGAGGCTAATAGTCCATATAACCATTTTTAGTGATTAAATGTGTGATCAATCTGGGAACACATTACATCAAATAATATAGGAGCCAAGTAGGGAACAATAGATAGAGAGATTTGATTTCAAAGAAGAAAATGTAGAAAGAGATATCACATCCTAAATGTACAGTTTGATAGTGATTGTATTAAACTAGTGCAGAAGCACCCACTTCACCATCAAAAAGAATCTAATGATTTACACTAAGGTCATTAGAGTCTATATTCATGCTTAGAATAATAGATTTGACATTGGATCTTAATGTAAGACTATAGTTCCAAGAGTGGCATTTTATAAGCCCTAGAACTATTGGTGATAAATGATCACATACCCTAGGCATAGGAATTTGCATGTTTCTTTTTATTTTTTTCATGTTTAGATCCATTAAGGATCATAAAAACAGGTCTAAGATACATTTTGGTTGCTAAATACGTAACATTGAAAAATATGTCAAAGTTGCTCAAAAAGTTGTTAAAGCAACTTTGAGCAACTTTTCAAAAAGTTCTTTGGACTTTGAAAAACCTTCTCCCAAATGGATAGTTGGTATAAACCAACAATGTAACCATTGGGAGAATCCTATATAGTCCTTATAGGTGGGTGATAGATAGATGTAACTTTTTGAGAAGAAATCAATAAAAATTACCTATTTTCCTACAAATTTCTAAGTTTCAAGCCTTTGTACAATATAGTATAGATGTTGGGTTAGTGACCCCAAGAGTTGGAGAAGTGATTTATCTTTCATTTTCTTTTGGTTTCATGTTCTAATTGTTTATAGTTTGCAAGTTATCTACATTTTACTGGCAGTGCCTAGAATTCAGGCCTAAATCAAGGGTTTGAACAAGGGCCTACTTGTTTTGGCACTTTCCACCATGGGAATTTGATGCCCCTTGGTGTAATGAAACATTTTTCAATGCACATTAATATTTTTTAGGTCTTAAGGATGAAGAAATAGTCATTTGGGTTTGCCACCATACCCTAGGTGTATGGAAACATACATGCACCTTAAAGCGCTTTATAGGAGCCAACTTAAGTTTTTCATTGGGGGAATTCCAAGGCCTAAAAACTTGGAATTAGGTTTGTTTTACATACCCCAACATGTTCCAACAATAAAAATATTCTTTGGCATAAGGAAAAAGGCAGTTACAGTGAAAAATCAGCCCTAATTAGGCCTAGTAGCCTGGCCTAAATATTGCAACCATGTGACAATCGTTTCATTTGAATTTTTGATACTTTGACATGGTTTCTATGCCCACAAAGGGTGCTATAATCTCCATTCTAACTTGGCCTCTATGTGGAATAACTCCAAGTGTTGTTCACTTTTCCTTATGGGAAGGGCTACTAGCCAAAGAATGGCTTGTGCTACAACTACACACCATGGGCTATTTGAAACCAAAAAAACCATTGAATCTACTACAAATAGACCTTAATAGATTAGAGGAGTTCTTTTAATTCAATCCATGGTATTTTTATCCATTTCATTAAAGTTTTTGTGTTTTTTCCTTAATAGGACTTTTAGAAAATCCTTATTTATTGGCATTGTGGGACTTTGGAAAACCTAGTGATTAGGTCCCTTGCCTTGTAGGGTGGTAATAACCTATTTTTGAGTCCATTTTGGATACTTGTGATAAGTATCTTAGCATAATACCCTCTACTTGGGTATTGGAGGATTCCAAAATCACCTTGTTTCCTACCAGTTGAATGCTTTTGTTGACCATTACTACATAATCAACACTAGGATAGAGGCAATATCAAAACTCAAGAAGAGTACTAATCCCAAGAAAAGTAGATAGATCAATAGCATGTGAAAAGATAAAAAATTTTCTCCTAAGAAATATATAGCTATAGCAAGCAATTATAGAGTAATTATGCAGTTAGAACCAAAGAGTGACCATAAGGATATGATAGAATGCACTAGTTTGGCTAGAGCTGACCAAAAAAGTTAAATCACATAAAATGATAATTTACACATGAAAATTTGAAGTGAAGTATATATGAAGTGTAGAAATGATGAAGAAATGGAGAAATGAAGATGCCCTAGTGAAGATTCAAAGATTAGATGTCAAAAGGTTAGCTAATTGCATAAAATAAGGTAGAATTTTGAAATTCAATTTTGACTATCAAGATGAAATAAAATTTCAATTTTGATCATAAAAATGGACCCATGATGTCAAAATTAGTGAGGGATGCAATTTTTGTAGAATTTCTAGGAGTTTGAAAAATGAGTCAAAATAAAATGAGAAGCCTATATAAGGGGTTCAAGTGTCATTTCAATTCATTTTTATTTTATGGTTTTGAGAGATTTTGACTAATTTGAAGAAGGAACATGGATTTGGTATGCATTCTAACCCACCAACATTATTTTGAGCTCATCGAATTCCACAACCGGCCACTTGACTATGTGTCCCTAGTAAGTCATCAACATTGTGTCACTTTTTGAAGCATTTATTGCATTTTTTGTACAATATAGGGGTTTGAAAAAAAAATATCGCACAATACTTTAAATGTATCAAACTTTTAATCAAATAAATATCATGTTAAGTTTCTATAAACCAATACTATCACACTACTTAACAAAGTTTCTCATCCCAACTATACCCAAATATCACCCTACATGGTGCAAAATGTCATCTGAGGAAAAGGTATTACCCAAGTATTACAAGAAGTATCATATAATACTTAATCAATTAAAACTATCTCTTGTATATAGGAAAATGTGTCATATAGTCTATTTTTGAGTTTTCTCTACATGTTTAAGGACTGTATTGATGTTTATGATGTTCATTTTACTTGGCTTTGCAAAAAAACAACTATGCACTTCATATCAGGGCCCCCAAAGTGGTGGGGTTATGTGTCCTTCTTCATCTAAATTATGATGAGAATATCTCCATATAAAGTATGGGGCTGAAGTGGATGACACACATTCCTCATATATGGTTGAATCATAGGTTATTGAGTGTTTTTAGCTAAGTAGTGACACAACAACACAACACCTTCCATCTAACAATCGATGAAGCTACCATCATATTAGAGGATTATATTGCATCCTTTGTGTTCCTTGGTATGGTGATCTAGTGAGTTTTAAAAGTTTGGTTTCTCATTTTTTGTTAATTTTTTTATATTCAAGTGGCACGTAGCAATGTGAGTTTTTAAATGTCAGAAGTATATTACGACCAGACCCCAAGACAAGGTAGGGTAGCTATAAACTAGGTATTCTAGGATGTTATTATCTTGGATCACCAACTATGCTAGGAGTGTCTCATAGATGAGTACATGGTTGAGTATCCACTACCTTTCCTTTTGTGTTAACTAATTTCCCAAGCTTTGGTCATCGAAAGGGGCCAAAAGGGACTCCCATTAGGATGGGGAACGTTTTAGCAAATCTTTTGGACCTTCAATTTTGGTAGATATGTATAGGGAGATCTATGAGATAGCTTACCAATAAAATCCAACCTAGCCATGTGGTATACTGTTGGCCCAAATATGGGTGTGGGAGCATATCATAGTGATTTGATCATAGGTGCAACCTCGAGAGCACAATGAGCCTTATATTTTTAGATATACAAGGTTCATCACATAGAGTCAAAGTAGAGATGTGACTTACTACCAATGAATTTTATGAGCTTGCTCCATTTATTTGGTGACCATATCATGAGTGTCATGTTAGAGTAAATAATTAATTATTAATTATTTTTTCTATTTACTTAAGCTTATTTAGGTTAATGCATTCATTTATTAGTTGTAGCCTAGGAGTTTGTTATAAGTTGTTGACAATACAGGATTTTGTTCTCTCCTAAGTCATACTTATCCTCTCACCTTGTTCGAGGACTTTCCACCTCATGTGGATGTATGCTTAGTTGTCACACTTATCTCCTAGCATCTTCTAGCTTCTTCTAAGAGATTCCTGGAGCTCTTTATATTTGGGCTCCCTCATTGTATTATCACAACATCACATTACATTGTAAATACATATTTTCTTGTGTTTGCATACTTGTTGTCTCTCATGTCCATTTAAAATTTTTCCCTTGCTCCATGCTCTTCTCTTCTTGGCTTCTTTTTGATAGCTTTTTGCATCCAAGTGATCTTGGGCATCTTCAGAGTTGGATTTCATCAACTCCAACATGGTATCAGAGCTTCCCTGCTACTGCTTCGTTGAAGGATTTTTGAATCTGTGATTTGGAGTAACAAACCCTAGTTTGTTTGTGCATTTTTCTTCAAATTTTGGGGGAACAGTGAATTTTTTGAGCACTTTCAGCCCAAATAGACATTACCATTAGATCTAGAAGGCTGTTTGTAGTTAGGATTCATATAAAAATTTTCATTTTTGGACATAGGGCTCCAAGAGGCAAATTTTTTTTCATTCCAAGGCTTCCGTACGGACTGTAAGAAATTTTGGCATAAAAAAATAAATATATATTATATATATATATATATATTTATATATATATATATATATATATATATATATATATATATATATATATATATATATGGCTACAACACTATGGCACCACCCAGTAGCCACCGTAGGGCCACCCACACTCAGCTAGAGCATTGCCTATGCTCAGTCTCCTCCTACCTCCACTAAGTCCTAGCCGCCGCTCTGCGACCACTGTCGCTCGGCAAGCCCACCACCCTTTCCAGTGGTGCCACTAACATCTGTCACCTCTGTAACCACTACCACCAATGACCACCACCACTCCATGGCCTTGCCTACAATCTTAGCCAGCGTGGAGTTTTCAGTCTATTGGAGCATTCCGGTGGTGACACATGGCACGGGGTGTCACATTGGCATCTACCACGTGGTCCTTGCCACATCACACTACCATGTGGCAGCCACATGGCATCTTTTTAAGCCATGATGGCCATTAAACCATCAATTTTTTGCTCATGAAATGATGATGTCAGCATGATGTCAAGACTACATCATCATCCCCTTGCATATCTCCTAGGTCCTTTTTGACCTACTTGTTGTTTTTTGGCCATAACATGAGCATACAGAGGTATTGTTCCAATCTGAAAGATGCACTGGAAAGCTAGTTCCAAAATGGAGACATTGGTGTAGGTATTATTAGCTTTTGATGCTATTTTTTTGCCCATTTTTTGGTTGAAGTCTGAAGTTCTATTTTTGACTCTGGCATGCATATCTTTTGTGTCCCATGTTAGTTTTTTGAAAACGTTATATTTTTGGAAAGCTAGTTCTATCACCTTTTCAGAAATGTGGTCCTTTTTTTAAGATTTTGGCCCATGCTCTTTCTATCATATTTTTGGCATTTTTTCTATATGGTGGATATCTTGAGTGTTTTAGGCCCAGGGATCATTTTCCTCGCATGGTTTCTTTTGTTTAAGGCTGTACTTTCTTTTGTATTAGCTTGTTTTTAGTTTTGATCATTGTAGCTATCATTTTGAAGCTCTTTTATGTATTGCACTAAGATAAAGTGTCACTCTTGCATTCTAAGGGTCATGAACATTGTTTTTGAGTCAGTTGTACATGCACTATTTTTATAAAACACCATGGGGGGGATAGTTGTTTTCTATTTTAGGCATTCTCCCTTTGTCAAGTGAGTGTCCCTTCCATTACATTAGCACCATGTAGAGTCAGTTTGACCATGTCTTTATGGGTGTTTGTACCTCTTTCCCTCTCTGGTCATTCTTGGTTTTTCTATAGGAGACTTTGGTCCACCTTCTTAGTTTCCTGTCATCACACCCCGCCTGCATTAAGGGGGGGGGGGGGGTTTGTTATTTTGTTGTTCTAATGCATTTTTGGTTTGATAGTTTGTTAGTGTGAACTATGTATTTAGTGGTTGATCCTATGTACAAGGAAATTGTAGTGGTTGGCTACCTATGCATTTTAGTGAGATGGATCATCGATCATATAGACATGCTCGTTACATGCGTTCTTCTTCCATGGAAGTTTTTCAGATCAATAGTTTTCTTTCTAATGGTAGCTTTTGGGGCTTCTCCATGCTTTAGTGATGCTCTTCATGATCACTCCCTATTCCTATTTTAGGGGACATTCCCCTAGTTGGAGGCTTCTTCATTTCTTCACTAGGTGACCTCTTTTTGGGGGAGGGTTTTTCCCATGTGGTTTTCTCTCTTTCCCCATTTTTAGAAGTTACATCCTTTGCATTGTACATGGGTACCTAACATAGCCTCATTGTCATGACCCATTATGCATTTTTCATTCTGCATTTCATAGTTTTGTGAGCTTAAGACATTTCCCTAAGTTTCACTTAAGGGGGGGTGTTAGAGTAAATAATTAATAATTAATTATTTATTCTATTTACCTAAGCTTACTTAGGTTAATGCATTCATTTATTAGTTTTAGTCTAGGAGTTTGTTATAAGTTGTTTACAATATGGGAGTTTGTCCTCTCCTAAGTCATACTTATCCTCTCACCTTGTTTGAAGACTTTCCACCTCATGTGGATGTATGCTTAGTTGTCACACTTATCTCCTAGTGTCTTCTATCTTCTTCTAGGATATCCCTAGAGCTCTTTATATTCGAGCTCCCTCATTGTATTATTATAACATCCCATTCCATTGTAAATACATATTTTCTTGTGTTTGCATACTTTTTGTCTCTCATGTCCATTTAGGGTTTTTCCCTTGCTCCACGCTCTTCTCTCCTTGGCTTCTCTTTGATAAGTTTTCGCATGTAGCTAATCTTGGGCATCTTCAAAGTTGGATTTCATCAACTCCAACATGTCAAAGATGGTTTAACACATGGGAGTTAGAGTACATGTGCTATAGTTGGCCACTAGTCAAAAGGAATTCAAAGATAGTGGGACATTTTTTCATTAGCCGATTATGGTGTCATTTAGGCTAGACAAGTAAAGTAGAGAATAATAGCTAGAGAGATATGATTTTGAAGAAAAAAATGAAAGAAGAGATAGAACATGCTAAATGTACAATTTGATAGTGATAGTACTAAACACTAGGATAGAGACAATATTAGAACTTATGAAGTGAACAAATCCTAATAAAAGTAGATAGATCAATATCTAACTGTCGCTTGGCAAGCCCACCACCCTTTCCAGTGGTGCCACTGGCATCTGTCACCTCTGTACCCACTACCACCAATGACCACCACCACTCCATGGCCTTGCCTACAATCTTAGCTAGCATGGAGTTTTCAGTCTATTGGAGCATTGTAGTGGTGACACATGGCACGGGGTGTCACATTGGCATCTACCACGTGGTCCTTGCCACATCACACTACCATGTGGCAGCCACATGGCATCTTTTTAAGCCATGATGACCATTAAACCATCAATTTTTTTCTCATGAAATGCTGATGTCAGCATGATGTCAAGACTACATCATCATCCCCTTGCATATCTCCTAGGTCCTTTTTGACCTACTTGTTGTTTTTTGGCCATAACATGAGCATAAAGAGGTATTGTTCCAATCTGAAAGATGCACTGGAAAGCTAGTTCCAAAATGGAGACATTGGTGTAGGTATTCTTAGCTTTTGATGCTATTTTGTTGCGCATTTTTTGGTTGAAGTCTGAAGTTCTATTTTTGACTCTAGCATGCATATCTTTTGTGTCCCATGTTAGTTTTTTGAAAACATTATATTTTTGGAAAGCTAGTTCTATCACCTTTTCAGAAATGTGGTCCTTTTTTTAAGATTTTGGCCCATGCTCTTTCTATCATATTTTTGGCATTTTTTTCTATATGGTGGATATCTTGAGTGTTTTAGGCCCGAGGATCATTTTCATAGCATTGTTCCTTTTGTTTAAGGCTGTACTTTCTTTTGTATTAGCTTGTTTTTAGTTTTGATCATTGTAGCTATCATTTTGAAGCTCTTTTATGTATTGCACTAAGATAAAGTGTCACTCTTGCATTCTAAGGGTCATGAACATTGTTTTTGAGTCAGTTGTACATGCACTATTTTTATAAAACACCATGGGGGGGATAATTGTTTTCTATTTTAGGCATTCTCCCTTTGTCAAGTGAGTGTCCCTTCCATTACATTAGCACCATGTAGAGTCAATTATACCGTGTCTTTATGGGTGTTTGTACCTCTTTCCCTCTTTGGTCATTCTTGGTTTTTCTATAGGAGACTTTGGTCCACCTTCTTAGTTGCCTGTCATCACACCCCGCCTGCATTAAGGTGGGGGGGGGGGGGGTTATTTTGTTGTTCTAATGCATTTGTGGTTTGATAGTTTGTTAGTGTGAACTATGTATTTAGTGGTTGATCCTATGTACAAGGAAATTGTAGTGGTTGGCTACCTATGCATTTTAGTGAGATGGATCATCTATCATATAGACATGCTCATTTTGTGCCTTCTTCTTCCATGGAAGTTCTTCAGATGAATAGTTTTCTTTCTAATGGTATATTTTGGGGCTTCTCCATACTTTAGTGATGCTCTTCATGATCACTCCCTATTCCTATTTTAGGGGACATTCCCCTAGTTGGAGGCTTCTTCAATTCTTCACTAGGTTACCTCTTTTTGGGGGAGGGTTTTTCCCATGTGGTTTTTTCTCTTTCCCCATTTTTAGAGGTTACATCCTTTGCATTGTACATGGGTACCTAACATAGCCTCATTATCAGGACCCATTATGCATTTTTCATTCTACATTTCATAGTTTTGTGAGCTTAAGGCATTTCCCTAAGTTGCACTTAAGGGGGGGTGTTAGAGTAAATAATTAATAATTAATTATTTATTCTATTTACCTAAGCTTACTTAGGTTAATGCATTCATTTATTAGTTTTAGTCTAGGAGTTTGTTATAAGTTGTTGACAATATGGGAGTTTGTCCTCTCCTAAGTCATACTTATCCTCTCACCTTGTTTGAAGACTTTCCACCTCATGTGGATGTATTCTTAGTTGTCACACTTATCTCCTAGTGTCTTCTATCTTCTTCTAGGAGATCCCTAGAGGTCTTTATATTCGAGCTCCCTCATTGTATTATTATAACATCCCATTCCATTGTAAATACATATTTTCTTGTGTTTGCATACTTGTTGTCTCTCATGTCCATTTACGGTTTTTCCCTTGCTCCGCGCTCTTCTCTCCTTGGCTTCTCTTTAATAAGTTTTCACATGTAGCTAATCTTGGGCATCTTCAAAGTTGGATTTCATCAACTCCAACATGTCAAAGATGGTTTAACACATGGGAGTTAGAGTACATGTGCTATAGTTGGCCACTAGTCAAAAGGAATTCAAAGATAGTGGGACATCTTTTCATTAGTTGATTATGGTGTCATTTAGGCTAGACAAGTAAAGTAGAGAATAATAGCTAGAGAGATATGATTTTGAAGAAAAAAATGAAAGAAGAGATAGAACATGCTAAATGTACAATTTGATAGTGATAGTACTAAACACTAGGATAGAGACAATATTAGAACTTATGAAGTGAACCAATCCTAATAAAAGTAGATAGATCAATATCACATAAAAAGATGAAACAAATTCTTGTAAGAAATAGATAGGTACAAAAAGAAACTATAGAGTAATTTTCCCCCTTGGGATTGAAATTGAAATAAGGTAAAGGGAATGAAAAAATGAGATAGATATGGGAAAATTGGGATATAGAAGAGTCTATGATAATAGATATGCAATTAAAATCAGAGAGTGACCATAAGGATATGATAGAATGCACAAGTTTGGCTAGAGTTGACCAAAAAGGTCAAATCATATAGAAAGATAATTTAGACATGAAAATGTGAAGTGAAGTAGACATGAAGTGTATAAATGATGAAGATATGGAGAAATTAAGATGCCCTCATGAAGATTTGAAGATTAGACATCAAAAGGTCAGGTAACTACATAAAACAAGGTGGAATTTTTTAATGCAATTTTGACTATATAGACAAACTAAAATTTCAATTCTAATTCCAAAAATGGATCCAAGATGTCAAAATTGATGTGGGGTGCAATTTTTCATAGAAATCCCAAGAGTTTAAAAAATGAGTCAAAATAAGGTTGGAAGGCTATATAAGGGGTTCAAGTGTCATTTTAATTCATTTATCTTTTATGGTTTTGAGAGATTTTGACTAATTTGGAGAGAGAAAATGAACTTAGTAGGCATTCTAACCCATCAACATTATTTTGAACATAGTTAGTTCCACAATTTGCTACCTGACTATAAGGCCTTGGTAAGCTATCAACATCGTGTCACTTTTTGAAGTATTTATTGAATTTTTTGTATAATATAGCTGTTTGAAAAATAAATATTGTGCAATACATTAAAAGAATCAGATGGATATGTTGGTGTTTTTGTTTTTTTGGGACTAAAACTACTAAGCAACAAAATGCTTAATACCAAGATGATAATACTCATACAATCTAAAGGTCAGCTAATTCTTGTTAACAATTGCATGTGTAAAGCATTTGGATCCAACTTCGACAAAACCAAAGGTGGTTTTCTACTCTTTTGGCTCTGCAAAACCAAGGTGGGTATACTTAGGGATGATTCAAGACTGGGAAAACTGTCTAAGGATTATTTTTAGTTTCATTCTGATTATCATTTCAAAATCCTCAAACATATACATAATTCTTAATAACTTGATAAACACATCCCATCTAACCGACATGGAAAAAATTTCTTCTATAGATCTACAGATGTTCTTAAGAATAGTGGCTAACTAAAGCTAAAACATTCCATGGAGACAAGTGCTGGCCAGCTTTGAAGATCTACAGGAAACAAAAGTAAAATTAATTTAATTCTACATTTTTGACAACCATTTGTGACATACTTTTCCTTCATTTGAATCAATTTGATCTGTGTATAATCCATTGGGGTTCAAATTTTGTAGCAAATTCTTAGATCTAACTTGTTTCCTTACAACAAATTCTATCAGCAATTCTCATCAGAATTTATCATTCAAAACCATTTCCATTACTAAAGAAACCTTATCACATTCATCAAAGCTCTTATTTAATCCATTGAATTAACAGTAGTGATAAATAGATATAAAACCTAACTAGATTGCATTCAATTACACAAGCCTTTACTTATACAATATCAAGACAACTACGTAATTGGAAGGAGACAACTGATATGGGGACAGTTCACAATTTGTATTCATTTTCTTTGAAAATGGTATATCATTTACAATAGACTCAAAATGACCTTAAAAAAGAAACATAGCTCATTCTATATTCATGTATTCTTAGAGAATTGACAGAGAAAATACATCATAAACTTGCTTTCAAATATTTGGACCAAAAAAGGACTAAGCATATTACTTAGAAAAATAGAATTTTGACCTTTTCTCTAGCCTTGGAATTTCACTTATATAGTGTGAAATGCAACAAGCTTCAGGTTAAGAGAAACAAGACAGATGTCCTTTTACAAAATTGGGTATATTACCCCTTTTCAAAAGAAACTAAACACCTTAACTCAAAAAGGAACAAATAAAATAGTAGCAGATGATAGCTGGAGCATAAAATCTTCAATTTTGTCTTTTTCTCTAACTAATCCCTATTGGTAATGCTTTAATCTCTGTGATTTCTTCCCAAACAAATACTTCTCTTTTTGTGGGCCATTCACATTCCTTAACCATCGTTAGTTCATCAACATTTTTCTGCCACCTGGCATCAGTAATCATCCTTCCTTCTATGGTAAACCTATTCATTTCAGTTTCAATCTTGAAAAGGGTATCAACTAGTTTATTGAAGACACATTCATCAATACCATCTTGGGAAATAGATACCACTTGTGGCAAGTCTATAATGGGATCAAAAGAACTAGACCAATCATTAATTTTTTTTAGCCTATCATCAGAATTAAAAATAGAAAGAATTAAAGAATAGAAACTATTTGTCAACACTTTCAATTTGCTTTGAATTATTGCCAGCTTCCCTATGAAGGTTTGTAATAAGTCTTTCACTTTATCCATACCTTCCTTCACAGTAATAACTTTATCTGGGAGATCTGGCTTTTTAGCTAACAAGGGTGTCAACGTGTCAAAGAATTGCATATATGGCCCCCATTGTTGAAAAATGGGCTCAAGCCATCTGATTGCATCCTTGCATACCCATTCTGTAGATTGAAGATTGATGAATGTATTATAAGCATCATGAGATATTCTTTTCAGAGTGCTTATTCTATGACTTAATACATTCATCAAGGAATTTTTCTTGGTGTCACTGTCAAATTGGGACACTTATGTTTCCACACTAATCATAGGCACTGGCACTATTACCCCTATAGGTATTTTTTCTATTTGGGCCTCTGCTTCTACCATGTGCCTTCTTTCTTCCTCTTGCCTTGGTGCATGTTCTACCTCTACTGCTACCTTGAGTTGTTCTTTGAGGGATTTTGTTTCTATTTTTAGAATTTTAATTTTTTCCTCCAATTCTTCTATTCTTTGTGTTATGTACATGACTCATTTTGAGCTCTTCTTCATATGTTCTTCTAATATCAAGGCATTCATTGGACATTGCAACTAACTTATCCTCAATTTCATCAACCTTTTCTTCATTCATGAGAGCAAAATGTTTGACCAAGCTAGAGATCTCCTTTACAGTAGTGCTCTCCAATGTCCACACAATCATATTTCCCTGAGCAGTTTCTTCTATATCCATCATCTTGGGCTTCTTAGTTTTAGGGGCCACACTCCATACTACTAAGGTTTTTGTGTCCACATTAAAACCTTACCCTCTTTCAAAGCCTTCACTGCTAGTGGCTTTATAACTGATGGCCTTGTCTTGTCTTCTCATTTGATCCAACACAAAGGCCTTCTGAATATCCCAATGCGGTATTAGAATCATACCACTCCTATGTACCAATTCTCTGGCTTCTATAATAGTCATTGTTTCACTCTTAGGATCATAAGCCGATAATTTTTCAACTAACTCCTTATTTTTCTCTGGATCTTCTCCTGGCGTGAGACTCAATGTGAGTTCATTTTTTTTTGATCTTATAGAGAAAACATTTAAATTCTAATGATTTAATGAAATCATCATCTTCCATGAACTTTTCAAATTGAATGAGCCTATCATCCAATCTTGATGCTGCAATTTGTAAATTAGTAGAAGTCTTCCTTGCTTCAGTAGCCCTTTGGCGAAAATAATTCTGCCTAATATCAACAAAATACTCACTATTTCTAGACATGACTAGTATAGCTCTTCTTACCACCTTTTTAGGGATGTGCATTGTCTTTTGTCACTTATTTCCTTGTGGTACCCAGGCTGAAGTTGATGGTTGCTCCTCTTCAAACTCAATTTCCAATTGTGTATCTAGCTCAAGAGATTCTCTATTTATAGTGGCTTCCTCTCCCTCTGGCTCATGAGGCATTTGTGACATAATATGGTCAAAATTTTCACCCATCTTTCTCAGATTATTAGGATATGGAAATTCTGTATAGAAACCCTTAAAATTAGGGTTGGTCCTCTTCAAAGCATTCTCCACTCTCCTTATTTCCTCATATTTCCTTAATAACTCATCTACCTCCCCTGTTGCTACTATGTTGTCAATTAGGTCCTCTATAGGGATTGGCTTTCTTGGAGGCAAAATAAAACCCCTAATGGCCTTAACCTAATTTGCAATATAACTGTCAGGGTCATACATTCTATAAGGCCTAATAGAAAATTAGTATTGACCTAAAAACTCACTTAATTCCTCAAATTTATTTTTTCCTATCTCAAAATCTCCTACTTTAAAAGTTCTACATACAAAAGTAGGCTTATGCAAAGAGGGAGGGATCATTTCTCTATTCATCTATAGGAATTGCCAAAAGAATTCAATAATAGCCAGCTTGTGGGGTAAATATTTAGGCAGTTAATGAGGAGGCTGTGGGCATGCAAATACTCTGAATAAGTACATTCTTTAAAAAAAATATACTCCCCTAGTTATGATCTAATTTTTTTTTTCATCTAAGAAAGAGGGCCTAAGAAGAGTCTTCAAAACATTTGGTGCCTTAAAGAAAGTATGATCTAGTTGCCTCATGATAACAGAACTAAATTTTTTTTAAAAAACTAGGGCATTCAAATAAAAGAAATCCTTATGCCAAATACGAGTCCAGAGTTGCATAGGTAACTCACCAAATTCATCAAAATTTTGATCAGTGAAGTCTCCACTGATGTACCCAATGTTGCTATATAGGATAAGGTGCATGAGTAATGAATAATGGTGGAACTTGAAGTATTTCATCTCTCCTTTCTTAGCATCACAAATTTGGATGTGCATATTGTCAATGATAAAGGCCACATAATCATACTCCTTATGATGAAAAGGATTTTGTATATAACATGACATCAGAAAAAGAGAACCATATACACAATCCTCTGCACCATAACTTCCCAAAACTTTGTGCAACCCATACACTATGTTTTTGAAATAATTCTTGAACCTACTCAAAGGTAAAAAGTCTCTCACCTTTCTTGGAATTAACCTTGCCTTCTTAACTCTGTAAGGAATATGTGGCAACATGACATTGTTTGCAAAATAGGTTTTATTCCTGTCAAATTTTCCTTGTAAATCTACAATGTCAATAGGTACATCCATTTGTCCCATCAATCCAAATGCCTCATCAAAAGAAGTTATGTCTAATGTACATAATACACTCCCATTATGCCTGTGGAAAGTCTTGGTTATAGGATTCTAGGAGTTTATTAGGGCTTTTATGAAATCAACATCAATGAATACTTCTAGAAAATCCAATTTTTCCATATTTATGTTCCAAGGGTTACACACTGGTATATTTTCTGTTCTATTCTGATAAAAGTACATAAAGAGATCATAACCAGTCATTCTAGGGCATTCAGCACCTTGAACAAAAACATAAGGGTCTCTAAATAGATGATCGTTTGTATAAATTACATTTGATGACACTGGAAGGAGTTTTAGCCAATCTTCTACATGTTTGTTCGATTTTCTGACCCTTGTCTTCTTTTCTGTCTTAGCAGTAGATTTCTTTCTTTTTCCTTCTGGTGTGACTTCTACAAAATCATCACCCTCATCTTTGACTTCAACTTCTTCTTCATGTATCTCTTCAACTTCTTTGTCAACCATATTTTCCTTAAAACTATATTTTTGATTCTTTGACAGTAGCATAGAATACACAGAGCTCTAAAACTTTCAAATTTTAGAATGGGATAGAAAACAATCTTCTTCGTAGTAGTAAATATGCTGACAGTTAATCAATCTTCGATGTTTTAATCATACATCTATCAACCTTTTCAATAAATTTATCATGCATGAGCTTTAAAACTATGAACGCAAGTTGCCATCAGGGTATATCAGTCGCAAAATTTGATTCTAATATACTTTTCAAAGCTTTATTTTACTTGGCTACAGTAATTTTGTCCTTTTTTTGCTCACCTGTCATGACACATCAGCTGTTTTCTCTTTAAATGACTCTCTTCTATTCTTACACTAAGTCAAACCTTCAATCTTCATAATGTTGAAAGTGCCCTCGATAGATCTCTATGTTCACTCAGAGATCCTTCAGTATGCCATAATCGTAAGAATGAAATGATGCCTTGGCACTTTTTTGAAAATCCCTTTTACATTCTTACGATGCCTTTTGCCCCAGAGGATCTCAAACCTTTTCACTGCATTCTTCCATTTTTACAACTTAGACCTTTGTTGTATAAGCGTAAAACCATTATCTTAGCCTTCTTCATCTTTTACACTTATACACAACCCTTCACACTGCAGGATCAGAATCCCCTTTGACTGTCACCTTCGATCTCATGATTCAACAATTCTTCATATAAGCGTAAAGCTCTTACCTCTTCTTTCCTTTTTTCCTTTTATGCTCACATATCCTCGTATCAGCTAAAAACCTAAAAATCTCTTCTTCGTCGCTTCGCTTACTTCATTTCCTGAGACACTATAAGAATTTAAAACATACCTTCTGCTCTTACGATTTAGCTTTTCTTGTAGCATCGAAATACCTTATGGCTCTCTTTGAACAATCCTTTATGCCTCTATGAATTCCATTTACCTTGTATGCTTGGAGAGCCTTCCAAACTGACATCCTGCTCTTATGTTTACCTTTTATCATAAAAAAGTAAAGCCTCCTCTTTTATCTCCTACATACTTACCATTTTACGCTTACACGCTAAGAGTAAACTCGTGACTATGGAGAGAAGATAAAACAACCCTTCGTTTAGATGCTTACTTGGCAAGCGTAAGGGCGTAATCACAAAAACTGCCCGTCTCAAATATCAAAAACCCAGATTTGATCTTAGAAAATTTTAAAAAGGCATCACCATTGACTTCTTGCACATGCAAAATTCATACTTTAAGTCATATGCCATGCGGACTAGGCCCATCTGACATAAATGTCATGCCTTCATCTGATTTGCTGCAACTAGGCCCTTTTGACACTTCAACAGGTCCCACTCGATGCCTTTGTTGCTAAAACAAGGCTTTACAGTTGTTCATAAACTCAAGAACATATTCACGTAATCAAATTTGACCTTCTTTTTGCTCTTATGTTTACCCTTTTACGCGTAGAACCGTAAAACTTTTTCATGCACCTTTTAGATCAAGCTTTACGCTAGGCCAGGGTATTACGCCTTTATGCTTTTCATTGAAATGTATACACGTAGATCATAACTGAATACCTCTCTGCCCCTTTGCTCAAACTAATTACTCGTAGCCTCATAAAAAGATTGTTCAAAGCAGAATAGACCTTTACACTTCTTTGCTTACAAAACTATTCGTATGATCGGGAAGCCTTTGGACAAGCAATTGTGCTACTACGAAAAAAAAAAGTGTATCCCTGTAAAACATGAAATCCTTTATGCTTCTTTGCTGCACTATAAAATGTGACCATAGAAACAAAAGAAAAAGGTGCTCCACTCTTACGTGAAGCCTTACATCGTAAACCCGTAAAGGACAAATTTTAAGTATTTTACAAATCCTTTACAGAAATTTGAAGGGGAACCTAGGGTTTTCAGATTTAGGGCATTTTCATGGCTACGTTAAAAGACCAACCTTGAGAGGTTAATAGAATCTAAAAACACATTGACATAGGGCACAAGTAAGGCAACCTAAAAAATTTTAACAAAGGAGGAATAAAAACCCTAATCTACTTAAAACAAAAGACCTAAATGATTTTTTACCAGAATTTCTAGAAAATTTTCATAATTTTTGCAAATGTATAAAATCATACCAACATGATACTTTAATAAATATCACACAAGATTTTTGTCAAATCAAAACTATCGCACTGCCAAACAAGGTTTATCATCCCAACTATACCAAATATCACCTTGCATGGTATAGAGTTCCATTTGGTGAAAAAGTATTGTCTAGGTATTATAAGAAGTATCGTATCATACTTAATCAACAAAAAATATCACTTGATATAGGAAAAAGTGTTGTACAATCTATTTTTTGGCTATTGCTACATGTTTAAGTATTATTTTGGTGTTTCTGATGTTCATTTTACTTGGTTTCACAATTATCATTTTTTGCACTTCATATCAAGGACCCCAAAGTGGTGGGGTTATGTTTCCATCATCTAAATGATGATGAAAAGGTTTCTATATCAAGTATGGGGATAAAGTAGATGACACACGTGCCTTATATATGGGTGAATCATAGGTTATTGAGTGCTTTAGCTATGTAGTGACACAATGAGAACAACACCTTTGATCTGTCGATCAATGAGGCTACCATCACATTAGAGAATTATATTTCATTCTTTGTGTTCCTTGCTATTGTGATCTTGTGAGTTTTTTAAATCTAATTTCTCATTTTCTATTAAGTTTGGATATCTATGTAGCATGTACTGATGTGAGTTTTTGCATGTCACAGGTATATTATGACCAAATCATAGGAGAAGGGAGGGTAGCTGTGCACTAGGTATTATAGGATGTTACTATCTTAAATCACCACATGAGCTAGGAGTGGCTCATAGATGATTATGAAGCTTAGTATCCACTACCTTGCCTTTTGTGTTAACTAATTTCCCAAGCTCTAGTCACCAAGAGGGGCCAAAAGGGCTTCCCACTAGCATGAGGCAAAGTTTTAGCAAATTTTTTGGGGCAGCCTTGGAGGATGACATAGAGACCTACAATTTTGGTAGCTATGTATGGAGAGATCCATGAGATAGCCTACAGATCAAGGCCAACCTAGCCATGTGGTATGGTACTAGCCCAAGTATGGGTGTGGGAGCATATCACAATGATTTGATCATAGGTGCAACCTTAAGAGCATAACATGCCTTATATTTTCAAATATATAAGGTTCATCCCACAGAGTCAAATTAAAAATGTGATTTACTACCAATGACTCTTTTATAAGCTTGCTTCATTTTTTTTGGTGATCATATCATGAGTGTCAAAGATGGGCTAACACATGGGAGTTAGAGTACATGTGCTATAGTTGGCCAATAGTCAGGAGGCATTCAAAGATAGTGGAACATTTTTTCATCAATTGACTATGGTGTTAGTTAAGCCAATGATAAGGAATTTGTTGGTAGATTGGAAATATTGTTAGAAGATTGGGTTGATGATGATGTGTTACATTCATGATTGGGTTTTCCATTGATGTTAGCATAGCATGTTTTATGTATTCTATGGTATCTGACAGAAGAACAATGGAAAGATCAAGTTAGTATGGACAACTAGTTGAGCATAATAACCACCAAAGGTTATGAGAGATACTTTTGAGTATTTGGTATATGCAGTTAGTATCTGAAGCAAAAAATATAAGTCTAGAAGAAGTTATGTAAGTTTTTTTGATAACTGTTCTAAGATAAATTTTACAGAGGCATATTTTGGTAAACTAGTTATATCTCTTAATAGAGTTGATATTTTGATGATTGAGGTTGAGGACATGAAGAAGACATGTTGTTAATGATGTCTCTAGGCTCACTCATCATAATATTGAGTGTATATAAATTTATTCAACTTGCCAGGTGTAAGATTTATGTTATCACTAAGTGTAATGTGTTCTTAATAAGGTCCCATAATAAGTAGTTGAGAAGGACTAACATCTGACTCAGGAATTGTTATGGACTCTGTATAAAGAAAGGATATTTTTCTTTATCATAATATGGATATATGTACTTAGAAATGTTTCAAAAGTAGTGTTGGGACTAAAAATTGCATGCTTCATTTTTAGTCATATTTCAAAATTTTTGAGAAAATCAGGCCTATAAATGCTTTGTGAAGCCTATGTACCCCTCTAATGAGTTAATGCATAAATGGTGTTTAATGTTTCTAACACCCTTCATTTAGCCCATTCACATATTCTGTAATGATAAATTGATATTCTGAGCTGTTTGGAGAAGTCTTGTTTTGAGACAATGTCTAATTTACATTTTACCCTAAGTGTCAAATAGCAACAAGAGGCTATGTTTTCACCTGAATAGCTCACACCCAAAAATGTTTCATGACCCGCCACTTTGGGAATATCTAGTATCCATACCTAAGAACCTATGTTTTATATTTTGAGTCATTTTGAGTTCGTTTGATTAGGTTTTGAATCCCTCAAAGTTGGTCATTTAATGTTTTCATGCTGATGCACATTGTTCATTTTTCTGGGAAGCCTTGTTTGACGTGCTATAATTTTTACCCAGTTGACCAAAATGCTAAAATCCCTTCTGTGTTGTATTCTAAACATTAGAGACTTGTTATCTTTCAATTATTAAGTCTTGATGAATCTGTTTGATTAGTTTTCAAACATGATTCAAAACATAATTTTTAACTTTTACTGGTGTCATAAAATGTAGATTGATTGGAACCCCTATTTGTGGTGTTATAATTCCTAATCTATGATTGGTGAAATTAAATGGATTGTACCACTGTATTGTCCCCTAAAAATGCTCCAAGTGTGCCAGTTTGCATGTCTTAACGAATCCTTTTGCACACTTTTCTAGGTCAATTCCATTTCCAAAAATCACTTTTTGTCATTGTTCCCAGTTTGCAAAATCCAGGTGGTCTACTTTGAACGTCTTCCATTTATGCCCAATTATTTTTCATGAGCCCGAATCACATATTCATACTATCCTCATGATAAAGAACTAGCATCCCAGTTTTCATTTCCCCATGTGCTCATTCACCTAGTTTTCAAAGCCAAATCCGAACCCAGTTTGTTGTTTTCTGACATGTTTTCTTACAGGTAAATCTGAGAGGGAATCTTTGATAGTGAATATCTTTTGATTGGTAATTCATCATGACATGAGATTTGAAAATGTGCAAGAATGCAGAACAAAGAGTTAGTGTACCAATTTTCAAAGCCTGATCAGAGGTTTGGGTCAGTTTTTAAGGCCAGTCAAAGGACCATCTGGCACCAATTTGAAAGTTTGCGAAAAATGCGATGGCAACATTTATGTGCCAAGAAGGTAAAATTAGATGAAGGCATCTTTTCCACATAAAGATTTCTTGTCCCCATGGCATCAAGAATGAAGGAGGTCTATATTGGAGCTTGAAAGTGTTTTAAATTTATAAATATTCTTGCAAATTGTGGTAAAAATGACACATTTACAATGTTTCTATCCATTAGGAAAGTATTGTTCTTATGAGGAAAGGAAAACTTAGTCAAAGTTTAAAAGGGGATGTCCAAGGTAGATATGAATGGATCATGTTCTGACTTCAAGTCAGAAGTCGGAAAATGTCAAATAAAAATAATAATACATAAGTCTTTCTTTGTAAAGATGCATATTGATTTTGACATAGAGATAAATAAAGATTACAATGGGCAGCCACTTTTAGCATCTGGAGGTTCTTTGGGTGTAATAAGTGTATGGAATCTTGAAAAGAAAAGGTTGCATTCAGTGATAAAAGATGCTCATTTTTATCCATTTTTTCTCTCTACTTCTTTACAAATGAGCCTATCCTCATGTGTTCTTCAACTGAAAACTCTATCAATTGGTGAAAAGGATGAGAGCCTTGGCTTCTTGTTGTGATTTCGCATTTGCTGCTAATGGATGTGACATAGTGGTTTTTAAGTGACCCCATCAGGTGGCTACAAGAGTGTAAGGAATCTCCATGCATATGGAAAGTAGGGGCATTTCTTAAAGGAAAAGGCAGTAGTTGGAAGAAGCTCACAGGTTGGTTTTAATGAGAGAGTAGTTCCTCACCTAGAGTGGTGGTGTATTTGATGTCTGAAAGGAGGAACAAATTGCTTCAGCACCCAAAAAACCAAAGTATGATACAAAAAGAAAAAAGTGTAGTCTTGCTACTACTAATTTTGCAGCTTCTCAGCAAGCTATGATAACAGAAGACCATTATATCCAAGATGAAATTCCTTATGAGGCATATGATAGTAAAGAAAAGGAAGAGACAGGTGCATTGATAATTGAGCCCGTTGGGATTGAAGCTCACATGGACGTGTCGTAGGAGTCCACAGCTTTAACATAGAGCCCACAGCTTCAAAAGAGCAGTACACACATAGCAGACTGTAAAGAAATTAATTCACAGTCAATAAAAGAAGAAAGAGCTCCCATATTATACATAGAGTAGGCCATGCAATGGAAGGAAACAATGTGTTAAAAGAAACTCTCCATGCACAAAGTTTTTTACATGCGAATAAAACATAGTCAATGCTGATAAGAGAGATCCACATAGCAAGAGCATAGGCCATGATGGAAGGAGTGGAGTCAGCACATTGAGAAAAGGAAAAATAAAGTTCATGCAATTTTAAAAAGAACCAATGGCTAGGAATGAGCCCCTCTTGCATATGACCAATAGCCATTGTGCTTGTTCTTCTTCTCAAAAGGAAGAGAGTGGAGAAATCTTCAACCAGCCTATGCCTGAAACTCCCAGGGGATCGAATTTGGTGGCCATTACAAGCAGCACTAAAGTTAATATTATCAAGCTTTATGAGAAAATAAGGAAGTAGGAGGGAAACCCACACACAATGTGAGCAAAAATAGTCATAGACAATCAAAAGAAAAGGAGCCGCTTCAAAATTAGAGGCATCTCATGCCAAGTTGGAACAAGAAATCCACATCCAAAGGGGACAACGTCTTTATAATAGCTCCATGCTATTGTAGGGATCTTTTCAAGGCAACCTACGCTAAGTAAGAATGGAGCAGCTAACGTCAAATAGTGCAGTCATGAGAAGAGTATCCCACGTAAAAGGATCTCCATGCCTTGAAGGATATCCACAGAACCAGTAAAAGAGAAGACTATTGTAAAGACTTTCCATGCCATGAAAAATGAAGTCACAACATTTTCACAAGAACAACTCCCAAGCAAAGAGAAGCTACCAAAAGATAAAGCAAGCCTATGCACAAGAGAAGAAAGAGAAGTCTTGCCAGTTGGTAGAAAGAACCATGCTAAAAAATAGAGTCTCCACCCACCCAATCAGGAAAGAGCAATCAACACAAAGGATCCAATGTAATAAAGGAGAACAAGATGCCCACTTGGTAGAGGAGTAGGCACGTAAAACAACCATCCATGTAGTCCAAAGCGAAGACAGGAAAATTTTACTATCCCACATTTGCTGGGATTTAAATCTTTCAGGTCTTCAAACAGAAACCTTTGCGTTAATACTAATTTCTTAAAGAAAAGGCTTTTATGAAAGCTGCAGGTCATGAAGTGGAGCCCAAAGGATGACATCAGGTACGTAGTGATGAACAAATTTTGAACAAAAAAGCAAGTAGAAAATTGATGACATCAGCAAGGTTGAAGGTGTCAAAAAAGCTAAAGATCTGGCTAGACGCTACTCACTAGCCGAAAAATCCAAGAAATTCTAGCTAGCGACTAGCCAAAAAATTCAAAAAAATTGGCGAGAGTGAAAATGCAGCGTGGGTCCTATCTCGGATGTAGCTAGCAAACCAATAAAGGACAAGTGGTAGCCAAGCAGTGACTTGTGATGAGGTGGTGGGAGGTTCAATTCGAGCTCAGAGATCACACCACATGGATGATCTGACGATCATCGCTATGGCACTATAAAGAAAAATGCTCGGAGGTTACACTAGCGACATAGCAAGTATGATGTGGTGGCGAGAAGGCATCCAATTAGAAGATGACACGTGTCAAGCTCGATCAAACTTGGTTTGACCTAGATAGAAAAATGAAAGGAAATTTGAGAATTTTCAATTCTTTATGTTTTATTATTATTTTCCCTTCAAATGCATGTGTCAAGGTCATTTACATAAAGTTTGAAACTTTATATAGTTTAAACTTTATAAAAGTTTAAATTTTGCAAAATATATGTGGAAGCCATGAATAGAGGGCTGATCTTTAGAAGGCCATAACTAGAGTATTTTTTTATCCAAAATAGGTGCTCCAATATATCGTTGGAACTAGGAGAACCTAAACTTTCCAAATATGGGGTCAGTTTATGCACAAGGCTTCACTAGTTCATGTTGTAAGTCAATTTGTGAAATTTGGGGCATTGGCAACAGAATAAGCAAGTTTGATCATTGATCATCATATATGGTTATGAGGTAGATGTAAAGACCTTTTGAATCCTAAATGTGGTAAAAATAATCTAAAAAGGTTCTTTTGGCTTTAGGAAGTCATATTGTAACTAGTTTTTCACTTTTACCATGAATTCATTTTAACACTAAAATCAATTACATTATTTCATTCAATTCCTGAGATACTTGATGCCTTTGGGAGGTAAAGTGAAAGGATTTGAAATTCTATTATAGAGAGAAGTTAGAGAGAGGCTTTTTTGCTTCTTGGGAAGGAATTCTAAAGGGACACATGTCAATTCCAAATTCAATCTAGGAATTTCCCTCCTCATATTTATTCTTTCTTCTTCTTTGAAGCAAGGTTGTTGGTTGGTTTTCAATTTCCAGTTCTTGGAGCTCTGCTTAGGCTATGAAAGCCACACACCCAACATTTCCTTATTGTATTGAACATCATTTCATGTTTTATGCAGATAGCTCTGGTCTATTAGATTATTTATGAGTTAGTTTATGTACATATCTCATGTATTTATTTTCAAGGAGAATGAATAAAGCATAGTAAAGGTTTCCAAATTAAATTTGAATCTTGTCTCCTGTTTATGGATCTATATGGTTTTCTAGTTTGTTATCAAAGACCATAGATTAGGTTGCATTCCATTTAGCAATGTATTTGATTGAGATATCTTGCTGATGGAACAAAGAGCCATGTAAGTGCTTGGTGTTTATCAAAGATTTTATAGATTTCATGAAAGGATTGTCTGAGTATGAGATTAATTTTTGATGCATATGTCTATTCACAAGGTGAAAGATAGATCAGGGATCTTGATGTAGGAATTATGTCATAGATTTCAATGAGATGTATGGTTGCAATCCATTTAATTTTCCAATAGATAAGGCACTAATCAGAGATAGGATCATTAAATTTTGTTGCTCATACCTAGGTCTTGTTGTCGTCAATCTATTAAATCATTTTCATTTTATGTTGAAATGTATTCAAAGTATAACCTGCACTTAGCTTTCCAGTTTCATGAGTCATGTTCTTAGCTATTTCATGCTTGTGATCTCCTAGTTAAGCATAGTAGAGTTAGGGGTTTCATCTACTATTCTAGATCCTGATTATGTTTATTACAATGGTTCCATATGTCAGAACTAAAGAGGTTCACCCACCTAGGTCTAGCAGAGCCTGAAGTAGAAGAAGGGTTTAGCCTTCTAGTTGGTACGGTGTCTGAAGTGGCACATTGAAAATGGAAGTTAGTTTCCCCTAGATGTTTCATATTCTCATGGGGATAATTGAAAACATTCCATCATTTTCAAACACCAACAAGTAGTAGGTTAGTACAGAATTCATAGTTGAGCATAATAGTGTGAAAGTGAAAGAAACTTCATTGTCAAGGTTTTTCTAAGTGATTTGAGGATTGGTATTTGGATCTAAGGTTCATGACCTAGTCTACAAGGTCTGATAGTGATTGGACTAGTTAATAGGGTAGAGGAAGGTATAGAGGAAGGAAGAAGATACCAATAAATTACTTGTTTGAGAAGTGAGCTCTTCTTGTAGTTGAAATTACATTTTTGGGCAATGGGTTCTTCTTGCATACATTATACCACAACTCTTAATAGGGTTGGAATCTCCTAATAGGGACTCATTCCGCTAAATGTTGTAACAAAATCCTAATAGGGTCTATCATCTAACAAGGAATACTTATATTAGCACATCATCTTGTGGGCATCATTCCCACTAGGGTTTTCCCTAGTCAACATATCTAGTATAATTATCTATGTGCATCTTTCTATGGTTTTTGTTTACATTGATTAAATGGTTAAGTTTTTTTAATGAAAATAAATATTGGATAACTAATTCACCCCCCCCTCCCCCCAGTTATCTTGGTGGACTATTATTTCTAACAACCGATATCATTGCCTTTGGTCCTTGAAGAAAAAGTTTAACAGCTTTAGGAGATTTGTGGCAAACTTGTTAAGGAAAGATAGTCCAGAGTTTGATGGAACAAACTATGACAACTAGAAGGAAAAGATGAAGGCACATTTGTTATGTATGGGTCTAGGATATTGGATCTTCACAAAATCAGCAAAGACAATCATGGGAAAAAAAGATTTGGAAACTTGCACCAAGACAAAAAGAGATCTTTTCATGTGTGACATAAGAGTTAGAGAAGCACTACTGATTGCACTTCCTAAATTTGAGTACAATCAGGTAAAATCATTTTCTACTTCACATTTGATTAGTAAAGCTTTGGAAAATAGTTTTGAAGGTGATGCACATTCTAAGAGGTTGAGGCTACAAAGTTGGATTTGTGTATTTTAGGATGCTAAGATGATGGAAGATGAATCTATATGAACATATATAGGTAGGATATCATAAATTAATATAGGTATTAAAGCTCAAGGAGGAAACAACGAAGATTATGATGTTGTTACTAAGACAAGGAATGATGAGGTATTTCTTAATACTAACAATCATTTTCAGAGTGAAGGAGAGAAAATGAATGATCAAATATTAGATCCTTCAATAGAACCAAGAGTTGAGATAACAACTCCTACTTCAAGAAAGAACATGATAAACAATCACCCATCCAAGTAGATCATTGGAAGCAAAGACAAAGGTGTGATGACAAGAGGTAGAGTTAATGAAGAACTATGCTTAATATCTCAAGTTGAACTGAAGAATGCAGTTGAAGCATGTAAAGATGATTACTAGAAATAAACCATAAAAGAAGAATTGGATCAAATAGTAAAGAATGAGACATATGAATCAGTCTCTAGACTAGCAGGTAAGAATGTAATAGGAACTAAATGGATATTCAAGAACAAGATGGATGAGAAAGGATAAGTTGTAAGAAACAAAGAAAGATTGGTATGTAAAGGTTATTCACAGGAAGAAGGAATAGATTATCAAGAGAATTATGTTGTAGTGGCTAGAATAGAAGTAGTAATATTATTCTTAGCCTATGCAGCATAGAAGAAATTCAAAGTACATCAGATGAATGCCAAGTCAACATTTTTGAATGGAGAACTTGATAAAAGAGGTATACATTAAGTAGCTTGAATGATGTCCTTTGAGAGATGACAAGGACATAGTATGTAGACTAAGGAAAGCATTGTATGGATATAAGCAAGCACCCAGAACCTGCTATGCAAGGTTAGATAAGCATCTGATAATGGTAAGATATAGAAAAGGTATGGTAGATAGCAATCTATATTGGAAAGAAACTAATAGTAGTTTGATGATTCTAGTAATATTTGTTGATGATATCATATTTGGAGAAAATGATGCAAAAAGTAAGAAGTTTTCTAAAGAAATGAAGAAATAATTTGAGATCAATATGATAGGAGAGATGGAATATTTCCTAGGATTGCAGATAGTACAGAATAAAGAAGGAATCTTTATTTCTCAAACTCAGTACTTGAAGGATTTATTAAATAGGTTTAGTTTGGAAACATGTAAACCTATTGGAACACCTATGGTAACTAGGCACAAGTCATCTACAAAGGATGAGACACCTTCTATTGAGTAGAAGTACAAATCTCTGATCAAAGGTTTGCAATATTTGACTCACACAAGGTTAGATATAGAAAATGTAGTTGGAATTGTTGCAAAATTCCAGGCTAATCCTAGAGAAGCACATTATGTAGTAGTGAAAAGAATATTTAGATATCTGAAAGGGACTTCAAATTTTGGATTATGGTATGAAAGATCTAATGATTTTACTTTAATTCATTATACTAATGCAGATTGGGCAGGTAGTATGGATGATAGAAAGAACACCAGAGGAGGAGCTTTCTTTCTTGAGGAAGATTAGTTTCTTGGATAAGCAAGCAGTAGGATTGTACATCTCAAAGTATAGCTAAAGAAGAGTATGTTACAGTGGAAAATAATTGTAGCCAAGTAATCTGGATGAAGTAGATGCTGAAGGATATAAGGATAGAAATCAATGAACCTATTGTAATACTTTGTCACAACACAAGCATGGTAAATTTATGTCCAAGAATCTAGTACTACATTCGAAGACTAAGAACATTTCTATTAAGTATCATATGTTGAGAGAAAAAGTTGCAGAAAAAGAAATCAAATTGGAGTAAGCACAAAAGAGTAGATTGCAGATATATTCACTAAGCCTCTTCCTAAAGAGACTTTTGAGTATCTATGAGGTATGCTTGGGGTTATGCCCCTTCCTACATCAGAGTACAAGAAGATGCAATAGTGCATCCATCCAAAATAATAGGATACCATTGTTTGTTTGGATTGGATGTTGATGCTTCCTATATGGGGGAGTATCTATGATTGGTAGAGTCACTTAGGACTCTTCTCAATGTTGTTGATGTTGTTGAATAGTGTCTTTTGACACTTGAGCTAAGTATGTACTAGCTGTTGTAGATTTTGATGTAGAGAAGTTGGTTGTAGAAACCTTTGACATTGAAGTCAATGGGGGAAATTTTTGCATGAAAAACATCATACTATGGGAGAGTTTGGCATTATACTATGGGGGAGAAGTATTTTAGGAAAACATTATGCTAAGAAGATGTTTTCCATGAGTATGGGATAATGTGGCATGGATTTGAAATAATAGTTTGGTATAGAGCATATTGAGGTATATCAATGGGGGAGTATGATTGATTAAGATGATTTGAAGAATTTCTATCTTTTGTTGGTATTCTTGTAACTAGATGTTTTTTTATCTATGTTTCCATCAATGCCAAAGGGGGAGATTTTTGGAATATTGAAAATATTGTTGGAAGATTGGTTTGATGATGATATGTTACTTTCATGACTGAGTTTTTCATTGATGTCAACATAGCATGTTTGATGTCTTATATGGTATTTGATAGAAGAAAAGTGGAAAGAGCAAGTTAGCATGCATGGATAGTTGAGCATAATAACCACCCAAGGTTATGAGAAATACTTCTAAGTATTTGGTATATGAAACTAACATTGGAAGTAGAAAAGTCAAGTTTAGAAGAAGTTATGTAAGTTTTGGTGATATTTGTTCTGAGATAGAGTTTATAGAGGAATGTTTTTGTAAACTAGTTATATCTCTTAGCAGAGTTGATATCTTGATGATCAAGGTTGACAAAATGCTAAGCTCTCTCATCATAATATTGAGTGTACAAAAATTTATTCAAGTTGCAACCTAGAAGATTTATATTATCAATAAGTGTAATGTTGAGGTCCCATAATAATTAGTTAAGAAGGAGTAACAACCAACTTTAAAAAATAATTGTGGACTTAGTATAAAGGAAGCATATTTTCCTTTATCATAATATGCATATATGTAACTTGGAAATTTTTGGAAAGTAGTAGAGAAGTAAAAAATGTGAAGTTGATTAGAGCAGTGCGAAAGTGAAGGAAACTTCATTTCCAAGGTTTTTCGAGTGATCCAAGGTTTGGTATTTGGATCCAAGGTTTGTGACCTAGTCTACAAGGTCTAATAGCGATTGGTCTAGTTGAAAAGATAGAGAAAATTATAGAGGGAAGAAAAAGATACCAGTAAATTACTTGTTTGAGCAGCGACCTCTTCTTGTAGTTGAAATTACATGTTTGGGTAGTGGGCTCTTATTACATAGATTATACCACAAATCCTAATAGGGTTGGAATCTCCTAAAAAGGATTCATTCTACTAAATGTTGTAACAAATTACTATCAATGTCTATTCTCTAACAAGGAATATTTATATTAGTATATCATCTTGTGGGCATCATTCCCATTGGGGTTTTCCCTCTGATCAATAGTTTCTGTAGTCAACATATTTGGTATAATTGTCTATGTGCATCTTTGTATGGTTTTTTTTTTTTTACTTTGATTGATTGGTTAAGCTCGTTTAATGAAAATAAGTATTGGTTAATTGATTCAAACCCCACCCCCCCTAGCTATCTTGGTGGACTACTATTTTGAATAGGATCTTAGTGAAGACCACTACTTATGCATGATTTCATAAGGAGGAGGGTCAAGGTTAGTTACCTATGTTAGATTATCAGATCTACTTGTGAGAGACAACTTTGATACATGAGTCTTGGGGCTACCATCTAAAGGTGGCATATGCATGAGTAGATCCTACTTATATGTATGAGACGTAGAGGAATATTTTTCTCAAATTCACACAATCAAATACCCCACTTGTGGTTACATGATAGGGTGAAAATGAATGAGACAGTGGTGGAAGAAGAGGTTGAGGTGGCAAGAGCATGGATTTTTGGAGTAGTTCCTAATTTGGTGGGAGGAGATGAACACAAGCCCATGCTATAAGAGAGAAGGATGAGGAGGAGGGGGAGTAGGAAGAACATCCATTGAGATGTAGGAGATTATCATTGGTGGAACCATGGTAGGAACACCTACCAATGGAGGTGATGGGGAGGATGATAGGGACATGAGGATTTGGTCTTTGGAGGCATAGATACAAGGTTTGAGGACAACCATAATAGTCAGAACCAATATCTAATGGATGCATGAGTAGAGGGTGATAGGTGAGAGTAATCTTTGATAGATAATTTAGCAGAGGCCAAGTAGGAGGTTGAGTGATAGATGGCTAGGGTGGCCTACTACTACAACATGTATATTGCCATAGTTCTAGTGGACTGACATGTACCTATGTACTAAGAGAGGCCTAGTCAATTAGAATAGCTTCCATTGAGGGCACTAACAACTCCTCCCCACTCATGGCCTACTCATGATGGTGAAGCTAGTCTTAGGTCTAGGTTGATGTTCTGCTAATAGTTTCATTGTACCATATGTATTTTCCAACATTCCTCTACATTTTTGGATCCCATATTATATTGTGACATGTTATATATTTATTTATTTTATATATATATGAGATACTAGATTTTATCGATATCTTGTATATTTTGTATATGGATGTTTTAATTTTTTTTGTTTCAATGTGATGTTTCATATATCCTTCTCATTTATGCATAGTTTTATATTTAGGTTGATATGCTCATGGATATCTCTCATGTATAGATTTTATCTCTCATGTGTATGATATAGACTCATTTTTTTAAAATATGATAATTGGATAGATCATATGTGATTTTTAGATTAACCGCTTGTGATCTTAGGATAATAGAGAGATGATATATCATGAAGATGAAAAGAGAAGATCAAGAAAAAAGAGAAGAAGGTATGAATGTATTAGCTGATATATCTAAGAAAAGATGTAGGGAGAGCTTTTTCCATATGTTAAAATACAAGACTAAGCAAAAATATACCTATGATTCAAACTAGCATGGAAATTGGTTTACTCGCAAGGTACACAAAACATTTAGACTCTAATTTCATCATTGAGCATTTATTAGGGAAAATTTAAGATCATACAATAAACATTAGTATAAACAATAAGGCTATGAATATGATCAATATCAAATGGGAATATGGGAATCCAACCTAAACATCAAATACAAGTTAAGATGGCTACATAATTAGATTCCATAGCTTTAATATAGTAAAATTACACCTATATTAAGGCATAAGTGTTAGGATAACCCTTAAGTGTGGTCTCATGAAGATAGACAAGGATGATAACTTGTAGGTGCAAAGTGTCAAGTAGGGCAATCATGAATTCTCTAAACACCTTAGACTAATAAAGTATACCCATAAGTAGAAAGCAAGTAAAACATGCCCCATGCCCCTAGTCTTATATTTATATAGATCCTCAAAGGAATATTATGGAGGGAACACTCAGCAAAGAAACCATCATAAACAATACACAAAGAAGATAAAATTCATCATTGCTCAGCAAGTTTAATAATTAAGTGTATGTGTGCGTGTGTGTATATCACATGGATATTTCTTCAAGACTTTAATCTGATAGTGAGAAATATCACAACATCCTATACTATAGGTAGATTATGTGAAATTTTTTGAGAAACACTTGATGTCAGGTTGGGGTAGTGTTGAGAAACATTTTTTTGTGAGTTGCCAAATAAACCTTAATGAATAAGAAGACCTCAATATGCTAAGTAGTTGTGCCCTCAAGATGAGGACAAGGGACAACTCCAAGATAGGGAATGTGTAGCAAAGTGAATGATTGAGATTGATACACAAAGGTGTGAGCTTCTCAAGTAGTGCATGTTTCCAAGTTTTCACCATTTGGCAAAAAAAATTTAGGACTTTTTTCAAAAAAAAAAAAATTATTTAACAATTAATTAGTGATACATAAAACTACCTATTTCTAGGCATTCACTATGATTATCATTGTTTCAAGACATTCTCTGATTTTTAGCATTTCTTTTTAGGATCATTAGATATATAAAGATAGCTAAGTTGGGAGCCTTAGGCATAGAATTTCTTCAAATGTAGAATATTCATAGGCTAAACTAGTTGTTCCCCTTTAGGATTAGAATGAAAATAAGCACTTGTTGCCCAATTTTTAGTTCATATATTTTTTCTCTAGGGTTTTCAATCAAGTTAAGTGTCAATATCTTGATTCTGAGTCTAGATTACCCATAGGATGACCTTTCTTCTCATCATTCCTTTGATCTAACCTAATGCAAAAAATAATATGAGAAATACACTAGCCCAATGGCTAAGTGATTGGGTCTTGGAGGGTTTTTTATGCATTTCACTAATGAGAAGAAGGTCTAGATATCTTAATGATCCATCTTTCTTTATTTTTAATCATGTTGGAGACAAAGATTAATGATATTTTGTAGTTTTCATCAAACACATTGTAGATGATCAAGAAAGAATTCATGAAGGGTAAATAAATCATCAAAAATGGTAAAAGAACTTGGTCAAATGTATCTATCTAAAGGACGGATATATTTAAAAGAGATCATAGGCATATTTATAAAAAATGGTAGTGGAGAACATTGAAGAGAAAATCTAAAAGATAATATGCAAATCATGAGAACTAGCCAAAAAAAAGTTACCTAAATTTGATGCAGAGTGAACACTGAAACATGCACAAATGGAGAAGAAACAAGTCAAAGGAAAAAAGAACTAAGTTGAAATTGAATCGACGATCCTAAACACATCTAAACATCCATTTCATCAAGTTGAAGAGTAAATTAATCTAAAAAATAAGACCTTTTCTAATATTGTCAGATCGTAAAAGATCTATGCTTTTTGTTGTGTCACTTTCCAAAGTTGCACAAGGAATAATCATGGAAACATGGAAAAATGCTGACATGTATCCATGGGACCCAATTGAGGTGGGATCTTCTTTGAGTCATGTAAAATAATTTAGGAACAAAATAAGGATCATTGATCTCAAAACAAATCTATGGTTGTTGTCATGTCATCATGTAAAGTTTCTTGTTAATTATGGTGACATAGTGATAGAGCAACACATGTGTTAATGGGCCCATCACTTTTTGTAGTCATCAAGTTCTCTAGGAAATGAAATATTGCCACCTATCTAACATGATGTAGATAGCTAGAAGGTGGATACACACTATAGAACAAAAAATATAGTTAAGGCATTTTGTAAATCATAGCCATCAGATCCTTAAAATGTACAGTTATCACTTTGATTCATGTGGATTAATACAATTAAATATAATGTTTTTAAGTCATGAAGAATAGAAAATAGTCAACATCAAATGGTCATCACATGATCATAGGATAGAATAAATTCAATAAATGTTATGTTGTGACCTGGCAATTGTAGTAACAGTTAATCTCAAATGGTTATCACATAGTCATAGGTTAGAAGTAATGGTTAAGTTTAATATTGTGAAATTGTGATCATATTTAATATGTGGTTGTCACCAAGTCACTATGGTTAGTCAAATAAAAAAATATTAAGCTACAACCCAATGAAAAGTATTGGATTCAATTGCATGGTCACAAGGTTAAATGAAGAGTTAAGTTTCAAAGTTGCAGCTAAGTGAATACAAAAAAATTGCATCATTCGAATGAATAAAGGAGTAACAAGGTAAGGATGAGATGATTTATTATGTTTTAATCATGATCATTGAATATCAAATCAATGGTGACAATTCAAAACTATAGTAACTGTTGGAGTAGGAATTATATGGACTTGGTGCCAAAGGAAAAATATAGAAGAGATGAAGATTTTGCAGGGTTTACCAAAGTCACATGATGATAAATAGTCATCATGTATTTCCAAAAGTTTCATAGATTCATAATCATTTATGGAGAAGATGCCAAATATTCATGTTTTACTATAAATAATATATTTTCCATGTTCTATTCTTGTTTTCTTTCTATTATGTGACTATTTCTCTACTAGAAATGAGAAATGACAAAAAGCTATAAATGTGATCTTTTTGATAATACAATGGTTAGAAAATTTGATGGTGAATTGGTCTATAATTCCATTTACCCTATTTGCTTGTGATGTTTTTTTGCCCATTTTTATATTAGTTTTTCATTGAGTGTTGAAGGACAATGATATATGATCTTGTGATAATTAGGTGAATTCCATTTGACTTTGATGTTTGCAATATAGGTAATTCTATTTACTTTCTTCATGTATGATTTTGCTTCATCTTTTGCTAGTTTTATAACATGCTAGATAACTTCATTGTGAATTAAATGATAGATGTGTATGAATCTATTATTAACTTTTTGAATTCCATTTCATTCAAGTCTAGTAGTCAAAGCAATTATATTTTCCCTCATGTGTATTTCCTCTTCCATTCCTCTTTGCATTTAGATAAGTTTAATCTACATCTAGAATAGGAGTAAAAGTCATAAATCTCAAGACAATCTACTAAAATCATTCTATTGAGTGTGATAGGTTATTCAAATTCATTTTTCTTGATTCATTTATGTCTAAAAATTTTTGGTTATCCTTTACTACTCTCAGTTTAAGAGCTTAATTCTATCAAAACTTCTAATCTAATAAAGACATATTCATTGTAGATCATTGAAAGTCTTAGGGGAGTTGTACTTTTTAATATAGGAAGATGTGATATAACACATACACTGACGCATTTTTTGGTAACATTATTTTGTCTCTCCAAAATATTGGGTATCAAAGAGTCAAGATTATAAAATCTAATAGGAGAACAAACTATCAACCAACAACATTGGATCCAAAGGTTGTTGTTATAATGAAAGGACCCAACTAGATAGGCTCAAATTTCCCTTTCTATTATTTGTTCTGCTCATTTTTTGGAGTTTTCTCTAAGCACAAGCTCACCCACTTGGAACTCATAGGGATGAACCTTCTTTTTTTAGGTAGTAGACATTCACTTTTGGTAAGCTCTCATGTGGCCAAAAGTAGTCTTACGGTGCTCATCAAGGGTTTATAGCTCTTGTATCCTCATAGCCCTATGATTTTAATTAGTTATCAACCCATGTAGGGTGACTTGTAGTGATAGTATCTCAACTTCTGAGGGTAAGGTAGCCTTAGAACCATAGAATAGTGAAAAGGGTGTCACCCCTATAGGAGTATGAATAGTGGTCCTGTAAGAGCATAGTGTCAAATTGATTTGTAGATGCCAATCTTTCCCTGATTTGTTAACCATTCTATATAGGATCTTTAGCAATGTTTTATTAGATGTTTCACCTTGGCCATTCCCTTGGGGATAGTAGATTGAGGACCAATGTTGCTTGATCTTGAATTTGTTTCATAGTTCTTTTAGGTCCTTTTTTTTGAATTATCCTTCATTATCAATAATGATGGAGGATGGGATATTATAGTGACAAATAGTGTTGTTGAGTATGAATAAGGTGTCATATTTTCCTATAGCAATAGATAAAGGTACATCTTCAACCCATTTTGTAAAGTATTTAGTCATTTTGATAATAAACTTGTGACCACTGGATGAACTTCGATGAATATTTACTACCAAGTCAAAGGCCTATTGCTTAAATAGCCAATGTGTAATAGAAGGTATAAGCTCACATTCAGAAGCATAAATCAAATTACCCTGAAGGTGACTTTACTTACAAGGTTTAGCATATAAAACAATGTCAACTTGCATAGTTGGCCAATAAAAAAACCCGCCCTAAGAAGTTTTGGAGAAAGTTTAGCATCATTATAATGCACCCAACAAATATTGTTATGAACTTTGGCTAATGCCTTTTCATACTCTTCTAGTTCTAGAAACCTAAGGAGCATTATGTCTAGACCTTTTCCTTACAAGGCACCAAAGAAAAAGGTGTTGTGTGTGGTATTGCAAAGGAGTTGGCATTTTTTGTTTCATGTGAAATTTTTAGGAATAATATTATTATGCAAATTGAACAAAATGGTGGCATAGTGAGATGAATCATGACCAATAATGGTATAGATCACATGGTTATTTGAGGAGTTATAGTTAGGGTGACACAATTCTTCCACCATAATTCAAAATGTAATTCATGTTCATGTAACTAGAGAATAGATGCTAGGGTGGACATAACATTTGGACCCTTGATTTTTGCTTTAGGAACATGCTAGAATATCATGAATATGAAATAGTCTCATAGAGCATGAATCAACTTCTTATAAGGTACCAAATTTTCATCTTTGGTTCAATACTCATTATTGACTTGGTTTATGATGAGTTGGGAATCTCCATAGATATGCAATTCTATGATTCTCTATTCACCATTTTAATCCCATTTGTTAAAGCCTCATACTCAGCAATATTGTTAGTGTAAGGAAATAGTAGTTTGTAAGACTTTATGATTGTGTACCCACAAGGTGTGATAAATAGAATGCCTACCCTAGCCCCATTTTGGGTGTGAGAATCATCAAAGAACATCATCCAAGTCTTTTAGTGATATACATAATGGAAGCATCTAGAAACTCAATCTTCATAGGCATTGTATCTTCTAATAGAAAATCAACCAATTGGTTTTCTAGGACTACCCCTTGATAGCTTTGTGTTTGATGCATTGGATCTCAAATTTAGTGAGAATTATCATCCATTTAGCTAGGAACTTGATAAACACAACTTTACCCAATAAGTATTTTAGAGGATCAATTTTAGTAATGAGATGGACAATGTGAGCCAACATATAGTATCTAAGTTTGTGGGAAACAAATACCATTTCAAGGCAAGCCTTCTCAATTTTGTTGTATTGCATCTTATAGGCCACCAAAGTGTAACTAGTGTAGTATATAGCATCCTCTTTTCTAGTTTAATGACTTTTTACTAAGATTTCTCCTAGGGAAGAGTCTATATTTGAAATGTATAGAATCAAAGGTTTTCCTAGGATGGGTAGTAGTTACTAGGATGGGTGGTAGTTATACTAGAGTTTAACCAAATACCCTTTGATCCAATCTAAGATTTGTTGACACTCTATATTCTAGATAGATGTGGATCATTTATTCAAGTTCTTATTGAAAGATTGAGCTTTATCAGCCAAATAAGATATGAACCTCTTAATTGATTGTAGATGTCCCTAAATACTTCTAAATTGACTGATATTTCTTGGAGGAGGAATTTCCATAATGGCTTGCACCTTTTTATGATTAACTTCAATGCCTTTTTCTAATATGATGTAGCCCAAAAAATTTCTTGATGTGACACCAAAGGAGCACTTTCTAGGATTTAGCCTAAGGTAAAATTATTCCATATGGTCCAATATCAGACTAAGGTCATCAAGATGTGTATTTCTTTATCTAGATTTGGCCAATGTGTCATCAACATAGTCTTCCATGTTTTTGTGCATCATGTCATGGAATATGGTGATCATGGCTCATTGATAAGTATCTCTTGCATTATTTATCCAAAAGTGAATGATAGTCCAACAAAAGGTACCCCATGCACATGCTAAAGATACTTAGAGAAGTTATCCATGAAAGAGTACATATCATAACCCATAGTTATATCTACTATCATGTCTATGTTAGATAGTGGAAAATCATCTTTAGGGAATGCTTTATTTAAGTTTCTAAAATTAGTGCATACTCAAATGGATTCATCATGTTTACACACAAGTATAATATTGGAAATCCATTCTACATAATTAATGGTTTAAATAAATTTTGCACTTAGGAGTTTTTGAGTTCTACTGTGACCAAAAGTGCCACATGTGGGTGCATCTTCCTCAGCTTTTGTTTAATAGGTTTTACACTAGGAGAGATAGATAGATGGTGCATAATTAGATCAATGTCAAGACTAGACACATTTGAGTAGGTCTAGGCAAAATTTAATTTAGTTTTTCTTGAAAGAGCTTGGTGAAGTTATCCTTTTCTTCAGTTGATAGAGATTGAGCCACATGAATGATTTTAGGAGACTCTTATGTACCCAAGTTGATAGGCTACATGGGTTCAATGAGAACCAAATGTCTATCCTAGAAATAGCTTAGTAGACTACCAAGTACCACATCTGTAGGTGCCTAAAGGAGGTTTTCACATTGGATATGTCTTTATTTTTACTCATTTTAGGTTTAGAGACTACCAAAAAGTGGGTTTCTCCATCTAACAACTTATTTTTTCTTTTAATTTTATGGTCTTGGGGTATTTGATATCTATTTCAATCATATTAACCATAGGTTCACTAATGGAAGATATCATAGGTTCAATAGTGTTGAGGTAGCAAATGATCAAGGTATTTTTTATTGGCTTATATTCTTAAATTGGGCAATTTTATAAATTTTTGGCTAGTAATTGGGCTAATAATTTAAGATTTAACACAACCTAAGTCACCATATTTTTATAAATTTTAGCTTTAAAATATTTGAAATTGGTCAATGATTTATTTTATTAAAAAAATTATGTTCATAGACTCACAATAATATTCAATATGTGATTAGATTTGATCCATCTTAATATTATATATTATTGGAGAAATAAAAATCAATTCACCAATAATTCTCATAATTTTTAGTTACTTAACGGATATATCACCAATATTTAGTTTTCACTATTGATTTAAAATACAATGTAATATCTCTCATAATAATCCATGATTTTTTAAAAAAATCATTTTTAATTTTTTATATTCTATGGTGATTAATGAAATTTATATTATTATTGAGATTAGCAATATTTTCTATACAAAAAATAATAATTCCAAAATAATGACCAATATATATCATTTTTAAAATAAAAACTTTGAAAAGTTCCTGAATAGAAATATCTTTTTTTCAAAATAATAAAAGATTTGCCAATATTTTATATCATTTTTTGGAGGGTAGGTTCTTAAAGATTATGCTGAGAGGATCCCATAGTCATTTGTGAAAGATGATAGTTCAGATCTTTGAGAAGACTAGTCTATGAGATTGAAATGGATTAATGAGAGTGATGTGGAGGCTTCAAGATTGTTTAAGCAAAGGGAGTAATCTTTGGTGATAAAAGGTTGAGCCTATAGTTAAATTTACAAAGGCATTCAAATAAGGAATAGACCTAAAGAGATCATTATGATCCACTAAACTAGTTTGCAAACCAAATTTGTTAGACTCTTTAACTACATTCAGTTGGGTAACATAGGAATGAATAACATCCACTCCTAATTCACAAGATGCATCTAAGAGAATTTCCCATTCATACTCACCAGACTCTATAATTTGGTTTCTAGCAATCAAGTGAGCAATATTATCTCTTATCCTTCCCCTGTTTGAGTCTTCATGGTCAAATTCATCATGTTTATGTTGTCTAGAAGTAGAACCCTCAACATCATTGGAGGTAATCATTGATTCTTCTCCCAAAAGGAGAAAAGTGGGAGGCATAGAATCCTCTTCTTGTAGGAAAGTTGTAGAAAAAGATGGTTCATGATCCTCTAATCCTCTAAACATGGGAGCTCTTTTGTCAAAATTTGGTAATTCATCTTCTAGCCCAAAACCTAGGCCAATAGTATCTCTAGTTTTTCAACCCTTAGTATTAATGAAGGGTTCTATGAGAGCTTTTTCATTACCAGTGAAGGACCCATGGCCATGATAGCCCATGTTTGTTAGAAATTTGTATCCTTTGCTAGAACACTTAGGAGAGATAGGAGTAGTGACTATGACTTCCTCCACATCTTCCTCTTCCCTTTATATCAAATATTTGATAGCTTGGTCTTCTTTTTCTTCTTCTAGGGGAATTAAAGATTGAACAAAAGAGCCAAAAAATGTCATAACAAAATTTTAGTGCTTCAATTTGGTACAAGTTTCACCATAAGATCAAAGAGAAATTGATAGAACAAAAATAGAAGATCCATAATGTACTTTCCCATACTTAGGCTCATCATTTTAAATTTTTATTCACACTCTGCTAGGCACAATTTAAGATCATGACACAAGCAATTGTGAGGAACTAGTGTTCCAGTAGTAGATAGTGTGCTAATGGATACTAAGTTGTCTCCAAGGATAACTATATCAGTACCATTGAAAGGAAACTTTATACACTTTTGTTATGTAGATGGCATTTCTTGCATATCATAAAATAAATGTCTTCCTAGCAACAAGTTATATGCAAGTAGGATGTGTAAAACTTGGAAGACCACATCTTTTTCAATCAAACCAATGTGGATTGGTAGCCCAATGAGATCTTTAGGAGGTCTTTCAACCTTACTAGAGGATTTGATGTTGATTTTTCACCTAGGGTCAATGGAAATTTTTGATATGCCTAGTTGTTGGATAATGTTGAAAGCAACAATTTTTACCCATAAACCATTGTCTATTAGGACTCGATGAACTTGAGTACAAAAGATTTAGATTTTTATATGGAGATAGAGATTATGGGGATGAAAAAGAGATTTGTCATCTTCTTCAAAATATGTGAGATAATGGGGTGAAGAAATGGCATTTACCATAACTTGGAACCACTCTATGGGTTTTTTTCAAGAATATCCTTTTACAAAGGAGATAGCTCTAATAATTCAAAGATAGATATTTGGGTTGAGGTTCATTGTAGCTGACTGATAAGGTCATAACAAGAGATTTCTAAGGTATCTTATTTTTGGATGATGGAGCAATTTCCCCCTGGTGACAACATTAAGTGGTTGACCATTTGAGGAGAAAGATTCTACCACTCTAAGAACTAAATTATGTCGAGTGTCCTTATGTTGTTGAGAGTTTCATTTTTCTAGGACAACCTTGGGCCTTTCATACCCTATATCATAATTGGGTTCCTTGTATGAGTTAGGACCCATCATGCAAAGATATTCAATGTGTTTGATCATGGTTCTAACATTTTCAATGTCAGCATATGTATAGTTGATCTTCACATCATGGTTTTTCTTGTGAACCTTGGAGGATTTACCTTTTTCATACTCTAATAATGGTTGTTTGAAAGCTTTGTTGTTGGAGCTTTTTACTATGTCATCCATGGCAACTCTTCTAGCATCTATGAGATCTTGAATGACATCTTTGAGCTTAAAGTATTTTTTAGTGTTGTGGTCTTTGCTTCTATGATAACTATAGACATGGTCCTCTCTACAACAATGAGGTCTAACATGTGGGTCATAGGGATGAGAATCATCTAGAATCATGAACAACTTCTTTTCAAGTAAGGTCTTCAAGACCACTTCATAAGGTTCAACCATAGGTGTATAAAAATGTATTTTCTTAGCAAATTTGTTGTTATTTGTTAGATGTTTGAGACTTCAAAGCCTTGTTTTTTACAAAGTCAATAGAATTGGAAAGGTTAAAATCAGACTTCTTGGTCTTAGGAACGTCTACTACTCCATCATTGACAATGTATTTTTTCTTATCTTTTCCATTTTCATTTCCATTTTTTTTTATTGAAGACAATGTCACCTTTTCTAATAGTAACTGATGAGGATAATTATTGCTTCTATTTTATGATAGTTTTAAACATTTTGTTTAACACTCTATTTTTTTTTCATCAACACATTTGTGAACTTATGTTTACCTAAAACAATGATTAACCTATGGGTAGATAGTATGTCATATTTTGTCAATATTAGATACAATGAAATATTTTATATAACCATTATAATATGTGTCCTAATATTTGAGTTTAATTTGATAATGCTTATTTATAAATATCTCTGTATTATAACTAACCTATTAGCAATGAAGCTGAAGATGATTGGAAGAATTCAAAGATGAACATTGAAGATAGCTAGTAGCATTCAAGGAGAAAAGATTTTGAGGTTTAGCCATAGTGGAAAAGTTATAATGGTACTAAAGGACACAACTGCAAGTATGGAGGAGCTATGAAGATTTTCTATATTCTCTACATTTATTATTATGTCAAAATGATTGTCCAAACTTTATTATTCTTTCCTTGAGCTGTTATCTTTTATTCCCACCTTGAGCTATTATATTTCCTTCTTTTTCTCATGTGGATTTATAGCTAGTTTGTTTTCTTTTCTATTTCAGAATAAGTGTCGATCTTCTTATTATAGGGATTAGACCAATTGTGTTAGGGGTTAGAAGAAGAAAGTTTATGATAAGATACTATTAACTCTTACAATCTAATGAATTTTTGAAATGTAATGAAATAGTTCTTGGGTTACATTCTATGCTAGTAGATTAGTAGAAGCCAACCAAGGGGGCCCACTTGGGAGGTGGATTAGATTAGAGTAGTATAGATTTGTTTTTTAAAGCATCCTTAGTCTTGCATGTAGGAGTTTTAAGCTCCTTCATGTAGCATCTATAAGAATATTAATACTAGATGAACTAAGTTGGAATATATGTTATCATTTCATTGCATTTCTAGTATTCATGTTAGTTTCATGCAGCACTAGTGTAGGTTCTTTCTTTGCATTTTACTTTCTTGTAGCATAAGCATAATGACTCATTAAGAGACCTAGTGTACATATTGTGTTGACCATTTTAAGTATACATCCCTAGGTTGACAAGATTAAATGCACCTTATTGTGGAGAAAAATAATCGTTAGAGTGAATACACTATTCCTAAGTATGGCCTTGAGCATAATTATTACACACCTATTGTGAGGTGGACCATTTTTGGCACCGTTACCAAGCATGATATCAATCTAGGAGCATTTTTGAGTCATAGTTCTTAGTTAAGTTTTTTTTTAGAAATTTGCAATCTTAAAACTTTCTTCACTAGTGTGAAGAATTCAATTGCATGCATTGAAGAGGAAGATGACGAGATGAATATGGAAAATTTCTTCCAAGGGAGTCTGTTAATTTGAATGAAGAAATTAGAGAAGAAGAAGTTGAGTTGCCTTTTGAATATGCAAGCCTTATTTTTCCTACAGAATCATCGTCAAGAGCAGAACCTATAGATACAAGTCGTCTTCAACCTTTTACCAAAATTTTGGCTAGTTTCCTTGATAATACTACTTTAAATCCACTAGTTGTTAGTAATCCAATACCCAATGTTCCTTTTTAGTAGCAACCTCAAAATCTAATACCTCTAGTAATGACACAACCTACCTTTCCATTCATTCTTCCAAGTCTTGCAACCAATGCTAATCTCAAAAATATACCTCCAACTTCTCTCCCAAAGTTATATGGCCTTGTAATTGGAGACCCTGATACTTTCTTATTTGAGTTTGACTTACTCTATCATAGTTTTGACTACAACACTGATGCCCATAAGCTCAAATTATTTCCAGCAACATTAAAAAAGTCAACTTTACAATGGTTCATGGGCTTAGGAGCCAATGTAATAGGAACTTGGGATGAAATGCAGATTCTATTTTTGGATAAATATAAAGAGTATTGCAAACAATTTGGTTCAAGAGGAGTCTTCAAGATATCACAAAAGGAAGAAGAAACATTAGAAGACTATATTTCATGTTTCTTGTATATACTACAGAAGAACCTTTAGCATGTGTTTCCTAAGGATTCACAAAAGCTAGTCTTTTTAAGAAATGTGAATGATAACTATCTAGAAGCACTATACTTGATGGTTGGTGGTGATGTATATCAAGCTTCCTGGGATGACCTCAAGAAGATCTATCAAAACTATTCAAGGTCAACTATGAAGAAAGGTCATGGGCCTCATTCCATAGTCACTAAAGGAATTATCCAAGGTATTTCAAAGCTCAAGATATCTAACCTATTGTCAAAATTTAAGTAGGATATTATAAATTATGTTGCTACACATTTGGATACAATAACTACCAAGAAGAAGCATGTAGAAGCTGAATTACAACTAGCTGATTACTACCCTCATTGTCAAAAGAGAAAGAAGGATTGCTAATGCAAATTGGTTGCAAATATGGAGAACCAACATCTTCCAATTGAGTACCTCAAGATAGATGGAGATGATGACCAAGTATTTTTTGTTGCTTAATGCTGACCATGGGCCCAATATCAAGGTATGCCGTAGGACCCTTTGCAAAATTCAAATTCATATGATAATCAATGGCAAAACTGTAATCCCCAAGGTCCTCCACATAATCATCAACCTAATTGAAATAATGCTGCGAAAAACAATCTACAATAGCCCCAATGGCTTCAAAATTTCCAAAAATCCTGGCCTAGCCAATAGAATAACCAATGGAAAAACCACAAAAACTACAGACAAAACTAGTAGAACCAATGGCAACCACCTCAAGGGAATTGGTAGTCTACAAACTAATGGAGGGGGCCTCAATAGTGGTCTAACCAAAATACCAATACTCCATAATTACCACCCCCAATTCAACAACCTACTCTAAGGTCACCACCTACAAATCTTGGACCTCAAAAGTAGACACAAGTACTTGTACAACCACAGCCAAATCCAAATAGCCAACAACCAAAATAACCCATGTATTTTGTTAATGCTCAGCAATATACTACTTATGCTTTGAGTGTTGTAGATATACATCTGAGATTTGGTACAACTTTACTAGTGCCTAAAATCCCTCTTATAATTGAAATACCAAAACCCCCAATCTCTAAAGAGGTTGACCCAACCAATGTCACTATCTTAGCCCAAGCTCAACCAGTGGTGGAACCTCCTTTTCTAGAAAAGCTTATACAAAGTAAAATTGTGCAAATAGAGGAACAAAATTTTAATATTGTTGATTGGTTGAAGGACATGCATGTCCAAATACCCCTATTCCAAGCTATTAAAGATGTTCCAATCTATGAAAAAGCCATTAGAGATGCTTGCCTAAAGAAGCTTGGGAGGTAGAAAAAGGACCCCACCATAGTCCATGTTGTGGGAAAATTAGTTGACATTATGTTAGGAAAATTGATCACCCCAAAATATTCTAATCTAGGTTGTCCAATTGTGGATGTGAGTATAAATGGTTAGTCTACTAAAGCTACTTTAATAGATCTTGGTGCTATCATGACCAAGGACACTGTGAAGAAGTTGAAAATAGAAGGATTAAGGGCTACTCCAACAAGTTTGCAACTTATAGATAGTTCTACTATCATCCTTGATGGGATGATAGAAAACATAGATGTAACTTTAGACTCTCTAGAGTATCTTGCAAATTTCATGATTTTTTCCCCAAAACATAATCTATCTGATTACCCTATCATCTTAGTCAACCATTGTTAGCTATAGCTGATGCAAATATAAATTATATGTTAGGAAATATGACCATATCTAATGGCCAAGCAACAAAGAAATTTGATTTATATCCTCTAACACAACCATTACTAGATTTAACCACATCTATTTGGCTAGATTTAGGGGATGAAGAAGAAGAGTTAAATTCTATAGAAAAACTCATGATGTTACATAGACAATCATTTCTAAAAATACAGGAGGAAGATTCAGTACTTTAGAGTATTCTTACTAATAGTTGTGTAGTAGAAAAAGATGTATATAAAATTTTTGTGTTAGAATTAACAACATATGAGGAAATGTGATGAGAATTGTACTCTACTTAAAGAGCCTAACATTCCTCATCAAATCTTACCATGCAAATTAGAAGAAAGTCTAATCTCTAAAGCTGCTATGATAGAGTCTACTATTACTATTGAGCTATCCAAAGGTCATAATCTCCATATTAACCCCAAATTAACATCCACACAAATGGATCAGTTAACAACGTTGCTTCAAAAGCATGAAAATGATTTTGCACGGGACTATGGTAATATGAAAAATTTGAGTCCTGCATTGTGCACCAATAGGATATACATCAATGAAGGGTGTCTACCAATTCATCAACCCTAGAGAAGGATAAATCCAAGCCTTAGAGAAATAATTAAAATTGAATTACAAAAACTACTTGATGCTAGTTATATTTATCCTATATCTAATAGTAAATGGGTGTCACCCTTGGTCATAATACACAAAAAGGGTGGAAAATGGAGAACTTGTATAGATTAAAAATAATTAAACAAGGCCACCAAAAGGGATCACTTTCCTTTGACATTTATAGATCAAGTTCTAGACACTCTAGGTAGAAAGAAGTATTTCTCTTTTCTAGATGGGTATAGCGGTTATAATCAAATCAGTATTGCTCTTAAAGACCAAGAAAAACAATGTTCACATGCTCATGGGGTACTTTTGCATGCTCTATTTTTCCATTTGGTCTATGTAATGCTCCTACAACATTCCAACGAGCTGTTATTAACATATTTGCTGATATATCACATGATTGTATGGAAAAATATATGGATGATTTCACAAAATTTGGAGTCACCTTTGAGGAAGCAATGATGAATTTTGAAAAAGTTTTGATAAGGTGTCAAGGACATAATTTGGCACTTAATAGTGAAAAATGTTTCATGTTCACATAGGAAGGTGTGGTACTTGGTCATTTCATATCAACTATAGGAATACAAGTAGATCTAGCTAATATAGACGTAATTCAAACATTGCCCATACCTACAAAATCAAAAGATGTAAGATCTCTTCTAGGTGATGCTGGATATTGTAGATGTTTCATAAGAGATTTCAGCAAAATAGCTAGTCCCTTGTATAAATTATTGACAAAGGAAGTTGAATTTAGTTGGACACCTGAATGTAATGAAGCCTTCCTATAGCTTAAGAAACTTCTCACTATAGCTATAGTTTTACAAGGCCCTAATTGGAATCTTCCTTTTCACATATGTACAGATGCTTTTGACTATGCCATAGGTGTAGTTCTAAGGAAACAATCTCAAAATCTTGAAAATGCAATATATTATGTTAGCAAGAGCCTTTATGGACTAGAATTAAAATACAGAGTGACCGAAAAAAAACTATTACCAGTAGTTTATGCTTTAAACAAATTTTGGCTCTACATAACTAGCTATCGCATATTTGTTCATATTGATCATGTAGCAATTAAATATGTCATGAAAAAATGTATTATAATAGATGGGCTAGCAAGATGGTTACTATTGTTGCAAGAATTTGATATAACTATCATTGATAAGCCTGGAAGATCCAATGTGGTAGCTGATTATTTATCAAGAATGTACCATGATGAGAATGACACTACTCTGGTAGATGATGCATTTATAGATGAGCATTTATTTCATATTGCTGTTCAAACTCCATGGTATGCAGATATTGCTAATTACATTGTAGCTAATAAAATGCTAGAACATTTTTCTTACAAGGAAAAGAAGTTTCTTGTAGAGAAAAGTTTCCATTTCTCTTTGATAGATAATCTCTTGTTATACACTAGACCTAATCATATTATGAGAAGTTGTGTGAGAGAAGATGAGACATATGACATTCTATATGCATGTAATAATGAACCATGTGGAGGACACTTTGTAGCAAAAATAAAAACCTTGAAAATTTTAATAATTGGTTATCATTGGCCTACACTTCACAAAGATACAACCAACTATACATAGAAGTGTGATAAGTGTCAAAGGATGGGCCAACCAACAAGAATAGATGAAATGACTCTTAACCCACAAATGGTGTTAACACCATTTAACAAATGGTGCATGGACTTCATTGGTCCAATTGATCCTCTATCCAATAAGAAATCATATATCCTTGTGTGCACTGATTACCTAACAAAATGGGTTGAAGTCAAAGCCATTAAGCATGTTTGTGACTAGAAAGTTACATAATTTTTGTATGAAGAAATTCTTACTCGCTATGGTGTACACAAAGAACTAGTTACTGACTAAGGTGCATAATTTAATTCTAATATGATCTTAGAACTAATGAAACAATATAACATTAAGCACCATAGATCAAGTCCCTATCACCCTCAAGCTAATGGACAACCAAAAGTCACAAATTGGGAGATAGAGAACATCTTAACAAAAATATTTCATTTGCACCATAGGGATTGGAATACTAAATTACCAAAAGTTGTTTGGGTCTATAGAACAAAATGGAAGGCTACTATAGGACTCACACTATTTGAGCTCCTATATGGGAAAATAGCAATGCTACCCAACAAATTTGAACATAAAACTTTATGAATTGCACCAGAGTTGGACATTGTACTTCCTACAACATAGGGAGAAAGTCTTCTACATCTTAAGTCTTTGGATGAAATGTACAAAGCTACTCTAGAACACACTAAAATTATATAGAAGTAAAGAAAACAATGGTATGACTCCCACATTAGCAATAAAAAATTTCAAGTTAGTGATTAGGCACTATAATATGATTCCAGATTTAAAGATATGCCAGGCAAGTTGTAGACAGTAACATCCTCAATACGGTATGCATTTTCAATCAATGCATTGATGGATGTGAACAATTTTTCTCAAAGGTCAAAGTAAAGTTCTAGTACAAGCATATTGACAAAGATGTCAATCTTCTCGGTCTCAAGAACATGCCAAGGGTATTTAGAATGTAGTAATCTCCATTGATGGAGACATGTTGCAAAGGGTTCTTATTTTTGTTTGATGTTGAATATTATATGAATAATATTTAATGGAATTTTGTGCAAGTCAATAAAATATTTTGAGAGGAGGTGTCAATTTTGTTAACCATTCCATGGCTTGTCATCTTAAACTCTTAGGAAACAACCTCATGAGATAAGTATCTTCATAAATAAAGTCTATGTTAATAGTGTAGAAGTGCCTCACATGATCATGATGATCATGAGGGTCACCATTTCCATCATATTTTCATATTTGAGAACCTCTATATCCCTAGGAAATGGAAGCATGTAAAGACTCCCATCAAAAGGAAGACCACATATTCGACAAAGGATGTTTTAGGTTCTTCTTTTCATATAAAGTAACACACTTACAAAGCTTAGAGAGTACACTCATAAATGTACACTTAGAAAGTTTCACACTCTAAACCCTTCTATTAAAGTGATCCCATGGAGTAAAATTCTTGAATGTTATCTTAGAGCTCCCTATCCATGGAATGCAAAAGTGTACTTTGAAAACTATAGGCAACTCTCAATAGAGCCTTTAAGACACAACCCTTGCTAGTAAACCATACAATGGGAAGTTCTTAAGAAAAAAGAAAGAATGTAAATCTAGAAGAACTCTCAAGCTATGCAATGCAAATATGGACTAAAGTAACATGAATTGCACAATGAAACTATGTTAATCAAATGAAAGTATTACAAGATCCAAGCTAGGTAAACTATTTGAGCTAGATTATTGCAAAATATAAGCTATACTATATGAATCTAAGCTAAAATTCCATGGTATGAAAGAATTAGACAAGAGGATAAAAGTTCCCCACAACCTCTCATGAAGATCAACCGATAAACCTACAACATAAAAATACTCAACAATGTGGATCCTTTGAGAAGGGGAGAAATCTTCCTTTTAAAGGTGTATGGATGGTGGAGATAAAAATGAAGGAATGGATGATCAAAGGTAAGAGTTAACTTTGGCATGATCCATGTGCAAGAGAAAGTCAACCAATAAAGAGAAGTTGACTTTTCATGTGACAAAAGCCCAAAAAAGCCTTTTTTTTTAAAATTTAAAAATAGAAACAAGACTTTATGTATTCACATTAAGTGGGTTAGAAAAATGGGTCTTTTAATTTAATTAAAAGGGGACATGTTATTCTAATCAAATAAAGAATTTGGGATAATATGCTCAAACTATAGGTTATAATAAAATTAATTGATTTTTAGAATTTGGCCTAGGATGATGATTATTTAAGTTATTCAAAATGATGAGAAGGGGGATAACACTCTATATGACCATTTTTAGGTGATTACAAGATGAAACAAAAAAGTAATAGCTTACTATGATTTTTTTGGAATTTTTTGAAATGCTTGTCATTGATCCTAAAATTGTCACTCACATCATAGTTTTGCAACCTAATGCTAAGCTTTTTAATAATAAGGTTTGTAAAATTAATCCTAATATCACTCTTCCTATTAAGGATGATATAGAAAAATGAGCTTGGATGTAGATTTTATGCATTCTATAGATCTCCCTCTAGGTCTGCAACCAACAATTCTAGGACTAGGATCAAAAAACTTGCAGTGCATTATTTAATCATTGGTGATGGTTCTTTATAATAAATCTTATAATGGTTCTCTTGTTTTACTCACAAAATCCAAAATCCATGTGGCTTTGCAAGAATCCCATCCTAGATCATGTAGTGGGAATTTTGGTAGGAAATTCTTTAGTTAAAAAACTCCTTATGATGTGATATTATTGGTAAACTATGGAACAAGGCACATTCATTTTTGTCAAAAAGTATTCATAGTATTAGCACAATAATAATCTTATTTATTCTCCTATGTATTTTTATTCTCAACTTCTACCATGGCCTTTTAGTGTGTGGGGTTTTGATCTTATTGATAAGATTTATCCTCCCTCTTCTCAAGGATGTACTTTTATTCTTACTATTACATATTATTTCTCTATGTGGGTATAAGGTGTACCTTTGCACTCTAACACTACAGATTTAATTTGTGACTTCATTATTCAAAAAATTATCACTAGATTTGGTTTCATTATGGCTATCATTTTGGATAATGGAGATCAATATAAAAATAAGGAAGTTAAGTTTCTTTTGGAGAAATATCATATTAATCATAAGTCATCTTCTCCTTACTTCCCTCAATCCAATGGACAAGATGAAGATTCAAATAAGCTTTTCAAAAAAATAGTTCAAAAGAAATTTAATGAAAATGCAAAGGATTGGCATACTCATTTAGTGTATGCTCTATTGGATTATAGAAATGGTGTTTGAATTGTGATGGGAACATCTCCCTGTCACTTAGCATATGGGGTAGATGTGGTAATGCCTTTAGAATTACATATTTCTTCCCTGATAGTTTCTTTCAAATGTATAACTGATAAGGGTACTTTTTGAAAATAAAACTTACAAGAGCTTAAGATATTGGATTAAAAAAAATCAATTTCTATAGAACACATCATGGCTTATCATAAAACTATAAACTAGCGATATAATGTTAATATGATTGAATATTCCTTTTCCATAGGTGATTTAGTTCTTTATGGGAATCAAAGAAATGTAAATTCCTTATTAGGAAAAAAGAAAGTAAAGTTCTTTCCTAACTAGTTAAGTCCTTATATTATTATAAAGTATATGGATCTCGTGTAGACAAAATTTCAAATATAAATGGCATGACTCCTAAGGTGTTACAAGCTAGAGTTGTCATTACACCAAAAGATAGACCTATTAATGCTTGATACAACAACTAGACTTATAAAATATAGGAGGTGGTTAAGCCATGCCATGAATTCCAAATAGGAAGGCTAGTGGGTAGTCCAACAATTCCCCACACAACATTACCTAAGGAGATTCAAACCTATTATCAAGCTCTAATACCACTTGTTACAAGCTAAAATTTTCCTTGCAACAAAAGATCAACCTCTCAATGCCTAATAAAATCACTAGACTTATAAAAACACAAGAGGCGGTTAACCGATGCCATGAATCCTAAAGGGGAAGGCTAGTGATTAGTCCAACATAAGGATCCTACTAATATTATTCATTTTCAGCATTACTATATTTAATCATTTGCTTTTCTATATGTTGTGTGCACTTGTTTTTCTCCTCTTTTTAAATCTAGAAAGTGATTGTAAGAATGCTATGCATATGATATATTTATTTCTTTGTGTAATTAGTTATGAAAATCAATCAAAAAGGAATAGTAAAACATGTCATATATATATATATATATATATATCAGATATTTTGGTATATATAGTAGGCACTAGATGCAAATTGTACCTTATATCAAAATAGTATAATCAAATATCTTCCATAGGATAGTGAGATCCTCATATCACTACTTTGTGATGCCATGATGGAGCTATCTGATGGGTAATTGATACATATATGTGACTCCTATGTGTACTTCTCTCTGAATAGCTATGAGATCTATGATTGTGTACATATAGATCATGTAGCTCACAACCCTATTGATCTAGCTAATCTCACATCAATTTTAGGTCTTCTTCTATAGGTATAAAGATGTCTAAGTTGCATCTAAGATCTTATCTCCTTAAATATCAGATATGTGAAGTGGAACGAATCTTTTTCTCTATGGCCATGTTAATCAAGATTTTGCTCATAAAGGATATCCACTCTTCCATGCTAGATATACAAATGATTGTTTTAATTAATCATTTATTTTCTATCATTATTCATATAATCAATCTATATCATTCTTTATACCTATATCTCCTTCTTGGAACCTAGTATCTTTGTCTTAGATATGGATAGCTATATGTGGTTAGAATGACTCTCTACACTCTTCATATTTAGTCCTAGAAGGAAGGCTCTTAGTTTGACCTTGTGGTGTGTAGAGTTATAGTAGTCTAGCTACTATATTAGGTAGTTGATAGAAAGGTTAGGGCTTTTTTTGCACCAAAAGATTGAACTACCAATGCCTGATACAACAAATAGTCTTATAGAACCACAAGGGGTAGTTAATCCATGTCATGAATCTTGTGAGGGATGATTACCCATTACCAAAAATCCCCCTCCAACTGTCACTCGTTGATGGGGGCATAAGCTAAGACCAAAACAAACACAACAAGATAAGGGGACTAATATTATCAAAATTCATATGCTATTACATTTGGTATAACAAATAATAGACTCCATGACATTCCCTATGCGCTTACAATGTTATCAAATTCTAAACAAACCCTTCCTCCAATACATTCTTCCAAACTCCACCAAAAATTGCCTTTATAATGCTAGAAATAGTCTTAGGTATCCCAAATTAGGTTTAGGAGTAGTAATACATTTTAGAATATGCCATTTTGCATCAACCACCAAAATAGAAAGTTCTAAAAAACTCATCAAAAGTTAATGTAAAATTAAAAGAATCTAGAAATGGTAGTCCAACTTCCAGGAGGCATAACTTCTGATATAGGACTTCAATCGACGAATTGCTTACATTTTTAAAAATATCTCCAAGTGCTCTATTGCCTTGTGGAAAAGCTTCACTTGTATCCCATATTTTGAGCCTATATGAGGTTGTATAATTCCTCAAATGTAACTTTAAAGCACTCTTAGCGGGTTTGTAGGGAACTTAAAACTACAATAACTTTCAAACCATAAAGCCTTTTGACCTGATTCTTTTTCTAGAGTGCTTTAAATTACAATTATAACAATCCCTCCATATTACACCATCTAACTCAGCATAATTATGGATCAATTACAAAACAACCCATTTTTGCATTGACATGTATCCCAAGGTGCTCAAAAACTCTAGCTTAAAAAACCAATAGTGGAACTATGAGAGTTGAAATCTCTTATTGACCGAAATGGATATCTAGAAATGAGAAAACATTAAAGAGGAACTAACACTAAGTATATTTTTGGGTGATACAGTATTTCCCTTATGCTACTAGATGGTCGTACATCAGACACCTAGGGTAGATTGAAAAGTGACCATGCCACTTTATAGCTAGTAGAGGAAAACCCAAATGGACATCTTCCACTATAGATATCCAAGTTAAATATTCTACTAGTTTTCCTTTCTACTTCATTAGGTATTCCTCATAGTGCCTATTTCTGGTACTCCAGCCCCCACAACTATCCAAAATTTCTTCAATCTCTTCCTTTTTAGTAGTAGGAATTGGACATGGATCTAGCATCAAATCCTCATTTTCCCCATCATAAGGATATTTTGTTAAGCCTACAATATTGAAAATATGAGAAATTTGAAGCCCATCTAGGAATTCCACCTCATATGCATTTTCTAAGTCATGTTTCTTCAAAATTTTATAGGGGCTGAATTTCTTCATCTTCAACTTGTTGTAGGTACCCACTAGAAATTGTTCCTTCCTCAAGCATACCATAACCAAATCTGATGCATGAGCATCCAAAGGTATAAGGGCAATCCTGTGTCACCCAAAAAGTGTACTTAGACATAATTTCTATTTCATGTGTTTTCATTTTTGGATACCCATTTGGGTCAAATAAAGGTTCCAACTCTCATAGTTCCACTATTAGTGTTCTAGGTTAGAGTATTTGAACACCTTGGGATACATGTAAATGCCAAAAATATATGAGTATATAATTGAGCCATAATTTTGTTAAATTGGAGTGTAAATTGGTTGGATGAATGTAATTTTAATTTAGAGCATTCCAAAAAGAGAATCAGGTCAAAAGGCCCCACAGTTTGAAATTTATTGCAGTTTTTCAGTTTTTGGAGACCTCCTAAGAATGCTTCAAAGTCAAGTTAGGGGCATTAAATGACCTTGAAAAAGGCTGAAAAATGGGGGATGAGTGAATCTATCCATAGGTCTATAGAGCACTTTGAGAGATTTTTGAAAATGTAACTGGTTCATCAATTGAAGCTACAGTTCAAAAGTTATGCCTCCCAAAAGTTCAGTAACTATTTTTGGATTCTTCTAATTTTGTACCGACTATGTAATACGAATTTTGGAGCCTTCTATTTGGTTGGTGGATTCTAGCTAGAACTTTCTAGAATGTATTCCTACTCATTAACCCTTTGGGGTCTATTAAAGAACATTTCTAGCATTGTAAAAGTCAGTTTAGAGTGGAGTTTGAGAGAAGGTACTGGGAGAAGAATTTATCTCCAGATTTATGCTATTGTAAGCCCATAGGACATGTTTTTGAGTTTTTTTCTCTACAATAAGTGTACTAGCATATTTTCACAATTAATAAAATTCTCCCTTAACTGTTGTGTCCATTCTATTCTTGGGCTGTGTCCCCATCAAGTTGTATCAGAGCTGGTTTTCTTGAGTGTGTAGATAGAGCACTGACTATGAGGCAGTTTGCACCAGGACTATATGGTTTTGGGTTTGAGTTAAGAAGATGCCCCCACAATGAGAGCGTGGTGGAAGGGCTAGAGCTATTAATCCTGAGGAGGTTAGAGCCCTCCAAAGGAAAGTACAAGCCTTGCAGGAGGAGCTTCGTAGAGGAACAAATGTTACTGCAGGTGACAAAAGTGAGGACGACAATGAAGAAGAAGAAATTGGACCAGAAGGGGAAGTTGACATGGAAGCTCTGAATCAGGCAAAGGATAGGATTTTTAGGGCCATTAGTAAGTTTTAGAAAAGAACTACAATTAATGTGGGTGTATTTTAAGGAAATCTAAAACCAAATGAGTTGATCGACTGGATCAATGAACTAGAAGAGTACTTTGAGTATGAGGATATCAGGGATCTAGATAGGGTTAAGTTTGCAAAGGCCAAACTGAAAGGACATGCCAAAATCTAGTGGAAAGAGGTTCAATTAGAAAGAAATAGAAGACGAAAGGAGAAGATCACAAGGTAGGATGGCAAGGTGGACAAACTAAAGAAGCAGTTCATTCCTGTTGACTACAAACTTGATTTGTTTAAGAAGATGCATGGGTTAAAACAACCAGGAAAATTAGTCCAAGAATATACAAAGGAGTTTTATCAACTTTTGATTAGAGCAAGGCATGAAAAAACAAATAAGGAGAAGGTTTCTTATTATATCAGTGGGTTGCAAACTAGCATCCAGGAGGAATTAAGTCTAGTAAGAATGACCATCATTGAGGAGGCATAACAGTTTGCCCTACTAGTTGAAGAGAAGCTAAATAAAAGGTTTGAAGGGAGAAAAAGAGGGCATGGTCAAGGAGGAAGGGGTAGTGGTAGGTCATCTGTAGGTTGAAATGAAACCCAAAAGAAAAATGAAGATGCGGGTACTAGAAAGAACTAAAGGAATGAAGGTTTCAACCGCTCCTATGATCAAGACTTTGGAAATTAGAGAGGAAGAGGAGGCTTCTATGGTACCTATTTCCATTGCAATGAAGAAGGTCATTGTGCCTTTGAATGCCCTCAATGACAAGGAAGGATAGATAGGAGAGTTGAGGGTCAAGCTAGGGTTGCTCATGTGGATGAGGATGCAGAATCATCACATTCATAGGATGCAAAAAGAGGAGAGACTTTAGTAAATGAAAGGGTCCTACTAAGTGGTGAGATTGAACTAGGACAAAGGAGGAGTTTATTCCATACCAGGTGCAAGTGTAAGGATAAATGTATTGATGTAATCATTGATGGTGGTAGCACTGATAACTTGGTATCAAAGGAGATGGTCTCTAAGCTAAAGCTCAAGAGGGAGAAACACCCTAAGCCCTATCAGATTGCTTGGGTGAAAGATGATCATAAGGTCCTGGTAAGTGAACAATGTTTAGTGAATTTCAAAATTGGGAGTTACCATGATGAATTTCTCTCTAATGTTATTCCAATGGGTTTTTGCCATCTATTTTTGGGTAGACCATGGTAGTTTTATAGGCATGCAGTACATGATGGTCATGCAAACACATACTCTCTAACAAAGGATGGAGTTTGCCACAAACTAAAGCCCATGAAAAAAGAAGGTGAAAAGGAATGTAACAGTGCTAGGATTTTTCTTGTTGATGGAAGGAAGTTTTTACTTGGCATGAAACATCAGTGTATGTGCTATGCTTTGGTTCCTAGGAAAGATAAAGAAGGTATTAGTAAAATACCACTTGAATTTTTAGATTTACTTGGTGAGTTTGGAGATATAATCTTTGATAATGTTCCAGAAGGATTGCCACCGGAAAGGAAAATTAGTCATCAGATAGGTGTAATCCCAGGAGCTAGTTTGCCTAACAAGGCTGCTCATAGGATGACTCCTACTAAAACTGAGGAGATAAATAGATAGTTTCAAGAGCTATTGAGGAAGGGGTTGATTCGGGAGATCCTGAGTCTATGTGCAGTTCCTGTAGTACTGGCACCAAAGAAGGATGGAGAGTGGAGGATGTGTAGAAACTCTCAAGCTATAAATAGGATAACCAGAAAGTATCAGTTTCCTTTTCCAAGAATATATGATCTTATGGACTGCTTGAGTGGAGCTTAGTACTTCAAAAAGATGGATCTCAAGAGTGGCTATCATCAAATACAGATATAGGAAGGATATGAATGTAAAATAGCCTTCAAGACCAAGGAGGGTCTTTATGAGTGGTTAGTCATGCCCTTTGGATTGACAAACACCCCAAGCACCTTCCTGCAGTTATGAATGAGGTACTTAAGAAGTTCTTGGGAAAATTTGTTATTGTCTATTTGGATGATATTTTAATTTTTCAGCAAGACTTTGGAAGAAAATTTAATGCATATTCGTAGTGTCCTTGAAAGGTTAAGGGAAGAGAAATTGTTAATTAATCTAAAGAAGTGTATCTTTGCAAAAAGGGAGTTAGTCTACTTGGGGTTTGTTATATCACCTAAAGGTCTCAAAATGGATCCAAAGAAGGTAAAAGCCATCTTGGAATGGCCTACTCTAAGGTCTTCTAATGAGGTAAGATCATTTCATGGTCTGGTTAGATTTTACAGGAAGTTCATTAAGAATTTTAATGGCATATGTGTTTGGTGGATGTAGCCCAAGGATTGGGTGAACCACGTTAAATCTTGGTGCCTTGTGTTCATTTCTGTGTGATCTATTATTTTTTGTTATTGTTTATATTTGCATGTAGTTTTTTTATTTCTATCTATGGTTTATCCTAACAAGTGGTATCAGAGCCTAGTTGTCTTTTAGTTATCCTCTACATGAAAGTCTCAGGGTTGAGTGGGAGTGATGGCAGATGAGGGTAAGTTGAGGGTTGATAGGTTTAATGGGCAAAACCTCTAGTTATAGAAGATGCAAATGGAAGAATATCTATATCAGAAGGATTTATGGAAGCCATTGGAAGGCAAAGCCAAGAATCAGGGAACTATGTCAGAGGCTGAATGGAATCTTTTGGATAGAAAGGCACTCAAAAGAATTCGAATATGCTTGCCACCATCAGTGGCATTTAATATTACAAAAGCAAAGACAACAAAAGATTTGATGAAAATGCTAGCAACACTATATGAAAAGGCCTTTGCTTCAAACAAAGTATTTCTCATGAAGCATTTATTTAATATGAAAATGGAAGAAGGTGGATCTGTTGAAGATCATTTAAATGAGTTTAATACTATTACTAGTCAATTATCTTCTGTGGGTATCAATTTTGATAAAGAAATTAGGGCTCTCTTAATTTTTTTTTCTTTGCCTGAAAGCTGGAATGGCTTGGTAATGGTGGTGAGTAATTTTGTTCCTGGATCTAGTACAGTAAAATATAATGATGTGATCGGTGTTTTTTTGAGTGAGGAAACTCGTAGGAAATCCTCAGGTGGATCTACATCAGGAAGTGCTTTGAATGCACAAAGCAGGGTCAGAACAACTGAAAGAGGAAGTAACTCTGGAAATCATGGAAAATCAAGAGGAAAGTCAAAGGGGAGGAGGTCTCAATTGAGAGGACCAAATGATTGCTGGTACTGTGGGAAACTAGGGCACAAAAGGAAAGATTGCTGGAATTGAAAGAAAAATGAAGGAGATAAATCAAATGGAGACAAGGAGGCAAATGTGGTAAGTAACAAATCCAAAGTGGATGCTTTGCTTCTATCTTTAGAGAGTGTTGATGATTCATGGGTTTGAGATTTTGGTGCTTCAGTTCATGCTACACCTCATAGAAGTTATTTCATTGATTATGTCCAAGGGGATTTTGGGCTTTTTTATTTGGGGGATAATGAACCTTGTCAGATTGTTGGAAAGGGAAAAATTAATATTAAGTTGCAAAATGGGAATCATTGGCTACTACATGAGGTAAGACATGTTCCAAGGCTGAGTAGAAATTTAATTTCAGCCAAGCAACTAGGTGATGAGGGTTGTGTAGTTACTTTTAATGATAAAAATTGGAAGGTTTCAAAAGGTTTCCTTGTAGTAGTGAAAGGTGTGAAAGTAGGCACCTTATATCTTTGTATAGGTCATATTGTTCCTACTACTTCGATTGTTTCAGAGAAAAATGAATGTTCAGGAACAATTGCTGCAGTTGAGCAGGGAGAACAAATAGTTGTTGTAGATTTTGATACAGCGCTATGGCACAATAGACTTGGGCACATGAGTGAGAAAGGTATGAAAGTACTTGATTCAAAGAAAGTTTTACCAGGTCTGAAATGTGTTAATATGGATTTCTATGACAGTTGTGTGTATGGAAAACAAAAGAGAGTGAGTTTTGTAAAGACTAGGAAGGAAAACAAAAAGGAGAAATTAGAGCTTGTGCATATAGATGTATGGGGACCAGCTCAGGCATCTTCCCTTGGTGGCTCTCATTATTATGTTACATTTATTGATGACACAACTAGAAAAGTATGGGTTTATTTCCTTAGATAGCAATCTGATGTATTTTAAACTTTTAAGAAATGGAAATGCTTGGTTGAAAATGAGACCGGTAAGAAATTAAAATGTCTCAGATCTGATAATGGTGGTGAGCATTGCAGTCATCAATTTGAAGATTATTGCTCCATTAATGGTATTTGTAGATAGAAAATAGTTCCATGGACTCCATAGGAAAATGGAGTGGCCGAACGCATGAATAGGACTATAATGGAGTGTGCAAGGAGCATGAGGTTGCATGATGGGTTGCCCTTACACATATGGGTGGAGGCTGTTAATACTATAGTATATTTGATTAATAGAGGTCCCTCTACTCCTTTGGGCTATGGTATTCTAGAGGAAGCATGGACTGGGAAGAAGGTGAGTTATTCTTTTCTCAGGACCTTTGGTTGTGAAGCTTTTTCTCATATAGACTCTGAAAATAGAACCAAGCTAGAAGCTAAATCAAAGAAATGTGTCTTTGTTGGATATGACATTAATGAATTTGGTTATAGGCTTTGGGATTTTGAAAATCTTAAAATTGTTAGAAGTCGGGATGTCATATTCAATGAGAAAGTGTTGTACAAAGATCTATTGCAGCAACATGAGAAGAAAGAAGATGATTATGTAGTGCTGGATGATACTCCAAAAGCTGATGTTCTAGCCATTCCTCGTGATGTGAAACAATTGCAACAAAAAATACCACACACACCAGTAAATGTTAGATAGTCAACGAGGCAAATTAGACCTCCACAAAGGTTTTCTCCCTCTTTGTATTCTATTTTACTTACTGATGTTGGTGAACCTGAAACTTATGATGAAGTTGTGCAGGTGGATACTAAGATTTAGTGGGAGTTTGCAATGAAAGATGAAATGGACTCTTTGCTAAAAAATAAGACATGGGATTTGTGCAAGTTTCTTGTAGGTAAAAAGGCTTTACAAAATAAGTGGGTTTACAGGTTGAAAGAAGAGGAAGGAGGTAAGAAAAGATTTAAGGCTAGGTTAGTTGTAAAAAGATTTGCACAGAAGAAGGGAATTGATTTTGATGATATATTTTCTCCTATTGTTAAAATGACTTCTATTCGTACTGTTTTAAGTCTTATCGCTACTGAAGATTTGCATTTAGAGCAGCTGGATGTTAAAACAACCTTTCTTCATGGTGATTTAGATGAAGAAATATATATGGCTCAGCCACAGGGTTTTGAGGTCAAAGGTAAGGAGAACTTAGTGTGCAAATTGAAGAAAATTTTATATGGCTTGAAGCAAGCACCTCGGCAATGGTATCTGAAATTTGACAATTTTATGCATGACCATGGATATAACGGGTGTCATTCAGATTACTGTGTTTATTTTAAGAGGTTGGATGATGATAGCTACATTATTTTATGTTTATATGTTGATGATATGCTTGTAGCTAGGTCTAACATGGATCATATTAAGGGGCTAAAACACTAGTTAGCACATGCATTTTCTATGAAGAATTTGGGGGTAGAAAAATAAATCTTTGGTATGAAGATTTGTAGAGATAGGAAGAATAGAACGTTGATGCTATCTCAAGCTGATTATGTTGAAAAGGTGTTGCAATGTTTCTCTATGGAGAATGCTAAAGCTGTTAGCACACCTTTACCTGGTCATTTGAAATTGACTAAGGAGATGTATCCCAAGACATAGGAAGAGGAGGATAAGATGTCCAAGGTACCCTGTGCTTCAGCTGTATGAAGTTTGATGTATGCTATGGTATGCACTAGGCCAGATATTGCACATGCAGTGGGAGTCATTAGTAGGTGTATGAGTCATCCAAGATTTGAGCATTGGAATGTTGTCAAGTGGATTCTTCAATATTTGAGAGGAAAATCCAATAAGTGTTTAAACTTTAGGGGCTCTACTACTGATTTATAGGGCTATGTTGACTCAGATTTGGTTGGGGATATTGATACCAGGTAGAATACTATAGGTATGTCTTTACTATTAGTGGGGTAGCTATGAACTAGGTTTCTAGGTTACAAAAGATTAATGCTCTATCCACTACAAAGGCAGAGTATGTTGCTACTACAAAGGTAGCCAAAGAGATGATATGGCTTCAATTCTTCTTGAAAAAATTGGGACATCTTCAGAAGGATAATTATTTGTTCATATATAGTCAGAGTGCCACTCATCTTTCTAAGAATTTAGCTCTACATTCTAAGACCAAACACATAGAGTTGTGGTACCATTTCATTCGATTAGTTTTGGAGGATGGACATTTAAAGCTGGAGAAGATACATACCAATAACAATCCAACAGATATGTTGACAAAGGTTGTAACAAGGGAGAAGCTAAACTCGTCTTCAGCTTCGGTTGGTCTTTTAGACTAAACATGAATAAAAGAATAACAAAGTCTAGGGTGGTTTGATCCAGTGGGAGCCCCATGTGGTAGTGGTATTGGTACAGGATCAGTCTCCAAGTGGGAGATTGTTGTTTAGTGTGGTGCCTGATTAGTCCCCAAGTGGGAGATTGTTAGATTATGGTGACTAATTAGGAAAGTACTATACATACTTCGTAAATAGTGGCAAATTTTTTTTGGGCCGTGGCTGACATATGGCCGACATTTTATAACCCTAAAGTGGTTTAATACTTGTATAAAAGGGTTTAGGGTTGGTTGTTTTTCATTATGTTGTGATACAAAATTGGTTCTTGCAGCAGTATTGAGCTATAAGGGATTACGGATTGTAATCAGGTTGTAATCACTGGATTGTAATAAGATCATACTTGCTATTTGGTGGATGTAGCCCAGGGATTGGGTGAACCACGTTAAATTTTGGTGTCTTGTGTTCATTTATATGTGATCTATTATTTTCTATTATTGGTTATATTTGCATGTAGTTTTTAAATTTCTATCCATGGTTTATCCTAACAATATGTGCAACCCTAACTGACACAATAAGAGGGGATAGAAAAGAGTTCAAATGGACTATGACAACTGCGAGAAGTTTTGAAATACTAAAGAAGAAGCTAACAAAATAACCTGTGTTGGCACTTCTAGATTTTAGAAAGGTGTTCCAGGTGGATTTTGATGCTGGTCATAGCACTATTGGGTTTGTATTAAGCCAAGAAGGTAAGCCTATTGCATATTTTAGTGAAAAATTGAATGATGTGAAAAAGAAGTGTTATATTTATGATCAAGAGTTCTATGCAATAGTTTAGGCCTTAAAGAAATGGAGGCATTACTTATTGCCAAAGGAATTTTTTTTATATACTAATCACCAAGCATTACAGTACCTTAATAGCCAAGGAAAATTGAATTAGAGGCATATGAAGTGGGTAGAATTCTTGCAGAGCTTTACATTTATGTTGAAGCATAGAAGTGGAAAATCTAATAGGGTTGTAGATGCACTAAGTAGGAGATGGGCATTGCTTACAATAATGCAGGTTGAAGTATTTGGGTTTGATGAACTCAAGAATCTATACCCTGAGGATCCTAATTTTGCTAAAGCATGGAAAGCTTGTAAAGAGCTTGTTGTTGTAGATAGAACCAAGTGGCTAGACTATTTGATTTAGGAAGGTATGTTGTTCAGGGGTAGTCAATTGTGCATTCCAAGGAGTTTCATGAGGGAAAATATGATTAAGGAGAAACATAGTGGAGGGATGGTAGGACATTTTGGTCAAGATAAGACCATTTCCATTCTCAAAAAACATTATTTTTGGCATCAAATTTCATAGGATGTGAAGAAGTTTGTATAGAATTGCTAGGTTTGTCAAGTGGCCAAGGGATTTAGTCACAATACTGGACTATATTAGCCATTGCTTGTTCCATCAAAGCCATGGGAGGACATAAGTATGGATTTTGTTCTTAGATTGCCGAGGACACAAAGGGGTAATGACTCAGTATTTATGGTGGTTGATAGGTTCTCCAAAATGGAACATTTCATTCCATGCCACAAAACTCATGATGTTGTCCATATTCTAGACTTGTTTTTCAAAGAGGTGGTAAGACTACATGGTCTCTTAGGGAGTATAGTTTCTAAAAAAGATACTAAATATGTGGGGTATTTCTAGAGAACATTGTGTAAGAAGTTGAGAACAGACTTGAAATTTAGTTCCACACATCACGTATAGACTGATAGCCAAATAGAAGTGGTAAACATAAGTCTGGGTAATTTGCTGAGATGTTTAGTTGGGGATAAGACCAAAGGGTGGGATTTTATTCTACCACAAGAAGATTTTTCTTACAATAACTCTATAAATAAGAGTACTGCTAGATCACCATTCTAAATTGTATATGGAAGTAGCCTAAGGACTGCACCAAAATTAAGGAAGATAGAGCAAGGGGAGAGGACAAGTGCTGAAGCTGAAAAATTTGCTGAACATATCAAGTGTCTACATGAAGAGGTCCAGGCCCACATTACCAAGATGAACCAATAGTATAAAGCTAGGGCTGATCAAAGGAGAAGACATAAGGAGTTCCAAGTAGGGGATCTACTCATGGTACACTTAAGAAAAGAAAGATTTCAAGCCGGTACTTACAACAAGCTGAAGATGAAGAAATTTGTCCCCTACAAAATTTTGAAGAAACATGACTCGGGAAATGCAGATGAAGTAGAGTTGCTAGATGGAATTCATATTTCTCCTATTCTCAACATTAAAAACTTAACAGAGTATCATGATGATGGTGCAGATGAGGAGCTGATGTTAGAGCCATATCCAATTCCTACTTCTAAGAAGGAGGAGATAGAGGAGATTCTAGATAGTCATGTGGGAAGGAGTACCAAAAAAAGGCAGTATGAAGAGTATTTGTTCAAGTGGAAAGGACGGCCGATAGAGGACTTAACTTGGATATTAGCAGCTGAGGTTTCCCCTTTAGGATTTCCTCCACCATTCATAAAGTGATAGGGTCACTTTTCAATCTACCCTGGGTGTCTAATGCAGGAGCATCCAGAGGTATAAGGGCAATCTTGTGTCATCCAAAAAATGTACTTAGACTTAGATTCTATATCATGTGTTTTCATTTCTAGATACCCATTTGGGTCAAATAAAGGTTCCAACTCTTACAGTTCCACTATCAGTGTTCTAGGTTAGAGTATTTGAACACCTTGGATACATGTAAATGCCAAAATAATAGGAGTATATAATTGAGCCATAATTTTTGTAAATTAGAGGGTGTAAATTAGCTGGATGAATTTAATTGTGATTTAGAGAATTCTACAAAAAGAATTTGGTCAAAAGGCCCCACAGTTTGAATGTTATCACAATTTTTTAGTTTGTAGAGACCTTCTAAGAATGCTTCAAAGTCAAGTTAGGGGCATTAAATTACCTTAAATAGGGCCAAAAAAAAGGGGACAAGTGAAGCTATCCATAGGGCTATAGAGTGCTTCAAGAGCTTTTCAAAAATGTAAACGGTTCATAAATTAGAGCTACGGTTCAAAAGTTATGCCTCTCGAAAGTTCGTTTACTATTTTTGGATTCTTCTAATTTTGTACCAACTTCTAATGTGACTTTTGGAGCCTTCTATTTGGTTGGTGGATGCCAACTAGCACTTTCTAGAATGTATTCCTAATCCTTAACCCTTGGGGGTCTATTTAATAACATTTCTGGCATTGTAAAAGGCAGTTCAGAGTGGAGTTTGAGAGAAGGTACTGGGAGAAGAATTTATCTCTATATTTATGCTATTGTAAGCCCATAGGGCATGTTTGGAGTCTATTTCGCTGCACTAAGTGTACTAGCATATTTTTACAGTTAATAAAATTTTCCCTTTCATGTTTTGCTCATTCTGTGCTTGGGTTGTGTCCCCATCAAGATCCCCAACTTGGAACTCCTTATGTCTCCTCTTTTGATCTTCCCTAGCATTATATTGTAGGTTCATCTTCGCAATATGTGCATGTATCTCCTCATGTAGGTTCTTGACATGTTCAACTATGTCTTGTGCCTCAAAACTTGTCCTCTCCCCTTGCTCCATCTTCCTCATCTTTGGCATAGTCCTTGCACTATTCCCAAACACAATTTGGAATGATGATCTACCAATAATCCTATTTAGAGAATTATTTTAAGAAAATTCTTCTTGTGGTAGAATCAAATCCCATCCCTTGGGCTTATCTCCTACTAAACACCTCAACAAATTGCCTAGACTTCTATTTAGTACTTTTGTTTGTCCACCATTCTATAAACAATGTGAAAAAATAAAATTCAATTCTATCTTCAAGTTCTTCAACAAAGTCTCTCAGAAATACCCAACAAATTTAGTATCTCTATCAAAAACAATACTTTTTGGGAGACAATGTAACCTCACCACCTCTCTAAAAAAAAAATTTGCAATATGCACTGCATCATGAGTCTTGGGGCATGGAATCAAATGTGTCATCTTGGAGAGCTTATCAACCACCATAAATACTAAGTGATTAATTCTTTGTGTCCTTAGTAATCCAAGAACAAAATCCATACTTATGTCCTCCCAAGGCTTTGGTGGAATAGGAAATGGTTGATAAAGTCTAGTATTTTGACTAAATCCTTTCGTTATTTGACATAGTTGGCCAAAAATATTATTTTCTAATAATGGAAATGGTCTTATCTTGACCAAAGTGTCTTTTCATCCCTTCATTTCTCCTTGATCAAGTTCTTCCTCACGAAACACCTTAGAATACACAATTGACTTCCATTGAACAACATACCATCTTGAATCATGTAATCTAGACACTTCGTACTGTCTAGAGTAAAAAATTCTTTACAAGCCTTAAAAGCCTTTGCAAAGCTAGGATCCTTAGAGTATAGATTCTTGAGTTCATGAAATCCAACTATTTTAACCTGCATTACTATCAACAACAACTATCTCCTACTTAATGCATCCACAACCCTATTAGACCTTTTGCTTCTATTTTTTAATACAAATGTATAGCTTTTCATGAACTCTACCCATTTTAAATGTCTCTAATTCAATTTACCTTGACTACTTAGTTACTACAATCCTTGGTGATTAGTATACAAAATAAATTCTTTTGGAAACAAATAATACCTCCATTTCTTTAAGGTCTAAACTATTGCATAGAACTCTTGTTCATAAATAGAATACTTATTATTTGCATCATTCAATTTTTCATTGAAATAGGTAATATGCTTACCTTCTTGGATCAACATGACCTCAATAGCTTTTCAACTAGCATCAAAATCCACCTAAAACACCTTGTTGAAATTAGGAAGTGGAAACACATGTAGCTATTTTACCTTCTTCTTTAGCAATTCAAAACTCCAGATAGCTCTTGTAGTCCACTTGAACTCTTTTCTATCCCCCCTCATTGTTTTTGTTAGGGGTGTACATATACTATTGAAATTCCTAATGAACTTCCTATAAAAAATAGCCAAACCATAGAATGATCTCATCTTAGCAGTAAAACATGGACTAGGCCATTCCAACATAACCTTCACCTTCTTTGTGTCTATTTTAAGACCTTCAGTTGATATAATAGATCCCAAATAGATTAACTCCCTTTTGACAAAGCTGTACTTCTTTAAATTAATCAAAAAAATTTCTTCCCTCCACCTTTCAAGGAAACTACAAATGTGCAATAAATGTTCATCCAAAGACTTACTAAAAATAAAAATATCATCTAGATTGACAATAACAAATTTTTCCAAAAGTTTCTTTAGTACCTCATTCATAAGCTACATGAAGGTGCTTGGCACATTGGTTAGTCCAAAGGGCATGACTAACCACTCATATAGACCCTCCTTGGTAGTCTTCCACTAATCTCCCTCTTGTATCCATATCTATTGTTAGCCACTCTTGAGATCTATCTTTGTGAAGCATTAAGATCCACTCAAATAGTCCATAAGATCATCCATTCTTGACAAAAGAAACTGGTACTTGATCATTATTCTATCTATAGCTTGAGATTCTATACACATTTGCCACTCTCCATCTTTCTTTGGTGCCAACAGTGTAGGCATTATCCATCCTTTATTAGAGAGTATGTATTTGTATGACCATCATATATAACATGTTTATCAAACTGCCATGACCTTTCAACAATAAATGGTAGACATCCATTGGGATGATGTCACATTGAGCCTTGTCATAGTTACTCCCAATCTTGAACTTTACCAAACATTTCTCACTGATGAGGACCTTATGATCATCCTATACCCAAGCAATTTGATAGGGACGGGGATGTTTCTCCCTCTTGATCTTTAGCTTTGAGACTATTAGTGTAAATAATTAATTATTATTAAACTTTACTTAAGTTTACTTAGGTTTAATACATTATTTATTATTTATCATATAGACACCTAGGAGTATGCATAGTCATATGAGTTGTCTTGATGACAACATAGGAGTTTGCATAATCATCTAAGTTGTCATGTAGACAACACAGTTGTTCACACTCTAATTAAGAACCTAGTGTCTACAACATCTCTTTATGAGATACACCTATGTAAGCTTATCCTCTCATCATCACACTAACTCTTGTGCTTAATGGAGGATAATCCACTCTTGGTGGACATGTGCTTGATTATGAGGCTCATCACTTTGCTAACTCCTAGTTATTTTAGATGCCTTTATATATAGGCACTTCTAGTTTATATGTACATATGATATTATAATTATTATTACTCTGATCATCCATTATTGGTCCATACTGTGCTAGGTTGTAGCTTCTTGGTCTTGGTGTTTTTTTTCCCTAAGGAAAATTCTTACAGAGTCCATCTCCTCTAACACCAAGTTGTTAGTGCTCCCACCATCAACAATCACATCACAACATTTACCATCACACTTGCACCTAGTATGAAACAAAATCCTCCTTCATCTAGGTTTAATCTCATCACTCAGTAAGCCCTTTCATTTATTAGAACCTCTCCTCTTTCTACATCCTCTAAATGAAATGACTATGCATCATCATCCACATGAGCAATCCTTGCTTGACTATCAGCTCTCCTATCTGTCCTTCCTTGGTGTTGAGGGCATTCATAGGCATGATGACCCTCTTCATTGCAATTAAAATAGGTACCATATAAGCCTCCTCTTCCTAAACCTTTTCCATGTCCTCTACCTCTTCCTCTCTAATCTCCAAAGTTTTGATCACAACAGTGGTTGAAACCCTTGTTCCTTTGGTTTCAGCTACTACCCACATCTTTATTTTTCTTCTAGTTCTAATTTTGGCCTCCAAATGATCTTCCACCACCCCTCCCTCCTTTACTATTCCCTCTTTTCTTTCCATCAAACTTTTTTTTTAGCTTTTCCTCAACTCACAAGGAAAATTCATATGTGTTTTCAATCCTAGTCATTCTAACTAGACTTAACTCCTCATAAAGGCTAGGCCTTAACCCATTAAGCTAATGGGAAACCTTCTCCTTGTTTTATCCTACATGCCCTACCCTAATAAGGACTCATTAAAATTCCTCTATGTATTCTTGGACATATTTTCCTACTTACTTTAATCCTTACATCTTCTTAAACAAATCAAGCTCATAATAAATAGGAATTAACTACTTCTTTAGTTTGTCCACCATGCGATCCCATCTTGTGATTTTCTCCTTTCATCTTCTACTTCTTTCCAGTTGAATCTCTTGCCACCAAATTTTTGCATGGCCTTTCATTTTGGACTTCTCAAACATAACCCTATTAGGGCCCCTAATATCCTCATACTCAAAATATTCCTCTAGCTCATTGATCTAGTCGATCAACTGATCTAGGTTTAGATTTCCCAAAAACATGCCTATGTAAATTTTAGGTATATTTCCTAGCTTGGAGAAGGCAATAAAAATATTCTCCTCTAATTGTTTTAGGAATTATTTATTGCCTTCCCCTTCTTGTGCAATATTTCCTTCTTCTTCATTTTCCTCCTCACTTCCATCACCTATGACAGTATTCATCCCTTTATAAATCCCCTTTTGTAATACCTTAACTTGTCTCTAGAGTGCTCTAACCTCAAAAGGAACAAATCTAACCCTTCCACCACACTCTCTTCATGGAGGCATTTTCTTACTATATCAAATCCCATAACCACATAGTCCTAGTGTAAATGGCCTTAGAGTCGGCACTCTTTCTACACACTTAGGAAAACCCACTCTAATACCATTTGATGGGGGCATAATCCAAGACCAAAAAAAAAATGACAAAAAAATGAGAATATTTTTATTGGAAGTGATATTCTATTACATTAATTACAAAAAAAATAGACTTCACAACATGCTCTATGGGTTTAAAATTTTATCAAATTCTAGGGAAACCCTTCCCAGAGTACCTTCTCCCAAACTTCACCAAAAACTACCTTTACAATGCCAAAAATGTTCTTCAGTAACCCAAATTAGGTTTAGAGTTAGGAATAAATTTTAGAATATGAAATTTGGCAGCCACTACCAAAATGGAAGGTTCTAGAAAACTCATTAGAAGTCAATGTAAAAGAATCCAAAAATTGTAGTCCAACTTTTGGGAGTTATAACTTTTCATCTGGGACTTCGATTGATGAACCGCTTACATTTACAAAAATCTCTCCAACCACTCTATATATTATGAGAAAGATAATATTGTTCCCCATTTTTGGGCCTATACAAGGCTATTTAGTGCCTCAAATCTAACTTTGAAGTGCTCTTAAGGGGTCTCCAAGCAACCTAAAACAACAACTTTCAAACCATAAATTCTTTTGACCTTATTCTTTTTCTAGAGTTCTTTAAATTAAAAGTATAATCATACCTCCAACTTAAAACCTCTAACTACTCATAATTATGGCTCAATTACAAAAAAACATATTTTTTACATAGACACATATACCACTAGTCTAGAAAACCAATAGTGGAACTATGAGAGTTGGAATCTCTATTTGACCCAAATGGGTATCCAAAAATGAAAACACATTAAGTAGATACTAACACTAAGCATATTATTGGGTGATACAAGATTTCCCTTACATCACTCATCGTAGCTTGTAGAATTTGAAGCTATGACCAAGATCTGATATGAATTGTTAGAAAGGCCATGGTTGTCAGTGCACCAAAACATTGACCTATCAAAGGCTAATACAATAAATAGTCTTATAGAGCCACAAGAGGTAGTAAAATGATGTTGTGAATCCTATGAGGGACTATGGCCCACTACCAATAGTAGTATCCTCTCTTATGATTTCACATCTACTACTGGTGTATCCTTCCCACCATCAACATCCATCATCTCCCCCTTATTTAAAGCCCCTCCTCCTCCTCATAATAATCATCACAACCACCACCTCCAGCATCATCAACATCACCACTCTCATATATTTCTCCTTGTGATGCTCTAAAATATGGACATAGATCACCTATAGGGTGTTCATCTAGCAATATGGGTTCACACCCTCAACATGAAGATATGATAGACAATCTTCGGATGCTTTTTCATCTTCCAATGTAGGGAAAACCTATGTATTATTTGGACCCTTGATATTTTTCATAGTCAAATCATCTATTTTCAATTAATATTTTGTCTTGGAGATGTCTCTATATCTAGGTCTATATGAATATTAGGACACATATGCAAGAGGACCTACTTAAGACTGAATTGCCACAACACCCTTTCTTAATTGTAGGGTACTAATATATACTCATGTCTATCCTCTCAATCCTTCAGCCTCTACTTCCATCTCAATTGCACTATTGAGTCTAGATATTGTATCATGATATGGTAGGGTCTCCATGTCACATTAGTAGAATTTAACTAGTTGAACCATATCCTCGCATACAATATATTTCCAAACTACCAAGGATGACTCAACATGTAAGCATCTACTCTTGGTAACTTTGTTAGTATATCTATCAAGAACCTAGATGTCCTAATGCATCTAAAGTACTTGAAGGCCCACACCTATAAGAGTGTACATATGTTGTAAGATAAACCTGGTGATATCTCATAAATATCCCTAGCTCATAGTTCATATGTAGCATCATGCTATGTCCCATGCAAAAGCTTTGAATTCTCTCTCTCTCTCTCTCTCTCTCTCTCTCTCTCTCTCTCTCTCTCTCTCTCTCTCTCTCTCTCTCTCCATATGCCTAACTATATGTACTAGAGGAGTGAGGAACATTATATCCTTCGTATCAAGTATGATAGTAGTAACAATGAAACATAGAATAATCTTCATCAATAGAGGTTCTTGTCCTAAGATGATACCCTTTAGGTGTACTTTTTCTAGTCTCTATCTGGTAGGCCCATGCAATACTCAAGATATGTGTCCTCAAAGTCTCATTTTCAGTTCACAAACTTGAAGATACAATATCTAGTAAAATATTCCAAGGTAACTTTCATCTCTCCCACTAGTAAGTGGAATGAGTATGTGGTCTCATCCCATCACTCCATCATCTCTAGTATCATACCTTTGTAAAATCTCACATGCTACTATTGTGTTACATTGTACAACCATGTATCTATGAGTATCTAGACATCTACTACTTCCAAATTCTATATGTACTCTCAAATATATTTCATCACATGTTAAATTTAGCTATCTATCATGATTGGTAGATATTATAGAAGCATCAAATAAAATATCTATTAGTCCCACACATTTTCTCTCCAATCTACCTAATCAACACCTAGACTAGGTCAACCTCCTAGGTTCTACATCAACTTCTCAATGATTACGTTAACCTTCCTTAGGACTAGCAATACCTCCCTAGGGACTAGGTTAACTTTCTTCAAGACTAGGTCAACATGACCCTAGGATACCCTAGATCCCCTCAAGGCTTGGTTTACCTATTCTAGGACAAGGTTGATCTCCTCCTCTGGAATCTACAAATTGCATCTATGTCTAGTTTCTACATCTATGGAATAAGAAATGTGAAGAAAAATATAAAATAATGGATTTATTAAAATAATGGGTCTACTACATATTTCTTCCTTCTTCTTTGCTCCTTCAACCAAAAGGAAACAACTAAATTTTAAAAAGGTAACATGAGTATATATAACATTGTTGCAGGTTACATTATGAATATGTTCTATAAAGCCCTAATTTTCAAGTAATACACCTATTCACTATTTCCATCATATATTGAGCTTGTTAACTCTAATTTATTTATTTTTGTAGGACCAAGAATTTTAATTTAGGTACCAAACCATCTAAGACACTCTTAAAGAACTCAATGATCATCTAGTAGTGTTTTGGAGGTTTCTTTTTATCATCCTCTATTTATACTATGATATGTTTAGAATAATCCCTTGTTTTATGTTATCAAATGAGAAAGTCAAAAAATGAAGGCATTGTTATAAATATAAGATTCACCATCCTCTAAAGTAGGTCTTAGGTGATTTTTTTTTATTAGTAATTTTTGGTTTTGCAATGTGTGGTTACTAATGTTTTCTTCCAGGATTTGCAAATATGAAGTTTTCTATAACCTTTTTACAAGTTATGATTATGTTTTCTTACTTTAGCTTGCATATGCGTGTAGCATCAAAACCCACTAAAGTTGGGGATAAATATATGGTCTAAATGGATGCACTTTGATTTAAGACCTTTTAGCTCCTCTTTAGTGTATTTTTCATTCATATTCACACATTAAGCACACACATCACTTCTTTTCTTCTCTATCTCCTAGGAAAAATTAAGGTAGAGCCTAACAAATCCTCCTTGATTTTCCTATCTTTCATATTGACTATACCTAATTTGTGAGTATCCTCTCTTTCTATGACCTTAAAATCCTAGGTCGGATCTCCAAATGATAGGCTTAGACATCAATTCCCTATCTAACTCTTACTAGTCTTGAACCTGGATAGGAAGACCCTAAATATCAAACTTGTAGACTAGGTCAAATGAAGCCAATATGTTCTAGACTAGGTTGACTCAGGTAAATCTAGTCTAGACTAGTTTGACCCATGTTAACCTAGTCTAGGGGTTCTTATTGATTAACGGCTTAGAAACATTTAACTCTCCATTTAAAATCTCACTCATGCAATTGTCCTTTGCACAGTAATTTCCATAAAATGTCCTATAAAAAGGAATTAAATCCATCATTTCTATACAACATGACATGATAAGAGTGAGGAGAAAGTACTTGTGGACATTGAAACCTAACTTAGAGAAATTACAAGGTGAAAGAAAGGGATGGTTACTTATTCTTCATTGTAATTGATGTTATTATTTTTCATCATGCATTCAAAAGTGAATATATAATATATGGAGTTGAAAAGGGAACTCAAAGATGGTTAGATTAATTTAGTCATGTGGGCTGGGTATGATATCTAAATTATGCTTTAGATCTAATTCTTTACACCATCATACATTCACACTTACATGCTAGGGTTTCACTCATGAAGTAGATTCTAGCATTTTGCCATATTTACACTCTAAACCTACAAATCTAGGAATACATACATAAATGTGACATTTTTTCTAATGGCTATTCATGGAGGTGGAAATCACCAAAATGTGGATTTGATTAAGGAAAATTGTTGGTGTAAATAAGTATTTACTATTTACACTTACTTAAGTTTACTTAGGTTTAAGCATATTATTTATTATTTATTTATTATTCAGCTAGGAGTATGTGCACTCTTGTGAGCTATCATGTTGACAACATAGGAGATAGCACACTAATTAAGAACATGATGGCTACAACCTTCTCATTCTTATCCACTCATCTAGAATGTTAGATAAGGTGTGTGATTAGTTGTCAATGTTTATCTTATCTCTTGGTTGTTTCTAGAGAAATTTTATGTGCTTCCTGAGAGGCCTTTATAAACAGAGACTCCTACTGTGTTTGCACATCACATCATATATTGAATAGAGAAATGTATTAGGACATACTCTGATTAATTGATCATATCCATTTTTGGTCTACAGTTGCCCTTGTGTTGAGTTCTATGATCTTGGGTGAATTTTTCCCTTAGGTAAATTCTTACATGGTATAAGATCTATACCAAATTCTTACATGGTATTAGAGCTCTTGGAGATTTTCTAATCACATAGCCATTGAAGACCATTATTGCTTCAACACCTCAGCTTGAATCTGGAGTATTGCAAAAATTGGGAGTGCCTAGAGCTAGATCTGACCTCACCATTGCATTTGGAATGCTGATTGGTGAAGATCAACTATAAACTCAGCTACTTTGGCCCAAAGTCAATTATGAGGCAATTTATTCTTGCAAACCTGCACTTGAAGGAATGATTTGTAGAATTGGTATGATCATTTCAAATTGTTACATTTAATTTTTAGATTTTAATATTTTTCATCTGCATTTCTACTATGTCTTTAGATCTACATATTTTCCAATTTTTTTGGCCATAGGGCCATAGGAGAGAATTTTTTCAGGTGAAGCTCAAAGCTTGCTAGTGGAAATTAGATATTTGCATCACATTCAAAAGGTCCAAAAACCTCCAGATCAGATTTTGTTTCATCCAAATTGGACATCTAAGGCAAAATCTAGAGCCATTTAATTTTTGGAGGTATAATGGTGATTTAGAAAAAATAACGGCAACAACAATTTTCAAACAATGATATCTCCCTCATATGGACACCTTTTTGTGAGCAATTTTTTTGTTTTGGGGTAGAATTTTGTGATGTACACATTGGTGTAGGTGGTTTGAGATCTTTATTCTTGATTTTCTTACCAACTCCAAGATCCCAAATTTTGCCACTTAAAATGCTTAGTATGGGCTCATCTAGGCTCCAAATTAGTTTGTTTTTTTTTGAAAGTGCATAATTTTTTGTCTACTTTTTGGATCTGCTACTATACTATAGGCTCTATAGACAAAAATACTACTTTTAGAAATAGGTTGTAAATTGAAAACTGGCTATCAAGTGCCCAAATTATTCATTAGTGGTGGTTTCTTTGATTCTTTGGAGGTTCATTGATTGATCTCATGGATTCTTTTCAGATTTTTTAGTCTGGTATTAGACCATAGTTGACAACAAGGAACTTAAGGGAGGGTGTTGGTGTAAATAAGTAGTTACTATTTTCACTTACTTAAGTTTACTTAGGTTTATGCATATTTATTTATTATTTATTTAATATTCACCTAGGAGTATGTGTACTCTTGTGAATTGTCATGTTGACACCACAAGAGTTAGCACGCTAATCAAACACATGGTGTCTACAACATATGAGTTCACAGACTAATTAAGTGCATGGTTTCTACAACCTTCTCATTCTTATCCACTCATCTAAAATGTTGGATACGGTGTGTGCTTAGTTGCCAATGCTTATCTTATCTCCTGGTTGTTTCTAGAGACATTCTAGGTACTTCTTGAAAGGCCTTTATATATAGGCACTCCTAGTGTGTTTGCACATCACATCATTTACTAAATAGAGAAATGTATTAGGACATACTTTGATTAGTTGATCATATCCATTTTTGTCCTACATTTGTGCTTGTGTTGAGTTCTATGATTTTGGGTGAATTTTTTCCTTAGGCAAATTCTTACATGGTATCAAAGCTATACCAAATTCTTACAAAAACACCTTTATAGCCAACCACACACACACACACACACATAAAGCTTGTTACAAATTTTTGGGTGGGAGAAAAATGGATTACAAATTTGAAACCTACTATTTGCAAGATTTCTATAGTCTAGAATTATAGATCACTGGATAATGTCAACATGGTCATAATACATCTTCTTGAGTTGACCTAGTCCTTTAGTCTCAAAATCTAGGGAGACTTATGGGTTTCAATTCAAATTTGTGAGTTTTGAAGAAAAATGACATATTCCTCTTTGTGTTTTGGGATGAGTACCTATTCGTTTATTTTACCTCTTACCATATATTTAATTTTAGATCTCTATTGGGCTATTTATCTTTATTTATGCTCTATATTTGTCATACCTCCTTTTTACATTGCATGAAAGAGAACTTCTTAGTGTACTTCCTTGAAAAACTTCTAGATTTTGTATTGACATCCCTTTAACCTCTTTGGGGTATTGCTCATAACATTTACAGATTATAAAGATTTATTCTCAGAATCCCCTCTTTGTTTTGCATTGAATGGCTCAAGGAGAAATTATTCAACTTGCTTAGTCTTGTTTGCATTATTTATCATTGGTGTCCTTTTCAACCTAAATAAGTAGTACCCAAACAATAGTGGATGAAGACAATAAAACCGAGGAAGGAATTTACTTGATTATGAATAGAGAACCTAATGGTGAAAAAATCTTTAAGTGTTGGAATTGTAATGAATATGTTCATTATGCTTCTAAAAGTCCTAAGAGAGTAAGGACGCCTAGAAAGCCCTATAAATCAAGAATGCCTAAGAATTGGCTTTTTTTCTAATGAAGATGAATTTAATACTAATTTTGAAGAAATCTTGAGAAAAAGTGATGATGAATTAGGATTTTTTTCTATTAAGGAAGAAATTTCTAAAAAAGAAAACAAAATTGATATGAAAAATAATTAGTATCACAAGTTGAAAAGAAGATATCTCATTGAATAATAGATAGTGATTGTTCACATCACATGACTGTAGATGTGAATAAGTTGTTGAATTTAATTTCTATTATGAAGGATTAGTTAGAGTTGAAAATAATTAAGCCTCTAATATACAAGTAAGATGCCCTATTATACTTGGTGGAAAAACTAACAATGATGATGTTTACTTTATGGATATTGTGAAACATAATCTTTTGAGTGTTTGACAGGTAGTGGATAGGTGATATTCATTACAGTTTAGAGAGAAGACCTACATTATAAAAGACAAAAATGGTACATTGATCAGTACTGGTACAAGTAAAAGAGGTAATTTATTTCAATTGAATCCTAATAAGATGGAATGTTTATTTTCTAAGGTGGATGATAGTTGGTAGTGGCATCAGAGTTTTTGTCATTTCAACTTTGATAACATTGTGAAGTTTAGTACTACATTTACATCTAGATATTTTATTAAGAGTTTAAAACCTACTAAAATAGTATGTAAGGAATTTTCAACTATAGAATAGGAGAAAAGTTCATTTTGAAGCAAGAATCTTACTATTTCAGCTAAGTTGGTGATTGTGTACATAGATTAGAGTGGTACTAAAAAGATAAGAGAAATCTATGGTGAAAGGTATTTTATGATTCTTATTGATGATTTTACCAAAATTATGTGGGTAGCACTTCTTAGAGAAACAGTTGGATCTTTTGAAAAATTAAGGATATTTAGGAATAGACTTGAGAATGAATCTAGGTTGAAGATTGGACGTTTGAGATCTGATAGAGAAGGAGAATTTAATTCAAATGAATTGAACATTTTTATGAAGATAATGGTATTAAGATACAACTTTCAAACCCTATAGCATAATGGAGGAAAAAATAGTAATAGAGGAAGCAAGAGAAATGATGTTTCAAAACAATGTATAAAAAATATTTTGGAGAGTAGTAACTAAAATATTATACACTATGAACAAATTGAAAATTATACAACATACTTGTAAGACACCTTACAAATTTTGTTTAGACATGCACCTCCTATAAAATATTTTAGGATATTTGTAAGTAGAACATACATTAAAAGAGATGAGGATGTTGAAAATTCTGATCCAAGAAGTCATGAATGTATGTTTCTTGGGTATTCATTAAAAATAAAAGGCATATAGATGTTTTAAATAGAGAACTAAGACTATTTTTGAGAGCTCTAGCTAATGCAAGAGTTGGTGAAAAGTTTAGAATTCAAGAAAGGATACTTCATTGTATGTGTGATGGAGAAATTAATCCAAGGAATAACAAGTAGAATATTGATATGAAATCATTTTTTGAGACTAACACTCATTTGCAAAATAAAACTCAAAGAGAAGTATAGAGAGAAGAACATAGAGAAGAACCTAAATTTGAATGTAGAGAAGAAATCATAGTTGAGACAATGATACGTAACATAAATTTGATAAAAAACCATGTAGTTAAATAGATCATTAGAAGTGTAGACATATGATTTCTGAAAAGAAACAAGGTACAAGAAGAACTATGTTTAATTTCTCAAGTTGAACCCAAGAATTCTATGTTGGAAACTACAATTAGAATAATTTTTATGTTGTCATTGATGTTAGACATTATTGGAAAGATAGTTCACCATCTGGTTTGAGTGTCATAACTAGATGATTGATGAAGTGGATTTGAGAAGTTGGTGGCAAAAAAATCACCTAAGAAAAATGTTGTGTTGTGAGAAGAAACTACAATGGAAACTTGATTAGTTAGACTTTTATAAGATAGAGTGATTGTTTAATCATACTACAAGAGAAAAATATAGTTGTAAATAATCCTTGAAGAAGATCTTAAAGATTAACTAAATTCATGGGCTTGATAGAGAAACAAAGTAGAAGATTAAGGAACTTGTAATAGATGTCAAGTGATGCTAGTGTCAACTAAGAGCTAGGACAAGCCAACAAGAGATAGTATTGACTAGACATATTATTGATCAAGTGTTAGTATATGTGTTGAACAAAAAAAGAGTAATGATTAAGTAATCCAATAATGACCAAGCGTCAGAACACAATGTTGGCTAAGGGCCAACATTTTGATTGTTTATGAGAAAATTATGATTTCTAGCCAACAAAGTTGATTTCTTTAAATATGTAAAGTAGGTTGAAGATAAGCACAAATGACCTAGAAAATATAAATAAAGGTAAATTATGTTTACGTGTTTCTATGTAAGGATTGAGGAGAAGTTTGGACAAGTTTCTAGAAGAGAAAAGAAGAGATGAAATATTGGAAATATTTGATGAATATGACCTAAACCTAAGATCTATGGTGGTGTTTAAGTAGAAAAAGATAAGAATTATCTATTTAAGGAGGTACAAGAGCTAACCTAACAAGTTTGGAGTAGTTGTTGATGCTATTGATTAGTGAACTTAACTGAAAGAATGAGAAGAGTTGAGAAAAGGTGAAGAGTAATTTCTTGAAGGTTTACCAAGTGAATCAAAGACTAAGATGAAAATAAAGGTTAGTAAGTGGTTCAGCGCTTGAGCCAAATTGAGATCTATATTTTCAAAGTAAATTTTATTTTCTAGATCAAAGTGTGCTTTTACTTTATAACCATTTTATCACTTTGAAATCCTTTAATCAATGTTGACCCAATAGTCATATGTAAATCCTTTGATCAAGGTGGTATTATAATATAATGGTATAAAGTCTTTTATCAATGCCACTCATAACTGGGTGATTAAATCCTTTAAAAAGGTCACATCTAATAGTGTGTTATGTAACTTTTAACTAGGTTGGCTCCCAAAATAGCTCACTTATAAAGATTAAATAGATTGGTGACATGTTGCTGATTTTTTTTTTTCCATATTGGGTTTCCCCGTTAAATCCTAGTGTCAAAATTTTGTGGATATTATTTGTGATAATTTACTATTAATGTTTACATTCTGCAAGTCTATTATATTTAAGATAGTGGACTACTAGTTTATGTTATTGAAAGTTTACTATAGAGGTTGAGCTAATGGATGTTTAGATGTGAAGTAGTTGAAGTGATTTTTTTCTTAATTGGTACATCAAGAACTTGGATAATTAACTCACCCCCCTAACCCCCCATTCTCTTAGTTATTCTAAAAATTATGATAATTGGTATTACTAAATTGCTATTTGTAGAGAAAGGTTTGAAGGTGCCTGAAGGTAGAGATCAAAATGTACAAAAAAGAGGTGCCAAGGTTGAACAAAAAGAGCTTCCATGCATGGAAAAGTTTTATGAGGATACATCTAGAAGGAATTGGAGAAGGTGCAATACATTTTGTGGAAAAGGCATATGTGGGGATAATAATAGCTCCTTTAATAGCTTAGCAATTGAAAGAGAAGAAAGAATAGAACCATGGTATCTTGGAGATTGCATCATCCCTAAGCTATGCCAAGTTTGATGACATCAAACAATGCAGGACTACTAAAAAAATGCAGGATAGACTACTGACCATCTATGGAGGCTATAATAATTTCCTCAGAGAAAAAATAGGGAGCTTGAGTAGTAATTTTGATGAAATGAGAATGATAGAAGGTGAGAATATAGTCCAGTATTGTGGAAGAATCAAAGAGGTTTTTAATCCTATAAGAGGAGCCAATGGAAAGATTGATGATGAAACTATAATATGAAAGGTATTGAGAACTCTATTTCTCATTTTATATTTTATTAGGGTTTCTAAAATACAAGAAATAAGATATACCCAAGAAATGACTTCAATCTAGAAGCTATGATTGGTAGACTTGTTAGAAATAGGATTTTTTTTTTTTTTTTTGTGTGTGTGGAAGGGGTTGAATTAGTAATTTACAAACTTTAGTCACCAACTAAATATTTTTTACTATTTTGAATCATACATAAGAAATTAATAAATTAATTTTGAACAACAATAGTAACATGTACAAAGATAGCTCATAATACCATATTTTGTCAACTAGGGAAACCCTAGCCAAGGGAAAACCCTGCTAGGGATGATACCCAATAGATAATATACTAATATATAAGTTCCTTATTATAGGATGAACCCTGTTAAGAGTTAATGATCAAATTCAATATAGAGAGTCCCTGTTAGGAGACTTTGAATCCCTATTAGGAGTTGTAGTATAGTAGATTCAAGATGAGCCCATGGCCCAGACATGTACTTCAAATTACAAGAAAATATCATTGCCCAAACAAGTAATCAATCTTCATGAATATATATTCTTCCTTAGTTTGGTCTTGAGTCACAACAATAGCTTCCCAAACTTTGCATATATCACTTTTAAAGAGTGTTCACATATCAATACTTGCACAACTTACACACTTGAATTTGTAACATGTCCTATGCATTAATATCATGCCTTTTCACAAATTTCTACTAGATCAACTAAGACCATAATATACTTTTCCAACTTAGAGTAAACATCTAGGATACTAGCCATAATTAGTCAAGTAATTATTTTGTAAATAAAATAATTCCTTTCCTTTAATTTTTCTATTCTTTTCCTTTAATTTTTAATAGAAAATAAAGAGTAATCTGCACAAATTAGAGCACACAAAAGTTAATCGGATTTGGCGGTAAACCAGCCAAATCTAAAAAAAAATTCAATTTCTTCCATCTTAAAAAGATTAAAGAAGAAATTAGTGAAATCTCTCTCAAGAGTCTCCTTCAAATCGTACCTTCATGCAAACACTCAAAACAAAGATTAAACTGCTCTAATACCATGTTAGAAATGGAAAAAGAAATCTGTAAATAAACAATACCAGGAAAGAATCTAAGTGAGTAAATGCATGAAAAGATATTACCATAAAATATGAGAGAAAGCTTTGAGCTCCAACACCATGAGACAAGATATTTGGAAAGGGGAAAGCAAAGAAAACCCCTTGTGACATTATGAATGAGGCATGAAAAGCCTAAGAAGAGAGAGAGAGAGAGAGAGATAGAGAGCAATGCTCATACAATAATTGAGAAGAGGAAGAAACCTCATTGTTGAATGAGAGAAGAGGGTCATCTCTTAAATAGAGATGAGAGAGAGGAGTTGGAATGTAACTCCCATGTCTATGAATGCCACCATTCATAAGTGTGTGAGGCCAAGTGTGAGATTCCTCTTAAGGAGGAATAATCTAAAATTAGAAATTATAATATATATTTTTCCTCACATATTCCACTAGATGACAAAATAAGATGTAGTGGAAAAAAGACAAAAAAGAAATATATTAGGATACCTTGGCTTATATCCTAATATATTACAATAATAAAGGAAGGAGTTCTAACCTTGGTTTATAAACACACCAAGGAAAGATTACAACTTCTAACACATATCTTCTTTAGCCAATTTTCAACAATCTCCCCCTTTGGTATTGATGGGAACAAAATAGGGAAAATTGTGTAAGTAAAAAAAACTTGTCAAAAACAATACAAGAACATTATATTAATTATCTATTACAATTTGTCCATATTACATATACTTCCCCTTACAATATTATTTCATACCTTCTAATTTTATCTTCACCCTTTTTACCTTGAACTTACAATTTTCTTATGCATCTTCTCCCCATTTGACAATAATGAAGGTCAGAATGTTAAAAAATGTCAAAACTATTGTCAAAAACTCTATAAAGTTTTTCCTTAAATTGATAGTATCTTCATGCAATAATCAAAACTTTCCTTAAGTCTATTCATACCTCTTTTCCATGTATCCTTGGCTGATTTAGTAGAGGTGAGAATTACACACAGGCCATATGATGCAATCTCAAGTGCACTGAGATCAAAATATGAAAGTTAGAATAAGTGACCTTGGATTTGACACATTCCTCCAACTATTTCTAAATAATAGATATTTTCAAAGCAATAGACTCTCTAAAATCTGAAAATATTTTAAAAATTTGTTCTTTCTAAAGCTCTAGTTTCTTAATATCACAAAGAATACTAGCCACTTGTCCTTCAAAACCATTAACTTTACTAGAAGGGTGTTGTATTTGGATAGATAGAGCCTCTAGCTCACTCATCTTACCTCCAATCTAACTATCAAAATCCTTGGTCAACTTGTGAGATGAGGTACACTTGATGTACAATACTTGTCCATCCTATTGATATTTCTGAAGTTCCTTGATACAAGTATCAAGACTTATCAAATCATTCTTGATATTCTAGCAAATAGTGCTAAACAAGTTAGCATCATGTTAAATTCACACCTTAGATTCTACAACACTCATAAAATTTGTAAATTCCTCATCAAAATATATTAGCACTACTTGTGCCCTTTGTTCAAGATTTACCTCTGTATGCTAGACTGCCAGAGTACTATGTAATCTTTCAGTAACATCCATCAAGGTTCTCTGTAGGCTCTTCACTTTCGTGTTCTTCTCAATAATTTTTGACAAAGATGAGATCATGTCAGTTTGATCATCATCATTAGTTGTTAGGCTAGCAAGAAAAAGTGGAGTAGATGAACTAGATGGTCTAGATTCATCTTCCCTTTACTTCTTCTCAGCTACCTCTTTGACTCTTCTTTCTTCTTTCTCTTTTCTTTCTTTTTCTCTCTTTTCTTCCTCCTCTATTCTCTTATTCTTATCTTCCTCTAATTTCCTCTTCTTTTCTTCCACAACTCTTCTCTTCAATTATTCTTCAAGAAATTTTTGCTTGGCTTCTTCTATTTTCCTATTTTCTTCTTCTAATTACCTCTTCTTCTCTTCAATTTGTTTTAATTGTTCTTCAATATCCTTAGTATGAGATCCAGTCTATTCCAAACTCTCAAAAGGGTTAGTATCATCAATGTTAATGGTAACATTGGTTTGATCTATTTGCATTGTGTCACCACTTACCAACCCTTTCAATGTTATGGGTGTTGGTGAAGGTATTGCCTTGGACTTTATCATCATTTGAGTGATAGCTACAATTTTTTCACTTCTTATCTTATCCTTCTCACTCACCATAAATAGAAATGGTCTTACTTTATTTCTCAACTAAGGTATCAGATTGTTCAAAAATCTCTTGACTTCTTCTTCATCATTATTCTTGCATATTGTCCTTATCATAGACTTTCAAAGTTCAAAGTCCTCTTCTCGAGCTAGTTCATTCTTCTCAATAAGTCTATCATAGACATTTTCATTTACCATGCCTTCAATATCCTTAAGTTTTAGATTATTAGGTATTATGTATCTCACAGTAGAGATAACATTCTGATCTTTCTCAAAATTATTATATACAAGTCATAAAATTTGTTCATCTAAACAAAATTTTCCTTTATTAGCAATGGCTGAATTAATTTTCTCTATCTTTAGCTTCTAGGTTTGCCAAGCTTTTTCTCTTGACTATTTTGAAGTAGTAACTTCTCTACTTGTTTAGATTCTTGTTCTTCTCCTTTTTCTTCACTAGATTCAATGATTTTCAATAATGTCTTGTGTCTCTTTCATGGTCCAATGGCATGTTTCTTGACCACTTTTGTCTTGGTGGTTATAGATTTCACTAATATTTTTTATTTTCTCTTTGGATCACTTTGTTATACATTTGACACTACTAACAACGAATTCTCTATTTTGAAGATCTCTCTACAATAGACACTAACAAAGGTTGTACATATGTTAAACCTTGCTTCATAGTTTTCCTAACTACCTCTGACTCACTTTCAGTCATACCAACATTTGATAAATCTTTCTTCATTATTGTTTCTATCTTCTTATGAGATGGTTTCTCTAAAGATGTCTGATGAGCTAATTGGGTAATCCCATCATAAGTTCCAAACCTATACTTAGCTTAGTCCTTCTAAGAGTTCAACAATAAATCAATATATCTAACTATTATATCATCACTTATCTCATAACCTAAGGGATCAAGGAATGCTTGCCGAGGTTATACTACTTGAATATAAGTAAATCTGTATCACCCTTAACACATATGTCTTCTTTAAATCTTTCTAAAATTGCAAGTGCAATTTTGAATCTTTGTCTCATCTCACTCTGAAATGTTTTCATTATCAAATTTCCACTATCCAAGATTTTATTTTCTAGATGTCTTCTACATACATTTGTGATCTTCTCTATTGTAAACATCTCTCTGCTCATAATCTTCATGACTCACAAATATGGAAATCTTTTAAGTAAATGAAAGAATAAACAATTGATTAGTGACTAAAAGCTAAACACACCATTCTTAGTTCTTTTGATTTTCTCTTGGCCCTCAAGAAGTTTCATTATTATGATTTCACTAAGATTAACTTGTTCCTTCTCAACACATATCTTCTAGGCTCCATAGATGAATTTAGCCAACAATTTGTCAATCTTAGAACTTGAAATATGGATTAGGCAATGATTCAACTTAGGAATCTTACATCATCTTGTTTAATGGTGTTGATCACCATAGCCTTTTCATTATAAACTACTTTTGTGTAGCTCTCAACCTTCCTCTTAACAAGTTTCTCACCTATAGGTACATAAACTTGTTTGCTAAGACTAGTTACCTCATGAATAAGGTTGGCTAAAATATCACCTATGGGTAAAAGCACAGATCTGTGTCATCATTTGTGATACCAAAACCTATTTTGGTCAAATCTCATTTCTCTATCAAAACTCAATTTTTTTCAAAAACTAAAAATACCCTTTTATAGATCTCATATTCAATATCATCATTATATAAATTTTTGAGTGTTTTGATTAGTTATAATATGTTTTAATATCAAAGTATTATAAGTCGATATTTCAACATTTCAGAAGATGCTCCCTCAAAAAAGGAAAAAAATAGTAAATCATATCAAAAAAATTAAAAAATTATATTTATCTCTAGAGGAGAGAATCCTTAGAGGAGAGAATCCTCTTCATGAATATGTAATATTTTTTTCAAGAAGGTATAGATTTGATAGGAAAGTTTTGATAGGAGGAAAACACTGTTGGATTCTGATAAGGTCAAACTTGAGTACTTATAAAAAAGAAAATATAAATCAAAAATAATTATTTCTTTTTCTGTACACTAGCTATACATGTCATCTATAAGATATTTTCAAGTTAGAACAAAAAAGATGATTTGCATATACTTGTTTGACGGGAACTACACCCTATATTTTTTACACTTAAAAAAGGGACTTCAAAATAAAATAAAATGAATAAATTATTACTCAAAAGAATATTAAAAATTATAGGCATAAAATTCATCCAATTCTACACATTTCATCGATTTACATCATCTTCATATTTTAAACACAAATACCAATTTTTTTTAACTAATGCTGAACTTTCACATTTTGATATCATGTTTATTTATAAAAGGTGACACAAGTTTGTGCTTTTACCCCTACATTATCTTCCATTCATAGTTTTTCATCATTATTTCTACTTAGTATGATCTATGTACATTCATTGATGTCCAATTCTTGATAGAAATGGTATTCAAATAGGTCTAGTTCTCTCAAACATTTCAATCCAAGCTTCATATTCATATCATGATTGAAGACTAATTACATATCTTTATTCATATACTCACTTCCAATAAGTTAAAACTTACTGTTAAGATAGCTTCTTACATTGTCTAAGTAAACTACATTGTTTGACATAATGGATAATGCTAAATTAAGGTTTCCTTCCACAAGCTTCATGGAAAAATCCTTTAATTTCAGTCTCTCCCCATTCTCATCATAATGGATTATAGACATATCCATTGTTCTAACAAATATAAAATTTATTGAAGAAATTCTATAAATAAATGATAAAATACCTTTTTCCAGAAAGAGGGTTTAATTTGAAATTTCCTTATCAAGTAACTTTTGAGTTCTCTATGCTTTAGATGTGATTAGAATGAAGTGGTAATCAAGTTTATACTCAATTTTATTCATCAATTCAAACTTGAGTTAATTGTGTACTTCACAAATATGAAAAAGTTGTCAATTACAATTTAAAATCAAATATCTACTCGGGATCCTCTATCTAATCTTTAGATGCTACTTGAGTTTTACTATGATCTCCTTGCATCATGATAATGCTCCACAAAACTTCACTTCATCAAAGTTTTTTTCAAGCTTTTCATTGTTCTATTCTTTTAAATAAGCTTTGATAAAGACGAGATCAAGTCAGTTTGATGATCATCATCAATTGTTAGGCTAGCAAGTGAAAGCCAAGTGGATGAACTAGAAGGTTTAGTTTCATCTTTCATTTTCTTATTTCCTACCTCTTTGATTCTTCTCTCCTCTTTGCCTCTTTCTTCTCTTTCATTCCTTTCATTTTCTATCTTTTCTTCTTCTTCTAATCTCTTCTTTTTATCTTCCTTTGTTATCCTTTACATTTATTCTTCAATTAATCTTTTCCTTTCTTCCTCTATTTTTCTTCTTTTCTCATCTTGAAGCAATTTATGCTTGGCCTCTTCTACTTTCCTCTTCTCTTTCTTTAATAACCTATTCTTTTCTTCAATTTGCCTCATTTTATCATCTATATCTTTGGAATGAGATTTAGGTGGTTCTGAACTCTCAAATGAGTTAGTATCCTCAATTTTAATGGTAACATTAATCTGATCTATCTGCATTGTGTCATTGTTCACTAACACTTTCAAGTTTTTTTGGACTCTACCATCATCTAACTTATAGCTACCATAGTTTCACTTCTTTAATTTTCTTTCTCAATCACCATAAACAAAAATGGTCTTATCTTTTTCCTCAAGTATAGTGCAAGATTGTTCAACAATCTCTTGATTTATTCTTCATCATCAGTTTTGCAAATAGTTCTTAGTATAGAATTTTAAAGTTTTAAATCTTCTTCTCTAGTTGGGGCCTTCTTCTCAATAATTATATCATAGGCCTTCTACTTCACTTTGCCTTCAATATCCTTTAGTTTTAGATCATTGGCTATAATGTATGTCATAGTAGACATATTAGTATGTTCTATCTCAAATTTATTAGACAAATCATAAAATTTGTTCATCTGGACAAAGTTGCCTTCAATAGAAATAGCTACATTGATCTTTTCTATGTTTGGCTTCCAAGATTGTTGAGCTTTTCTTGTTGATTTCTTAGAAGTGGTTACCTTTTCTACTTCTTTATTTTCCTTTTCTTTTTCTTCTTCTTTTCTAGACTCAACAATTGTCAGTAGTGTCTTTTGTCTCTTGCTTGGTCTAGTGGCTTCTTTCTTCACCCTTTTAGTCCTTGTGGTCATAGCTTCCACTAATCTATCAAATTTTCTCTTTGGATCACTTGGTTTCACATCTGATACTATTGCATAGGGAATGCTTTATTCTAAATATGTCTAAAGCAATAAATACTGACAAAGGTTGCACATTTAATATACCTTGTTTCATGATTTTCCCAACTACTTGTGACTAACTCTCAATCGTACCAGCCTCTGATAAAGATTTCTTCATTATTGACTCTTTTTTCTTGTGAAAAGTTGAGTGGGTAATATCATCATAGGTTCCAAATTTGTACTCAGCTTGGTCCTTTGATTTCAACAATAAATCAATGTATCCAACTACTATATCATCACTTAATTCATAACCTAAGGGATAAATAAATATTTCTTAAGGCTCTACTTCTTGAATATAAGTAAAATTTGTATCAACCATAACACAAATATCTTCCTCAAATCTATCTACAATTGCAGGTGCAATTTTGAATCTTTGCCTCATTCCATTCTAAAATGTCTTCATTATCAAGTTCCCACTATCTAATATCTTGTCTATTGGATGTCTTCTACATACATATGTAATCTTCTCCATTGTACATCTATGACTACTTATAGTCTATGTGACTGACAAATATAGAAATATTTTATGTACATAAAAGGATATGTGAATGATTAGTGACAGGAACCTAAACACACCATTCTTAGTTCTTTTGATATTTTTTAGATCTTCAAGTAGTTGCATTCATAGAATTTCACTGAGGTTAATTTGTTCCTTCTCTACACATATCTTGTAGATTGAATAGATGAATTTGGTTGATAATTCATCAATCCTTATACTATACACTACTTTGGTATAATTCTCAACTTTCTTCTTAACCAGTTTCTCACCTATTACACTACCTTGTTTACTAAGACTAGTTACTTCATGAATAATAATAGTTGAGATATCAACTATACTATCCTGCATCCATAAATTTTCATCATGCACCCTACTTAACATGATCTATGTCCACTTATCTATCTCTATTTCATCATAGAAATGACATTTAAATAATCTAGTTCCTTTTAAATGTTCAAATCTAGGCTTCATAGCCATATTTTGGTTAAAGAATAATTCCATATCCTTTTTCATATATTCACTCTCAATAGATTCAAATTTGATGTCAAGACAACTTCCTATATCTTCCAAATAATCTACATTGTTTGGCATTATGGATAATGTTGAATTAGTTTTTCCTTCTATAGGTTTCACGGAATCAACCTTCAACTTAGGTTTGTCCTCATTCTCAACATTATGAAATATAAATATATCCATGCTTCTAAAAAATATGAACTTTTATCGACTAATTTCTCTTGATAAATGATAAAATATCTCTTTTCAAATTGAAACTACCTTAACAAGTCAATTTTGAGTGCTCTCTACTTTAGATGTAATCACAATGAAGTAGTAATCAAGTCTATACTTCATTTAGTCCATTAACTTGAACTTACATTAATTGCATACTTTTCAAACACACACAAAAAAATATCAATTATATTTTATAATCAAATAAATCCACAAAATCTTCTATGTAATCTGCTGACCATTCCCAAAGTTTTCCATATCTTTCTTTAATCATGAAAAAATTCCACTAAACTTTTCTTGACAAAATTCTTAGCAAAAACATAGTTTTCATCTTTTGGTAAAAAAATGACTTTCTCTGTAATAACAATAACTCTTAATTCCTTTGAAACTATTTTAGATAATCTCTAAATTACAAGTGAGCTTAGGTTCCATCTAAACTTATCTCAACACACATTTTCCCAACGTTTCTACTTCTAGTTCGATTACTAGATGAAGTTTTCAAATTATGATGTTGTGAACAAGCTTAATTCAACTTAATTGAATCAAACTTGATAACTGGCCTCAATCCTTTTGTCTCATCATCTTGTAGCTTTTATTTTGAGATTCCTAATCCTTTTACAAATTCCTCATTAAGTTCTTCTCAAATTTTACTGAGTACATTCCTTTGTTCCTCATTATCTTTGTTGGTTCCATAAATCATCTCATGGTTCCTTCTATCATTTCTAGTGTTCTCTCCATCATTGCTTATGTTTCCAAAGTTTCTTCCATTATTTCTTCTATCTCTAGAGTTTCCATCCATTCTACAATACTTTATTATATTTCCAAAGTTATTGCATAATTGACATACAAGAGTTTTGCTTCTAGGATTCTTGTGTTCATCAGGTGCATGATAGTTCTAAGCTATGTGTCTAAAGTTGTTACACTTATAATAGTTAATTACACTTATAAAACATAATCTAACTTCTTTCCTCATGAGGTCTTCCTTCTCTCGATGTCCTTTCATTAGATCTTCTTCTATCTATAGTGTTAGTATTTCTAGAAATTCTACTATTGTTTCTATCATTATCATGCTTAGGTTTCCTATAATCAATTTCTTTACGACCTATACCATGACAATTACGATAATAAAAGTGTTTAACATGATTAAATGACTTATCTATACAATATATTTTCATAAGACCTATTTCATTACATGAGAAACAATTACCTATAAATTCATATTTGGTTTCCTTAGGACATTCCACTTGCTTTGGTTCATCCAAAATTTCAACCTCTTTGTCTTGACTAATTTTTTTATGCTTATCAAAAGATTGACAAAATTCAATCTTATCACTAGATTTATCTTTTACTTTTAGATTAGATCTAATCTCAGGTTCCTTTGCAAAAATTTTGAATAGATAACAAAGACCAATATTATCATAAGTAGGTCTCTGTATTAACATTGAATCATCAAGCTTTTCTCTACTAGAATGAAGCTTCTCAAGTTGTTGATTTTATTGAGTTAATTAACCTTTCACAATAGTATTGTATTTGTGAAGTTCTTCATGATCTTCTTTCAATTTTTCAAAGTTAGATGTCTTCTTTTCTAGACTTGCTCTAAGATCTACAATCTCAGTCTTCAAATTAGATTCAACTTTGCTATGATAACTCATCAAGGTCAACTTTAGATTCATAATCTTTAGTTCATGCTTCAAGATCTTGTACTCTATCTTGAACTCTTAATAATCATCATCATTAGTTTCAGATTTAGCAGATTAAGGGTTGGATTTGAGATGTCCAATCTTTTCCTTCAATTGTCCAATATATATTTGGAGTCTTTGTATCTATCATTCAGCTTATCTCTTTCTTTAGTAAGGAGATCAATTTATTAAAGTGTCTTTTCAAGGTTCTTCATTAACTATTCCATATCCATAGGGTTCTTACTCAAGACGTTAAGCCTCTTATGAGTAATTGTATTATGAGACCAATTGTTATAAATACGAATTAATGGGAGGGCGGTTGCATTAGTAATTTACAAACTTTAGTCATCAACTAGATATTATTTCTTACTTTAAATGATACATAACAAATTAATAAAGTAATTTTGAACAATAATAGTAACCATGCACAATGATAACTCATAACATCATATTTTGTTAACTAGGGAAACCTTGGCTAAGGGAAAACCCTAGTGGGGATGATACCCACTAGATAATATACTAATATATAAATTCCTTATTAGAGGATGGACCCTGTTACGATTCAATGAGAAAATTTAGTATATTAGGAGACTTTAAATCCATATTAAGAGATTCCAACCCTATTAGGAGTTGTAGTATAATAGATTCAAGATGAGCCCACTACCCAAACATGCACTTCCAATTACAAAAAAATCTAACTACCCAAACAAGTAATCATACTTTTGGAATATAGATTCTTTCTCAATTCGATCTTAGATCTTGAAATAGCTTCACAAACTTTAGTTATATCACTTTCACTATAAGTTTACATATCACAATACTCTCACAACTTACATCAAAATTACACTTCTTATCGCAATATTTCCTTTGCATAAATACCATGCCTTTACACAAATTTTTGCTAGGTTAGCTAAGACTGGATACATGATGCAGGAGCATCCTAGGCATAGGGGCAATCTTGTATTACCAAAAAATATCTGCATTTCAGTCTTTTCCATTTTATTAAGGACTAGTAGATAGGGTGGTTACTATTTATGGGAACTTGTTATTTTTAGTAAGTTTTTCATATGAGCTCAAAATGTTCTCATTTTTTATAGGAAGGTTTGTTTTTAAAGTTGTAAGCCTACCATAAAAATCTCATTTTTCTAGCATAAGTATTGTAGAATTTATTGCAGATTTTTGGTGGAAAATTCTACTAAAAAATCTTCAGGCTCACCATTAGAGGCCTTAGAGTTCCTAGATGAGGTCCGAAAACTCAACAGAAGGGTGCTAACATAGTTTAGAGCTTGTAGATCAGAAGCTGGCATTTCTGAAAAGTGGTTATAATAGCCAATCAGAGCAATAGTTCATGAGATATGGTCTTCATAAGTTGCGCTACCAAAACCTCTAAAATAATTTGTCAAAGATGTATTTGGCTGACTCTACATTTATAGTTAGGATTTGTTAGCCTTAGGTATTAAGTTTGAGCATCTAGAACCTTCCCAGGTGGCATACAACTACCTATTTAAGAAAGGCCTAAACATTGTATAGGACAGCTTTAGGTGATAGGTGGTAGCTTGTCTTGTAGATTGTTGTAATGAAGGTTCCCATGTGGGTTAGCATATTGTACTTATGAATTCTATAATTCCACATTTGTAGTGCAAATAAGAAGTCCATATTTTATTCTTGCATTTTCTATTATTTCTATGTTTCTCTTATAAGTTTATGGTATTAAGGGGAAGCTCCTTGCATCAAGTGGAATTAGAGCTAGATTTCTTGAGTGTATGGATAGATGTTTGACTATGAGATAGTTCACACCAAGATAGTGGTTTGGGCTGAGCATATAGACCTATCACCAATTGTGAGGTAGTTTGCACTAGGGTTTCAGTGGAAGCACAAAAATGCCTCCATGAAGAGAGTGTGGCATAAGAGCTATAGGTGTTACACCTAAGGGTTTTCAAGCCCTCCAAAGAAAAATGAAAGTATTGGAAGAAAAAATGTATAGAAGAATGAATCTTCCCGTAAGAGATTAAAGCAAGGACAAGGACAAAGTAAAAGAAAATGGCAAAGTAGAAGTAGTTCTAAATCTAGAGGAAGATAGGATTTTTAGTGCCATCTCCAAGATTGGGAAAGACCTAAGTTTGAGGTTCCCACATTTTCAAGAAATCTTAACCTAGAGCAGCTAATTGATTGGATCAATGAACTAGAGGAGTAATTTGAGTATGAAGATATTGATGATCCTAATAGGGTCAAGTTTACGAAGGAAAAACTAAAGGGACATGTGAAGATCTAGTGGGAGGAGGTTTAGTTGGAGTAAAATAGAAAGGAAAAGGATAAAATCACTAGATGGGATCAAATGAAAGATAAACTAAAGCACTAATTCATTCTCATGGATTATGAGCTTTATCTTTTGAAGAAAATGCAAGGGTTGAAGCAAGCGGGGAAATCTATCCAAGAGTATACTAAAGAGTTCTACCAAGTTTTCATTAGAATTGACCATGCAAAAGCTGATAAGGAGAAAGTTCCCCATTATCTTAGTGGGTCATGGCCAAGCATTTAGAATGAGCTAAGTCTAGGTTAAATGAGTAGTATTGAGGAGGCATGCCAATTTTCCCTAAGAATTGGGGAGAAATTGAGCAATAATTTTGACAATAAGAATAGTGGAAGAGGTCATGGTGAAAGACCTAGTGGAGGATCTTAGGATGCTTGCAATGATGATTAAAAGAAAAAGGATTAGGCTGGAAGTAGTCATCATAACTAGAGGGGAAACAATTTCAATCATTTCCATGATCAGAACAATAAAGATCAAAGAGGAAGAGGTAGAGGACAAGGATTTGGAAGAGGAGTCCTCTTTTGAAAATATTTTCACTATGGAGAAGAAGAGCATAGAACATTTGAATGTACCTAGTGCCAAGGAAGGATACATTGAAGAATAGAAGGTCAAGAAAGAGTTGTACATGTTGATGAAGATGCCAAATCCTCACATTTTGAAGATGCAGAAAGAGGAGAAGTCCTAGTTAACCAAAGAGTCTTGTTGAGTAGTGAGAATGAGCCTGAACAAAGAAGGAGCTTGTTTCATGCAAGGTGCAAATGTGAAGATAACTTGTGTGATGTGATCATTAATGGTGGAAGTATTGACAATCTAGTGTTAGAAGTGATAGTCACCAACTTGAAGCTAAAAGGGCAAATATACCCACATTCGTACCATATTTCTTCGGTGCAAGATGATCATAAGGCATGGTCAATGAGTAGTGCTTAGTGAAGTTCAAGATTGGACGCTACTAGGATGAGGTACTATGTGATATCATACCTATGGACATATGTCATAAATTTTTTGGTAGGCCATGGTAGTTTGGTGGGCATGTTGTACATGATGGGCAAGAAAATACCTACACTCTAACTAAGGATGGAATGAAAGATATGTTGAATCCATTGAAGGATAAAGAAGAAAAGGTAAAGAAGAAGTAGATGAGGTACCTACAAAAGTTATAGATATGTTGAGAGAGTTTTTTGATATAGTATCAGATAATGCACTTGAAGGATTGCCCCTAGTGATGAAGATCAATCACTAGATAGATTTTGTTCTAGGAATCAGTTTGCCAAACAAGGTAGCACACATAATGACACTAGTAGAAAGTGAAGAGTTGAGAAAAAAAATTCATGAGTTGTTCCAAAAGTAGTTTATTCAAGAGAGTTTAAGTCCATGTACTATACCAGTAGTATTAGCACCAAAGGAGAATGGGGAATGGAGGGTGTGCATAGATTCTCGTGCTATCAACAAGATCACAATAAAGTATAGATTTCCATTGCCAATGATGGATAATATTATGGACTATTTGAGTGGAGCTAATTATTTAACAAAGATAAATCTAAAGAGTGGGCCGCATCAAATTCGTATTAAAGAAGGTGATGAGAGGAAGACTACTACTTTCAAGATAAGGGAAGGACTATATGAGTGGTTATTCATGCCTTTTGGGCTAACCAATGCACCAAGCACTTTCATGATGCTCATGAATAAGGTACTAAACTAGTTTTTGGGAAAGTTTGTCATTGTTTACCTAGATGATATATTGATCTTTAGTAAGAGATTAAAGGAGCATTTGATTCATATTTGTACAAGTTGAGAAATCCCACTTCACAAATCCTCAAGAACACCTACATGCAAATATCTTGCAATGAAGAAAAGCCAAAAAATGGAAAAAGAAAAGCTTAGAAGTTCTCAAGAATGCAAGAGAAAAAAATGTATTCTAAGTTATGAAAACAAAATACAAAGGTTCAACATTTCAAGGTGAACGAAACCCTAAAGGAAAGAAAAATAGGTTTGCACATTATAATTAATATACAATATTAATTATATACACCTAAGAGAGCTAAAGCAACTAGAGTAATAAATTACTTACTCTAACACCCCCCCCTTAAGCAAAGCTTAGGAGGAAGCTAACCTAGTAAAGCTATGAAAGCAAGAAAGTGGGTCCCAGCAAAAAGGCCTGATCAGGTACCCAATGCAAGGAAATCTCTATAAACTGGAGACAAAGGAGAAAACCCAATGGGAAAAACCCCTCTCCAAAAAGAGATTAAAAAAAAAAACAAAAAAAAAATGGCTCAAGAGACTCTCTCAAAACCATAAACAACCCCCCCATGAGAGAGAGATGAGACATCAAACCCTGCTCAGAATGATGAAGCCCCTATAGAAATGAATGAACCAATGGAACTCCAATGTAGAAGAAACAAGGGCACAAAACAAGGAAACCATTGAATGACAGGAAGGCCTAATTGGTGCTCAAAAGAGTAGACATGAGGATCCTAAAAAATAATCCCCAATGCAAGTGTGTTGACACTGTCATGAAAGAGGAGATGACCATCCTCTATAAAATCTGCAACAAGTTCTCTTGAAGACTCAACAAGTGGAGCTGGAGGGTCTAGCAAAGCTAAAGAAGAAAAGACTTCAACAAAATGAGGTCTGGTGAACTCAGGAACAATAAAAAGGTTCACGTGTCCTGACTACACCACATGATGCTCTCACGAAATAGAAGAAGTATGCTCTGATAATGGATATGGCGGATCGAAGTGTGAGAAGGTGTGGAGATTGGTGATATGATCAACTATCCTTGTAGCAATAAGGCCTACTGTTGCGCTATCTCAAATGTAGACTGAATCTGCAGTGAACTCAACTGACTTCCCTGATCCACTATGTGTAATCTGATACATCAAGAGAAGGTTTGCAAAGAGAGATGGAACATACAATACATCATTGAATGTGCCATCCTAAATGTGAATTGAACCTTTCTCGTAGAATATTAGAGTAGTGTTATTCCCCATGAGAATATAAGGAATTAGAGAAGCCTCAATAGAGGAGAAGACTCCTTGAGAAGTTGCCATATGGTGAGAAGCACCTAAATCTAGTATCCAAGGGACCTAGGAAGGGGATGAAAGGGAAGCTCGTAATGCATGATCCTATCCAAAATTTGGTGAAGATGTTGAAGAGGTGGATGAATACTTAAAGGAAGACCCCTAAGAGGTAGAAGAGGATGGGGATGAAATAGAGCTCTTTTGAAGAAGAGCTTGCAAATCTGCAATATGTTTCTCATAACCATCAAATCTCTTCTAAAAACAATGTGCATCATCATGATCTCCTTTCTGACAATAGGAATAGGAAGGAGTCTTAGCCTTATTTTTCTTGTTCTTCTTATAAGAAGAGGATGGACCAATAGAGTGCTGAGAAGAGGAATTAGATATCTTCTTTGGCTTCTTCTCCTATGTATCCTTGGCAAGTAATTCTTGTGATGGTGAACCTGTAATTGAATCGATCTCAGTGAGCTTGGATTGCTCATGAGTTAACCTATTACAAAAAATCTCAAAAGAGGGCATCTAATGACTATTACCCAAGGCATCCATAGTGGAGTAGAAAGTGGAAGAAAAGATCTAATACTATTCTTGAAGCCTCGTCATCTATGTCTTCCAAGTGTGATAGTTGTGCGGTGTGACCTGGATCATAGAAGGATCTGACATTGAGAGAAAGAAAAGATGGAAGTAGAAGGGTTTGATTCTATAGAAAATTATAGAATAGAAAATGCTCCACCCCACAACAAATAAAAATATCTCCTAAAACCAAAGCAACAACTATGGAAAAAAACAAAAATTGAGAAAAGAACCTAGAATTCGGATGCAGAGAAGAGGAAAATAGAAGCTTCTACTTCAACGCCAAATTTGGAAGCTCGAGTGAACTTGGAATCAAATGAAACCAGCACCATTTTCTTCATCTCTAAGTTAGCTTTGCAGCACTTCTTTCAAATCACAAAAAAAGTTTGTATGCTCACGTTATGAGCCAAAAACTAACTATAGGTCTAGAAAAAGAGCTTTGTGGAAAATTATAGGCACATGCTTAAATTTGATGCCTGTACGACCGTCACATGTAGTCACTGGCAAAAAAATCAGTTACCAAAAAGATTTGGTCATTAGCCAAAAAATGAGATCATCATGCCAGGATATGACATCAACTAGCTTTCACAATGTGATGACATCATGACAAAAAATGTTGGCATCACTATCAAATTGTGACATTATGTGATTACAGAATGATGTTAGCACAAAAATGCAGAGGTGGCATTTGAGTAGAGGAATCATGTGTACCACTGGCGGTGGTGGTGATTTTTGGTTGTATCACTAGTGGCGGAGATGGTCGGGTAGCCTACTTACGGTGGCTAGGCTTGGCCTAAGCTTTAGCAGTGTGATCGGTGAGTGGCATGCAAGCTATTCAATGATGGCCATGCGGTGCCATTGTGGTGGTCACTCAGCTGCAACCCTTTTTTTTTTTTTTAAATTTTTTTTAAAAATTTCCTTGAAAAACATGTCCATACAGCTTGTCAGGGGGCTAAAATTTTTTTCCTAGATGCCCGGAGGCCAAAAACAACAAGTTTTTTTAATATATTTTGATTGAAAATGGCCTTTCAAATCCAATGGTAGCATCTGTTTGAGCCCAAAGATGCCTAAATATTTTCCCTTCACCCTTTTGAAGAAAAAAACTCCTAAAAAGCTATGGTTTATGACTATGAATCATGGCTTCAAGAATCTTCAGACCAAAAAGTAGTTGGTCCACTCCAATACCATGTAGAAGTTTAGAAATCCAACTTCATAGATCTTCAAGAACACCTGCATGCAAATATCCTGCAATGAAGAGAAGCCAGAAAATAGAAAAAATAGGGCTTAGAAGTTGTCAAGAATGTGAGAGAAAAAATGTATTCTAAGTTATGAAAACAAAATACAAAAGTTCAACATTTTAAGGGAAACAAAATCCTAAAGGAAAGAAAACTACGTTTGTGCATTATAATTAATATAAAATATTAATTATATGCACCTAAGAGAGCTAAAGCAACTAGAGTAATAAATGACTTACTCTAACAATATTTACAAGGTGTTTGATAAGTTGAGGGAAGAAAAGTTATTGATAAACCTAAAGAACTATAGTTTTGTAAAGAAAGAGTTGGTGTACCTAGGATTTGTAGTCTCAAGGGAAGGTCTAAAAATGGACCCAAAGAAAGTGAAGGCTATCCTTGAATGGCCTACTCTAAGGAGTGCAACAGAGTTAAGATGTTTTCATGGAATGGATACATTTTATATAAAGTTCAAACAAAGTTTTAGTAGTATTTGTGGACCCTTGACTGAAACAATGAGAGGGGATAGGAAAGAGCTTAAGTGGACTGTAGGAGTAGATAAGAGTTTTAATCTGTTGAAACAGAAAGTTACCAAGCAATCTGTTTTAGCACTTCCTAATTTTAACAAGGTGTTTCAAGCAGACTATGATGCTAGTGGTACTACAATAGGAGCTATTTTGAGCTAAGAAGGTAGACCTGCTACTTATTTCAATGAGAAGTTTAATGATGCAAAAAGAAAAATTCCTTTTTTGAACAAGAATTTTATGCTATACTTCAAGCATTGAAGAAGTGGAGACACTATCTTCTTCCTAAGGAGTTTGTTTTGTATACTAATCATCAAGCTTTGCAATATATCAATAGTCAAGGAAAATTGAACCAAATGAAAGGTTGAGTTTTTGCAAAGTTATACATTTGTTTTGAAACACAGTAGTGTGAAGTCTAACAAAGTTGTAGATGCTCCTAGTAGAAGACAATTTTTTCTAACATAAATGTAGATAGAGGTGGTTGCGTTCAAGGAACTCAACAAATTGTGTCCAGATGATCCTAATTTTAGTTAAGTGTGGAAGGCTTGTATATAAACCATTACATATGATAGGAGAAAGTGGTTGAAATTTTGTTATCTAAGACAATATGTTGTTCAAAGGAAGCTAGTTGTGCATTCCCAAAAGTTCAATGAGAGAGAATCTCATCAAGGAGAAGCATAGTGGAGGATTGGATCAACATTTTGGCAAAGATAAAACCATAGCTTTTATTGCTAAAAATTATTATTGGTGATCGTTACAGCAAGATGTGATGAAATTTGTACAAAAATGTAGAGTATGTCAGATGGCAAAAGGAGTGAAGCAGAATATAGGGTTGTATCAGCCATTACCTGCACCAGAGAAGCTGTGGGAGGATATCAGCATGAATTTTTTTTAGGATTACTGAGGATATAGTGTGGTCATGATTCTATTTTTTTGGTGGTTGATAGGTTTTCAAAAATGGCATATTTTATTCCTTGCAAGAAGATGAGTGATGTTGTTCATGTACCAAAGTTCTTTCTTAGAGAAGTGTTGAGACTACATGGTCTGCCAAAGAGTATAGTTTTAGATCAAGATACCAAATTTGTTGGGTATTTCTAGCATACATTATGGAAGAAGTTGAAGATGGATTTTAAGTTTAGTTCATTGCATTATCCACAGACTGATGGATAGACAAAAGCTATGAATCATAGTTTGCTAAATTTGTTGAGATGCTTGGTTGGAGATAAATCAAAAGGATGGGATATGATTTTACCACAAGCATAATTTTCATATAATAATTTAGTCAATAGAAGTACTAGTAAATTACCATTCTAGATTATATATGGGAATAGTCCTAGAAATGTTTCTAAATTGAGGAAATTGGATAAAGGAGAGATAAGTAGTGCTGAAGTAGAAGAAATTGCTAAACATTTGAAGAACATCCATGAGGACTTGAGGAAGCACATCATAAAAATAAATACACAATGTAAGGCTAAGGTATATGTGAAAAGGAGATATTAAGAATTTCAAGCTGGAGATGAAGTCGTGGTTCATTTGAGAAAGGAGTATTTTATAGTGTACTATACATATAATAAGCTAAAGATGAAGAAGTTTGGACCGTAAAAAATAGTAAAAAGACATGATTTTAGAAATGTCTATGAAGTGGAGTTTCTTGCTAAATTGAATATTTTAGTAGTATTCAATATTTTATATTTGAGAGAGTATTATGAAGGAGGTGATAGAGATGAAGTTATAGAAGCATAGTGGAGCATTCTAGTAGCTAGTTCAACTACAAAGGAAATTGAGGAGATACTAGGCAATTGTGTTAGAAAAAGTAAAAAAAATAGAACTTATGAGGAATATTGGGTCAAATTAAAAGGGAGATCAGTTGAGGATTCATCATGGCTAGCAAAGGATGAGGTTAATAATATTGGGTTTCCTTTGAACACTTGAGAAGTGATGGGTTCACTTCTCAAATTATCCCAGCTATATGATGCAAGAGCATCTTGGGTGTAAGAGCAGTCTTGCATCACCCAAAAAATTTTGTATTTTAGTCTTTTCCATTTTATTAAAGACTAGCAGATAGGGTGGTTACTATTTATGAGAACTTTCTATTTTTAATAAGTTTTTCATATGAGCTTGGAATGTTCTCAGTTTTCTACAAGAAGGTTCATTTTAAAGTTCATGTAAGCCTACCATAAAAATCTAATTCCTCAAGCATAAGTATCGGAGAAATTATTGTAGGTTTTTGGTGTAAAAATTTGCCAAAAAATCTACGAGTTCACTATTGGAGGCCTTAGAATTCATGAATGAGGTCCAAGAACTTGATGGAAGGGTGCTAGCATGCTTTTGAGCTTGTAGATTAGGATCTGGCATTTATGAAAAGTGGTTATAATTGTTGAAATATTCAAATATGGAAAGAGTACTTATGAGAGTGGGGGGGGGGGGGGGGGGGGGGTGAATCAGAAGTATCACACTTTAGCCAATAAAACTTTTAACTGAAAGTAAATTGCATGCATGTAAATACATCAAGTAAACATGAAACTAAACACATGCATCAACAACTCATAACACTAGAATTTGGTAACCTAGAAACCCTCCAGGAATAAGAAGGTAAAACTGGGGTGGGGACGATACCCACAAAAATTACTGCAACAATATTGTTCAACCACTTCTGATGGTCTTCCCTGTTAAAGGCCTACCCTGTTAAAGAATTTACACTGTATTAATAGTGACCTAGTTAGAGGCTTTACAAACACTTTACATGAAGTGTCACCCTATTAAAGGATTTAATCACCTAATTAAAGGATCTATGAAGTAGTTTTTAAGCTAACCTATCACCATAGGATTTTCATTCTAATACAATTGCTAGAAAGTATTAGGTACCTGATAGATTACAATCCTTGATTGTTGAATGCAGGCACCTTTTCCACTTTCTCTGATCTTGATCCTTTTGTGATCTGATAACCCTCGCTTCTAAAAATAGATTTCCTTGTGCACCCTTGTATGTCCACTCATATATTTTACAATGAAATTTTGTTTTCCTTATAAAGACATTTAAGGATTTAGGGTTAGGTATGGATCTAAGATCCATATTCAATCTTCATTTTTTGCTTATTATTTGCACTTCTTCTATTGGTTGCATGCCTTCATCATTTTTCTTATTGCCTGCATGTAGATTGCATAGGAAAAATAAAAGATTTGATCTTATCATTAAATCCTTTGAGATTTATCTTATGTCGGTTGCAAAAACTATTTGCATCATAGTTTGTGCAATTACAAACTCTTATGATGATATTCTGAGTTACTCGGCTCCAGAAGTATTGTTGATACTCGGCACATGTTGTTTCCTACATAGCTCGACACCTAAACAAAACTGTATCACTTGGCACCTTATGTTACTCAACACTTGTTAATACTTGACACCTTATGTTACTCTGCACTTACACTTCACTCGATATCTGAAAACTACTCGGCACATGAAGATCACTCAGCACCTGAAGTCTTTCATCACTCGGCATTTGTTGTGGCTCAACATGCATGGTGTACTTGGCTCCAATATAGAGTAGGTAAGTGTTATTGGCACTCAAGTGTCAAAAACCATTATGAGGTTAACAATTTCCCCCTTTGATATGAGTTGTAAAAACACTTAACTGACCTTATAAGTACATTTACTAATCTGATTGGTATATAAAGAGTTTAAAGAAAACTTGATCAAAATTTGTAACTTACAATCTTACAATATATACCTCAAAAAAATTTGTAACTCCCCCTGAGTTGATTGTGCCTTATCTGTATATCAAGCTCCTCCTTTGTATCTTTTCTCCCCCATTAATTCATGTCATAATATCTATATCTCCCCCTATTATGTCTCTTTTCTCCCCCTTTTTGACACTTATTTCAAAGAATGTTTAAGGGTTAAGACCATATTTAGCCAAAAATGTGTTTTTTACCTCCATAATCATCCTGAGAGCTGCATCCCAATTGTTCAAAGCAATTTCCAATGACTTGTGCTAGATGGCAGTCTCGACAACAAGATGAATAAGTCCTTCTGAAGTAGAAAGATTTGGGTATTTCTTGAGAATAGTTTCAGCATATACTTGCTCTTTATGGAGTATCTCTAAATGTAGGGTAATGGGGGATTGGAGCTGTATTAATTTGGGCTTAATATTAGCCTCATCTTCTATTAATACAGCTATTTCTTTGTGAGTGTGAAGCGATTGAGCAAACTGCTTCTCACTTTGAGCTAGATCTTTAGGTAGTTGTATGCTTGAAATGTTTAAATTTCTTTCCAAGCCCAGTATTTTTTGGCTTGTTTCTTGTGTGAAGTATGAAAATCACACAACTTTTTGTACAATGAGAATATATTCTCAAGTACTTTTTTCACTTTATCAATAAGCTTTGCCAATTCAACTTGTGAAAGTGTAATTTGACTTGATATTTTCTCATTCACTTTCCCCTAAATTTTCTTTTCAGACCATTCCATAAGTTTTGCATTTGTTTCTAGGTCTTCATTTGTCACCTGGTCAATAATATCTGTTAATTGCTCCGTGATATGCTTTGAATCATCTGGTGATTGCACACAGAAGGCTTCCATAAAGATGTCCTTAATCTCATATAGTGTTTTCTTTTGTTTATACTCCTTCCTAAGTATCTCCTATCTTTTCCTCCTATTCAGTGCATCCTGCACCTCATTGATTTGATCAATGGTTATTGATTTTGAGTCATAGCTTGGTATGACTATCTCCTCATCTAATTCAGGGTCTCCATAGTGAAGTACCCTTGCAACTCTGGTAGTACTAGATGTTGGTACAGATATTTGCAATGGTTGGTGTGAAGGAGTTCCTGAGGTAGGAAAATTTATTAATGTTTGTATTGCCTCCTATTCTTTAGGGGTTTTCACTGTTTCCTCCTCCTTCTGTCTACCATGATCAATTATTGTAATTTTGGGAAGTGCACCTTGTGTTTGTGCTGTAGGATCAGATGTAATAGTCTGTCCTGTTTGTTCTCTTCCTTTTTCTACAACTGCACTTGACTTCTATATTGCAACATCAACTATGCTTGTTGGCATTTGAAATTGACTACTAGTAGTTGTAGAGATGATAGAAGGTGGTTCTTGTGGATTCACCTTATCTTTGACTATACTTTCTACTAGTTTATGCAATTCATCTATACTGACCAATATTGGATCTGCACCTAATATTGCTTGTTGTGTAGATTGGTCAAGAATTCTTTTAAGATCTTCTATAGTTAATGGATTGATATTCTGACCAGAAGTATCAAGAACATCAGTAATAGTTACACTATCTACAGGTGAGATGGAAGCTTGAGGAGGGCTAGGGGGTGGTAATTGTGTGTCTTGCACACTCTGATCTAGTTGTTTCTCTTGCTTAGATGTTCCCATTATATCCTATTTTTGTGTCTCTTCCTCCTCTCCATCTTTCTTTTTTTCTTCCTTCTTTTCTTCTTCTCTTTTCTTTTGTTCTTCTTCTTTCCTTTCTTCTTCTCTTTTTTTTTCTTCATCTTCTTTCCTTTTTCTCCTCTTCTCTATTGGTACAGCATCTTCTTCCTTGTATTCCTCTTCAAGAAAATCTTCAATCTTTTCGTACAACTTCTTCCATGATTTCATTGTTCTTTGAACAATCTCTTCCATCCTATTTTGGAGTATGAAGAATGCCCTATATTTAGGTGTAAACCTATTATTATTCCATTTGATTGCATTCTTTACTTGTTCCCTAGTCAAATTTGGCAATAGACTTGCTAGGGTTGATTCCCTCATCTCCTTCTCCATTTTTAAACAGAAATACCATCTGTCTTCTACAATTTTTGACAGTTCTTTTGGCAATTGTCCATCTAGTTCAAGTGGAGTGTACTTGAATTGTGCCATCATTCCATAAACTATTTCTTCTATCTTCTTCTATTCTTCTTTAGTAAATTTATTGAAATCAACTTTATTTAAATTTCTTAAGTCACTATTTCCAATCTTTTTACATAAGGTATCAATTGAAGAATGACTTACCTTTTTAGATTGGTCTTCTTCATCAGTATCAGGTTGAGCCACATATCTTCTTCTTTTCCTTGGCTCTTCCTGTGTTTCCTTGATTTGTTCCTTCTTTGTAACTTCCTCTTTGGCATTTTGAGTGGAGGCCCTTGTTGCAGCTCATGTTGTTGGCTTTTGAGGTGATGGTGTGGTAGCTTTCTTTGATCTAGGCTTAGCTGGAGGTTGTTCAGTTGCCTTTCTCTTCTTGGACTCAGCGTCAATTGGTGCTTCCTTGGTTTCTTCTTCCTCTACACCTTCCTCCTTGTCTTCTCCAAGAACTTGATTTAATTCCATTGGCCCTTGTTCTTGCTCATCTTCATCATCACTGTCATCTTCTTCTTCTTCTGCTTCAGCCTCAATTTCTTTATCAAATTTCTTCTTAATCTTCTTTAATAATTTGTCTTTCTTCTTCAATGTGGAAGTAGTTTTTAATTCCATGTTTATCTTTGATCTTACCACATCATAAGTGCCAAAATGTGGAGCATTTTTATCTGTTTCTTTTGCCAATAATGCAGTTATTGCTACAGATGCCTCATCAATATTAATTTCATTTCCAAATGGCCTTAGCCATCTCACTCTTTGTATTACTGCTTGAATATAGGTAAAATCAATGTCAACTAAGAAACATATATCATTAGTATGTTTTTATACTAAGGAAATTGGTATCCTTGATCTTTGCTTGATGGATTTCTTGAAATCCTCAAAATAGCTTGTCATCAAGGTATCAAAATTTTCTCCCATTTGCTCTATATATTCATTAATTTGGGCAATGATGGTTTTGTTATTTCTCCATGCCACTTTTCCAAAAGAAGGAAACTTATTCTGAACATAAAAGAATATGGAAACTAGGATTGCTCCAAATTTGCATTGAGTGCCCTTTGTTCTTCTTATGGCAGCTATGTTTTGATTGATCTGTTGTAGTTACAGTTCTACAAGATCATAAGTATGATCCTTTTTCACCAATTTGTAGCCTACATCTACTGTAATACAAGTTACACTGTTGAGTCTACTGGATTGGTAGAATTTATAAGCGATGACTCTAACAGCGAACTCAACTAGAGGATCCTATATGGTGTTAATTGTCATTCCTCTTTTGTTCCACTGGGCACCAGTGTTCTTTTCAATAACCTCCTTTGATTCACTCCTCAATGTTTTGAACCGATCCAGGGTTGGGTACCCTATTACTCTATGTATGATTTCTTTTGTCAATTTTATGGGAGCATCTTCTAACCACAAATTTCCACCATGAATTCTACTCAGCACAAGTCTAACCCATTTTGTTTTGAATGTGGTGGGAAAGCTTAAGACTCGGGTCAAACCCTTTCTTTCAATGATCTTGAATTCATCTTTCAAGACTCCATCTACACAAAATTTTTCATAAGCTTTTCTTATTTCCATCTCTCCTAGGGAACCTATCTTACAGTTGTAACATTTTCTTACATCTTGGACCATTACAACTTTTGGGGGAATTTGGGAGCGAGCACTGGCTAGGTCATTTTTGTAGGAAACTTTGAGAATAGGATAGAAATTAGGTTGCTTGACCTCACTCGAAACTAATTGAACTTTAAAAGACTCTTTTACCTTAGTTTTCTTCAAACTTGACACCATTTATGCAAACTAGGTTTTTCACAATAAAAAGATACGAAACTGCGTAGCTCGGCACAAATGAAAATACCTTAAGATCGATGAAAAACATGTTGAATGAGGTTGTAATCTGCTCAAAATGGTGGATTGTTGCTATGAAGTCACTCAACTCTCTTTCTTCTTATTTTCTCTTTGATCGCGATGAGTAAAACTGATTGAAATCGCAATAATATACCCTATTTCCATCACATTAAATGCTCAACTGCCAACTTGGCTTTTGAAGAAATCTTGACCTAACCTTGCTTGCACTATATTTTCACTTTTCTAGGCTTCCATTTGAGTTAACCAACTTGGCATCAGTTACCAGCTTGGTCGCTGTTAGGAGCTCGGCATCTATTGGAGTTTAACTCAGTATCCAAAGACAACTCGGCAACAACATTTAGTTTTTGTCTTGACATCTTGTTTCATGTAGGTTTATACTTTTCTTATCTTCTTTGTCTTGGGACTGATGTGTGATATAGCTTTCTATATCAATCATGTGTACTTCTGATGCTTAATTTGATGAAGTGTGATCACTTAACCCATCGGGTGAAGTGATCCCTCCACTTGATGTGTTGCACTCATCTTTCTTTTTCCAAGTCTTATTCATTTGCTCCCTCCTATTTTCTTTAGTCTTGGGTGCCTTTGATCTTGTAGGACAGTTTTTGCTGATATGACCAATTTTCAAACAAATAAAACATGTAGTTTGATTCAACCATCTTTTTTAGTTCCCTCTAAAATGTTTTCTTATTCAGTTCTGTGGTATATGTCCATATTCTTGACAATAATGACAACTATACTTGGTATTGTAATCCCAATGATAATGACTTTCATTCCCTTCTATTTTTGTTGGTTGATTTGATGTCCACATAGGTTTTGATCTGCACTCAAATGCCCTATGTCCATACTTTTTGCAATTATAACAATGTCCATCAAATCTCTGAGTCCTTGTGACACTGGATCTGCAATTTTGTGTCATATGTCCTTGCATGTTGCACTTGTGATAGAAACTCTTATTTTTGGGTGTGTTTGATTGATTGAATCTTTTACTCCTGCACACATTAGTTGTATGCCCCTTCTTATTATAGTAATGACAAGTGGGTTTTGAATTCTTACCTTTGTCACTTCTTTGTTCAGCACTCTTTGATGATTCCCCAAATTCAATGCTATTGTATCCTAGTCCAGATGTATCATGGGCAGATTTTGGGGATCTCAGCAACTGTTCAAAATACTTGATAGCTTCACTTAACTTGTTGAGATTCTCTGCTACCTCTTTTTCTCTGTTTAATTCATTTTGCATTTGTTCATTATGCATATTTAAAGTAGAGATCTCAATATCTTTCACATTGAATTCACGATGAAGGTTCATCATTTGGGCAAGTGTATCCATCTGCATGTTTGAGATCCTTTTCAATTCAGTACATTTTTCTTCAAGTCTGTTTGCAAGATTTCTTTTGTCATTTTCCATCATAACTTTATCATCAACTACACTTTTCTTGTGTTCAGTGATTTCACATATCATTATGGCCTATAATTCATGTTCCATCTTGAGAGATCTTATCTCCTTTGCTTGAATTTTATTTTTCTCCATCAGTTTTGTTATTGCTGCATCAAACTCTTTAGTATCTCCATTCGAAAATATGTTGGTGGTATCAATCTCCTTGTAGTGTATATCATTTTCAGCTATGGCTAGATCCTTCCTTTTTTTTAATGAGTTTCTCAACTTGTTTCTAAATTCCTCCAAGCTATGCAGAGCAAGTTGCACATCTGTCACCTAATTTTCAATGATCTTTCCAAGTTTGAAAGCTTCCATCTTTAGATCTTTTCCTCCAAGATGTTAGGCTTTTCCTTGTGAGAATCTGGATGCTCTGATACCAATTGTTGAAATATTCAAATATGGAAAGAGTACTTATGAGAGGGGGGGGGTGGGGGGGTGGGGGGGGGGGGTGACTCAGAAGTATCACACTTTAGCCAATAAAACTTTTAATTGAAAGTAAATTTCATGCATGTAAATAAATCAAGTAAACATGAAACTAAACACATGCATCAACAACTCATAACACTAGAATTTGGTAACCAAGAAACCCTCCAGGAATAAGAAGGTAAAATTGGGGTGGGGATGATACCAACAAAAATTACTGCAGTAATATTGTTCAACCACTTCTGATGGTCTGCCCTGTTAAAGGCCTGCCCTATTAAAGGCTTTACACTGTATTAATAGTGACCTGGTTAGAGGCTTCACAAACACTTTACATGAACTGTCACCTTGTTAAAGGATTTAATAACCTAATTAAAGGATCTACGAAGTAGCTGTTAAGCTAACCTATCACCATAGGATTTTCATTCTAATACAATTGCTAGAAAGTAGTAGGTATAATGAGCCTGATAGATTACAATCCTTGATTGTTGAATGCAAGCACCTTTTTTGTTTTCTCTGATCTTGATCCTTTTGTGATCTGATAACCCTCACTTCTAAAAATAGATTTCCTTATGCACCCTTGTATGTCCACTCATATATTTTACAATGAAATTTTGTCTTCCTTATAAAGACATTTGAGGATTTAGGGTTAGGTATGGATCTATGATCCATATTCAATCTTCATTTTCTACTTATTATTTGCACTTCTTCTATTGGTTGCATGCCTTCATCATTTTTATTATTGGCTACATGTAGATTGCATAGGAAAAATAAAAGATTCGATCTTATCATTAAATCCTTCGAGATTTATCTTATGTTAGCTACAAAAACTGTTTGCATCATAGTTTGTGCAATTACAAACTCTTATGCTAATATTCTGAGTTACTCAGCTCCTGAAGTATTACTGATACTTGGCAGATGCTATTTCTTGGATAGCTCGGCACCTAAACAAAATTGTATCACTTGGCACCTTATGTTACTCAGCACTTGTTAACACTCGGCACTTGTGAACACTTGACACCTTATGTTATCGACACTTACACTTCACTCGGTATTTGAAAACTACTCGACAAATGAAGATCACTCAGCACCTGAAGTCTTTCCTAGCTCGAAATTTGTTGTGGCTCAGCATGCATGGTTTACTTGGCTCTAATAGAGAGTAGGTAAGTGTTATTGGCACTCAAGTGTCAAAAACCATTATGAGGTTAACAATAATAGCCAATCAGAGCAACATTTTATGAGTGGTGGCCTTCAAAACTTGTGTTGCTAAAAATTTTAAAATAATTTGTCAAAGATATATTTGGTTCACTCTATGTGTATTTCTAGGGTCTGTCAGCCCTAGATATTAAGTTTGAGCATCTAGAACCTTACTGGGCAACACACAACTACATATTTAAGAAAGGCCCAAACATTGCCTAGGACAACTCTGGATGATAGTTGGTAGGTTTTCTTGTAGATTGGTGTAATGAAGGTGCCCATGTGGGTTAGCATATTATACTTATGAATTCTATAATTATGTATTTGTGGTGCAAATAAGAGGTCTGTATTTTATTCTCGCATTTTCTATTATTTCTATGTTTTTATTATAAGTTTATGATATTAAGGGGGAGCTCCCTACATCAATACTATACCTTTCTAAATTAGAGTAAACATCTAGGATATCGGCCCTAATTTGACTAGTAATTATTTTGTATACAATATAATTCCTTTCCTTTAATTCTAATGTCCTATTTCATTAAGACATGACAATCTCTTTTATGTACAGTTGATAATAACTTTTGAGGTTAGAGACATCATTATCAACATGTATACAATCTGCATCTAACTTCACTATTCATAATATGATGCTAGCAACAAGTTACAAACAAAACAATACACTATTGTATACTAAATCCATACTTAGACAATTTTCTGATGCCAAAAGCTAAGTAAAAGCTAAGTATCTTTATTTCTAAGGATTATTGTAAGCATGTACATCATGTGTTTCCATAAATGACAATAATTACCTATCCTCATTAGCCAATTGTCAACACACTTACCTCTAGATTTGTACCTAGTTTATTTAGGAGATTCCATGTGCTTTTTTTAATCCAAATTCTCAACTTCCTTGTCTTCTCCAACTTCTTTAGGTTTATTAGAAGATTGACTAGATTCAATCTTATTATCATAGTTAGCTTTTTCTTTTAGCTATGATCTATTTTTAGGTTTCTTATAAGACATGTTGAATAGATAACCATGACCAGTCTTATCATAGGTAGGTATTTGTATTGGCATAGAATCATCAAGCTTGTCTCTTGTTTTCTCTTACTCAAGTTGTTAAGCCTCTTTTGAGTAATTGTGCTCTAATAATAATTATTAGAAATAGGAATTATTGATTTGGGGGGGAGGTGAATTAGTAATTTACAAACTTTAGTTACCAACTCAATATTATTTATTACTTTGAACCATACATAAGAAAGTAATATAGTAATGTTGAACATTAACGGTAACCATGCACAAAGATAACTTGTAACACCATATTTGGTAAAATAAGGAAATCCTAACCAAGAGAAAACTTGGTGGGGATGATACCCACTAGATAATATATTGATATATAAGTTCTTTATTAGAGGATGGACTTTGTTAGGATTCAACGAGAAAATTCAATATATAGAGTCCCTGTTAGGAGTTGTAGTGTAGTAGATGCAAGATAGACTCACTGCCTAAACAAGTAATTAGTCTTTAGGAATAGACATTCTTTGTTAGTTCGATCTCAACTCAAAAAATATCTTCTCAAACTTTTTATATATCACTTTTATGGAATGTTGTCATAGCATAATACTCGCACAACTTACACATTTGAATTTACAAGATGTCCTTTGCATAAATACCATACCTTATCACAAATTTCTTCTAAGTCAACTAAGTCCCTAATATACTTTTCCAACTTAGAGTAAACATTTAGGTTGTCGGCCCTAGTTGTTCAAGTAATTATTTTGTAAAGAAAACAATTACTTTCCTTTAATGTTGCTATCTTGTTTCACTGGTAAAACATGAATATCACTTATTCATATAGTTTGTACCGATGTCCTAGGTTATACATATCATCATCAACATGTATACTATCTTTGTCTAACTTTGGTAGCCATCATATGACGTCAGTAACAAGTTACATACAAAACAATACACTATTGTAAACTAAATTCATACTTAGACATTTTTTAGTACCAAAAAGCTAAGTATCTTTATTTCTAAGGCTTCCTACACGCATGTACATCATGTGTTGCCATAAATGACAATAATTACATATCTTTTTTACCCAATTATCAACAAGACTATTGAATATTCTTTTAAATTACAATTGTTTCTTAGTAAGAAATGAAATGGAAATTATGTGAAAAGTGATGTCTAGTGATACTTTTGAAAATGAACTTGATGAACTTGAAGCACGGCCATGTACAAGACTTCTAAGAGGCAAAAGAAAACTTCCTACAATCTCTTTTCCACACAAAAAAATTGGTCATATTGTTGCAAGATTTTCTAGAAGAGAAGACAAGGATGCAAAGAGGAAAATAAAGTATAAAGGAAGAAGAGATGACAAACACAAAAAAGAAAAAAAAGCACTACAAAAAAAAAGGTAAGGAATCTTGTGACATTGCTGAAGAAGAAACTGATAATGAATCTACAAGTAATTATGAGGATGAGAATATTGCATTAATTTGTGTTGGTGCACTTTAGGTCTTCCCAATTTTGAGCTCCTTAGTAAATGGTAATCTAATACACAATATGTCAAGTCAAGTCTAGACTACCATTAGGATGGCATTTCTTCTTATCTACCCTTATGAGCCTACCCATGCAGGAAATAGAGCAAGTTAAGCACTATTAGTCAGCTAGGTGATTTGGATGGGTGGGCAAGTGTCAAGCTTTTCGTAAGATAAGAAGAAAGCTTAATGAGCTCTATTGATAGATCTATCCATGCTTAGAACCTCTTTGAAGTGATGAACCAATTTTTTGTACATTAGAGAAAAAGAATCTATGAAGATCTAGAGCCAAAGGGATGAAAAAGCAACCACCTGAATGAAGAGATTATGGAAAGCATAGATAGAAGATGGTAATGTAGTTTGAGTCATTGGTTTCATTAGAACAATGGTCTAGATCAAATCATCATCAACCACATTGAGAGAATGAAAATTCAAATAACATATAAGTAACTATTTATGTGACTAAAAAATGAAGAGTCAAATCTCTAGTAATAAAGATCCATGTGAAATTGGACCCACAACAAGCCAAGTGAAGTGGTTAATAAGAGATTGAATCCAATGGCCCTCACTTTACCATTTTAGCTAGGAGAAAAATATTTAATCTTCATGATATAGCATGAGTCATAGATCTTGTTTCACCTAGTAAATTGTGGACCTAGATCATAAATTCATCCTAATCTCCCAATAAATCTAAGATAAAATATCCCTAGTCATGTTTTAGGCTTAATATTGAAGGACACAAGTTTGAGAGAAAGTCTTCTGAACAGTGATACTTATCCACATTCAAATCAATTTTGTGCCTAAATGTTGAAGGCAAAATTTTTTCAAGAAGTTAATGTTAAAAATTTTCACACAATGAGAGAGGAATTCATGAAGTTATGCCTAATGGTTAAGCATAGTTAGGGCATCAAGTTGAGTATCATTCAATCAACATGGATTGAATAGTGCCAATCATGTTTTGGGCCAAAATTTTGAAGGATAAAAAGTTTTGGAGAAAGTCTCTAGAATAACAAAACTTGGCCACACTCAAATCCATTTTGGGCCAAAAATTAAAAGTATGAAAATTAACTTGGAAATGAAAATTGTAAGTTTAGATTATAAAGGAAAAGAGCTCACATGATCATGTTCGTAGATTTTGAGGAAGTCAACAGTGGTTGAAAAATAGTTGAAAAAATAAATGCATGGACCTAGAGAAAATAGAGTAATGCTACATGGGGGTGTGGACCCAACTTATTAATATGTAGTTTCCAGTCAAAGCAAGAAGACTTAATCATGATCATTGACTAGGATTAATCATAGTCATCCCTTTTCTCAGTAAAGGAAGGATAAAGTTAAAGGCCCAATCAAAGAATGAAGACTAATCTTGAGCATTAATTTGGTAACTAAAGATGGTACATGAACAACAAAGATTTAAACTTAGAGAAATAACTAGAAATATTAAATGAAAGAGGTGGTGCAAACAGTTTTGTTAAACTGGTAAGGGAAAATGAAGCATTATGAGCACATTCTAGAATGAAAGTCAACTATAGAAGCCATGGAGGATGCCATAGGTTAATAAAAAATATCAGGTTTTCAAATCAAGAGTTAAGAACATTACCAAAATGATGTAATAGGGTATGTGCAGGATCATGGTGTGCCAAAAAGTGGCAATCAAAAAAATCTATAGTTTTGAAATATCTCAGACCATTTCAAAATCTATATTAACTTTTTTCCCTCCCACCTTGATACTAAATAAAAAAAATTAATATCTTTATAAAGTCTACTATATCCTTCGATACCAAACCTATATGGTCAACTTTAAAAACATCCTAAAAATGTGCTTTTGGCCATTTTTATGTGATTATTACTTCAAACATCTAGCTAACAACTTTTTTTTCACCAAAATTTGATGAAATGAAAAGGGTTCCTTAAGAATGTTCTCATCTTTCCATAAATCTAAGGTTTGTCAAATTATGAGTTAAGTAATTAATTATTACTTATTTTCTAATGGAGTTACATATAAAGTGCTGACTAACACACTACTTGAAAAACAACTATAACTTTCAAATGGCACAACATTTTCTAAATCCAAAAGATGCATCACATTCTATGTTTCTTCTACTATAAGGAAAAAAAATGAAAAATTGAATTTTACAGAGTTTTGAATTAGTTAAGGTTGGCAGACACAAGATTTTTTTTATTTAAAAAATACTAAAGTCAAAAATTAATTATTAATTATTTATTTAGAATAAAAATACCCAAAAATATGTGTCACATCTAGGAATGAGTCTACTACTTATATGTAGAATATTATTAAAAAATATTATCATTTGGTTTTGATTAAGGTGGTCAGACAAACGTCTACTTCTTATTTTTGTTTTGAAATTTTTGTAATATTGCATTAAAATTCAAAATTTTGACCAATCAATTTTTATTTTTTTGAGATAAGTCCAATTAGTTTAGAAACTAGATTCAATTTTCTATAGATTCTTTTCTCTCAACTTTTTGATATAAAGTTAATAAAAAGTAGAAAATTGCACATCAAGTTTACATAACCCTAATTTTCTAATTTTTTATTACCACTTAAGAGCATAGTTTGGTTGACCATGATCCTGCACATACCCAATAATACCAAACTATTAGATTTTTGAGGGTTTCTAACCATTTCTACTTTCTTTTTGTAATGAATTAAATTGTGACTAATGACTAATGATTCCTAAGAAATTAAAGTTCTCTATGTGGTAATCATGAAATCTAACTAGCTAGTTCTAAAGGGCCTATAAATGTATTTTTTTGTGAAGTAAATAAGATCAATAATTTCCAATGAAACCTTTCCCCAATAGCTAGGACTACTAAGTGAGACTTGAAGTTGTAGAGAAATGGTTGATTGATGAAAAGGTTGGCAATGGTCCAAGTATTGATAGATTATTGGGGTAAGAAATTCTTATGACTGATTAACACTTTGATTTTTTTAGTCACCTTATTGTTGAGCTAGGGTTGTTAGTTTGTTTAATTATTGGAATGTGAACTAGTTGGAAAGTCACTGATAGTGGTTTTCACATGGGTCACAATCCATTTAGGTTGGGAACCATTCTAATTTTCATTGTGTTTGTATTTATTTAGTTTAGATGCATGTAAAAATAGACATTAATTTAGAAATAACCCTAAAATCTACCTAAGTATCCTATAGTTATAGGTTACTTGGTTCTTCCTTTATTTCTCTTGGATTAATTGCATATGTTTAAGTTAGTTATAGGAGAGTAAAAGTACTAAGTTGTGTCACCTTTCAAGTTGACTTATTAGAATGACTAAATCTAAGTCTTTGTATCTAAAAAAGATTTTTTTTCAAACATATGACCTTGATAGAATTATTCTAGTTAAGTTATAAATGGTCTCACACTTTTCAGATTGTAAATGTCTATTAAATGCATGTTTTATACTAGTGCATATCCAATTACTAAAAAAATACAATTATTTCATAAAATTGATGTTCCAATAACTCTTACTATCTATTATGATAATTTTTTAGTAACATATAAACACCATTTTATAGAGCTCAAAGTCAAGAATATTCTCATATAGAGTTCATAGTGTTTTAATTAGATATAATATATTGTTATTGAAAAATTCTACAAGTATATATTTTAATAGTCAAGAATATGTTGATTTTAAAAAATAAAAATATATTAAATAATATAATTTTTTTTTAAAAGTTATAGGATGTTCTAGACGAGAGAGTCCTCTTCTAGAATCTATAATTTTTCTTTTCGTTAGAATAGATTTATTTTGAAAAATGTGGTGGGAGATTGAAACTATTGATTTGAATAAGTTAAAATTTGAATCAGTATAAAAGAGAAAATATAGGTCAAAGGCCCATTTTTATTTTTCATTGTTCAAGCTAAATATATTATCGATAACATAATCCAAGATCAAAGAGAAATAAGATTATTTATATATAGCTTTGTGGTGGGAACTAGATCCCTAATTTCCAATATTTTTTCAGTAACTAAAATTTATGATATTGCTATCAAGATTTAATTGTATGATTTTAAGTCAAATTCATTGAACTATGTTTGATGAGTAGTGATTCAACATGAATCCATCTCTCATGAGAATGAATGGAGCACTTAGCACTCATTGGATCTAGGTGATGCTCACAAGGGTGAAGCACTGGGACTTTCTGGGAGGTCACCCATTCCAGTACTACTCTAGGCTCAGTGCACTTAACTATAGAGTTTCCTCCATGGTTAAACCCAAATTTTGCAACACCATTTTCAAAACCTTCACCAACAGTTGCGCCTTATGAACAATTCATTAGAAAATCCCTTAAGCTCTTCAATTGATAAGTAGGATATAATTTCCATAGTAAGTCAAATTGTGATATTGCTACTAGGATTTAACTATGTGATTTTGAGTCAAACTCATTGACCAATGTTTCAAGAGTTTTGATTCAACATGAATCCATCTCTCAAGAAAATAAATGGAATAGTTAGCACTTATTGGATCTAGGTGATGCTCACAAGGGTGAAGCACGAGGACTAAAATTTATCTTTAAAAAATAAGAAAATATATAATTTCTTATTCCCAATAATTATTAAAAATTATAATCCTATAAATCATCCATTTCTACACATTTCATTAGTTTACTTCATTTTAAAATTCTATATAATAATACTAGTTTTATGTCATTGAATGTGAACAACTACACTTTTGTTACCCTTTTCCTTTGTGGAAGGGTGACACAAGTTTGTGCTTTTACCTAGGACTAGAAAAGATTGAAAGTCTTTCTAGATTAGATTTTTACCTTAAAATTTAGGGTCTTTGATAAAACAACTACCTATACCTATTCTACTAGTATTAGTTTGCTCCTTTAGTCTTGGGCAAAGAGTCGAGGCTGAGAAAATTTTCAAGAAAAGGATAATTTTTTATCTAATAAGTTTTGATGAATCTACTAGGATTGAAATCAAAGTCTAGGGCTTGAGTTTTTATTTTGAGAAATTAGTAGGTTCCTTCCTAAGGATGGAGGATGGTGATCCCGTATGAAGTACCTACTTTCTTTTGTTAGGGAAGGTTCAGTGTAACACAAAGGCCAAGGCCTAAACCTACTCTCCAAGAACTCAATGAGACTATTTATAAGTTGTTACAAGAGCTCAGGGTTCTTTTTAAATAAATAATCTCCAATGTCAATCCAAATGAATATCATCATTTAAAATAATCTTTTTTTTGCATCCCTGTAGGAATGTGTGTGCACCAAATTCTACAAGATGAAAGGTATGCAAATAGAGGAGCTACAATTGAAGGAAGCAAGGCCAAATCTCATTCTCACTCTCAAAGAGATCCATTCCATGGATGAAAATTTGTGTAATGGGCACCCTAGAATGCCCAAAAACTAAACCAATTTTTGAAATAGATTTTTTAATGCAAACTAAAGATGGAACCAATGCTGAAATTATATTAATTCTCAAAATGGTGAAATCAACTACAAGAAAATGTATTCCAAAGGCCAAACCCCAAGGGAATGACATCTAGAATGTTACAAGAGAGGATGAACATCATCTATTTCCAAGAAAGATATGTGATTCACACATCCAAGCTCTTATCAAATGTCATTTACAAAAGTCTGATACAATAATCCCATGCTCAACAATGAGATTCTCACCCATATTTATCCTTTTCCTTCTCCCTTCTAGAAGGAAGTAAAACATTAATTATTCTAGAAGCTTTCCCCTTCCAATAATTAATGTACTCTCTAGAAACTCCTCCCTTTCAATACAATAATTAATTGTGCTTCTAGAAAATTAAATTACTAGACACTTCGACCTTTCCAATAATTAATACAGACTTTACAAGCTTCTCCCTTGTAATACAATAATTAATTTAATTAATTAAACATAAAGTCAAGTTCTAATATTTAATTTTAATTTATTTAATGACTTTATAAGAAATTAATTTAATTTTCTCTTATGCTCCACTTAGACTATGGAGAACATGAAGGCTAAAAGATGGGGTCATTATAGTCCATCCTTCTTGAAATTGCTTGTCCTCAAGCAATTTAGAAATAAAATAAACTACAACCTCCACCTAGATCCCAATTGAAGTAGAATGCAACATCCCTATGGACATTAAACCAACAAAAAACTGGCATCATCGGGACCAACCATATGTCCTCTAGACTAGCGCCCAAAACTTTCGTTGATGATGTAGAAGTCAGAATATCACTAGAAGGAAGCCCCCTAAAAGATCTATGAAATCTCTTCTTCCAACTACTACACGAAATTGAATCTTTGTAAATGGTGAAAATTGAGCCCAAATCCACTCAAGTGAAAGATCAACATCAACTTCAAACATCAAATTGTCATAAGACAAAATTGCATCCATGTTGACCATAGTACTATCCTAGAAGTGAACATCAACACTTTGTTGATCGATAGTATAATATGACTCTACCACTATATCACTCACTTCATTAGAAATAAGAAGTGTACTATCATCAGAGCACACATTTACAATTGCATGCATACTACTAAACTCCTCATTGGATGGTCAAACTGACATAGAAGTGGCTACTAGTATGAAAGTTCCCTTGCATTTTCCTAATCCCATTATTGTTGCATTGTCATCCCCTAATAAAGCCTCATATGTGGACTCCTAACTATCACCAATAGCATAGTGGGGTGGTTTCTTGATCACATATGAGGAATCAACTACCTCTTGCATTGGAGCAACATAGAAATCATCAATATTGATGCCCATCTGTCTAACCATAAGCTACAACATCATATCCATTCTCCTATTTTGCTCCTATTGCATCATATCCATTTGCCTATTCTACTTCTATTGCATCATATCCGTTTACCTATAATGCTCTTATTACATATATTACCCCTCCTCTAATATACCCAGTAACCTGAACATTACATTTTCCTAATCTAGACCAATATACATTTTGTCGAACACTTTTCTCTCTATTTGGCTATCCCAAATTTATTTTAAGACCTCCACAGGATGGCAGGACTTTGTAATGGATACCCTCAAAATGAGTTTGATACCATTGTAATGGCTTTGATACCAATGTAATGGCTCTGATACCACTATAATGGATACCCTCAAAATGACACTGATACCACTATAATGGCTTTGATGCCAATGTAATCGCTCTAATACCACTATAATGGGCACCCTAGAAATGCCCCAAAACTGAACCAATTTCTGAAATAGATTTTTAATGTAAATTGAAGATGGAACCGATGCTGAAATTATATTAAATCTCAAAATGATGAAATCAAGTACAAGCAATGTATTCCAAAGCCCAAACCCCAAGGGAATGATGTCTAGAATCTTACAAGAGAGGATTAATGTCCCCTATTGCCAAGAAAGATATATGATTCACACACCCAAGATCTTATCAAATGTCATTCACAAAAATTTGATGCTCAATAATGAGACTTTCACCCCTATTTATCCTTTTCCTTCACCCTTCTAGAAGGAACTAAAACATTAATTAATTGCAATTGCTAGAAGCTTCCCCCTTCCAATAATTAATGCATTCTCTAAAAACTCCTCCCTTGCAATAAAATAATTAAATGTGCTACTAGAAAATTAAATTACTAGAGGCTTCCACATTTCCAATAATTAATACACACTCTAGAAGCTTTTCCCTTAAATTAATTAAATATAAACTAACCTTTTAATTTAATTTATTTAATGAATTTAGAAGAAATTAATTTAATTTCCTCTTATGCTCCACTTAGACTTTGGAGAATGTGAAGGCTAAAAGATGTGATCATTATAGTCTGCTCTCCTTGAAATTTATTTTGCTCAAGCAATCTCAACAATATAATGAACGCCAACCTCCACTCAGATCCTAATTGAAGGAGTATGTAACATCCCTATGGACATTAAACCAACTACAAATGAGCATCAGTAGGACCAACCACATGTCCTACACACTAGCACCCAAAACTTGTGTTGATGATGTAGAAGTCAGAATGTCACTAGAATGGGGTTCCATACAAGATCTATGAAATCTCTTCTTCCCAACTGCTACAACACAAAACTAAATCTTTGTAGATGGTGAAAATTGAGCCCAGCTCCACTCAAGTGAGTGATCAACATCAACCTCAAACATCGGATTGTCATAAGAAAATGTTGCATCCATGTTGAACATAGTACTATCCCAGGAGTGAATATCAACACTTTGTTGATTTATAGTATAATATGACTCTGTCACTATATCACTTACCTCATTAGTAGAAATAAGTTTACTATCATCAAAGCACACATCTACAATTTCATGCATACTACTAAACTCCTTGTTCTATGGTTCAACTAACACAAAAGTGGCTATTGATATGATAGTATCCTTGTATTCTTCTAATCCCACATTGATGGACTCCACATCACCAACATCATAGCTGGGCTGCTCTATATGCGTGTTGATCCCACCTAAGGATGTAACTATCTCTTACACTAGTGTAACATACAAATCATCAATATTGATGCCCATCTATCTAGCCATAAGCTGCAACATCATATGCATTTGCCTATTTTTCTCCTATTGCATACGTTGCCCCTCTTCTAATGTATCCAATAACCATTTGACTATCACATCCTAATCTAGACTAATATAGATTTTTTCAAACACTTTTCCCTCTATCTAAGTATCCCAAATTCCCTATAATACCTCCACAAGATGGTAGGACTTATAGCTCTGATAACACTATAATGGATACCCTCTAAATGACTCTGATACCACTGTAATGGATTTGATACCAATGTAATGGCTCTGATACCACTATAATGGATACTCTACAAATGACTGTAATACCATTGTAATGGCTCTAATACCACTATAATGAGCACCCTAGAAATGCCAAAAATCTGAAACAATTGCTGAAATAGATTTTTTAATGTAAACTAAAGATGGAACCAATGTTGAAATTATATTAATTCTCAAAATGATGAAATCAAGTACAAGAAATGTATTCCAAAGTCCAAACCCCATGCAAATGATGTCTAGAATGTTACAAGAGAGGATGAACATCCCCTATTGCCAAGAAAGATATGTGATTCACATACCCAAGCTCTTATCAAATTTCATTCACAAAAATTTGGTGCTCAACAATGAGACTTTCACCCCTATTTATAATTTTCCTTCACCCTTCTAGAAGGAACTAAAATATTGATTAATTGCATGAGCTAGAAGTTTCCCCCTTCCAATAATTAGTGCACTCTCTAGAAACTTCTCCCTTGTATTACAATAATTAAATGTGCTTCTAGAAAATTAAATTACTAGAGGCTTCCACCTTTCTAATAATTAATACACACTCTAGAAGCTTTTCCCTTAAATTAATTAAATATAAAGTCACCTTTTAATTTAATTTATTTAATGACTTTATAAGAAATTAATTTAATTTCCTCTTATGCTCCACCTAGACTTTGGAGAACATGAAGGCTAAAATATGGGGTCATTATACACTTATAGCTCTAATATCACTGTAATGGGTACCCTAGAATGCCCAAAAACTAAACCAATTGCTGAAATAGATTTTTTAATGCAAATTAAAGATGGAATTGATGCTGAAATTATATTAATTCTCAAAATGGTTAAATCAAGTACAAAGAAATGTATTCCAAAGGCCAAGAGAGGATGAATGTTCTCTATTGCCAAGAAAGATATGTGATTCACACAACCAAGCTCTTATCAATTTTCATTCACAAAAATCTGATACAATAATCCCATGCTAAATAATGAGACTCTCACCCCTATTTATCATTTTCCTTCCCCTTCTAGAAGGATCTAAAACATTAATTAACTGCAAGTGCTAGAATTCCCCCTTCCAATAATTAATGCAATCTCTAGAAACTTCTCCCTTGCAATACAATAATTAATTGTGCTTCTAGAAAATTAAATTACTAGACACTTCCACCTTTCCAATAATTAATACACACTCTAGAAGCTTCTCCCTTGTAATACAATAATTAATTTAATTAATTAAATATAAAGCCACCTTTTAATATTTAATTTTAATTTATTTATGGATTTTATAAGAAATTAATTTAATTTCGTCTTATGCTCCACTTATACTTTGGAGAACGTGAAGGCTAAAAAATGGGGTCATTACAAGGTGCTTTATGATATTTTTTCCTACTATAGAGAGAGTATCTCCTATGTAGTCCATGAGAACATTATTATTGAATATGATCATATGTCAAAGATGTTTTGGATCACATATGTGCTTGGTTGCATAAACTAAAGGATTTTCAATAATTAAAAAGAAAGATGGTGAAGAAAGAATAAATAGTTGAACATGAAGGACTCCTAGTAAAGTCACCTAATTACATCCCTAATAGTTTTTTGATGTTTTCTAACTAGGTGGACATTGTAGATTCTCTAAAATAAGAAAGTAATCCTTTGTTGAAATCATCTAATTAAGAAAATCTCAAGTCAAAGGTGGATGATCATCATCCTATTCTGAAGCATTTATTCTATGATGAGAAACCAGTAGGTAAGGATTCAATGTCTACCTAGGAGATGTGCAAAATGTGACCTATGAAGAGATCTTACTAGTATGAAGAGGAGCTCTATGAAGACAAGGTAATTCTTCTCACTAGTAAGGAATCTTCTTCTATGAAGAATTTGATTGAAGGAAATCTTGGTGTCAACTATTAGTCTTTGGAAAATTCTACATCAATAGTGGATATAATTCTCCTTTGTATGAAGGAGGATGTCATTTGTGGATCCTTGTCACCCCTAAGAACAAAAAATTCATCTAATGGCACAGCTACTAACTTAAATTAGATTGAAGAAGAGTTATTCATAATTGGACCTCTTGTGTTTAGTCTATCTATTTTTAAGAATAATGATGATACAATGTTGAATAGGGAGAATTAGGATTACTACATATCTAAGGGTGACTTGATTCTTAAATGCAATAAAATGGATATCTATCCAATAGTAGATCTTCTATAGAAGAAGCCTTTATGTGCCTATGTTGACAAAAATCAATTATGTGAGAGTGGTATGTAATGAAGGATGGCTTTTCAAACCTAAGTGGGCATTCAACCAAGTCCTACATACTATTTGGTGGTTTCAATTTGCCATGATGCTAACACAAGTAGGGGTCCTACTAGGAAAAAAAAACCAATTTTGGAAGAAAGGCTCCTACATCTCTCTACCTACTAATGGTTTCACTTAAGTACCTTATGTCACTAGTTAACTAGGTAGGATACTTCCTACCTCTATACATATTTTAGGTTAGGTTGTGTGCTTTAGTTTAGCTTTGTTTCCTTCTTTCTATTTGTTTTATTTCCTTTCTTCGCCACCACCCAATTGAAAATGTATCTCCCTATGCTACTTTCAACTTTATAATGCAATAGAGTAGGAGCTAATCTTTGCAAGGGTATTCTGTTATAGTAAAGAAGTAGTTAGTTTATCACCAGTGTGTTTGTTATGTCAATTCCTTTGCCAAAACTTAGAGATATATAGGTTCACGCTTAGAAATTCTCATACCTAAGTCCCCAAGTCAGAGAAAAGGTCCAACTATCGATGCACTTTAGGTCTTCCAAATTTTGATCTCCTAAGTGAATGGTAATCAACTAAAAAATATGTCAAGTAAAGTCCAGAATTCTATTAGGATGGAATTTATTCTCATATACCCCTATAAGCCTATCCATGTGGGAAATGGAGTAATTGAAGCACTACCTATCAGCTAGGTGATGATAGGATGGGTGGACAAGTGTCAAGCTTTTCCAAATATGAGAAGAATGCTTAATGAGCTCCATCAATACATCTATCCATGGTCAAAACCTACTTTAAGTGAACAAAATGTTCTATGTACATCAAAGTAAAAGATTCCATGAAGATCCAAAGCCATAGAAATGAAGAAGAAACTAGTTGAATGAAGAGATTAAGGAACTCATAGAGAAAAGTTTGTGATGTGTTCGGATCATTGATGTGATCAAAGCAATGGTTTAGATAAAAAATTTCTCTACAACATTCAGAGCAAGAAAATTCAAATATCATATAAGTAACAATTTGTGTGACTAAGCATTTAAGAGTCAATTCTCTAGACATAAAGATCCACATGATGGTGCACCCACATCGAGCTAAGTAAAGTGGTTAATAAGTGAATGAATCCAATGGCTCTCGCTTTACCACTTCAGCTAAATCAAAACTCTTTAATCTTTATGTTTTAGTAGGAGTTGTAGATCTCCTTCCACCTAGTACGTTGCAAGCCCAAATCATCAATTCATCTTGATCATCCAAAAATCCTAAGAGTTAATGGCCCTAGTCATGTTTTGGGCCTAAATTTTGAAGAATTTTTTTTGGAGAAAGTATCCAAAAAGAGTGAGACATGTCTACACTAAAATCCATTTTTGGAGAAGTTAATCTTAAAGCTTGCCACATAGTCAAAGAGGAAATTGCAAAGTTAAGGCTAACAATTAAGCATAGATAGAGAATCAAAATGACCACTATTCATTCAACAAGGATTGAATGGCCCTAGTCATGTTTCAGGCCTAAATGTTTAAGGAAAACTTTTTTCGGAGAAAATTTCTACAGTAAAGACACTTTTCCACACGTAAATCCATTTTGGGCCAAAATTTTAAAAGGATCAAATTTGACTTGCAAAAAATAACTGTGGATTTAGATTATAAAGGCAAAGAGCTTGCATGATCATGGTCATGGATTTTGAGGAAATCAATGGTGTTTGTGAAATAGTTGAAAAGATAAATGTGTGAACCTAGACAAAATAGAGTAATTTCATGTGGTGGTGTCGATCGATCTTATTAACATGTAGTTTCTAGTCAAAGAGGGAAAATTCAATCACAATCATTGACTTAGATTAACCATGGCTATCTGTTTTCTCAAAAAAGGAAGGATAAATTTAAAGCCCTAATCAAAGAAATGTTGAGCTATCATTTTTCACAATGCTAAATGGAAGGAATCCTTTGAAATTCCTCGCTTGAAGAGCCAGTCAAGGATTGACTCCAAGTTTCCCAATGATCTTGTGACATACTTAAATTGGCTCAATTGAAGATAAATGTGTATGTTCATGAGGATGCCTTTGCTGGTTTGAATCAATTTAGATAATGTGTTTCATCTGTTGCTATTTTAAAAAGTAACCACACAAGAGATATATGTTTTTTTTTTTTGTTTTATGATGAATGTAATTTACTGATGCAACTATATGAGTTCCTATTTTAACCAAATGTTAGAAAAACAAATAAAAGATATGTGTTGATGAGAGATTAAATAAAATAACTTAAAAAGGAAATTCCTAATGGACATAAACCATGGTAATAATACATCTACAAGTTAAATCCTCAAAAAGATCAGGTTGGAAACCATTGAAATTAGGAATAAAACTTCCCCAATAGCACTAATGCAATCATCAATGGGATATCAATAATAAATGAAAGATGTTTCACATTTCTTCAAATTGCAAGGTCATAGAAAATATGCAAATGTGAGAGAAGACACTATGCAAGAACAATAGGTGATCTTTTCTCCAATTTATTATCTCAGTGAAATTCATTAACAACATATTATACAATCATAAAAATATAATAAAATTACTAGCTCCAATATTACTCGTGAACATGCATTCACAAAAATAGAACACTCTGACAAGAATAACTACACTCAGATAGACAACACTAATAGCATTTATTATTACATCAAAATAATAGCTTGGAGTACATATTACATTCATGTATTTATAAGAAATCATCTCCTCCCTTTGTGCTTGGAGATAGACTTTTCAAAATGAAACTAATACTAAAAACTAATATAACAAATCTAATTATATACAAAATGACTCTCTACATGGTGTGTAGCAGGTCTCCACTATTCTTTATATCAACTAATTGGTGCATGAGCTTTTACATGACACAAAAGAATAAAAGAATGAGAATATAAATAGAATGTATCTATAAGATGATCTAGGAGTTTTTGGAGTCTTTAAACATAGAATCTTGACCTTCTCTAGACATTTTTAGGGATTGAACTATCATCAAAATGTGTTTTCAATGCATGTGATGCTCTAAATTAGGAACTAATAGTTAACTATTGGTGCACTACATCTTCAAAAATTTCAGCGATCCTATGAGAAAAATTCTCATCTACACCTATGCATCTTGATGATAGGTTTCAAAATAAATGAAATTTTTTTATAAGTACGGAAACTACATTTCCAACATCTAGGTTTTCTTCCCCTTTAGACAAAAATTATGTTTGGATGTTTGCTTGTAAATTTTTCCATTATCTCTATTACTTGAGAAACTTATGGAAAATCTAAAGCTCTATATTTTTCCTTCACTAACTATCAATAATCACTTACTTCGATCCAAGTATGCATAAAATATTCAGTCTTTGTATCTAGCTCCAACAATAACCCTCAGTGTTGAATGCTTGTCTTATGTATTGATTTGACAAATAATTCTTGAGTATTCCTCAAAATTGTTAAACTACTACTTGTGTCACAATGAGCTTGGATTTGGACTCATCTTAAAGGATCTCAAGAAAAGTAGAGTTGTAATACCTTTCCACATTCAAAAATTTCTCTTGATTTTGGTACCTTATCTTGTGTATAGTAATATGTAGTGCCTCGATGACTTTATTGCTGAATGATATTGTTTCAATCCAATCATCAAGTTTATCCAACTCCTCAGCTGTATATACTTCCATTAGCATATGATACCTTTGAAATTTTATTTATGTCAAGGCCTCTAGGTCTTTTTCATAGGTATGCACCTCATGCATTAACCCAAAATCTTGTTTTACTATAGATACCATCTTATCTATGCTCTATTGAATATAGTGCAACAAGTTCAAGTTCCCTTTTATAATTTACAAACCTTTCTCTTAAAAATTATCATGTTATTTTTGAAATGTTTCCACAAGTGGATCCAATGTTGTTCCCATGAATTTCCTCTCTAATTCTACAACAAGAGTAATGTCTAGATTATCCAGGCCTATAGGGCATAAAATTTCATGAAGATAGCATCTTAATATCTCATTTTTCTTCTTGGGTGCTATCAATTCAGATTCATCTCAAGCCATGTGCTTGAGCACCTCATCCATGTTGGTAGTAATCATTACTTTTCTGTATCTATCTTGAGCTATCCCAACAAGATATCCTTGATTTAGTAACCCTTAGGAGTCAATACCTTTATGTCAACATGTGGAGGAGGAATAGTTATAGCTAAAAGTAAGTCTTGATATTGGTTATTTATTATGAAGGCTAGTTTTCATTCATCAACCATAAGTTTCTTAGGCTTATTGAGTGGTTTCGCTAATTCCTTCATCCCCTACTCCACTATCAGGTCTAGTTGCCCTTTCTAGAAAAACATGACTTCTCTTTTCAACCATGTTAGTGTGGTGGCCATAGGAGACATGTATTTTTCTAAAGAAGTTATTTGCACTGTAGGCCCCTCCCCCTTATTAGTCCCCTCTGGAGTCTTTTCTCATTGAGAAAGATTTATAGTTTGAGTATCCATATTTTTTTGGGCTAAGGTCCTAGCCTCTATATCATTAGGAGATTTTTGAGACTCTTTAGGTACTTTCCCTTCCTCTGATACTTCATGGACATGGAATTGTTGGGGCTCCTTTTCCTCTATCACATGATCTTTTTTTTTATGTGGCTTGAGGAAGTGGAGTCACTAAGCCTTTATCCAAAAATGTTAAGTCTTAATATGGTGGTGGGATACCAAGAGGTCCTTTATGTAGAAGAAACATTGGATTCCAATCTTCGCTTAAGGATTCACTCATGGGAGTATCTCTTATCTTTTATACCACCATCTTGATAACCACTTGCATGATGTCAAAATCAAATAGGTTGAAGATATAAGTTTCTTGACCCTCCATATCTACTATCCACTATTGTTGCTCATCTTTAGATGTAGATACACAAATATATTTTTAAAGAGTAGATGTAGGGATTACTATTGAACTTCTTCTTCTCTCCTCCTTTATTTCCCTTGCTAAGTGGGTCCTTTGGATCAAGGGACACATTCAATCTACTCCCCTTCTTCTTCTGTCTCAACTTATGGGATTTTCTCGAGTACGTATGGGGGTGGAGTGTTGTTTTTCTTTAATCATCTCCTCCATGTCCCTACCATAGTTGACTCAATCCATGCTCTTTTAGGTTCTGAGGGGGATGTATTGTTCCTCTCATGTAGTCACTTGTGCTACACTTTTCTCTTCTAACTTCTCTTCCTATTTCACTTCTTCCTATACCAATTCTAGTTAGGGAGGCACTTGGGGCTCTTATTCAAGCTCTTGAACTAGCTCTTAAGCCGTAGGTTGAGGTTTTTTAGGTTGTGCCTATTTTTGTTGAGGTGCTTGGGATTTTTGTTTCCAATTCTTTGAAGGAACAATTTTCCTTTTATTTCTCTTATTGACTTCAAAATACTCAACCTCCCTCTCATGCTAGTGTACAATTTCTAGCCTCACTTGGGATTAAGTAGGGAAGGTTGGCACTTTTACTTTAGCCCCTTCTCCTTTGACTAGGCTTATAGTAGCCTGAAGGGGTATAGCCTAAGGAACTTGATCCAATCTAAAATGATTCTTGACCCATTCATTCATTAATTGTCCAATATTCCTAGCCGATTGATTAATGGTTTCATTCTCATCCCTCCCTAGTTCTGTGTTTATTATAGGCTAGTCATAGATCTTTTTCCTACTATATAAAGGATCCAAGACATCTTCTAATCTTTTTCTACTAACTTTAGAGGGATCCTTATTTTTAGCACCTTTTCTGCTAGGTATAGAGTCATCCTACACTAATCCCTTATCTAGATATCATAGTCATCTATTGTATTCATATAATGGTCTTCTAATGCATTCTTACATAGAAATTACTTCCCTACTAGATGTTATACCGTCCCAATGTTGTTGAAGTAGGTGAAATAGGAGTTGTACTCTTCCAAGGGATATTGATCTGATTTATAATCAAAAGTAATAGTGTCCTTCTTTTACTTGTCCTCAAGAGAACCAATTGTGATAGGCTAGACCCATGTCTTCTTGTCATGTCTTCTCACAATGTCATATGTAGAAGTGAGCTAGCAAGAAATCTCTAGAAGAATGAGCCTGTTTGATAGATATCTTGGGAGCTTCTTCAAGTTTTCAGGAGTATCAGCTACCCTTAGATAGGTTAATGTCTTGAATTGAATGTAGTAAATGTGAAACATAATCCTGACCCCTACTTCTACTTACATCCTTTTTACATAATCATCCTCTATAAGTTTGATGATTATGAAGATGAACTCATCATTCACCACCCTCTATTCCACACTCATTTGTAAGAGTTTCTTTTACACCAATTATGTATATACCATATAGGGCCAAGCATTTGTATCTTGCATGCTTCCCTTTTTGTAGTGACCAGGGTAATCTATGGTTCTAGCCACCAATAGATACACTGTATATTATGTCATATAGAATTGTCAATTGAATTTTATGGCTAAAAATTTATCATACAAGTTATCTCTTAGGATAGGAACCCAATCAATTGACATCATTTTCATCTTGATGGTTTCTGTAAAGTGGACCATTCAAGTTTACAAGTGTCAAACTATAAGAAGTCCCATGACTCTACTTAGATGTACAATTACATATCCAATGTCATCCTTCATATACCCCCTAATAATGTCTATTTTTCCAAAAATGCAGCCCATTATTATTATGTCTATTAGGGAGGAGGATTGAATTATTTCTCTATCCCATTTTTCATTCTCCTAGTTCCATCTTTTTGATCCATGATAGGAAACCTATAATTATTGATCCACCCTTGGGAGATGGAATGCTTTCTCAATGTTCCTTGATTGGAGGTCCAAGAGTATCATTCTTGTCATGCACTTCACAACCTTCTCCTTGGCCACATAGTTATTTGCAAGACTAATTATGATTTTTGAAAATTGGAAAGATGTTGTATGTGATGCCACATTCATTAGGCCTAGCCAAATAGATGTTTACACCATTGTAGATCATACCTTTGGTTTGTTACAGATCATGAGGAAGGTGTTTAGGTTAATATGCTCAAGTTATATGTCTCTGATCTTGCCATGCCCATATTGAAATCAGAATTTCCTCACTGTGCCTTAGTACTTGAATACTACAGGTTTAGGAGATATCTTTTCTACCATTGAAGATTATGATGATGCCATATTATCTACATAAGAAAAGAAATATTAGTTCTAAAAGCTAATTAATATGACCTAAAAAAGCCCTAATTAATCGTAAATAGATCAAAACCTAGTCAAATATTACTAAAATATTCAAATCCTACCAAAAGCCCAATTGTGCACTTTAGTGAACCTTGTGCACCCTTACAGGTCCAAAAATGCACTTATTTAGTAGTTAAATGGCCCTCCTATGTGCAGTTGAGTGCACACCCTAGTGAGGTGCATAGATGCATATGTGAGCATCTACAAACATGTGCATGTGGGCATCCATGCATATGCACAATGCATGGAAACTAAGGGAAGTCTTCAATTTTTCAATGTTTTAAGACATACAAAGGTGCACACATGCCCACCTTGAGGAGGTGTGCATATGTGCACTTTGTTAGCTTAAAATTTTCTTTAGTTATTAGTTTTGTGAGTTGGTGTGGTGTGCTTATGTGAATGTTCCTAATGTCTTAGGTTTCTTAGCTCTGCCAGTTCTTTGTCCATGATAAATCTATAGGTGCACACGTGTGCACCTTCATTTGTGTTCTCTGACCTTGTCTTCAAATGTTGAGTGTTGAAGGTGAGTGTTAGACTAGTTTAGATTGGAAGGTATGCGGGTTAGGTATGGAAGCCTAGAGAAAATAAAGGGAAGAATGGGGATCAATGGTCTTATATAGACCCTGGGCCTCCTATGTGCATCTCCACAAGTGTGCACCTTTCCAAGTGTGCATCCTCAAAATGTGTACACATGTGGATGTGTGCATCTCCAAAAGGAGATGAAGTGCACATTTGTGCACTCCATACACATGTCCATGTGTTCATGTGTGCTAGTGCACACTCAAACACATGAAAAATTGGAAAAGATTAATTTCCTCAAAATTTTGACTCTTCAAACTTCCTTAGTCAGAGACTAGGGATTGACCTAGACTTCTAGGGGAGTCCAAAATGACCCTAACTCTTGAGTAGGAGTCTAGTAGAAAAAAAACTAAGGTGTCCACATTTCTATAAGAAATGAGGCTTGTATTATGAGACCACAACATGTATCCCAAATGAAATGAAATAAATGACAAAGGCATTTATTCATTAGCAAGTATTCTTCTAATATGTATCAAAAGACAACAAGATTATGAACACTTCATGTAGCTTTACATTCCTTGGAATCCTCAAGCTTAATATGTATAAATTGAATTAATTTCCTTTGTTGTTTCAAATTGTAGTATATCATAAAATTTAAACAATGTAGAGACAATGTTTTACTCCACCAGTCCCTTCATCAAGAATCCTTGCAAAACTTGTTCATCAATCATTGTTCAACCAGATGATAGAATCTATTGTGAGGGCTCTTGATGAGTTATCAATTTTGCATTTGAGGTCCTTAGCGATCTACTTTTTATTTTCTTTATGGAGTTAACTTATTACCATTTTATTCTTCTATTAAGTGATTTATATAGATAGTATATAGCCATTTTGTAGTGCATATCCTTATGTCTTTGATTACTTTTAGGATTTTTTGGAATCTTTAAATATAACACCATCTGTCATTCCTTTTTGCTTCTATACCCTGACCATGCTTTGACTATGTGTCTAAGGCATTGGTGTTATTTTTCCAATTTCTTTCTTTAGTTTTATAACCCTTGCATTCCTCTTTTATTGAACTTTTTGGGAAACTCTCATGCCAAATAGCAATCTTACTAATTCTTTGAGATGACATTTGGTCTAAACAAAAAAAATTAGATTATCCCTTGATACATCTAAGGTTAGCAAATTCTTATAATGGATGCACTTGATTGTAGTCTTAAGCCAACTATAAGGATAATTCCTTCTTCTTCTTTAGGCTCTATTAGACCTACCTAGTTGGACCTCAGATTCTTTATAGCGTACCAGTGTAAAGGCATACAACTAAATCTAAATAATAGATAAAATCCCTTAATCTTCTATGTTTATATAAGCATTCATTGGTGAAATAGATAATGATAGAGTGCATAAATATGATAAACCAAGTGAGGGAAAGCCTTTTATCTCCTTGAACATAAAGGGAAAGATATTAAATTGATAATTTTGATCTTAGCATAACCTGGGTATGCAACAATGGAGAACATGCAATCTCTAAGTTGACCAGTCCCTTATCCATTGGGAATCAACTAAACCTTCACATATAGTTGGATACCTAAATTATAATCATATATTTAGAAATATGATCTATCTATTTGACTTGCAAATAGAGATTAATCTTCATAAAAGCTCGCATACTTATTGTAAAATCCTCCTGGTGTAACCTACAATCCTGTCAATGTAAACAAGAATTTACATGGATCTTTGTTCTAATAGAAAGTTTATATCTAACATAAAACCTTAAAGGATTGCAATTGAGTTTAAGCTCTTAGTTCTTAAACACGAAACATTGCAAATAACAAAAGAAGGAGATGACAATTAGAATAAAACTAAAAGAAATGAAGCTCTTGCATTAATTTCCTTGAAACCAATACATCTGTATGCCAAAATTTAGAAAACCAAAAAAGAATGATTTTGTAATATGAAATGCTTTAAAAAAAATACAATATGATGTTCATAGTAGAAGAACACTGAGAAAATGGTGTCATAGTAATGGGAAAGGATTTCAAGTAGACTAGAACCACAAATTAGTTACACTATAATGAAAAATATCCAAAAACTAGAACTTGACTGATCTCACAATTCTCAAAGAATCTCTGAAGAATTGGAACCCTTACAAAGAGCACAGAAGGGAGATATATAGGAAAGAAGATATTTCAGGAATTGCCATCTACAACTGACATTTGTCCCCCTAGAAATGTCTTTACTTTGAAGTTGTTGAAACTGATCTTCTTCATCTACCTATAACCAAAAACCATAAATGATGCACAAAAATATCTGATATATCTCCCTAAAGAAATTAGCAAAATATCCAATGGAGAAAATATTAGGTACAAATCAAATTTTCATTGGAGCCTTTGAAATTTGATTTAGCTAGTCACATCTGCTTTTGCCATGAAATCAACTTGTGTTGTTGCCATGCAACCAACTAAAATTAAAACCACCAAATCTCCCTTTATAACTGATGATGAAATCATATATGATAAAGATCTAATTATAACTGATTGCAATTTCATCTGCAACAATAAATCTGCACTTTTCATTGAGAAGCCCCTAGAAATTATAAATTCTCTTATAGCTCCTTCTATCAAACACTGCACAAAATCTGATCTTGGAGATGAAAAGTTCATTTCTTATCAATTTCAATAGTATATTATGCTACTTATTTTGGATGAAATTTCTGCCCCTAAGACTAAATTGAAAATCTAGCTCCTAGACTAAATCAGAGCATCAAATGAATAATAAAACTATATAGTCGAAACCATATACTATTATTCAAATTATAATCCTTTCAACATCTACACATTGAATATCTTTGAACTTTTTAATATTTAAATCTTTTTTCCAATCAACCACTTCCACCTATCCATTCTCCATTGGTTGAAATGCCCAAGCAGGTCCCACATCATATTGCATTTTGAAATATTTTAATCATAGTATCTGTTGGTGTTTTAAAACTACTAAGCAACAAAATGCTTAATACCAAGATGATAGTACTCACAAAATCTAAAGACTAGCCAATTCTTATTAACAATTGCATGTGCACAACATTTGGGCCCAACTTCAACAAAACCAAGGGTGGTTTTCTACTCTTCTGCCTCTGCAAAACTAGGGTGGGTATACCCAGGGATTATTCAAGACTGGGAAAAGTGTATGCAAATTATTTTTAGTTTCATTCTGATTCTCATCTCAAATCCTCAAATACATACACAATTCTTAATAACTTGGTAAACACATCCCACATAATAGATATGGCCAAAAATTCTTCTATAGATCTGGAGGTGTTCTTAGCAAAAGTGGCTAACTAAAGCTAAAATATTCCATGTAGACAAGTACCGGCCAAATTTTAAGATCTACAAGAAATAAAAGTAAAATTGATTTAATTCTACATTTTCGACAACCATTTGTAACATATTTCTCTTTTAGCTGGACCAAATTTGATTAGTGCTTAATCCATTGGGGCTTAAAGTCTACTACAAATTTCTAGATCTAATTTTTTGCCTTCAAGAAAATTTCATTAGCAATTCTTATCAGAACTCATCATCCAAAAATCCTTTCCCTTACTACAAAAATCTTACTATATTCATCAGAGCTTTTACTTAATCCATTGAATTAACAACAGTGATAAACAGATATACAACCTAACTGGATTGCATTCAATTACACAAGCCTTTACTTATACAACATCAAGATAACCAAATAATCAAAAGGAGACAAAGTTTAGAAAGAAAAGATATGGGGATAGTTCATAATTTGTATTCATTCTCCTTGAAAATTGTATAGAATTTACAGTAAACTCAGAATGACCTTCAGAAAGAAACACATATCATTCTATATTCATGTATTCTCAAGATCTGACAGAGAAAATACATTACAAATTTTTACTTAATACAATGGACCAAAAATAGACTAAGCATATCACTTAGAAAAATAGAATTTGGACCTTTTCTCTAGCCCTGGGATCTCACTTATATAGTGTGAGATGCAACAAGCTTCAGGCTAAGAGAAAAAGATAGGTGTCTCTTACAAGGAAAATTTAGATAGATCTGTTAAAAAGAAAATGACTAACAGGAAATTATTCCAATCACACATTCTCTTGCGGTCTTCTATCTATCACTTCCTTTCATTGATTTTGCTTGAATGGTGATTCTATCATATATGTAACTATAGAGCTTGTCCCTAACAAAATTTATTCTGATGATTGCACTCTATCCTTGACCCGTGGGTTTTGTCAAGATAACTTCTTTTTGAAATTCATCTTTACTTCCCATTCTTCACTGATCATGCTAGGCTTCAGAAATAGGGGAAAAATTACTTAGTGTGCAACCCTTGAGTAGCGAGACCATGTGGCTGTCAAATATAACAAAATGGGTAACTTCTGATTCCCAGCCACATTTGCTTTCTTAACCACCTTTTGACCAAAATTTTCCATTCACTGATACAAAAAAGGTGGATGCTAACAAAAAGTGAGAATGACCATACCCGTGAGTATGAAATCTTCTTCACCTTCCTCAAAAACTATGCACAGGATCCCACACATTTCTATTACCCTGGTGTCAAGTTATGATATCTTGAAAATTTTTTTAAAGGATGATGGTACCACTGAGAGGGCTATTATCTTACTAGGTTCATTCATTATCCTTCTCAAAACCTTGGTTACTTGACTATGACATCTTACCATAGTTTCAAAGAGATGAATCTTTAAGAAAACACTCAGGATTACTAGTTTTCCTCTATAAAAAATCCATATACTTCTACACGAGACAAAACACTTCTTTTGTGCAAACTAGTTTGGACTAGTATGCGAGATATTACAATACTAGGCATAAGTATTTTTACCTAGTAATCCCTCTGCTATCCACAACCCAAGATCTAATGAACTCTTTAGAACCATCCTTTGATTAGACCATACAAGACTAAAATTTTTCCAAAAACTATGGCATGAGAACTTACTTGAAGTTTTTTACTCTTCGTAACTCTACAATTTATCTTTGAATCATTCGCTTCACACTCATGCCAGATTTATCTCAATCCTTACAGTAATTATCTTCGTTTAGAAAAGATTTGAAAATCTTTATTCATGCAAGGTAAAACTGGGAAAATCTTGTCTGTTATACTCTATTATTAACTTCACATGTGAAACTTTTCACATCTTATTAATGTGCAGAGTCCCACCACCTTTAGTATTTAAACCAACACCGTCGATCCTTTGAAATCATACGATCGAGGAATGAAAACTAGGTTGACTTAATATTCCTTTTAGCATGTTGGTAGTCAAACCAATAAACTACCTCCATTTTTATCTTTCTTTCAAAGCTAGCATTTCAAACTGGGCCCACAGATGACAAGGACACATTTCATCGACTCGTTAACTTGCTATACCTATCTTTTGAGCACCTTTCCATAGTGAGCTAACATTAGCCACTAATCTTGCTTTGATCATACGACAAATAATCGAAGCAACTTTTAACAACACAATGGTGAATCCCTCACTTGTTAACTTGCTATACTTATCCATCACACATCTATTCATAGCAAGTTAACGAGCATCGTTGATCAATACTTGATCTTGTAGATAGCAATGTATAGCAATAGCAGTGGGCCATCGCTTGCTAACTCACTATGCCTAACTTTCAATCATTTTTTTGTAGCGAGCTAACAATGGCCTTTGATCCTGGTTTGATTTGGTGATCAGAATTCCTTATGTGCTTCGTACATGGGGAGTGGGTCCATATATAGCTGTCACTGAGATGGCTGAACATGCTGGTGCACACATGTACTCATTTTTATCTGTTAATGACATCACACATTCTTGGCCTTGCCGCGTTTGTGATTTTCAAGTAGGCTACCACATCACTACCAGCAAAAACATTAAAAATTTGGCTACCGACCTCCCAATAGATAGACACTGGGACATAAAGCTCCACTTGCAAAAATAAAAGCAAAGTCTGCACAAGATTTTCTCAAGATCCTCAAAATCACTTCTTGTTATAAAAGAATGCCATTTTTTCAAATGATTGGGTCATTGCTAAGTCGCTACTGAGAAAGTGGTGTTTATTTTGGCCAGCAATTATAGTGACCTTTGATAGATTCTCATTTCTGGTGACAAAAAGAAAAACACACATTGCCTGAAAATCCCACCAATAAATGCTGGTGTCAGAGAAGGTGGCCATGCACATTTATAATGTGGCATGGGAACTTCTGTGGTCATATCAATCTTTGGAGAGAACATTGTGCTATGTTGCCACTGGCAAGTCCCATGAATTTTTTTTATAGCAACTTAGCGAATGTTGGAAAAACTTGGAAGCCGGTGACACCATTCACATTTTTCTTTACGTGTGGCTATTCTCAAAACTGACAAGCCTGGGATAAAGTACATGCCAAAATTTACCTCATGTTAACACAATTCTTGATGCCTACTTTCTCTTTTCAGTATCATGGACATGTGTCATCGACTTGTTAACTCACTATACTTATCATTTGAGAATTTTCTCATAGCAAGTTAACAGTGACTATAGATTCAAAAGGATCTGACAGTGGGGTAAAACTAACTAAACATGGGCGGGAAAAGAATATTTTCTTATCCTCATATTGTTAAAATTTTTGGACTAGGAAAAAATTAAAAGGAATAGGATACAAGGGTTTAACAAAAAATTTTAGAGGCTAAAAAAAATGTGACTTAGCTAGAAATCCTATTCACCATTAATGGAGACAATCTAAATTTTCTATTCCGAACAACAGAAATTTATTATGCAAAAATTCAGACCAACAGTGGCTCTATCTAGGGACATTGAATTCTCTAGATTCAAGTGAGGGCTTAGAATTTTTGGGATAATCAGACCACATACAGACTCCCAAAATTTTCTTCTTAGATGGCTTCATGAAAAGCAAGAAGCTACCACTAAGGTTATGTATAAAGAATGGCCCCAGGCCACCGAAATTCAATAAAAAGTTTTACCTCTGTCATAGATCTGATTCTCATCTGAACATGCATGAGGTAAACTAAAAATATTTCTTTCATCAATTTCATCAATCAGGTGGGTATCATGAATCAACTTTCTTGATAAAAATGAAACTACAACTTCACCTTCATAATGCATATAAAAACTAGATTCACTTGCAATCACTTGCTCATTATAAAGGTTCTTATCAGCACTCTTAAACATACCAAACTAAAAATCCTCTTTATTTAATGACTTATGCATGTTGTCAATCTCAAATATGAAAGTTTCATATTCAACTTGAGGAAAAGGATCACTCATGCCTTCAAATTGTGTATCCATGTGCATATCCTGATGGTACTCTAAAGAACAATCTGAGTGGTACTCATACATGTCATCGATGTCTGAAACTATAACTAATCCGAGATCTTCGAATGATTCTTTGAGATTAGCAAGTATGTTAGTCATCTTATTTGAATATTTATCATAAAATTCATTACAAGGTGCATACTGATTTTCAACAACACCTTCATAAAACACCTTGTTACCAATTTCATAAGATACAATCTCATCAACACTTTCACCATCATATCCAGAAGTAGAACAATATGATCTCTCACAATAGTAAGACAATGTACCATCATTAAAATCATCCTCAGCTAAATCTAAACTTTCCATGTCTTCTTCAAATAATGGGTTAATGATTCCATGCATTGATCCCATTTGCACACTAGGACAAAACATGAGTTGCTCATCCTCACAAGCATCATCATATAAAGTGTTATCATATACTTTAAATTCACTACCCATTTTATCTTCATGGAAGATTTCATTATGCAAAGAAAAGTCAAAACTATATGAAGACTCCCTTTCTATTTCTTCTACCAAATATATAGTGTCCATAATTTCATCCTCTTCATTATCTTGTTTAGAATGACCATTACGAATAGACCCTGATTCATTCTTAAACATCCCCCTAAATGCTCAATCTCTATTGTCTGATATAAAAGCATTTGACAACTCTTCCCTAAAATCTTCATATTCAAAGTTATTAGCATCAACTGACTTCACCATCTCTTTATCTTCATACTTAGTGGATAAATCACTTTCATATTTTTCATTTGCTGACTAGTTTTTGTAACACAAAAAATGAGATGCACTTTCCTTTTCAGATTCAAAAAAAAGATGCATACCTTTACTAACCAAAGAGTACTCACTTCTGCCATTGCTTTCTTCCTCCCAATTTGTATTTGACTCACATGAAGATGAAAACATATTAGAACTTTCCTCTTCCTAACTTAAGTAACCTCTCTTGTCATTTTCTTCACATGATACCTCTTCACAATACACTGGGTCAACAACTTTATTATAATCAGTTGAAACATGACTTCTAGCTTCCTCATACTCACATTGATGTGATTGTCTTTCAAATTTAGGTTTAATAATGTTCTCAACATGATGCACTCTATGAAAAAGATAAATCATTTATTGCCTATTTAACTAATCAAGTGAATCTATATTACCATCTACTAATGAGGCATTAGAATCATGCGAACTCTGTTCTTCTGACTATGACTGAGATAAGTGTGATTCATATTATTCATTGTGTATCTCCTTTCCATTGCATGTCAGATCAGCAATATCAAACTCATGATCATGGAGACAACTCTTAGCTTCCTTACTCGCACAAAACTGAGATCTAGGTGCTGCAACTTCATTAGCAATAGAATCATGTATACACTCAACATCATAAGAACTTGCTAATGTAACTAATTCTTGATCTACAATATCAACACATTGTTGAACCCCTTCAAAGTTTGAGATACATCCTACTACTGTAGCATCATGAATAAGTGTGTTGTCATTTGTAACTAGGCTAACCTTGCCTACATACATATTCTGATCTGAATTCTCCATTTGATTAAAACCTACAATAGGGTTATTGATATGATTATTTGAAACTAAAGCACCAACACCACATTCATCCTTTCTTTCAAATACATTATGCCGATAGTCATACATAGAAAAATGACCTTTAGTCAATCCGTACCTCAAATTATTTTCAATATCTCTAGTGGTCACAAAAGCCTAATACAATGTCTGTGGTTCTTTATCACTTAACAGATAATTCATTTTCTTGTCAAATGCATCAAAATACATTGCTAAACACATTTGGTCATTGGGTCTACAATTCTTAGGGATTTCATTCAAAACTCTTGCAAATTTGATGTTAAATTGAGAAACAAGTTCATCACTCTGAATATGAATCCTTAAGAACTTGTCATATGAATCAGATATGCATACCCTTTCTCCAAATTGCTCCATCAAGGCAGAATGCAATTCACCCCAAGATGAAATAGAACATGCTAGTAGAAAAGAAAACTAGTCTCTAGCATCACCTTCTAAGGTTTGTGCAAATAACTTCATGTGCATGTCCTCATGAGCAATCTCATAGTCACCCATCAAATCAACAAACAATTCAATATGATGACTGGCTGGAACAAGATGGTTCCCATTAAACTTAGGCAAAATTTTCCTAACATCACTAGGAATGACATTCGAGAAACCATGAATACCATTAAAACATAATGGCATATACCACTTGGTAGAGATGGATCTAGGAATTTCATTAACTGGCTGCATCTTGGGCGAAAAGAATCTTGACAATCTTTAAAAAAAAATTAACCTCATTCTCCTATAATGATTTTTTATTTAAAATTTGCAGCAAATCTATCCCCTTCTATCCATGAACTACTTTGAACTATACACTTCATTAACTTTGAAACAACAATAGAGACTTGATCCAATGAAGTATATGAAACCCTTTTAGACTATTATCCTCCCCTTATTGCTAAAATTCACTTGATGGAGAACACTTTTCACAATCAATTTTCATGAAAATAAATTTAATGAAAATGAGAATACCTTCAGTGTTGTATAAAAACACTGATCTGCTGATTGGCCTAGTACTATTCTAAAAATCTTTACTCCACTATTCATAACCTTACAGAGTTCCCATCTCTTTGAGGAGAATTTAAATGACATCACTATTGTGATTCATCTTTATCATTAAAAATTCTTATAGCAGCACATCAAACAACGCTTCAAAACTTACTAGTCAAAAACTTATATACTTTCTCTTTTGTTTAAAAAATTTGACACAACTTTCAAATCTGTCTGATTCAATTGAAAACTCTTGAAAAAAATTTATACATCACCGATCTACAATGCTTCAGAGATCCTTTAGATAGAGTCACCACTCACTTTTGTGAGAAAGATTTTAAACATGATTCATAACACTATAGATCTGAACTGAATTGTCAACTTTATAAAATTTTGCAAATCTTTAAAACACTTAGAAGAGAGAAAACTTTATTCAACAATTATGACTTTGATCTTACAACACTATTCTAAAAACCACAATTGACTAAATTGATTGAAAATAACACTTAATGCCAACACAATCTGTATTCAATCTTGAAGAATACTACTACAACTGGATAAAACATACCAGGGTGAACAAAGCTGAAGTAAGAAATATGGAAAAACACATAGGAGAACTTACTGCTATAAATTTTTCATGCCCTTCTCCTACTGTATTCAATCTCCTTTCAAATTCTCAAGGTTTGTCTGTCACATAGATTCAATATAGTCCCCAATAGAATCACCATTTTGTTGGTGTTTTCAAACTACTCAGCAACAAAATGCTTAATACCAAGATGAAAATACTCACACAATCTAAAGACTAGTCAATTCTTATTAACAATTGCATGTGTACAACATTTGGGCCCAACTTCAACAAAACCAAGGGTGGTTTTCTACTCTTCTGGCTCTGCAAAAGTAGGGTGGGTATGCCCAGGGATGATTCAAGACTGGGAAAATTGTATGAGGATTATTTTTAGTTTCATTTTTATTCTCATCTAAAATCTCAAATACATACACAATTCTTGATAACTTGATAAACACATCCCTCATAACAAATAAGGCCAACAATTCTTCTATAGATCTGTAGGTGTTCTCAACAAAACTGGCTAACTAAAGCTAAAATATTCCATGCAGACAAGTACTAGCCAACTTTTAAGATCTACAGGAAATAAAGGTAAAATTGATTTAATTCTACATTTTTGACAACCATTTGTGACATATTTCTCTTTTAGCTAGATCAAATTTTATCAGTGCCTAATCCATTCGGGCTCAGAGTCTACTACAAATTTCTAGATCTAATTTGTTGCCTTACAAAAATTTTCATCAGCAATTGTTATCAGAACTTATCATTCAAAATTCTTTCCCCTACTATAGAAATCTTATCATATTCATCAGAGCTTTTACTTAATCCATAGAATTAACAGCAGTGATAAATAGATATACAACCTAACTAGATTGCATTCAATTGCACAAGCCTTTACTTATACAATATCAAGATAACCAAATAATCAAAAGGAGACAAAGTTTGAAAAGAAAAGATATGGGGAAAATTCATAATTTGTATTGATTTTCCTTGAAAATTGTATACAATTTACAATAAACTCAAAATGTTCTTCAAAAAGAAATACATATCATTCTATATTCATGTATTCTCAAGATCTGATAGAGAAAATACACCACCAATTTTTACTCAATATAGCGACACAAAAATAGACTAAGCATATCACTTAGAAAAATAGAATTTGGACCTTTTTTCTAGCCCTAGATCTCACTTATATAGTGTGAGATGCAACAAGCTTCAGGCTAAGAGAAAATGATAGGTGTCTTTTAGAAGGAAAATTTACATAAATCTATCAAAAAGAAAATGACTAACAAGAAGTTATGCCAATCACACATTCTCTTGGAGGCTTCTGTCTATCAGCTCCTTTCATTGATTTTTCTCCATCAGTGATTATGTCATATATGTAACTGTTAAGCTTGTCCCTAACAAAATCTATTCTGATGATTGCACTCTATCCTTGACCTATGGGTTTTATCAAGATAACTGCTTTTTGAAATTCATCTTTACTTCCCACTCTTCACTGATCATGCCATGCTTCAAAAATAGTGGAAAAATTACTTAGATTTCATACTTCTTTTGTACAAACTAGTTTGAACTAGTATGCAAGATATTACAATCCTAGGCCCAAGTATTTTTAACTAGTAATCCCTCTGCTATCCACAACCCAGGATCAAATGAACTCTTTAGAACCATCCTTTGATTAAACCATACAAGACTAAATTTTTTTTGGAAACTATGGCATGAGAACTTACTTGGAGTTTTTTTCTCTTTGTAACTTTGCAATTTATCTTTGAACCAATCGCTTCACACTCATGCCAGATTTATCTCAATCCTTGCACTTATTATCTTTGTTCAGAAAATATTTGAAAATCTTTATTCATGCAAGGTAAAACTAGGAAAATCTTGCATGTTATACTCTGTTATTAACTTCACATGCAAAACTTTTCACATCCTATTAATGTGCAGAGTGCCAACACCTTCAACATTTTTTCGTAGCGAGCTATCAATGGCCTTTGATTCTAGTTCCATTTGGCGATTAGAATTCCTTGTATGCTTTGTACATGGGGAGTGGGTCCATGTACAGTTGTCGCTGAGATGGTTGAACATGCTAGTGCACACATGTACTCCTTTTTATCTTTTAATGACATCACATGTTCTTGGCCTTGCCACGTTTGTGATTTTTAGGTGGGTTGCCACATTGCTACCTGCAAAAACATTAAAAATCTAGCTAACAACCTCTTGTTAGACAGATGCCAAGACATAAAGCTCCACTTGCAAAAATAAAAGCAAAGATTTCATAAGATTTTCTTCAGGATCCTCAAAATCACTTCTTGTTATAAAAGAATGTCATGTTTTCCAATGATTGAGTCCTCACTAAGTCGCTACTGGGGAAGTGGCATTTATTCTGGCTAGTGATTATAGCGACCTTTGACATATTCTTATTTTCGATGATAGAAAAAAAAATGCACACTGACTGAAGATCCCACCAATAAATGTTGGTGTCAGAGAAGGTGGTTGTGCACATTTATAATGCGATGTGGGAACATTTGTGGTTATATCAGTCTTTTGAGAGAACACTGCCCTTTTGCAAAATTTGGGCATTTGCTACGTTGCCACTAGCAAGTCACATGAATTTTTTTGATAGTGACTTAGCGAATGCTGAAAAAACTTGGATGCCCATAACACCATTCATAGTTTTCTTCACATGTGGCTATTCTCAAAACTAACAAGCCTAGGATACAGTACATGCCAAAATTTACCTCATGTTAACACAATTCTCGGTGCCTGATTTCTCTTTTCAGTATCACGGACACATGTCATCAACTTGTTAACTCGTTATACTTATCTTTCGAGCATTTTATCATAGTGAGCTAACAATGACTGTAGATTCAAAATGATCCAACAGTGGGGTAAAACTAACTAAACATGGGCGAGAAAAGAATATTCGCTTATCCTCATATTTTTAAAATTTTCATGCCAGGAAAAATTAAAAGGAATAGGATACAAGGGTTTAACAAAAAATTTTAGAGGCTAATAAAAATGTGACTTAGCTAGAAATCCTATTCACCATTAATGGAGACAATTTGAATTTTCTATTCCAGACAACAAAAATTTATTATGCAAAAATTCAGACCAACAATATCTTACCTTTCTTATTTTCTCCCTCTAATAATACAATGCATTGAATATGATTTTCTTGATGTCCCAACCATAAGATCTTATGATGAAATCATAAAATTAGGGAACCTTAAACTTGTGTCATGATCCCACAATAATAATTGCATCACATCCCTTTGAACTCCAACTTGTGATCAGAAGACAACCAACCCATTATAGCATTCTAAGCCTCGTAACATCACAAGCCTCTAGATTTCACTCTATGATCTCACTTCCATTTCATTTTAGAGAATTGTAGCCCTTTATATTTATCTTTATGACCACATAACAATGGGTCCATCTAAATATCAAATCATTGTGAAATTCTCCTCCTGATCTTACAAAAACTTTATTCGTCATAACATCGTAGGCCTCAAGATGTTCATCTCTAATTTCATGCCAGTCATAGCATCTTCCCATCATAAGATTGTAGCCTTTCATAAGATTGAAGGCCCATTTATCTCCTCACATGATCTTAAAAACCATCATAATATTATACACCACTAGATTTGGCCATCTAACCCTATGATCAGTTGTGAGATCATGGACTCATAACATCACGAGTCTCTAATTCTAGCACCCCGATCTCAAATCATTACGATCCTATGACAATGGACCTTGGCATAACATTGGAGAGCCTACAAATCTATCTCCTAACCACATGATGGCATCATAACATTAGACACCCCAAATTTTTCTCTATGATCTTACGATCAATCGTAAGATTGTAGATCCTCCTCATATGGTTTTATGACCTCATGATGAGGCTCTTGGAAATGCCACTTGGCATAGTGATTTGCATCCTGTTTCAAAATATGTTGACTTCTATGCCAGCTGGTCACACACATGGGCCTCTCCACATATTTATTATGCTTCCCATGATGAAATGTGTCTTTTGAAGACAACTTACTATTGTGTGTTTGAGTATCTAAAAAGGTGATAACTCTCCCTCATCCCCAATGTAGGATATAAGACCTACATATTTTACACATCATCATTATCTTTGCCATGGAACTCTGCACCTATGAATTCTTTCAATCATGCCCCTTCTCTAATATCCTTGAGAACCTGATGGAACACTCTCCTCTTGCTGTATGGACATGGCATGAAGTGCCTTCTCTCATAATGCCACCATCCTATCACTTTTTCACCTTTTAGACTTTAATATTATAGTTAGTTATATATGCATGAAAAGAAATCATAGGGTCTCAAAATGACTCAAGAGTAGGAATGGACACTCAAAATAGGAATGAATTTTTGAGTGCCATTAATGGCTCTATCTGGGATGCATGCCCCTTGTGGGCATGGCAAGAATTTAGATCTTTGGAAGAAGTAGACCACTCAAAATTTTCTCAAACAACTTACTAAAAAAAGAAAACTATTTTATCTATACAAGATGGTGACCCTAGGCCACCCAAACTTTCAAAGCTTCTGTCCTCTTTCATATACCTAATTCTCATTAACATCTTCTTGAGGTAAACTGAATCTTTGATCATCCTTTGTTTCACCCAGAAAAAAAAAATTCTTAATTAGCTCAGTTGGTAAAACAAAATAACTTTCTTGACTTTCATAGTAAATACTCAAGAAATCCTTAATATAATGCTCACAATGAAAATAGGGATCAACATGCTCAAATATACTAGGATCAAACTAATAACTATCTTCAACAAATGAATCATGCATGCTATCAATTCTGGGAAAAGAATCAGACAGACCTTGAAGATGTGTATCTCTAGGTATAGTTGGATGACATTCAAATGAGTACCCAAATTTATACTCACCATTATTATCCTTATCAATGACTGAAACCAATCCAAGGATTTCCATTGATTCTTCACAATCAGCAAATAGATCAATCATATTAAAATAAAACTCACCATAAAAATCCATGCAAGGTGCAGGCAGATTTTCAATAATCATTTCATCTAACACCTTTCCATCATTATCACAATTGAAATGTTGATTAGTTCTTACCTCATACGAATCATCATAAAATTTACTATGAAGTGTAAACTTATTTTCAAGGACAACTCCGTCAAGCACCTCATCTTCAAGCTTAGTTAATACAACATTATTAGAAAATTCACTATCGCAAATGGAAGAATAACAATCTAATTTGTTACAACAGTATGATAGTGTGTCACTATTAAACTCATCCTCAACTAAAACTGAAACCTCCATGTCCTCTTCAAATAATGAATTGATCACTCCATGCAAGGATCCTCTTTGAACATTTTGACAAAAGATGGGTTGAATATCATCAAAATTTCATCATATAAAACATTAGTATACACTTTAAACTCACTACCTATTTCATCTTCATGGAGACTCTCAACATATGAAGAAAAATCAGAACTAGATGAAGACTCGCTTTCTATTTCCTATACTATGCATGTAGTATCGCTAATTACATTCTCTTCATTATCTTGTTTAGGATAACTACTATGAATAGACGATAATTCATTTGTAAACCCTTCACTACATGCTACAACTTTATTATCTGAGGTAGAAACACTTGACAACCCTTCATTGAGATCTTCATATCAAAATTCACTATCATTAGTTGGATTCACCATTTCTTTATCTTTATACCCTGAGGAAAAATCACTCACAAATTCTTCATCAACTAACTATTTTGTATAATGCAAAAACTGAGATGCATTTTCACTTTCAAATTTAAAAAAAGAAATCATATCTTCACTTTCATATGACTATTCACTTTCGTCATTACTTTCTTCTTCTCCTATTGCATCTGAGTCATATGAAGACATCTCAACATCACTATCTTCACCATTCTCATTTATATGATCACTTTCAGCATTATGTTCTTCTAACTATGACTGAGATAACTGTGATTCACATTCTTCATATTGTGTTACCTCTGTTGGGACTAAAAATTGCAAGGTCAATTTTTAGTACCATTGAGAAATCAAGCCCTTAAATGCTTTTAAATGAGATTATACCTGGTTGTTAATCTGAGGCCTAAGAGGTGTTTAATGTTTCTAAAACCTATTATTTAGTGTGTCTATGTGTTCTATGAAGTTAAACTGGCATTTTGAACCATTCTGTGAAGTCCCATTTTGAGCTAGTGTCAAAATTTGCAATTCTGCCCAAGTGTCAAATAGAGACTAGAGGCCCAATTTGCATTTGAATATATTTTACCCAAGAATGTTACATGACCCACCACTTTTCAGATGTTTAGTGTCCATACTAGAGAAGCTATCTTCCAAATTTCAAGTCATTTCTAATCCGTTTGACTAGGTTTTGAACCCCTCAAAGTTGGTCATTTACTGTTTTCTGCACTTGTCTAGTTGTTCACAATTCTGAGAAGCCCTGTTTGACAGACTATAAATTTTGACCAGTTGACCCAAATGATAAAATTCCTTTTGCATCATATTCTAGGGGTCAGACACTTCATGTGTTCTAGGTTTGAGCTTATGAAGAATCCATTTGATCATTTTTCAAACGTGATTCCATTTGCAATTTCTAAAGTTTCACCGGTAGTCAAAACTGCAAATTGATCAGGAGCCCTGTTCGAGATGTCATATCTTTGTTCCTGTGATTGGTAGGATCAAATTTTTTTTTCCCCTATATTTTACCCTAAAAATACTACAAGTGTGTCAATTTTCATGTCTTGACGAATCTGTCTTCACACTTTTCTACGGTCAATCCATTTATAAAAATTGTTATCTTGTCAGTGTTTCCTATCCTATTAATCCAAGTAGCCAGCTTCAGACCTTCGCTAAATACGCCTCGTGATTCATCAAGAGCCCAAATCACATAATTGTTTTCTCCTCATGATAATGTACCAGTGCCCCTATTTCCAGAATCTCAAGTGCCTGTTTGCCTAGTTTTCAAGGCCGAAACCGAACACAATTTCTTTCATTTTGACATGTTTATTTGCAAGTGATTTTAAATAGGCATGTTCAGAGGTCGATATCTTTTGACCCCAATTTCGTCATGAGACAAGATTTGACGGGGTACAAGTATGCAGAACAGAGATTCAATGGGTTAGATTTTAGAGCCTGGTTAGTTGTCTGGATCGGTTTTCAAAGGTAGTCAACAAGCCTCTTGGCACAAAAGTGTTGGTTCGTAGAAAATGATAAAATGAGATTTTAATGATCAATTAATGATCGAAATCAATTCCAGTGGATATTAAAAGGTTAACAAGCCAGTTTGAGGTTTCAGTTGTCTAGGAACAAAATTTTTTTAGTTGAACCTGCTTTTGGTGCCCAGCTAAAATCTGTCTAATTGATAAGGCATGTTGGAATATGTAGAGCATAATAAAGGGTTTGAAGAGTTGTCCAATTATAGTAATGAGAAACATTTGGAGGGATGTGTTAGGAAGCTTATAAATAAGCTAAACACATTCTCTGAAAAAGTAAAGATGCTTGAAGAAGCTAATAATGCAAAGACAGATGAGCATCATTGTCTTCAAGCTATTTTAGATGAAAAAAATATGATATTAAATGAATTAAATAAAAAACAAGACAAGGCCTCTTCAATAGTAGCATCACATAAAGCAGAGATAGACTGTCCGATGGAGCAAAATAGAATAATGAACAGCGAATTAGTAACAATAAAAGATCAAAAGGATGCTTTAAAAGTGCAGCTTGAGGAGGCAGAAGAGGGAGTCTGCAATTTTTAAGAAGTAATGTCTCATTTGAAAGAGATCAGACACTATTCAAACAAAGCCACTACTCTAAAAGGAGGAAGCCAATTCAGTAGCCCATGCAAAAAATAAAATTTCTCAAGGATATGTAGTGATGGAATGTGAAATATGGATCTTGAAATAGCCAAAGAATTACCTTGAAGATTAGATTAGATTTTTTGGAGTAAAAGGTGTGACTTCCAAAGCAGAGGATTCTAAAGACAATATATCTATTATAAATGAATTCGGATGCATCACCATGTTACAATATAATCGGAAGCATAGATTGTAAAACATCTGCCAAGCTATGTTTTTCAACTATAATGTCCCAGTCTTTTTCAAATGCAAGCTCCATCCATAGTAGACCTATGCAAAGCTAAGGCACATAAAGAAAAAAGGACAACTTGTATAAGAGGAACCCGCATAATGCAAGGAGGTGGCATTTGTATAAAGCAAAGCCACACCAATGAGAGGAGTCACCCATGCACTAATGGAGGGGCCCTACTTGATGCTTGTTTATTTGTAAGACCACACCCACAGCAAGTGGTATGAGAAGGAGAGAGCCAATTAAACAAACGATGAGTGATTTTGATTCCAGAATTATGTGAAAATGTTGTGACAATAAGAGTCAACATTCCATAGTGGAGGAAGGCAAAGTTTTTCTTTCCGAATCTGTGAGGCCTCCAAGGGTACCATGATGAATCCCAGTTTTTTGCCTATTGATGAATTGTTGATAGTGAAACAATCACTACCATCTTTGTAACTAGATGAGCAGATAGAATAGGGGATGCTCACACTATCCTCTGCGCTCAAAGTGCTATGTCATACCCAAATCAATGACCACTGGTCAAGGTCAATGGTGTCGCTACTAGTTAATAGAGTGTTCCAAAGATCCTTCTCCGAATGAGCCATACAAAATATTCATCAGTTATTGAGTGTGGATGAATTTTGTGAAAATGTTGCCACCAATAGAGAAATAGTTTATGAAGGCTTCCTTATTGCTCAGGGAATTGTATTTTTCAAAAAAATGAAGCAATCGAGATTAAACAACTTGATTGCCTGCATCAACTGCAAAATTTTGAACTGGGCACAAATAGATTGACTATGTGGGAAAAAGTTAAGAGAAAATGGCCTTTCTTCTTCAATTTTGAAGCAACATTCCTTCCATGTCTGCAAGGCGTAGGTCACAAATAATACATGAAGACATCAAAAGATGCTATGGAAAAAAGGTTAAAATGCAGCAGAGTATATACGTTTGAATGATAAATCCCACATTGAAGGGGCAAAGAAGCCATTAGTTATTTAAATAGAAGTCTACTCACATTTAGTAGTGCATTAAGTAAGAGCCTTTTGAAGGCACGAGGTTGCAAGGAAGGGCCCGCCATGGACAGCCAGGAGGTAGTCAAATATTAAATTTTGAACCAATAAGCATGCAACAAAAGGATGGGTGATGTCAGCAAGGGATAGCCGCCAGATAAGTCAATAATCCAACTAGTCACTATGTCACTAGCCAAAAAATCTAAGAAATTCCAGCTAGCGACTTAGCGAGTCGCCGAAAAAAATCAAAAATCCGATGAAAGATGGATGAGTTCAGATGAAAGGGAATTGTGATACGTGGATAATCCAAGGGTGGTCATTAACTCGCTATGAAAGAGATGCTCACATGATAGTATAGCGAGTTAACGAGAAAATGACACGTGGCAATGGGTCCCATGTTCGATGACATAGCGCTGTGATGGTCAGAGCAAGTCAGAGGTTGACAAGTGGCATTATCTAATTATCTGGAGGGTAAAAGGAAATTTTTAATTCAAAAATATTCCCATGTGTGCACGTTGAATCAATCAAACTCAAAAAATTTGTTTTTAGTTCTTAAATATTCTATAGTTCAAAATATAGATTATTTTTAATTTTTCAATTTTGGCATTTTAATGTGCAAACCTGTGAACAGAGATTGAAACTTCAAACAAACATAACTTGGGAAATTTTTATCAAAAACTAGCACTCCAATATACCATCGAAATTGGGAAGAGCTGAATTTTCTATTTTTGGAGTCAGATTATGCACAAGTGTTCACCGGTTCACGTTGTAGGCCAATTTGTGAAATCCAAGGTATTGGCAACAGAACAAACAGATTTAATCTTTCAGCATTTGAATTAGTTATAAGGTAGTTTTAAAGACCTTTTGGAACCCAAATGTGAAGAAAATTATGCTTAAGCAGTTTTCTTACATTCTAGAAGTTTACATTGAACTGTATTTTCAATTTTATGGTGAATTGATTTTAGTATCAAGAATCAGTTACATCCTTTCATCATTACATTTTGAGATATTTTATGAGCCAAAATGAAAGGATTTGATTTTTAGTTACAGAGAGAAGGTAGAGAGAAGCTTTTAGTTATCTTGGGAAGGAATTCTGAGGGTACACTTGTCAACTACAAATTCAATCCGAGAATTTCCCTCTTCATACATATTCTTTCTTTTTCTCTCAAACAGGTTGTTGGTTGGTTTTCTAATTTCCAATTTTTTGAGCTCTGCCTAGGCTATGAAAGCCACACACCCAACATTTCTCTGTGGTATTCAACATAATTTTATGTTTTATGTTGATAGTTCTAGTCTGTCAGGTGATTTATGAGTTATTTTTTGTACATTTCAAGTATTTGGTTTCAAGGAAAGCAAATAAAGAGCAGAAAAGGTTTGAAGTTCAGTCTAAATCTTGTCTCCTAATTATGGATCTATTATTTTTGCTAATTTGTGATCAAAGAGCATGAATTAGGTTAAATTTCATTTTGAAATGTATGTGATTAAAATGTCTTGCTTATGGAACAAAGAGCCATGTAATTGCTTGGTGTTTGTCACAGGGTTTGCAGATTTCATGATAGGATGTTCTGAGTATGAGATTCATTCTGTAGCAGATGTTTGTTCACAAAGTGAAGGATAGATCAGGGATCTTGATGTAGGAATTATGTCACAGATTACAAGAAGATGTATGGTTATAATTCATGTAATTGCCCAATGGATAAGGCACTGGTCAGAGAAAGGATCATTAAGTTTTGGTGCTCATACTTGGGTCTTGCTGTCATCAACATAATTAAATCACTTTTCCCTTTTATGTTGAAATCTATTCAATGTTAACCCGCACTTAGCTTGCTAGTTTCATGAGTTATGTTCTTAGCTATTTCATGCTTGTGATTCCTGGTTAAGTATAGAAGATTTAGGGGTTTTTATCTGCTTTACATTAGATTCAGTGTATGCTTTGACAACTGGTACCATATAAAGAATCTATAGGTATACCCGCCTAGGTTTTGTAGAGCCTGAAGTGCAGAAGGAGTATAGCCTTATAGTTGGCCCAGGTTCTTGGTGAAGTATGTCCATTATTTGAGATAGCTACCCATAGACAGATTCTTGCCTTGCATACTTGGTTGTTCAAACACTGTGAAATCAGGAGCCAACAACCTCTCCATGGCATGTCAAATCAGCAACATCAAACTCATCATTAGAGACATAACTCTCAACCTCCTCATGTGCACAAGACTAAGATCTAGATGTAGCAACTTCATTTCTAGAAACATTAGCAACATCATCATGTACACAATCAGTACTATAAGAATTTGTTGTTGTAGCTATTCCTTGATCTATAATATCATCACATTCTCATTTCTATCAAAGTCTAAAATACATCTTACTACTATAACATCACAAATATATGTGTCTTCATTTTCATTAGGCACATTCTTCTCTATACACACATTCTGATTTGAAATTTCAATCTGATTATTCATTACAGTAGGGGTGCTGATATTCTAATTTAGAATTAAAGTGTCAACACTATGCTCATCTTTTCTTTCATAACCATTTTACTAGCAATCATTCATAGAAAATTGACCTCTAGTCAATCCATACTTCAAGTTGTTTCCAATATCCATAGTAGACATACAAGCCTGATATAAAGTCTAAGGTTTTTTATCCCTTAACTGATAACTCATTTTCTTATCAAATGCACCAAGATAAACTATTAGACACACTTGGTTATCCATTCTACATTTCCTAGGGATCTCATTCAAGGTTCTTACAAATCTAATATTAAATTGAGGGACAAGTTCACCATTCTTAATATGAATCCTTAAAAATTTACTATATGAATTAGATATGCTTACCCTTTCTTGAAATTGCTTCAGGAAGACTGAATGCAACTCATTCCAAGTTGAAATAGAACATGCTAGTAAAAATTAAAACCAATCTCTAGCATCAACTTCTAAAGTTTGAAAAGTAATTTCATGTGCACATCCTCATGAGCAATCTCATAGTCGCACATCAAGTCATTGAAAACTTGAATATGTTGACTAGCTAAAACAGTATGGTTCCCATTGAATTTAGGCAAAACATTTCTAAGGTCATTAGGAATGACCTTTGGAAATCCATGAATACCATTGAAAAATAATGGTGTGTATCTCTTGGTAGAAAAGGATCTATGATTTTGGTCAATGGACTACATATTAGGTAAAAATAAATCTGCCATCTCTTGCAAACTTACAACTTACCGAAATATTTTTCATAATTTATAATTCATAGTAGATCTAAAAATTCATCTACCAACTTAAATCTCTAGCATATTCAAAGATGTAAATACATTTCCTGAAACTATCTTTCATAGAATATGTTGAGATGCATTAAACACTTCTACTTAGTGCTGAAATACCACTTGATGGAGAAACCTTTCATATAACTTACTTTCCTAAAAAGAAATCTCAAGAAAGAGGAAAATACCTTGACTATGACATGCTTACAAACCTCTTGAATGCTGTGAACAATAGTAGATTCAAATCTTGTCTTGGTTTAGTAACTCTTGCCTAGCATCACCCATTTTCTTTACAACCATTTCCAAGGGCTGGAGATGACTTCTTCAAATCTCCATTCAAACTATTGCAACCTTCACCATACCCTCAACTTCACAATTGCACTAGTGTAGAGATATAACTTTGAGTCGCCACCCACTAAGTGAGAAAAGATTTTCCCAACTTGCACAAAATTGTTAGAGTAAATAATTAATTTATTAATTATTTATTCTATTTACTTGATCTTAATTAGGTAAATGTGTTTATTTAATATTTTTTATTTAATGCATGTAGTGGTTAGTTGTTGACAACACGGGAGTTTGTTCCCTTCTAACATGTTCCACCTTTTGTGGATGTGTGTTGAGTTATCATCCTTATCTTCGACCACCTTCTAGCTTGTTCTACAAGCTTCCATGAGCTCTTTATAAGTGGGCTCCCTCTTTGTATTTTCATATCACATCACATTCTCATTGTAAATACATTTTCTCTTGTGTTTGCATATGTGGTCTCTCATGTCTATTTAGGGTTTTTTCCTTGCTCTATGATCTTCCTCTCCTTGGCTTCTCTTTGACAGGTTTTTGCATGTAGGTGATCTTGGGCATCTTCAGAGTTGGCTTTCATAAACTCTAACATTGTATCAGATCCTTCCGGCTATAGCTTTGTTGAAGGATTTTTGAAGCCGTAATTTGAAGTCACAAACCCTAGTTTGTTTGTGCATTTTTTCTTCAAATCGATAGACTAGCAATTTTTCATAGCACTTTCAGTCCAAATGAACACCGCCATTAGATCCAGAAAGCCGGTTACAATTAAGATTTATTTAAAGCTTTTCAATTTTGGAGACAGAGCTTGGGAAGGAAAATTTATTTACTGTACGGGTCCGATTTTATCAAAAAAATAAAAATAAAATTGTTGCAGGGAGTGCCACCTAGCAGCCACCACTACACTACCACTTGAGCGTGGTTTGCAATAGCGGCCATAGGCAGTGCCACTCGTTCCCTCCACTATTGCAGAGCACCACCAGTGTTTCAACTCCCTCCGACGGCTTAGCCACTATTTCAACACTTCGCTTGACAACCTCTGCTCTGGGCTCCTTAGCTTCGCCTATTTCAATAGCTCTACCGAAGTTCGCTCTGCCTAGGTTCTTTAGCTCTGCTCCACCCACCAGCTCTGCACCACTTAGCCACATCAATGCCTGTGTGGATTTGGAGTACAGTTAGCATGCTCCATGAGTGACATGTGGTAGGGCTGCCACATGGACCCTACCACATTAGCATTTTGCCATGTGGCATCCATGTGGCATCCACGTAGCTACCATGTGCCTTCTTTTTTTGCTACGATAGCTGACGAGCTGTCAACTTTTTTCTAGTGAAATGTTGACGTTAGTACTGCATCAGCCTTCCTTGCACATCTCTAGGGTTCTTTTTTGGAGCTACTATTAGTTTTTTGGCCATAACTTGAGCATATGAAGGTATTTTTTCGATTCAAAAGAAGTGCCTAAAAGCTGATTCTAAGACAGAGACGTTGGTGAATGTATTTTTAGGTTTTAATACATTTTTATTGCCTATTTTTTTGTCAATGTCTGACGTTCTATTTTGACTCTAGCAAACATATCTTTTACGTCTCATGCTCATTTTTTGAAAACTTTATATTTTTGGAAAGCTGGTTCTGTCACCTTTTCAGAAATGTGGTCCTTTTTCCATGTTTTTAGCCCATGCTCTTTCTATCATAGTTTTGGCATTTTTACTATATGGTGGACATTTTGAGTGTTTTAGGCTTGAGGATCATTTTTCTAGCATGGTTTCTTTTTTTTTAGGCTATAATTTCTTGTGTATCAGCTTGTTTTTAGTTTTGATCATTGTAGCTATGATTTTGAAGCACTTTTTTGTATCACACTAAGATAAAGTGCCACTTTTGGATTCCGGTGATCATGAACATTGTTTTTGAGTCAGTTGTACATGCACTATTTTTCATAAAGCAACATGGGGGGGATAGTTGTTTTCTATTTTAAGCATTCTCCCTTTTTTTAGTGAGTGTCCCTTCCATGACATTAGCCCCATGCAGAGTCAATTTGACCGTGTCTTTATGGGTGTTTTGTACCTCTTTCCCTCTCTCGTCATTCTTGGTTCGTCTATAGGAGACTTTGGCCCACCTTCTTAGTTTCTTGTCATCACACCCTGTCTGTATTAAGGGGGGGTTATGTTGTTGTTCTAATGCATATATGGTTTGATGGTTTGATAGTGTGAACTATGTATTCAGTGGTTGATCCTATGTACAAGGCGATTGCAATGGCTAGCTACCTATGCATTTCAGTGAGATGGATCATCTACCATGTAGACATGCTTGGTTTGTGCCTTCTTCTTCTATGGAGGTTCTTTAGATTAGCAATTTGGCAAATTTTGTGGCTTCTTCATGCTTCAGTGATGCTTCTTTATGATCTCTCTTTGTTCCTATTTTAGGAAACATTTCTCTAGTTGGAGACTTCTTCAGTTCTTCACTAGGTTACCTCTATTTGGGGGAAGGTTTTTCCCACATGGTTTTCTCTCTTTCCCCATTTTATAGAGGTTACATTTTGTTGCATTTTACATGGGTACCTAAAATGGCCTCATTGTTGGGACCCACTCTACATTTCATCTTAGTTTTGTGAGCTTAAGGCATTTCCCTAAGTTACACTTAAGGGGGGTGTTAGAGTAAATAATTAATTTATTAATTATTTATTCTATTTACTTAAGCTTACTTAGGTAAATGCATTTATTTAATATTTTGTATTTAATTTATGTAGCGGTTAGTGGTTGACAACACCGGAGTTTGTTCCCTTCTAGCATATTCCACCTTTTGTGGATGTGTGCTGAGTTTTCATCCTTATCTTCTAACACCTTCTAGCTTGTTCTACAAGCTTCCATGAGCTCTTTATAAGCAGGCTCCCTCTTTGTATTTTCATATCACATCACATTCTCATTGTAAATACATTTTCTCTTGTGTTTGCATACGTGCTCTCTTATGTCTATTTAGGGTTTTTTCCTTGCTACATTCTCTTCCTCTCATTGGCTTCTCTTTGATCGGTTTTCACATGCAAGTGATCTTGGGCATCTTCGAAGTTGGCTTTCATCAACTTCAACATGGTATCATTGTAAATAGATTTTCTCTTGTGTTTGCATATGTGGTCTATCATGTTTGTTTAAGATTTTTTCCTTGCTCCATGCTCTTCCTCTCCTTGGCTTCTCTTTGACAGATTTTTGCATGCAGGTGATCTTGGGCGTCTTCGGAGTTGACTTTCATCAAGTCCAACAAAAATAACATGCTGGTCCAAAATTCATAATAAGTACTTTAAAACTCACACACAACCTTGGAATTTCACGCCCTTAAAAAAGTGAAAGAAAACTTATTCTTGACCCTTTAATGCACAATAGCATTTTGTGTTCACTTATCTATTAATAATGTTCAAAGTTACTAATGTCAAGAATAAAGCACAACTGAGAGACACGAATCCAGCATACAAATGAAAGACAAAATACAATTTCTTACTAATGTAGCATTTTCATTGTGTATTTCCCCAATAGAGTAACCATTTTGTTAGCTACTTAGATAGAAAAAACCATGCAAAAATATAGGACTAAAATATATAATTTTACACTAGAGATTCATGTCCTCTTGATAGTGAATTACTTCATAGATTCCCTAGCATGGTCACCATTTTATTGGCTCCTATTTTAATAATTTTGAAAATAACCAACAAACTAGTCTAATACATCTAAGGTTAGTAAATTCCAATAATGGATACACTTGATTGTAGTCCTAGGCCAACTATAAGGATAATTCCTTCTTGCTCAAGCTTTTTTAGACCTATGTGGGTGGACCTCAAATTCTTTATATGGTACTAGTGTAAAGGCATACAATTGAATCTAAATACTATATAAAATTCCTTAATTTTCTGTGTTTATATAAGCATTCATGGGTGAAATAGCTAATGATAGAGCACATGAATCTAATAAACCAAGTGAGGGAAAGCCTTTTAGCTCCTTAAACATAAAGGAAAGATATTCGATTGATAATTTTGATCTTAGCATAACCTGGGTATACAACAATATACAACATGCAATCTCTAAGCTAACTAGTCCCTTATCCATTGGGCATTAACTAAAATTTCACATATAGATAAATACCTAAAGTATACTCATATATTTAGACATCTGATATATCTATTTGACTTTCACACAGACAACAATCTTCATAAAAACTCTCATATTTATTGTAATATCCTTCTGGTGTAACCTACAACCCTGTTAATGTAAACATGCATTTACATGGATCTTTGTTCCAATAGCAAGTTTATATCTAACATACAACCTTAGGAGATTGCAATTGAGTTCGAGCTCTTAGTTCTTAAACACAAAACATTGTAGATAATAGAAGAAGTATATGAGAATCAGAATGAAACTAAAAGAAATAAATCCCTTGCATTAATTTCCTTGAAACCAATGCATCATCTATATGCCAAAATTTAGAAAATACACAAACAATGACTTTGTAATATTAAATGCTTTAAAAGAAAAATGATATGATGTTCATAAGAGAAGAACAATGAGAAAATGGTATCACAATATTGGGAAATGAGTTCAACTAGACTGGAACCACAAAGTAGTTACTATAATGAAAAATATCCAAAAAAGAGAACCTAACTAGTCTCACAATTCTCAGAGAATCTCCAAAGAATTGGAACCCTTAGAAAGAGTAGACAAGGGAGATATATAGGAGAGAAGATATTTCAGGAATTTCCTCTGAAATTGACATTTATCCTGCTAGAAATGTCTTCAATTTGAAGTTGTTGAAACTTATCTTCTTCATCTACCTATAACCAAAAATCATAAATGATGCACAAAAATATCTAATATATATCTCTAAAGCAATTTGCAAAATATCCCATGGAGAAAATTTTAGGTATAAATCCAATCTACATTGGAGCCTTTAAAATTTGATTTAGCCGGTCACATCTACTTTTGCTATGAAATCAACTTGTGTTGTTGCCAAAAACATCATTTGCAACCAACTACAATTAAAACCATCAAATCTCGCTTTATAAAAAATTATGAAATCATATATGATAAAAATTTTATTATATCTGGTTGAAATTTCATTTGCAACAATAAATTTACACTTTTCACTGAGAAGCCCTTGAAAATTATCAATCCTCCTATAGCTACTTCTAGCAAACATCTGCACAAAATTTGATCCTAGGGATGAAAATTTCATTTCTTACCTATTCCAATGGTATATTTTATTGCCTACTTTGAATGAAATTTGTGCCACTGAGAATGAATTGAAAATTTGGCTCCTTGATTGAATCGAAGCATAAAATCAAAAATAAAACTATATAGTCAAAACCATATAATATTATTCAAATTATAACCCTTTCAACATCCACACATTGAATATCTCTAAACTTTTTAATTTTTAAATCATTTATCCAATCAACCATTGCAACCTATCCATTCTCCATTAGTTGAAATGCCCAAGTAGGTCCCACATCATATTGCATTTTGAAATATTTTAATCATAGTATCTTACCTTTCTAATTTTTTCCCTTTGATCATATGATGCATTAAATCTAACTTTCCTATTGTCTTGATCATATGATCTTACAATGAAATTGTAACATTGGGGAATCTTAAAACTTGTGCCATGATTGCATGATAATCATCGCATCGCATCCCTTTGAACTCCACCTTGTGATCACAAAAAAATTGACTCGCCATAGCACTGTTAGCCTCATAACATCACAAGCCTCTAGATTTTTCTCTACGATCTCAAGACCATTTCATTTCAGAGCATTGTAGCCTTTTGCATTTATCTTTATGACCACATGACAATGGGTCCATCAAAATGTCAAATCACATTGAAATACTCCTCCCGATCTCATGAAAACCTTATTTATTAGAGCATTGCAGGCCTTGAGGTGTTCATCTTCAATTTCATGCCAATCATAGCATCTTCCCATCATAGGATCATAGCCTTTCATGAGATCAGAGGCTCATTTATCCCCTCACATGATCTTGTGAAACCATCATATAACTGCACACCACCAGATTTTGCAGTCTAACCCTATAATTAGTCATGAGATCATGGCCTCATAGCATTGTTAGTCTCTAATTCTAGCACCCTGATCTCCCATCATTATGATCTTAGAACAATGGCCCTTGGCATAACATCAAAGAGCCTACAAATTTTTCTCTCAACCACACAATTGCATCATAACATCAAACACCCCAGATTTTCCTCTACGATCTTATGATCGATTGTAAGATCATAGATCCTCCTCTTTTGGTTTTATGACCTCATGACTGGGCTCTTGGAAATGCCACATGGCATGATGACTTTTGCTGTCTTTCAAAATATTTTGACTTCTATGCTAGTTGGTCACACACATGGGCCTCTCCACGTACATGATGTGCATGCCACAAAGAAATGTGTCTTTTCAAGACAACTTACTATAGCATCTTTGAGCATTTAAAAAGGTGACAACTCTCCCTCATCCCCAATGTGTAATATAAGACCTACATACCCTGCATATTATCATTAATTTTTCCATGGAACTGTACACCTATGAATTCTTCCAATCATGCCCCTTCTCTAATATTCCTAAAGACTTGATGGAGCACTCTCCTCTTGATGTATGGATGTGGCATGAAGTCTCTTCTCTCATAATACCACCATCTTATCACTTTTTGACACATAGGCATAATTGTAAAACTGAACACTACTCAAAAAGAATCTTTGTAGAATGTTTTAGAATGTCAATTTATCATCATAGAATGTATATGTAGGCTGAATGTAGGGTGTTAGAAACATAAAACACATTTCAGACTTTAATACGATATCCAGGTATATATGCATGAAAAGAAATCATAACGGCTCAAAATGACTCAAAAGTAGGAATGGACACTCAAAATGGGAATGCTATTTTGAGTGCCATCAGGTACAAGAAACAAAATCATCTGAATGTTTTAACAAAGAAATACCTCTTCCCAAAAGTTGAAACCAAAAGGAGTAATCTATATGATATGTTAATAAAGAGTCTTGATTTCACCTAGCCCCTAGACTGACACAACTTTTAAAGTAAACAACCTTGCAAAAAATAGACACAATTGCATAAATAATTTTGTTTCTATTTTTTATTTTTTATTTTCATTTTCATTTTCTACTTTTAAGCTTTATAGTAATATTTTAGCAACTGGTCATTGACTATCAATGAGACTAATTCCCCTTGCACAAAACGTAGCCTAAAATTATTTTCTCCCAATATTTATACAATTTGATAAGCATCAATCCATAAACATTGAAACTTATTATGACTACTTGACTTCTCTTTTTTCTTGTCCCAAAGGAGAACAAGGTCAGATGTTCTAAAAGATTTGATTGTGACCTACTTTTTGAACCATCATTTATTGATATCTTAATGTTCTTCCATATGCTTTGAAGTAGTTCTCCTTTTCTTATCCAATTCCAAGAGATTCATTAATATGAATTGAGCTTTTTTAGCATCCTCAACATACCCACTCATGAATTTCAAAATTGGAATCCTTAGATCAATTGGGAATCCTAGTTCCTATCCATAGATGAGTAAATAGAGAGATTACCCCGAAGCATTTTGAATCCTAACTTTGTCCATCCTTAATGCATATTTCAACTGAGTGTGCTAATCTTCATTTTCCTATAGCAATTTCTTTATCACTGTAATCAAGTTCTTGTTGGTGGACTCAACCACACCATTCCCTTGGGGATAGTAATTAGATGAGAACTTGATTATGAACTAATTGTCTAATGCACATTAAATAAGGAAGATTGATAAAAAAAATGACCCATTATTGTATCGAAGGAAGAATGATATACCAAATCTTGTGCCAATGTGTTCTTCCAAGAAATTATTAACCACTTTTATTGTGCAATTTTGAATTTTTTTAGCTTTTGTCTAGCGTGTACAATAGTTTGTAGAATTGAGGATGAACATATGTCCTATAGATTATCATAGGTTTAGTAGTCATATATAGTCTAGGCCCCACCCAAAAAATGGGCATACCTCAAATATTGGTTACAGTGGCATGGTTGGATGTCTTTCTCAATTGGAACTTGTTTGACAAATGTGGCAAGAAAATAAATGTTCTAATGTATATCCTTCAAGATGGTAGGCTAAAAGTAACCTGATCTCAAAATCATGTGAGTTATAGCTTCTACTGATCTATTTCCCATGCCATTCCTATCATTAAATTGTTCCAAAACTTTTTTTGATTCTTTGAATCCCAAAGCTTTCAAATAAATTCCCTCATAGTTTCTTTTGTAAAATTTCTATCTTGAAGCATATAGGATTCACCTTTCATCTTGAGTCATTTACACTCAAACCCATTCATCTAGTGAGGGTATTGATTCTATAGAAGATAATAGACAATATCTTGATATCACACATCTATAACTATTCCTTGATCAATAAACACTCGAGATACTATGATTTTTAATTATTTCTCAATATCAATTTCATCATCAAATTTGTTTCCATTATTAGCATTAATATCATTGTCAGTGATCATCTTAGTTAGTCCTTATCCTCTCACTAGCTTCATACGAGGGCTCATAAACCCTAGGAGAACCAGACCATAATCTTGACCCAAAAACTCCTTTGACAACTCTAAAAGAGAAACAACACAAAGAAAGAAATATACAAGGACTATACAAGAGACACAAAGAATTCTTAAAATGTACACAAAGTACCCTAGTCTACTATTAATGGAAGAAATAAGTATTTTAGCAAAAGTACATCTTCAAGAGCTATCCATGAACTAGAAACTCAAGAATATTGTCTGATAGATCCTTAAAAATATAGGAGTCTTCTCCCCATATGGCTTTAATTAGACAGGTACCTAACCATATAGGATCAAACTTCCCATGCTTTCCCTTATCCTTAATCCTGACATTCCACATGAGGACTAGATCTTCAATGTAAAATTTCTTGCTCATTATTCTTCTGTCATAGAGTGCTTTGACATGTAATTGCAATTTTTGATTCTTGAGAGAAGCTTCCTTCCTAGTTTCAGTTATCCCTACTAACTCATCCAACCTCTACTACATACCATCAATAATGTCCTCATTATACATTTGAATGTAATTATATAGACCTACTAGGTTGTTCTAGGGCATCCTTGCCTGAAACCCATATATAATATCAAAAGGTACTACACCTATAGCTTTGTTTATAGTTACTCTATCAGCCCATATTGCTAACTACAATTTGGAATCGCAAGCCTTCTTATTATCTTCCAGAGTCATTTTCATGACTTTTAACAAGCCTTTATTTGTGGATTTAGCTTGTCCATTTTTCTTGTGGATGATATGGGGAAGATGCTAACCTTGTTATACCATATTTTTCATAGAATTTTATGAATTCCTCAAAGCTAAAATACATTGCATGATGTAGGTACACTCTGCTATGACTAACAAAGGTATGCTCTGATACCACTTGATGGAGACACAACCCAAGCATAGAATGGACACAACAAGAAAAGGGAAATTGTATTAACTATGAAAATAAGCTAGTACATTCAGTACAGAGAAAATAGACTCCAAAACATGCCCTAAGGGCTTACAATAACACAAAACTAGAGATAATTTCTCCTTTTGGTATCTCCTCTCAAACTCCACTCCGAACTGCCTTTTACAATGCTAGTAATGTCCTTAAATAGACCCCAGAGGGTTAAGGACTAGGAGTACATTCTAGAAAGTGCTAGTAGGCATCCACTGACCAAGTAGAAGGCTCCAGAAGCCATGTTAGAAGTTGGTGCAAATCTACAAGAATCCAAAAATGGTAACCAAACTTCCAAGAGGCATAATGTTTGAACCATAGCTCTGATTGACGAACCGTTTACATTTTTGGAAAGCTCTCAAAGTGCTCTATAGCCCTATGGACGAACTTCACTTTTCCACCATTTTTAGGCCCTTTTCAAGGTCATTTAATGACCCTAACCTAACTTTGAAGCATTCTTAGGGGTCTCCAGAAATTGAAAAATTGCAATAACTTTCAAACCATGTGGCCTTTTGACCTGATTCTTTTTTTGGAATGCTCTAAATTAAAATTACATTCATCCAGCCAATTTACACCTTCTAGTTCACCAAGATGATGGCTTAATTACATACTCATATTTTTTTAGCATTTACACGTATCCCAAGGTGTTCAAATACTCTATCCTAGAACACTGATAGTGGAACTGTGAGAGTTGGAACCTTTATTTGACCCAAATGGGTATTCAAAAATGAAAACACATGAAATAGAAACTAAGTCTAAGTACATTTTTTTTTGGGTGACACAGGATTGCCCTTATACCTCTAGATGCTCCTGCATGAGACACCCAGGGTAGATTAAAAAGTGACCCTTTCACTTTATGAATGGTAGAGGAAATTCCAAATGGGAAACCTTAGCTGCTGAAATCCAAGTTGAGTCCTCTATTGGTTGTCCTTTCCATGTGACCAAATACTCTTCATACTACTTATTTCTGGTACTCCTACCCACACAATGATCTAGAGTATCTTCTATGTCCTCCTTCTTAGAAGTAGGAATTGTACATGGCTCTAACATCAGTTCCTCATTTGCACCATCATCATGATACTCTACTAAGTTTGCAATGTTGAAAATAGGAGAAATGTGAATACCATCTGGCAACTCCACCTCATATGCATTTCCTGAGTCATGTTTCTTCAGAATTTTGCAGGGGCCAAATTTCTTCATTTTCAGCTTGTTGTAAGTGCCGACTGGAAATATTTCTTTTCATAAGTGTACCATGACTAGATCCCATACTTGGAATTATTTATGTCGTCTCCTTTGATCATCCCTAGCTTTATACTCTTGATTCATCTTGGTGATGTGTGCTTGAACCTCCTCATATAGACACTTGATATGTTCAGCAAATTCTTCAGCTTCAGCACTTGTCCTATCCCCTTGCTCTATCTTCCTCAATTCTGGTGTAGTCCTTGGGCTATTTCCATATACAATTCAGAATGATGATCTACCAGTACTCCTATTTACAGAGTTATTGTAAGCAAACTCAGCTTGTGGTAGAATCAAATCCCACCCCTTGGGCTTATCCCCAACTAAACATCTCAGCAAATTGCCCAAACTTCTATTTACCACTTCTATTTTGTTGTCAGTCTATGGGTGATATGTGGAGCTGAATTTCAAGTTTGTTCTCAACTTTTTCCACAATTTTCTCTAGAAATAGCCCACAAATTTAGTGTCTCTGTCAAAAGCTATACTCCTTGGAAGACCATGTAGTCTTACCACCTCTTTGAAAAATAAGTCTGCAATATGGACAACACCATGAGTTTTGTGGCATGGAATGAAATGTGTCATTTTGGAGAACCTATCAACCACCACAAATTCTAAGTCACTACCCCTTTGTATCCTCAGCAATCCAAGAACAAAATCCATACTTATGTCATCCCATGGCTTTGATGGAATAGGAAATGGCTAATATAGTCCAGTATTGTGGCTAAATCCCTTGGTAACTTGACAAACCTGGCAACTCTGTACAAACTTCTTCACATCTTATGAAATCTGAGGCCAAAAATAATGTTCTCTAAGAATGGCAATGGTCTTATCTCGACCAAAATGTCCTGCGATCCCTCTATTGTGTTTCTCTTTAATCAAATTTTCCCTCATGGAACTCCTTGGAATGCACAATTGGCTGCCCTTGAATAACATACCATCCTGAATCAGATAGTCTAACCACTTAGGTCTATCTACAGCAACAGGCTCTTTACAAGCTTTCAATGCTTCAGCAAAATCAGGATCTTCAGGGTACAGATTCTTGAGTTCATCAAATCCAACTACTTCAACCTACATTACTGTAAGCAACAACTGTCTCCTGCTTAGTGCATCTGCAACCCTGTTAGATTTTCCACTTCTATGTTTCAACATAAATGTATAGCTCTGCAAGAACTCTATCCACTTCATATGCCTCTGATTCAATTTACCTTGGCTATTTAGGTACTGTAATGCCTGATGATATATATACAAAACAAATTCATTTGGAAATAAATAATGCCTCCATTTCTTTAAGGCCTGAACTATTGCATAGAACTCTTGATCATAAATAGAATACTTCTTCTTTGCATCATTCAATTTTTCATTAAAATATGCAATAGACTTACCTTCTTGGCTTAATACAGCCCCAATAGTGCTGCCACTAGCATCACAATCCACCTAAAACACCTTTCTAAAATCTAGAAGTGCCAACATAGGCTGTTCTGTCACCTTCTTCAGCAATTCAAAACTTCTCACAATTGCTGCAATCCATTTGAACTCTTTTCTATCCCCTCTTATTGTGTCAGTTAGGGGTGCACATATGCCACTAAAATTCTTAATAAACTTCTTGTAAAAACTAATTAGACCATGGAATGATCTTACCTCAGTAGTAGACCTTGGAGTAGGCCATTCCAAGATGGCTTTTACCTTCTCTAGATCCATTTTAAGACCTTCAAGTGATATAACAAACCCCAAATAGACTAACTCCCTTTTTGCAAAGATACACTTCTTCAAATTAATTAACAGTTTCTCTTCCCTTAACCTTACAAGGAAACTACAAATATGTAATAAATGTTCTTCCAAAGTCTTTCTGAAAATCAAAATATCATCCAAATAGACAATAACAAATTTTCCCAAGAACTTCTTAAGTACCTCATTCATAAGCCGAATGAAGGTGCTTGGGGCATTCATCAATCCAAAGGGTATGACTAACCACTCATAAAGACCCTCCTTAGTCTTGAAGGTTGTTTTCCACTCATTTCCTTCTCGAATCCATATCTAGTAATAACCACTCTTGAGATCTATCTTTGTGAAGTACTGAGCTCCACTCAAGTAGTCCATAAGATCATCCATTCTTGGCAAAAGAAACTGATATTTGATTGTTATCCTATTTATAGCTCAAGAGTCTGTACACATCCTCCACTCTCCACCCTTCTTTGGTGCTAGTACTACAGGTACTGCACATGGACTCAGGCTCTCTTGAATCAAGCCCTTCCTCAATAGTTCCTTAACCTATCTATTTAGCTCCTCAGTTTCAGTAGGAGTCATCCTATGAGTAGCCTTGTTAGGCAAACTAGCTCCTGGGATTAAATCTATCTGATGACTGATTTGCCTTACTGGTGGCAATCCTTCTAGAACATTATCAGAGATAATATCTCCAAAATCACCTAGTAAATTTGAAACTTCAAGTGGTATTTCACTACTACCTTCTTTATCTTTCTTAGGAATCAAAGCATAGCACATACGTTGATGTTTCATTCCATCTAAAAACTTTCTTCCATCAACAAGAAAAATCCTAGCATTGCTACATACCTTTTCACCTTCCTTTTTCATGGGCTTCAGTTTGTGGTGAACTCCATCTTTTGTTAGAGAGTACGTGTCTGCATGACCATCATTAACTGCATGCCTATCAAACTGCCATGGTCTACTAACAATAGATGGAAAACATCCATTGGAATAACATCACAGAGAACTTCATCATGGTAACTCCCAATTTTGAATTTCATGAGACATTGTTCACTTACTAGGACCTTATGATCGTCTTTCACCCAAGAAATCTGATAGGGCTGGGGATGTATCTCCCTCTTGAGCTTCAACTTAGAGACCATCTCCTCTAACACCAAGTTGTCAGTGCTACCACCATCAATGATCACATCACAACATTTGCATTGGGTATGAAATAAACTCCTCCTTTGTCCTGGTTCAATCTCACCACTTAGTAGGACCGTTTCATTAACTAAAGTCTCTCCTCTTTCTACATCCTCTTAATGTGATGACTATGCATCCTCATCCACATGAGAAACCCTAGCTTGACCCTCAGCTCTCCTATCTATCCTTCCTTGTCATTGAGGGAATTCAAAGGCATGATGACCTTCTTCATTGCCATGAAAATAGGTATCATGGAATCCTCCTCTTCCTTTTCCACATCCTCTACCTCTTCCTCTCTAATTTCCAAAGTCTTGATCATGGGAGTGGTTGAAACCCTCATTCCTTTGGTTCCTACTAGTACCCACATCTTCATTTTTCTTTTGAATTTCATTTCAACCTCTAGATGACCTACCACTTCCCCTTCCTCCTTAAGCATGCCCTCTTTGTCTCCCTTCAAACCTCTTATTTGGCTTCTCTTCAACTGTTAGGAAAAATTAGTATGCATCTTCAACATTGGTCATTCTTACCAGACTTAATTCCTCTTGGATGCTAGGTCGCAACCCACTGATATAATGAGCAATCTTCTCCTTATTTTCTTCTACATGCCCTACTCTAATAAAAAGTTGATAAAACTCCTCTATATGTTCTTGGATTGATCTTCCTGCTTGTTTTAGCCCATGCATCTTCTTAAACAAATCAAGCTTGTAGTCCACAGGAATGAACTACTTCTTCAATTTGTCCACCTTGTGATCCCACCTTGTGATCTTCTCCTTTCCTCTTCTGCTTCTTTCCAATAGTGCTTTGGGCATGGCCTTTTAGTTTGGCCTTTGAAAAATTAACCCTATCTTGGTCCCTGATATCCTCATACTCAAAGTATTCTTCCAGTTCATTGATCCTATCGATCAACTCATCTGGTTTCAAATTTCCTGAAAATACACCCACATCAATTATAGGTCCTTTCCCAAACTTAGTAATGGCCCTAAAAATCCTTTCCTCTGCCTAATTTAGAACTTCCTTGTCAAATTCCCCTTCTAGTCCAATTTCTTCTTCTTCATTGTCATCCTCACTGTCGTCACCTGCGCCAACATTTGTCCCTCTATGGAGCTCCTCCTGCAATGCTTGTACCTACCTTTGGAGGGCTCTAACCTCCTCAAGATTAACAAATCCGACCCTTCCACCATGCTCTCTTCATGGAGGCATCTTCTTAACTCAAACCCACAACCACATAGTCCTAGTACAAATTGCCTCATAGTCGGCACTCTATCTACACACTCAGAAAAACCAGCTCTGATACCACTGATGTAGGTATGCTCTACTACCACTAACAAAGGTATGCTCTGATACCACTTGATGGAGACACAATCCAAGCACAAAATGGACACAACAGGAAAAGGGAAATTGTATTAACTGTGAAAATAAGCTATTACATTTAGTACAGAGAAAATAGACTCCAAAACATGCCCTAGGGGCTTACAATAACATAAAACTAGAGATAATTTCTCCTTTTGGTACCTCCTCTCAAAATCCACTCCGAACTGCCTTTTACAATGTCAGTAATGTCCTTAAATAGACCCCGAAGAGTTAAGGAATAGGAGTACATTCTAGAAAGTGCTAGTAGGCATCCACCAACCAAGTAGAAGGCTCTAGAAGCCACATTAGAAGTTGGTGCAAATCTAGAAGAATCCAAAAATGGTAACCGAACTTTTGAGAGGTATAAGTTTTGAATTGTAGCTTCGATTGACGAACTATTTACATTTTTGGAAAGCTCTCAAAGCGCTCTATAGCCCTGTGGACTAGCTTTGCTAGTCCACCATTTTTTGGCCCTTTTGGAGGTCATTTAATGCCCCTAACTTGACTTTGAAGCATTCTCAAGAGGTCTCCAGAATTCAAAAAATTGCAATAACTTTCAAACCGTGGGGCCTTTTGACCTGATTCTTTTTCTGGAATGCTCTAAATTAAAATTACATTCATCCAGCCAATTTACAGCTTCTAGTTCACCAAAATGATGGCTCAATTACATAGTCCTATTTTTTTGGCATTTACACATATCCCAAGGTGTTCAAATACTCTATCCTAGAACACTGATAGTGCAACTGTGAGAATTGGAACCTTTATTTGACCCAAATGGGTATCCAGAAATGAAAACACATGAAACAATAACTAAGTCTAAGTACATTTTTTTTTGGGTGACACAGGATTGCCCTTATACATCTGGATGCTCCTGCATCATTGCATTATCTGTTAGAATCTTCTAAGGGCATCAAAATATTGAAATGATATTATTGAGAAGAAAATCATTCACAACCTTACTATTAGGAGTCCTTGTTGGAATAGCCTCTACCCACTTTGTAAAATAGTTAGTAGCTACTATAATCCATGAATAACTAGTGCTAGACTTAGGAGAGATTTCTCCTATAAAATCCATCCCCCGTTTATAGAATGTTGCTTGAACCTCAACTAGTTTTAGTGGACTATTTGATAAAAATTTCAAATTTCCTACAAATTTTTGGCAAGCATCACACTTTCTAATCAATACCTGAGCATCTTTGAAAAGGGAAGGTCACTAGAATCCATCTCTCATCACTTTGTGGGTAGTATTTTTGGCCATATAATGTCCTACACAAACTCTAGCATGCATTTCATTAAATATCTCTTTTGATTTGTCTTGATCAACACATTGTAGTAGCACTCCCTTAAAATTTCTCTACCATAAATTGTTCCTAACAATAATATATCTGATGGCTTGTAATTTTGTACTTCTCTTTTCATTTTGTGTCAAATGGGAAGGAGCCTCCATGTCTTACAAATAATATATATAACATTGGTATACCATTCATAGTGGTCCATATCACATAAGTCTAATCTCAAGTCATCTGCTACTACATTTATCTAATTAGCATCCAAGTTGGATTGAGCCATAAAATTTTCTAGCCCTTGACCTCTTACCAATTTTTTTGATTTGGATCCTATTGATCCATCTATACCTTCTACCTAACACCTCTCACTAAGAAAAAATGTCTTTTATAGCTACACTAGGTACAAATGTAATTACAATGGTGCCTACCAGATAACATCTAAAGGCCTTTACAAATTTTACCAAGGCATAAGCCTATTTCTCATTGATTTCATACTTTATTTTAGTAGGCTACAAGGATTTTCAAAGGAATTCAATTGTTTGTTCATATCCCTCCTCATTCTTTGGGAATAAAACAACAACCACAACATGGAAGGATGCAAAAGAAAATATATGCATGCGCTTTGTGTAATTTGGGATCCTAAGGAATGGAGCATTCTTTATAGAAATTTTAATGTCCTAAAAGGCTTGTGAAAGTTTGCCATCCCAATTAATAGTATCTCCCTTCTTGAACATTTTGGATATAGGTCTCCTAGTTTTAGCAAAAATTGTAACAAACCTTCTTAGAAAATTGACTTGCCTGATGAATGATTGCAATTTTTTTGCATTCTTTAGTTTAGGCACCTTATCAATGGATTCCACTCTTTCAAGATCAATCTTTACACCATCCTTTGACACTATATGTCCCAATAGTCTTCCCTTTGTCACCCCAAATGTATAGTTTTTTAGATTCAAAGATACCCCATATTCCAAGGCTTTGATGAAAATCTTCACCAAATGTCTGCAATGGTCCTTAGCCTTCTGAAAGTATGCTGTGAGGTTATCTTGATACACTACAATTAACTTGACAATTTAATCATGGAAGGTGACAAGCATAGCCCTTTGAAAAGTTGCACCCGCATTAACCAACCCAAATGGCATTCTGACATATACATAGGTACCTCATGAAGTTGTAAAAGTTGTTTTAAAATATTCATTTTCCTTTACAGGGCCCTAACTATATCTCAAGAATCCATCCATCATCAAAATCAATTTAGAACTAATCACTTGCTGCAACATAGCTTCCATGTTTGGTAACCCATAATTGTCTTTTAAGGAAGCAATATTCATATTTTTGAAGTCTACACACAACCTTATGTCTCCATTCTTCTTTTTGATAGACACCAAATTTTAAACCCAAGTAGAATGCCTAATTGGTTTGATTATCCCTCCATCCCTTAGCTTCATTAACTCTTTTTTCATTTTACGGGCTAATGTAGGATTCACTAGTCTTTGTTTCTACCTAAAAGGTTTGGCATTATCTTTTAGTGGTATGAAATGTTGGAATAGTTCTTCTCTATAGGCCTTAACATCATCATATGACCATGCAAAAACATGTGTGTACTTTCTCAACAAGTAAACTAAAAGGTTTCTGATTTTAGCAGATAAATTTTGATCAATACAAACTTTCTTTGGAGCCTTTGATGTACCTAGGTTTATTTCTTCCAGTTCTTGAACTTATGATCTGTAACTCCATGTTTTACCCTATCTTGGTTGTCAAACACGTTCTCTAAAATAATCAATCATTTAGGTGCTATATTAGTCTTCAACTATATGATCTCTTGACCAAAATTTGTTTCATTACCATTTGTGGCTTCAATTAAATCACTACAATCTAATTCTTGACCATGGTATTTGTCCTCACATAAAATGAAATTTATGATATCTTTATCATCCTCAAAGATTTTCTAGTGCTTTATATTGTTGTCGGATACAATTGATTAATTATGTGTTGTCTTTGATGTCACACAAATGTAATAATCATTATCAGTTAGTATATGTCAAGCTAACTTGGGTAGTGAAGAAAGTTCTCAGTGTCTATAGAGCATTACTATGTTTTCCTCATTCAAAAGGTAGTGTCTACCAAGTTCACTTAGGCATCAAAAGAAAATTTTCAGAAAGTTAGTGTTAATCAAGATCACTTGGGTAATGAAGGAAAGTTGGATGGAATAGTGCTTACCAAGCTAACTCAATTGCAAAAGGATTTTCATTAGTTTTTAGTGTTAACCAAGCTTCTCTTGGTTAACAAAGGAAATCATTTTTGAGTTAGTTTCTACTGAGTAGGGTTGGCTAACAAAGGATTTTCTTATTTTGTTGTATTAGGCTTAATTGACCTATCTATTGATTCCAACCAACTAAGGTGATGAGTATTGATTATTGTAAATTATATTTGAGCCAACTTGACAAATATAAGGTAAAGTTGTGATTTCAAGTGTGTGTGAAGCTGTGCAAGAGAATGTGAAAATTAGGGAGTGACTGAAGATCTATTGGTGAGTAGAGGAAGTGAATTTGAAGGATAAGAAAAATATCCTTTGCTACAACAAAGCCATATTTGATCATGAAGGGTCAAGATAAGCTAATAGAGAGACCTAAAATCAACAAATTAGTTGTAGCCAAATTAGGTCATCTCATCGTTACTCTCTAATCATTGTAATAGTGATCTAAATCTCCAAAAAGAGTTGGCTTAATAGCTATTTTCAAATCCTTTAACAATGTGGCAATTTCATTGAATTGTTCTCAAGACCTCTAACCAAGTCACTCCTAATAGGGTGATTAAATCGTTTAATAGGTTCACACCTTATAGTTTGTTTTATAACATTTAATAAGGTTGGCTTCTAATAGAGTTCACTTTAGAAGAGTGAAAATCAGTAACTAGTTGCTATTGGGGGTTTTTCCCAAATCAGGTTTCCACATTAAATCCTAGTGTCAAATGTGTTCATGCTATTTTCTTTATGTGTTTTTAACTAAGTTAAAGTAATGGTAATCATAGGTAACATCTAATGGTTTATATGTTAATCTTTTATCAAGCTAATCCAGTTATTACTGAGTTACAACATTCTATGTATTTACCAAGATTCAACAATATTCAATTATCTATTTGCATTTTATAATAATCTCTAAGGGATCTGAGATTTATTTTTGTAATAATTGATTCACCCCTCCCCTCTTAGTTACTCCTATTATATTTCCAATAATTGCTAGGTATGGAAGGCCAATTCAAAACCTCAATTTGTGAAATTCATGCAAATGATACATCCTTGGGTTTGATAGCTACATTTTCCAATAGATCAACCATCTTGTTCTAACTTCTATCCCTCCAAGAAATTCCAAAAGCATCAAATAGTTCAATTTGATCCCACACAATATTTCTATATTATTTCAACCTTTTTTTCTTGGAGGCATAGGTTTCCTTTATTTGTGAAATAACCAATTCAGAATCACCTATGACATGCAACCTTTTGATTCCATGATGGTTTACAACTCTCAATCCTAATATAAGAGCCTCATATTTTTCTATATTGTTGGTGCATGAAAAATTCAATGTGAATGAATATCTAAATGTGTTCTTTTCAGGGGAAACAAAAACTACTCCTACCCTTGAGCCTTCTATGGAGTTTTCCCCATCAAAGTACATGGTCCATAGAATTGGGGAGTCCATGCAACATTCAACTTCATGTGCAATCATAGCAAGAATTTTCTCAACTTCTTGAATAATCAATTTTTCCCTGAATGCATTCACAGAAATGTCTAGGAAACAAGTAGAATCCTTATCAATTTCTTCCCCAAGGATATGATTGACTGTCAGCTCCCTATCTAGCCAGACATCCTTATCACTTATATGAAAATTTCCTTAAGAAAAGTCACGTTGTATGCTACCTCCTATAGGAGCACTCCATTTTATAGACAACAAAATTCCATAGTGTGGAGTAATATCTACTACAAGGACTAACATTTTTAATTCTACATCAAGGTATGCAACTAGCTTGAATGGTAATGCATTGATAATACCTATGATTGGGACTTCCCTACCATTCATACCTCTGCATCTGCCTTTTTTGGTGTCTATCTTTAGACCTAAAGCTTCGATAACTTTGAAAGGCATGATGGTATTAGAGGCTTCTAAGTCAATCATGCAATTTTTTAAAGTCTTCCTTTTTATAATCAGACTAAGAAAAAATGGGTCAATATCTTGTAAATAAGCCATAGATGAATCATCTAAGAACATTTGGTGAATTTTGCAGATAATTCCATTATCGTCAACTACCATTTGGGTTTATTGTGTGACATTTTATTCAATAGTATCTCTACTACTACCTATTCCATTTAACCATGACAAGGGTTCACTCTTATACTCATCAATTCTAAATAATTTGGATAAGGGTACTTTGACATTTATTTGTGGCATCATAGATATCATATCAATAGGCTCAAATACAGTGGGCTTTACAAGCATACCTAGAGTAGAAGCCTTTTGGACAAAAAGCACTATCATTTTCTTAATAATGTCAAGTCTTGTCTCTTATCTCACAAACTTTCCTTTACTATCTCATTTGTTTGAAATTGAACCTTCTTCTTAGGCTCCCATTTCCTAGCCTTACTATCTCTTACCTTTGATGTATCCATATTACTTTTCTTGTTTTAATCCTTCATATTATGGGTAATATCTTTTATGAATATACCAGAAGGCTTACCAAATTCATTACCATTTGTCCTATTTCTCAAATTATAATTACTATAGACTTGAGAAATCATTTATGTGGTAATCTTGTCAATCTCCTCTTTAGAAGGCATTCTCAAACTTATACGATCAATGGCTGAGGATGCAACAGACACCTTTTCTTAATCATAATTCTCATCATCTAAAAATATTTATTGATGGTGTAGCTAGTAAATTGCTCTCTAACTAGTAATGCCATTTTCATTTTCCTCTAAATCAAAATCTACATAGTCATCATGTTGGTGTTTGAAAAAGCTAGAGGGTTTTCAATTATCCCAATGAGAATATGACACATCTAGGGGCAGCTAACTCCCATCTTTGACATGTCATTTCAAACACTGAGCCAACTATAAGGCATGAGCCTTCTTCACTTCAGGCTTTGCAAGACCTGGGTGGGTTGACCTTGAGGTTCTGATGAATGGTACCAGTGCAAATTAAACATAAACTTGAACCTAATTACTGTAGATGAAATCCCATATATCTCCTAATAACTCATGAAATGACACAGATCTAAAGTAGCTAAATGCAAATCTATGAATCGCATAAGCTAAGTGAGGGTTAAAATGTTCTAGCTCTTCAACATAAAATGTAAAGATGATTTGAATTTGATTTTGATTTTATGTGAGTGGGGAAAGTGTATGAAAACCAAGTATGAACAATAGACTTATGATCCCATAATAGATCAGTGCCTCATCCATTGGGCTATTCATGAATCATCCTTATGCATTTTGGATATCTATAACACAATTCTTATGCGAAGACTCTAGATCTATTCATTTACCTTATAAATTGGATATCAATGTTAAATCTAAATCTCATTCTTACCTAATATCCTCCTCAATAAACCTACAACCCTGTTAAATCTCTAAAGAATTTACATAATTCCTTAAATTATAAGCAATAATGAAGCAACATACGGCCTTAAGGGATTGTAACTATGATCCAGACACTTTGTTCAAAGACCATAAAACATCACAACTCAATTGAGAAAGGAGACAAGATTTAAACTAAAACTAAACACTTATTGTTCCTTGTATTAATTTCATTGAAATAATACATAAAAATGCATGACATTAACTCACAAAGAACCTAATAAACTAGACTATTCAATGAAAAAATATTGTCACACAAGAGATGAAATGGTGGGAATGAGAAGCTAGTGGGATGGGAAGGGGGTATCATAGCCAAAGCAAAGCTTCATGGTCTCAAACTAGCACATCCTAGGTCTTCCATTCAAAATTCATGAATTGCAAGGCCAATCCTACTAAATGTTTTCATTCCAGAGCCTTTCCAATATTTTCCAACCCTTACAAAAGAGAAGAAGAAAGCATAAATAGAAAGGAAACAATTCCTGGATTAAATTTGCAACTCACATGTGTCTCTTTAGAATTCCTTCCCACGAAGATGAAAAAGCCTCTCTCTCCCTTCTCTCTATAATTGCACATCAAAAACCATCATTTGGCCTCTACAAGGCACAAAGAATCTCAAATATTTTTATTCAACATCATAACTGACTCTTGATGCTAAAGTGAACTTCCGGTAAAAGTGAAAAATCAGTTGAATATGGCCTTCAGAATGCAATATAATCTTTTCCAACTTATTTTTACCACATTTAGGCTTCAAATAGTCTTCATAACTACCCTCTAACCAATTTTGATTTCCCCTTGATGAATTTTGCCCATTATGGTAAGAATGCCTTAGATTTTACAAATTGTCTTATAATGCAAATTGATGAATACCTTTGCACACACCAACTTCATATTTGGAAAAGTTGGATTCTCCTGATTCTGGTGGTATATTGGAGTGCCCATTTCGGTTAAAAAAATGCCTAGGTTATGGCCCTTTGAATTTTATCCTTTGTCTCATGGCTTTGCATTTTCAAAATTGCAAAAAATTAATTTTATCCTATAGTTTAAACTATATGATAAATCAAATTTCATTAAAAATTTTCTTGCATGTCAAACCTCTCAAAGACCTCTCAAGAAGAATAAAATAAATCTTATATAGAACCTTTGAAGTTTTCATTGCCCTTTTAATCTAGGTCAAAGTTAGCTTGTTCATCTTGCCATGTGTCAACATATTATTGGTCTTTCTTGCCACCACATCATCAGGCCATCTGGATGCAACATCATACTTGCTACGTCGCTAGATTAACTAGTGTGCAACTTTTCCTTAGTGACATAGCAAGAATCATCATATCTGCCACACAACACGATCTGGTACACTTAAAAAATTCTATCGCCACATCATTGCTGAGCCATCTAGCTGGCTGCCACTTGGTGCTATCTGATTCGTTACTCCATATCCAAACGTATCTAGGTGGGACCCACACGTTGTATTTGACTTTTGTTGGATTCCTAAGTTTTCTGGCAATTCGCTATGTCACTAGCCAAAAAGCCCAAGATTTTTTGGCTAGTGAGATAGCGAGTAGCCAAATTTTCAAACTTTCTGGTGGCTTGACACTGGTGATGTCACCTCTTTTTGGGGCATATTTTCTGATGTCACCTTTTTCTAGGGCATATTTCCTTCAACATTTATTTCTTTTTTTTGGGAGACTGGGACCCATGAAATCCACCATACATCACATGGCTTCCAAAAGCCTCTTCTCTTTAATACACAATGGATGGTGTAAAGAATAGTATTTAAAGATCAAAATTTTTCACTCCCCAGCCAATGTGGGATATATGTTTTAGACTGTTCTTTTATTTATTCCCAGCTGCATCATTATTCTTCTTTATGTTTTTTCCCTCTTCAAACATGGGAGTTTAGCACTGATTGTAATATCTACCTATTTAAGCATTGATGAATTAAAAATCTCTTCTCTTCTCCCACATTATTTTCTTTGCACAAACTCCCTCTTTTGTTTTCACTGTGGCTTCTTCATTTGACTGGAAAATCTTCTTCTTATGTTGCTACCTCTACTTTAAACTTAGTAGCTGAGTGCGTTAAGAGATCCCTCTTCAACATAAGCTTTTCTATTTTGCACTAAGTCTCTACATGTGAGGCTTTTCCCTTGCTTTAATTTTTCCATTTTATTTGGCATCCAACCAGGCTCAAATTGTAGTGAGCATGGACTTTACTTGTGTGCAGCAGTATAGACAAACAAAAAGAAAAAAATATATATGGGTGTTTCCTGCTGTCACCATGCCTTGCCTACTCATGTGGATGGCTTCTTCTACTCAATTTGATTTATTTTCTTGAGGTTTCCTTTGCCTACTGGAGACTTTACACTTATGTCCAACATGCTACTCATGCCTTCCATTTATGCTGGTATTTTTATCAAATCCATTGCTCATCAATTTTAATTAAAACCCTCTATCCATTTGGAATGTTGGTTGTTCTAAATGCACTCTCGCTAAAATTCCACACAAAAATATTTGAGTCCATCTCATTTTTATTATGAAAAATCAATCCACTGACCATACTGAACTAACTGAAATAAGAATCAATCACTAAATAATTAATTAAAACATATTTTTTGACCCCTTTTAGAAACTGTGAAATTTGCATTAGGAGGCCTGCCAGCTGGCCTTAAAAACTGATTCAATCAAGTAACCAGGCCATAAAAATTAGCATGAGTGTTCAATACCACACACTCTATCATACTACAAATTCTCAACCCATGAAAAATTCTCAATCAAAAGATTTTAATTGCCGAGCATCCATACTTCAAATATCCTGTAGGTAAACAATGTTAAAAAACATAAACTGGACTTAGGTTCGACATTATAAACTGAGTTATTGATCACTTGGGGTTCTAAAAACTACGATATAGGTTCTTTTCCATGAGGAGAATATAATTCTATGGTTTGGGCTCATGACTAATCATAGGATGCATTTGGAAAATTTTCAAAAATAGGTACTTGAAAATTTTAATCAGGAAATGTGTCAAAAAGTATTTTTTGGCAAACGAACATACATATGAAAGTATGAAAATGGATTTTTCATGACTTAAGAACTGGCATACTTTGAGGATTTTTAGGATAAAACACAATGGTACAATCTATTTAGGCTCACAAATCATAGGATCAAAGTTATAATGTTTTAAACAGGGGTACAGATCAATCAAATACCTTAGGCATAACAAAACAATGTAAACTGGGTTTTTAATCATGTTAGCAAACTGATCAAATGGATTCTTCATGATCTCAAAATTTGAACATATGAAGTGTTTGACTCATGGAACACAATGGAATATTAATTTATTGATTTGGGTCAACTGGGTCAAAGATATGATTGATCGAATAGGGCTTCCTAGAATTGTGAACTACACATGCACAGAATAGTAAATGACCAACATTGAGGAGTTCGAAACCTAGTCAAACAAACTCAAAAAACTTGAAACTTGTAATTTAGGTTCTCTAGAAGGTAAATTAAGCACTCCCAAAGTGGTGGGTCATGAAACACTCTTGGGTAAAAGATATTCAAATGCAAACTGGAGCATTGGTTGCTATTTGACACTTCGGCAAAATTGCAAGTTTTGACACTAACTCAAAATGAGAGTTCGCAAAATGATTCAAGATGGAAAAATAACATTTTGGATCACATGCATATATCAAATTAAAGGTGTTAAGTCACTCAAACACCATCTAGGCCTCAAACTCACAACCAACTACATATGCATAAAAGGCACTTTATGGCACTGATTCTTCAAAATTTTCAATATGTGACTGAAAATTGACCGTGCAATTTTTAGTCTCAACAAATCATAAATTCTAACCATGTTAAAACTTACATTATCATGGATCTTTTCTTCTTCTTGTTCCTCATTTTGTACACTCTAGTCTATGGCAAATGAGGGAGCAACCACACAATAATCTGAAGAGTGAGTTGATTGAGATATGATGCAACATGGCACATCATCATTAATATTAGTAGAGCTTCTTTGTAGATAATCTAGGGTACCCTTATCTTTTTACGTTTTGGGTCTGGTTAGGAATTGGTTTACCATCATTCCACTAAGTGGTATAAGGGTAATTTTGCATTCTTTTCTCTCTATTAAAATGGTTATTATTTACTGGGGCCTTTTCACCATTATTAGGTTAGTGTGAGGTATGATTTGGTGGGTTCATCTTCATCAATAAGTCTAGTACTTGACGTATTATGGCTTATTTAGGTTTCTAATTCATAGGAGTTTTATCATTCTCCTTCTTGTTGTTCTTAGGATTGAACAACTTTGGATCATCTCTCCCTTCTAGCTTACTAGATGCTTTTCTATTATTTTCAATATTCACTACAACCTTGTAAGCACCCCTTAAATTGTTGGGATATTTATCTCTTAGCTCATGAGCCATTTTTCTATCAAAATCAAAGAAATATTTTGTGAGGCAGAGATCCTCATTCAACCTCGTAACTTAGAACAATTTGTACATTCCCTTTTGAAACCTCACATTGAAATCAAATATAGATTCATTAGGGTTCTTCTTGATGTTTTTGAATTCACTCAACATAAAACCATCATCAGTGTTATCTCCATATTATTCTTTGAAATTCACTCCAAGAACTAATGCTATCATCTAGTAGTCTCTTGAACCAATCCCTTGCATCCTCAGTCAGTGAGTGAACAAACAACTTCATGACCACATCCTCATGTTTACCCTCAAAATCATATAGCATATCTATGAAAATTCTTAAATTCTATTCACTAGTAATAACATTATTTCCAAAGAATTTAACAACTTTGTCTCTTAGGTCAAATGATATTGGGTGTGGAGAGCTAGGAATTCCTAAGAATGACATTTGTTTATACTTTTCTAGGTCTATGGGCTTCTTTTGAAAACCAAAAAAAATTGGCATACTTTCTATATTGGCCTGAGTATGAATAATAGTTTGGGACTACTAAGTTTGAACAATAGGGATTTGAGTATTAATAGTAGATGATGAAGCAGGGGTAGATTGTGACATAGTCTAGTTAGAAACTGCTAGTCCACAAGCAAGTAGAAAAGTTATAGCTTGGGTGGATAATTTTTTTTGTGAGGCTAAGGTAGAATTGGACTTGATGAATTGAAATTTTCTCCATTTTTTTGCTATCTAGACTTCATTTTCAACCTTTTCAAGCACTTTGGCAAGTTCTTCCTTCTCCTTCCTAGCCTTTTCCAAGTCCAAATCTATTTTAGACATGGGAGGGTTTATAGATTTATTTGATATGACTTGAGGCTCATTTATTTGGATTTCTATAGCCTTACCATTCCCTTTATCTATGGGTTTGACAATAGGTTCTATGGGGTCTACTTGAGTGGGCTTGTAGGGGTGGAATTTGGATATGATAGGTTCCTATCTTTGGGTTTTGAGCTTTTCTTGTTCTTGAACCTTAGATCTCAGACTATCAATATTCCCAAAGAAATTTGCATGAAGGATAGAAGTCCTTTCTTCTAACTTCTTGTATTTTTCTTTCAAAGTAGCCATCCTTCTAAGAAAGTTACCTCTTTCAAGAAGGGTATTCAAGGTGGCTTGCTCTCTCTCTTTCTCTAAATGAGCATGTTTAGCTTCTTCTTTTGTAACCCACTTTTAAAAAAATCCTATCTTTGAGTATACTTCATCTAGATCTATAAAGTGGCCTCTAAATTAGTAGGATCATCCAAATCTATAAGGTTTTCCTCCATAAATGGAACTGCTCTAGGATTAAAAGGATCCTTTGTAAATTTTCATATACAAATCTATGATTCATTTCATCTATCACATCTGGTCTATGTAATGCATCTCCTAATCGAGACATATTCTTATCTTGACAAGCCATTTCATCTTGCAATGGGGTACTAATTATTCCTCCTAAGAACTTTGTTGTTTCTAATTCAAAGCTTAATGAAGAAAGTTCTTTCCTTACCAGTGGTTGGTATTGAGAGCTAACTAATGTACTACCCCTAGGCTTCCAAGTGGGATTTACATTTTCTTTCTTTTTGTTTTGGTTCTTCCTACAACCTTGGGCTAAATCAACATACAATGGTATATCAGGATTGACTCTAGCATATGCTCATGTACTTTTCCTCTTGTCAGTCATTTTTTGGGTATTATTTACCAATAGGCACTAGCTTCAAAACCTTGACTGAGTCACCACCCTATTCTAGGGAAAATATAAAAATATAATAAATTTTTACTTCAAGGAAAGGACACAAGATAATATGAAATAGGTTGACATATAGAGGAACTAATCACAATAGATTTGAGACTGCAACTCTTACTTTGATAGATAAGACATTTTGTAAGTACTACATATGTCAGTGTACACCAATGGTACTTAGGTTTTTCTCTTCTTCTTTTTTTTTTTACATTCTCAAGGTTTTTCACTAGAAAATTGCACTATAACCACAGGTAATTACTAAGGAAACTTACAAAGCATATATTGACACAACCAAAGAAACTACAGTAAATTTTACACTTAAGTGTGTGTTATACAACCCCCTAGTAGAGTTTCCATTTTGTTGATGTTTTTACACTATTAAGAAAAAAACTACTTAATACCAAGAAGAAAAGATCCCAACAACCTAAGGATTAGTTAATTCCTATAAATAGTTATGTGTGTGCTTCAAATCTAGACCCAACTCCAACAAAATCAAAAAGATTTCCTACACTTTATGCTCTACAAAACCAAGGTGGGTACACCTGAGGGATGAAATATTTACATGATAATACATACATATTTCACTCATTGAATGACATTCTATAACAACACACATCCCTTATAGAAGATTGGTCACAAGTTTTCTTAGATTTATAGGTAACTCTAGGCAATAGTAGCTAACTAAGACTTAGAGGTTAAATGTAAACAAGTATTGACCAAATTTGAAATTCTTCAAAGATTAAAGTAAAATTTATTTTGAATTTAAGATTGATGTTTATTATGGTTTCTTCATATGCAAACTGAACTAATTGATTAGTGCCTCATCCATTGGGATTCAAAGTGTATTCAATTTATGGACCTAATTGACTACATTATAATCAATATTATTAGCATTTAACTAATTCATCAAATTAACTGAAGAATTTAACTAATTCATCAAATTACAAAAAATATTTAAAATGATATACAACTTAACATAACTCCATTCATTTGAACAAGCTTTTCTTATGCAATTCCAAGATAACTAGGTAATAAAATTGGAGACAAGATTCAGGAAAAAAGATATGGGGATAGCTCACCTTGATATTAATTTCCTCTAAAAATTGTATAACAACTATAATATAACTCAAAATGACTCAAGATAAGACATCTAGATCCTGTAACAACAATGTATTCAAGAAAACTTGCAAAGAAAATACATCACAAAATTCGCATCAAGACTGGACCAAACAACACTTAAAAAAAAACTAAAATTATGTAGTGACTCAAACCCCTTTCTCTAGCCTTGGAATCTCAATTATATAGTATGAGATACAAAAAGCTTTAGGCATAGAGAAATTGATAGCTATCCTTAAGACAAAAAAAAAAATCTACAATGTTACTATCATAAAAGATAAAAATTTGTGCAACAAGAAATACTTTACATCATAACATTCTTTTGTGGGACCACTTTCTATTACACCTTTTTCTAAATTTCTATGTTGCTCAAGAATTTGATGATTGGCCCTATTACTATTGTAGCCCCTCAGAGGATGTACCCAATGGGATTGATTTTGATATATCTAGCTTTCCTTGGTGTAGGCTTACTTCCACTCTAGGCTCCCTATGTATATCATAATGAACTAACAAGACAATAGTTATATCAAATTTCTCTTCTACCAAGTCACTAGTCTAGATTTCTATGCTTGCAACTGTAGTTGGTTGCTCACCTTTGTCATCTTCTTCTCTTATTGATGTGTTAATAATTTATACTTCATCTTGTTCCATATCTTCATTATCAGTTTTAGCATGTTCTAACTACTTTGCATCAATGAATTTTGCCATCCACTTGTCAAAAAGTGTGTCATCTGGCTAATTAAAGTTTAGAATGTCCTACTACTTCATAACATATTCTACAACTTTGTCAATTTCAACAAAATCTTTTCTTAAAGAATCAAAGAATAATTAATCTTTTACAATTTCCTTAGTAATACATCACAAAATTTTCATCAAGATAGGACCAAACAACACTTAGAAAAAACTAAAATTATGTAGTGACTTAAACCCCTTTCTCTAGCCTTGGAATCTCAATTATATAGCATGAGATGCAAAAAGCTTTAGGCATAGAGAAATTCAAAAAAATCTACAATGTTACTATCATAAAAGATAAGAATTTGTGCAACAAGAAATACTTTACTTCATAACATTCTTTTTTGGGACTACTTTCTGTTACACCTTTTTCTACATTTCTTTGTTGGTAAAGAATTTGATGATTGGCCTTATTACTATTGTAGCTCCTTAGAGGATGTACCCAATGGGATTGATTGTGATATATCTAGCTTTCCTTGTTGCAATCTTACTTCCACTTGAGGCTCCCTATGTATATCATCATGAAATGATAAGAAAATAGTTATATCCAATTTTTGTTCTACCAAGTCACTAGTCTGGGTTTCTATGCTTGCAACTATAGTTGGTTTCTCACCTTTGTCATCTTCTTCTCTTATTGAAGTGCCAATAATTTATACTTCATCTTGTTCCATATCTTCATTATTAGTTTATGCATGTTCTAACTACTTTGCATCAATGAATTTTTCCATCCACTTGTCCAAAAATGTGTCATTTGGCTAATTAAATTTTAGAATGTCCTGCTGCTTCATAACATATTTTGCAACTTTGTCAATTTCAACAAAATCTTGTCATAAAGAATGAAACAATAATTAAACTTTTACAATTTCCTCAGTTGTAATAGATGACATACATTTCAATTCTCATTTATGACTCTATTCATCCTTAGACAAAATAGGTCATCTAGTTCCTAGGCCCATTCCTCCTTATTTTTCAATTCATTCTTTTTTATCTAAAGCATGTGGGAACAATTCAAATTTAACATTCTTATATTTTTCTGAATAACTGACAATTCTCCTTTGTAGATCAAATCTTTTGTCATCAAATGTTGAGAGATCATTCAAATTGTCATAATTAAATTTTATATGTTCATATGATAGAGTAATGACACGAAAACATAAAAGAGTAACCTCTTTACTCCTTTTACTCCATTTTTTGACAATTAGATTCAAGGCTTCATAATTTTCCTTTATCTCATCCCATATATTAATTGTCTTTGTTAGTTGCTCATAAAATGAGGGCCAAATTATTTTTTTAACTAAATACATGAGAGCTTTCCTTAGCTTATCCTCATATTGTACATCTAGTTACAGATGCAATGCCCATAGTTTATTCTTTTCTTTTTCAAAATCTTCTACAATATATTATTGTGGCCTTTGTGGTGTATCTAGAATCTCAATGAGAGGAGTGGATTTAAAAGGCTCCATTGGTGGGTAAGGATATGTGATTCTTAGCCCAATGGATGATCCCATCACTTTATTCTCTAGTTCAATCGTCTTTTGAACTTCTTTATTGTATGCAACCAAGACTTTCTCATACTTTACTTATAGCTCTAGTATTTCTCTCTTGTCTCTTTGATCTATGGCTAATGTGAGGTTGGATGATTCAACACCTAGCTCTGCTACCTCTTTAGTGGTAGTTTCTTCAAATCTCTTTACAATCAGGGTGCATATCAAGCCAATATCATTAGGCTGGGAAGAGCCAGTTCTAGATCCTTTTCTAATTAATTGAATGACCAATACAACATGATCCTCACTAAATTTAGTAACTTTCATTTCTTTCTTCCCCTTTTTCTCTACACTCATTTAACCTATAACAATAGCATCTAAAATATCCCAATTGGATAGCATCTAAAATATCCCAATTAACCTATGATTTTCATTGAAAATCATAGCATCTAAAATATCCCAATTGGATAGCAATAATTACCTCGAATGCCTTTATCATTTGTCTCCCTTCTTTAGGGGTCAAGCTCTTGAATTCCTACATCATCTATACTTTAGCTTGGTTGTACATCTACCTCTTCCATCTCTGGATTCTCTATTTTCAATTTGTTTCATCTTTCCTCAAACATTCCAATGTTTTTTATCCAAGAAAATTGGTAAAAGTCTCTAGATTTGATTAAATTATCATTAGAGATGAATTCATGGCAATCATATTCCATCATAGGGTCCAACTCCCTTCATCTGTAATCTACCTTAGTTAATTCAATGTTTGGCACTAGATGGTCTTGAGGATTTACCTCTTCTAATTCTACTAGAGTAATGAACACTCCCCCTTGGGATCCCAACAACTCTACCTACTATCTAGTGAGTCATTCATCTCCTATTTGAAATGGGGACTAAGTGGGTGAAAATTCATCAATTTGAGTTGTTTGACCATCATTGTTTTCTACTTCTTGATCAAGTCTTTCCTCAAGAACAACACTGGTTGATCCCACTTTCTCTTTTCCTTTATTTATAGTGGCCCTTTTATTTTGGATCACACTATAGCCATGTCTCTTTTTAACAATTAACTTCCCTAATATTACTATAGGAGTAAAATATAATCTCCTCATGACCTGGTTGGCTTTTTCTAGAAAGGAATTGATAAAGAATAGTTTCTTTTCATTCATAACCTCCATAATTTTAGTTAAAGTCCTCATTACTTTTTTCAACCTATCTATCTCTATTTTTGCATCAACTAAAGTCTTGTAATTATTATCAAAACAATGAATGAATTCAAAAACTCTAGAATATACTCTCTATTTTTCTTTCTTGATCCCTTTCTCTTGCAAAGAGAACTCATTTCTTATTATATCTTTAGAGAAGTAGGGTTCATGATTTTTTGAACCAACTTTAGCCCTTTGTCTGAACACCTCAAAAAATCCCTTAATTTCACAAATATGGGGATGAGACACAACCATCTTGTACTAGTCTAGGAATTTATATAAGAATAACCAACCACCCTTTGTGATTATGAAATGATGTGCCATAGTACAAGTGGGGAAAATTGAGCCTTAGTTTCTTCTAGCCAATTGTGCTTCCTCCAATCCCTAACTTCAAAGGCACCTAGTAGGGTAGTACATGGGGAGTCCCTTGGAAACCATAAACCCTAAAAACTAGTTAAATAGGGTATGGTATGATAAATGCCCAATTGTGGGACACTTTCAAATTAGAAGGATTATCCACAGGTCTGATAAAACCCATCAGTATCCTGGGGACTCTAGGATTGTCCCTTAACAAGAGGCATCTGAATATAGAGGCAAAATACCTATAAAACCTAACAAAAATACCCTCCTCTACATTCGAGGACATGTCTACACTCCACAACTAGACTGACAAAGCTTCTTCTTCATATTTTCAATTCAACACCATCTCCTTTTCAAAATATGTAACCCCTTTAAATAGGAACATATACATTTATAGTGAATAATGGAAAAAAGTATTTTCCACCTTGATCTTCAAAATTCCACCTTATCCTATGTGGATCTCTTCTACTATATAAGATGCAAAATCAAAAATAATAACAACACCAAAAGAACAGATCTAAGTCAACATATACATATATTTTATTGGCACAAATTTTTTCTCATCCTCGCTGAAAACCCTACATAGATTCAAATATATTTATATGGCTCTAGAAGTAGAATATTCCTTTTTAAAGGGCTCTTTAGTAGATTCTATGACCAATGAAAAATTTCCAATTGAACCCAAGTGTGCCCTCAGCCACCCTACTTGATCTTATCTTTCTTAGACAAGTATTCTTTCTCTAGCCCTAATAGGTTAATGGTTATATGATAATCTAAAAATGGTTCTAGACCAAAAAATTCTCAATAAATTTTAGCATTTATTCTTGCTAGGCATTTGCCATCTATTCTTCTCACTATCGTGGTTGTTGGGTCATAATTTTGGGTAATTATCATGAGTAAGTTAGAATCCATAAAAATGCTAGGGACCACTAATTTTCCCAAATAAAACTTCCAAATGTTTCCATGGGGATAAAATAATTTTCTTTTTGAAAACCACTTCTTAAAAAGATGGAGGCCTATTTTAATAATAATAACATCCCTAATCAAATTCCCTCTATCATATAGGCCATCCACCATCTTGAGCCTAGGTTTTAAAGAAATTAATTTTTTCATTTGGCAATAGTTCAAGATATTCATCATGTATATTTCATCTCAGGCAATAGTTCAAGATATTCATCATGTATATTTCGACTCACATAATCTACCATTTCTAAGAAAACTCCCTTTGGAGTTATGTTTACTATTGATGTAGAATACCAGAGTTTTTTACTGTCTAATGGATTCAGATAGTTACTTGGTTGTTTGTTACTCATTAACTGTAATTCTACAACACAATGTGGATACTAGAAATCCTTTCTCACTTTAATCACACAAGGAACAATTCTTCAATGGCTCTTAGCTCTCTGAAATATTGAAATTCATTTACAAAAAGAAAAATGGTGAAATCTTGCAATACATTTCTAGTTCTAATTTGCACAGGCAGCTTTCAACTTTCATAAATGAATTTTAAGGAGAAATAGGGTGGCATCACCTTCTAATTTTGAAAACACATCATGGATTAAAATTTTTTTTATGATCTAGGAATAAAATTGTGAGTGACTTACTTTTAATTTTCTAGTTTGGCAATCAACCCAATCATCTCCATATAAGCTTTTCCATCCTCTTTGGGCAACTTATTCTTGACCTACTGGCACTCATTGGCATGTGTCACACTCTTGTTATGTCACTATGCATAAACATTGAGAAAATTTTGCATGTGACATAGTGACCATTGTTGATGCATCCTTGATTTGATGATGTACATTTTATAAGTGTTTTATTGCAATTGTGGTAGGTCCTTCTATTTTCTTTTAGTCACCATGTCATGCTCACTAAAGGTCAACCAAGTTCCTATAGTGACATGGTGCTCACCATCAATCTAGGAGAGATCTAAAAACATCAATCAACACAAATCCTCCTCTAAGTGCAAATCCTAGTGGTATGTGACATATAAGTAACTTGACATATTGACATGGTCATTTATAATAGTTAACCCTTTTGGCACTATGTTTTGAAAATTGTTCCCACTGTGTTTTTTCATTTCATGGGAGTTTCCTATGTCGCACTCGGTGAAGTTCTTATAATTTCTAGTGGCAACATAGCAACCACTATATTTGTTGAAGAAATTTGACATCATGAAGTAACACATGTTAATTTCATGGTTCACTCTTTACTGCACCTAACACATATGATGTTCCATAATGATGACAAGGATTATTAATAATTGAAAAAATTTATGGTGCCATATTTACTTTTGGTCTCACTATACTTCTCTTTTTTAGGAGGTCACCATGTTGTAATCAATTGAAATATTGTAATTCCAAGTGGCAACATAGCTACCACTGTTGATGTTGAAAGATCTAATAGCATGGGAAATACTAATCAAAATCATGCCTATTTGACAAGGTCCTAGTTGAAATAAATACTTGGATTCTATGTCACATAAAGAAAAATTAACACAAGTTTTTATAGTGACAAGATGACTACCATATATCTTTAAAAGATCTAATAGTGGGAAACCTTTTGAGAAATAATGAAGCAAAAATAAAAATTCTTTAAGAAGTCTTGAAAAATATACTTATTTCAAAAATGATTCATCCCAATCAATTTATAGGGTGAAACATAAGACCTAAAGGGATTTCTTAGGGCATAAATTTTGTTTAATTAGAGTTTTTCTTAGGGTTAATTAATTTAGAAAAAACTAAAACCTAATTTGTACCTAAAAACTAGGAACATTCTTAGCAAAACATGATTAGGAAAACACAAGGTTAAAACATGACCAACATAGTCATTAAGAGGACATAATATCTCAACAAATTGACTAATGAACTTACGTACAAAATTTATTTTTTCGGAGAAAGATTTTATTTCTTTATGACTATTTGGAGGCGATAGACTAAGAATCACTTCTATCCTTTTAGGATCAATTAATATCCCAACTTCAAATATAAAATGTTTTAGAAGCTTTCCTTTTGTGACCCTAAGTGAACACTTCTTGAGATTTAGTGATATCCCATAGCTTCAACATTGATTAGATACTTGTTTCAAATCTAGAATATTAGTACTTTGATCTTTTCAAAAGATGGTTAAGTCATTCATATAGATAATTAAATATATTTTTATTAGCCCTTTGAATTCTTTTCCCATCACTCTTTGGAATGTGGCTACCATATTGATCAATCCAAAAGGTATCCTTTGGTATGGAAAGGTTCCCTATTTTTTTTGTAAATTTTGTCTTCAATCTATCTTCTTGATCTATCATTACTTAGTTGCATCCAAAATATCCATCTAGAAAAAACATCATTTTAGACTCGTTCACAATTTCCAATACTTCATCAAGTGAGGGAAAAGGGTGGTTATCTTTTTGGGAAGCCAAGTTCAAATTGTAAAAATCCACACCAAGGAAAATTTCTCCAATTTTGTCCTTACTAGAGCCAAGTTAACAACCCATGTAGAATGTCAAATTGAGAAGATAATTATGTAAGAATTTTCCTAAGGGAAAAATTCACCAAGGAACTAAGAACTCAAAAAGAAGCACACAATAGACCAAAGAGAGAGAGAGAGAGAGAGAGAGAGAGAGAGAGAGAGAGAGAGAGAGAGAGTATGATCAGAATGAAAATGTATTCAATATGCCATGATTAAGAGTAAAATAGGAGTGCCTTTATATAAAGGCCTCTTAGGAAGCACGTAGAATGTCTCTAGAAACAACCAGAAGATAAGACAACTAAGCACCTTATCCAACATTCTAGAATGAAAATGTGTCACATGTGTGTAGAAGATTCATGTGTTGTAGAAAACATGTGCTTAAAGGAGGTGTGGACCCCCTATGATTTCATCATGACATCTCACAAGAGTGCACAAAATCATAAGTGTCTCACAAATAAAATAATGAAAAATAATTAAATAATGCATAAACTTAAATAAACTTAAGTAAGTGTAATAAGTAAATACTTATTTACACCAACACTCCCCCCCCCCTTAAGTGCAACTTAGGGGAATGCCCTTAAGCTTATGAAACTAGGATGAAGATGTAAAATGGGTCCCAACTACTAGGCCATGTTGTGTACCCATGTACATAATGAAAATGCAAATCTCTCATAAAGTAGGGAAAGAGGGAAAACCTCATGGGAAAAACCCTCCCCCAAAAAGAGAGATAAATAAGGATGCATTGATGGATGGAGTAATAAAGAGCCGCCATTACGACATACATCCTATATATATAGAAGAGAAAGATGAGAGAAGGAAGAGAGATAGAATAGGCTCCCCCCCAAAAAGAAGAATGCTAGCAAGTGAAATCTACTTTGATAAAGAAGTTGGTCCAAGAATGCAGAATGATGTTCCTCCCTTTAGGAAGAAACAAAGACCAAGTTACACTCATAAAGATGTATGGTGGCCCTGAAACCTATTCAAGTACCCCTGTGCTAATGCTGAAGTTCACCCCAACAAATGCATACTATTCAAGGATGTCTATTGAACCTATTCCATTGAACCACGTATCTTCTCAACTAACAAAGAGACCTCCACTAATTGCTATTCATAAGGATCCACAATCACAATAACTTGTGATGATTGATCATGTAGAGAATGGACATGAGGGTCAGACTGAGCCCTCACAACAACTATAGAAGAATCACCTTCATTAGTGAGAAGATGTAAGTCCTCAAGTTTGTCTCCCAAGTAAATTGAAGTAGGAGCTAGAAGATGAGATGTACCATTCTATGTTGAACCTTTCACTATGGCAATATAAGCATGTGGACTAGACTGATGTGACCTCTTACTGCAACTATCGATAGAACCCCACATGTCTAAACCTATTGAAGCACTATCACTGGTGTCACTATCAGTTTCCACTATGTATGATCTATAGAGAGGAGTAGAGGACAAGCTAGGAGAACTTTACTCAAAGTGAACATCCTTCTCCACAAAGATCTCATGTGTCTCTAGATCCATTAGTCTATAAGCCTTTGCATTTTCTTCATAACTGATGAAAGTACAAAGCCTAGGTGCCAGTGCCTTGCAACTCTTGGAAGAAAGGTTTGCCCATGCTAGACAACCTAATTCTCTAAAATGACTCACAACTAGTTTTCTACCACACCATACCTCAAAAGGAGACTTTCCATCTAAGGCTGGATGAGGAGATCTATTAAATATGTGAGTAGCACTACTAATGGCTTCAACTTCAAGTGTAGGATCAAGAGACTTGTCCTTTATCATGCAACTTGCTATGGTCTTGAGCATCCTAATCCTCATAGCTACAACATGAGATGAACCTCCTTATAGAAATATCGTGAGAATGCTCGAAATAACAGAATACAAAGTGATAGCAGAACTAAGAATGAATCTACTGATCGCAGGCCACTTCGAGGGGGTAACCTCCTTTGAGCAAGCTCAATACAATAAATTCGTCTATGCCCATCAAGGGCCTCAACCTATTCTTATATACTGAGTACGATCTAGAAAAGTAATACTACCTATGCATGTGGGATAATAAAATATACTCACGGGACGACTTACAAAGCATATGCGTCCAACAATACTACTCTAACAAAATAAACAGAAGGAACACACAGGTTCCTAACATCCCCTCTCCCTTAGAAAAAAGCTTTGTCCTCAAAGCTTAAGGTGTGGAAATTGTTGTTGAATCTAAAGAAGGGGTTCCCAGGTAGCATCCTCTGGTTGCATGCCATGCCACTGAATCAAGACCTCAGAGATGGAGCGAGAGCGAAGCTGGCGAGTGCGCTGGTCAATGATTGCCACCGGCTCCAGGATAATGGATCCTTCCGTATCCATTTCAGGGAGAGTAGTTTGTGCTCTGACAGTGGTACCCAGAACTTTCTTTAGACAAGAAACATGAAAGACTGGATGAATGCGGGAAGAAGGAGGAAGTTCCAGTTTATAAGCAACTGAACCAATCTTCTGCAGAACCTTATAAGGCCCATAAAATTTTGGGGCCAGCTTATGACGCCCTTTCAGCTTTAGGGAGGATTGTTTGTATGGCTGTAGACGAAGAAAAACCATATCCCCAACTTGAAATGAGCGCTCAGAACGGTGTTGATCTGCTTGCTGTTTCATCCGATTACGGGCCATGTGAAGATTATCCTGTAAGGTACGAAGAATCTGATCCCTGCTGCGGAGAACTATGTCAACTGCCTGGACTGGTGAGCTGTTGGGAGTGTAGGGAAGGAGCACTGGAGGTGCCTGACCATAGACTGCTTCATATGGAGTTATTTTAGAGGCAGTGTGGTAAGAGGTATTGTACCACCATTCAGCTAAAGGGAGCCACTTGGCCCACTGATGTTGCTGTTCGGAAGTGAAGCAACGAAGATAAGTTTCCAAGCATTTATTGACAATTTCAGTTTGACCATCAGTTTGTGGGTGATAGCCCGAACTCATCTTCAGTTTGGTGCCAGTTTTCTGAAACAGTTCAGTCCAAAAATGACTGGTAAAAGTTGCATCACGATCAGAGACAATGGAAGAAGGGAGTCCATGAAGACGAAATATCTGGTCCATGAAGATTTGTGCAACAGAGGAGGCAGTATAGGGGTGGCTGAGGGCACAAAAATGACTATATTTCGAGAGACGATCAACCACAACCAAGATCACTGTCTTGCCACCGGATTTAGGAAGCCCTTCAATGAAATCCATAGAAATATCAGTCCAAATCCGTGTAGGGATGGGCAATGGTTCGAGCAAGCCAGGAAGGAGGGTCGTTTCACCCTTGTGGCGTTGGCAAGTATCACATTCAGCCACCATCTGTTGAATCGTCTGTTTCATCCCTTTCCAAAAGAAGTTTCTCCTTGCTCGCTCATAAGTTTTGAGGAAGCCTGAGTGCCCTGCTGAAGGAGAAGCATGGAGTTCATAAAAAATAGCCTGATGTAGAGCTGGGTTCTGAGGAAGCACTAGCCAACCCTTGTATCGAAGAGAAGCACCATCCCAAGAGTAATGTGGTATAGCAGAAGGATTATTGGCTAGCTGGTGAATGATTTGAGATAAAGAAGAGTCACTGTCATAGCCCTGCTGAACAGACGCTAACCAATTGGGAATGGGCATAGAAATAGCGAAAAGGGAAGCTTGATTATCAAATGTGCGAGAAAGAGCATCTGCCACAATATTCTCCTTACCCTTCTTGTAGGTGATCTCATAATCATACCCCATGAGTTTGCTGACCCATTTCTGTTGTGTAGGAGATGAGACCCGTTGTTCCAGGAAGTATTTCAGACTTTGGTGATCGGTTCTGATGCAAAAATGACTCCCTAAGAGGTATGGCCACCACTTCTGTACAGCATGCAAAATAGCCATCATTTCTTTTTCATAAGTAGAGAGGGCTAGATTCTTACCAGAGAGGGCTTTGCTAGTGAACGCAATAGGATGGTCATCTTGCAAGAGAACAAAACCCAATCCATTGCCGCAAGCATCACTCTCAATAGTGAAGGGTTTGGAAAAATCTGGCATTGCGAGAACAGGTGTACTGCACATAGCCTGTTTCAGTTGTTCAAATGCAGTCTCAGCAACAGGGGTCCAGGAGAAGGCATCCTTTTTTAATAGAGCTGTCAATGGTGCTGCAATTTTCTCGTAATCTTTGACGAACTTGCGGTAGTAGCCAGTCAACCCCAAAAAACCCCAAAGGCTCTTGAGAGTTTTAGGATGCGGCCAAGTTTTCATGGCATCTATTTTTGTAGGATCCACCCGCACTCCATGGTGTGCAACAATATGCCCGAGATACTCCACTTCCTCCTGGCCAAACACACATTTAGATAGTTTTGCACAGAGTTGATGATCAGAGAGAAGTTGCAAGACAAGCTCCAGATGATGGAGATGCTCAGCCCAAGTTTTGCTATATATGAGGATATCATCAAAGAAGACCAGAATGAATTTTTGGAGGTATGGTCGAAATATGTTATTCATCACTGCCTGAAATGTTGAAGGAGCATTCGTGAGGCCAAAGGGCATGACTAAAAATTCATAGTGACCATCATGTGTGCGGAAGGCAGTTTTAGGTATATCCTCCTCATTAACCCGAATTTGATGATACCCAGAACGAAGATCTAACTTGGAGAAAAAATGAGCCCCATGAAGTTCATCAAGAAGTTCATCAACAACTGGAATGGGAAACTTGTCCTTTATAGTGAGATGATTAAGTGCTTGGAAATCAATGCAGAGTCGCCATGACCCATCTTTTTTGCGAACAAGCAGAACTGGAGAAGAAAAGGAACTGGTACTAGGGCGAATAAGACCTTGCTTCAGTAAGTCACAGACAAGTATCTCGATTTCGGTCTTCTGATGAAATGGGTAGCGGTAGGGCCTGATGTTGGGCGGAACACTGCCAGGAAGGAGCTGAATACGGTGGTCCTCTGGACGAGAAGGAGGTAATCCCACAGGTTCAGCAAATACACCAGAATACTTGTCCAAAATGTGTTGGAGATCGGCAGGAGTGCTAGAGACTGCTGATGGCTGCATCTGAATGGAATGGAGCTGAGCGATGACACCATGTGAATTCTTCTTAAGAAGTTTTTCCATACGGTGTGAACTGATGATGCTGAGAGACCCTGGTTGTAAGCCTTAGAAAAATTCACTCATAGACAGAACAACTGAAAAGAGTTATTGCAATAACAAGAGATATTAGAAGTGAGAGGAACCTGAAGGCCACGACAGAAAAGAAAAAAATTTGATGTAATTTCCACTTAGCGAGCCCAAGAGAGTGCTCTGATACCAGATGAGATGAACCTCCTTATAGCAATATCGTGAGAATGCTCGAAATAACAGAATACAAAGTGATAGCAGAACTCAGAATGAGTCTACTGATCGCAGGCCACTTCGAGGGGGTAACCTCCTTTGAGCAAGCTCAATACAATAAATTCGTCCGTGCCCATCAAGGGCCTCAACCTATTCTTATATACTGAGTACGATCTAGAAAAGTAATACTACCTATGCATGTGGGATAATAAAATATACTCACGGGATGACTTACAAAGCATATGCATCCAACAACACTACTCTAACAAAATAAACAGAAGGAACACACAGCTTCCTAACACAACATTTGTCTTGTGCAGACTGAATGCTAGTGAATTTTGAAGATCAATCCCCTCAATTCTAAAAAAGTTCTTAAGTCTTCTATCTACATATCTGTTCTCATTGTCCACCCTTAGTACTTTGATGCTTTTCCTTGACTTGTATTCAACATGAGTCTTGAAGTCATGAACCTTATGAACCACTTCATTCTTATGATGAAGGAAGAAGACCCAAGTGAATCTCAAAAAGTCATCAACAAATGTGAGTATGTAGTGGCCTTAGCTAACTGAAGTCACTGCAAAGGGTCCTACTAAAACCATGTGAACTAGCTGAAGAATAATTAGAGCTCAAGAAGACTTCCCTTGATCATACTTCTCCTTGAGATTAATATCCATTGAACAAGATGAACACTCTCCCTTAGAAAAGTAGATATTAGGTAGACCTTTGACCATGTGTTTAGACAAAAGTTGCTGAAGAGAGTGAAATTCAAGGTGACCAAAATGCTCATGCCATAAGTTGATCTGTGAAGTAGAGTGAGTTAACAAGGCTTGAGAAGGACTCTTAGGCACAAAGTGGGAGAATTAATAAAGCCTCTTGAAATCATTGAATTTCCCTACTACAACCAATGAATTATCTTCAAGACTTCACACCATCACTGAATCTGGAAGGAAGTCAATGTTATGACCATCTCCAAGGTGAGTGATTTGGTAAACTGATAGGAGATTGGAACTTAGATTTGGAGCATAAAGAACATCTTTAAATTCCTCATTTTCCATTTCCACATGTCCTTTCCCTTCAACTTCCATCTTAGCATCATCTCCCATGAAGATGTGTGGCACCTTTGACTGCTTCAATGAAGAAAAGTCTTCCTTTAAAGAACCAATGTGGTAAGAGGCACCTGAGTCAAGCATCCATTCTGAAGAAATTGTGTTCACCATAAGTGCTTGACCTTTACCCTTCAAAGAGGTTGGAGTTGAATCCATGGAAGTACCAAGAGACATAAAAAAATACAATATACACCCCCCCTTTTCACTCAATCAAAAGATGCCCCCAAAAGAGATGCTATTGGCACTTTATAAGTAGTGCATTTACAATGGGCCACTTGTCAAAATGAACAAAGTAGACTTTTTGATTTTTCTTTTACAACTACCTTATGAGGCTGAAATCTATCACTTAAGCACTGTAGCTTAGTTTTACAACAATTCTAAAAAAGAATAAAAGCTTTATAATGCCCAAAAAGGCCTAATTCTAAAGGTGAAAAATTTGTCCACACAACCCTAGAATCTAACTTCAAATCTAGAAAGTAGACAAAAAAAATGCACTTTCAAAAAAAATGAAACTTGAAAAAGTGAGCAGATGTGCTCGTACAGAGCTTTTTAAGTTGTAAAATGCAAAATTATGCAGGTATAGTCACCAAAAAATGTAATTTCTACAAAATCTATGCACCAAAACTAGAAAATAACACCACCACTAGAAAATTCAAAAAATTCTACCCAATTTTTAAAAAAATTGCACCTAAATTAGAGTCCAGATATTTGACATATGAACTCGCAAATTTTGGCTACCAAACTGAAATGCAATATAGAGAGGGGTCTAGAAGAGAAAAATTTGAGTCTAAATTTGATGGTCAAATAGCCATAAATACAGTTATAAAATGCTTGGAAATAATGGTCAAATGGCCATCAATTTTAAGATAGTGTTTTGCTGATGTCAACACAAAGTTTATGCCATGGGGTGATGTGGCAGATGATGTGTTTATCTGTACTATACATTCAGAACACATATCAAAAAATATGTATGCTAATGTGGCTATGTATGGATACTACATGTCTACTTGCATGTTAACGATATGCTTATTGGGTGCTTTGTGGTAGGTGACTCAGCTATCCTTGTCAGCTTGTTGATGTGTCTGTAATAATCGGTAAGAAATCACCACATGTCAAACTACACACAGGTTGAGTGCAGACTTATTACCATGTGGAAAAAGAATTTTGCCACATGTCAGAAGTGGATTCTATTGTGTCTTTGTGACTCTTGTTGTTGGGTGGGAAAGAAAATGCGCGGGCGAGAAATCTAAAGCTACATGCCAAAAAATAGTTGTCAAATATATTGAGGCATTGTCAAGAATTTTGAAAAGGATGCAGTCACCATAAATCTATGTAGGATAGGTCAAAAATTCTATGCTCATCAGAGAAGACAAAATAGCGACTAATATTTTCTTCACCACTGAGATATTGTAGGTGGCCAAGTTAGTTGGAAACAAAATCCCACATGCATTGTGTGAAGGGCCACAAACAAATAAACAAAAGGAAAGGTCGGTTGGAGAAATTACTAGTAATATATGCCCGACCAGAATTGGAGGTTAGTTCACTTGTCCAATTTCTTTGTAACAAGATTTTGAGGATTTTGATCTCGAAAAATATGATACAGTACTGGTTTCTAGGATAGCATTTGTCAGTATTCTATGTAGTACGACCACTGCACCAAAAACTATATTCCCTATGAACAAATAAAAATACCTCCAAATAGTAGATCCGAGGTGTCACTATGTAGGTCTATTAAAATAATTTCTCCGTTGGATGCCCAAAAAGGAAAAAAATTGCCAATAATTTGACAAAATTTATAGAAATAAAATTGCAAATCTGAAATTAATTAAATCTCAAAAAATGACCATTCTCAAACTACAAATTGAGACATCTGGGTTCTGATTTGCAAATAATGTTTTTCCTCATGGTTTACTTTAGGCCAACATAGCTGAGTTTATAGTCAATTTTCACCATTTTAGCATTTCAAGGGCAATGGTGAGGTCAAATCTAGCTCTAGATGCTCCCAAATTCTGCAACACTCTAGATTCAGGCTGAGGGATGAAGCAATGGTGGTCTCAAATAGTTATGTGATGAGAAAATCTCCAAGTTTCTTTGATACCATGTAAGAATTTGCCTAAGGGAAAAATTCACCCAGGAACTAAGAATTCAAACACAAGCACATAGTAGACCAAAGAGAGAGAGTATGATCAAAATGACAATGTATTCAATATGCCATGATTAAGAGTACACTAGGAGTGCCTTTATATAAAGGCCTCTCAGGAAGCACCTAGAATTTCTCTAGAAACAACTAGAAGATAAGACAACTAAGCGCCTATTCCAACATTCTAGAATGATAAAGTGTCACATGTGTGTAGAAGATTCCTATGTTTTAGACAACATGTGCTTAGAAGAGGTGCAAACCCCCTATGATGTCATCATAAAATCTCACAAGAGTGCACAAACTCCTAAGTGTCTCACAAATTAAATAATGTAAAATAATTAAATAATGCATAAACCTAAGTAAACTTAAGTAGGTGTAATAAGTAAATACTTGTTTACACCAAAAAATTATACAATCAAGTAACTTTTGGACTTCTTTCATTAGCGACAGCTCAATTATGGGATTCACTGGTGTCTATCTTTGATAAAGGGGTTTGGCATCAAGCTTCAATGGAATTTCATGATTGATGATTTCAATATTGTATGCCTTGAGTTCTTCATAACTCCATGCTATGACATCTTTGTATTCTATAAGTAATTAAAGCATACTTTCTCATTCTTGAGGGTTACATGCCTTGCAAATTATTACTAACTTAGGATCTTCTTTTGTACCCAAATTATATGAATCACATTCCCCAATCCCCTTTTATCCAACATTTCTTTTACTACATGTTGATTCATCTCAATCAAAGATACATTCCAACTCTACCATCCCCTTAAGAATAGTATTGGTCTTCAAAAATTTATAATCCCATCTTCATCCTATAGGTCATTGTCTTCAAGTTTATCATTGAGAGTATAAGCAATCTCTTGTCCTTTTGAAAGGCCATCACACATATTGAACTCGAGAATATGTTGGTCACCTTGGAAGACTTGGAAGTTTTTAATGTTGTCTCGAATAGATAGGATAGAAACCAATTCAACTAAGAACTTCTTTAGTTTTTTCTATTCAATGGATTCTAATGCACTTGCTATAATGGAAAGGGCATTGTATACTATGTTCTTCTTCCTCAGAATAAGCATTATGTTCAAGGCCTCAAAATATTGTAGACTACTGACATTAAAAAAAAATTTGTTATAAAGTTCCAAACTCTTTCTAAGTATGCAATTAATCTTATATCATTGCAATAGTAGATTGATTTCACCTTTCTAATGACCAAATGTGAGTCTCCTTCAATAATGAGAGCTTTGATGTCTTTCTCTAATGCAAAGAGATGTCTTTGAATCAAGGCTTCATACTCTACAATATTTATAGTACATCTAAATTGTAAGTGATATGCTACATGAAAATACCTACCTTTGGGATTAATTAATTTAATACATGCACCAGCTCCTAATTTACATTTAGAGTCATTGAACCAAGTGTCAAGATTGGTTGTTATTTGGGGTTTCTAGGATTGTGCTTATTGATACAAAACTTTTACTTCACTTTTGTTTTAAAATATTGTTTCTTTGGGATCCATTGCAATATTTCATGTGGTGGACTTGGAGAGTTTCCACTATTTATCTCTGATACAAGAATAGTTTTTTTCTCTTGTTGAGTTTTAATATCACCAATTAATTTTGTGATTTTATGAATTTGGGATTTAGAATGAACAACCACTGAGGTCCAACCTTGGCCTTTTACAAAATTTCTTCTCCTTATGATGTTGACCATCCCTACTAGAGGATTAGATAAACCCCCACCATCTAAAGAAGTGTCACTATATGATGCATTAGAATCTTCTTTTCCTTCTTCATTAATCCCCACAAGTTTAGATATGCACGTGGAACATGAACTTTTCTTTTCTACCTCATTTAGATTTTGATCTTTTTTGGTTACATTATCTAAGTGAGTACCCTAAAAACTACTTCCTCACCTTGTGAGCATTCAAATTCTAAATGACTGACATTGTGCAACTTGCAAATCCTAGAAGAAGTAAAATTTTTGGGTCTTCTTCTTCACCTATGCATTGTAAGTTTGCAACCATACAATTTATGAACTAAGTCATGAGATCCTCTTTTGGGGTAGGGATCATAGATTCTTTATTCAAATTTTCTAGTCTCTTGGCTAAAGTTATGTTAGTGTAAGAATTTTTCTTAGGGAAAAATTCACTCAGGATCAAGGAACTCAAACACAAACACAACAGTAGACCAAAAAGAGTATGATCAAAATAAATATATATATTCAATTGAATGTGAAAGTACACTAGGAGTTCCTATAAATAAAGGCCTTTGGAATGCTTCTAGAATTCATAGGAATCAACATATTGATAATTCTTACAACAAAGCACATGTTCACAAGGAGTGGATTATCCTCCATTAAGCATAGGAGTAAGTGTGATGATGAGAGGATAAGCCTACAAAGGTGTCGCACATAAAATTATGTTGTAGAAACCATGAGATAAAATAGGAGTGCGAATAACTATGTTGTCTACATGACAACTTATTTAATGATGCAAACTCTAGTGTTGTAGACACCATGTGTTGAATTAGAGTTTCTTACTATAGTGTTGTCAATGTGATAACTCATAAAAGTAAGCAAAATGCTAAGTGTCTCACCTAAGAAATAATAAAATAATGCATTAACCTAAGTAAACTTAAGTAAAGTGTAAATAGTAAATATATATTTACACCAACACCCCCCCTGACTGCAACTTAGGGGAATGCACTTAAGCTTATGAAAGATAAGATGAAATGCATAATGGGTCCTAGCTATTAGGCCATGTTAGGTACCCATGTACATAATGAAATGAAATCTCTGATAAAGTGGAGAAAGAGGAAAAATTTCATGGGAAAAAACCTTCCCCAAAATGATAGATGAAAAGACAAGATGCATAGATGGATGGAGTAATCAAGACCCCCCTATTACAATATACATCAAGTACATACAAAAGAGGAGTATGAGAAGAAAAAATCTAAATAAGAGGAAATATTCACACCCATAAAAGAGAAGAAGAAAAGAGACAAGGTAGTCCCTCACCTAATGAAGAGTGTCAATCAATGATAGTTGCTCCAAGATAGAAGCTGGTCCATGAGTGTTGAATAATGTTCCTCCCTTTTGAAAGAAACAATGGCAAAGGTACAAGTGATATGCTTCCCCTATGTGTAGAAAGAATCCCAATGATCAATGATGCCTCTAAAACCTACTCAACTATGCTTACATTGATACTAATTGTTAGCCCTTCCAAGACTATTGAAAAGAACGAGTGTAGATCTAGAAAGGATGGATGTAGAACCTATCCCAAAGAACCAATTGTCTCCTTAAATGATAAAGATACCTCCTTCAATTTTTGTACATAAGGATTCATAATCATATCAACCTAAGAAGATAAAACATGTAGATAATGGACATGAGGGTTAGAGTGAGCCTCACAACAACTAAAGAAGGATTTTCTTAATCAAAGAGAATATGTATATCTCTCCCAAGTCTGCTATCTATGACTCAAAAAAAAAATCTGAAATATATGCTATGTAGTCATCACCTATTGGTATAGGTGGAAGACCTATCACTATGATGATGTATGCATGTGGAATGCATTGATAATGTGACCTCTCAATACATCTGTCAATTGCATCGCACAAATCTGAGTCTATTGAATCACTATCATTGGTGTCACTGTTAGTTTCCTTAGTGTATGAAGTGCGGAGAGGAGTAAAGGATAAGCTAGGTTAACTTTCCTCAAAGTGTACATCCCTCTTTATAAAAATCTCATGAGTCTCAGGATCCATAAGTATAATCTTCACATATGATGGAAGTATAAGGCCTAGGTGGTGGTTCCTTGCATCCCTTAGAAGATATATTTGTCCATGCTAGACAACCAAAGACTTTGAAGTGTTTCACAACTACTTTTCTAATGCACCATGCGTTAAAAGGAGTATTACCATTGAAGACATTATTAGGAGACCTATTAAGTATGTGAGTGGCATTGCTTATAGCTTTGACTTCAAGTATTGGATCAAGAGACTTGGCTTGTATCATGCAAATTGCCATGGACTTAAGAGTTCATATCCTCAATATTGCAACATCTATCTTGTGCAAATTAAATATTGGTGGATTATGAAGATCAATAACCTTAAGTTTTCAAAGTATTTAAGTCTTGTGTTCACATATCTACTTTCATTGTCCATCTGAAAAACCTTTATGGCTTTCCTTGATTTTTGTTCAACATGACTCTTGGAGGCTTCAAGCTTGTCATCCACTTCATTCTTGTGATGAATAAAGTAGACCCATATATAGTGTGAAAATTCATCAATGAAAGTGAGTATGTAGTGACCCTGACTAATTGATCTCATTGATATGTTGAACATTCATCCTTAGAAAAGTTGATTATAGGTAGACCTTTGAACATGTTTTAGGAGAAAATTGTTACAATTATTTTAGAATAACTGAGGGGTGGGGGGTGAATCAGTTATCCAAGGTCCAAATGCCGTAATAACATTTTTTCACTACTTTTAATGAATCCATATACTTTTCATTCATCTAAACTTAAATCAACCATATTAGCAAGTTATAGTAAATCAACATGCAAAGATAAAACATGCAAGATCAACACAGGACACGATGATTTATGTGGAAACCCAATTTGGGAAAAACCACAATTAACATGCTACTTGATTTTCACTCTTCTAAAGTGATGCCCTGTTAAAAGCCTTCCCTATTAAAGGCTTACAAGACACTGTTAAATGTGACCTTGTTAGAGGATTTCACCAAACTGTTAGGAATGGGCCTGGTTAAAGGACTTCTGAATATTCAGTTGGAATGTCACCTTGTTAAAGGATTTACCTCATGGCTATTAAACCAACCTAAGTCCATAGGATTTAAACTATCTGTTACAATTGCTAGAGAGTAACAATAATGGCTTTTTGATCTGATACAACTTACAACATACTTTTTAGATTTTAGATCACTTCTTCAGTTCAGTCCTATTGCTTGGCTTTAATCATTTCAGCTTTGACAGCTTCTCTTCCTCTCAAGCTTCATCTCCTTGAGTCTTCTTACTCATCATGCCAATGCAATCATCCTTGTGGTCATCTATCCAAATAGTATTTCTGTGCTTTCTTCTCCTTAGCACCTTCTTCAACAATTATGCTTTCATGCTTGACCACCTCTCTCTCTTTGCTTCATGAACTTATGACTCCTTAAATAGAAATCTAATTTTCCTTTTCCACTTAATTCTCCCTCTCCAATTTGTAGGGTTTCAAATGGATTATGTAGGATACAATGTATCTACCTCATATCTTGTTCTTATCTAGACACTTCATCTAGGTTTTAGTTGTAACGTCAAAAATGTTTTACATGGTGTTCTATGCCACCAACTCATCATTCTTATCTTCCATTTAATTCACAAACTTCTAGATAACAACCTTGTTAGCTTAGATCTTGCAAACCTTTGATTATCAAAATAATGCAGCAACTTGGCATTATTGGTTTACTGATGCTCGACATCTCTGTGTTACTCAGCACTATTGGTTTTCTAATGCTCAACATCTATTTCTTAGATAGCTCGACACCTAAATAAAATTGTATCACTCAGCACATAATTACTTTGGATCACTTGACACTTGATAAACTATGTATCACTTGGCATCTGAAGTTCACTCGGCACTTGAAGTTGAACTTTCTCGACTTCAACTAGGAATCTGTTTGAAACCTACTAGCTTGATTAGCTCCTTCTCTCTAATGAACTTTAGTTAGGCTTACAGATGTCTTAGCTAAAATCTTATATCTTTGATATGTTTCAGTATGTCCATTCTTTGTGTCTTAGAGTATGTCATCAGTACATTATTTCATCAATGGCTTGACTGATCCTTCTACTTCATTCCAACATCATAACTTCAACCTTTCTCTACGTGTCCTAGTTACATATTATTGATTTCCTCCTCCTTGTTAATCAACTAATTGATAGTATTTGGATCACTAAAGAAATTATCATTCCTACAAGTAGCAAGTTTGGCATCAATGACAAAACAATGATTGAGAACATTCTTTACCAGTTCCATATGATCATTCTAAAAATCTTCCTTATGATCTTTTCAATCATTTCCAACAATCTCCCTCTTTGGCATTGATGGAAAATCAAACTGATCAACTGATCAACTTAGTTACCACCAAGATTGTATACATTGTCTACTACATTTCTTGGCTGTTGCATCCTTACTAATGATTTCATATATCTCCCTCTTTCATATATATCTCCCTCTTGCTTTGTATTGATCAGGTTTCTACATATTTCTCCCTCTTTGTCATAAATGCCAAAGATGTAGCATCTTTATCATCCAAAATATAAGCTTTGGCTTCTTGATGTCTTCTCCCTCTATCACCATGCTTGTGACTGATTTGGATTTTTTCCTCCTACTGTCATCCTTTGGATCATTCTTTTTATATTTCAATGATTTTTTCTTGTTCATGCAAGGAAGCATCCTTGTTGCTTTAAACTGCTTGAGTTAGGGGTATTACCCCCAACTTGCCTTTAAGATATTCATAAGCATCCTTGGGCAATGGTTTGTTGAAGATATTTGCAGTTTGTTCCTTTGTGTGAATGTATTCCAACTTCACTTATTTTTCTTCTACCAATTCTCTGACATAATGATACTTGATTGCGATGTGCTTTGTTTTTGCATGCATTACTGGATTTTTGGATATGTTTATAGTACTTGTGTTATCACCATACAATATCATAGGTGTTGTTACTTCTTCTTTCATTCCTTTCAATAGATGCGTGAGCCACACAATGTTTGTACAATTGACTACTACTGCCAACTATTATGATTCTATAGTGGACTGGGATGTGCATCTTTTTTTCTTGCTAGTCCAGGTAACTAGCATTTTGCCTAAACATAATGCACCTAAACTTGTTCCTTTTCTGTCATCAATGTTGCCTCCCTAATCTGCATCTGTATATGCATTGAGCTCAAACTTTCCATTCTTTTTATAGTATAGACCAAAGCTATCAATTCCTTTAAGATATATCATTATTCTTTTTACTGCTATGAGATGATTTTCTTTGGGATTAGAAAAGAATCTAGCCACTATTTCAACTGCTAATGCTATATCTAGTCTGCTATGTACAACATATTGTAGTTTTCCAATCATGGATCTGTATATTGTTCGATTGACTTCAACTGATTCATCATTTTTGGATAGCTTATTTCCTATTGCCATTGGTGTGCTGACTAGTTTGGACTCCTCCAATCCAAACATTTTAAGAATCTCTTTGATGTACTTTGATTGTGTCACAAATATACCATGTTTGAGTTGATGTGCTTGAAATCCAACACAAAATTTAATTTCTCCAAACATAGACATCTCAAATTCATGTTTCATTTTGTTAGCAAAGCCTTTGCAAAGCACTTCCTTTCCACCAAACACTATGTCATCCACAAAGATTTCAGATACAATAATATCCTTACCTTCTTCTGCTTTGATGTACATGTTGTTGTTATCATTAGTTCTTTCAAATCCTATTTGCACTAGATACTTGTGAAGTCTCTCTCACCATGCTCTAGGTGCTTGTTTCAAACCATAGAGTGCTTTATGTAGCTTACAAATCATATCCCTATTGTTCTTATCAACAAATCCTTCTGGTTGTTCAATGTAGACTTCTTCCTCTAGTATTCTATTTAATAAAGCAGACTTTACATCCATTTGATAGACTTTAAAATCTTTGTATGTAGCATATGCAAGTAAAGTTCTTACTCCTTCCACTCTAGCAATAGGGGTGAATGTTTCCCCATAGTCTAGTCCTTCTTCTTGAGCATAACCCTTGCATGCTAGTCTAGCTTTGTTTCTAGTAATCTGACCATTCTCATCTATCTTATTTTTGAATACCCACTTGGTGCCAATCACATTTTGGTCAACTGGTCTGGGAACCAAACTCCAAGTTTTGTTCTGCTTTATTTGATCAATCTCTTCTTCTATAGCTTTATACCAGTCATCATATTGTAATGCACCATATATTGTCTTAGGTTCAAATTTTCTAATCAGACATGATTCATGTCTTAGTATGCTCCTTGTCATTAGTCTTGCATCTTTGTAACCAATTATCTATTCAACAGGGTCATGTCTTTTTACATATTTGGATAATCTTGGTTCTATCCTTATTTCCATATTTGATCTTTCTAATTCAGGGTCACTATGTACTAAGTTGTCAAGTTGTTCTTCATCTCTTTCATGTGTACTAACTTTAGAATCAGATTGAGTAATTCCTTCATTCTGCAACTTAGCTTTTGAATGCAACTTGGCATTCACTAGTTGTGAGTCAGCTGAAACTATAACTTGTTGTTGAGTTTCAATTTGATTGACATCATCCTCATCAATAGTCATTCCTTCATAAGAATACACAATGGTTCTATATTCATCCATTCTCTTTGGTTCTTCAGCTGGAACTTCTGTATATTCATCAAAGTTTACATTTGCACTTTCCACAATTTTTTTAGTGTTAGTATTCAAACACTTGTATGCCTTACTTCTAGTGGAATAACCAAGGAATATGCCTTCATCACTTTTTGCATCAAATTTTCCATTTCTAGCATCTTTAAGTATAAAGCATTTGCAACCAAATACTTTGAAATGCTTTACATTGGGTGAGTGACCATACCATAATTCAAAAGGTGTTGTATTTGTACCTTTGTTGACTTGTACTCGGTTCAGTGTATGAGTAGCTACACTTACAGCTTCTCTCTAGTATTTTAGAGCAATAGTCTTTTCCATCATTAATGTTCTGGCACAATCAATCACAGATCTATTTCTTCTTTCAGCAATTCCATTCTGTGGGGGAGTTCTAGGAGCTGAAATTTGTCTTTTGATTCCTTTATCATTACAAAATATCTCAAATTCATTTGATGTGAATTGACCACCTCTGTTTGATCTTAGGCATTTCAAGCTCTTTCCTATTTCCTTTTCAACTCTAGCCACATACCACTTAAAAATTTGAAAAGCATTAGATTTTTGCTTTAAGAACATAACAGTCATCATCCTAGAATAGTCATCAACAAACAACATTATGTACTTATCTCCTTTACAACTTTGTACTTCCATTGGACCACATAAGTTAGTATGAACTAACTCAAGTATTTCTCTAGATGTATAGTTTTTGCTTTTAAAACTTGACTTTGTCATCTTTCCTAGCTGACACTGTTTGCACATGATATTGTCAAGCTTCTTCAATTTTGGTAAACCTCTGACTTTCTTCATTTTACTAATATTGACTAGATTTTCAAAGTTGACATGACATAGCCTTCTATGCCATAACCATTCATCATCAAATTTTGCAATGCGACAAGAAACATAATCCATATCAAGGTAAAACAAATTACTTCTTTTTTGATCTCCGTTTCCTATCAGCTTACCATCAGTATCACAGATTTTTGTAGTTTTGTTTCCAAATTCTACTTTGCATCCTATATTGCCTCATTGTGAGACACTCAACAAATTGTAGTTTAATCCTTCAACATAGTATGCATTATCACATAAAATTTTCTCTGTGATCTTAATGAAACCTTTTCCTTTGATTTGACATGGAGCATCATTACCAAATCTAACACTATTTCCATCATTCTGAGTAAAGTTAACAAACTTACTTTTGTCTCTTGTCATTTGATGTGAACATCCACTGTCTATGATCCACTTGTCATTCTTGTTCATACCTGTTACTAGTGCTGTGGGCTCTTCTTCATCAGATTGGTCCTTCATGGCTACATAAAAAACTTCATCATCATTATCATCATAATTTTCTTCAACAATATAACACTTCTTACCTTTGTCTTTGTAATCTCTCTTTTTATCTTCTCTTCTGAATTTGTTGCCTTCCTTGTAATCCTTTTTCTTTGTACATTTGGCAAAAATATGACCTACTTCATTGCAATTGAAACAAATGATAGGAATCTTACCTTTGAATTTTCCTTTACCTCTGTGAAATTTTCTAGCAAGTAGTGCTTCCAATTTTTCCACATCTTCCTCATCAGTGTTACTGTCACTGGATACATATTTCACCTTTCTTCCTTTCTTTGATTTCATCTGTTTAGCATCTTTCAGTGATAGCTTGGCCTTGAATGCAGATTCAACATTCTTAGGTTTGTAGTTGTCAAAATTAGATAACTCAAATGCAGTGAGTCTATCCACTATACCTTCAAAACTTAGATTGTTTCCTGGTACACATCTTAACTCTTGTATTGCTAATACTCAAATATAATAGATAGGGAGCAAGGTTCTTAAGAACATACTATTAATAGTATCTTCATCCAATTGACCACTCAAGCATCTTATTGCACTTACCACTTCCTTTATTCTTGCGCCATACTGAGTAGCATTCTCATTTTCTTCCATTTTCATATCATCAAACTTTCCTCTGAGACTTTCTCTTTTTGCCCTTTGTACATTTTGATCTCCTCCATAGATGTCTGATAGGGCTTTCCATATTTTGAATCCAGTGTCACATCCTTTGATATTATCAAATTTAGCATAGTTGAGTGCAGAAGCAATCTCCAACATTGTCTAATTGTGTTCCTATTAGTTTTTCATATCTTCTATAGTAAGAGTACCTGTTGGATCAACATGTTCAGTGATAATTGAATTTTGGGAATAATCTCCTATGGATCCAGGATGTAGCTTCATCAAACTTTTCCATGCAACAAAGTTTTCTTTGTTGAGCTTGGGAACTTCTCTCTTAGGCATTTTGATCTTTTCTGCTTATAGTCCCTTTAAACTGAATCAACAGTTTAGCTCTGATACCAATTGTTAGAATTCTTTTAGAATAATTGGGGGGGGGGGGGGGGGGGGGGGTAGGGGGTGGGGGGGGTAAATCAATTATCCAAGGTCCAAATGCCGTAATAACACTTTTTCACTACTTTTAATGAATCCATAAACTTTTCATTCTTCCAAACTTAAATCAACCATATTAGAAAGTTATAGTAAATCAACATGCAGAGATAAAACATGCAAGATCAACACATGACACAATGATTTACGTGGAAACCCAATTTGGGAAAAACCATCAGTAACATGCTACTTGATTTTCACTCTTCTAAAGTGATGCCCTATTAAAAGCCTACCCTGTTAAAGGCTTACAACACACTGTTAAATGTGACCTTGTTAGAGGATTTCACCAAACTGTTAGGAATTGACCTAGTTAAAGGACTTCTAAACATTCACTTGGAATGTCACCCTATTAAAGGATTTACCTCATGGCTATTAAACCAACCTAAGTCCATAGGATTTAAACTATCTATTACAATTGCTAGAGAGTAACAATAATGACTTTTTGATCTGATATAACTAACAACATACTTTGCAGATTTCAGATCACTTCTTCAGTTCAGTCCTATTGCTTGGCTTTAATCATTTCAGCTCTGACAATTTGTCTTCCTCTCAAGCTTCATCTCCTTGAGTATTCTTACTCATCATGCCAATGCAATCATCCTTGTGGTCATGTATCCAAATAGTATTTCTATGCTTCCTTATCCTTAGAACCTTCTTCAACAATTATGCTTTCATGCTTGACCACCTCTCTCTCTTTGCTTCATGACCGTATGACTCCTTAAATATAAATCTAATTTTCCTTTTTTTCTCAATTCTCCCTATCCAATTTTTAGGGTTTCAAATGGATTAGGTAGGATACAATTTGTATACCTCATATCTTGTTCTTATCTAGAGACTTCGTCTAGGTTCTAGTTGTAACCTCAAAAACATTTTACATGGTGTTTTGCGCCACCAGCTCATCATTCTTATCTTCCATATAATTCATAGACTTCTAGATAACAACCTTGTCGGCTTAGATCTTGAAAATCTTTGATTATCAAAATAATGTAGAAACTCGGCATTATTGTTTTACTGATGCTCGTTATCTATGTGTTACTCGGCACTATTGGTTTTCTGATGCTCGACATCTATTTCTTGGATAGCTCAGGACCTAAATAAAATTGTATCACTTGGCACCTGATTACTCTGGATCACTCGACACTTGATATCACTCGACATTTGATATCACTCGGCACTTGATAAACTCTATATCACTCAGCATCTAAACTTCACTCGTCACTTGAAGTTGAACTTGCTCGGCTTCAACTAGGAATCTGTTCAGCACCTACTAGCTTGCTCAACTCCTTCTCTCTAATGAACTTTTGTTAGGCTTTACAGATGTCTTAGCTAAAATGTTATATCTTTGATATGTTTCAGTGTTCCCATTCTCTATGTCTTAGAGTATGTCATCAGTACATTATTTCATCAATTTCTTGACTGATCCTTCTACTTCATTCCAACATCATAACTTCAACCTTTCTCTAGGTGTCCTAGTTACATCTTATTGATTTCCTCCTCCTTGTTAATCAACTAATTGATAGTATTTGGATCACTAAAGCAATTGTCATTCTTGCAAGTAGCAAGTTTGACATCAATGACAAAACAATGATTGAGAACATTTTTTACCAGTTCCATATGATCATTCTAACAATCTTCCTTATGATCTTTTCAATCATTTCCAACAAAATTTTTTTGAAGATAGTGGAAGGCAATATGACCATACCACTCATGCCATAATTTGGCTTGTGAAACTGATTGAGTTAACAAGGCATGTGAAGGAGACTTAGGCACAATGTGGAAGAAGGAATAAAGCCTCTTGTCATGATTGACTTTCTCTACTACAACCAATGAATCATCTTTGAGACTTATCACCATTACTTAATCTCAAAGGAATTCAACTTTGTTTCCATCTCGAAGGTGATTGATTTGGTAAATTGACAGGAGATTAGAGCTAAGGTTTTGCACATAGAGAACATCTTTAAATTCCCCATTTTTCATCTCCACATGTCCTTTCCCTTCAACTTCAATTTTTGTATCATCTCCCACAAATATGTGTGATACCAATGACTGCTTCAATGAAGAAAAGTCACCCTTTGAAGAACCCATATGATATGAGGTACCTGAGTCAAGAATATATTTTGACAAAGAAATCAAACCCGCCATAAGTGCTTGACCCTTTTCCCTTTGAAGTGGTTGGAGTTGAATCCTTGGAAGCATTTACCACTTCCATTTTTTTCTTTTTGAATAGGTTTTCTAGCTCATTGATTCTCTTAGTCTTGCAATGATGCTCATCATGATTCAGTTTCTTGCAATATGCACAAAAAAGTTTGTCCTTCTTTTCATTACTTCCGTTCTTGTTGGAAGAAGAATTGCCTTGCTGTGAGGAGGATTGTTTTGTCTCAAATTGTGATTTTTTCTTCGACTACATTTTCTTGTTGTTTCTAGAGATTTTTTGTCCTTGACTTGAGTGCTTCTCATCACTAGCGACCAATGCTTTGGTCTTTGATGAAATGAGAAGTCCCATATCTATCAACTAGGATTCTTCAAAAATCAACATTTCTACAAATGCATCAAATGTAGGCCTTTAGAAAGCACTTCCCATGGTCAACCTATGAGTATTATAACTCAAAAAAAAGGAAGCATACTCTAAAGTCAGCCTATTTAGGATGCGATGAATCAACTTATCATCCTTCATGGGATTACCATAATCTTTAAGTACTGCACTAAACTCATTGGCTTTGTTGATATAATCTTGAATTGTGTCAAAATTCTTAGGATCCAAGAGAAGTATGGCATCCTCAATCTAGTATCCCTTTTCCTCATCCACCTTACCATAAAATGATTCAAGTTTATCCCAAGAAATTTTGGCTTCCTTGAAACTAGAAATGTGGAAGAAGAGATCTCTATGTACACAAGTCCTCAGAATTCCTAAAGCCTGTTGGTCTTTAATTTGCCAATTAGAGAGTGTTGTAGCATCAATGGGTTCAGGAATTATACCATCAACATAAAGCTTTAGACTTTTTACCATTAATCTACTTCATATAATATCTTTTCATGTAGAATAATTGTATGAAGTTAGAATTGGACCTTTAGGTGAACCCATGATGCAATAAAGTAAAAGAGCACAAAAGAGAGACACAAACACAATACACACCCCCCTATTTATTCAAACAAAGAATCCTCCCAAAAATGGTTCTTTTGGCATTTTATATATAGTGCATTTACAATAGGCCACTTTTCAAAATGTACAAAGTGGATTTCTAATTTTGTTGTTTACAACTGCTTTTTGAGGCCAAACTTTGTCAGTAAGCACTATAGCTTAGATGTACAAAAATTCTAAAAAGTAGTCAAAGCATTACATTGTAGAAAATATCCTAAGTTTGAAAGTGATATTTTTGTTCACACAACCCTATAATATAATTGCAAATATGGAAAGAAAACAAAAAATTATGTACTTTCAAAAAAAATGGAACCTATTTTTGAGTCCAGATGAACCTGTACAGAGCATTTCAAGTTGCAAAATGCAAGATTGGATAGTACAATCACCAAAAAATGAAATTTTTGACAAATCCATGCACCAAAACTCAAAATATAATGCACCACTAAAAAGTGTAGGAAATTCTACCCAAAAAAATAATTGCACCTAATTTGGAGTCTGGATGACTTAGTTATGGCCTCCCAAAGTTAGACTATCAAATTAAAAATGCATGTGGAGATGGCTCTAGGAAGCAAACTACTATGTGAAATTTGATTGTCAAATGGTTTTCATAGTAGTTCAAAAATTCCTAGGAATGATGATCATATGGTCATCAATTTGAACACCATGAAATGCTTACATTAGCAAAAGCTTAGGTCCCCTGCTAATGTGTTGGTGATGTGAGGATGACATCAGCTATACAAAAATGTATGGACTATATAGGAAAGTACACATGGCTTGCAAAGTTGAACACCAATGTGGCTTGCTTAATTATAAAGGGGTAATACCTACTAATTTGTCAGTCCATAGTGGCTAATGTGTCAGATGCTCTTCCAGCATGTAGGGTTGTTGTCCACATAGCTTGCACAGGTTTTGGACATTCTTGACCAACAAAATAAATAGTTATACTAATAATCATGATCATGCCTAGCCAAAGAGTTAATAGTGGGAAATGCTAGGGGCAAGAAGTTATTAAGTGATTGAAAGGTTGAATTTCTTGCAATTTACACACTTATATGCTTGAAACTACAGTGGGGCAAAAGATCTAGTTCCCATATAGGAGTCTACAACTTGGTAGGAAATACAATATGCGGGACAAGAAATATAGTGTAGAGCTAGCTAGAATCAAACATGGAACCTAAAATATAATTAGTGATAGGGATTAATCCCACATTGCCATAGTATAGACAAGGAAATGTGTTTAAAAACAAAGTGACTAGTAGTTCTAAGCAAAAGGTAAGCCTTTAGAGTATGTGATTCAGTCAGTGAGTGCTATGTCCACTGAATTTGTATGCTAGGAGATATTGGCCAAAATTTGGATGAAATTGTAGAGCCTCCACCAAAATAAAAGAGGAATATGCCATTGATAAAATAGAATTATTCCTTGCAAGGTGTAGGGCTAGGTTTTCACTGCCCCATGCCTGTACATAAAAATTTTGTCTCTAGGATCGAAGGGCAAAAAAACTCCAAAAATTTCTAAGAAAAAGAAGATAAAAAATGTAGAGAAAAATAAATTTGATCTAAAAATAAAATTATAGATCTAAAGAACGATTATACTAGTTTTCCAAATTAGACCTTCGGATGCTAATTTGCAAAAACAATTTTTTTGTCTCAAAATTGTTTTTGGCTTAGGGTAAGCAAATATATAGTCAATTTTCATTGAGTTGACATTCTAGATGCAATGGCAAGGTTTGTTCTAGCTCTAGATGCTCCCAATGACTACAAAACTCTATATCTAGGTCGAGTTGTTGAAGCAACAATGGTCTCAAATGACTATGTGAAGAGAAATTCTCCAAGCTCTAATATCATGTAAGAATTTTCCTTAGGGAAAAATTCACCCAAGATCAAGGAACTCAAACATGAGAAGAACAATAGACCAAAAAGAGTATGATCAAAATAACAATTTGTATTCAATTCAATGTGAGTAGACTAGGAGTGCCTGTATGTAAAGGCCCCTAGAATCCTTCTAGAATGCATAGGAATCAAAATACTAATAAGTCTTACAAAAAAGCACATATCCACCAGGAGTAGATTATCCTCCATTAAGTACAAGAGTAACTACAATGATGAGAGGATAATCCTACAAGGGTATAGCACATAAAATTATGTTATAGATGCCATGTGCCAAAATAGAAGTACAAGTTACTATGTTGTCTACATGACAACTCAGTTAGTGATGAAAAATCTAGTGTTGTAGACACCATGTTCTGAATTAGAGTTTCTTACTTCTATGTTGTCAACATGACAACTCATATAAGTATGCAAACTCCTAACTATCCCACCTAATAAATAATAAAATAATGCAATATAATAAAATAATGCATTAACCTAAGTAAACGTAAGTATAGTGTAAATAGTAAATATGTATTTATACCAACAGTCAGGAGACATCACTTTGTAGGAACCTTAATCAACTTGAAAAATTGTAATGTCATTTGGTGCATTGTATTTTTTGATTACAATCTTTAGCTTTGTCTCATCATCAATCTCAATATGATTTTCTAGTCCTCTCCAAGGTAGCCAAAGTTGAGTAAAATCAATTGACAACCATTCTCTTAAGAATTTTGTCCATTCCCTACTTAGAAATAATTTGTATGCTTCTAGGATTTCAGCCACATGTATATCTATAATTTCTTGAATTCGGGGGTCTACAGTTAACTTTATACTAACATCTTTCAATACCATGATAACTTTCACTTCCATCTTGTAAAATTGTATCACTATCAGATTTGAGGTTTTGGGAGTCATTCTCACTATTTTAGCTATCAAAAGTGGCATGACATTGAAAGAAGCTCCTCAATCAATAAGAAAATTGTGTAGTTTTTTCTGAGAATTCTTAAATTGAGCCAAAATGGAGGCACTTCAACCTTGTCTTTATACAAGGTAGGCATTGCATTAGAAGTGTTGACTTTTTGAGATGTTGTCTTTTGAGGGATTGTGTTTGCATTAGACATTTCCTTTGTATGATCAAGAGTTTTCAGTACTACTTCCCTTTGATTAGCACAATTTTGTAACATATAAAACATGGACATATTAGCCTTGGTCCTATTTAAATCTACCACTACAATATACTTTTTAGTTTCCCATACAAGATTCTTTAGGACTGTAGGCACATTACCTCAATTTTGATTTTGTTGTCTAATGTATGTTGCTCTAGTAGGCATTGGATTGTTATTACCTCTCGGATCAAGAGTTTTTGGTTGCAAGGTAGAAGGAATCCCATCAATCATGGGTTCACTTCGATTACATAAATTGTAAGTATATTGATTGTCATTTTGAAATACTAGTATCTCTTCTTGTTGAGGATTTGATTCTTGATTGAATGGAAAAGTGAATTCTTCATTAGTTGGTTTCTACATTTAAGGATTTTGTAGAGAATCATAAGATTCTAACATCATAGTCTTGTATTGTATAGAAGACTAACTATTATTGCCTTGTGAATTTTGGTTCACTTCTCAATTACCATTGAAATATGAGCCACCATAATTAGGTACATTTTTATTAGTTCATGTCCACAAATTGAGCATTATTATTATCAATAGGGATGCTTCCATTATTTGCATGTGTATTCCATTGTTCATTTTGCCTTTAGAAACCATTGTTGTGATCTAGAGGATTGCAATTATTCCATGCACTGTTATTTCTCAAATTTTTATTTTTGTTAAAATGGTTGTTGTAAGTGACTGCATTCATTCCCTAAAAGTTATTCCTTTTCCCTTGCAACAACATCAAATAGTTTAATTCATTTGTAATTTCAGACATAGTCTTCTCCATTTGACCAATATCAGATGCAATGTTATTTTTTGCTTCAATGGATGTTGTTTCCTTCTATTAAAAAAACACATATATTTGAGGTTCATATTTGGGGTAAGTTATGGCTATAACTAGTATAGTTGGTGCCTATTATAGTGAGACTATATTAATATGAGTGAAATAACTAGGCATCATTGGTTCTTTAGTAGGATATGTCTATACCATTGTAGTAGCTTAAGATGGAACCATCAATACTCTTCCATTAGGGTTGGCTTGTTTAGTAAAGGTAATTTCTTCATTGAAGACCTTTTCTAATGTGTCAATATTTTTAATAGGTAGCCTTCATAGGAGGATAATAGTGAGATGGTCCATAACATTAAGATAAATCTAGATTGTAGCTTCAACTGGTATAGTATAGGGTGTTTCCAACCTACTTTAAAACATGTGAAAGTGGTTTTTAAAATGTGAAATGGATTAAAATGTGAAATTATCTCCATTAGATCTATTTTGATTGATATGAATTTATAATCTACTGCACCTAGGTTGATGAATGTTTTAAATTTATTGAGGAACAACTTTTCAAAGATGCCCCAATTCTAGATACATCCTAGTGGCAAATTAACATACCAATTAAAGCTAACCTCTCCCAAGGAGTATGTGAATAAATAGAGGACCACACTCTCCTGTTCAAATTTCTTTGATTTCATATTTATTTAAAAACTTTGATATGGTCCTTAGCTATTCGTGTTTCTCCATAGATGAACCTTGGGCAAGATTTCTTAGGATTCTTGCAAAGGTCATTAAGTGCACCTTACAAGTTAATTGGTGAATCTACTACATTTGCAAAAGAAGATATCAATGGAGAATTTTGTAGAAACATGTGTGGGGGTAAATTCAAAGGTGGAACTAGAGATGATGAAATTTGGAATAGAAGTGGTATAATTTTTGGTAGTCCTTTCTCACTGCAAGGCTTACAAAAATGATTGACTTGTAAGAACTCTAGGTCACTATTTGAAGATATTAAAGCTTACTGAAATGTAGATGGTGAATTAGGATTTTCCACTTTTCACTGATTCTATAAAAAGGGCACCTCTGTAAAATCCCACTCAATCAAAACAATCCATATGTTCACCTTTCGATAGTTTGAGATAGAATTTTTTTTGAAATTTGAAAAAATGTAGAATTTCAAAACAGTGAGTTTTTTTCCTTATCCAAATGGGTTGTGGCCCTCCTTCTAGTGTCACTTCTATTGAGATATCATTTTCCATCATTTTGAATGAAATGAATCATTTTGAACTCCTCTCTTGAAAATCTAATCAAGGATCAATTGTGCAACCTTGTGATCTACTGAAATCCACTCAATTTAAGATAAATGTGTATGTTCATGAGAAAACCTTTGCTAGTTTGAACCAATTTTGTATAATATATTGATTTTTTTTTGTTTGAAAAAGTAACCATAAAAGAGATATATATATTTTGGTATTTTCTATTTATGATAAATGCATTTTTTTGATGCAACTATGTGAATTCCTATTATAACCAAATGTCAGAAAAGAAAATAACAAAGATAGGGTGATGAGAGACTACATCAAATAACTTGAAAGGGAAATTCCTAATGGATAAAGTCTTAAAAAAGTATACCTTCTTGGGCGATTCAGTTCTACCAAGGTTGATTTCTTCTAGCTCCTATGGCTTCTAATCCTTAACATCTGAATGCACTTTGTCTTGATTGCCAAAGACAATTTCAAAAACTACTAATCCTTTGGACACTATAAAGGCCAAAAGTAATGGATGTTTAGATCTATAGTAGTTTTTAAGTATTTTTTTGTTCAATTAGTTCATTTGAGCCTTTGATAAATGATTCAACCCCCACTCCCCCTCCTCCTCACCTCCACCCCACTCTCTTAGCTATTCTAAACATTCTAACATGTTAATGAATCTTATAAAGATGATTATTTGATAAAATCTTTAAAATAAGAACTAGAAAAATTGAGAAGAATGAAATGTCCTTTTATTTATTTTTTATGATATTTCAAACCTCTAATCAGATCTTTAAGATCAAACAACCAATATTTCAAAGATCTACCAATTTCTCAATAAACCCCAAATCGGGTATGCCGGAAATAGTGCCAAAAACTTCACAGCTTCACATATTATTAATAAATATGAAAGTGGAAATTTTTATAGAAATTTAATCAGCATAATAGCCTACAAAATGACATTTCCAGATCTGTATAACATTTACACAACAGCTCCCAAATGGAGGGCAAAAACAATGTTCATCGAGCTCCCGAAGACAACACAAAATAGCCAGAAACACCACAAAAGCACTGATGATCTATCATAGAATTATAATCATGAATAAATATATATATTTAGATCTATTTTAACATCTAAATGTCTTATATACAGAAGCAACCCAATCTGATATGAAATACTCAACCGAAAGCACCAAACTCTTACAAAAATCACACCAGAAAATCCACAAATCTGCACTGTTCAGCACAAAGGCAAACTCTGTATGAGCATTCACATGGAATGGCTTCAAAATATCATCCTTATACTTCTTGGAAACCTGAAAACTCTCGTTCTTGGGTCTCCTTCTCCACAGGTTTGGCAGCCTCTGAAGAACAACAAAGAAATGAACAAAAATCAAGTTCTGGAATCAGCCCAAAATGCCTCCAAACCCCTTAAAAGAGGGCATAAACCTAACTCACGTCCAAGAGGGGTTAATAAAATATAATTTAATAATATTTTTATTTATTAGTCCATTGGTTTCCAAATATTAGCTCCTTTTTCCAAAACTTCACTTTTTTTGGAGCCTGTCTGCCTTAGCAAAGTTTATTATTTTTAATTATCTGAAAAGGGTACATGACAAGTCCTCCCCTCCCAAATATTTCTTGTCCTCAAGAAATAAAGGTTGGAATTCTCAAGAATATTTTCTCCTTCCCAAGTTTCATCCCCTAGTGGTAATCCTTTCCATTTGACCAAATGATCTATGACGCTCTTGTTTCTCAATCTTTTCTCTCTTGTATCCAAAATCTCTTCTGGTACCAAAACTATTTTCCCTTCATCACCAAGAGGTGGTAATTCTGTAGATACTATGGTTTTCTGGCCTAGAACCTTCTTTAGGCAAGATACATGGAAAATATTATGTATTTTTCTATTTGGTGGGAGCTCTAATTCATAAGCTACCTCTCCTACCTTCTTGATGATCTTATAAGGCCCTTAGAACCTTGGCTTGAGTTTCTCTGCCCCACTCCTCTTCAAGGTGCTTTGATTATATGGATGCAACCAAAAAAATACCAAATCTCCCACCTCAAAATATCTTTCAATCCTTTTCCTATCAGCATATAACTTTTGTTGGTTCTGTGGATGTTGTAGAGTATCCTTGAGGGACCTTATTATGTCTTGCCTTTGCTTGATGAAATCACTTGTTGCAGCTACTCTACTATTAGAAAGTATTAGATCAACAAAGGAAAGGGAATCATAACCATAAATATCTCAAAAAGGAGGCATACCAATAGACATGTGATGAGATGTATTGTAACAATACTCCCCTAGGTGTAACCATTTCACCCAAGCATGTTGTTGATTTGAAACATAGTTCCTCAAATATCCCTCTATCCATTTGTTAACTATCTTTGTTTGTCCATCTATATGAGGGTGATAGCTAGTACTAGGAGTGAGTTTAGTTCCTACCAAATGAAAGAGCTCCTTCAAAAGAAAGCTAAGGAATCTACTGTCCTGGTCACTAACAATGTTTCTAGGCAAGCCATGTAATCTAAAAATTTCCTTAAAGAACAATTTGGCCACTTGTGATGCCTTGAAATCAGATGTGATAGGAAAGGAATGTGCATACTTAGTTAGTCTATCTACCACCACATATATGCAATCCTTACCTTGAACCTTGGGCAACCCAGTGATGAAATTCATGGAAATACTTTCCCATTTTTGTTCAGAAATAGGAAGTGGCTGCAACAACCCTGCAGGAAAATTTTTCTCACTCTTACTTTGTTGGCATACCATACATTCCTTAATGTGTTTAAGTACATACTCCTTCATACCCTTCCATGAAAACCACTCTCAAATTTTCCTGTATGTCTTGAAGCATCCCTAATGACCAACCAAAGGTGTGTCATGAAAGGCCCTCAATATCCTCTCCTTAGTTTTTTATCCTGGCATGAAGAAGATCTTGTTCTTGTAATAAATCAATTCATCAAAAACCTTGTACCTATTATCATCCACTAACTTATCCAAAATCTTGGTGGAAAAGGAATCTTTAGCAAACTCTAAAATTATAGAGACTTTCCAATCAGCAGAGATAGATGTTAAGGAACACAAAGTGGGCTTTCTTGAGAGAGCATCAACAATCACATTATTCTTTCCTTTCATGTATTCAATATCAAAATCATAAGCTTGCAATTTTCTTACCCATTTTTGTTGACGATCATTCAAATCCCTTTGGTTCAAGAAGAACATGAGGCTATTATGGTCTGTCTTTACAATGAATCTCCCACATACCAAATATTTTCTAAACTTATGAAGTGCATGCATGATTGCCAACATTTTCTTATCATAGATGGAGTAACCTTTCTCTGATTGATTTAATTTTCTACTCTCAAATGCTATTGGATATCCTCTTTGAGTTAGGACAGCCCCTATACCTTCTCCAGAAGCATCACATTCAATAACAAAAGGTAAAGAGAAATTTGGAATTGCAAGCATAGGGCATGAACTCATTACCTTCTTAAGCTTATCAAATGTTTTTTGTGCCTCTTCTATCCAAAAAAAAGCTCCTTTCTTTGTCAAATCAGTCAAGGGGGCAGCAAGCTGAGAAAATCCCTTGGCAAATCTCCTATAGTAGCTACACAACCTGAAGAAACCTCTCAACTATGTAAGATTAGTGGGTGGAGGCCAATCCAAAATTTCCTAGATTTTTTGTTGATCAACCTATACTCCTTTAGAACTTATAATATGTCCCAAGTATAGGATCTCTTGATTCTTTGGAGAGCTTGTTAGATGGATTATGACTCCTGCTGCCCATGCTACTTGTCCTCTTCGAAAAGTCCTCTCCATCCTCTTTGCAGAGATCGCCTTAGGTGCTTCATTTGATAAGCCTCTCAATATGACTTCTTTCCTATTGGAATGAAATTTAAACTCCATAGTTTGATGGTTCATGTAATAGCCTCCAATAGAGTGCAACCATTGAACACCCAATACTAGATTTGTCTCCCCAATACCAACCACATATAAGTCATCACATAACTCATAATCTCCTAAGGACATCTTGAGTTGTTTCACCACCCGTGTGCAAGGCATAGTGAATCTATCAGCTACAGTAACATTTAATCCCTCAAAATCTTCTACTTTAAGCCCTCTTTTCATGACAAATCCCTCATCAATAAAATTTCGAGTTGCCCCACTATCAAGAAGAACTGCCAACCTTTGCCCTGCTAGTACCCCTCGAATTTGAAAGGGATGGTATCTTGGGACTCTTGATAAAGCTGCTAAAGTGCCATCCTTGCTGATTTCTTTTTCTTTCTCTTCTTCTACCTCCTCCTTAGCATCATGAAATTGGTCATGCTCATCTAAATTAGATTCTGAAGCAACTTCAATATAGTGCACTTGACCTTTCCCCAAACATCTATGTCCTAGAACACATGGTTCTCTACAAGTAAAATAAAGCTTTTTCTTTCGTAATTCACTCCTAGTCTCTTCATCTACCTTCTTTTTTGCCACATTTATCACATATTTTGGTGGTAGTGTTGGGAAAGCCTTTTTCTAAAAATTTCTCTTATCTTGCCAAATATTTGGGGTTTTTTGATTAGTGACTGGTTTCATAGGCATGCAAGTTTCAAGTTGCAAGCTTCTTTTGATAGCTTCCTGTAAGGTTGAGGGTGAGAAAGCCTTAACCAAACCCTTAATAGAATCTTCTAAATCATCAAGAAAAAGATAAACAATCCTCTTTTCACTCATATCAGGTACCATAATAGCCACTTTTGAAACTCTTCTATATACTCATTAACTAATTTGGTTTCTTTCAACTTTGACAATTCTTTAAAGTACTCTTCATCATCCTTGAGGTCAAATCTATCTATCACTCTTTGAGTGAAATCATCAAATGTAGTTACCTGATCATGATCTTGAGTAGTCATTCCATGATATCACCAATCATAGGCTACATCTTCCAGGTGTAGACTTTCAAATTGAACAACATCACTCTCCTTCATGGGGTTAAGTGTGAAGAAAGTCTATAATTATTGTAGCCATGCTCTAACTGAAATTTTATTTGTTCCATCAAAAGTAGGTGCTATAAACTTGCTTATTTTATTTTTGAGCTCTCTTCCACTTATTTCATCCTCCCTCCTATTCTCTTTTTTGGGCATCAAAGTGTTCATCATATCCACATATTCTCTAAAAGGAACCAAACTACAAAAGTCATCATCTAAGCCATTGTAAGTAGCTCTTAATGCAATCAAGTTACCTGTAACCTCTTCCATGGGATTAAGGGCTAGATTCGGTACTAGTGGCTCATCTGTAGGAAAGAAAATAGTTTTGGATAATTTAGATGGTGTGGATTTCAGATTTCTTGGCTCCTTTGAAGTGCTCCCTTTCTCATTAATAGATGCAACTCCTTGTAGTTTTTCTGTCAATATTCGCAAAGCCTCTCTAGTTTCTGCCAAACTATCCATTGTTTGCTTCTGAGTATTTTGGATATTTTGGAAAAATTTCTTTGCCATCTCATCTAGATCAGCCATACCTTTCCGTTCCTTGGATTTTTTAGTTTTACTTTCAACTGGAGGTTTGATCAAAATTTCTTTATTCTTTTTTCTCTTTCACTTAGTTTCATGCAACCATAAATTTTGATATGCAACTGATTAGAAGCAACATGAAACCACCAAATTCACCAAGAACTAACATGAAAATTATTAGAACTAGCATGCAACGATAAATTTTGACATGCAGCTGATTAGAAGCAACATGCAACCATAAATTATGACATGCAAGATTTGGGTAGTTGTCAAAACTGACATGCAAACTTCTACAAACCCTCAGGCTGGCAAGATCATAGCTCTAATACCACTAAAATTTCCCTTTACTGATTTTGTATGATATTTCAAACCTCTAATAAAATCTTTAAGATCAAACAACCAATATTTCAAAAATCTACCAATTTCTCAATAAACCCCAAATCGGGTATGCCGAAAATAGTGCCAAAAACTTCACAACTTCACATATTATTAATAAATCTGAAAGTGGAAATTTTTATAGAAATTTCATCAGCATAACAGCATATAAAATGAAATTTCCAGATCTGTATAACATTTACAAAACAGCTCCCAAATGGAGGGCAAAAACAATGCTCATCGAGCTCCCGAAGACAACACAAAATAGCCGAAAACACCACAAAAGCATTGATGATCTATCATAGAATTATAATCATGAAAAAATACATATATTTAGATCTATTTTAACATCTAAATGTTTGATATACAGAAGCAACCCAAACTGATATGAAATACTCAACTAAAAACACCAAACTCTTACAAAAATCAAACTCAAAAATCCAGAAATCTGCATTGTTCAGCACAAAGGCAAACTCTGTATGACAATGCACATGGAATGGCTTCAAAATCACATCCTTACCTTTCTTGGAAACCTAAAAACTTCCATTATTGGGTCTCCTTCTCCACAGGTTTGGAAGCCTCTGAAGAACAACAAAGAAATGAGCAAAAATCAAGTTTTGGAATCAACCCAAAATGCCTCCAAACCCCTTAAATGAGGGCATAACCCTAACTCATGTCCAAGAGGGGTTAATAAAATATAATTTAATAATATCTTTATTTATTATTCCATTGGTTTCCAAAGATTAGCTCCTTTTGCTGAAACTTAACTTTTTTTGGAGCCTGCCTGCCTTAGCAAAGTTTATTATTTTTAATTATTTGAAAAGGGGACATGACAAAGAACAAGACATTGATACTGGTTCCCAAACCTAAGGATAATAATCTTGTCAAAACTAAATGGGTATTAAGAAACAAGATGAATAAACAAAGTGAGGTTGTAAGAAACCAAACAATATTTTTATTTAAAGGTTAATCACAACAACAAAGAATTGATTTGGAAGAAACTTTTGCACCTATTGCTAGATTATAAGTATTAAGAATATTTTTGGCATATACAAATAGCAAGAATTTTATAGTTTATCAAATGGATGTATGATCAATGTTTTTGAATTGTGAACATGAAGAAGAGGTTATCATTGAGGAACTTGATGGTTTTCCTTTTCTAGACATAAAGGATATGGTTTGTAGATTAAAAATGGCATTATATGGGGTAAAGAAAGAACTTAGAGCTTAGTATGAAAGATTGAATAAGGATTTTACAAGTTTGGGATTTATGAAATGTAATGTTGATATTCATTTATTTTTGAGATAGAAAGACAATGGCCTAGCGATTGTTGATGTTTTTGTGAATAACATAATTTTTGGAGGAAATGATGAAGAAAGTAATGTATTTTCAAAAGAAATAGAGTGTTGGAAGCGTGAATAATAATGATACTTCTATGGGGGAGTATTATAGAAACATCATTAGATCCTTATCAGGGTGATACATTACATTCATGATTGTATTTGTCATTGATATCAACATAGTATTTTTATGTGGTATCTAACAAAAGAATGATGGAAGATCAAGTTAGTACAGACAAATAATTAAGTAATTTCCCTAATGAGGTTAAAAGGAGATATTGATAACTGTCTAGTATATGCAGCTAACCTTGGAAGCATAAGACATTAAGTATGGAAGAAGTTATAAAAGTTTTGGTGATGATTGTTCTGAGATAGAGGCTATAGAAGCATGTTTTGGTAAACTTATTATATCTCTTAGTAGAATTACTATTTTGAGAAGCATGATTAAAGATGTTTAGAAGACATGTTGCTAATCATGTGGCTAAGCTTGCTCATCATAATATTACACATTTACAGAAAGTTATTCAAGTTACAAGGTGACTAATTATTGTTATCACTAAATGGAAAGTGTTCTTAATGTGATCCTATAATAATCAATTGAGAATGTGGAATAACTAACTAAAAAAATTGTTTTATGGATTTGATATAAAGGAAAGAAATTTTCCTTTGATTGAATGTGATTGTATGAATGATGACAAGAAGTGGTAAGATTAGAATTCAAAGATAAGAAGAGTTGAGTGAAGTTGGAGAGAACTTTGTTTTTGAGATTTTATTTATTGATCCAAATTTTGGTATTTGGATCCAAGGTTCATGATCATGTCTACAAGGTTTGATAGTGATTGGTTCAGTTGAAAGAATAGAGGAAAGATGATAAAGTACTATACAAGCAATTATTATACAAGGAACTATTGAGAGATCAAGTGGATAGTTAGTTGAGTGGTCTTGCCCAAGAAGTTGTTTAGTCCTTCTGTCTTCTACAAATCCTAACAAGGTTGACAAACTCTTAATAGGGTTAGAATCTCCTAAGAGGAATTCAAAGTCTCCTAACATTGACTCTTATGTACTTAATGTGTTTATAGACTTCTAATACAATCCATCCTCTAGCAAGGAACCTATATATTAGTATATCATTGTGGGCATCATTCCCACTAAATATTTCTCTTTGATCAAGGGTTTCCCTTGTTAATGACTAATGGTGTAAATAAGTATTTACTATTTACACTTTACTTAAGTTTACTTAGGTTAATGCATTATTTTATTATTTATTTTTGTAAGACACGTAGAAGTTTGTGCACCTCTTTGAGTTTTCATGTTGACAACACAGAAATACACAACTCTAATTTAGCATGTGGTGTCCATAACACTAGAGTTTGCATCATTCACTGAGTTTTCATGTAGACAACAAAGTTATTCACACTCCTAATTTAGCACATGTTGTCTAGAACACTAATTTGCATGCTACACCATTCTAGGCTTATCCTCTCATCATCGCACTTACTTCTATGCTTAATGGATGATAACCCATATCTAGATGAAATGTGCATGGTTGTTTTACTTATCATGTTGCTAACTTCTATGCATTCTAGAAGCTCTCCAAAGGCCTTTATATATAGGCGTGCTCATAGTGTACTATCATATGGTATATTGGATGAATATATCATCATTCTGATCATACTTTCTCTCTTTGGTCTACTGTTACACTTGTATTTGAGTTCCTTGGTCTTGAGTGAATTCTTCACTAAGAAAAAATCTAACATGGTATCAAAGCTTGGGGAGATTCTCATCACTAGCCATTCAAGAACATTGTTGCTTCAGCACCTTCAATCTAAAGATCTAGAGAATTCATAGAACTTGGGAGCATCTAGAGTGTAAGAAGACCTCACCATTATGTACTTTAAATTTTCCTATGTTAGGAAATACTCAAAATTGAGGCAATTTTTTTTTTTTTTGCAAACTGGCTACCGAAAGGCTCGATTTGCAAAATTGCCATGATCATTTCAGATCTATACATTTAATTTTTAGATGTACATTTTTTTCATCTACCTCTTTGCAATTTTTTGGGATTTACATTATTTTTTCCATAAAATTGGCCATTAGGTGTGTAGGAGAGATATTTTATAGGTGAAGATTGAATCTTGTTTTTGCAAATTAAATATTTTCATCATATTCAAAAGGTCAAAAAACCACAAAATTAGATTTTATTTCATCCAAATCAGACATCTGAGGGAAAATCTAGAGCCTTTTGATTTTTGGAGGCACAATGGTGATTCAAGAAAAATAATAACAACAACAATTTTCAAATGGTGATATCTTCCTCATATGGACTCCTTTTTACAAGGAATTGTTTTTGTTTGGGGTAGAATTTTGTGATCTACACATTGGTGGAGGTCATTTGAGATCTCTATTCCTGATTATTTTCACAAGTTGGAAATCCTAATTTTTTCCACTTCAAATGCTTGGTACAAGCTCATATGGACTCCAAAATAGGTTTTTTTTTTGAAAGTGCATATTATTTTTTTTACTTTCTAGATCTACAATTAGATTATAGGTTCTATGAAAAGAAATACTACTTTCAGAAATGGGCCCTAAATTGGCATGTGGTTATTGCACTAAGTGCCAAATCATACATTGGGGGGGTTGATTGATTATTTATGTATTTTGGAAGGTGCATACATTCATTGATCTCATGGAGGATTGCACATATGTTAGTTTGGTAAAAGACCAAAGTTGACATTGAGGAACTATTAGAAATGGAGAGCTTTGATGCTTAATAATCTAAGAGAACATTAGGAAGTTCTTCCTTCTCTTTCCTTGAAGATACCACCTTTGTTCAAATATCTTTCTAAACTTCTTGGCTTTATGTATAATAGTATGAGTAACGAATCCTTTGCTCCTCTTTTGATGCTATGTTTTCATCATGATGTTCGGATGACTCATTGGGAAGCATATGGAGATCCATCTGTTCCTCCATTTCTAGAGGATATTCTACATCTAGTCAGTCTAGTAATGTAACCTTCAACTCTAGTTGAGATCTCACCTCTCGATTCTCTTATTGATTCTACTAATCTAGTTCTAGCCATAGATGCTTTGTATTTAGTGCAATAGGTCCCTTCATGTCTTCCTACTTTACCTTCATGCGAAGACTTCCTTACTACCCTTGCAGATCTATTCATGGAGTCTCACATTGAAGATGTGGGAGACACTATTGATGATATCCATCTTCTCTTTGAGGAAAATTATTCATCTATTGCTGCAATGACAAATTTATGTACTTCAGCACAATAAGGTACACTATGTCTTCTAGTTCTAGCCTTAGGTGATGACTTCTTGACTAAAATTTTAGGTTTATTCACTGAGTCACACACAATAGATTTGGAGGACTTCTTTGATGATATTCAACTTCTCTTTGATGAGACATTCCTTCTACAATTTTTGCAAGGGCCCACTTTGACCCACATGTCCATTCTCTACATGATTAGTCTTTATAGGCTAATATGATTGTGGATACTTATGTACAACAATTGTAGGAGGTATCTTTATCATTTTATATTACTATTGGTTCTTTGAGATAGGTTCTACATGGATTCTTGCTCCATGTGCGCATGTTCTATTTAGTAGTCTTAGAGGGAGAACACATCGACATCAACACAGGGACACTTTAGTGGGTTTTAGAGACACCTTTCATCATCGAGATTCCTTCCACACACAGGTGAAGCATCTCTCCTATACCTCTACTATTGTTTCTTCCAAAGGGGTTGAACATCATTCAATAGTCATGGATCAGCTTCTATATTGGAACATTTCTCACTGATTGACACACTACTTTTAGGGGGACGACACTACCTTGTCTGCTACTCCTTTTTTGGGGGGGGGACTTTTTCCTCTTCGGGTTTTTTTCCTTCTCCTAATATATATTTTTTATGTTGTAATGTAGGGATATTGATCACTTCATCCATCCATACATCATGTGTGTTTTTCATTTCTTTTTTTTGCGGGAGGGTTTTTCCCACAAGGTTTTCCCTCTTTCTTCACTTCATGAGAGATTGCATTTTTATTATGTACATGGGTACCTAACATGGCCAAGTAGTTGAGACCCATCATGTATTTTATCCTCGATTTCATAAGCTTCAAGGTATTTCCCTAACTTGCACTAAAGGGGGGATGTTGGTGTAAATAAGCATTACTATTTACACTTTACTTAAGTTTACTTAGGTTAATGTGTTATTTTATTATTTATTTTTGTTAGAAACTTAGGAGTTTATGCACCTCTTTGAGTTGTCATGTTGACAACACAAAATTACACAGCTCTAATTCAGCACAGGGTGTCTACAACACTCGATTTTTTATCATTCACTGAGTTTTCATGTAGACAAAATAGTTATTTGCACTCTAATTTAGCACATGTCATCTACAACATTGATTTTTATGCTACACCATTGTAGGCTTATGCTTTCATCATTTCACTTACTTTCGTACTTAATTGAGGATAACCCATATCTAGTGGACATGTGCATGGTTGTATGACTTGTCATGTTGTTGATTTCTATGTATTCTGGAAGCTTTCAAAAGGCCTTTATATATAGGCACTCCCAGTGTACTTTTATATGGCATATTAAATGAATATATTGTTATTCTGATCATACTCTCTCTCTCTTTGGTCTACTATTGTGCTTGTGTTTTAGTTCCTTGGTCTTGGGTGAATTTTTCTCTTAGACAAATTCTTACAATGACTCTAGTGCAATTGTGTATGTGCATCTTGTTATGGTTATTGCTTGCTTGATTGAATGGTTAAGATTAGTTGAGGTTGATAAACATTTAAATTAGATAATTGATTCACCCCCCACCTTCTTAGTTATATTTGCAGACTATTATTTCTAACAATTGGTATTAGAGCAGCAAGTCCTTAAAGATAAAGTTTAACAACTTTGGGACATCAATGTTGAACATATTTAGAAAGGATAGTTTGAAGTTTGATAGACCAAACTATGATAGATGGAAGAAAAAGGTGAAGACATATCTACTATGTATGGGACCAAGATATTGGATCTTGACAAAATCAAAGAAGACTTGTATTATTACTGAAAGTGCATTGGAGCATTGTACCAAGGATGACAAAGAACATTTCATGTGCAACATGAAAGCTAGTGAAGAACTATTGTTTGCACTTTCAAAAATTGAGTACAACTAGATAAAAACACTCGATCCTTCTCGTGAGATTTGGAAAGCTTTGAAAAAATAGTTTTGAAGGTGATGAACATTCTAAGAAATTGAGGTTACAAAGTTGGATTTGTGCATGTCAAGCTATTAAAATGATGGAAGATGAATCTATAAGATCATATGTAGGTAGGATATTAGAAATTACTATAGGTATCAGATCTTGAGGAGGAACCAAGGAAGACAATGAGTTGATCTGGAAGATATTGAATACTTTAACGCCCCTATTTAAGTAGACAGTCCAAATGATATAGTTGTTGATACCAAAGATTTTAACAAGGAAACACTATTTGGGAGACTTGATGTAGTTGAGAATGAACTTAGACATTCTAGAGAATTGTTTAGAATAAAGACAATTTTCAGTGCCCAAAATATTTGACTTAATTTATCAAGCAGCACAAGTGTAGAGGAGATTTTACTGGTAGAAGAAAATTGAATGAGGATAGAATGATAGAATAAGGAGTGGTGCTTCTTGTAAGAAGAGAAAAGGATGGTAAGAAAATATTTAAATGTTGGACTTGTAATGAATTTGGTCATTATGCATCTAAGTGTCTTGAAAGAGAGAAAAAGCATAAAGACAAGTTCAAACCTAGATGAGATAGAATGAGGATAGAATGGTAGAATAAGGAGTGGTGCTTCTTGTAAGAAGGATAAAGTATAAAGAAAATTGAATGAGGATAGAATCATAGAATAAGGAGTGGTGCTTCTTGTAAGAAGAGAAAAGGATGGTAAGAAAATATTTAAATGTTGGACTTGTAATGAATTCGGTCATTATGCATCTAAGTGTCTTGAAAGAGAGAAAAAGCATAAAGACAAGTTCAAATGTAGAAGAGATAAGATTGTTTGTATTTCAATGAAGAAGAAGATTCTGTGATCAAGCAGTAATGCTAGTCATGATGAAATAGGATTTGTATCTATTAAAGAAAAAAGTCTAGAGAAAATGGCATTGGTAACTAGGTTGAAAAGAAATTTTATTGAATAATTGATAGTGGTTATTCACATCATATTACTGATGATATGAACAAGTTTGTTGACTTCAAAAGCTATGATAGAGGCATTGCTAGAGTTGGAAACAATGCATCTTTCCATGTTAAAGGTATTAGATCTATAACTCCTGATGGTAAGAATAACACTGAGGATGTATATTTTGTTGATGGTTTGAAACACAATCTTTTGAGTGTTGGACAATTAGGGGATAAAACTTATCATTTATAGTTCATAGAGAAGACATGCATGATCAGAGACAAATATGGAAAGGTAATTGGAACTGGAACTAGAGGTAGAGTTAATGTATTTCACCTAAATTTCACCAAAATGACATGTTTGGTGGCAAAGGTAGATGATAGTTGGTTATGGCATAAGACATTTTGTCATATAAACTTTGACAACATTGTGAAAAGTAGTTATATGTTTGCAGTTAGAGATTTGTGTGAGGTTGTAAAGCATGAAAACACAATTTGCAAGGAGTGTGTATTGGTAAACCATAACAAAGCTTCTTTTCCCTGAAAGAAGTTTACTACTACAACAAAGTTAGAAACTATACACACAGGTCTTAGCGCTCCTACAAATACTAAAGGATTCTATGGTAAAAGGTATTTCATGATTTTTGTTGATGACTTTTCCATAATGATGTAGGTTGCATTTCTTAAAGAAAAATCTAAAGCATTTGAAAAATTCAAAATTTTCAAGATTAGAGTTGAGAATGATTTAGGTATGAAAATTAAATGTTTGAGATTTTAAAGAGGAGGGGATTTTAGTCCAAATCAGTTTAACATCAATTGTGAAGCTAATGGAATCAAAAGATAGTTATTAGTTCTAAGAAACCTCAAACAAAATGGCATTGCAAAGAGAAGAAATATGTTACTAATAGAAGCAAGAGCTATGTTAGCTAAGAATTATGTATCCAAGATGTTTTAGAGAGAAGATTTGAATATAGAAGTCTATAATATGAATAGAATGCAAGTTAACAAAGGCACAAAAAACACCCCTTGTGAAATGTGGTTTGGTCACTCACCTATAGTTAACTATTTCATAATTTTTGGCACTAAATGTTATACCAAAATAGATAATGATGTTGGTAAATTTGATGCTAGAAGTGATTAAGGTATGTTTCTTGGTTATTCATTGAAAGTAGTTCTTATAGATGTTATAATCTAAGAACTAAGTCTATTGTTGAAACTACAAATGTAAGGGTTGATGAGGAATTCAAGATATAGGAAAGAATAGTTGCCTATAATTATGATGCTGAGAATGTTGTTACTAAGCAATGGAATGATGAAGTATTCTTCAAGAACAATAATGATTTGCAAAATGAAGGAGAGACAAGGAAAGGAAATATTTTAGAAACTAGAATAGAGTTAAGATTTGAGATAACAACTCCTACTTTTGGTGAGAATATGACAAAGAATCATCCACCAAAGGAGATCATTAGAAGTAGAGATAAAGGTGTGATGAAAAGAAGAAAAATCAACGAAGGACTATTTCTGATATCTCAAGTAGAACCAAAGAATACAGATGAGGCATTTGAAGATGACTATCGGAAGCAAGCTATGAAAGAAGAATTGGATCAGATAGTGAAGAATGAAACATGGGAATTGGTCCCTAGGCCATCAAAGAATAATGTGATTGGAATAAGATAGGTATTTAGGAATAAGATGAATGAACAAGGTGAAGCTATAAGGAAAAAAGAAAGATTGGTGCTTGGCCAAAGAAAAGGATCAAAATCCTACAGCAATGGATTGCTTAACCCAAGATTGGACATCTCAAATGGTTCTTATCCAACTCATTTAGAATCATTTAATTTATCAACCATGGATGTAAAGTTGAAATGGTGTTCGCAAAATATATGCTTCAAACTTATCTCAACTTAAGAACTAATCTACTAAAATTCAAGTGCTTGAACTACAGAAAATTTATGCTAAAGCTAAGAACCAAATCTATTTTTAATAAAGCACAAAAATATAGATGAGAATTACTTCAACTACCTATGTTGTAGGAATATTCCACTAATTCTATTATTAGTGGCTACAAGAATAGCAGAGTTTACTTGGGTTCTACGAAATGAATATAAATCCTATGCTAACTAATTAGTTCACTCCTTGAGTCGGCCCCCATAGAGAAGTGAAGTATAACAACTTAGAGATGGAAACCTGAAATAATATTTTTATTCATAACAACATAAAGTACATATTGATGAATAACAAGATTATATTCAATACTTCAAAAAATTAGCAACTTCTTCTTTCTATTGAAAAATGACTGACTAAAACCAAAGCACCTCTAGAACAAAAACTTTAGTTATTTAAAACACAAACTAGGAACAAAATTCCTAAATTCAAGACTAATCAACTTCTGAAACAAATGATGACTTTGATTATGAAAATAGGCACATTAATGCTGGTGCCAAATAGAATAGTAATTTAGCAGCTCACAATTCTTTAATTTCCTTCACTCATGGCTGGTCTATTAACTCGAGCAACCACTTTGATTCCCACTTGGTTGACTTGGAATTGCATTTATATTAGCAAAATATCAATTCCTCCAAAACAATAACATACATCAAGACTTATTCAAAACATGTTATCTAAATTAGTTTACCTTATGTCACATTGTTGTAGGAGAACTACCCAACCTAGCTAAGAAAAAAAAAGTGTCATTCTCACTATTTTGTAATTAAATTACATATCTTTTCACAACTTATTCATTTTAATCCTAAAAAGTAATTATGCACACATTTGTCTAAAATCATCATAAAAAGCATGTTCTTGAACAAAAAAGTCTTTTAAAGACTGTGCAAATTAAACTAAAAATGAAATGACAAAATAGACCATATTCTTGTCTCATCATTCCCCCCAACTAAAACTTTGACTTGTCCTCAAGAAAATATGAGGCAACACTTTTTCCTTTACCCCCTATAGCAATGTTTCAATAAAAACCTTTACTCTCCTTGTACCTTTCCCATTTTCTTCCCCTAGCTTGATATACCAGGGCGCCCACCAAGTGGACATGATAAAATTTAGTGGAGAATGAGGTTCCCTCTTTTGCAAGTCTTCACTCAACCCTATCTAGTGCCATTGATTCACCTGCTTTGCTATAGGAAGATCTATTTTTGCCATAGCTTTATATACCTGATAGATTGTTTCCCTTAAAGGAGGAATAATTTGAACTTTAGGTCTTGCATTCATGGTATAGAGTTTTGGAATTCTTGACCTTAGGCCTAAGAAAGAGTGGGATCTCATAATCTAATTTTTTGTACTAATGATCCTAGTTTTCCCTACTAATTTCATTTTGAATGTAAGACATCAATGCTCTGAGTTGAATATAAACCCACATAAGTAAAAGGCTTCTAATCTCTATTATCAATGACTACTAAATTATGTAAAAAGAGTTCACAGAGAAAATTTTTGATGGCTATAGGAGTAGCGTGAAAAGCTTGAAAGAATTCATGAGTGATATTCAAAGTTAAAGTTTTATCCTACATTAGACGGATCACCTAGTAATTGACAAACTGTTCCTTAGAAAAGAGAACATAAATAGGAGAAGGAGAGAAAAAAGAAATTAGTTTAGGAATCATGACTTTGACTTTTGTAAGTTTACCACTTAATTTCTCAATCTCCTCATTCTTCTCAATGAATTCTTGATTTGATTGAAGATGGGTTTTTCTAGGTTTTCTCTCTCTATTTTCTATTCTTTCCTCTCCTAAATTAACTAGTTAGATAACTATGAAATAATTATTAATAATGAAATAGTAGAACTAGGATAGAAAGTAACATGCATCTTGTTGGAGTTTTATTTTGATGTTAACAGTACTAAAACTACTAGGCGACAAAAGGCTTAGTACCTAGATATCAGTACATACACAACCTAAAGAATAGCCAATTCTCATTATCACTTGCATATGAAAAGTATTAGGACCCAACTTCAATAAAACCTTAGACGGTTTTCTACTCTTTTGGCTCTGTAAAACCAGGGCGGGTGCACCCGGGGATGGTTCAAAGATGGAATAATTGTATGAGAATTATCCTTAGTTTCATTTTGATTCTCATCTCTAAATCCTTAAACATATAAGTAAATAACTGATAAACACATCCCTTGAACAGATATGGCCAAGAAATCTTCTATAGCTCTGCAGATGTTTCCAACAACAATGGCTAAATGAAGCTAAAACAATCTAAGCAGGCAAGTGCTGGCCAACTTTGAAAATCTTACAGGAAAGATAAACGTAAATTGATTTTATGATGTATTTTGAAAAAGCTAGTTATAATATACTTCTCTTTTGGCTGAAATACTTTCGATCAGTGCCTAATCCATTGGGAATTCAGAGTCAAGTAAATTCTTAGATCTAATTTGTTGCCTTGCAACGAATTTTCATCAGCAATTCTTACCAGAATTTATCATTCAAAAATCCTTATTAACACCCGAGCAACCTCATCACATTCAACAAAGCGTTTACTTAATCCATTGAATTAATAGCAATAACAAATGGATGTACAGTCTTACTAAATTGCAATCAATTGCATAAGCTTTTACTCACACAACATCAAGGTAGCTCAGTATTAAAAAGGAGACAAAATTCAGAGAAGAACAGATATGGGGACAGTTCATAACTTGTATTCATTTCCTTTGAAAATGATATATCCTTTACAAAAGACCCAGAAAAACCTTCAGAGAAGAAGCATAGTTCTTTCTACATTCATCCATATCTCAGAAAATTTTGACAGAAAAAGCATACTATAAATTTCTTTCCAAAAATGTTTGGACCAAAAAAGAACTAAGCACAACACTTAGTGAAAACCAAATTCGGACCCATCTTTAGCCTTGGGATCTCACTTAAATAATGTGAGATGCAACAAGCTTCCGGCTACAGTAGGTGATAGGTGTCCTTCTTTTTAAAAACAAAAAACAAGAATAATAGAAAGATTGATTACAATAGCACTTCTTGGCGGGTCCCTTTCTGTTATGCTTCTAGGTTGTTATGATCTGTTCTCGCAATCATTCCTCATCTTCAGAGTGCATATCCATAAGGTCTGCAAGTGATGTATCATCTTTTGTTACATGCAAAATCACTTTAACCTGGGGATTTTCTATGTCATCATTGCTGACTACAAGAGTAACTATTACTCTTACATCTTCCTCGTCATCTTCTCCTAACATCTGTTCACTAAACTGATCTTTCCATCTGTTGAAAGTATCATCATCTGGCCAATCAAAACTTAGGGTTTCTCTTTGTATCTTTATTAAAGAATTGGCATTTTCTTCTAATTCATCGAATTCTTTTCTTATATCAGCATAATACAGTTGTATTTTTACCAGCTCTTCATTTGTCTTTGCCCAAAACCAACAGCCAGTCTCACTGATGATGTTTGTTATTCTGTTATCAAATAATTCATCCATTTCCTTTTTCCATTTGTCCTTTTCCTTTACTGTATCAACAGTTTCTAAGGCACAAGGAAATAGGGTGAATTTTTTAGCAAGATATCTTGAAAAATAGAGTGTCAATTTCCTCTGTAAAGAATCTCTTTTATTTTCAAAATTATCTAATTGATTTAATAAATCAAAAATTCTTTCAACCTGATGATAAGGCATTTGAACTGCAGAGATACAAACAATTGTAACATCATTATTCCTCTATCTCCACTTCTGTGCAAGAGAGTCTAGTCCATTCTTTCCTTTATTTAACTCATCTATGAGGGTTACAATCCTGGTCAGCTGGTCATAAAAATCTGACCATTGTATTTTATCCCTCAAGTATGTCACACCCTGCTTCCATTTCTCTTCCTGCTGATTTCTAAATTCTATCTGCCACTCATGTAATTTGGTTTTTTCTGCTTCAAACTCCTCTGCAGTATAGAATTGGGGTCTTTCAGGGGTGTCAGGTATCTCAATAATAGGGGTTAATCCCATAGATGACTGTGGGGGATATGCAATTCTCAATGTACTGGATTCTCCCACTTTTCTCTTTCCAAGTACCTTTTCCAATTGAGATATCCTGTTTTCTAACTCAATTCTCCTCTTCACCTCTTGATTATAGGCTTCCACCACTACTTCATATTTATTATGCATATCCATCATTTCCCTCTCTTCTCTTTCCGCAGTAGCCAGGGCAAATTTAGAATAATCCACATTCATGTGGGCTGCCTGTACATTTAAAGTGTCAGCAACTCTTCTTACAATGATACTCCCTGTCAATCCTGAGTCATCAGGCTGTGATGAAGTAACTCTGGACCCTCTTCTCAGGGACCACATAACAAGGGCAGCTTGATCATTGCTGAATGTTGTACCCAATAATTCCTCTTTATTCGGATCCTGGAGTCCTAAATTATTTGAAACAGAATTAAAAACTAATGCGTCAGCAATGTCCCAATTGGGCAATAATAAAACATTAGCATTTTTTACCATCTGTCTTCCCTCATCAGGGGTTATATTTTGGAACTCTTGAACCATTTGTTCCTTTATTAGATTTTGAATGGAGGTCTCATCCATTTCTGGATGTTCTGCTCTCATATTATTGCACCTTTGCTCAAAAATGTGCATGTTTACTCTCCACGCAAACTGATGGAAAGCCCTAGATCTTACAAAATTGTTATCAGACAAAAAATGCTGACTGGCTTGTTCCAAAACAGGGTCCAATTCCCTTCCTCTGAAATCTGTTGTAGGTAATTCAAAACTTGGTACAGGGGTTTCCTGAGGGTTCCCTTCATCAATCTCTGCTTGTGTAACAAAAATTTCTCCTTGTGACCCCATTTGTTCAAATTGCTCACTAGTGAGTTGTTCTTCCTCAACTCTTATTGGGGTTTGAGAAGGTGAGCCACTTTCATCAGGGGATTCTTCCTCCCTTATTATTCTTCTTCTTTTGGGGGAAGGTTCAGGGGGTCTTTCTTCTAGGACAGTGTTGGAAGATCCAACAATCTGTTTTTCTTTATGCACAACGGGCACCTGCTGTCGGACAATAGTATACCCTATTTTCTTCCATACCACCAGTGGACCTACTCCAATGTTGGGAGTGAAACCCAATTTTCTCATAATTTCTCTAGCTTTATCTGGAAAAGAATTAATAAAATGCTGTTTCTTCTCATTCATTACCTCCATTATCTCAGAGAAATTACTCATGAGTTTATGTACTTTGTCTGCATTGTTTGCAGCATTACTAAGAGGACTGAAATTTTTATCAAAACAATTAATGAATTCCAAAACTTTTGAATAGACTCTCCATTTTTCTTTCTTTATTTCTTGCTCATGGAGAGAATATTCATTTCTTATTACATCTTCTGGAAAATAGAATTCATGCTGAACTGGACGCAGCTTGATTCTCAATCTAAGGGCAGAGTTAAAGAAACCTTCTGTATCACAAAAATGAGAGTGAGACACTGCCATTTTGTATTGATCCAAAAATTTATGGAGAAAGGCCCACCCTTCTTTAGTTATCACAAATTGGTGGGCTATAGTACAAGTAGGAAAAATTGATCCTGTCCCCCTTTTGTGCAAAAAGGCCTCCTCCACTCCTCCCAACTGCCACAAAAATTCAGCTATCCCTACCTTCAAGGGTACCTGATAGGGTAACACATGGGGTGTTCCTTTGAAACCATAGACCCTGATGACCGTTGAGACTAAATATGGGATAATATCTCCCCAATTATGTGAAACTTTTAGATTGTGGGTTTTGTCCATAGGCCTGATAAGGTGCATTAATGCCTTAGGGATTTTGGGATTGTCACTCAATAAGAGGCACCTTAGTTTGGAGGCAAAGTGCCTATCAAATCTAACGAAGCTAGCATTTTCTGCTTCCTAGGTCATGTCTGCACTCCATAATTGGACTGGTAGTGCTTCCCCTTCTTGTTCTCTATTTAAAACCATTTCTTTACCAAAATAAGTGGCCCCTTTAAAAAGAAACATATGCATCAGTAAGGAATACTGACCCCAAACCTTTTCCACCTTGCCCTGTTCAATCCCCACCAATCCATGATGGATCTCATTTGCCAAGTAAGATGCAAAATCAAAAATTATTTCCACACCAAAAGAAGAGATTTGGGTGATCATATACATGAAGCTCACCGGAATAAAATCTTCTTCGCCCTCTCCGAAGACTCTGCACAGGGTCCTATATATCTCCACTGCCCTGGCATTAAAACATGATTTCTTGAAGGGCTCTTTAGAAGATGATGTTATGGTTGGGAGGCCTCCAATTCGGCCTATGTGGGCTTTCAATGCACCCTGTCTAACTACATCCCTCTTGGATATATATTCTTTTTCTAAGTCTATCAAATTAATGGGCACATGATACATGGTGAGGGGTCCCAGACTGAATACCTTCCTAATCTCCTCGGGACTGATGGTAACTAAAGCCTCACCATCTATTCTCCTGACTACCTTAGTGGCTTGGTCATAGTTTTTTGCTATGGCTTCAAGCAAGTCAAAATCCATAAACACGCTGGGAACAACAAGCTTCCCAAGATCAAAATTCCAAATGTTGGCATGAGGGGCATATAACTTTCTCTCTGCAAACCATTTCTTGAATAAACTCAAACCAGTTTGAGCAGTTTGAGCATCCCGGACCCAATTACCCTTATCATACAATCCATCAGCTACCCTAGGCCGAGGATTGAGTGAGGTTAACCTCTTAACTTGCACCATTTCTACAGTGGACTCAGGAAGTAACTCAAGCAAATCATCATGCAAATTTCTATCCAGGTAGTTTACTGCTCCTGTAAATCCCTTCTTAGGAGGCATCTTGGGCTATCCTCTTTAAAACTTAAAAGCTCACAAAGATGATGGCAGTTTTACTTACTTGAATTCTGTCTCAATTCTCCTTTAAATTCCTGCAAAATTTCAGCGAACAGATAACTTGACAATTCCTTATCAACCTTGGCACGCTTTTCTTTCAGTAATAGCTTCTGCACAGGAATGGCTTCAAATCTTTTCTCGCATGAAATGAAACTGATGCAATCTCTCTGTATTATACTCTGTTTTTTCTCATGGACGAAGCTTTCTTGTCTAATTAATACAGAGAGTGGCACTACATTTTTTATTTAAAACTGCGCCATTGATCTTCAAAGATCCTACGATCATGCGGTACAAAGAGAACAACTAGGAGTTATACTTGCCATGTCAGTCATATTACCCAATGAGAGCCTTCCACGTACATAATTCTTTCTTTTGATGGCGCTTACCTTTAAACCCACTGACGACGGAGAACACGTTTCAGCATGTCGCTACTTCATTATGCATAAAGAACTAGCACCTTGCCATAACGAGGCGGCGACAACCGTTGATCGGATCAAGAAATGATCGAAAGATACGCTACAGGACTTCTTAAGAAAGAAGGCGGTGGGCCCATCTCGCTATGTCGCTGTAATTATCTTCCTTGCAACTCTTCATAACGAGATAGCGAGCTCCGTTGATTCACTTCAAACTAACGTTCCAGATTTCTTATACATTTAGTCAGGTAGGCATTAATGAGAATCGGATCTCTGCATAGCTAGCACATGTCAAAATTTATCACAGTCACCTGTCATTACACGACATCATAGATATTGCCGATATTCTACCATTTTACGGGGCCTCGCTAACTTGCTAATGGTGAAGCACCTCAATTTTCCGATAGTGAGGTAGCGAGCTTCGACACTTTAAAGGATTTCGTGCCGGAAAAAGCAAGGGGGTACCCAGTAATTACTTCCTTTAATTAAAACTGATTCTGACAACAGTATTCATGACAGGTCATGCCACCTGGTGTAATTATGATACAAGCAAGATGCAATGTCATCATTTTAATATTTTCACGTGGCCTCGCTACTTCGCTAACGGTGAAGTGCCTGAATTTTCCGATAGCGAGGTGGCAGAACTTCTGGAAAAATCAACATTCTGGCTCTGATCTCAGATATTCTAGTGGGTCCTTTTCCACCTTTTTATGGCGAATTGCTAAGTGTACCTGCACAATAAAGCAATTAAATAGCAAATCTCCAATCGCCGCACGTTCACTTCATGGTCCCACCGCTTAAAAACTCGACACTCGCTATCTCGCTATACTTAATGAGCATGCAACTTTCAATAGCGAGATAACGCCAGCGGTAGATCTAATCGGATCTGACGGTTGGGACAAACAGTAAGAAAGGTAACCCGGGAGAAAGGAAAAGGAATATGGAAGCATATTCGCTTCTTTTGAAATTTGAAAATTTCGCACCCGACCATTTATAAATAGAGATGAATATAGGGCTTACATGGCGAATATTTATTATAGATGGTTTATCCAAAACCTTATACTTCATTTAGACATAGAACATCTGACTTTTCTATGGTTTAACTGAAAAATTTTTACTGCAGAAAAAGTCAGACCAACAGTGGCTCTGTCTGGGGATGATAGACTACTTGAGTCTATGCAAGGATTCAGAATCTATGGGAGAGCAGACCACACATCTGGGAAATGACAACTTCTTCAGAGAGCACAAAGCAACACACAAAAACAAAAACTCAGACTGTACAAGGATTTATAGAAAACAGGACGCCAGGAAAACCTAAAACTAATGTTCATGGAAGAAAATAAGTATTTTTTCAAGAAAAATACCTCTTCAAGAACTGTCCATGAACTAGCAATTCAAGAATATTATCAAATACATCTTTGATTATGTAGGAATCTTCACCCCACGCATTCTCAATGAGATATGGGCCTAACCAAATGGGATCAAATTTGCCATGTTTTCCTTTATCTTCAATTCTGACATTCCACATTAAGACTAGGTCTCCATTTTCAAATTTCTTGTTTACAGTTCTTTTATCATAGAGTGTTTTGACTTGTAACTGCAATTTTTTATTTCTCAGAGATGCTTCTCTTCTGGCTTCGGTCAATCCTACCAGTTCATTCATTCTTTCTTTCATTTCATCAGTAGTATCTTCATCATATGACTGGATGTAATTGTATAATCTCATCAAATTGTTCTGGGGCATTCTAGCTTGAATTCCATACACTAAATCAAATGGAGCCACCCTAATTGCCTTCTTTACAGTTACTCTGTCAGCCCATATTGCCAACTGTAACTTGGAATCCCATGCCCTTTTATTATCGTCCAAGGTTCTCTTAATGATTTTCAACAGGCTTTTATTTGTGGACTCAGCTTGTCCATTCCCTTGTGGATGATATGGGGCAGACGTTGTTCTCGTCATTCCATATTTATCACAAAAATTTATGAATTCCTCAGACCTAAAACACATAGCATTATCTGTGACAACTTTCTGTGGACATCCAAATCTGGAAATGATATTATTCAATAAGAAATTATTTACTACTTTACTCGTTGCATTTCTGGTAGGGATAGCCTCTACCCATTTTGTAAAGTAGTCAGTAGCAACCAGAATCCAAGAATAGCCAGTACTAGACTTGGGAAAAATTTCTCCTATGAAGTCCAGACCCCATTGTTGAAAAGGTGCTTTAGTTTCAACTGGCTTCAGTGGAGTATTTCCTGAGAATTTCAGCTTCCCAGCAAATCTCTGACAAGGATCACATTTTTTAACCATAATTTGAGCATCTTTGAACAAAGTGGGCCACCAGAAACCAGCTCTCATTATCTTATGCGCAGTAGTTTTGGCCATGTAATGTCCTCCACATACTCCAGCATGCATTTCTTTCAAAATCTCTTTTGCCCTTTCTCTGTCAACACATTTCAACAGAACTCCTTCAAAGTTTCTCCACCATAAGTTATTTTGAACAATTACATACCTGATGGCTTGCAATTTAATATTCCTTTTTTCATTATCAGGCAGATGGGGAGGAACTTCCATGTGTTGCAAATAATGTATAACATTAATGTACCAGTCACACTGGTCCATGTCGCATAAATCAGTTCTGAAATCATCATTTACTAGGTTTATCTGATTAGCTTCCAGGTTAGTTTCGGCCATAAGTTTGGCCAAACCTTGACCTCTGACTAACTTAGTTATCTGCATATCAATGTTAAATTCTTGGATTCTATTGATCCATCTACATCTCCTTCCTGACACTTCCTGCTGAGAGAAAATATCTTTAACTGCAGCACTAGGTACAAAGGCAATAATAGTAGCACCTACCAAATAACTTCTGAATGCTTTTACAGCCTTTACCAAAGCATATGCTTGTTTTTCATTTATTTCATACTTCAGTTCAACATGCTGCAGGGATTTGCTAAAAAAGGCAATAGGCTGTTCATACCCTTCTTGGTTTTTCTGTAATAAAACTGCAGCCACAATATGGAATGATGCAAAAGAAAAGATATGCATGGGTTTTGTATAATCTGGGGTCTTCAACACTGGAGCATTTTTTATTGCAGTCTTTATATCCTGAAATGCCTGTGAAGGTTCACCATTCCAATCTATAACAGCTCCTTTCTTGAGCATTTTTGAAATGGGTCTACTGATTTCAGCGAAATTTGTAACAAACCTCCTCAGAAAATTAACCTGGCCAAAAAAGGACTGTATACCTTTCACGTTTTTAGGTTTAGGGACTTTATCAATAGCTATTACCCTTTCTGGGTCTATTTTTACCCCATCCTTGGACACAATGTGTCCTAATAACTTTCCTTCTGTGACCCCAAACGAGCATTTCTTTGGGTTTAGGGATACCCCATATTCCAGGGCTTTTATAAAAAAAATTTCCAAATGTTTGCAGTGATCTTCAGCCTTGTTAGAATACACTGTAAGATCATCCTGGTACACAACCATAAATTTGTCAATATATTCATGAAATGCTACATCCATGGCTCTTTGGAAAGTAGCTCCTGCATTAATCAAGCCAAAAGGCATCCTCACATACACATACGTTCCCCAAGGGGTTGTGAAGGCTGTTTTGAACTGTTCACTTTCTTTTACCAGAACTTGATTATATCCAGAAAAGCCATCCATCATTGACATTAATTCAGAGCCGGTCACTTGTTGCAACATGGCTTCCATATTAGGTAAGCCATAATTATCTTTTAGAGATGCAATGTTTAGATTTCTAAAATCCACACAAAGCCTAATATCTCCATTCTTTTTTCTTACAGGAACAAGGTTTGAAACCCAAGTGGAATGCCTAATTGGTTTGATTATTCCACCATCTCTCAGTTTTGTCAGTTCTTCCTGCATTTTTGGGGCAAGGGTGGGATTGATTGGCCTCTGCTTTTGCCTAAAGGGTTTTACATTTTCTTTCAAAGGTATGACATGCTGGAAAAGGTCCTCCCTATAAGCGTTAAGGTCATCATATGACCAAGCAAAAACATGCCTGTACTTTCTAAGTAGGTCAATCAATGCTTTTCTGATTTGAACTGGTAGATCTTGGCCGATGTAAACCTTTTTAGGGATTTCATTCGTTCCCAAATTCACTTCTTCTAGCTCCTGCGGTTTGGGGTCCTTTATTTCTGATCTTACTCTGTCTTGGTTATCAAAAATGTTCTCCAAGACTACCAACCCCTTAGGCATCTTATTTGTTTTTAATTGCATGATTTCTTGACCAAAAATGGTTTCCTTCCCATTTATGGTTTCAATTAGTCCATTGCAGTCCATCTCCTGCCCATGGTATTTGTCTTCATTTAGCAAAAAATTAGTGATATCTTTGTCATCTTCAAACACCTGCCAATTGGAAATGTTGTCAGGTATAGAAGGTCTGTTTTGAATCTCAATCTGAGAGATTCCTGCAAATGATATTTCTTTTGGTTTGATAGCCACATTGGCCAGAAGATCAGCCATTTTATTCTGGGTTCTATCTCTCCATGAGATCCCAAATGCATCAAAGAATTCTATTTGATCCCAGACCGCGTTTCTATATTGTTTTAATCTCCTATTTTTTGAGGAGTATGTTCCTTTAATCTGAGAGATGATCAACTCAGAATCCCCTATGACACACAATTTCTTAATTTTGTGATGTGTGGCCACTTTGAGACCTAGCAGCAATGCTTCATATTCAGCAATGTTATTTGTGCAAGCAAACTTCAAGGTGAATGAATACCTGAAGGTGTTATTTTCAGGGGATACAAAGACTACACCTGCCCCTGCACCCTCTTTAGAACTAGCCCCATCAAAGAACATTGTCCACAATTTTGGTGAATTCATGCAACATTCAACCTCATTTTCAATGATATTAGGTAAGTTTTCCACTTCCTGAATAATTAATTCAGCCCTGAAAGCATTAATCCCCGTGTCTAGGAAACAGGTGGTATCTTTGTCAATTTCTTCACCTAAGATGTGGTTAACCCTTGGTTCCCTATTTACCCTGACAGCTTTGTCCCCTATATGGAAAGTGGCATAAGTAAGGTCACATTGTAGGCTTCCCCCCATGGCGGCACTCCATTTTCTGGAAAGTAGCATCCCGTAATGTAGGGGTATATCCACTACAAGGATAGACATGGTTAATTCCACCTCAGGAAATGCAGCCAGTTTGAATGGTAAGGCATTTATAGTACCTATTACTGGGACCTCTCTAGCATCCATCCCTCGGTATCTACCTTGCTTAGTATACACCTTCAATCCTAGGGCTTCCATTACTTTAAAAGGCATTATAGTGTTGGAAGCTCCAGAATCTATCATACAATTTTTCAAGGTTTTCCCTTTTATGATTAAACTAAGGAAAAAAGGATCAATATCTTGTATGAACGCAACTAATGAATCATCTAAGAACATCTGAGGAATCTGGGATATAATACCATTGTCCTCTATTATTAATGGGGTCTATTGGGCTACAGCTTGATTATCAATACTATTGTTGTTTGCTATTCCACCCAACCATGACAAAGCCTTATTTTTATGATCTTCAATTCTAAAGAGCTCAGACAAGGGTACTTTCACAGTAATTTGAGATAACATGGCAATCATATCAACAGGTTCAACCACAGTAGGTTTTACAATAGTACCTGGGATCGGAGTCTTTTGAGTAGTGGGCACCACTTTTAGCTTGACAACATCCGGTTCTAATTTCTCTGGTTGCACTACAGTCTTTGTTGCTTCAACTTTCTGAAATTGAACCTTCTTTTTTGGTTCCCATTTCTGACCCTTGTTCTCCTTGATCTTAGACACATCTATACTGACTTTCTTGTGTTGATCATCTGTCTTATGAGTGGTGTCTTTGATGAACATACTAGATGGCCTTCCTGCCTCATTATTTATTGCTCTATTTCTCAAATTGTAATTACTGTGGACTTGTGAAATCATTTCGGCTATAATTCGATCAATTTCCTCCTTGGAGGGGATTCTTAGGTTTGTTAAACCTACTTCAGAAAATGTATTGCATACCTTATCTGTATCATTCTTTTCATCATCTGAAAATATTTGCTGATGATGTAACTGGTAAGCGATTCTCTGGCTGGTAACATCGTTCTCAGGTTCTTCTGAATCAGAATCTATCAAATCATCAGATGTATTCGCCATATTGCAGCTTATATCATCATGGTTTTTTTCTTCTATTTCTTCTTCTGCTTGCACTCCTTGAGCTTGGGCGAACGACTGGGCAACAACACAATAATCAACAGAATGAGGTGATTGGCATATAATGCACCAAGGTACATCATCATTCATATTTACAGTGTTCCTTTGCAGGGGGTCTGGGGTACCCTTATCTTTCATATTTTGGATCTGGTTAGGAACTGGTTTACCATCTTTCCATTGGGTGGTGTAAGGGTAATTCTGCATCCTAGGCTGTCTATTGAAATTGCTGTTATTCATAGGGGTTCTCTTAGTAACATTTGTCTTATTGAAATTAGTGGGATTCATTTTCTTAAGCATTTCTAAAACATGGCCTATAGTAGGTTCTTCAGGCCTTTTTCTTATGGGAGTTTTGTCACCTTCCCTTTTATTATTATTCTTAGGGTTGAAAAGCTTAGGATCATCCCTCCTCCCTAATTTGCCAGAGGCCTTTCTATTATTTTCTATATTCACTACAACTCTATAGGCATCTCTCAGAGTTTTAGGATCCTTATCTCTCAGTTGGTAGGCCATCTTGCTATCAAAGGCATTGAAGTAGGTTGTAAGATAGACGTCTTCATTTAACCGCATAAATTGGAATAGTTTGTACATCCCTTTCTGAAATCTCACATTGAAATCAAATGTGGATTCATTTGGATTCTTCTTGATATTGTTGAACTCATTCAACATGAATCCTGCATTAGTATTGTCCCCATATTGTTCTTTGAACAATTTCTCCAAATCACTCCATGAAGTAATACTATCATCAGGCAACCTCCTGAACCAATCCCTTGCATCCTCTGTGAGTGAATGCACAAATAATTTCATCACCATGTCCTCATGTTCAACTTCATAATCATTGAGCATGTCAATGAAAATTCTCAAATGTTCTTCACCAGTAACAGCATTATTTCCAGAAAACTTGACCACTTTATCCCTTAAATCAAAAGATATGGGATAGGGGGCACCAGGAATACCGGCAAATGATATTTGTCTATATTTTTCAAGGTATATAGGTTTCTTCTGGAAACCAGGAGCGTTAGAGGTACTAGCTGCATTAGCTTGAGTTAGGAGAGCAGCTTGGGATAGCGGTGGTGGGACAAATGGGACTTGAGTGCCAATATTGGAAGATGAGGTAGGAGCAGATTGGGGTGCTTTCTGAGTCGGGATTATGGGAGCATTAACTGGTGCAGGATTTGTAGGTGGGATAGACAAACTAGGCCATGAATTTAATGCAGAATTAGACTTTATGAATTGGATTTTCCTTCTGGTCTCTGCGGCCTGAGCTTCATTTTCAACCTTCTCAAGTTCTTTTGCAAGGTCTTCCTTCTCCTTTCGAGCCTTCTCTAGTTCTAGATCTAATTTTGATATGGAGGGTTGTATAGGTTTACTCGGTATGGCTTGAGGCTCATTTATTTGGATTCCTACAGCCTTGCCTTTCCCTTTATCTGGAACTGTTCCAGTGGGCTCTATTGGATTAACTTGAATGGGTTTATAAGCTTGAACTTGAGCAATAATTGGTTCTTGTCTTTGATTTAGGAGTTTTTCTTGTTGTTGAACTTTAGCTCTTAGATTATCAATATTTCCAAAGACGTCTTGATGGAGAGTGGGGATATTCTCTTCTAATTTTTTATTTTGCTCTTTCAAAGCAGCCATCCTTCTTAGCAGAGTATCTCTTTCTATTATTGCATCCAAAGTGGCTCGCTCCCTTTCCTTTTCAAGACGGATGCGCTTAGCTTCTTCCTCAGCAATCCATTTCTTCAAAAATCCTATTTTAGATTGCACTTCTTTAGAATCAGCAGAGGTTGCCTCGAAATCAGCAGGATCATCTAGATCTATAAGGTTCGGTTCCATATATGGGGCTACTCTGGGATTAAAAAGGTTATCAGATGAACTCCTGAATCCTAGCCTACAATTTATATCTGCTACAGGCCCTGGTCTGGGTGAAGCAATTCCCATAGTAGATACGTCTTTATCTTGAAAAACTCTCTGATCTGGTAATGGGGTACTGAAAATACCTCCTAAAAGTCTTGTATTTTTGGATTCAGAACTAAGCGAAGATGATTCTCTTGCTGTTATCGGTTGATAATGGGAATTTACAGAGGCATTACCTCTAGGCTTCCAAGTAGGATTTGGATCTATTCTTTTCTTATTTTGGTTCTTCCTACCACCTTGGGGTAAATCAGTATACATTGATACATCGGGATTGGCTCTCATGTAAGCCCTTGTGTTTTTTCTCTTGTCAGCCATATTCTCCTTTTGTTACAATAAGCACTAGCTTCAAAACCTTGACTGAGTCGCCACCCTTTTTTGGGAAAATATAATAACACTCCTTACTGACAGAAAGAAAACAATACACGAGCGGGAACAAAAATACGGCACAAAGAGATCAATCACTGATGTTGTAAGACTGCAACTCTTGCTTGTTAGATAAGACACTCGGATAAGCTAGATGTGTCAGTGTGTAGCAATGGCACTTGGGTTTATATCTTCTTTAGATTCTCAAGTTTTGACACAAATGAATCCCCAGCAGAGTCGCCATTTTGTTGGAGTTTTATTTTGATGTTAACAGTACTAAAACTACTAGGCGACAAAAGGCTTAGTACCTAGATATCAGTACATACACAACCTAAAGAATAGCCAATTCTCATTATCACTTGCATATGCAAAGTATTAGGACCCAACTTCAATAAAACCTTAGACGGTTTTCTACTCTTTTGGCTCTGTAAAACCAAGGAGGGTGCACCCGGGGATGGTTCAAAGATGGAATAATTGTATGAGAATTATCCTTAGTTTCATTTTGATTCTCATCTCTAAATCCTTAAACATATAAGTAAATAACTGATAAACACATCCCTTGAACAGATATGGCCAAGAAATCTTCTATAGCTCTGCAGATGTTTCCAACAACAATGGCTAAATGAAGCTAAAACAATCTAAGCAGGCAAGTGCTGGCCAACTTTGAAAATCTTACAGGAAAGATAAACATAAATTGATTTTATGATGTATTTTGAAAAAGCTAGTTATAATATACTTCTCTTTTGGCTGAAATACTTTCGATCAGTGCCTAATCCATTGGGAATTCAGAGTCAAGTAAATTCTTAGATCTAATTTGTTGCCTTGCAACGAATTTTCATCAGCAATTCTTACCAGAATTTATCATTCAAAAATCCTTATTAACACCCGAGCAACCTCATCACATTCAACAAAGCCTTTACTTAATCCATTGAATTAACAACAATAACAAATGGATGTACAGTCTTACTAAATTGCAATCAATTGCATAAGCTTTTACTCACACAACATCAAGGTAGCTCAGTATTAAAAAGGAGACAAAATTCAGAGAAGAACAGATATGGGGACAGTTCATAACTTGTATTCATTTCCTTTGAAAATGATATATCCTTTACAAAAGACCCAGAAAAACCTTCAGAGAAGAAGCACAGTTCTTTCTACATTCATCCATATCTCAGAAAATTTTGACAGAAAAAGCATACTATAAATTTCTTTCCAAAAATGTTTGGACCAAAAAAGAACTAAGCACAACACTTAGTGAAAACCAAATTCGGACCCATCTTTAGCCTTGGGATCTCACTTAAATAATGCGAGATGCAACAAGCTTCAGGCTACAGTAGGTGACAGGTGTCCTTCTTTTGAAAAACAAAAAACAAGAATAACAGAAAGATTGATTACAACAACACTTCTTGGCGGGTCCCTTTCTGTTATGCTTCTAGGTTGTTATGATCTGTTCTCGCAATCATTCCTCATCTTCAAAGTACATATCCATAAGGTCTGCAAGTGATGTATCATCTTCTGTTACATGCAAAATCACTTTAACCTGGGGATTTTCTATGTCATCATTGCTGACTACAAGAGTAACTATTACTCTTACATCTTCCTCGTCATCTTCTCCTGACATCTGTTCATTAAACTGATCTTTCCATTTGTTGAAAGTATCATCATCTGGCCAATCAAAACTTAGGGTTTCTCTTTGTATCTTTATTAAAGAATTGGCATTTTCTTCTAATTCATCGAATTCTTTTCTTATATCAGCATAATACAGTTGTATTTTTACCAGCTCTTCATTTGTCTTTGCCCAAAACCAACAGCCAGTCTCACTGATGATGTTTGTTATTCTGTTATCAAATAATTCATCCATTTCCTTTTTCCATTTGTCCTTTTCCTTTACTGTATCAATAGTTTCTAAGGCACAAGGAAATAGGGTGAATTTTTTAGCAAGATATCTTGAAAAACAGAGTGTCAATTTCCTCTGTAAAGAATCTCTTTTATTTTCAAAATTATCTAATTGATTTAATAAATCAAAAATTCTTTCAACCTGATGATAAGGCATTTGAACTGTAGAGATACAAACAATTGTAACATCATTATTCCTCTGTCTCCACTTCTGTGCAAGAGAGTCTAGTCCATTCTTTCCTTTATTTAACTCATCTATGAGGGTTACAATCCTGGTCAGCTGGTCATAAAAATCTGACCATTGTATTTTATCCCTCAAGTATGTCACACCCTGCTTCCATTTCTCTTCCTGCTGATTTCTAAATTCTATCTGCCACTCATGTAATTTGGTTTTTTCTGCTTCAAACTCCTCTGCAGTATAGAATTGGGGTCTTTCAGGGGTGTCAGGTATCTCAATAATAGGGGTTAATCCCATAGATGACTGTGGGGGATATGCAATTCTCAATGTACTGGATTCTCCCACTTTTCTCTTTCCAAGTACCTTTTCCAATTGAGATATCCTGTTTTCTAACTCAATTCTCCTCTTCACCTCTTGATTATAGGCTTCCACCACTACTTCATATTTATTATGCATATCCATCATTTCCCTCTCTTCTTTTTCTGCAGTAGCCAGGGCAAATTTAGAATAATCCACATTCATGTGGGCTGCCTGTACATTTGAAGTGTCAGCAACTCTTCTTACAATGATACTCCCTGTCAATCCTGAGTCATCAGGCTGTGATGAAGTAACTCTGGACCCTCTTCTCAGGGACCACATAACAAGGGCAGCTTGATCATTGCTGAATGCTGTACCCAAGAATTCCTCTTTATTCAGATCCTGGAGTCCTAAATTATTTGAAACAGAATTAAAAACTAATGCGTCAGCAATGTCCCAATTGGGCAATAATAAAACATTAGATTTTGGAACTCTTGAACCATTTGTTCCTTTATTAGATTTTGAATGGAGGTCTCATCCATTTCTGGATGTTCTGCTCTCATATTATTGCACCTTTGCTCAAAAATGTGCATGTTTACTCTCCACGCAAACTGATGGAAAGCCCTAGATCTTACAAAATTGTTATCAGACAAAAAATGCTAACTGGCTTGTTCCAAAATAGGGTCCAATTCCCTTCCTCTGAAATCTGCTGTAGTTAATTCAAAACTTGGTACAGGGGTTTCCTGAGGGTTCCCTTCATCAATGTCTCCTTGTGTAAAAAAAATTTCTCCTTGTGACCCCATTTGTTCAAATTGCTCACTGGTGAGTTGTTCTTCCTCAACTCTTATTGGGGTTTGAGAAGGTGAGCCACTTTCATCAGGGGATTCTTCCTCCCTTATTATTCTTCTTCTTTTGGGGGAAGGTTCAGGGGGTCTTTCTTCTAGGACAGTGTTGGAAGATCCAACAATCTATTTTTCTTTATGCACAACGGGCACCTGCTGTCGGACAATAGTATACCCTGTTTTCTTCCGTACCACCAGTGGACCTACTCCAATGTTGGGAGTGAAACCCAATTTTCTCATAATTTCTCTGGCTTTATCTGGAAAAGAATTAATAAAATGCTGTTTCTTCTCATTCATTACCTCCATTATCTCAGAGAAATTACTCATGAGTTTATGTACTTTGTCCTCATTGTTTGCAGCATTACTAAGAGGACTGAAATTTTTATCAAAACAATTAATGAATTCCAAAACTTTTGAATAGACTCTCCATTTTTCTTTCTTTATTTCTTGCTCATGGAGAGAATATTCATTTCTTCTTACATCTTCTGGAAAATAGAATTCATGCTGAACTGGACGCAGCTTGATTCTCAATCTAAGGGCAGAGTTAAAGAAACCTTCTGTATCACAAAAACGAGAGTGAGACACTGCCATTTTGTATTGATCCAAAAATTTATGGAGAAAGGCCCACCCTTCTTTAGTTATCACAAATTGGTGGGCTATAGTACAAGTAGGAAAAATTGATCCTGTCCCCCTTTTGTGCAAAAAGGCCTCCTCCACTCCTCCCAACTGCCACAAAAATTCAGCTATCCCTACCTTCAAGGGTACCTGATAAGGTAACACATGGGGTGTTCCTTTGAAACCATAGACCCTGATGACCATTGAGACTGAATATGGGATAATATCTCCCCAATTATGTGAAACTTTTAGATTGTGGGTTTTGTCCATAGGCCTGATAAGGTGCATTAATGCCTTAGGGATTCTGGGATTGTCACTCAATAAGAGGCACCTTAGTTTGGAGGCAAAGTGCCTATCAAATCTAACGAAGCTAGCATTTTCTGCTTCCCAGGTCATGTCTGCACTCCATAATTGGACTGGTAGTGCTTCCCCTTCTTGTTCTCTATTTAAAACCATTTCTTTACCAAAATAAGTGGCCCCTTTAAAAAGAAACATATGCATCAGTAAGGAATACTGACCCCAAACCTTTTCCACCTTGCCCTGTGCAATCCCCACCAATCCATGATGGATCTCATTTGCCAAGTAAGATGCAAAATCAAAAATTATTTCCACACCAAAAGAAGAGATTTGGGTGATCATATACATGAAGCTCACCGGAATAAAATCTTCTTCGCCCTCTCCGAAGACTCTACACAGGGTCCTATATATCTCCACTGCCCTGGCATTAAAACATGATTTCTTGAAGGGCTCTTTAGAAGATGATTTTATGGTTGGGGGGCCTCCAATTCGGCCTATGTGGGCTTTGAATGCACCCTGTCTAACTACATCCCTCTTGGATATATATTCTTTTTCTAAGTCTATCAGATTAATGGGCACATGATACATGGTGAGGGGTCCCAGACTGAATACCTTCCTAATCTCCTCGGGACTGATGGTAACTAAAGCCTCACCATCTATTCTCCTCACTACCTTAGTGGCTTGGTCATAGTTTTTTGCTATGGCTTCGAGCAAGTCAAAATCCATAAACATGCTGGGAACAACAAGCTTCCCAAGATCAAAATTCCAAATGTTGGCATGAGGGGCATATAACTTTCTCTTTGCAAACCATTTCTTGAATAAACTCAAACCAGTTTGAGCAGTTTGAGCATCCCGGACCCAATTACCCTTATCATACAATCCATCAGCTACCCTAAGCCGAGGATTGAGTGAGGTTAACCTCTTAACTTGCACCGTTTCTACAGTGGACTCAGGAAGTAACTCAAGCAAGTCATCATGCACATTTCTATCCAGGTAGTTTACTGCTCCTGTAAATCCCTTCTTAGGAGGCATCTTGGGCTATCCTCTTTAAAACTTAAAAGCTCACAAAGATGATGGCAGTTTTACTTACTTGAATTCTGTCTCAATTCTCCTTTGAATTCCTGCAAAATTTCAGCGAACAGATAACTTGACAATTCCTTATCAACCTTGGCATGCTTTTCTTTCAGTAATAGCTTCTGCACAGGAATGGCTTCAAATCTTTTCTCGCGTGAAATGAAACTGATGCAATCTCTCTGTATTATACTCTGTTTTTTCTCACGGATGAAGCTTTCTTGTCTAATTAATACAGAGAGTGGCACTACATTTTTTATTTAAAACTGCGCCGTTGATCTTCAAAGATCCTACGATCATGCGGTACAAAGAGAACAACTAGGAGTTATACTTGCCATGTCAGTCATATTACCCAATGAGAGCCTTCCACGTACATAATTCTTTCTTTTGATGGCGCTTACCTTTAAACCCACTGACGACGGAGAACACGTGTCAGCATGTCGCTACTTCGTTATGCATAAAGAACTAGCACCTTGCCATAACGAGGCGGCGACAACCGTTGATCGGATCAAGAAATGATCGAAAGATACGCTACAGGACTTCTTAAGAAAGAAGGCGGTGGGCCCATCTCGCTATGTCGCTGTAATTATCTTTCTTGCAACTCTTCATAACGAGATAGCGAGCTCCATTGATTCACTTCAAACTGACGTTCTATATTTCTTGTACAATTAGTCAGGTAGGCATTAATGAGAATCGGATCTCTGCATAGCTAGCACATGTCAAAATTTATCACAGTCACCTGTCATTACATGTCATCATAGATCTTGCCGATCTTCTACCATTTTACGGGGCCTCGCTAACTCGCTAACAGTGAAGCACCTCAATTTTCCGATAGCGAGGTAGCGAGCTTCGACACTTTAAAGGATTTCGTGCCGGAAAAAGCAAGGGGGTACCCAGTAATTACTTCCGTTAATTAAAATTGATTCTGACAACAATATTCATGACAGGTCATGCCACCTGGTGTAATTATGATACAAGCAAGATGCAATGTCATCATTTTAAGATTTTCACGTGGCCTCGCTACTTCGCTAACGGTGAAGTGCCTGAATTTTCTGATAGCGAGGTGGTGGAACTTCCAGAAAAATCAACATTCCGGCTCTGATGTCAGATATTCTAGTGGGTCCTTTTCCACCTTTTTATGGCGAATTGCTAAGTGTACCTGCACAATAAAGCAATTAAATAGCAAATCTCCGATCGCCGCACGTTCACTTCATGGTCCCACCGCTTAAAAACTCCACACTCGCTATCTCGCTATACTTAATGAGCATGCAACTTTCAATAGCGAGATAACGCCAGCGGTAGATCTAATCGGATCTGACGGTTGGGACAAACAGTAAGAAAGGTAACCCGGGAGAAAGGAAAAGGAATATGGAAGCATATTCGCTTCTTTTGAAATTTGAAAATTTTGCGCCCGACCATTTATAAATAGAGATGAATATAGGGCTTACATGGCGAATATTTCTTATAGATGGTTTATCCAAAACCTTATACTTCATTTAGACATAGAACATCTGACTTTTCTATGGTTTAACTGAAAAATTTTTACTGCAGAAAAAGTCAGACCAACACATCTAAGGTGAAGGATCAATAGGATTAATTTTCTAGGATACAGATGCTAAAGCATTAAGTCCTTGAGAAAGAATCTATTCAACAACAATATTAACTCCATCAAAATTTATTCCAACATCTTCTTCATGAAATTTTTCTCTTTGAGGTGGAGGAGAATCTGAAACTCGAACAAATACACTGTCATGATTGTGTAAATCTATGGAAATGATAGCTAGCTAGGCAAAGGATGTTCCTACTACTGTAATTACATGTGCTACTACAATTACATGTTTTATACTTACACCATCTTCAATGATGATCTTATCTTTTTCAAAAAAAGAGGATTGCTCTTTTTCACTAACTATATTTTTAGACACAAGAGATTGAAAAGACACACCCTCATAAGGTTGTATTGATGATTGGATACTTTGAGTTTTATGTCTAAATGGTACTTCTACTACCTTTGAAGCTGCAAGAATTTTTGGAGATTTTTCTCGTAAATTCTATCTTTTCTTCTTATAAACCCTAGGAACTACAAGAGAGCCAATATTTGGAGAAATTTTAACTTTCGTTTTACCCTTATAAGATGTTGGTCTCGACCTAGAGGTAGAAGCTATGGGAGTGGAAAGTGAGGTTTTCTATGACCTCCTAGGTCTAGTTGAGCAAGAGCAAGGGTTTATTGGGTTTTTCTAAGGTTCTCTTTCCTCTTAAAATTGCTCTACAGGTTTCCTAATAGGGTTTTGCACTTTGTTTTCAACAAAATCATCCCAAGATATTAAAGTTTTTCCCTAAGGGCTTTTTCTATGATGAGCTTAGTAAAATAGTGATGTGAAACATCCTTTGGGGTTCCTTTTTTTACTATAGCTACTCTTTTTAACAAAATATGATAAGTAAAATGAGGGATATTCAAAGGGCAATCATCATGTCTTAGGCAACTTAAAAATTTGAAATGTGTGGCATGAAAATATGAATGTCTCCGCTCACAAGTAAAATATTTCACAATATAAGTAGCACATTCATTAAATGGTGATAGTAAATATGTGAGGATTTTATCTTTTTTCTAGTCTATTTGAAGCTGTGGGTCTGTGTGCACTAGAAATTGGGCTCTGGCCGAGACTATGTCTAATACATCTAAAAATTGTTCTCCTTATAGTAGCAATTTCATTATATCTACTACAATTTCTAGTGAAAATGGAACCCTTACTCTACTAACTATAGAAAAACTATCCCTCAATGTTTGCAAGAATTCTAAGGCAAGCTCCTCATTCCATGCAAATAGTTTGAACATATAATTCATCCACCCCCTAGCTTGAAATATAGGCAAGCAAACTAGGTCTCGCAACATTGTTGTATGGCTAGTTGGTTCTCAACAAACCACCCCCCACTATTCCTCTGGAGTGATTATAGGATTATTTTTTCAAAACTGAAAAAAATTACAATAGAAAGGAAGACAAGTGATAGTACTTTTTTTAAGCAACTAATGTTTTTAGTATTTAAGATGACTTATTTGTTCATTAAGTACCTTAGTTGGAACTCATACTTACCAACTTGCAAAATTTATGTGACATAAAGGTGACTGTCACATCACATTATTCTCTTATGATGATTTTTGGAAAGGACACAATATGTGGTGGCACATAAAGAATAGCATAAATATTGACATTTAATTATAACAAAAAAAGAAATATAATACCCCTCCCTATAACTAAATTCAGCAATAGTTCATGCAATTGATAGTGACAAAGGTAAATAAAAATAGAACAACATATTAAGAAAAAGTTTAAACTTGAGTATGCGCACGAACCTATGAAGTCATGTTGTCATTTGATATCATCATGCAAGTTGATGAAGAATGAGGTGAGTTGGAAGATGAGAAAAAGTGGAGTGTGGTGGAATTATTATGGAGAAAATTCTTTCACAAAGAAAGTAGTTTATTATGATGAGTCAAATGTTTTTAGAGAGAGGATGACAAATGAGCAAGAAACTCATTTGCAGTTGTTACAAGAATTTTGGGATTAGTAGATAAGTGGAATTGCTACAAGATCTCTTCCTGAATAGATGGCTTATGGTAGAGTTTTAAATAGTGTCTATTAATAAGGAGTTTGGAGTGAACAAGATCAATGGTAGAGAGATGTACTAAACAATTCTCAAACACAAAAACAATTTTGTACATTCTTAGCCAACACATTTTGAATTTTCCTAGAATTTTCTAATAACAACAATCATATAGCAAGACCTAGCCTACAATAGAAAACTTCTTGTCATAGATCAACTTATCATGCCATTTCTTCCACTATTGTTGGACTATCTTTGTATTGTGTAGTGTAGATTTATGGTATTCATCAAGGACATTGAGTAGTAGTAACCTGTCTTCTTGATCCTTTGAAAGATCAACATCTAGCTCTAAAGTAGTTTTTAGAGTCTTCTATTCAAATTCTATAGGCATAGAAGCAGATTTTCCATAAAGTAATTCAAATGGAGTAAATGCAATGGTGCTCTTTCATGTAGTCCTAATAGCCCAAATTGCTTCAGGAAGCTTGGTAACTTTGTTCTATTTGTGAATAATAACTATTTTAGTGAAGATTTCTTTGATTTCTCTATTTCTAATTTTTACATGACCATTAGCTTGAGGATGGTATGGGGAAGATGTACCATGATGGATCATGTACTTCTTCATGAGTTCTACAATTAGGTTTCATGTGAATTGAGCTCTTTGATTCGTAAAAATTTCCCTAGGTACTCCAAATCTAGTGAATATGCATTCATATAGAAAATTGGCTACTTTGTGATCTCATGCACGTGTCATATCTTGTGGTTCAACCCACTTAGTTGCATAATCAGTACATACTAAAATGTATGACTTTCCATGAGAATTGAGTTCTATTGGAATGATAAAATTGATACCCTATTTGTACAAAGGTGTGACTACTACCTGTGGCTATAGGGGCATTTCACTAGTTTAAGTGTGCCTTCCCATGTATCAACATTGATCACATCACCTTGTATGCTTTGTTGCATCTTTGTGGAGAATAGGCCAGTAGTATCCAATTGTTAAAATATTTTAAACTATTCCCTTCTTTACAAAATGACCCCACATGGTTCATCATGGCATGCCCTTAGGATGTCATCAGTTTCATCTTCCCTTACACACCAGTGAGTTACTTGATCTAGTCTACTGTAGAACATCACTCGAGCTATCCATGAGAAATTGTAACTTATTTCCACTAAGAGACAATGCTACTTAGGTAAAAAGTGTGGTGATGTTGTTCTAGTAGCAATGTAATTTGCTATATTTGCAAACCATGGGTTATAAATTTCTATTGAAAATAGATGCTTATTAGGAAAACTATCATGTATGGCTATAGGATCATCAGGTACTTGAAGTCATTACAAAAAGTATGTTACTACATTGGCTTAGCCTGGTTTATCTATTATATTTCCATTAAACTCCTACATGAGGAGTAGCCAACATGCTAATCTACTAGAGATGGTACGTTTCTTCATCAAGTATTTTTTAGTAGAGTGGTTAGTGTATACAAAAATCTCATAGCTTGTGATATAATACCAAAATTTATTAAGTGCATACACAATAACAAGCCATTTTTTTAAGTGATAGCATAATTCATCTCAAAACCTTGTAAATTCTTACTAATATATCATTTTATCTGAAAAATGCCCCTAAAGTAGTTTCAAATGCATCAGTATGAATGTGGAAGGGTAGCTTCCAATTAGGTCCTCTAAGAATAGGTTTTGTTGTCAAAACATCCTACAATTTCTAGAATGTTGTTTCATAGTCTTTTTTCCACTCAAATTCAACTTACTTTTTAAGTAAATCATATAAAGGAGCAATAAGCTTACTAAAATCTTTGATGAATCTCTTGTAGTATTAGGCATGTCCAAGAAAACTTCTAACATCTATTTTCTTGGTTGATGTTGGTAAATTAGTAACAACATTAATGTTTGTAGGATCCACTTGAGCTCCAAAAAAGGAAAGGTAATGCCCAAGAACAACTCCTTCTTTCATCATGAAATGACACTTCTCACTATTAAGAGAAAGGTTATATTATTGACACCTTTTTAACACCTTCTCTAAGTTAGCATGAGCTTGTTCAAATGTGTCAGCATAAGTGGTGAAATCATCCATATAAATCTCAACACAATCAGTAGCTATGTCAAAAAATATGCTAAGTAACACTTGTTGAAAAGTTGTAGGTGCATTGCATAATCCAAATGGTAAGAGAGAGTGAGAAAATATTCCCTGTGGATAGGTGAACATTGTCTTATCCCAATCTTTTGGAGAGATCTAGATTTGATTATAGCCATTGAAACCATATAGAAATGAGAAAAGTATTTTTCCCACTAAGTTATCTAGTACTTGATCAATGAATGGAAGAGGGAAGTGCTCCTTTTTTTGGAACAATAAATGAAGCTGAAACCCACTGGCTATCAAAATAAGGATAAATAAATCTAGTGTTAAGAAGTTTTTGTAACTCTACTTTGACTATATCTTTCAATGTAAGGTTTACCCTCCTCTGGGATTATCTCACTGGCTTACATTCTAAGTTGATAAATATTCTATGTCTATAAAGACTAGGATCTAAACCCTTCATGTTCATATAGTCTCATGCAAAAGCTTGTTGACTATCTTACAATAGTTTAATGGTACTTGTCATCTAAGATTTAGTAAGGTCATTATTGATATTAAGCTATTTTCCTATAGCAATCTCTAGTTTCTTTACCCAGTCCATCATTAAAATCTCTTCTATTGATGAAGATTTAATTTCATAGGGTAGTAATGTATGAAGGTAATCAGGTGCTATAGAAGATTGAGGTGCATCACATTTAGGCAATATAGTTTGCAAGGAGCTAGTAGGATTTTCAAAAGTAGACTCCTTATAATCATACTGATTAGTAAGGATTGCTACCAATATATCATCTTTTGCTTGGGATACAAAAATAGAGTTTATTTTTAGCATCATGAGCTGTTGAATAGAATTAACTTCTAAAGGATTATCACCAATGTCTAGGTAACAAAATTTTGTCAATATCTAATTGAGGTTGTGCAAGAGAGTATAGAGTTATTTTTTTATTGTTTGTACCATCTAATATTTTCATGTTTCCTAATTAACATGCAATTCATGCATCTATAGTAGCCAACCATGGTATCGTAAGATTAATGGATATCCTCCAAGGGTGCCTCTTGGTGACAGGAAAATAAAGTCTAAACAAAAATCTAAAGAATCCAAGGTTACAATAATATCTTATATCATACCATCAAGTTTGACAGTTGAATTGCCTGCTAACTAAAGTATTATAGGAGTATCACTTAATCCAATAATCTTAAGTCTTAACAAGACTTCTCTAGTCATGACATTAATTGATGCTCCTAAATCAATCAAAACATTCTAAATTTGGATGCCATTTATATGTATGGTAACGATAGGAGTTTCTAGATTAGAATATTTAGGCATCAAGGTTTTGTTTAATATTAAATCAAAAAGTTGTCCCAACACATAGATAGTAGGAGGATCATTTTCCATTCTAGAAGATTGCTTGGTACGTGCTTCCATTAAAGTTTTATTGTAAAGGGGAATCTCCATAGGAACATACATTAAGGGAACCTATATAGTCATTTTCTTAAGTTTGTCTAGGAGATTAGTTGCTATAGGATTGGTTTAAATGGAGTTGTAGGCACTATTGATGTTTTAAAACTACTGAACAAAAAAATTCTCAATACCAAAATTGATATTACTCACACAACCTAAGGGTTAGAAAATTTCTATTAACAATTACATGTACAAACCATTTGGACCCAACTTGTCTCCCATATAGCAGATTTGGTCATTATTCTACTATATATTTACAAGTGTTCCTAGCAACAGTGGCTAACTAAGGCTAAAACATTCCATGCAAACAAGTGCTAACCATCTTTGGAAATCTTCAAGAAAAGTAAAATGAAATTTATTGTTGTAAAATCTAATTTTTTGCCTTACATCAAATACTATCCAAAATTCTTACTAGAATTCATCATTATAGACATTCTTTCTATTACCATAGCAATCCCATCAAATTCATCAAAGCTTTTACTTAATTCATTAATACCAGCATGCTCTATAATAGAGATTTCTTACATTTTGGGTATTATCTCTTTTTTCAATTTACTAGATCACTAGGGCTTGGTGATCATCACTAAATTTGACTCCCCTATGGGCCTGTAATACTTCTTCCTCTATTTTTTGCTATACATATTTTTTCTTTCTAATTGAATAAAAATTATAGCATTAGCTATGTCCCTACTCTAGAAAAATAAAGACTCCTAATTGTTTGACTAATTATCCCTTGGTCTCAGTTGTGGATTGGGAAAAGTCACTCAAAAAATTGGCCTTTACCTCTTCTTGAATAACAAAGTCTTGTTTGCCAGGTCACTTTGTTTTTATTTTCTCACACGTTTTCTCAAAATTTCCTATATTTTTCCTCCACAAAAATTGAGCAAAAGCTCTAGATTTAACAAAAAAATTATCATTAATAAACTTCTCAAAAGCCTAGGCAGTTGTTGAATCCATCTCCTTAACTTTATACTCAACAATTGTAAGTTCCAAGGAGGGTGCAAGACTCTCTTGAGGTTCTCCACTTTCCAGGTCTTTAGTAGTAACAATAACATCCCCTTCTCCACCAATTTTTCTAATTTGTTCCCTTAAGGATGCTTCATCATCTATTCAGATTGGGGTCTAGCATGGGAAGTACTCTTCTACATGAGAAGAGGATCCTTGTTCCAACTTTTGTCTCTTTGGTACACTAGCCCAACCTATTGTACATGTTGTACCATCACATATCCTACCCTCTTTTGCAAAGTATATTGACCAAGAGCTACCATATTTGTGTTATTTATTCTTCTCTGTACTTCTATAGCTCTATTTGGATAAGTTTTTGCATATGTTTGTATTATTACAATAAAATTGTTCATCAATGCGTGCATTTTGGCTCTCCAGTATTTTTTATCTTTCAATGAATCATAGCCAAGGTCAAAGGCATTAATGAATTCCAAAGTCTTACTAAACACTATCCCTTTTTCCATCCTAACTTCCTATTCTTGTAAGGAAAAGATATTTCTTATAACATCCTCAGGAAAATAAACCTGCTATGTTAGGCAGGCAGCTTTTGTCCTTTCTCTTAAAAGATCATAAAATCCTTATGGATCAATAAATCTTGCATGAGACTCTGCCAAGTTGTATCTATCTAGAAAAAAATTGAGATGTCTCTTTCCCTTTTTGACAAAAACAAAATCATGTGCCATAGTGATAACTAGGAAGAAAGTACCTTTCTTAGGAAAATCTCTTTCATCAATAGTCCCAATTTTCCATAATAATTCTGATATCCCTATTTTTAGAGGCACATGGAAAGGTAGCACATGAGGCTTATCTAGAAAGCCATACACTCTAATCACTGTGAAAACATTAAATGGGATTATATCCCCCCAGTTATGAATAACCAAAAGCCCTTTTTTATGGTCCTTGGGTCTGTCCAATTCTAGCAGTGATTATGGAATCCTAGGGCTATCCCCTCTCAAGAGTAGTCTAAGCTTGGATGCAAAATATCTATCAAACCTCACAAAACTAGTATCTCTAGCCTCTGAGGTCATGTCAACACTCCATAGCTGAACTAGATTCTTCTCTCCATCCCTTGTTACTTCTAACTCCATACCCTTGGAGAAAAAGGAGACTCCCTTAAACAAACATATATGCATAAGAAATGAATACCAAGAGAAGGGTGTATTTACTTTTCCTTGTGTTATTCCCATCAAACCATTATGAATTTCTTGTGAAAGAAAAGTAGCAAAATAAACAATACTACTCATTCCAAATTGTAGTGTCTAAGCCATCATAAGAGTAATAGAGAATTTAATATGCTCCTCCTCATCCATCCCAAAATTTTTGCACAAGGTGAAATATAATTCTCACGCCCTAGGATTAAAATGTCTCCTCATTAATGGTTCTGGTGTATGGGCTATAACCAAAGGCAATGTACGAATCCTAGCAAAGTGTTTTTGTAGAGGCACTATCCTTAGATATGTTCTATGTGCATTGTACCTTGCTTGAAGGTCATCCATGTCAATTTTCTGATGCATCGCATGATTCGGGTTTACATTGAACACATCACTAATCAATTTAGGACAAACCTTAAAAAGATTGTCTCCAACATAATTCTTTACAAAACTCATAATGTGATCATATTTATTGGCTAAAGTAGTAAGCAAATCACTATCAAAGAAAACCCCAAGTACTACTAGTTTTCCAATGTCAAATTCCCAAACATTGCTTAAAGGGCTATCTAGGTTTCTCTCAGCAAACCACTTTGTAAACAATTCAAATCCTCCCATATAAACCTAGGCATCTCTATCATAGAAAATCTCTACTACAACTACCCTATGGTATTTGTGAATAAGCTCTCTCCCCTTAGTTATTTCATTTACTGATAGTGGGAGTTGTTTAAGGAAATCATTACATCCTTCTTTAGATAATCAATTTTTCTTCAGAATTCCTTTCATGGAGGCATTTTCTAAGATTTTAAACTTTCACAACACTAAATTTTTCTTTTTAGAAGTTATAGAGTACTTACATACTAAATTTGTTCTTCTCTTCTATAAAACTTTCGTTGTAATTCATTGAATTACTTGGTATAATTTATGTTCCCTAGCTCCAGAAGTTTTTTTATGCTTTGATAACTTTTTGCACTTTGGTGGTTCAATAATGGTAAAATCATGAGTTTTAATCATGCATTGAGATTTCACGAATAAACTCTAAGCAATATTAATTTCCATTAGCTGTTATGTGCATATTGCACTTAGATTTGAATCTTACTCATTGATTTCAATAGATTAGATGCTCATAATTCAAAAAAGAAGACCTACTTTGTTGATTTAAAAATATGGCCACATATCAAAAAGACACTTCCTTGCATTCCTTAAACTTCTCATCATTTGGAATTATAGGCAAGTGCTAGCTATTAATCTTCCTCTAGATCAATGGTCAAGAGAAATAACATACTTTTACTAAAACAAGTGGAAAATAAAATACAACTGGCATAATAAATATTCCAACCTAGCACAGAGTATCCCACCTTGATTGTGACTAGTCCCACTTTGCCAGATGTCACGTTAACACTTCCCTATATCACTTAAACTCCTTGCATATTGAAATTGCAGGCAAATGGTAACCCTTGATCATAAATGAATCAACAATCACAGATTATTTTACTTTGATGATACCCAATCAACTGTATTCACCAATATAAAGTCTCCATGTAAATTAGCACCTTCTAACAAACTTCCACACAAGCGGGTCTCATATTATCTTCTAAGAAAGTGGTCCTTGATGTCACCTTCGCCATGCATTAGGTTGGCAATTTCTTGCATTGCTTAACTAGCAAGAATTTTCATGATCAACAGTAGTACAACTTAAACTTTTTTTATATTCTAAGATGGAGGTGTTGACCTCACCATGGACATGTGTCCACATGGTACCTACCCACTTTCCTTAAACTTCTTGCAAATTCATAATGTAGGCAAGCACCCTTCATTGATCTGACCAAGATTGATGGTGGGTCTAAATCTTTGTCCTTGATGATTGCATCACCCAATTTGACCCATAAAATAATGCCTTTTAACTCTCATGCTCTAACAAATTTGACTGCCATATCAATTATTAGAGTTTTTGCACCCATGATATCATCACTTCTAGCTAGGCACACATGTCATATTCAACAAATGAATGCACTTGTATACTTATAGACTTACAACATAGCATTACTCTACAATCTCCCTAGAACCTAGTCCTACTTGGCCACGTGGTGCAAGGGTGCTTGGCTGCAATATTTAAAGGTGCAACAGTTTCTTGTTGTGAGTAACCGCTAGCCACTCATCTTTAAAAAATCTATTATCATGAATGTGTTGGAAATATAGATGAAGTAATTGAGAGGGGAGGGGTGAATCAGTTACCACAAAACAAGTCCAAAAATCCCTTAGATATCTCAAATTCTTATTTACTTGATACTCGGTAAATAATGTAGAAATACTTTTACTCGGTAAGTTAACTAGTTTCTATCATCTAGCATTCAAAGTTATTAATATGCATGCAAAGATTAACTAAATGAACACAAGAGACACCAGATTTAATGTGGAAACCCAATATGGGAAAAACCACCAAGTAACTAGTCACCAATTTTCACTCTTTTGAAGTGAGCCCTGTTAGGAGCCAACCCTGTTAAAGATTAAAATACACACTGTTAGGTGTGACCTTGTTAGAGGATTTAATCACCCTATTAGGAGTGGCCTAGTTAGAGGTCTTTAGAACAATTCAATTGAATTGTCACCTTGTTAGAGAATTTACAAAATGGCTGTTAGACCAACTTTATAAAGAGATTTTGAATTCATTGTTACAATGATAAGAAAGCAACAATGAAATGACCTGAATGATATGCAACTTATCTCTTGCTGATTACAGATCCATGTTCTACTTTTTTGAATCCTTACTGATCAAATATGACTTTGAAGCACCTTCAGGATATCTAATCCTTCATTAGAATTCACTCTTCCATTCAGTTTTTCACAGGCACTCACTATTCCACAACTTGAATATCTATATATATACCTTTCAGATTTATCAAGTCGGTTTAAATATAAGTTACAATAACTAAAAAAAAATCAGTTAGCTACATTAATTCCATGAAACAATAAAATCCTTTGCTGGCCGACTTAGCTTGGTAATCTAGTGTTAACCAAGTGAAGCTCGGTAAACACTACTTTAGAATGTTTTCTAGTGTTAACCAAGTGAAGCTTAATAAACACTACTTCAAAATTTTTTCTAGTGTTAACCAAGTGAAGCTCGATAAACACTGCTTCATAATGTTTTCTAGTGTAAACCAAGTGAAGCTCGGTAAACACTACAAAATCTTGCAAAATTTTTTTGGAGATCGAGTGAACTCGGTGAGCACTGACTTTCCTTTGTTGCCCTAGTGAACTCGGTGGAAATTAACTTCCTACCATATTTCCTTCGATGATTGAGTGAGCTCAATAGAAACTAGCTTTCCTTTTTTGATCGAGTGAACTTGGTAGAAGCTAACTTTCCTTTGCTGACTGAGTGAACTCGGTAGAAGCTAACTTTCCTTTGCTAGCCTTGTGAGCTTGGTAGAAGCTAACTAATGACTGATATGACATTTGTGTAACATCAAAGACAACATTCAATTAACAATTGTATCCAACAATCTCCCTCTTTGGCATTGATGGGAACACAACATGTCATAGCAGAATAAAATTTGAAAACAAGTCTAGCAAGTCTTTTCTTTAGCAAACTCCCTCTTTCAGTAATCTCCCTCTGTGAGGGAATTACTTAGCAAACCTTTCTTTCAAACAAATTTCAAAAAGATATGATAGTAAAACTCTCCCTCTTTGACAACACATGCCAAAGAAAACATAACTCAAATGAATTCTAATGTACCTTTAGTACTAATTCATATGCAATGTTTCCTATCTATGCTACATCAACTGATAGATCTTCAACTTGGTATACGTTGATGCATCACTAAAACCTCATTTTAGTGAACTTTAGATAGGGGAGTGACCCCTAACTTACCTCTTAGATACAATAATACATCCTTAGGTAATGGCTTTGTGAATATGTCGGCAATTTGGTCCTTTGTATGGACATATTCCAATCTGATCTCCTTATCTTGCACCAATTCTCTAACAAAATGATATTTTATTGCAATGTGCTTGGTTTTGGAATGCATTACTAGATTCTTAGATATGTTGATTGCACTTGTGTTATCACAGAACATAACAAGTGGTTCTTTGATTTCCACCTTCATGCCTTCCAACAACTATTTAAACCAAATAATATTAAAATAGTTTACTTTTGCAGCAACATACTTTGCCTCTACCGTAGATTGGGATGTACAATTCTGCTTTTTGCTTGTCTATGAAACCAACCTCTTCCCTACAAAGAATGCTTCTCCACTTGTACTTTTTCTGTCATCAAGGTTTCCTACCCAATCAGCATCAGTAAAAACTTTTAAATCCATATTACCTCCAAATTTGTGCCATAAACCATAATCTTCAGTTCCTTTCAAATATCTCATTATTCTTTTGATTTCCATCATGTGATTTTTTCTTGGTTTTGCTGAAAATCCCGCTACAATCCCAATTGCAAGGGCAATATCTGGCCTAGTATCAACTACATACTGCAACTTTCCAATCATAGATCTATACAAGGTTTGATCTACTTCTTTTGATTCATCTTCCTTGGTAAGTTTTAATCCAGTACACATAGGAGTTCCAATTGGTTTACAATCTTCCATACCAAACTTTTTCAATATCTGCTTGATATATTTTGATTGAGTGATGTAGAAACCATTTTTATTCTCTTGAATTTTAAGACCAACAAAGAATGTTATCTCACCAAACATAGACATTTCAAATTCCTTGTTCATTTGTTCTAAAAATTCTTTCCAAAGATCATCATTTCCTGTGAAAATAGTATCATCTACAAATATTTCTGCCAAGACAATTTTATCATCTAGTCCATCCTTTATATACAAGCTACTATTATCATTAGTTCTTTGAAAACCAATTTGAATAAGATAGTTGCGTAGTCTTTCATGCCATGCTCTAGGGGCTTGTTTCAGACCTTATAGTGCCTTGTGTAATTTGTAAACCATGTTTCTTTTATCTAGATCAACAAAACCTTTAGGTTGTTCAATGTAAACCTCTTCATCTAGTATACCATTGAGGAATGCTGACTTGACATCCATCTGATAAACTTTGAATCATTTGTGAGCAGCATATGCAAGTAAGGTTCTGACTCCTTCCAATCTTACAATAGGAGCAAAAGTTTCTCCATAGTCTATTCTTTCTTCTTGAGCATATCCTTTGCATACTAATCTAGCTTTGTTTCTTGATACCTTACCATCTTCAGTCAACTTGTTTCTGAATACCCATTTAGTTCCAATCACATTTTTATCTTTTGGCCTGGGTACAAGAGTCCATGTCTTGTTTTTCTCTATTTTCTCTATTTCGTCATTCATAGCCTCAATCCAACTATCACTTTGTAAAGCATCTTTGATATTTCTAGGTTCAAAATTAGCAAGTAAACAAGTACCTTTCAACTTATTTCTTGTCATGGTTCCTTCAAATTTGTCTCCAATGATATGATCTATTGAATGATTTCTCCTGACATATTTTGCTAAAATAGGTTATTTTCCCTCTGAATGAATTTCATTGTTATCCTTTTGCATTTCAACTTTAGGTTCTGGCTGTTCTGGCTTGGTAGATATTGGCTCAGGTCCTTCAAACTTGGTAGACACTTGCTCGATAGCATCTAAGCATAACTTGTGTTGTTGTAGCTTGGTTTGAACTTCCTGTAACTTAGTTACTAATGACTCAGGAGTAGAAGATTCCTGATTGATTGGTATTGTACAAGGTTCAATGAAAGTAGACCTTCTATAATCTTCTAGTTCCCTTTTTATTTCTTCTTTAGTCCTTTCTGCAAACTCATTAACTTTCACATGTGCACTTTCTATGACTTTATTAGTAGACAAGTTCAAACATCTATATGCTTTACTTTTGCAAGAATATCCCAAAAATATTCATTCATCACTTTTCACATCAAATTTTCCTTTTCTAGATTCTTTCAAAATGTAGCATTTACTTACAAACACTTTTAGATAACTTGCATTAGGTTTATAGCTGTACAATAGCTCATAGGGAGTTTTTAATGAGTACCTTCTTAGTTGTACTCGATTTAGGGTATGAACTGTAGTGTTGATGGCTTCCTTCTAGTATTTGATAGCAATTCCTTTTTCAATCATTAAGGTTCTTGCACAATTCATGATATATCTATTCCTTCTTTTAGCTATTCCATTTTTCTCAGGAGTTCCAGGAGCTAACACCTATCTTTTGATTCCTCTTTCAATACAAAAGTTATTGAGCTCGTGTGAAATGAATTCTCCACCTTTTTCTGACCTCAAGCATTTTGATCTTTTCCTTGTTTCCTTTTCTACTCTAGCCAAATACCATTTGAATTTATCAAATGCTTCTAATTTGTTCCTTAGATACATGATAGTCATCATTCTTGAGTAGTCATCAACAAAAAGAATGAAGAACTTTTGTCTTGTATAGCTTTCAATTCCAACGGGTCCACATAAATTAGTATGCGCAATTTATAATATATCTTTAGACTGGTAGTTTTTACTTTTAAAGCTAGTCTTTCCCATTTTACCAATTTGACAATTCTTGCATAGACCAACCTCAGGTTTCTTTATGTTAGGAATGCCTCTTACTTTCTTGAATTTTCTTATCTTTACCAAATTATCAAAATTTACATGACACAACCTTTTATGCCATAACCAACTTTCTTTTCTTCAACTTGAGCAATAAAACATGAACCTTCACCAAGTTCAAGATAAAATTAGTTACCTTTTGTTTGAGTGCCTGATCCAATCAGTTTTTCTTTGTCATCCAGTAGTCTTACTTTTCCATGTATGAATTCCACTTTGAGTCCATTATTGAGTAGTTGTGCCACACTCAAAAAATTATGCTTTAGTCCTTTTACCCAATAGGCATTATCACATATAAGTTCTTTGGTTAGAGAGATTCTTCCTCTTCCTTTTATACAACAAGGTTCATTGTTACCAAATCTTACACTACCACCATCATATTCTTCAAAATATTCAAACTTAATTTTATGACCACTCATGTGATGAGAACAACCACTATCTATGATCCATGTATCATTTTTGCTCATATGAGAAATGAGTACCATTTCATCATCATTATCAGACTCATCTTTCACAACAATGTAGACAATTTCATCTTCTTCTTCATCATTAGAATCGTTAAAATATTTAGCCATAAAACATGTTTTTTTACCTTTGTCTCTGAAGGATTTGAAGTCTTTCTTGCCATTGTACTTGTAATTTTTCTTCTCATCTTTGTTCTGTTTGTTTGGGCACCTGGCAACAATATGACCAATTTCTTCACATGAAAAAAAAATTAGAGGAACTTTACCTTTATATTTTCCTCCGCCTCTAAAATATTTCCTTGCTAGTAGAGCTTCAATTACTTCAAGATCACTATCTAAACTTTGCTCTAATTCATCTTCACTTCCTAACTAGGATTCCTTTTTCTTTTTGGTTTTCTCCTTGAGTGAAAGCTTGGCTTCAAATGTAAATTCAATGTTTTTGGAAGCTGGAACATAGTTGTCAAAGTTGTCTAATTCAAATGTAGTTAATCTTCCAACTATGGCCTCTAGATTTATCTTATGATTTGCTTCATATCTTCTTTCTTGAATTGTAGAGACTCTAATTGCATAGATTGGTAGTAATGTTCTAATAACTTTACTTATAACTGTCTCTTCACTAATATCTCCTCCAGAAGCTTTGGTTGCACTGACACATGCTTTAACTCTTTCAACATATTTGGCACTGTTTTCATCCTCTCTCATTTTCATTTGGTGAAATTGTCCTCTTAGAATTTTTGCTTTGGCTCTTCTCACATTATCATCTCCTCCATAGATTTCTTTCAGCTTGTCCCACATTTCAAAGGAAGTTTTTCAATCTTTGATCTCATCAAATTCTTCATAACTTAGAGAAGATGCTATATCTATCATCATAATGTTGTGAGTATTCTTTTCAGCAATATCATTGACAGACAGTGTACCAGCAGGTTCTTCATATTTTTCATCAAAGTACTTTAGGCCTGTATCACCAATGGATGCTAGGTGAAGTCTCATCAGTCCTTGCCATGTAGAGAAGTTGTTTCTGTTGAGTTTAAGAATTTCTCTTTTGTAAGACATCTTGATCTTTAGCTTAGATCCTTGAAATCCTTTCTTGAAAGCACCAAATGCTCTAATACCAATTTTTGGAAATATAGATGAAGTAATTGAGAGGGGAGGGGTGAATAAGTTACCACAAAACAAGTCCAAAAATCCCTTAGATGTCTCAAATTCTCATTTACTGCTGATACTCAGTAAATAATGCAGAAATACTTTTACTTGGTAAGTTAACTAGTTACTATTCATCTAGCATTCAAAGTTATTAATATGCATGCAAAGATTAACTAAATAAACACAAGAGACACCAGATTTAATATAGAAATCCAATATGGGAAAAACCACCAAGTAACTAGTCACCAATTTTTACTCTTCTGAAGTGAGACTTGTTAGAAGCCAACCCTATTAAAGGTTACAATACACACTATTAGGTGTAACCTTATTAGAGGATTTAATCACCCTATTAGGAGTAGCCTGGTTAGAGGTCTTTAGAACAATTCAACTAAACTATCACCTTGTTAGAGGATTTACAAAATGGCTATTAAACCAACTCTATAAAGAGATTCTGAATTCACTATTACAATGATAAGAAAGCAACAATGAAATGACCTGAATGATATGCAACTTATCTCTTGCTGATTATAGATCCATGTTCTACTTTTCTGAATCCTTACTAATCAAATACAACTTTGCAACACCTCCAAGATATCTAATCCTTCATCAAAATTCACTCTTCCATTCACTTTTTCACACACACTCACTATTCCACAACTTGAATATCTATATATATACCTTTAGATTTATCAAGTCGACTCAAATATAATTTACAATAACTAAAAAAAAGTTAATTGGCTACATTAATTCCATGAAACAATAAAATCCTTTGCTGGCCGACTTAGCTTGGTAAGCTAGTGTTAACCAAGTGAAGCTCTGTAAACACTGCTTCAGAATGTTTTCTAGTGTTACCCAAGTAAAGCTCGGTAAACACTGCAAAATCTTGCAAAAGTGCTTTGGAGACCAAGTGAACTCAGTGAGCACTGACTTTCCTTTGTTGTCCTAGTGAACTCGATGGAAGTTAACTTCCCACCATATTTCCTTCGATGACCAAGTGAGCTCGGTAGACACTAGCTTTCCTTTGCTAACCGAGTGAACTCGATAGAAGCTAACTTTCCTTTACTAACCAAGTGAGCTTGGTAGAAGCTAACTTTCCTTTGCTAGCCTTGTGAGCTTGGTTGAAGCTAGCTGATGACTAATATGACACATTTGTAATATCAAAGACAACATTCAATTAACAATTGTATCCAACAGAATGTTCAATTCATCTTTGGGAAACAAGCCTTCTGAATGGTCCAACTAGTAGTACACATCAACATCTTTTTTACAGCTTAGCATGAATCAATACAATACCTTTGCGTAGCTGGTCCCACCTTCACAACATGTCAGATTTGTACTTCCCCACATTGTTTAATACTCATCCAACTTTATAATGTGGGCATGCGCTAACCACAGATCTTACATAGATCAATGATCAAAAATCTTGAACCTTGACCACATCGAGTCAACTAGATGACCAATGAAACACTTCAGTTTAATCCAACTAACCTGATAGCTCCCACAGATGTTGGATCATACTATGTTTCTTATTTGCACTTCTCTGCATTATTTAATTCTTGTGCATTTGCTTATTGTAGGCAAGAACTAGCCTTTGATGTCAACAAGATTAATGGTGCATAAATCTTGAGCATAAAGTAATACCATTACTTAAAAGATCAACCAATGACATTGAAGGAATTTTAGAATGTGTTGTAATGGTACTAAAAGGTCTACAAAAAAGTTCTAACCAACTCTAAAAAGTCATAATATTTGTGGTGCACTGATATTCTAACACAGGCAAGGGCTATGTGGTGGAAAGGAACTTGCTTGCAATAGTTAAAAACCTTGCATTTTAGTGATGTGGGGAACTGCCCTTTGTCAATCTGACCATGATCAATAGTGGGTTGAAAAGGTGTTGCAATAAATCCTTTCAATTGGAATATTCATAATACCTATAATCAAAAGTAGGGATATAAAAGGTTTAACCAAAATTTATAAAGTCATCCTTGGGAAATTTTAAAACTTAAGGTAAAATGTCCCACCTAAAGTCATTTTGAAAAAAAATTCAATTTTTTTTAAGCTAGGGTAAAACAAGATAAAGTAGTAGGGTTTTTAACCTAAGTTCAAAATTTCAACTCACATAGTCAAGGTTTTTCACTGTTGAATGCACACAAATAGGAATGGTGAAAAGCTAGGCCAATAGTGGCTCTATCTGGGGACATTGAATTCTCTAGATTCAAATGAGGGCTCAAAATTTCTAGGAGAAGAAAACCGCAAAATAAAGGGCTCTTAAAATTGACAACTCTAAGAGAGCAACGAACTCAGGGAAAAATGATGTACAGGAAACTACATAAGGACCAAAGGATTTACAAATGTAAATGAAAAACACTAGACTACTATTCATGGAAAAACAAGTATTTTTTAATCCATGAACTGGCAGTTCAAGAATGTTGTCTAATAAATCTTTGAGGATATAAGAGTCTTCTCCCCAAGTGTTTTCAATTAAATAGGGACCTAACCAGATAGGAACAAATTTGTCATGTTTTCCTTTTTCCTCATCTCTAGAATTCCACATAAGGATTAAATCTCCATCTTCAAACTTTTTGCTTATTGTCCTCTTGTCATATAATGTCTTGAATTCTAATTGCAACTTTTGGTTCCTGAGGGATGCTTCTCTCTTGGTTTTTGCTAATCCTACCCGCTCATCCATCCTTTCTTGCATGTCATCAATGATATCCTCATCATACATTTGAATGTAGTTATACAAGCTCATTAGATTATTTTGAGGTATCATTGCTTTAATTCCATATACCATATCAAATGGGGCTACTCCAATAGCTTTCTTTACAGTTAGCCTATCAACCCATATTGCTAGCTACAACCTAGAATCCCAGGCCTTCTTTTTATCATGCAAGGTCCTCTTTATAACTTTTAACAAGATTTTTTTTGTGTATTAGGCTTGTTCATTTCCTTTTGGATGATATGGGGAGGATGTTGATCTAGTAATTCCATATTTGTTGCATAATTTTATGAATTCCCTAGACCTAAAGCACATTGCATTATCTGTTACAATTTTCTAAAGAAAACAAAAAGTTGTATTTATTGTAGGGATTTCTTCTACTCACTTTGTGAAATAATTGGTAGCAATTAAAATCCAAGAATAACCAGTGCTAGATTGCTGAAATGGTGCTTCAACCTTAACTAGCTTTAATGGAGTATTACCTAAGAACTTCAATTTTCCAACAAACCTTTGATAGACATCACATTTGATAACCATGATTTGAGCATCTTTTAAAAGGGAATTCCACCAAAATCTAGCTCTCATCACCTTGTGTGTAGTAGTCTTGGCCATATAATGTCCTCCACAGCCTCCAACATGCATTCCATTCAAGATTTCTTTTTATCTCTCTTGATCAACACATTTTAATAATATTCCTTCAAAATTTCTCCACCGTAAACTAGCCTTGATAATGATATACCTGATGGCTTGTAAATTAGTACTCCTCTTTTCATTTTTAGTCAAATGGGAAGGAGCTTCCATGTATTGAAGATAATGGATAACATTAGCATACCAATCACAATGATTCATCTCATATAAGTCAGATCCGAGGTCATCAACTACCATATTTATCTAATTAGCATCCAAATTAGATTAAGCCATGAGTTTAGCCAAACCTTGACCCCTTACTAATTTAGTTATCTATATTTCAATGTTAAATTCTTGGATCCTATTGATCCATCTACATCTTCTTCCTAACACTTCTTGTTGAGAAAATATGTCCTTTACAGTAGCATTGGGCACAAATGCAATGAAAATAGAATCTATTGAGTAGCATTTGAAAGCCTTAACAACATTTACTAAAGCATATGCTTGTTTTTCATTTATCTCATACTTTAATTCAGTAGGCTATAATGACTTCTAAAAATACAATTGGTTGTTCATAACCTTCTTCATTCTTCTACAATAAGACTGTAGCTATGGTATGGAAGGATGCAAAAGAGAAGATGTGCATTGGTTTTGTGTAATCTAGAGTCCAAAGGAATGTCGCATCATTTATAGTAGTTTTAATATCTTGAAATACCTATAAAGCTTCACCATCCCAATCAATAGTAGCTCCTTTCCTGAGCATTTTAGAAATAGGTCTACTAATCTTAGCAAAGTTTGTAACAAATCTCCTTAGAAAATAAACTCTCCCAAAGAAAGATTGGATTCCTTTTAGATTCTTTTGTTTAGGGACTTTATCAATGGTTGCTACACTCTCAAGATCTATCTTTACTCCATTCTTTGATACTATATGTCCTAATAAATTCCCTTTAATTACCGTAGATGTACATTTCTTAGGGTTTAATGATACTCCATATTCCAAGGCTTTGATGAATATTTTCTCCAAGTTCATGCAATGGTCTTTTTCCTTTTTATAATAAGTAGTGAGATCATCTTGGTACACAACCATAAACTTATTGATGTACTCTTGGAAAGCCACATCTGTGGCTCTTTAAAAAGTGGCACCAACATTAATCAATCCAAAAGGCATTGTCACATATACATAAGTTCCCTAAGGAGTTTTAAATGTTGTTTTAAACTTCTCTTCTTCTTTCACCAAGACCTAGTTGTATCCTGAGAATCCATCCATCATAGACATAAGTTTAAACCTAGTTACCTATTGTAACATAGCTTCCATGTTTGGTAACCCATAATTATCTTTTAGGGAAGCAATCTCCAATTTTCTAAAATCTACACATAGTTTGATATCTCCATTTTTTTTCCTAACTAGTACTAGATTAGAGACTCAAGTTGAATGTCTAATAGGTTTAATTATTCCCCCATCCCTTAACTTCATTAATTTCTTGTGCATTCTCGGGGCTAGAGTGGGATTAACAGGTTTCTATTTCTACCTAAAAAAATTTACATTTTCCTTCAAAGGCATGACATGTTGAAAGAGATCTTCTCTATAGGCTTTTAGGTCATCATATGACCAAGAAAAGACATGTCTATATTTTCTCAATAATTTAATCAAAGGCTTTCTAATCTTAGCTGAAATTTTTTGACCAATATAAACTTTCTCCAGGGCCTCATTAGTACCCAAATTTATCTTTGCTAGCTCTTGAGGTTTACAATCTTTAGCCCCAGGCCTTACCCTATCTTGGTTATCAAATATGTTCTCCAAAACAACCAAACTTTTAGGTAATTTATTAGTTTTTAATTGTATAACCTCTTGACCAAAAAGGATTTCTTTCCCATATATGGTTTGAACCAAATCACTATAGTCCAATTATTGACCGTGGTTCATATCTTCATTTAGCAAGAAATTCACAATGTCTTTCTCCTCTTCAAAGACTTGCCAATGTTCAATATTTCTAGGTATTGATGGCCTATTTTGAACTTCAATCTATGAAATTCCTACCAATGATATCTCTCAGGTTTAATTGCTATATTTTCTAATAAGTCAACCATCTTATTCTAAGTTCTATCTCTCAATGATATACCAAATGCATCAAAAAATCCAATCTAATCCCAAACAACATTTCTATACTATTTCAGCCTTCTATTCTTAGAAGCATATGTTCCCTTTATCTGTGAGATAATCAATTTAGAATCACCTATAACTTGCTACTTTTTTATCCAATGGTGGGTAGCAACCTTCAATTCTAACAACAAAGCTTCATATTCAGCTATATTGTTAGTGCATGAAAAGTTTAAGGTAAAGCAATATCTAAAAGTATTTTTTCTAGAGATAAAAAACTACCCCTGCCCCTACACCTTCTTTTGAACTAGGCCCATCAAAGAAAATTGTCCATAATATAGGTGATTTTGTACAACACAACTTCATGTTTAATCACAATAGGAAACTTCTCAACTTCTAGGATATTTAATTTAGCTATGAATGCATTCACACCAGTATCTAGAAAGCATGTAGCATCTTTGTCAATTTCCTCCCCAAAAATATGACTAACCCTTGGCTCTCTATCTACTTTAACAACCTTGTCACCTATGTGAAAAATTGCATAGATTAACTCACATTGTAGGGTACCTTCCATAGTAGCAGTCCATTTTCTTGAAAGCAACATTCCATAATGTGGAGGAATATCAACTACAAGGACTAACATGGTCAACTCTACCTTAGGGTATGTAGCTAGCTTAAATGGTAAAGAATTTATAGTACCTATGACTGGGACTTCTTTTGCATCCATACCTCTAAATCTACCTTGTTTAGTATCTACTTTCAATCCTAGGGTTCCCATTACTTTAAAAGGCACGATGGTATCAGAAGCTCCTAAATCTATCATACATTTTTTTAAGATCTTTCCTTTTATAATCAAGCTAAGAAAAAATGGGTCAGTATCTTCTATGTATGCCACTGATGAATCATCCAACAACATTTGGAGAATTTGGGACATGATACCACCATATTCTATTACTAAGGGGGTCTTTTGAATGGAATTTTGTTCTACATTATTTTTATTATTTCCTATCCCTCCCAACCATGAAAAAGCTTTTCTCTTATGCTCTTCAATTCTAAATAGTTCAAACTAGGGTACCTTAATAGTAATTTGTGATAACATGGATATCATACAAATGGGTAAAACATAGTGGTTTTGATAGTCATACCTAGAGTAGGAACCTTTTGAGCAGTAGGGACTGCTATTTTCTTAGTACTATTAGATCTTGATCCCTTTTCTTCCATAATTGGTTTTTCTATCTCATTTGCTTAGAATTGAACTTTCTTCTTGGATTTCCACTTCTTGGTTTTGATGTCTTTAATCTTAAATGTCTCTACATTAGCCTTCTTGTCTTCATCTTTCATCTTATTTGTACTATCTTTTATAAATATACCAAAAGGCTTCCCAACATCATTGTTAATTGTTTTGTTTCTCAAGTTGTAATTGATATGCACTTGGGAGACTATTTTTGCAGTGATTCTATCAATTTCTTCTTCATAAGGCATTCTTAAATTTACATGACCAACTTTAGAAGATGTAACGCATATCTAATCTTCATCATATCCTTCATTTTCTGAGAACATTTGTTGATGATGCAACTAGTAAGAAATTTTCTTATTCTCAAAATCACTTTATGTTTCTTCCAAATTAGAATCCACACAATCATTACACATGCTTACCATATTACAACTTACATCATCATGGCTTTTTTCTTCTTCTTCCTTCTTAGTTTGTGCACTATGATCTAAAGAAAATGATTGAGAAACTACACAATACTCTAAAGAGTGAGGTGAATGACAAATAATACACCATGGCACATTATCATTCATATTAGTAGAACTTATTTGCAGAGGATCTCATGTACCCTTATCTTTTACATTTTGTGTCTGGTTAGGAATTGGGTTTCCATCCTTCCATTGGGTGGTATAAGGGTAATTCTACATTCTAGGTTATCTATTGAAATTTGTATTATTCATAGGGGCTTTCTAAACAACATTTGGCTTCTTCATCTTTCTTAGTAATTCGAACACCTGGCCTATTGTGGGTTCTTTTGGCTTCTTCCTTGTAGAAGTTTTATCAACATCCCTTTTGTTTTTATTACTAGGATTGAACAACTTTGGATCATCTATCCTACCAAGCTTACCAAATGCCTTCCTATTTAAGCCATTTTACTATCAAAAGCATTAAAATATGTTGGAAGATAAACATTCTCATTCAACCTCATAACCTAAAATAGTTTGTACATACCTTTCTGGAATCTTACATTGAAATCAAATGTAGACTCATTGGGGTTCTTCTTGATGTTATTCAATTCATTTAACATGAATCCAACATTAGTGTAGTCTCCATATTATTCTTTGAATAACTTGTCTAAATCACCCCATGAACTAATGCTATCATCGGGTAAGCTTTTGAACCAATCCCTTGCATCCCCAATCAGTGAATGAAAAAATAACTCCATCACCACATCCTCATATTCAACTTCATAATCATTTAGCATATTTATGAAAATTCTCAAATGTTCTTTGCCACTAACAACATTATTTCTAGAGAATTCAACAACTTTATCTCTTAAATCAAAAGATATAGGATGTGGAGAACTAGAAATACCTACAAATGATATTTGTCTTTATTTTTCCATGTATACAGGTTTCTTCTAAAAACTAGCAACATTTGAAGTGCCTCCTACATTGGCTTGGTTAAGAGGAACACTTTGAGATTACTGAGGTTGGACAAAAGGGGATTGAGTATTGATGGTGGATGATGAGGCAGGGGAAAATTGAGATATTCCCTAAACTAAAACTACTAGTCCACAAGCCGCTATAGAAGTTGAAGCTAGGGTGGAAAATTTGGCCATGAGGCTACTAGATTTTTCTCTTGGTTTCTATAGCTTGATCTTCATTCTCCACCTTCTCAAGTTCTTTAACAAGGTCTTCCTTCTCCTTTCTATCCTTCTCTAGATCTAGATCTAATTTTGACATGGAAGGTTTTATGGATTTTATAATAGAGCTTGAGGTTCATTTATTTAGATTCCTATGGCTTTGCCCTTTCCTTTATCTTTAGCTTTCATAGTAGGTTCTAAAAGATATACTTGGATAGGTTTATAAGCTTGGACTTGAGGAATGATTGATTCTTACTTTTGACTCAGGAGATTTTCTTATTCCTAAACTTTAGTTCTCAGACTGTCTTTATCTCCAAAGACATTAGTATGAAGCATTAACGTTCTTTCTTCTAACTTTTTATTTTTTCTTTTAAGGAAACCATCCTCCTAAGTAGATTATCTCTTTCTACTATAGCATCTAGGGTGGTTTTCTCTCTTTCCTTTTCTAGGTGAATATGCTTGGCTTCTTCCTCAGCAATCCATTTCTTCAAAATTCCTATCTCTACTTGTACTTCATTAGAGTTTATAGAAGTGGCTTCTAAATCGGCATGATCATCCAAATCTATTAGATTAGGTTCCATGTATGGGACTGCCCTAGGATTAATACGATCTCCAAATTAACTTATGAGTCCTATCCTATGATTCATCTCAACTATTAGATCTAGTCTAGGGGATATATTCTCTACTAGTGACATATCTTTATCTTGATATGTTCTCTCATCTAGACTCAGGTGCAAAATATCCCTCCTAAGATTCTTGTGGTTTCTAATTCAGAGATGAGTGAAGAAGACTCTCTCCCTATCACTACTTGATATTAAGAACTAACTGATACACTACCTCTGGGCTTCTAGGTGGGATCTAGATCTTCCTTTTCCTTATTCAAGTTTTTCCTACCACCTTTAGGTATGTCAATATACATTGGTACATCAATATTGGTTCTTGTGTTTTTTATTTTGTCAGACATTTTACTATTTATCAAATAAGTACTATCTTCAAAACCTTGATTGATTTGCCACCCTATTCTAGGGAAATACAACAATTGCAATCACTCCTAACTTCTAGGAAAAGAATAATATAATATGGTAATATTTGATACACAGATGAACCAATCACTAGGACCATAAGACTACAACTCTTGCTTGATAGATAAGACACTTAGAAAGGCTGAATACATCAACAATTTCTTGCTAAACAACATTATTTTTAGGTTTAGTTGTCCTTGGAGAATTGTAATAGATAATGCAATGTGCTTTAGGTCTAAGCAATTCACAAAATTTTGTGACAAATATGGAATTACTAGATTAGCATCCTCCCAATATCATCCACAAGGAAATGGACAAGCTAAATCCACAAATAAAAGCATGTTAAAATTTATAAAGAGGATCTTGGATGATAACAAGAAGGCTTGGGATTTCATGTTGTAGCTAGCAATATGGGTTGACAGGGTGACTATGAAGAAAGATATTGGAGTATCCTCATTTGATATGGTATATGGAATTTAGGCAAGGATGTCTCAAAAAAATCTAATGAGCTTGTATAACTACATTCAAATGTATGATGAGGATATCATTGATGACATGCAAGAAAGGATGGATGAGCTAGTAGGATTAGCAAAAACCAGGAGAGAATCATTCGTTAGGAACCAAAACTTGCAATTACAATTCAAGAAATTATATGACAAGAGGACAATAAGAATAAAGTTTAAAGATAGAGATTTAGTCCTTATGTGGAATGCCAGAGTTGAGGAAAAAGGAAAACATGGCAAATTTGATCCTATCTAGTTAGGTCCCTATTTGATTGAAAAAACTTAGGGAGAAGACTCTTATATCCTCAAAGATTTATTAGACAACATTCTTGAACTACCAATTCATGGATAGTTCTTGAAGAGGTTATTTTCTTGAAAAAATACTTGTTTCTCCATGAATAGTAATCTAGGGTTTTTCTTGTGCATTTGTAAATCCTTTGGTTTTTGTGTAGTTTCCAATACATAGTTTTTCCCTGTGTTTATTTCTCTCTTAGAGTTGTCATTCTTAGGAGCTCTTTGTTTTGTGGTCTACTTCTCCTAGAAATTCTAAGCCCTCATTTGAATCTAGACAATTTCATGTCCCCAAATAGAGCCACTATTGGCCTGGTTTTTCACCACTCTTATTTTTGTGCATTCAATAGTGAAAATCCCTGACTATGTGAGTTGGCATTTTGAACTTAGGTTAAAAACCCTAGTGCTTTATCTTGTTTTACCCTAGTTTTCAAAAAAAAATTTTGAAAAAGTTTTCAAAATGACTTTAGGCAGGACATTTTACCTTAAGTTTTAAAATTGCCTAAGGATGACTTCATAAATTTTGGTTAAACCTTTTATATCCTTGCTTTTGATTATAGTTATTGTGAATATTCCAATTGAAAGGCTTTACTATAGCACCTTTTTGACCCACTATCAATTGTGGTCAGATCGATAGAGTGTGCTTCCCCACATCACTAAAATGCAAGGTTTTAAACTATTGTGGGAAAGTGCTTTTGTGCCATGTAGCCCTTTCTTATGTTAGAATATTAGTGTGCCGCAGAGATTATGACTTGTCAAAGTTGGTTAGAACCTTTTTGCAGGCTTGTCAGTATCATTAGTGCACATTCTAAAATTCCCACAATGTCATTAGTAGATATTTTAAGTAAAGGTATTACTTTATGTTCAAGATTTATGCACCATTGATCTTATTCTCAAAAGGCCAGCACTTGCCCACAATAAGAACTACATGATAATTAAACAATGTGGGGAAGTGCAAATAAGACATGTAGCATGATATGACATCATGGGCCCACCCTTTCAGAGAGTGAAAATGAATTATCTTTCATGGTAGCTTTTAGGTGAGTTGGATTAAAGTGAAGTGTCTCATTGGTCATCTAGTTGACTCAATGTGGTTAAGGTTCAAGATTTTTGATCATTGACCTATGTAAGATCTATGGTTAGCACATGCCCACATTATGAAGTTGCATGAATATTAAACAGTGCAGGGAAGCATAAATCTAATGCATGGTGAAGGTGGGACCAACTACATCGGGTATTGTATAAAGTTATGCTAAGCTATAAAAAAGATGTTGATGTGTACTATTAGATGGGCCATTAAGAAGAGTTGTTTTCCAAAGATGAATTGAACACTCATGATCATAGATATTTTAAAGATAAGTGGCTAGCACTTACTCAGAATAAGAAACTATTTGACTTTTAAATAATGTGGGCAAGCACCCTTGCACCACATGGCCAAGTGGGACTAGGTTTTGGGGAGATTTTTGAGTCATGCTATGTTGTAATTCTATAAAGGTTCAAGCACATTTATTTGTTGAATATGATATGTGTGCCTAGCTAGAAGTGATGATATCATGGGCACAGAAACTCTAATAATTAATATGGCAGATAGATTTTTCAAAGAACAAGAGTTAAAAGGAATTATTATATGGGTCAAATTGGGTGATGGGACCATAAAATAAAAATATTTAGACCCATCATCGATCTTGATTAGATCAACTAAGGGCTCTTGCCTGCATTATGAACCTGTAAGAAGTTTAAGGAAAGTGGGTAAGCACCATGTGAACATGTGTCCATGGTGAGGCTAGCACCTCCATCTTAGAATGTCAAAAAGGTTTAAGCTATACTACCATTGATCTTACATAGATCATGGCTGGTGCTTGATTGCATCATGAAAATGCGTGTTGGTTAGAAATTTGAGGAAGTGCTATCCTGACGCATGGTGAAGGTGATGTCAAGGACTACTTTCTTAGAAGATGATATGGGACTAGCTTTCATGGAATTTTGTCAAAAGGTGTTGATTCAAATGGAGAATTTCTATTGGTCAGTACAGTTGACTAGGTATCATTAAAGTAAATTAATTTGTGATCGTTGACTCATTTATCATCAAGGGCTAGTGCTTGCCGACAATTTTGATATGCAAGGAGTTTAAGCAATTCGGGGAAGCACTAATGTGACATCTAGTAAAGTGCAACTAGTTGCAACCTAAGTTGGATACTCTATGCCAAGTTGGAATATTTATTATGCCAATTGTATTGTATTCTCCACTTGTTACTATAACAGTATGTTATTTCTCTTGGCTATTGATTTGGAGGAAGATCAACAACCAATGCTTGCCCACAATTCCAAATGACAAGAAGTTTAAGGAATGTAGGGAACTTCCTGTTTGACATGTTGCTATATTTTTAAAGCAATAAAGTTGGTCTTCTTTTTTGAATTAGGACTGTGTGAGCTATTAAAATCAATGAGTAAGATTCAAATCTAAGTGCAATATGCAAATAATAGCTAATGGAAATTAATATTGCTTACATTTTATTCGTGTGATTTCAATGCATGAATAAAACTCACAATTTCACCATTATTGAACACCAAAGTGCAAAAAGTTATCAGAGCATTAAAAAAACTTATGGAGCTAGGGCAGAAAATTTTTACCAAGTAATTTAGTGAATTAACTTCTAAAAAGAAAGAATTTGATGTCATGAAAGTTTAAAATCTTAGAAAATGCCTGCACAAAAGGAATTATCAAGAGAAATTGATTATCTCAGGAGGGTTGTGCATGATGATTTCCTTGAACAACCCCCATTATCAATAATTGAAATAACTAAGGGGAGAGAGCTTATTCCAAAACACGCTAGGGTAGCTATAGTAGAGGATTTCTATGACAGAGCCAATTGGGTAACAGACACCTAGGTTTCTATGGGAGGATTAGAATTGTTTAAGAAGTGGTTTGCTAAGACAAACCTAAATACCCATTTAAGAAATGTTTGGGAATTTGACATTGGAAAACTAATAGTACTTGGGGTTTTCTTTGACAGTGATTTTCTTACTAATTTAGCCAAGAAATATAATCATATTACAAGTTTTGTAAAGAATTATGTTGGAGACAATGTTTTTAAAGTTTTTCCTAAATTTATTAGTGAAGTTTTCACTATAACCCTAACCATGTTTTGCATGAGATAATTACATGGATGACCTTTAGGCAAAGTATGATGCATAGAGAACATATTTGAGGATAGTGACTCTACAAAAAAACTGTGCTAGGATTGGTATATTGCCTTTGGTTATAGCCCATATACCTAAACCATTAATGAGGAAATATTTTAATCCTAGGGCTCAAGCATTATATTTCACTTTTTGAACAATTTTTAGGATGGATGACAAGAAGCATATTAAAGGCTCTATTCTTCTTATTATGGCTTGGACACTGCAATTTGGAATGAGCAGTATTCATGATTTTGCTACTTTTCTTTCACAAGAAATTCATAATGGTTTGATGGGAATAGAAAAAGGAAAATTAAATAGACCCTTCTATTCGTATTCATTGCTTATTCATTTATGTCTATTTAAGGGAGTATCCTTTTTCTTGAAGGGTATGGACTTAGAAGTAACAAGGGATGGAGAGAAAAATCTAGTTTAGCTATGAAGTGTTCACATGACCTCAGAGGATAGAAAATCTAGTTTTGTGAGGTTTGATAGATATTTTGTAACTAAGCTTAGACTACTCACGAGAGGGGATAGCACTAGGATTCCACAATCACTGCTAGAATTGGTCAGACCCTAAGGACCATGCAAAAGGGCTTTTGATTAGTCATGATTGGGGGGATATAATTCCATATAATGTTTCCATAGTGATTAGAGTGTATGGCTTTCTAGGAAACCCTCATGTGCTACCTTTCCATGTGCCTCTAAAAATAGGGATAGTAGAATTTTTATGACAAGTTTGGACTATTGATGAAAGAGATTTGCCTAAGAAAGGTACTTTATTCCCATTTATCACTGTGGAAAATGATTTTGTTTTTTGTCAAAAAGGGATGGAGACATCTCAATTTTTTTTTGGATAGATACAACATGGCAGAGTCTTATGCAAGATTTCTTGATCTAGAAGGATTTTATGATCTTTTAAGAGAAGGGACAAAAGTTTCCTACCTAACAAAATAGATGTGTTTTCCTAAGGATTTTATAAGGAATATATTTTCTTTACAAGAACATAAATTTAGGAAGGAAAAATGGATAGTGTTTAGTAAGAATTTGAAATTCATTAGTGCCTTTGACCTTGCCTATGATCCATTCAAGGATATAAAATATTGAGGAGCCAAAATGCATGCATTGATGAACAATTTTGCTATAATAATACAAACAATGAGTGAGAAGAAGGCTACATATGCCAAAACTTATTTAGACAGAGTTGCAAAAGTATAGAGAAAAGTAAATAGTAGAAATATAGTAGCTCTTGGTCAATATACTTTGTAGGAGAGGGTAAGATATGTGATGGTACAACATGTACAATAGGTTCCCCTTAGGGAAGACCAAGGCCAGGGAGCCCATCTATAGCTAGTGCCCCAAAGAGGCAAAAGTTGGAACAAGGATCCTATTCTCATGTAGAAGAGTACTCCCCAAGCTAGACCCCAATCTAGATAGATGATGAAGCATCCTTAAGGGAACAACTTAGACAAATTGGTGGAGAAGGGCATGTTATTGTTACTACTATAGACCTAGAAAGTGGAGAACCTCAAGAGCCTCTTGCACCCTCCTTGGACCTTACAATTAGTGACTATCAATGTAAGGAGATAGATCCAATAATTTGTCAGGATTCTTAAAAATTATTTAATGATGAAAATTTTGTTAAATCTAGATCATTTTCTCAAGTTTTGTGGAGGAAGAATATAGGAAATTTTGAGAAAACATGTGAGAAAATAAAAACCAAGCAACTTGGCAATCCAGAATCTATTATTCAAGAAGAGGTAAAGGCCCAATTTTTGAGTGACTTTTCCCAGTTCACACCTGAGGTAGGAAGACAATTGGTCAAGCAGTGAGGAGTCTTAATTTTGCCAAAGTAGGGATATAGCTAATGCTATGATTTTTGATTCAATTAGAAAGGAAAAAGATGTATAGTAAAAAATAGAGGAAGAAGTATTATAGGCCCACAGGGGAGTCAAATTTAGTGATGATCACCAAGCCCTAATGATCTAGTCACTTGAGAAAATATATAAAACCAAAATGTAGGAAATCTCTACTGAAAAGTATATTGCTGCACTGATACTATTCAAGGTTGGTGAGGTTGGTAGCAAATTTTTTTTGGAATGGCTTCATAAATGATGAAAGTTTGCACTGTGGTGTCTGGATAGGAAGATGATAGGTTTGTGCAACTCAATGCTAGGTTTGAGGAAGTTTTGAAAGCATATGAAGATAGGGGTAAATAGATACAATCATTGGAAAACCAAGTATCTCAAATGGAGAAGAAACTTGGTAAAAGAAAGGTGGGTGAGTCTAGTAGACCTAGGATTGTATACCCCAACAGGCCACCTATTGAACTATTTAAGTCAACCCCCATTATTGAGATACTAGACACCTCAGAAAGGCATCAATTCTACACTGCAAAAGATTTTGAAGTAGAAAAGAGTAAATTGTATGAATTGCATGTAGAGTTGAACAATCAGTATGAAGAAAAGATAAGGCAGGGTGTATTGTATTTGATAAATAGAATTGAGTGGCCAACATTTTTTGATCAGTTGGTAAAGATTTCAGAAATTAGAGATGTATTGAAAATAGATGAAGTTAAATTAAAACCTCTTGTACAGAAGTGGACTGAAAGAAATAATGATATCACTACTCTATGCATATCTATTATCCAATTTCCTTATCATCAAATAGAAAAGATTTTTGATTTGTTGACTAAATTAGAAGGTTTTGATAACAAACATGATTCTCTTCAGAAAAGAGTGACAATTTGTTTTTCCAAGTACATAGTTGAAAAGTTTGATTTATTTCCTAGTGTTTCAAAAACTGTTGATAAAGTAAAGGAAAAAGAAGAGTGGAAAAAAGAGTGGGATGAGATATTTTGTTGAAGGATGAATAATGTCATAAATGAAACTAGGCACTTATTATGGGCAATGACTAATGAGAAGTTAGTTAAAGTGCAATTATTCTATGGTGCCATCAAAAAAGACTTCATTGATATAGAGGCTGTTGGAAATTCTTTAATAATTATACAAAGAGAGGTCCTAAATTTTGATTGGCCCGATGACACTACCTATAATGAATGGAAAGAAAAATTCATGTCTATAGAGTAGATCAGAGAAGGTGATAGGGAAAAAGATGATGCTAAAATAACTATTGCCTTTATAGTTGATGATGAAGATGAGGAGAATCCCTAGGTTAATGTGATTTTACAAGTAATCAAAGATGACACATCGCTTTCAAGCTTGATGGCCAATTGCTTCGAGGAATTAGAATGATAAAAGAATCAAATCATAGTGTTTTTGTTGTTCCAAGAGATGTAATAGAAAAAGGGCCTACCAAAAGAATGTTTGATGTATAAGTGTTTTTTTTACACATAATTCTTTCTTTTTATGATAGCTACTTGTAAATATCCTTTTTTTAGGATAGCTGTCAGTTCTCTATGCATAAAGCTTGTTGCATCTCACATTATATAAGTGAGATTCTAGGGCTAGAGAAAGGTCTACTTTCTAATGCATTTTTAGTTTTATACTCAAGTTGTTTTTGGTCCAATCTTTGAGAAAACTTTATTATGTATCTTCTCTATGATTTTTTTGAGAATACATTGATGTGGAGTGATCTTTCTATTTCTTTCTAGAGTCATTCTGAGTTTATCACAATTGTATATAGTTTTCAAGGAAAATTGATATAAATTTGAGTTGTCCCCATATCAATTCTTGTTGAATTATGTCTCCTTTGTTGTTACCTAGTTATTTTGAGATTGTATGAGTAAAGCTTGTTCAACTAAATGTAATTCAGTTAGTTTGTATGTCAATTCATTATTATGATTAATTCAATGAATTAAGTAAAAGCTTTGATGAATTTTATGGGATTTCTATGATAATAGAAAGGATGTCTCTAAGGATGAATTCTAGTAATAATTACTGATAGTATTTGTTGTAAGGAAACAAATTAGATCTATAAATTGTAATAGACTTTGAGTCCCAATGGAATAGGCATTGATCACATTATTTTAGTCTATAGATAGGAAGATCATAAATAAGCATCAAGTATAAAATCACAATCAATTTCATTTTACTTTTCTTGAAGATTTTCAAAGATGGTCAGTACTTATTTGCATAGAATGGTTTAGCCTTAGTTAGCCACCATTGTTGGGAACACTTGAAAATCTATAGAAGAATTATGACCAAATTTGCTATATGGGATGTATTTGATCTGAATTGTCAAATTCATGCATGTGTCTAAAGATAGAAGATGAGAATCAAAATGAAACTAATATAGTTTTCATATAGTAGCTTCCAGTTTGAATTATCCTTTGGGTATACTTACTCTAGTTTTGCAAAGCTTGAAGAATATAAAACCATCCTTGGTTGTGTTGAAGTTGGGTCCAAATGGTTTGTACATGTAATTATTAATAGGAATTGGCTAACCCATAGGTTGTGTGAGTAATATCAATTTGGTATTGAGCATTTTTTTGTTCAGTAGTTTTAAAACACCAATAGTGCCTACATCTCCATTTAAACCAAATCCTGTAGCAATTGATCAACTAGACCAACTTAAGAAAATGAATATACATATTCCCTTAATGGATGTGCCTAAGGAGATTCTCCTTTACAATAAAATTTTTATGGAAGTTTGTACCAAGAAATCTACTAGAACCCTGATGCCTAAATATTATAATCCAAGAAGTCTTGTTGTTACCATACATATAAATGGTATCCAAATTCATAATGTTTCAATTGATTTATGAGAATAAATTAATTTCATGACTAGAGAAGTCTTGTTAATGCTTAGGATTATTGGATTAAGCGATACTCCTACAATACTTTAGTTAGCAAACAATTCAACTATTAAACTTGATGGTATGATAGAAGAAATTATTGTAACCCTAAATTCTTTTGATTTTCCTTTAGACTTTGTTGTGATGTCACCAAGAGGCACCATTGGAGGATATCCATTAATATTATGAAGATAGAGAATGTCAAATTCTTTGAGAAAGGTTTTAGGGTCTTCTATAATAAGGCCATAGAATTTTGGAAGTGTAGCAGCAGGTATGTTTTTTGAATTTGGGTTCCAATGCTAAGGTGGGGTAGGAAAGGAAAGGTAGGAACAAACATTCTTGGAGAAAGAGGTGGTTCTTGATAGATAACAATGGCTAATGGATTTTCTTGATATTCAGGTTCATCAAAAAGTTCATTCAAATGGAGTGTTTCTTCTAATTTAGTGTTGATGTCAGCAAATGGATTGTCAAAGGGTTTGTCTTCATCATTCTCTCCTTGGGGTTCATCTAGTTTAGGTTGAACATCATGGAATTTTTCTTCATAATTATCATGAGGAAGGAATTCCCCTAAGTGGTCTCTTCTTCTATTCATAACACACTTCTTTACTACTAAACTTTATTCTATAAGGAATAGAAATATAATTGGAAAGACTAGTTTGAATTAACACCATCCCTAGGAATGGCACAAAAATAAGCTTGGAAAAAGAAAAGGATCAAAATACTATAGCAATTAAATGCTTAACACAAATTTGGACATCTCAAATGGTTCTTATCCAACTCATTTGGACTCATTTAATTTATCAGCCAAGATGTAAAATTAAAATGGTGTTTGTAAAATATATGGTTCAAACTTATCTCAACTTAAGAACTACTCTATGGAAATTCAAGTGCTTAAACTATAGGAAATTTATGCTAAAGTTGAGAACCAAATCTATTTTTAATAAATCATGAAAATATAGCTAAGATTTACTTCAACAGCCTATGCTATAGGAATAGTCCACTAATTATGTTATTAGTGGCTACAGGAACTACAAAGTCTACTTGAAATAAACTTTTTATTCATAACAACAAAATGTACATATTGATGAAAAATAATATTATATTCAGTACTCAAAAGCTTAGCAACTTCTTCTTTCTATTAAAAACTGACTGACTAAAACTTGGTACCTCTAGAACATAAACTTCCAATTATTTAAAACACATGTAGGAACAAAATTTCTAAATTCAAGACTCATCAACTATTGAAACAAATGATGGCATTGATTATTAAAATATGCACATTAATTTTGGTGCCAAATAGAACAGTAATTGAGGAGCTCATGACCCCTTAATTTCCTCCACTCAAGGTTGGTCTATTAACATGAGAAATTTCTTTGACTCACTCTTGGTTGAGTTGGCTTTGCATTTATATTGCAAAATATTAGTGCCTCAAAAATAATAATATACATCAAGACTATCTAAATTAGTTTACCCTATGTCACATTTTTGCAGGAGAACTACCCAACCTAGCTAAGGAAAAAAAACATCATTCTCATTATTTTGTCATTAGATGACATATCTCTTCATGACTTATTAATTTTAATCCTAAAAATAATTATCTACACATTTGTTTGAAATCATTATAAACATCATGTTCCTGAACATCAAAGTCTTTTAGAGAGTTTGCAAATTAAACTAAAAATGAAATGAAAAAATAAACCATATTATGGTCTCATCACCTAGTATATAAAGGTTACTCACAACAAGAAGGAATAGACTATGATGAAACTTATGCTCTTGTGGCAAGAATTGAAATAGTAATGTTACTCTAAGCCTATGTAGAACATAATAAATTAATGGTATATCAAATGGATGTCCAGTCAACATTTCTAAATGGAGAACTTGAAGAAGAGGTATATATGGAACAACTTAAAGGTTTTCCTTTAATAGATAAGAAGGACATGGTATACAGATTGAAGAAAGTATTTTATGGCTTAAAGAAAGAACACAAAACTTGGTATGCAAGGTTGGACAAGTATTTAACAAAACTTGGATCTTGAAAAGGTATGATAGACAATAATCTATATTGGAAAGAAATAGACAATGGATTGATGTATTTTTTATTGATGATATCATATTTGGAGGAGATGATGATGACAGTGACAAGTTTACAAAATAAATTAAGAAGGAATTTGAAATGAGTACATGATAGGAGGGATGAAATACTTCCTAGGATTACAAGTTATGTAGGATAAAGACTCAATTTTTATTTCTCAAACTAAGTACTTGAAAGATCTATTGAAAAGGTTATGTTTGGAAAGATGTAAACTAGTTGGAACACCAATGGTAACTAGACAAAATTTATCTACAAAGAATGATACACCTACTATTGAGTAGAAGAAGTATAGATCTATGATTGGATGATTGAAATATCTCACACAAGGTTAGATATAGAAAATTTAGTTGGAATTATTGTTAGATTTCAAGCTTATCCTAGAAAATCACATTATACAATAGTTAAAAGGATATTTAGATATGTGAAGAGAACTCAAGAATTTAGATTATGGTATGACAAATCTAATGTTTTCACTTTATATGCTTATATTGATCATGATCAGGCTAGTAGTATGGATGACAAAAAGAGTACTAGTATTGGATCCTTTTTACTTGGAGGAAGACTGGTTTCTTGGTTAAGAAAGAAACAAGATTGTATCTCATAGAGTACAACACAGGTAGAATATATTGCAATAACAAAAAATTGTCATCAAGTTATTGGGATGGAGTAGATGATGAAGGATATAAGGGTAGAATTGAAGGAGCTTGTTTTCATACACTCTAATAACACAAGTACAAAAGATATGTCAAAGAATCTAGTGTTGCATTCTAAGACTAATCACATTTCTATCAAGTATCACATGTTGACAGAAAAAATTCTAGAAAAGGAAATTAGAATAGAGTATGTAAGCACCAATGAGTAGATTGCAAGTATTTTCACAAAGCCTCTTCCCAAAGAGAATTCTGACTATTTGCAAGGTATGCTAACGGTTATGCCCCTACCTACATCAAAATAGATGATACAAGAGTGCATTAGTATAATGTTACAAAGCACTATTGCATTTTGTGCCCCCTGCCAAATTTTTGAATTTTAAATTCTTGCCTACTCAATGCTCACTTTCCAGTTTAATATTATGATAGGTTGGACAAGTATTTAACAAAACTTGGATCTCGAAAAGGTATGAGAGACAATAATCTATATTGGAAAGAAATAGACAATGGATCGATGTATTTTTTATTGATGATATCATATTTGGAGGAGATGATGATGACAGTGACAAGTTTAAAAAATAAATTAAGAAGGAATTTGAAATGAGTACATGATAGGAGGGATGAAATACTTCCTAGGATTACAAGTTATGTAGGATAAAGAAGGAATTTTTATTTCTCAAACTAAGTACTTGAAAGATCTATTGAAAAGGTTCTGTTTGGAAAGATGTAAACTAGTTGGAACACCAATGGTAACTAGACAAAATTTATCTACAAAGAATGAGACACCTACTATTGAGTAGAAGAAGTATAGATCTATGATTGGATGATTGAAATATCTCACACAAGGTTAGATATAGAAAGTTCAGTTGGAATTATTGTTAGATTTCAAGCTTATCCTAGAGAATCACATTATACAATAGTTAAAAGGATATTTAGATATGTGAAGGGAACTCAAGAATTTAGATTATGGTATGACAAATCTAATGTTTTCACTTTATATGCTTATATTGATCATGATCAGGCTAGTAGTATGAATGATAGAAAGAGTACTAGTATTGGAGCCTTTTTACTTGGAGGAAGGCTGGTTTCTTGGTTAAGAAAGAAACAAGATTGTATCTCATAGAGTACAACACAGGTAGAATATATTGCAGTAACAAACAATTGTCATCAAGTTATTGGGATGGAGTAGATGATGAAGGATATAAGGGTAGAATTGAAGGAGCTTGTTTTCATACACTCTAATAACACAAGTACAAAAGATATGTCAAAGAATCTAGTGTTGCATTCTAAGACTAATCACATTTCTATCAAGTATCACATGTTGACAGAAAAAATTCTAGAAAAGGAAATCAGAATAGAGTATGTAAGCACCAATGAGTAGATTGCAAGTATTTTCACAAATCCTCTTCCCAAAGAGAATTCTAACTATTTGCAAGGTATGCTAAGGGTTATGCCCCTACCTACATCAAAATAGATGATACAAGAGTGCATTAGTATAATGTTACAAAGCACTGTTGCATTTTGTGCCCCCTGCCAAATATTTGAATTTTAAATTCTTGCCTACTCAATGCTCACTTTCCAATTTAATATTATTTTAAACATCCCTCAGAATATCAAAAAAATTAAACAATTCAACCTTATGATATTCCTTATTATATTTCTACAAGCCCACAAGTTCCTCATCATTAGATTGAAAGATATGTACGGTTAGCGCTATCTCACTATGGGAAGTTGCACGATCCTTTGCCATAGTGACATAGCTCCTTCTTGACACCTAGCAAGTGGGTCTCCCCTTTTACCTTGTTGTTTCTCTAGCACTGGGTTTTGTTCCATCCACAATGGGTGCTATGACACTATCAAAAAATTGGTGTTCCTTGTTGATAGTGACATAGCACCTAGAGAAAAAGTGATACTGGGGCAACATTAAAAGGAAAGTGGGTCCCAAGTATGCCTCATCAAATATAAATGATGAATTTTGTCAGAGATATTGGCAGTGGTCAATTTTTTCATTGGTTGAGGTATGATTGTGTAGAATGTGGGCCCTTAGGACTTGCTAGACAGGTTGGCATGTGGCCAGTTCTCACTGGTTGGTACACTGATAGATTGGATCTATCTTGCTCGTTGTCAGATCTAAGGAAATCAAGGGTGGGCGCTATCTCACTATGAGAAGCTACAAGAAAATTATCCATAGTGACATAGCAACTCAGTGATGTGTGGCACAAATGACATCATGGGCCCACCCTTCCTCCAAGTGGTGTTATGACTCATCCTCGATAGCAATTGTCAGGCACTATCTCACTATGGAGAGCTGCAAGGATGTTATCCATAGTGACATAGCACCTCAGTGACACATAGCATGGTGGGGCTGAGTGTTATGAAACTATAGAGATGGTACTAGTTCAGGCTGAGTTAGATGCTAGGTGTGCTGAGTTGTTTCGTGGGCCCTAAGGTTTTAAGGAGATAACACAGTAAAATGATGAGTCTTCATGATCGTCAGATCGGTCTAAATCCACAGCTCGTGCTATCTCACTATGGGAAAGTGCTAAGAGGATACACATAGTGACATAGCACCTAAGTGGCACGTGTCCCAATGGGTCTGATGGAGATAGTAACAGTTAGCAATCGTCAGTTAATGTGACCATCGTGGTTAGGGTTTATAGAATGGCATAGTTAGTAATGAAAAGAGATGATCAACCATGTAAGACTCCTACAAGGTGGTAGAAGGGAAGAGTTTATTTTTCCACATGGCCCATTTTGGATGCAGAGTTTAGTTAACTTGCTGACCCTACTGATTCAGGTGCTCAGGAATGAAGAGAGTCAAGAATTTTTATGCGATTTGATCATTGTGATCAATGCCACCAACCTAGAATGAATGTGAGACAAGGAAGAGCATTTTACTACCCCCTAGTTGATCTATCTATCTAATCAAGGCAATCAATGGTGTTTCGTATGTCTTCTCAAGGCTCTATTTTAGTTAAGAATCAAATTTTGTGGTACCAAAAGCTATACTTAGATTAGATTTCTTTAGATCCCCATGATTGTCCTTGGCAGAGCCTTGATGGCAGTGGTTATAGGATAGTTTTGGAGGGAAAATCTTAGTTATGCCTAAATTATAAAGGTAATTTTTGTGAATTTTGTAAGGGTCAACCTTTCTCTGTTGTTCTCTATTGTTGCTCTGCAATTTTAGTGTAAAATTCCCTTTGCCTCTAAACTAAATGATATTCTACCTTATCTCCTTCAGCCATTGGTGTAAAAGTGCAAGAACTCTTTGCCTCTCACTGATGTTTTGTATAGATCTATAATTTTCTTGATTGTATCTCCTTGGCCTATGAATTTTAATATAAGTGAATCTCTCTTTCCTTGTGTCATTCATCTTGGTCTTCTAATCTGCATGTGATTATTAGATTAAAGCAAGTCTAAATGTGTATATCCTTAGTTTCATTCTAGTTCAATAGTGCACATATGGACAGAGATTGGTCTAAACAATCCATTTTGGTGCATCACCTCTTTAGATTAGATTAGGTAGATTTTCTTTTATGCTCTCCTTCTCCCTTTTCCTCTCCAAGAGTAGTTAGGTGCATCTTGATAGTAAGAGGAAGTCGACCTTCTCTAAAGATTCAACCTCACAGTTCAAGTCCCACAGCTTGGAAGTTGTTTCCATGTTTCACTAGGTTGTCCTCATGCATAGGCTTTAGAGAAGGGTGCAAACCTAAGTGACAATAGTTTGTGGCACGCACAGTGGCAAAACTTTTTAGAAAATTTCAAGCCTACTGGTGTCAAAAGAGAAGATTTCAAGATCAATACCAAGGAGATAGTACTAGCTTTGGTGTTTAAGCCTTCAAGAGGCTCATTCTTCAAAGTACTTGGTGTCTTTGAGCTTCAAATACATATCTAGTTCTAGACCAAAGTTGCAGTGATTCATGCCCAGAGCTGAAACAAGGGCATCTTGTTGAGGTAAGTTTTAGTATCAAGAGCTTTTATTTTCAAACCGTAGAAGAAGGAAGACTTGAATATCTTTATCACCAGTTAGGAGTGCAATAGTAAAAAATATACGTACAAGATCTATCTCTACTCCTCCTACTATTAGATCTCAGCCTAGACTACCATCAATACATATCAATAGATCACTTGTCTATATGGTGTTGCCTAGAGCTCATACTTTTTCCACCTTTAATGGTGGAATTCCTCTCTTATTAGCCCAAAGACATGACATACTAGTAGCTTCCCTAAAAATTATACTAGAGTTTATTGGTGAAACTTCTATCTCCCCCTGAGAACACACTCAAGAGGTTGAAAATGTCTGCAATATCCATGTTATTACAAAGGATGATGTTGCAGTTAGGCTCCTAGCCTCATCCTTCAAAGGAAAAGCACTACAATGGTATAAAGGTTTAGCTCATGGTTCTATAACAGAATCGGATGGATTAGGAGCATGATTGTGCAAACATTTTGAGGATAAAAGTGAATATTTTTCACTTTTAGAGTAGTTGACTACTATAAAAAGAGCCCCCCATGAATGTATGATTGATTTTAATCATAGATTTCAAAAGACATGGGATAGAATACCCACTTTAGTGAAGCCTACCCTTCGTAATGCTTTCTTGCACTACCTTAGAGTTTTTAATAGTGATATTGCCACTACAATCCAGACTATGGGAGGAGATACCTTGCTTAATGCTTATGGCATAGCAATAAAATTAGAGAACATCCTAATATAAGGAGGTAAACTAGCTCCAAGGCCTCCTAAGCCTTTCTTTCCTGATGTTCGAAATCATCAACCAGCAATGGCTCCTTTTCCCATAACTTCTACATCACAATCCCTCATCCCAGTCCCTCAAGCTTCCACATCTTCAAATGGGATAGATGAAATCAAAGAGATGATGAAATCTTTGATGCAGAACATGGATAAAAGAGAAAATAACCTAGAGAAAAGATTACAAGATTATGTGAAGAAGCTGGAGGATAACTCCTCTATGATGTAGAGAGTAAGAAACAAGGTGGTGACTTTATAAAGGTAGCAAGCTCAAGGTAGTAAACCTCAGGAATTGCAATATCAAACTCCAAGCAGTGGTAGGCCTCCAAATCCTAATCATTGGAACAATTCTTTTGATCAAAGTAGGTAGGGCGGCCATGCCTCAACCTCAAATGTAATCCAAAGTAGGGCCATAATCCCTCAAAACAATATGGCTCAAGATCAAGATTTTTGTCCCTCCTATAACTACTCCCATGCATATTGTATGTGTCAAAAGGTTGAATCTTTTATGGCTTTGACAGTCCAAGAACCTATAGCAAAAGAATCATACAAAGAGGAGCAATTTAAAAATGCCTTACATATATAGAGACAGGGTGATTGATCTTTTTTGAATCATTAGATGGAGGAGCATTGTAATGTAAACCATGATTCCATTTCTCATAACACTAGAAGCAAGAGAAGAGTTATGGAAGATGTTATCCCTCCTCCCAATTAAGCCTCAACTTCAAATGCAATATCTCATGAGCAAGCATCAAATAATCAATCTAGTACCTTTCAGTAGCAAAGGAAAAATCATGGCAGAAAGGATGCAAGTGATCCTCAAGTTATTCCATCTCAACATCATACAATTGCAACTCCCAAGGGTTCTATCAAAACACCTACAATGCCATTCAGTATGGTAGAGCAAATGAAGAAGAAAAATGTGAATATCTCCATGTGGGATGTTGTTGTTACTATACCCATGCAAAAGATGCTGCTGTAGTGATAATTGGAAAGAATTGAACCAAAGGATCAGACACTCAGCATGGAAAGTGCCACAAGCCTAGTACAACCACAAAGGGAGGTAGAAACAAGTAAAAAGGTTAGACCTCCTCCATTCTATGTTTCTCTAATTATAGGGGGCAAGCTAGTCCATAATTGCATTATTGATTCAAGGGCTATCAGTTCAGTGATTCTTTGGGAATGAAATATGAGCCCATTGTTAAGGATGTATTATAGTTGGATGGTAGTACTATAAAGACTGTAGGGATTCTTAAGAATGTGGAGATGGCCTTACATGCATTCCCTGGTTGTACTATAACCCAAGACATCTTTGTTGTTGAGGTCAACCATATTTTGCCATCTATCTGTCAAGAGACTTCACTGCCCAAATAGGTGGTTACATATCTTCTAACTGGTCATATATGTTTTTTAGAACAAGGTATGGAGCCAATGCTTCAATCAAAGAAGAGCCTCAAGCCCTCCATCATACTAAACCCTACACCCCTAATCTCATTAACATGAATTGCCCTATCCTAGAGATGGATGAGAATGACATAGTGAATGAGCCCACCACTCCCCTAGCAGAGATACCTAATTTATTCTTGGATGAATGGGCTGATTCTACATCAAAGATCCTTGAGATAGGTCTCAATACATATTTTATATTGGAAAAAGATGCTCTAGTTCCCAATCTTGTGGAGACTAAAAAAGATATGAGTGGGATATGGAGTATGTACTTTGATGGCTTAAGAAATAAGGTTGGGTCAAGGGCTGGTGTGATGTTAATTTCTCCTGCACAAGTAAGGTACTATTTCTCCTTTAGGATCCAATTTAGTTGCACTAATAATGTAGCCGAGTATGAATCCTTGATTCAAGGTTTCCTACTTGATCAAAAAAGAGGAATCTAAGCCCTAAGTACGTATGGAGATAGTGAGTTGGTGGTTAATCAAGTGAGAAATTAGAATATAACCAAAAATGGTTTGCTCAAGTCTTATAAAAATAGGGTATGGGATTTTCTTGAAGGTTTCAATGAATTTAATATTCAAAGCATCCCTAGAAAAGAAAACAGACATGCTGATAGACTTGCAGCAATAGGTGCATCTTATGATGTGCTAGGGAATCTTGAGGAGGAGAATAAGCAACAAATCAGAGTGGTAGTAAGACCTACTATCCCTGATAAAAACATCCATTGGCAAGTGTTTGAATCTAATGAACAAATTGTAAGCTTCCTCTAGAATGAGGCAGAGTTTTTAGGTAGAAATCAGTCAAGACTGCAGGATCAGTATGGTGATCAAATCATCAATCTCAGTTCTAACAAGCTGCCTAAAGGTCTCATTACCTTAGAGAGTGTTTTTAATCTTGATGACCAAGCAAGAGGTAGGTCCATGAACCTAGCTACTGATGAAAGTGACTACACTCTAGTCATGGTTGCTGATGGAAAGTTCTTAAACATAGGGAGGGTATGTTCTAAAATTGAGCAAGAAAATTTTATTCATCTATGTCAAGAATTTAATGATGTTTTTTCTTGGACATATGATGACTTAAAGGGCTTTGACCCAAGGTTGTTTCAGCATACCATAGATTTAATTAATGATGTAAAACCATTAAGACAAAAATAGAGACTAGTGAATCCTAAAATTGAACCCCTAATGAGGAAAGAGCTATCCCAATTGATTGAGGCCAATATTATTTTTCCCATCAAACACTCATCATGGTAGCAAACCTTGTCCCTGTTAGGAAGAAGAATGGAGAAATTAGATTGTGTGTGGAATTTAGGGACCTTAACAAAGCTTCCCTTAAGGATCACCATCCTCTCCCTTCTATGGAACATATTTTGTCAAAGGTTAGTGATTCAAAGAGATTTTCATTTCTTGATGGATTTTTTAGCTATAATCAAGTGCTGGTTAAAGAGTCTGATAGGTACAAGACTACATTTACCACTAAATGCGATACCTATTCTTATTGTAAGATGCCATTTGGGCTAACCAATGTAGGTGCTATGTTTTAGAAGGCAATGGGGATGGCCTTCAAAAGATTGATTGGCACATTTGTCTTAGTTTATCTTGATGATATCACTATGTATTCAAAGGATGTAGAAGATTATTTTGATCCTCTAAGACATGTATTCTTAAGATGCAAGGAGTTTGGGGTTTCCCTTAACCCAAGCAAGTGTGTCTTTGCTACTAACCAAGGAAAATTATTAGGACATATTGTATCTAAGGATGGCTTAACCATCGATCCAGAGAGAACAAAAGAAATACTTGCCCTTCCACTTCCTAAACACAAGAAAGGGCTACAAGGTTTCTTAGGTAGGATAAATTTTGTGAGAATATTTATCCCTACTCTTTCCACCATGGTGAAACCTCTTACAACTATGCTCAAGAAAGGTATGGTCTTTGTATGGACCACGGAAGGGAAGGAAAGTTTTGAAGAGATCAAGGCATCCATAGCCTTAGCCCCCACTCTCATGAATCCAAATTTTGAGAAAGATTTCATCCTTTATACCTTAGGTGGTGAGTCAAGTGGTTTTTCTATCCTAACTCAAACAAATGACAAGAATGAAGAGTATCCCATAGCTTTCTTTAGTGAAGGGCTTAAAGAATATGAAGATAAATACATCTATGTAGAGAAGAAAGCTCTTGCAGTCATCAGAGCTTTAAAAAAATTTAGACACTTCCTATCTCATAATAAGATTCATTTGTTAGTACCCCATGCAAGTGTGAATGATTTTCTCTTGAGAAAAGATATTAGTGAGAAAAGAGCTAGCTAGATTACTAAAGTGATGGAATATGATGTTGACATCCAAATCACCAAGCTAGTAAGAGGGAGGGGCTTGTGTAAATAGATGTTATCATCTCAAGAACTTGATGAGGAAGCTGCTATGATACTAATAGAGCAACAAGAGGCAAGAAATGGTGACCCAAGGAATTGGATTGGTGATATGATGAATTTCTTATTAGGGAATGGATACCCTCAAGGATTAGATAGAACTAAAAGGAGATAGTAGATTACAGTCAATTCCTTATGTCATAGTTGCCGGTGTCCTCTTTAGAAAAGATTTTAATGGAGCCCTATTAAGATGCCTTGATATAAACCAGGCTGAAAGAGTAATCAAAGAACTTCATGATGGTCCTGATGGTGGTCATTTCTCAGCAAGGACAACTACAATGAAGATCATGAGGGTTGGTTATTACCAGCCATCATTGTTTCATGATTGTCATAAGTATGTGAGGAAGTGTGAAAAATGTGCCTTCTTCTCTAGTAAACAAAGAATTGTAGCTCTTCCCCTTCATCCTATTCAAGTGGACTAGCCTTTTGCCCAATGGGGATTGGATTTCATAGGCCCCATCAATCCTCCTTCCAGTTTAGGTCACAAGTGGATTCTAGCTGCTACAGATTACTTCACCAGATGGACAGAGGTAGTTGCATTGAAGGATGCCATTGAATCTTCAAGTGTTGAGTTCCTTGATGGAATTGTGACCAGGTTTGGTGCCCCTTCAACCATTATTTTAGATAATACAAAGTCTTTTGTTGGAGATCAAATTTTTGTATGGGCAGTGGATCATAATATCTATTTGAGCACATCCTTAAATTACTATCATTAGGATAATGGTTTGGCTGAGTCCTCCAATAAGAACCTGATTAGAATCATGAAAAGGACAATAGAAGATAACCAGAGGTGTTGGCATAAAAAAATGAAGACTACACTATTGGCTGACAGAATAATGCCTAAAAGGTCAATAGGGAATTCACCATTTGTGTTAGTTTATCGTAGAGAAGCAAGGCTTCCAATTTCATTAGAGTTCCCATCCCTAGAGCTAGCTCATCAACTAGAGTTGATTAAAGATGATGCCATGACAGTAAGAATGGTAGAGCTAATGGAGCTAGAAGAGAAGAGAAGCAAAGCCATGCAGATCCTAGAGACACACTAGTAGCAGCTGAAAAAGAGTTTTGACAGGAAGGCTAGGGCCAGAATCTTCAGGGAGGGAGATTTGGTTATGAGGTGAGATGCAAATAGGGCAAAACCAGGAAGACACTTGAAGTTTGATACATTATGGAGTGGTCCCTATCTGATTATCAGTTGCAAACAGGCAAATGCTTTTCAGTTAAGCAGGCCTAGTGGTGAAATTTTGCATATCCCAGTCAATCAGATTTATCTCAAGCCATGTTTCTGAGGGTTTGAGATTCCATGTACATAGTTAGCTTAGTTTCATTTCCAGTTTTCTCTCCTATTTTTCAAGAAGTGCACGAGCACAAGCTATTTCTCTGAGAGATGGCATGTTTCTAAATTTTGAAGGTAGTAGAAGGAAGTTTTGGTCTGTGGTTCTAGTTGCAGAGATAGGGGTTTTAGGGTTTTCCTTTCAGAGGTAGGGTTAGCGTTTCATAGAGCTCAAAATATACATTATTTTATGACCCTGTAGCCCAATGGATGCTTTAGGTCACTGGTCTTATGCATAGCAGGCTAGCATCCTCTGTGAGTCACCAAAAATGTTGCACTTTGTGCCCCCCACTAAATATTTGAATTTTAAATTCTTGCCTACTCAACAGTCACTTCTCAGTTTAATATTATTTTAAACATCCCTACGAATATCGAAAAAATTAAATGATTGAACCTTATGATATTCCTTAGTATATTTCTACAAGCCCACAAGTTCCCCATTGTTAGATCGAAAGATATCTACAATTGGTGCTATCTCACTATGGGATGTTGCATGGTCCTTTGCCATAGCGACATAGTGCCTTCTCATCATGTGGCAGGTGGGTCCTCCCTTTTACCTTGTTGTTTCTCTGATGCCAAGTTTTTTTCCATCCATGGTGGGCACTATGGCACTATTAGAAAATTGGTGTTCCTCACTGTTAGTGACATAGCGCCTAGACGAAAAGTGATACTACGACAACATCAAAAGGAAGGTGGGTCCCAAGTATGCCTCGTCAGATATCAATGATGAATTTTGTCAGACACATTGGTAGTGGTCAATTTTTTTATTGGCTAAAATATGACTATGTAGAATGTAGGCCCTATGAGGACTTGTTAGATAGGTTGGCACGTGGCCAGTTCTCATTGGTTGGTACACTGATAGATCGGATCCATCTTGTTCATTGTCAGATCTATGGAAATCAAGGGTGGGTGCTATCTCACTATGGCAAGTTGTGAGGAAATTATCCATAGCAACATAGTTCCTCGATGATGCATGGCATAGATGACATCATGGGCTCACCCTTCTCCCAAGTGGTGTTATGGTTCATCCTCGGTGGTAGTTATCAGGCGCTATCTCACTATGGAGAGCTACGAGGATGTTATCCATAGTGACATAGCACCTCAGTGACATGTAGCAAGGTGGGGCCGAGTGTTATGAAATTGTAGATATGGTTCTAGTTTTGGCCAAGTTGGATGCCAGGTGTGTTGAGTTATTTTGTGGGCCCTAAGGTTTTAAGGAGATAGCATAGTAAAACAACGAGTCTTTATGATTGTCAGATCAGTCTAAATCCATAGTGGGCACTATCTTGCTATGGGAAAGTGCTCAGAGGATACATATAGTGACATAGTGCCTAAGTGACACGTGTCCCAATGGGTTTGGTGGAGACAGTAATAGTTGGCGGCCAGCAATTAATGTGATCATTGCGATCAAGGTTTGCAGGATGGCACAGTTAGTAATGAAAAGAGATTGTCAACCATGTCAGACTCCTGCGAGGTGGTATAAAGGGAAGAGGTTATTGGCCCATGTGGCCTATTTTGGATGCAAATTTTAGTTGACTTGCTGACCCTTCTGATTCAAGTGCTTAGGAATGAAGACAGTCGATATTTTTTATGCGATTTGATCTTCATGATCAATGCCACCAACCAGAATGAAAGCAAGACAAGGAAGAGCATTCTACCACCCCCTAGTTGATCTATCTACCTAATTAGGACAATCAATGGTGCCACCTCTATCTTCTCAAGGCCTTGTTTTAGTTAAAAATTAGATTTCATGATACCAAAAGCTATACCTAGATCAGATTTCTTCATATCCCCATGATTTTCCTTGGCAGAGTCTTGATGGCAGTGGTTGGAAGATAGTTTTGGAGGGAAAATCTTAGTTATGCCTGAACTATAAAGGAATTTTTTTTTGATTTTGTAAGGGTCAACCTTTCTCTATTGTTCTCTGCTATTGCTCTACAATTTCAATTTAAAATTCCCTTTGCCTCTAAACTGAATGATATTCTACCTTATCTCCTTCAGCCATTGGTGTAAAAGTGCAAGAACTCTTTACCTCTCACTAATATTTTGTAGAGATCTATAATCTGCATGACTATATCTCCTTAGCCTATGAATGGTAATATAAGTGAATCCCTCTTTCCTTGTATCATTCTTCTTGGTCTTCTTATCTGCATGTGATTATTAGATTAAAGAAAGTCTAAATGTGTATATCCTTAGTTTCATTCTAGTTCAATAATGCACATATGGGCAAAGATTGATCTGAACACTCTATTTTGGTGCATCACCTCTTTAGATTAAATTAGGTAGATTTTCTTTCATGCTCTCCTTCTTCCTTTTCCTCTCCAAGAGTAGTTAGGTGCATCTTGATAGTAAGAGGAAGCTGGCCTTCTCCAAAGATTCAACCTCACAGTTCAAGTCCCACAGCTCGAAGGTTGTTTCTATGTTTCACTAGATTCTCCTCATGCATAGGCTTTGGAGAAGGGTGCAAACCTAAGTGACAAGAAGAACTATTGTTTATCTAGAATAAGTGTTGATGATTCCTATATGTAGGACTATTAGTGATGGATAGATTCATCAAGGACTCTTGATAGGTGTAATTTTGAATAGTGTGTTTGGACACTTAAGAAAGTTGGTTGCTGCAAAGGTATATGGTTGCTAAAACCTTTGACATTAATGTCAATGGGGGAGAGATGATGATGTAGGAGCATATTGGGTTCTCTTGAAATCTTGCATGTGCAAAGGGGTTTTAGTTAAATTTTTTGGAGCTTGGTAGATACTGGTACTCGGCATGGTCTAGTAACTTACCATGTTCTATGGAGCTCGACATAGTCTCGGAACTTGGCATGGTCTAGGAGCTCGACATGGTCTGGGAGCTTGGGATGGTATGGGAGCTTGGCATGGTCCATAAGACTTAGCATGGTCTTTGGATCTCGGCATGGTCTTGATACTCAACATGGTCTTTGGTTACTCGGCATGGTCTTTGGTTGCTCGACATGGTCTAGGAGGATCTCAGCCTTGCTTAGGAATTTGGTGCTTTTTTTAGGTCATGTACCAAATTTTCCACAATGACTTAGAGGATGCAAAGTTTAGGGGTTGTAGAGAAACTAGATTTCTATCTATAGGTCAAATTTAAAGTTCTAATTTGTTTGAAGTTAGGAGATATTGTAATTTTACTAAGAAATCAATTTTGGGCATTCAATTGTTTTTGTTGGCTGACTCATGGCATTTAATTTATGTATTTGTATTTAATTTGTGTTCTAGGCCAACTTTTGGCTTAGATTGGTATAAGTAACATTTGTGGGGAAGTATTTAGTCATTATTCATCCATCATGGAGAAGAGGAGGAGCTTGAATAGAAAATTTTAGAAGAGCTAGTAGCTATAGCTTGGGAAACAAGGACATTACTTGGTGGGCTTGTGAGCACAAGTTTAGATCTTCCTTGGGGGTTTCTACTAGATTGTGGATCTAGACTAGCTAGGGTTTGGATTTGATCTTGAGGGATCTTGTAGAACTATTATTGTAATTTCTATTATATTTGGCTACAACTAGGAAGGCCTTACAACCTGGCACATTGCATGTAATCAGTTATATTTTATAAATAAAGAGTTGTGATTTGGTATCAAATCTTGCATTATTGTTTCTTTTTGTTGTGTTTCTACTATATGGTTGTATGGCTAGGGGTTAGGACATCTCCTATGGGTATTTTTATTCCTTGCACTATGTTAGGTGGTATCAAAGCAAAGCTTGTTCCTAAGTGTATAGATAGATTGCCGAAGCTAAGGCAATTTGCACCAGGACTTGAGGTGATGGAGGTTGATCTTGCAGTTGATTGATCTTTTGGGTGGATTTGTTTCTTAGGGAAGATGCCTCCAAAATTATTGGACCCTAGGGTAATTGTTGATCATACTGATGTTGTAGAAGAATGGATTTAAAAGAAGGTTAAATTAGATTTTAGATCTAAGATGGAGGATGCTAGAGCAGAATTTAAATCTTAGATAACATCAATTAAGAGTGATATGATTGCTAAAATTTTGAGTACTTTAGGTGGTGTACCTAGGCATGTGGGTACTGAAGATAGTTATGAGGAAGTTGCTAAAGACTTTGAAGTTTCTAAATCTAGTGGTGAGGATAGATTTGATCATGTGGAGAGACCTACTAGAATCAAGGCTGGTCGGTTTGCTCAAACTAGATCTCAGTTGAAGATGAAGCATAAGATGGAGGTTTCTAATTATTCAGGCACTTTGAATCTTAAAGACTTGATTGATTAGATTAATGAATTGGAAGACTACTTTTTGCTTGAGGATATTGAGAATCCATTGAGTAAGGTTGGCAAAAACTAAGTTGAAGGGACATGTTGCTCTTTGGTGGAAAGAACTACAAAGAGATAGAGAAGAGGAAGGTGAAATGAAGATAACTAGATGGATGTTGATGGTGACTAAATTGAAGGCTAAGTTCATTCTTGCTGATTATGAACTTGAGTTGATTAAGAAGTTGTAGAATCTGAAGTGAAAGGATATGGCTTTGAAAGATTATATAGAAGAATTCTACAAGTTTACTATTTGGTTTGGGGATCGAGAATTGTCAAAAAAGAAGGTAGCTTGGTATATTAATGGTTTTAGATTCAATATTCAGGATGAGGTTGGCTTGCTAAATATTTATTTAGTTGAAGATGCTTATCACTATGCTTTGAGAGCAAAGGAGAAGCTAAAGAGCAAGAATCAAGGTAGTTCTTGAAAGAAGGAAAAGGAGGATAGTTTAGCACAAGCTAAACCAAAAGTAGAAGGTGAACCAAAACCTATTGAACAAAGAAGAAGGATAGGTGTAGGCGGGTTCAGAGGTAACTATTTCTAGTATGGTCAAGAGGGACATAGATATTTTAAATGACTTATTGGTAGGCTAGCTACTATTGTGAATGAGGTTGAAGTCTAGAATAGCTAGCCTTAGCAAGGAGAAAGTTTGTTGGCTTGGTGAGTACTAGTTGGTGAGAGGACATTGTATTCTTGTTAGAGGACTAGTTTTTTCAAAACTCATTGTAAGTCTAGTGGTAAAGTTTGCAAAGTGGTTGTGGATAGTGGTAGTACTAATAACCTTATTGTTGAACATATGGTTCAAAAACTTGGTTTGAAGAGAATGAGACATCCTTATCCTTATATGATTGGTTGGTTGCAAGGTGAGCATGCTTTGGAAGTGAGGGAGCAATGCCTTGTTGATTTCCAGATTAGGTAGCATAAGGATTAAGTGTTGTGTAATATTATGGATATGAAAAGTTATCATTTGTTTCTTGGTAGACCTTGGTAGTATGATTGCTTGGTTGTGCATGATTGTGTTAGGAATGCATTTATTGTTGAGAAAGGTGGTAGGAAGTTTTCCCTAACTCCTTTGCAGAATGAAGAGCTCAGTAGGAGGAACCTAAGTATTGGAAGCCAAGTTGAGTTTGTAGATTCTAAGAAGCTTGGAGATTAGTATGGAAATAAAACCTATGGAACACCTATGGTGGATGTAAAGAAGAAAAGAAAAAATATGGGAAAGAGTGTGCAAGTTGAAGACTTGGAGGACATGTATGTGAAGAACCAATCTGGGATTTATATACTAAATCCCAGAAGATGTTCTTCTAGTTGCTAGAACATCTTTTCAAACCTAGGGTGTCAGATGTAGGAGCATCTTGGGTTTTCTTGTAATCCTAAATTTATGGAGGAATTTTGGTTAAATTTTGTGGAGCTTCATAATTACAGGTTCTCGGCATGGTCTAGGAACTCGACATGGTCTATGGAGCTTGACATGGTCTTCAGGCTTAGCATGGTCTGGGAGCTTAGCATGGTCTATGGGAATCAACATGGTTTGGGACCTTAACATGGTCTATGGGACTTGTCATGGTCTTTGGAGCTCAACATGGTCTAAGATCTTGACATGGCCTTGATACTCGACATGGTATTTGGTTACTCAGCACGGTCTTTGGTTGCTTGGCATGGTCAAGGAGGAGCTTAGCCTTTCTTATTAATTTGGTGCCTATTGTAGGCCATGTATCTAATTTTCCACACTAAGGTAGGGGATAAAAATTTCAATGGTTCTAGAGGACCTATATTAATGCCTATAGTCTAAAGCTCGAGTTCTAATTCATTAAAAGCTATCACAATTTTACTAAGACATTGATTTTGGGCATTTAACTATTATTGTTGGTCGACTTGTAGCATTTAATTTATGTATTTGTATTTAATTTGTGTTCTAGGCTAACTTGTGGCTTAGATTGGTATAAGTAGGGATTGTGGGCAAGTCTTTAGTCATTATTCATCCATCATGAAGAAGAGGAGGAGCTTGAGGAGAAAATTTGAGAAGAGCTAGTAATTGTAGCTTGGGAAATAAGAAGATTGCTTGGTGGGCTTGCCAGCACAAGTTTAGATCTTCCTTGGAGGTTTTTGCCAGATTTTGAATCTAAACTAGCTAGGGTTTGGATTGGATCTTGGGTAGTCTTGCACAACTATTATTGTAATTGCTATTGTATTTGGCCATAACTAGGAAGGCCTTACAACTTGACACATTGCATGTAATTAGTTATATTTTATGAATAAAGAGTTGTGATTTGGTATAAAATCTTGCATTATTGTTTGTTTTTGTTGTTTTTTCATTGCATGGTTGTATAGCTAGGGGTTATGACATCTCATTTTAGGATTCTCCTTCCCTAGATTGCATCAGATTATAGTATAAAAAAAATAGCTTGAGTAAGTTGAAGAGAGACATTACAATAAGAATAACAAAGTACATTGACATATATCAATGGGGAGAATGGTTGATGAAGAGGACTTTAAAATGATTGAAGAAGAGGATTTGAAAAGAAAGGATAATAGTCTTTTATAGTTGGTATTTTTGGAACTAGATTTTTCATCTATGTTGCCATCAATACAAAATAGGGAGAAATATGAATTTTTCTGATACTTCTATAGGTGAGTATTGTAAAAACATGATTAGATCCTTATCATGATTATATGTTACATTCATGACTATGTTTTTCATTGATGTCAATATAGCAGTTTTCTATAGTATTTCATAGAAGACCAATAGAAAGATCAAGCTAGTACAAACAAATCATTGAGTAATTTCATTAGAATCATTATATGGAGATTATACTAAGTTTCTAGCATATGAAGCTAACCTCAGAAGCATGAGACATTAAGTTTGGAAGAACTTATGCAAGTTTTGGTGATGACAATTTTGAGATAGAGTTTATAGAAGCATGTTCTCTTAAACTTGTTATATCTCTTAACAAAATTATTATTATGAGAAACAAGGTTGGAGATATGTAGAATACATATTGGTGATAATGTGGCTAAGCTCATTCATTTTAGTATTACGAGTATGGAAAGTTAATGAAGTTACAAGGTAATTGATTATTGTTATTGCTAAATGCAACATGTTCTTAATGTGGTCCTATAATAATCAATTGAGAAAGTGTAATATCCAATTTAGGAAATTGTTTTATGGATTCAGTATAAAGGAAGGACATTTTCCTTTGATTGGATATGATGGTATGAATGATTGAAAGAAGCCTAAAGATCTGAATACAAAGATAAGTAAAGTTGAGTGAAGTTAGAGAGAACTTCATTGCTGAGGTTTTATTTGGTGATCCAGGTCTACAAGGTCTAATAATGATTGGTCTATTTGATAGGATAGAGGAAAGAGGATAAAGCATAGTAGGAACAATTATTCTGCAAAAAATAGTTGAGAGACCAATTGGTCAGTGAGTTCATGGTCTTTCCACAAAAATTATTTGTATAACATGGTTGGTACAACTCCTAACAAGGTTGGAATCTCCTAATGGGATTCAAAGTCTCCTAATAGGGACTGTTATGTATTGAATGTGTTTATAGACTCCTAACAAGTGCCATCCTCTAACAAGAAATATATATATTAGTATAACTTTGTGGGTATCATTCCCACTAGGGTTTTCCCTTTGATCAAGGGTTTCTAATCTACTTTAATTTTATATGTGTCTCCTATTTTTTTTTTTTTATACTTTGATTGAATTGTTAAGATTAATTAATTGGATAACTAATTCACCCCCTCCCCCCCCCCACCCTGCTCTTTTGAGTTATCTTGGTGGACTATTATTTCGAACATTACATATCTTTGTTGCAAAGGTTTTGGTAGAAAAGACTTAAATATTTTTTATCTATGCCTTTACCTTCTATTATATCCCTTTCCATGTCTTAAGTCCCTAAGTCAAATGTGACCATATATATTTTCATGCTTAAATATTGTTTATAATATTTAAGTTATAGAGTTGCATCTATCCTTTAAGTGCTACATCTCTGGTTTAGTGATCCTTAACTATTTTAAGGTTGTGAAGATGCAAAATGGTTTTCTTTGTATCTTTTTGGTTAATTGTGATGGTTCAACTTTGACAATGATGCTACAAAAGACATTTTGATGTAAGATCTATAGGGATATAAAAGTTCATAGGCATCCCACATGGAGCTATTTGAGAAAAGTCACTACAATATAACAATTTTCAAGGTACAGAAGTAGTGATAGACATAAAATAAAATTATGATGCTCCTTTATGACTTATGTTTCTTAATGTTAATGAAAAAGTGGAGATGTGAAGATCAACCTTGTTCATAACTTCACATGGCTATGAATGTAGACAAAGTTGATAGTTGAAAAGTAGAGATAAGCTAATAGGGTGCAAAGGTTTTATTCATGTTGGAATCTCTACTACTACTGATTGACTAAAGATGTAGAGATTAATTGTGTTCACATCTTCACACCATTATGATCATGTTTTAAACAAACAATTGATATCTACTGATAACGTTAAATTATTGGAAGACTTGACATTCACACTTGATTTTGAAGCTAAGGGTGTAAGGATAATAAAGGGTCATGAAGCAATGGTAAATGAGATGCAAAAATATACATGACTTCTCCAAAGTTCTATAAAGATGTTGAGGAAAGACTTATGATGTAGAGATTACCTTATTTTTGCAACTTTGTAGGGCTAAAATCTTAATATAAATATTAGGTTTGAGGTATAGATAAAGAACATGTTAGAAGATTGGTTGAAAGCATGAATGCTAATGATATTCCTATGTAGGAGTACTATATATATGTTACTATGATGATATGTTACATTGATGATTGAGTTTATCATTGATGTCAATATAGAAATTTTCTATTGTATCTGATAGAAGAACAACAAAAAGATCAAGTTGGTAGGGATGGCTAGTTGAGTCTTCTAACTATATGAGGTTATGGGAGATACTTTTGAGTATCTAGTATATATAGTTAACATTGGAAGAAGAAAGGGTAAGTCTGGAAGAAGTTATGTAAGTTTTGGTGATGTCTATTATGAGATAGAGTTTACAAAGGTATGTTCTAGTAAACTTTTTATATCTCTTAGTAGATTTAAAATTCTAAGGATCAAGGTTGAGGACATAAAGAAGACAGGTTGATGATGATGTGTCTAAGTTTTCTCATCATAATATTGCATGTATAGAGAGATATTCAAGTTGCAAGGTGTAATATTATTTTTATTGCTAAGTGTAACAAGTTCTTAATGTGGTTATAATTAACTAAGAATGTCTAAAAACTATCTTAGGGAATTGTTTTGAGGACTTGGTATAAAGGAAGGAAAGTTTCCTTTATCAGGGATGACATGAATTATATTAATGATAAGAAAAAAAGAGTGTAGAATGTGAAGTTGAATAGAGTAGAGCGATAGTGAAGAAAACCTAATTGTTGAGGTTCTACTAAGTGATCCAAAGTTTGATATTTGGATCTAAGGTTTGTGACTAGAGCTACAAGGTTTAATAGTTATTGATCCAATTTATAGAATAGAGGAAAAGAGAGCATAATAGTAAATTACATGTTTGAGTAGTGAGCTCTTCTCCTAGTTGAAATTGCATGTTTGGGTAGTCGGCTTATCTTGCATACATTGTACTACAACTCCTAACAGGTTTGGAATCTCCTAACATGGTCCATACTTTAAAAATTTATATATATATATATATATATATATATATATATATTAGTATATCATCTTATGGGCATCATTTCCACCAAGGTTTTCCATCCAATCAAGGGTTTCCCTAGTCAACATATCTAGTGCAAATGTCTATGTGCATTTTAATATGGTTGTTGTGTACTAAAGCTGAATGGTAAAGCTTGTTTAGAGAAGATGAATGTTTAAATTGTTTGGGTTGGAATGTTCAAATGGGAAGAGTACTTCTGAGAGGGGGGGGGGGGGGTGTTGAATCAAAAGTAACTAGTTAATATCCTTCTAAATCTTCATTAATCATATAACTGAAATTAAAGTACATGCATGTAAACATATAAAAAAACATGAAATAAAAGAATGCATCAACAAATGACACAAGTGATTTCGTAACCCAGAAACCCTCCAGGAATAAGAAGGTAAAACTGGGGTGGGAATGAAACCCACAAAAATTACTACAGCAATATGTTGCCATACAGAAGGCTTGCCCTATTAAAGGCTTTACACTATGTCAATAGTGACCTAGTTAGAGGATTTACAAACACTTTACATGAAGTGTCACCCTATTAAAGGATTTACAATAGATTTTTAAACCCACCTAATACATAGGTTTTTTATCACCTTCTCCAAAGGTTTTCCTACCTAGCTGTTAAGCTAACCTATCAATATAAGATTTCAGCATCTAATACAATGGTGAGAAAGTATTAGAACATTTGACCTGATAGAGTGTAATCCTCAATTGTTGGGTTTAGGTACTAGATCTATTCTTCCTATTCTGATCCTTGCTTGATTTGATCTTTGTATGTGTCCCCTATTCTATTCTGATAAACTAGATATGAAACTACTGCACTATTCCTCCAAGTCTTTCCTTCTTCACATTGAAATTTTTCTTTAATCTCTCCATACACTATTCTCTGCCCTCTCACCTAATGGAGTATTTGACCTCCTTTTAAAGATTGTGAAGAATTAGGATTAAGTATGGATCTACAAATCCACATTGAATCTCAAATTTCTACTCATACCTTACATTTTTCTCATTGGTTGCATGTCTTCTCCATTTTTTTGATTTTTTGCATGTAGATCACATAGGGAATGTAAATGATTTGTCCTTATCCTTTTTCCTTTTTGAAATCTCTCTATCTCAGCTCCAAAAAGTCTTTAAATTGGAGTTTGTGAGGGCAAGAACCCATATGCTAATTTTGTGGTACTCGACACATACTGGACTACTAATTCTCAACACATACTATCCTAGATTGCTTGAGATTTGTTACACTCTATCTTGCTCAGCACGTACATGATTCTATGTCACTCGGCATATACTACATTTTGGCTTGCTCGACATCAACTATGACTTGGCACCTATTGTTCACTCAACACTTATATATTGCTCGACAATTGAAGTCACTCGACACCTATTGAAATACTAACTCAACACACACTATGGCTCAACATATATAGTGTATTCAACTTCAATAGAAAAAAATGCTTAAGTGTGTTGACACACAAATGTCAAAACTATCTAAGGGTTTAACAATGTCCCCCTTTGACATGAGTGTGAAAAACATGTAACTAGACATTGTTAATCTATCCCTATGAGTACCTTATCCACAAAATTTCAAATTGTTTAGAATTATATTAGAATACTTTAACTCCCCCTGAGCTGATTTGTGCAAAAAAACTTGTCATTTTTGCAATCAAAATTTTGTGTTGAATGTGCTTGATGCTCTGTATCCTTTGTCCTATTAATGTTCCCTATTTCAGATCTAGTTTCAAAATGCTTGTCAAAATTTTGTATCTCCCCCTCACTTTGTCTTCTTGTCCCTTTTTGGCTACCTATAGACTTTCCACTTTATTCCCAAAATGAATGAAAGAATGTTATCAAAATTATCAAAATTTGGTATTTCTACATATATCTTCAAATATCTCCATATATACATATCTACTCCTAATGTATATATATCTTCCCCTTTTTGACACTAATTTCAAAGGGCTCTAAGGAGTAATACCATACTTAGCCAAAAATGCACTATTTACCTCCAAGAGTATCTTTAGAGCTGAATCTCAATTTTCTAATGCAATTTCTAGTGGCTTGTGCTAGATGGTAGTCTCTATAGAGAGGTGTACAAGTCCATTTAGAGTAGAAATATTTGGATCTTTCTTTAGGACTATTTTTGCATATGCTTGCTCCTTGTGAAGGACCTGTAAGTGTGGGCTTATGGAGGACTATATTTGCATCAATTTTTCCTTTATATTTTCTCCTCTACTATTAACATAGCTAGTTCCCTTTGTTTTTGAAGCATCTGTGCAAAATGGTTCTCACTCTAAGCTAGATTTGTTGGAAGTTGCATGCCATAAATCTTGAGATTTCTTTCCAAGCTCATTATTCTTTGGCAAGTCTCTTGTGTGAAGTTGGAAAAATCACACAGTTTGGCATACAATGAGAAAGTGTTCCCAAGTACAATTTTCACTCTTTCTAGTTTCTTAGCCAATTCAACTCGAGCTAATGCTATTTCATTTGATATTTTCTCATTTACTTTCCCTTGGAATTTTCTATCTGACCATTCCATTAATTTTACATTTGTATCATGGTTTTTATTAGTCACCTAGTCAACTATATCTGATAGTTGTTCTACTATAGGCCTTGTTTCATCTGGTGAATACAAGTTGAAGGCATCCATGAAGATGTCCTTTATCTCATTCAATACCTTACTATACTTGTATTCTCTTCTCAATACTTCTTGTCTCTTTCTCCTATCTAGTGCACCTTGTATTTCATTTATCTTTTCTATGGTGAGGGTGCTAGATTCATAGGAGGGAATGATGATCTCTTCATCAAGTTCAGGATCTCCACAGTGAAGCATACTAGCTACCTTTTGATAGCTTAAGCCTAGTGTTTAAACTTGCATTGATATCATTTCTGTGCTTGGCTTCTGAAGAGTCTGAGTGGGAGTAGCAATTTTTGGTAATTCAACCAATATTTGTATTGCATCTTGCTCCTCATCTCTTGTATCTTCCTTCTTTTCTTCTAATTTCCCTGTATCACTAACAATTTCTAGGAGTGAACCTATTCACTACTCTTGTTTTCCTATATCTTCCCCTCTTGCTACACTTTTCATCTGAAGTGCATCACTTACTACTTTTGGTAAGATAGTGGTGGAAGTAGTAGGAGTTTAGTAGCAGTGTATGTAAATGGTTTTTCCTTTGGCTTCACCTTTTCTCTTTGAGGTATTTCTACTTCTCTTTGGAGTTCATCTACACTCACCAATATAGGGCTTGTACACAACTATGCCTCTAGAGTAGATTGATGAAGGATCTTTGAGAGATCCTTTGCAGTTAAAGGATTGATGTTTTGACATGAAGTGTCAATAAAATCCTTTATTTTTATGATCTCTATAGGTGTGATAGTGGGATGAGGAGGGCTAGGAGGTGGTATTTGTGTGTCTTGCACACTTTCTTCTTCATGTCCATCTAATGCCTTTTCCTCTCATTTAGTTATATTCTCCTCTTCTTCCTCCTTATTTGCTTCCTTTTCTATTTTTCCTTCCTCACCTTTCTTATCCACTTTCTTTCCTCTCTTTGAGCTGGCCTCAATTTTATATTGCTCATCAAATACATCATCAATTGACTTATATATTAATTTCCACAATTTTGTGGATTTATTCACAACATCCTCTATCTTATTTTGGAGAATGCAAAATTCTCTATTTTTAGGAGAAAGTTTATTATTATGCCTTTTATTTTCCTTAGCTATTTGACCTTTAGTCAAGTCTGATAGTATTCTAGCTAGGGTTGATTCACTTATTTCCTTTTCCATTTGCAAACAAAAATGCCACTTATCTGAAACTATCTTGTATAGCTCCTTCAACATTGTACTATCTAACTCTAGAGGTGTATGTGTGTATTTAGCCATCATTGCATACACTGATTCCTCTATTTTATTTTCCTCTTCTTTATTAAGCTTATCAAAATCTATAGTCTTTAAACCATTCAAGTTTTCTTTTCTAATATTTACACATAGCTTGTCAATGGCTAACTTTATGGAATGACTCACCACTTGAAATTGGCTAATATCATTTTACTTTGTTCTTTCTTCATTTGATTCTTGTTGGGCAACATATTTTCTTCTCTTCCTTGGTTCTTCACCAGTCTACTTTATGGCTTTCTTCTTCTCCTTGGCTTCATCTTTTTCCTTTTGAGTTGCACCCTTAGTGGTAGCCCTTGTAGTAGGCTTCTTTACTTTGACTTCAATGGTATTTTTCCCTTTCTTTACCTTGGGCTAGGGTGCAGGCTGAGTTTTGGCTTTCCTTTTGGTGGCTTTGGCTTTAGTGGGTGCTTCCTTGGCTTCTTCTTCCTTAGCACCTTCTTCTTTGTCCTCTTCTAGGCTCATGTCAATTCTTTTGGCTCTTGCCCTTGCTCACCTTCTTCCTCACTATCACCTTCTACTTCTTCTACTTCCTCTTTACCTGCTTCACTTTCAATATCTGCCCCAAATGTCTTCTTTATTTTTCATATCAGTTTATCTTTCTTCTTCACTGCAGAGGTTGTCTTCAAATCTATTACCACCTTGGATTTTACAATATCATAAGTTCCAAAATGAGGAGCAGCCTTGTCAATTTCTTCTGCAAGTAAAGTAGTGATTTCAATTGAAGCTTGGTCTACATCAAACTCATATCCAAGTGGCCTAAGCCATCTTACTCTAGGTATCATTGCTTGGATGTAAGTGTAATCTATGTCAACTAAGAAACAAATATTATTTACATGTTGCTCAACTAGTGATACTGGTATGCTCATGCTTTCTTTCATGGAATTCTTGAAGTCCTCAAAGTAGCTTGTCATCTGAGCATCAAAATTATCTCCCATTTTCTCAATAAACTCATTGACTTGTATACTAGTTGTCTTGTTAGGATCCCATCTTACCTTTCCAACTGAAGGAAAGTATTTCGTAACATAGAAAAATATGAAAACCAAAAATTATCAAAATTTTCATTGAGCTCCTTTAGATTTCCTTATGGCTCCCAAAATTTTATTGATTTTTTGTAGCATGAGCTCTGCTAGATCAAAAGTTTGATCCTTCTTCACAAGTTTGTATGCAACATCTACTGGTATGCATGGCACATTGTTCAATATGCTTGACTGATAGAATTTATGAGATATGACTCTAACAGCGAAATCAAGTAGGGGATCAGTGATGGTATCTACGGTCATTGCCTTGTTGTTCCATTTGGAACTCGTTTTTTTCTCTATGGCCTCCTTTTTGTCACTTCTTAGGGTCTTAGGCCAATCTAGGGTTGGGAATCTAGTAACCTTATGAACAATTTTTTTTGTGATCTTTACTAGCCCGATTTCTAACAAAAATGATCCATCATGAATTTGGCTTAACACTATACAAATCCATTCATTCTTAAAAATAATGGGGAAGACTAGGACTTTAGTTAAACCCTTGTTCTCAACAATTTGAAACTCTTCCTTCAATATACCCTTGTCACACAACTGATCAAAGGCATTGAAAATTTCTAGGTCACCTATGGCTCAAATCTTATAGTTATAACATTTTTTGACATCTTGGACCATTACAACTTTGTTTGAGATGACTGACAAAGCACCAGCTGGGTCATTTTTATAGGCAACTTTGGGTATTGCCGTAAAATTGGGCTATTTAACCTCATTAATAACAAGTTGAATCTCATGATCATCCTTTCCCTTTATGGTTTTAGACCCAAATGCCATCTTGACTGAACTAAGGTTTAATATTAAATAAACTTTCAAATACTACATAGCTCAACACTTGATGAAATACCTTTTAATCAAAGAGTTTGAGTTAAATTGCTATTGGGATCGATGCAAATCACTACTAAATCACTATTTGGTCACCTTTTCGCTCTTCTCATTTTTACTTTGTGTTTGAATGGCTTGAAAATGAGTGATTTTCAACTTTATTAGGTTCAAAACTTAGCATTTATTGCATAGTACTTACAACTAGACACTCGACACTTAAAGCTTTCAGTATAACTTAGCTTCCCATTGCAACTAGACTTTCCAGCTTGGCATATACTTGAGTTTCACTCAACATCCAAGGGTAGCTTGGAATCTTCTAAAAAAAATTTAATTTTTAACTTGACATCTTTTCTCATGTATATTTCTTCTTGGGAGCACTTCTTTGCTCTTTTGGGCTGATGTATGATATATCTTTATATATACTAGTCCCATGTAGCTATCTTGTGTTTAACTGGATGAAGTGTGATCACTTGACCTCTTGGGTGAGATGATCCCTCCATTGGATGTACTTGATCCATCTCTTCTTTGCCATGTATTTTTCATTTCTATCCTAATGTGTTCCACATCAACTTTTTCTTTATCCTTGTTAACTTTTGACTTGGGTTCTTTAACCTTTGTTGGACAATTCCTACTGACATGTCCTATCTTCAAGCAACTAAAACATATGGTTTGGCTTTACCATCTACTATAATTTCCCTTGAAGTGTGTTATTATGTAGTTCTAAGGGACATGACCATATTCTTGATAGTAGTGACAACTTTTCCTGGTGTTGTAATCCCAATTGTAGTGGTGTGCATAGTTGTTTCTCCTTGTAGGCTGATTGGTTGTCGACATAGGCTTTGATCTATAGTCAAAATCTCTATGTCCATACTTTCTATAGCTATAGTAATGACATTCAAATATTTGTGTCCTCGTGGTGTTGGTTCTGGAGTCTTGTGTTGAGTGTCCTTGCATGGTACACTTGTGACAATAACCTTTTTCTTTAGATGTGTCCTGTTGATTAGTCTTTCTACTACTACAAACATTAGCAGTGTACCCCTTTTTATTATAGAAATGACAAGTGGGTTTAGTTTTCTTACCTTTGTTGTTCCTTTTTGCTATAGTCTAGGATGATTGTCCTTGTTTAGTGCTAGTGTAACCAAGTCCTGAAGTATCATTACTAGCCCTTAGTGATTTTAGTAATTTCTCAAAGTACCTAATAGCCTCCTTTGGTTTTTTTAAGCTTTCTACTATCTCCTTTTCTCTCTTCAATTGATTTTGCAATTGTTCATTCTACATCTTCAAAGTAGAGATCTTTTTAAACTCAATTGTCATCTCCTCCAATCTATTGGTGAGATTTCTCTTGTCATATTCAAGCATGGATCTATCCTCAAATGCTCTCTTCTTTTGTTTAGTTATTTCACATAACATTATGGCTTGTGATTCTTGTTCTATTTTAAGAGATCTTATCTCTTCTACTTGAGCTCTATTTTTCTCCATAAATTCTACTATTGTTGCATTAGACTCCTTGGAATCTCCATTGGAAAATACTTCAGTGGTATCAATCTCCTTGTACGGTATGTCATTCTTAGCTATGGCTATCTCTTTTTTTCATTTTAAGGATTTTCTCAGTTCCTCTCTAGCTTCTTCTACTTTGTGTAGAGCTAAATGAACATCAATCACTTGATTGTCAATAATCTTTCCAAGTTTGAAGACTTCCATCTTCTAATCTTTTTCTCCAAGCTGTTAGGCTTCTCCTTGTGAGAACCAATGCTCTAATACCGATTGTTGGAATGTTCAAATAGGAAGAGTAGTTCTGAGAAGGGGGGGTGAATTAGAAATAACTAGTTTTAATCCTTTCAAACCTTCATTGAGCACATAACTGAAAGTAAAGTAAATGCATGTAAACATTTAAACAAACATAAAATGAAATCATGCATCAATAGATGACACAATTGATTTGGTAACCCATAAACCCTCTAGGAATAAGAAGGTAAAATTGGGGTGGGAATGACACCCACAAAAATTATTGCAGCAATATGTTCAACCGCTTTTGATGGTCTGCACTATGAAATGCCTACTCTATTAAAGGCTTTACACTGTGTCAATAGTGACCTGGTTAGCGAATTTACAAACACTTTACATGAAGTGTGACCCTATTAAAAAATTTACAATAGATTGGTAAACCCACCTAATACATAGGTTTTTTATCACCTTCTCCAAAGGTTTTCCTACCTAGCTATTAAGCTAACCTATCAATATAGGATTTCAGCATCTGATACAATGGTGAGAAACTATTAAAACATTTTACCTAATAGAGTGGAATCCTCAATTGCTAGGTTCAAGTACTAGATCTACTCTTCCTATTCTGATCCTTTCTTTATCTGATCTTTGTATTTGTCCCCTGTTCTATTTTGATCAACTAGATATGAAGCTGCTACACTATTCCTCTAAGTCTTTCGTTCTTCACACTAAAATTTCACAATAATCTATCCATACACTATTCTTTGCCCTCTCACCTAATGGAGTTTTTGACCTCCTTTTAAATATTTTGAAGACTTAGGATTAGGTATGGATCTATAATCCACATTGAATCTCAAATTCCTACTCATACCTTGTATTTTTCTCATTGGTTGCATACCTTCTCAATTTTTTGATTGGCTGCATGCTGATCACATAGGGAATGTAAATGATTCATCCTTATCCCTTTTCCTATTGAAAATCTCTCTATGTTTCCTCAAAAAATAGTTTACATTTGAGTTTGTGAGGGCACAAACTTATATGATGATTCTATGTTACTCGACACATATTGGACTACTGGTGCTCGACACATACTATCTTGGATTGCTCAGCACCTATTACACTTTGTCTCACTTAGCACATGCATTATTCTAGCCCAATTGGCATATACTACAATATGGCTTTCTTGGCATCAATTGTGACTCAACACCTATTTGTCACTCAACACTTTTATATTGCTCAACACCTGAAGTCACTTGGCACCTATTGAAATACTAACTTGGCACACACTTTGGCTTGACATATAGAGTGTATTTGGCTTCAATACAAAAAATTCTTAAGTGTGTTGACACTCAAATGTAAAAACTATCTAAGGGTTTAATAGTCTGATAACTGATTCACCCCCCCTCCCCCTTAGTTATCTTAGTGAACTATAATTTTTAAGAATTGATATTAGAGTGTTAGGTCCTTGAAGATAAAGTTTAACAACTTTAGGAGATCTATGGAAAACATCTTTAGGAAAGATAGTCTGAAGTTCTATGGTTGAAATTATGATAGCTAGAAGGAAAAGATTAAGACACATTTGTTGTGTATAGTTTCAAGATATTGAATCTTGAAAAAACTAGAGAAGACAATCATTGTTGAAAAGAATTTGGAAATTTGTACTAAGGCAGAAAGAGATCCTTTCATGTGTGACATGAGAGATAGAGAAGCACTATTGACCATACTTCCTAAAATTGAGTACAATTAGGTAAAATCACTTGCTAATTCACTTTTGATTTGAAAATATTTGGAAAATAATTTTTAAGTTGATGCATATTCTAAGAAGATGAGGCTACAAAGTTTTATTTGTTAATTTGAAGATGCTAATATGATGGAAGATGAATCTATATAAACATATATACGTAGGATATCAGAAATTACTGCAAGTATCAAAGCTCAAGGAGGAACCAAAGAAGATGATGAGGTTATATGGAAGATATTGAAGACTCTAACACCAACATTTAAGTGAATAGTCTAGATGATACAATTATTAATATCTTGTACCAAAGATTTCACAAAGTATTCATTGCTTGGAAGACTTCAAGTATTTGAGAATGAGCTTATATAGTCTAGAGAGTTTACCAAAATAGAGACAACTTTTAGTGCCTTCAATATTTGACCTAGTTTATCAAGGAGCGCAAGTGCTAGAGGATATGTTGCTAGCAACAACAAATCTGAGGAAGACAAAAATATGGAAAGAGTATCCCTTCTAGTAAAAAGAGAAAAAGGAGGTAAGAAAAATTTTTAATGTTGGACTTGTGGTGAATATGGTCATTATGCATATAAATTTCCTAAAAGAGAGAAAAAGTATAAAGGAAATTAAAAACCTAGAAAATATAGAGATTATTTTTATGCAAATAAACATAATGATTCAAATAATAAAAGCATTATTTGTTAGTGATGATGAAATTGGATTTGTGGAAATTAAAGAAGAAAGTCCAAAAAAGGTAGCTTTGGTGTCATAGGTTGAGAAGAAATCTAACTAAATAATTGATAATGGTTGTTCACGTCATATAATTGGTGACATCAACAAGTTTGTTGACTTCAAAAGTTAGGATAGAAGAATTGTCAGAGTTGGAAACAATTCCACATGCCAACTTAAATGTATTGGATCTATAACTCTTGATGGTAAAACAAACACTAAGGATGTATACTTTGTTGATGTTTTAAAGCACAATCTGTTGAGTGTTGGACAACTAGTAGACAAAGAGTATCAATTGTAGTTCATAGAAAAGACATCCATCATCAAAGATAAAGATGGAAAGGTAATTGGAACAAGAGCCATATCTAGAGATAATGTATTTCATTTGAATCCTACAAAAATGACATGTTTGGTTGCAAAGGTAGATGTTAGTTGGTTATGGCATAAGATATTTTGTCATCTAAACTTTGACAGTATTGTGAAGACTAGTAGAGTGTTTGCAGTTAGAGGTTTGACAAACATTGCAAAGCTTACTAACACAATTTGCAAGGAATGTTTTTTGGCTAAGCATAACAAAACTTCTTTTCCCAACAAGAATTTTACCACTATAGCGAAGTTGGAGATTATACACATAGATATCAACTATCCTACAAAGACTAAAGGATTATATGGTGAAAGGTACTTTATGATTCTAGTTGATGATTTTTTAGACAGATGTGGCTTGTATTTCTTAAAGAGAAATATGAGGCATTTGATAAATTCAAGATATTCAAGAATAGGTTTGAAAAAGAATCTAGTATGAATATTAAATGTGTAAAAGATCAGATGGGGGAGAATTTATTTTGTATGAGTTTGAGACATTTTGTGAAGAAGATGGAATTCAAAAAATAGTTATCATCTCTAAGAACCCTTGAATAGAATGGTATTGCAGAAAGAAGGAACAAGTCAGTCACAAAACCTACAAGAGCTATTTTAGCAGAGAATGATGTATCCAAAACATTTTGGAGAGAAGCTGTTAATACAATGGTTTGCACTATGAATAGAGTGTATGCTAGAAAAGACACAAACAATACCCCTTATGAAATATGGTTTGGTCACATAGCTACAGTTAAGTAATTTAGAAATTTTGAAAGTAAGTGTTATATCAAGAGAGATGATGACATTGGTATGTTTGATGCTAGAAGTGATAAGGGTATATTTCTTGGTTATTCATTGAGAAGAAAGGCTTATATATGTTGTAATCAGAGAACTAAGACTATTTTGGAAAGTGAAAATGGGAGAATTGATGGGAAATTTAGGATACAAGAGAGAATAGTTGATTAGAATTTAGATGATGATGTTGTTACTAAGCCAAGGAATGATGAGGTATTTCTTGAGACTAACAATAGTTTGTAGAATGAAGGAGAACCAAGGTAGGTACAAAGCTCAGAGCCTTTAGTAGAGCCAAGAGTTGAAATATCAACTCCTACTTTAGGAAAGGATATGATAAGGAATCATCCATCTGAGTAGATCATCAAAAGAAAAGAAAAAAGTATGATGAAAAGAAATAGAGTAAATGAAGAACTATTCTTGATATCTTAGATTGAGCCTAAGAATGAAGATGAAGCATGTAAAGATGATTACTGGAAACAAGCCATGAAAGAGGATTTGGATTAGATAGTAAAAGATGGAACATGTGAATTGGTCTCTAGAACAATAGACAAAAATGTGATAGGAACTAAATGGGTATTCAGAAACAAAATGAATGAGCAAGTTGAAGTTGTAAGAAACAAGGCAAGATTAGTATGTAAATGTTACTCATAGTAAGAAGGGATAGATTATAAGGAGACTTATTCTCTAGTGGCTAGAATAGAAGTAGCAAGATTATTCCTGGCCTATGTAGGATAGAAGAAATTCAAAGAGGTATACATTCAGTAGCCTAAAGGATGTCTTATGACAAACAAAGAGAACATAGTATGTAGATTAAGGAAAGTACTATATGGATTGAAAAAAGCACCCAAAACATGCTATGCAAGGTTGGGCAAAGATTTGATAGAACTTGGATATAAAATTAGTATGCTAGACAATAATCTATATTGGAAAGAAATTGATGATGGTTCGATGATTTTTGTAATATTTTTTGTTGATATCACATTTTGACAAAATTATGAACAAAGTGAGAAGTTTTCCAAGGAGATGAAGAAATAATTTGAAATGAGTATGATAGGAGAAATGAAATATTTCCTAGGATTGTAGATTATACAAAATAAAGAAGGAATCTTTAGGTCTCAGACTAAATACTTGATTTATTTAAAAGGTTTGGTTTGGAAACATGAAAACCCAATGGAACACCTATGATAACTAGACATGAGTTATTTAGAAAGGATGAGACACCTACTATTGGGAAAAAATAGTATTGGAGGATTGAAATATCTAAATCACACAAGGCTAGATATAGCAAATGTAGTTGTAATTGTTACCAAATTCCAAGTTGATCGTATAGAAGCACATTATGAAATAGTGAAAAGGATATTTAGATATCTAAAAGGAACATCAATGTTTAGGTTATGTTATGATAGATCTACTGATTTTACTATAAGTGCTTATACTAATGTAGATTGGGCATGTTGGAAATATAACAGGAGTAACTGAGAGGGGAGGGGTGAATAAGTTACTAGAAACATAAATCTCAGATCCCTTTTGATGTTAGTAGAAATTGCAAAAAAATAATTGAATATTGTTGAAGCTTGGCAAACACAGAGAGTGTTGTAACTCAATAGAAATTGGATTAGCTTGGTAAAAGATTAACTTATAAACCATTAGATGTTATCTATGATTACCATTTTTTTAACTCAGTTGCAAACACATAAAGAAAATAGCATTAACACATTTAACACTAGGATTTAAAATGGGAACCCAATCTAGAAAAAACCACCAATAGCAACTAGTTACTAATTTTCACTCTTCTAAAGTGAGCCCTATTAGGAGCCAACCCTATTAAAGGTTACAAAACACAATATTAGGTGTGACCCTATTAAAGGATTTAGTCACCCTATTAGGAGTGGCTTGGTTAGAGGTCTTGAGAATAATTCAATAGAATTTCCACCTTATTAGAGGATTTTGGAAATAGCTATTAAGTGAACTATGTTAACAGATTTAGATCACTACTACAATGGTTAGAGAGTAACAATGAAATGACCTGATTTGAATGCAACTTAATTGCTAATTTTTGACCTCTATTTTGGCTTCTACTTGATCCTTCCTAGTTGAATATGAATTTTTTGCACCACAAGGATATTCTATTTATCCTTCAAATTTTCTTCTTCTACTTAACAGTAGATCTTCAATCACATCACTATTATTCACACATTCTCTTGTACTCACTTGCACACTTGCTTATTTTCTTTGAAATCATAACTTGACCTTATACTAATACCTTTCACTTTGTCAAGTCTGGTCAAATACAACTTACAATAATCAATATTCATTACCTTAGTTAGATGGAATCAATAGATAGATTAATTAAACTCAATACAAAAAAAAATAAAATCCTTTGCTAGCCGACCTTGCTTGGTAGAAACTGACTTTGAAATGATTTCCTTTATTAACCAACAAAAGCTTGGTTAACACTACAAACTTACAAAAATCTTTTGGCAACTGAGTTAGCTCAGTTATCACTAGTTTGATCCAACTTTCCTTCGTTACTTGAGTGAGCTTAGTTAGCACTCTCTTTCTATAACTTTTCCTTCAATGTCCAAGTGAACTCGGTAGATACTACCTTCTAAACTAGGTAAACATAGGAACACTTGATTGACACTGGGGAATGTCTTGACTACTTGAGTGAGCTTGGAATATACTAATTGATAATGATTATGAAATTTGTGTAACATCAAATACAACACACAATGAACCAATTATATACAACAATCTCCCTCTTTGGCATTGATGGAAAAACAATATGTCATAGCACAATAAAATTTTGGATTTGAGAACTCCCTCTATCAGTATGAGCTCTTCCTATTTACTAATTTTTTTCTACAACAACCACTACCAAGTTCATTTAGAACATTTTCCCTCTTTTAGAATACTTCATCTTTTAGAGTACTTCTCCCTCTCTAGTTTCTAACTTTATTCTAGTTCAAAAATTTCTTAGAGATATGATAGTAAACTTCTCCCTCTTTGACAAAACACGCCAAAGACAATAATTCTATAAATTCCAATGTACCTTAAGTATTGATTCACTTGCAATATGTCCTTTCCAATTTTGCACCAACTGATTGATCTTCAATAGGTTCTAGTTGATGCATTCACTAAACTTCATTTGGTGAATTTTAGATAGGGAAATGACCCCTAGCTTACCTCTTAGATACATAAATGCATCCTTAGGTGATGGCTTGGTGAATATGTCTACAATCTATTCCTTTGTATTTAGATATTCCAATTTGACTTCTTTATCTTGCACCATTTCTCTTAAGAAGTGATGTTTTATAGCAATATACTTTGTTTTGGAATGCATCATTGGATTCTTTGTTATGTTGATTACACTAGTGTTATCACAATATATAACAACTAGATTTTTGATTTCTACCTTCATTCCTTCCAAAAATTGTTTGAACCAAACAATGTTAGATCAATTGACTACTTCTGCTACATTTCTGCCTCTACTGTGGATTGAGAAGTATAATTTTTCTTTTTGCTTGTCCAAGATACTAGTCTTCTACCAAGAAAGAATGCTCCACTACTAGTGCTTTTTCTACCATCAAGACTTCCTGCTTAATCAACATCAGTAAATACTTTTAAGTCCAAATTTCCTCCAAGTTTGTACCATAAACCATAGTCTTCAGTAACTTTCAAATGCCTCATGATTCTCTTAATTTCCATTGTGTGATTTTCTTTAGGATTTTCTAAGAATCTTGCCACTATTCCAACTACTAGAGCAATATCGAGCCTTGTGTGAACTACATACTACAATTTTTCAATCATTTATCTATAAGTAGTCTTATCCACTTCTTAGGAATCATTATTTTTGGAAATCTTATGTCTAGTAGATAAAGGTGTACCAACTAGTCTTGAATCCTCCATTCCAAATTTCTTTAGTATCTCCTTGATATACTTAGATTGAGTGATATACATACCTTTCTTGTTTTGTCATATTTGCAATCCAAAAAAGAATTTTATTTCATCAAACATGGATGTCTCAAATTCCTTTCTCATTTCTTCTAAGAATGCTTTGCATAAATCATCATTTCCTATAAATAAAGTTTCATCAAAAATTATTTCTGCTAGCACAATCTTCTTATCTAGTCCTTCCTTGAGATACAACCTATTGTTATCATTAGTCCTTTGAGAACCAATTTGTACCAAGTAATTATGGAGTCTTTCATACCAATCTCTGGGAGCTTTCTTGAGACCATATAAAGCTTTACATAGTTTGCAAACCATGTCTCCTTTGCTAGGATCTACAAAACCTTCTAGTTTCTCAATGTAAACTTCTTCATCCAAGATTCCATTCAAGAATGTAGATTTAACATCTATTTGACATACTTTAAATCCTTTATGTGTTGCCTATGCTAGTAAAGTTCTAACACCTTCAAGTCTTTGTACAGGTGCAAAAGTTTCACTATAGTTAATACCTTCTTCTTGAGAGCAACCTTTGCATACCAATATTGCTTTGTTTCTTGATACCTTTCCATCTTCATTCAACTTATTTCTAAATACCCATTTTACACCAATTACATTTTTATCCTTGGGTCCAGGAACAAGAGTCCAAGTTCTATTCTTTTTTATTTTTTCTAGAGCATCTTTAACACTTCTAGGTTCATATTCAGCAAGTAAACATGTACCTTTTTAGTTTGCTTCTTGACATCGTCCCATCTAATTTGTCTCCAATGATTTGATTAGGTGCATGATGTATTTTGACATATCTTGCTAATATAAGCTCCTTGGTCTTTGAATGAGTTTCATCATCTTATTTTTGAATGCTAGTTTCAAGTTTGCTCCTTTTGTCTATGATTTGGGTCTAACAAGATTGGTTTGAACTAGCTCGGTAGCCTCTATTTGTGACTCAAATCCTTGTAGCTTAGGTTGCACTATCTACAAATTGGTAGCTATTGAAGTTTTTGTGGAGTTAGAAGTTGAAGAATCTTTTCCTTTGGATAGATTAGGAAGGGTAGTAGGTTCATATTAAATGAATCTTTTTTAGTCTTCAGGTTCTTTGCTACTTTCTTCTTCATTCTTTTCTACATATTCATCAATTTTGAGATCTGCACTTTTTATGATTTTGTGAGTAGATAAATTCAAACATCTATATGCTTTGCGTCTGTAGGAGTATCCTTGAAATATGCCTTCATTTCCTCTTATATCAAATTTTCTTTTTCAAGATTCCTTCAATATGTAAGATATGCTACCAAATACCTTCAAGTAACTTACATTAGGTTTGTAGCCATACCATTTTGGATAAGGCATCTTTTTTTAATCTTTCTTCAACTGAACTCTATTCAAGTTATGAACTATAGTGTTGATTTCTTCCTTCAAGTATTTGAGAGAAACATTCTCTTGAATCATTGAGGTTCTTGCATAATACATAATAGATCTATTTCTTCTTTCTACTATATCATTCTATTGTGGTGTACCAGGAGTAGATACTTGTCTTTTGATTCCTCTTTCAATGCATAAATTATTGAATTCATGGAAAATGAATTCACCACCTCTATCTGATCTTAGGAATTTTAGCTTCTATCCAGTTTCTTTTTCTACTCCTTCCAAATATCACTTGAAATTTTGAAAAGCTTCTAATTTTTCTTTTAGGTACATAACTATCATCATTCTAGAATAGTCACCAACAAAGAGAATGAAAAACTTTTCCCCACTATAATTCTCTATTCTAATAGGTCCACATAAGTCTATATAAATAATTTCCATGACTTCTTCTAACTGACAGTCTTTGCTTTTGAAGCTTATTTTTCCCATCTTACCAATTTGACAATTCTTGCATAGACCCATGTTAGGCTTCTTCAAACTAGGAATAACTCTTACTCTTTTATGTTTGCTTATCTTAACTAGATTATCAATGTTCACATGAGATAGTCTTTTGTGCCATAACTAACTTTCTTCTACTCAAGAAATAAAACATGAACAATGACTGAGATCAAGATAAAATAGATTACCTTTTTCTTCCTTGCCAGAATCAACCAAATTTCCTTTCCCATCTAGCAATTTGGCCTATCCATTCATGAATTCTACCTTGACTCCAATGTTATTTAGTTGTGCCACACTTAGTAGATTATGCTTTAGTCTTTCAACTCAATAAGCATTATCACACACAAGTTCTTTAGTTAACAAGATAGATTATTTTCTTTTTATATTACAATGTTCATTGTTTCCAAATCTTACACTACCTTCATCGTAATATTCCATATGCTCAAATTATTATTTTTCACTAGTCATATGATGTGATTAGCCACTATCAATAATCCATATATCAGTTTTGGTAACATGAGATATAAGTGTCATATTATCTCCTTCATCATCAAATTCATTTTTCACAACAATATAAACCATTTCATCTTTATTGTTATCAGTATCTTTAGCTATAAAACAAGATTTCTTACCTTTTTCCTTGAAAATCTTGTAGTTCTTGGAGTTCTTCTTGCCTTTATGCTTGTTGCTTTTGTTTTCATCCTTTATTTCCTTATTTAGACACCTAGCAACAATGTGACCAATTCCTTCACAAGAAAAGTAGATAAGAGGAACTTTACCTTTGTACTTCCCTCTTGCTTTGGAATACTTCCCTGTAAGTAGGGCTTCAACAACTTCAAGATCATTGTCTAAACTTTCTTTAAATGATCCATCTTCTTCACTTCCTGATTGACTAGTCTTACATTTTACCCTTTTCTTTAAGTGAGAGTTTAGCTTTAAATGAAAATTCAATATTCTTTGAAGTAGGAACATAGTTATCATAATTATCTAACTCAAAAGCTATTAATCTTCCAACTAGAGCATCCAACCCTATCTTATTAGTTGGATCATGTCTCAATTCTTGAATGGTAGATACTCTAGTTGCATAAATGAGAAGAAGAGTTCTAAGAAATTTACTTACAATAGTTTCCTCCTTGATGTCTCCTTTAGATGCTTTGATTGCACTTACACTAGCTAGCCTTGATTCTTTCCACATATTTTTCAATGTTTTCATCTTCTCCCATTCTCATTTGATCAAATTGTCCTCTAATGCTTTCTACTTTGGCTCTTCTCACATTGTCATCTCCTCCATAGATATCTTTTTGTTTGTTCCACATTGTAAAAGTAATTTTTCAATCTTTTACCTCATCAAACTTAGCATAACTAAGAGTAGATGCAATATCAATCATCATGATATTATGATTCTTCTTTTAAGCAATATCTTCAATTGATAATGTTCTAGTAGGAGTCTTGCATTCAAAATCAAGATACTTGCAACCTGAATCATTGATGGTAGCAAGATGTAATCTCATAAGTCCTTGCCATTCTACAAATTTTTCTTTTTTTAGCTTGGGAATCTCTCTTTTCTAAAACATCTTGATCTTTAGCTTAATGTTGAGATAATGGGTGTTGCACACATTGCATAATATTTTTATTTTATTATTTTATTTTATTATGTAATGTTGTACCTAGATGGACGTGCAACATGTAAAGATTCTCATGGAATATTCTTGGTGAGTTGTATTGTAACATTGTGAAAATATTTCATGTAATTATTTAATATTGGGGAAAAGAATTAAATGCCCAATATTAAATGTGGGGTCAGTGGGTTAGGTAGCACATGGTTTTAGCACATGGTTTATGTAATACCACTTGGTGGTTTTGTGGGACTGACTACTATATAAGCAACCACAAGGGTAGTTGTTGTAGAGAAAGAAGAGAGTGACAAGGAGAAGACAAAAGGTAAGAGTCGAGCGAGACAAGGCTTGATAGGTTAGCCAAGGGAGCATTTGTGAAGGTTAAAAGCATGGCATGGGATGTGTGGATTCATGCTTATTCACATAGTTTGCTCAGTTGTGGCTATGGCCATGAAGGCTTCCATGGTTGTATGGCAATGGCATTTTTTTGCTGAATAATACATGGTGATGGATGCTTTTGGAGGTTGGGTTTTTTCCATCAATGAGGGTTTCCTAGGGTATATCTTGTGTCACAATTTTGTGGGTATGTTGTCTATTCTCTTGCACATAGATTTTAATTCTGTGTTTATGTTAGATCTATTATGGGTTATGTGGAAACGGTTATATTCTTTGTTTCCAAGTTTCCTTACACTTAAGTCCTTGAAACCTTCCCTACAAGCACCAAAATCTCTAATACAAAATGTTGAAAATATAAAGAGGAGTAACTAAGAGTAGATGGCTGAATTAGTTACTACAAAAATAAGTCCTTGATCCCTTTTGATGTTAATACAAAATGCAAACAAATAATTGAATACTATTGAAGCTCGATAAACACATAAAGTGTTGTAACTCAGTCATAACTAGATTGGCTGGATAAAATATTAACTTATAAAACATTAGATGTTATATGTGATTACCATTACTTTAACTTAGTTTCAAAAATATAAGTAAAATAACATGAACACATTTGACACAAAGATTTAATGTGGAAACCCAATTTGGGAAAAACCACCAATAGCAACTAGTTACTGATTTTCACTCTTCTGAAGTGAGCCTTGCTAGAAGCCAACCTTGTTACAGGTTACAAAACACCTTGTTAGGTGTGATCTTGTTAAAGGATTTATTCAACCTATTAGGAGTGGCCTAGTTAGAGGTCTTGAGAACAATTCAATGGAATTTCCACCTTGTTAGAGGATTTTGCAAATAGTTGTTAAGCCAATTGTATTAAGAGATTTATATCACTGTTGCAATGGTTAGTGAGTAACAATGAAATGACTTGATTTGAATGCAACTTAATTGCTAATTTTGGATCTTTGTTGTAGATTTTATTTGATACTTCTTAATCGAATATGACTTTGTTACACCACAAGGATATGTTTCTTATCCATCAAATTTGCTTCTTCTTCTTTTCAATAGATCTTCAATCACATCACCATAATTCGCACATTCTCTTGCACTCACTTGCACACTTTCTTACTTTCTTTGAAATCACAACTTCACCTTATACTTATACCTTTCACTTTGTCAAGTCTGGTTAAATACAACTTACAATAATTGATATTCATTACTTTCAACTGGAATCAATAAATAGATTAACTAAACTCAATACAATAAAATAATAAAATCCTTTGGTAACAAACCCAACTTGATAGAAACTAACTTTGAAACAATTTCCTGCATTAACTAATAGAAGCTTGGTTAAAACTACAAACTTGCAAAAATCCTTTAGCAACTGAGTGAGCTTGGTTATCACTAGTTCCATCCAACTTCCCTTCATTACTCGAGTGAGCTTGGTTAACACTCACTTTTTTCAAATTTTCCTTTGACATTTGAGTGAACTCAGTAGATATTGCCATCTAAACTAAGAAAACATAGGAATGCTTGGTAGACACTGGGAACTATCTTCACTTCCTGAGTGAGCTTGACATATATTGACTGATAATGATTATGAAATTTGTGTAACATCATAGACAAAACATAATTAACCAATTGTATCCAATAGGGTAGGTAGTATGGATGAAAAAAAAAGCACTAGTGGAGGATCCTTCTTTCTTGGAGGAAGATTGGTTTCTTAGTTAAGCAAAAAAAAAATGAACTTTGTGGAAGTAGAGTATATTGCAACAGCAAATAATTGTAATCAAGTTATTTGGATGAAGTAGATGCTAAAGGATATAAGGATAGAAATCAATGAGCTTTTTGTCATACATTGTGACAACACAAGCATAGTAAATATGTCTAAGAATCTAGTGTTGCATTCTAAGGCCAAGCACATTTATACTAAATATCATATGTTGAGAAAGAAAGTTACAAAAAAGGAACTCAGATTGGAGTATGTTTGCACTAAAGATCAGATTGTAGATATATTCACCAAGCCTCCTCCCAAAGAGACTTTTGAGTATATGTGATGTATGCTTGGGGTTATGCCCCATCCTACATCAAAGTAGAAGATGCAAAAGTGCATCAGTCTAGTCTAATAGAGCACCATTTTTTTCTAGACTAAATGCTGATGCTTCCTATATGGGGAAGTATTTGTGATGGATAGATTCATCTAGGACTCTTGTTGGATGTTGTTTTGAATAGTTTCTTTTGACACTCAAGCTAGTAAGTATCAATTGTTGTAGAGTTTGATGCAAAGATGTAGGTTGCTAAAACCCTTGACATTAATGTCAATATGGGAGAATATTGCATGAAAAAAATTATGTTGAGTATTTGAAAAGATGAACAATCTTTTATTGGTCTTCTTGGAGCAAGATTTTTTTCATCTATGTTGCCATCAGTGCCAAAGGGGGAATTATTAGAGGATTTTTTGGAATCATGAATGTTGATGATATTCCTATGGTGGAGTACTATAAATATGCTAATATCATGATATGTTACATTCATGATTGAGTTTGTCATTGATGTCAACATAGAAATTTTTTGTGGTATCTAATAGAAGAAAAATGGAAAGATTAGGTTGGCATGGATGGATAGTTGAGTATTCTAACTATTCTAGCTTATGTGAGGTACTTCTAAGTATCTAGTATATGTAGTTGATTTCTAAAGTAGAAAGGATAAGTATGGAAGAAATTATGTATGTTTTTTCTAAGATAGAGTTTATAGAGGCATGTTCTGGTACAAACTCGTTATATCTCTTAGTAGAGATGATATTCTAAGTGTCAAAGTTGAGGACATGAAGAAGACATATTGATGATGATGTGGCTAAGTTCACTTATCATAATATTCTATGTATGGAAAGTTATTCAAGTTTCAAGGTGAAAGATTAATGTTATCGCTAAGTGTAACATGTTCTTAGTGTGGTCCTATAATAGTTAATTGAGAAGGTCTAAAAATTGACTAAGAGAATAGCTTTGATGAATTTCTATAAAGGAAAAAAATTTTCATTTATCAATTATGACATGAATTATACTAATGATAAGCAACAAAGTGCAAAACGCAAAGTTGAATAGAGTAGAGTGGAAGTGAAGGAAACTCATTTGCCAAGGTTTTTCTTAGTGATTTGAGGTTTGATATTTGGATTTGAGGTTCATGACCTACTCTATAAGGTTTGATAGTGATTGGTCTAGTTGGTAGGACAAAAGAAAGGAGAACATTATAATAAATTACATGTTTGAGTAGTGAGCTCTTCTTGTAATTGAAGTTGCATGTTTGGGCAGTGGCCTCATCTTACATACATTGTACTACAACTCCTAACAAGGTTGGTACAACTCCTAACAATTTTGGAATCTCCTAATAGGGATTCAAAGGCTCCTAATAGGGACTCTATATACTATATGTTGTAAAAGACTCCTTATAGGGTCCATCTTCTAAGAAGGAATATTTATGTTAGTACATAATCTTGTGGAAATCATTCCCACCGTGGTTTTATCTTTGATCAAGGATGTCCCTATTCAATGTATCTAGTGCAATTGTCTATGTGCATTTTTATTATGGTTGTTGTTTACTGTGGTTGAGTGGTTAAGTTTGTTTAAGGATGATGAATGTTTTGATTGTCAGATAACTAATTCACACCATGCCTCAATTATCTTGGTGGATTATTGTTTCTAATAGAATGCATGTGGTATTGCATCAATAAAAATGAAGAAAACCTATGTATTAGAATAAAGGAATGCTACTTCATAAAATGAGGTCAAAAAATTGAAAACTATTACCAGACCACTTATATAGAAAAATGAAAAAGAAACCCAAACAAATACTGATATGGAAGACATGGGCTTAGTGACAAATTACCAAATGGATGTGGATGTGGAAGTAGAGGAAGATGACAAAAAAATAGAAATAAGGACAATGGAGGATATGTGTGCTAATAAGATAGTTTTCTCAAAACAAATCTTATAGAACATCCATAGAAATTACATCTCATTGCAAGGTTCAAAGTACTAGTGCTTAGAAGATTTTTCTTTACTTTCTCCTTTGTTTACTAAGTGGGGTCCTTATTTTCCATTCTTTGATAATTTTGTTCCAATGTTGACAAAGAAAAGGAGTTTCTAAAAGGATTTCTCATCCCAACTACAAAGTTAAGAAGTAAGGTTAAGGAGTTGGATGGCTTCTTTTTGGGAAAGAAGAAAATGACCAAAAATAAGATGAAGGTTTATGCTCAAGCTACACATGAAATTAGAATAAAATTGTTGATGATGAAGGAAACCTAAAATAATGGCAGGAATTTTCTTCTTCTTTTGATGGTATTTTAAGGCATGGGAGGTTTTCTCTTATTGTAAAAATGAAACTAACATAAAAATAATCTATGATATGGTTGATATCATATATAAAATTAAAACAAATATGAATAAAATAGTTGCAAAAGTTAGAGCTATAGTAGATTCAAAGTGGAATAAATTTCTAAATGAGCTAAAAACTATTGGAGATGCCACTTGGCCATATATAGAAATTGATATTACTATATTGGAAGTTGTTACTAATATCAAGGTGCTATAATTTGGAGAAGTTGATTGAATAGGATGGAAGAAGTTGCTCTAAAAAATAGAGGAAGGACAACTACTTCAATGTGATATCTTATCTTTGTGGTTCACATACTATGGATAGTCTCACTTTGCAAACAATGAATTTGATCCTGAACAGCTACAATGAAAACTATCCATATTTTGGATATCTCAAGCCTCTTCTCTTGTTACCATTTTGTATTTTATGAAACAACATTGTTACAAGTGGTATTTTGACATGTGTAAATATTTCTAGCCTGAAACTTGGTGCAATCCTTCTATTATTAAAGGATTCCCAAGGCTTGTAAAAAGGGGTCTAAATCCAATTTTTTTGATACATATCATTTCTGAGTCATTCCCAGTTTTTGTGCTAAGTCTGGATGTATTGAGTTTATTTTATACAAAAGTTTGAGATTAATGAAGGTCAAGTTTAGTCTCATTTATTTGTGAAAATATTCTTATAAGTACTATGTATTATTTTCAAAGAATTTAATAAAAGAAAATATTGTAGAGTGTCTGTGTCTCATAATTATATTTCCTATTTCATTATTTTGTGATTTTGAGGATAAATGATCAAGTTTCATTTTATTCAAATGCAATTTAATGATTTGTATATCATCTTAGAGTTTCTTTTAATTCAAATAATTAAGTAAATACTCCCATCAAATGATAGGATGAACTAGGGTATGAAAGGGATTTTATATGTATAGGATTTGAAGATTTATAGTTAATACATTTAATTGTAAGTAAATTAAATAGATCTAAAAGATAATTGATATGACTTTGTTTTGACAATGGATTAAGGAACTATTCTTTAGGCTGAAGAAATAAAGAAATATTATTCTTGTCTTAGAATAAACACATTTTATAAATCAAAATCATTAAAATTATTTTCATGGTGAAATGTAAAGTTGGTCATTACTTGTTGCATAAATCTATCAAGTTAATTATTAGCTCTAGTTGACTTGTCATTTAGTTTGCAATTTCAAGAAATTTTCAAGACTAAATAAGCTAAGAAGAGTTTGTATTGTAGATTATTATTCTTAAAATGTTGTCAAATCCTTAGGTTAACCCACGTTGGTTTAGCATAACCTAAAGTATAGAAAGCATTATTGATTTGGTACTTGGGCCAAGACTAAATAAGGTATGTCAATCATGGAAAAAAGATAAACCTTAGGTAATATGTATTTTTTGTTTTTCTTGGTTTAAAATACAAATATTTTAATTAAAAAGCAAAAAAAAATGATGACTCTACTAGGGAATATTGTAGGGGTGTATTGAAAATACTACAATACATGTCAGGTCATTTTCCTATTATGGTAGAGAAGGATTATTATATGTAAAAACTTGTTCCATAAGTATTGTCTAGTGAAAATTATACACATGCTTTCAAGTAGTAAGTAATATAGTATAACTTCCAAGCTCTTTTATTTCAATAACATTTCCCATAAGTAGTGGGTGGCAACTCAAATCTTAGAACTAGTGTCATTTTATTTTGAAAATCATGGAGAGGAGAAAGAAAACACAAGCATTTATTAGAAAGAACCCATAAGTAAATGCTTAGGGAGATATTCTTCTAAAAGGAAGAAAGGATTGGTCAACAAAAAGGAGTTAACCACCAAGAGAATCAGACCCTCAAGAACAAGTTAGTACTAGTAGGTAGTTACATAATTTTTTCAGTGAGAAAAAATCCTCCTACAAAAGTTCTTTACTCTATTAGTGAACTCTCTGATGACAATTTCTATGACACCCCAAAAGTCATAGGTCAAGTGAAAGTGATATAAAAGGATCCAATGAATGGGGAACAAAGAAGGAGAAATATTTTTTTCCATACCCATCAAGACCCTATCATTTCAAATCATCCCAATAAGGAGTCAGTACATGTATATCATGCACATATAGAAATGACTTCTAGTTCTAAAGATATTAGGCTAAATCTAGATAATCATAGCTTATTGAGAATGCATTTTGCTAAGAAATTGGAAATAGAGAGGTGTATTTAGAAAGAAAGAGTAGAAGAAATAGGAAAAGTAATAGAGGAAAAATAAAATTTAATCAAAAGAATTGCTTCTCTAAAAAAGAAAAAAGAAATGGTTTCTCTTTCTTAAAAACTGACATAGTGTAAGGTAGTAGAATCCCCAAGGGAGATGTCCTACCCCCTAGTAAAAGACTACATAGTAGAATATAAATGATAATGTAGAGATTTATATTCACACAATGCCAATTCTCATAAAAATATTTTCACCCAACATGCCTAGTTGTAAGGCCTTCCAAGTTATGGCCAAATAGATCAACAATTACAATAAAATTTCAGAAAGACCTCACAAGATCTAACCACTAGCTAGCATAGATTTGCAACCTAGTAGAGAACTCCAAGATGAATCTAAAATCATTCTTGCAACCACCCAAACAACCTTCTTCTTTCCCCAAGACACACTTAGTTACTAGCTCTTCTATACTTTTCTCCTCTCAGCTACTCCTCCATGTTGAATGAAGATGACTCTAGACTCTGTAAGACCCTTTACTTATATTAATCCATGCGAAAACTTAGCCTAGTATAATTACATTAATTAAATTAACCAATATTAATTACATCCTCAAGCCACAAGTTTGCTTGGCTACAAACATTAAATACATAACTTAAAGTAAATACTTAGGACATGCCTCAAGGTTGCAATGTATAACTAACTTATAAGACCACATAAGAATATGTACACTTAGAGATAGGTCCATGAGTAAACCAACTATCCAAATCCAAGAGCACACACACCAACTCCCTTGGATTGAAGCTCACAAATACAATCTCCAAAGTTCACCATTAAATCAAGAACCTGTGACTAGAAATCACCAAAATAACTCTAAGTCCAAGATGATTACTCGAAATCTCTATGTGAAATTAGGAAAGGTTTCTTAATATTCCTTAAACATATCCCCAATCACACATATTATAACTCCACAAACTCAAGCATGAAGCTCCTACATATAGGATTATTGAGTTCCCTAGGATGCTCCTACATTAGATAGCCCAAGTGAGAAAAAAATATGTTCTTAACAAGTAGAAGAACATGTTTAAGGGTTCAACATATAATTCCCAAATTGGTTGTTCACATACATGTCCTTCACCACATCAACTTGTACACTCCTGTATTTGTTTCACTTTTTCTTCTTCACATCCATCTTCAATGTAACACTAGTTCTCTTTCCATGCTGATTTCTAACCCTCTCCAAATCCTTCAACTCAACTTGGCTACCAAAACATAGGTTCATATTGAACTCTCCATTCTATAAAGTAATTAGGGAATACTTCCTAACACCCTTTTCAATAGTAATCGCATTATTGAGACAATCATTTATAGAGTTGCAATCAATTTTCCAAGGTATACCAACTAATATGTGACAACTACTCATCTCCTCAATATCAAACAACACTTGATCCTTATACTTTCCAATATAGAAAACAATAAGACATTGCTTGCTCACTTCTAAAGGATTTTTATCTTAAAACCAACCAATCCTAGAAGGATGTCTTATTCTCTTCCAACTAAGGTTCTAAACCATCTCCTTAATAACTAGGTTATTATTAGTATTGGCATCCACAATCACGTTACAAATCTTAGCTCAATACTTACAATTAGTCCTAAAAAAATTCCTCCCTTAACAATGTTCTAGTGTCCTCTTACCAAGTGACACTCTTTGAATGAATAAACTATCATCACTCATCTCAGGTCCATTTACCGAGTTTTCATACTCTTGCACCATAATAGTTCTTCTATCACCATATTTTGGACACTCATAATCTCTATGTCCTTCTTCACCAAAATTATGGAAACTACCTTTAAATGCACCCCTAACTGTCCTCTTCCTCTATTCAACAAGTTTTGGTTCATCTTCAACAACTTGTTTTTTATTCACCAAGTGATCCTACTTCTCCTTCCCTTGAGGATTACCTTGATATCTCCCCTTTATCTTCTCTTCTCTCAAAGCATATTGATAAGAAACTTAAACAAAAGAAATATTGAACATACCAACCTCATCTTGAATATTGAATCACAAGTCATTAATATATATAGTCTCCTTGTCCTTCGATAGTTCTCTTTGTCCATGCCAAATAGTCAACTTGTAAAAGTACTTTGTATAATGTTTCATAATCATATCCTTCTATTTGAGATTCTATAATATCTTAAATAACTCAAGTTCATAATCAGCAAGAATGAGCTTAGCCTTCAATTTAATCACCATCAATCTCCATTTGCTAATCTTAATTTCACCTTCCTCTCTCTATCTCTTTACAATTCCTTCCACCATAGAGTGGCATGTCCTTTCCACTTAGTTTGTGTCAACCTCACTCTAAGTATATTTTAAATATCCTCTAACTCAAAGTAGTATTCTAATTCACCAATCTAATCAATCAGGTCTTCAGGATTCAAATTGCCTGAAAAGTTAAAAACCTCCATATTATGTTTTAGCCTTAACTAAGATCCAGATCTATCAAACTAACCAACTCTATTTCTCATAGGTCTATCCACATGATCAATTCTATCCTCACCACTTGATTTAGTAACCTTAAAGTCTACAACAACTTACTCATAACCATCTCTAGTTCTCGATGTCGAGGTACACCACCAATAACACTTATGATTTTAGTGATCATAATACTCTTCATCAATGTCATCTTAGATCTAAATTATAATTTAATTGTCTCTATTATTATCACTTCCATAGCATCATAAAGATATTCAATAACCCTAGGGTCAAATTGTCTCAGAGGCACCTTCCATGATCTTTGCAAACCCTCTGAAAAAAGTTAACTAGATCCAACCTTCACTTTGATACCACTTGACATAGTGCAAGGTGGGAGAATCTCCAAAGGAGATGTCTTAGGTCCCAATAAAAACCACACAATATAATATAAGTGACAACACAAAGATTGAGATCCACACAATACCAATTCCCATAGTAAGATTTTCACCCAATATGCCTTGTTGTAAGGCCTTTTGGGTTACAACCAAATACATCAACAATTACAATAAAAGTTTAGGAAGATCTTGCAAGATCCAACTATTAGCTAGCCCATATGCACATCCCCCTAGAGAACTCCAAGAAGAATCTAAATTTGTGCTTGCAAGCCAACAAGAAAACTTTTTGTTTCCCTAAGCTGCACTTAGTTACTAGCTTTTTTATACTTTTCTCCACTCAACTAGGTCTCCATGTTGAATGACAATGACTTTAGATTCCAAAAAACCATATACTTATACTAAACCAAGCCAAAAGTAAGCCTAGTCAAATTACCTTAATTCCATGCATGCATATTAATTAGACCCTCAAGCCACAAGTTTTCTTGGCTAAAAACATTAAATACATAACATAAATTAAATACTTAGGATAGGCCCCAAGTTTATAATGCATAAATAACTCATAAGACCACAAAAGAAAAGTTCATTTAAACATAGGCCCATGTGCCAACCAAATATCCAAATCCAAGATTACACACACCAAATCCCTCAAATAAAAGCTCATAAATATAATCTCAGAAGTCTGCTAGTAAATCAAGAAGCTATGACCAACAATCACCAAAATAGGTCCAACTACAAGACAATTAATCCAAAATATATGCTTACTTAGGAAAAGGTTTCCCAATATTCTTTGAACAAATCCCGAATCATGCAAATCATAATTCTACAATCTTGACAACAAAGATGCTATATATAGTATTGTTGGCTTTCCTGGATGCTCCTACATAAGCAACCCATAATTTTAGATGTTGTTGTTGACCTAAGAAAGTACAAACAACACTTGTTGAGTAACCATGAATTTTAAAAGGAAGCCCCTATTGTTAGCCAGGTACAAAGTTACAAAACCACACCAGTTGAAAATCACAGAGATAAAAATTCTATGTTTTCTTTTTTTGAAAAGGAGAAAGGAAAGAAAAAGGTGACTGGTATCACAATAAATGAGCCTATAAGGATAACAGGTTCTCAAGTGACTGTGTAAAATTTTGATATATAATTGGAGAAGAAAAGAAAAGAGAGAGAATATTTGGAGAAGGAATTGGAAAGAGTGGAAAATGTGGTTTTAATTTTAGAGATGAAAAGGAAGATTCATTTTATCACTAGCATCTTTAATGTCCAAAAAAACAAATTACTCCTAAAAGAGATATTCTCCTAGTTCAATCCCAAAAAATAGTTCTAATAAGTTTGTTACATTTGATATCTCTCCTTCATCTTTTCAAAAAGTGGATACTAATGTTGAGGTAGTTTAAAACACAAGTACATATAAAAAATCTAGCTCCAGTGGTAATAATGAGGTCGAGACACAAAGGAGACCAATCCAATTAGACAAATATAGTTAGTTGTGTTTTAATGGGATCCCTAGATATCCAAATACTATTATACAAGAATTGAGAAATAAATTGAAAAAAAATATATATGGAAAGAATGTTGTTACTTGTGAATATCATTTAAGGTGTTTCTTAGACTCGCTAAATGATTATGAAGTTGAGCATGAAGACATAGTTATGAAATTATTTGTTCAATCACTGACTGATGATGCAATGGTGTAGTTTAAGACATTGCATGAGGGATCTATATCCTCATGAAGAGAGTTGGAACATTTTTCCAAAGAGTAGTATGGTGATAAACCAAATGCTAGTTATATTTTGAATGAATTCAATAAATTAAAGAAGCTCCAAAATGAAGACCTACCCTAGAATTTAATGCTAGATTTCAGAAAGGGAATGTACAAATTATTTAAAGTTATGATAATTGATGAAAAGTTATGTCTTACCACTTATTTCAATTCTTTTGATGGTAATATGGGATACTTATTAAGAAATAAAGATCCAAGAGTGCATAGAGATGCCTTTAAGATTTCAATAAATATTTTGGACAATATGAGGATGTCTAGTAAGTTGGGGAATAAGAGGGATGGTTGTATATTATTTTAGAGTAAATAAAATAAGAAAGAAGATCACAAACCAAGAAAAAGGTAGAGAAGATGGATAAAATCCTTAATGTCATTAAAGATGTCAAAGTCCCTAAAAATAAAAATGACAAAGGCCCTCCCACAAATAAACCTCAATTCTAAAGTAATTATAGGAGGAAAAGTAGGCTTCAAAATTACCCCCACAATACCCAATAGAAGGATGGAAAATGTATTCTTCCTCCTCCAAAAAATAAAAATTATAAAGTCACCCATGATCCTTTGGAAATAGCCTCTATGACCATGACTTATTATTCAAAATGGTGCATGGTATGGTAGCTACCTCACTAATCAGAACACTATGTTGTTGCAAATTCTTTTTCTAATTCTTAGACCAAAAGTTATGGACAACCTGACCAAGAAGATAGTACTGATGGCATAAATTGTAACATGGTTGAATCATATTATGATGATGTATCTTATGATCTCAGATTCATTTTGACAATTGAGTGTCAACACACTTAAGTCATTCACTAAGATCATGCCAAACTAGTAATCCATATCAAGTATGATATGTATATACAATACTTTGCCGAGTTGTAATGAGTGTTGATTGACTCAAGTGTCGAGTAGACAATACACGTCGAGTGATTCAAGTGCTAAGTAGACAATACATGCTAAGTGATTCAAGTGCTGAGAAAATAGTGGATGTTGAGTGGTTCAAGTACCAAGTCAAAAATAGAATTACACCATCTGTTGAGCATTAGTAATTTCAAGTGCCAAGCATCATAGATTGGACATATTTATTTGTGATTGCACGAAAAAAAATGTAAACTATTTTTCAAAAGACCAAAGGATAGAATATGATCTTTTGAAGATAAGGACAAATCTATATATGGATTATATATGCAATTACATGTAGTCAATCAAAAAAGGGAAGGATTAAGTGGCAAAAATAATGAATCTTAGCCATAGATTCATACCTAACCCTAAGTCTTCTAGTCTTCTTAAGGAGGATGAAACCCTAAACTTCACAAAAATCATGTAAGGAATTGAAGGAGGAGAATAATGAAGTTTTAATGTGAAAAATAGAGCATTCATGGAGACCTAAAAGTCATAGAGAGTGAATTACCAAATTAGTTTGAGACAAAAAAAGGATAGAGGATACAACATTGACATACCAGATTAGAGAGGATCAAGAAGGATCTATATAGATTTCATCTCTAATCAGACAACCAGAGCTAATCACAAGATCCAAGCTAAAACATCTTAATAGGTGATTTTAGTTAAATCTCCTAGGTCGAGTAGTCCTAATAGACTATTGTAAATCCTTTAACAAGGTGACATTCCAAGTGATTGTTCTAAAGTCCTTTAGCCAAGCACACTTCTAATAGGGTATTGAAATCCTCTAACAAGGTTAGATTTAATAGTCTTTGTAAACCTTTAACAGGGAAGGCCTTTCATAGGGCAGATCATGTCTCATGGTCAAACCATTGTAACCTTAATTGGCTACACTTTATTGTTGCAGTATTGAAGAATTGTGGGTACCATCCCCACCCTAGTTTTACCTTCTCTTTGGAGGATTTTTGGGTAATCATATCAAGTGTCAAATGTGTGATTTCTTATGTGTTTACATGATTTAGATATATGTGTTTTACATGTCATTTCATGTTTATCTATTAAATGCATGAGATGCACTAGTGGTGAAAAGTTTTAGGGTTTCATGTTTTAACTATTGATTCACAACCCCCCCACCCCCCAATGTTACAGGAAAGATCTTGAAATGGAAGTCTAAAATTTAGGAAAGACCATTAAACATCTCATACTATATCAACTAAATGCGGCCAAAGATGTTTGAAGAGTTCCCTGAAGAGATGGAAAGAGATTGCTATAGCAGAAAATGACACACAATACAAGGAGATTGACACCACAAAGCTATTTTAGGATGGTAATTCCAATGAATTCAATGCAAAAATTTTAAACCTAATGGAAAAGAATAGATCAAAAGCTAAAGAGATCAAAAATCTCAAGTTGGAGAAGGAATCACAAGCTATACTATAGTGTGAGGTGACTGAACAAAAGAAGAAAGCTATAGAAGATAAGGCCATGATTGAACAAGACAAAATAATTTTGGCAAATAGATTGGAAGAAAAGTCAACAAAGCTATCAAGGATCTCAAACATGCAATTGGATAACTTAATCCAAATGATGAATGGTCATCAAGAGTTGAATGTCAAGGACATTGAACTAACCACATTGAAGTTGCAAAATGAACAACTGTAGAATGACCTAAAAAGAGAAAAGAAATTTTCTTAAAGTTTAAAAAATCCAAATGAAACCATCAAGTACTTTGAGAAACTACTAAAATCCCATAGATCCAAAAGAGATACATCATGACTAGGCTACACAAGCACTAAAGAAGGATAATCATCCAAAGCTACTAAGGAAAGGAACAATAAACGTAAGAACTACAAACCTACTTGTCATCATTGTGGTAAGAAAGGACATATAGCTAATGTGTGTAGGAAAAAGAATAAAAATGGGAATCCTAAGCCTAAGAACATGACTCATTTCCACAAGTGCAACAAACAAGGTCATCAGGCACATGAATGTAGAACCAAAACTATGCATGCATCAAAATTTGAAGGACAATGCTACAATTGTTAGAATTATGGACATAGAACCTTTAAATGTAGATCCAAGTCCACATGATCATTAAGAAGCTATGAAAACACCTATAACTAGGATTAAAATACAAAAAATAGTTGTCACTCTTGTCAAGAATATGGACATGTACCTGAAAACTGCATTAGGACTCACTTTAGTGGTTACTACAAGAGATGGTTGAGTCAAACCACATTTTTCAGCTGTCACAAGACTAATCACATCAGTAAGCATTGTCCAACTAGGTCTATGGCACCAAGTTGTGAATTTGATAAAGGTAAAGGGAAGGCAGATGTTGAACACATTAGGAATGAGATGAAAAAGACATGGAAGAAGAAGGATGCTGAAAATGCATCAAATGGAGAAGGGATCGGTCACTTATCAAATTGAGCAAACAAGAGATTGTGTTTTTGTATTTGAGTAAATATGAAAATCAAATCCATAAGACCTCGAATCACCTACATGTAGAAAACCTATCACAAAGAAGAAAAAGAGAAGAAGAGGCAAGGGTTTTATTTGAAAAATAAGAAAATTGTATTCTCAGATAAAATGTAAATTACTATACAATATTATGTGAATTTACAATGAGAGAGCTTGAATATAAAGGCCTCTAGAAAGCTTGTAGAACAAGCTTAGAAAGTTCTAGGAGATAAGAATGACAACTAAGCATACGTCTACAAAAGGTGGGATATCCTTGATCAAAGTTAGAGGATAAGTATGACGTAGATAGGAACAAACTCTTGTGTTGTTAAAAACTCCTGGACTACAACTAATAAATAAATGCATTTAACTAAGTAAATTTAAGTAAAAGAATAAATAATTAATAAATAATTATTTACTCTAACACCTCCCCTTAAGTGCAACTTAGTGGAATTACTTAATCTCACAAGTAAAATGAAATGCAGAATGGGCCTTGGCAACAAGGCCATTTTAGGTACCCATGTACAATGCAAAGAAATGCAAACTCTAAAAATGGGGATAGAGGGAAAACCTCACGGGAAAAATGCTCCCCTAAAAAGAGGTAAGTACAAACATGCTAAATAAATGAAGGAAGAAAGGAAGGAAGGCCTCAACAAGACCCCCCAAAAACAACTTCCACCAAAAATGTTTCAAGAGACTCTTTCAAAACCATAAGTACAAGCAGCCCTCCCATGATAGATAGAAAAGATGCCAAAGCCCCCCAAGAATAATGAAGCCCTTGAAGAAAGAATCGAACCAATTAAACTCCAATGCAGAGTAAACAAGGGAACAAAATAAGGGAACCCCAGAATGAGAGGGAAAACTAGAAGGCCTACTTGATGCTCAAAAGAGAAAATATGAGGATCATGAAAGGAAATCCCCAAGGTAGGTGTGATGATATTGGCATGAATATCCACTATAGAATCTGCAATAGTTTCACTTGGAGGCTCAATGAATTGAATTAAAGGATGAAGCAGAGTAGAAGAAGAATCTTACTGAAGAGAAAAGACCTCAACTAGATGTGATGTGGTAGTCAAAATAGGGATCTTAGGAACAATACAAAGGTTCAAGTATCGTAACTACACCACATGATGCTCTCACGAAAGAGAAGAAGTATGCTCTAACAACAAAGATTATGGACCAAAGTTTGAGAAGGTGTAGAGATGAATGGAAGGATCAACTACCTCTATAGTAATAAGACCTCTTGTTGCATGATCCTGAATGAAGACTGAATTAGTAGTGAACACAACTGTCTTCCTTGATCCACTATGTGTAATCTAAGAAATCAAGAGAAGGTTTGTAGATATAGATGGAACATACAATACATCATTAAATATACCATCTTGGATGCAAATTTAACCTTTCCCATACATTGGTAGGGTAGTGTTATTCCCCATGAGAATATGAGGAATGGGAGAAGACTCAATAGTGGAGAAGAAACCTTGAGAAGACATCATATGGTGAGAAGCACCTAAATCTAGTATCCAAGGGACTTGTGAAGGGGATGCAATGGAAACCTTTAATAGATGACCCTTTCTAAGATATGGTGTAGATGTTAAAGAGGTGGAAGAAGCCTAAAAGGAAGACCCTTGTAAGGTAGAAAAGGATGGAGAGGAAACAATGCTCTTTTGAAGGAGAGCTTGCAAATTGGAAATCTATTTGTCATAGCCATCAAATCTCTTCTGGAAACAACATGACTCATCATGAAATCCTTTCTAACAATAGGAATAGGTAGGAGACTCAATCTTCCTTTTCTCCTTCTTCTTAGAAGAAGAGGATGTACCAGTACTATGCTAAGATGAGGAATCAAATATCTACTTTGGCTTCTACTCCTATGTATCCTTGGCAAGCAATGCTTGTGACTGTGAACCTATAAGTGAATCCATCTGAGTGATCTTGGACTATTCCTATGTCAACTATTCACAAAATATCTCAAAAGAAGGCATATGATGTCTGGTACCCAAGGCATCCATAGTGGAGTAGAAAGTGAAAGAAAATATCTGATATTATCCTCGCAACTTTGAGAGTATCAAAAAGATACACTCATCATCTATTTTATTTTTCCCACATCTCTGCAAAATTACATGTAGATATTTGAACTTCTTCAGGAAGTATTCAATGGTGAGAAATCTATCAGGTGTTAAAGAGGTCAAATCTACATCAAGCTAAAGTGCCCAAAACTAATTCACTATGCCAAAAAAAGACTAGAATTTCATCCAAATATCCCGTAGAGTGGTCAAACCATCAAAATGAAACAAAAGACTATCTAAGATGTTCAGTGCAATCAATCCCATGGCCTCATCCATTTTATTCCTATGCTAAAGAACCTCAAAGTGTTGCATTAGAATAGGTTGGTTCTCATCTAGACATGGCCATACGCCTCTTGACATGACAAGCCTTGTCATTTGTGCCTTCTAGGTGTAATAGTTGTGTGGCATTAGTTGGGTCACAGAAGGATCTGACATTGAGAGAAGAAGATGGAAGCAGAAGGGTATATTCTGAAGTAAATTGTAGGAAAGAAAATGTTCCCTCCCACAATGTATAAAGATATCCCTCAAATACCAAAGAAACAACTATAGAAAGCACAAGAACTAAGAAAAGAACCTAGATTCTAGATGCAAAGAGGGAGGAAAATAAAGGCTCTACTTCAACACCAAAAATAGGAGCTCAATATTACTCCAAACTAATTCTAGATCTAGAAATTAGATAATAAATCATACACTTTTAAAAAATATATAGCATGGAAAAATGTGTCCATATGAGCCCGAATGAAGCTTTTGAAGGTGCAAAAACTAGGATTTTTGAGTTGTAGAAAAATTTAGGAATAAAGATGTCAAACTTCCTATACCAATGTGTAGATCAAGAAATTATATCCCAAAACAAAAAACTTGCTCAAAAAAATGAGTCTGTATGAGGGAGATATCGCTATTTGAAAATCACCTTTGTAGTCATTTTTTCTGATTCATAGTTGTCACACCGCTAAAAATTAAAGAAAAAAGAAAAAAAAAATGTTAGATTTGTTATGTCAAACCCCCTTTCTCCTTTTTCTCCAAATACTGAGAAAGCTACAATAGATATGACTCTAATACCATGTTGGATTTGAGCAAATACACAAATCAAATCCACAAGCCATCAAATCACCTACACGTAAAAACTTGTCACAAAGAAGAAAAAGACAAGAAGAGATAAGGGTTTGGTCTGAAAATAAGAAAATTGTATTCTTAGATCAAATGTAAATTACTATACAATATGATGTCAATTTACAATGAGAAAGCTTGAATATAAGGGCCTCTACGAAGCTTGTAGAACAAGCTTAGAAAGTGCTAGGAGATAAGAATGAAAACCAAGCATACATCCACAAAAGGTGAGATATATTTGATCAAAGTGAGAGGATAAGTATGATTTAGATAGGAACAAACTCCTATGTTGTTAACAACTCCTAGACTACAACTAATAAATAAATGCATTTAACCAAGTAAACTTAAGTGAAAGAATAAATAATTAATAAATAATTATTTAATCTAACATGTGGGACTAATACTTAAAGTGTTGCATTATACATCAGTTCCAAAAGAGATTAGCACTAAAAATAGTACATTAGCACAAATTAAGATGCAAGAAGTTGTGGAAAGTTCAAGGTTAAATCTTTGTGTTTTCATGTTATTGTCAAGCATGAAAAGTCTTCTGTATATGCCGAGTAAGATACTAGTGAGTGTTGAACTACTAGTCAAAGATAGTTAAAGCTAATTCTGTAGCAACTATCGAGTGGGAGAAGTCTCTATAGATGCCAAATGGAATAGAAATTGTGTTGATGCTGAGTTTACAACTATACAAGTACCAAGCACTAAATGTGAAGTTTTGAGGGTATAAGGTCAATTTTTACCTTTTTTTTTTCATTGCAAATTCAAGCGAGAGAAAATAGAGCAAAGAGATGATTCAAAATGCAATTTGAAGCATTTGCAAAGATCCTAGAAATGATCAAGCACTAGTTCATCAAAATTTTGAGGTATTCTTGATAAGTTGAGTTATGCAATTTAAAATTTGTAAAACCCTAGTTTGATATAATGGCTTCCATTTCAAAGGAGAAAGAAGTTTTTGGTGTCCAATTAGTCAATGGTGAAGTCAAACAACAAAATTTTGAAGCCATCCCTAACATTACCTATACAAATGACTCGTCAAGAGCGTTATCCATGATTCTAGCCCAAGGTCATAATGGTCCAAGACATGAGAAGATGCTACAACTACAAAGTGGGAGGCATAAGTGACATGGAAATAAGGAAATATTATGATAAGTTGTGTGAAAATGGTCTCTTGAAGGAAGAATTTAAGGTTGTGGAGAGAAATGATTTAACCCATACCCTAGATTTTCCCACAGTTTTCAAAAAAAATAAGATAAAAATAGTGTTAAGTAGGATACATGATGGATGTGTATGGTTTGAAGGAGGACCAATAAATATTTCAAAGAGAATTGTTCATAGGGTGATTGGTTATCCAACCCTAGATTGGCCAAAGTCCCTACAAAGAGACTCAAAGGAGGCAATTTAGAAGAACACAAGTGCAAAATGGAATAAGCGCGGAATGACAATAGATACTATCACTGATCCACTACTTGGTTTTTTTGTTAGGGTTATTTCTCATAAATTTTATCAATCAAGTAGTTTAAGTAGTGTGCCTTGCATTACAGTTGATGTTGGATATAAAATTGTTAAGAAAGATCATACTTATGATCTTACATAACTTCAATTACAATAGATAAATGAAAACCTAGGTGCCATTAGGAAGAAAAAAGGTGCACAATGTAAATTTGGATCAATACTTGTGATCATATTTTTCTATGTATATAATGAATTTCCATCCTTTAGAAAAATAGGTTGGAAGACCAACATATTAGTGGCTATGCAAATCAATGAATATATTGAGTAGATGGGTGAGAACTTTGAAACAATTATGACAAGCTACTTTGGAAACTTCAAGAATTATATGAAGAAAAGGTTGAGGATACCTATCTCCTTAGTTGAACAATACTAAAATGAAATATATTTTCTTGGGGATATTTATTACACATACATTCAAGCAGCAGTAACTAGGGTAAGATGGTTAAGAACCCTAGGCTATGAAATATATATTGATGAAGCCTTACCTACCATTACTGCACTTTTGGTAGAGGAGATACATAAAAGTACTAAAATATTTGGTAATTATGATGTAATGAAATCCAAAGTTGAAATGGAGTTGAAGACAACCTCCACATTGAAAAAGAAAGATAAACTGGTAAAGAAAATAAAGGCCCAATTTGGTGAAGAAGAAGAAGATGATGAAGAGGATGAAGAGGATGAAGAGGAAGAACAAGAACAAGCCAAAGAACCTCTTGCTTTGACCCAAGGCATGGGTGAAGACATTGAAGAATATTGTGTTAAGGAAGTAGAGTAAGCACTAGAATAGGCAGAATCAAAGAAGAGAAAGACCAAAGCTTAGCTTGTAGCAAAGAAAAAGGATAAAAAGATAACAAACCGAAGCCAAACAAAGCCTTTAGCACCAACAATCAGGGAAAACACAAGGACTACTACACAAAAGGCCAAAGATCAAGCCAAAGAAAAGGCTAAGGATACTAAAAAATAAAGGCTAGAGTAGAAAAAGAAAAGGAGAAAATGCATTCCATAACTAGAGATTGATGATGAAATAACAAAATCTGAAGATACAAGCCAGTTCAGAGTGGCAAGTCATCCACCAAAATCTAATCTTGAGAATCTCTATGAGAATGTTAGAAACAATGTAGACTTATCTAATTTGAAAAATATTGATTTCGGAAAACTTAGTAGAGGAGAAAAATATTTTTTTGAGGAAGCAATATAAGCAATGATGTCTATATTTGGGAACACTCCACTTGAAATAGATTATACAATGCCTAAGGACTTGCATAATATTGTTGAAAATAACTGGCATTATTTTTTAAATCTTGACAAACAAATTAGAGAATCCACACTAGCCCAAGTGATGCTAGATTTGACAAGAGGACAAATTGTCAAAGTAAACAAGCAATATGGTAGAAGGTTTGCTCCGAAAAATAGGGTATTTACTATCCTTTAGAACAATATTGAAGATATTGTCAAGAAATCCACCAAAATGTGGAAATTCATCTATGGGTTGACAATTGTCAATGAAGGAGAGGAAGATCCCTTTGAGGGAAGAAATAATGATGATGACAACAATGATAAGGAGAAATAATATGCAAGAAAGGATACTAATGTGGAGGAGACACAGAAACAAAAATATGACATGGTTATAGCTAAAGAGTAGTGGGAAGAATAAAGTGTGAAAGACACACAAATGCCTAGCATGAGCCTCCACATGACGCAAGAATGCTTGGAAAAATTATAGCTATTAAGGATGCTTCTGATAATTTAGCTCAGAACACCAATACTTTAACTATAGAAGATCTCAAGAAGATTCTTGACCAATCCATACTACAAGCTAGATTGTGTGAGAGTCTAGTATTGATCATTGTTAATGAACTTCATAAGGTAGTAGCTGATATTATAGGGGATAAGATGAGCACACAAGAACCAACTTCTTCCATCCCTTTAGCTACTAGTGCTCAACCTTCAACACAAACATTAGTAGACACATTCACAAAAGTTGACACAACTAATAAAGTTGATTTGGTTAAACAAGAACATAATACAAGAGAAGAGGGAAAGGAAACCACAATAGAGAAAATAGAAAAAAAAGATACTTCTATAACTATAGTACAAAAACTAGGTGCAAGTCAAATCATTATGATTGATGGAAGTAGATCTGAAGAAATTAAGGACATTCAAAAGGAGAAGGAGCAAGAGGCCACTCAAGCATTGGTAAAATTACCAACATCTGGAACTCCTACAAAAGTCCTTTAGGAGCCAAGCATTGAAGCTATACCCTTGCAAATATCAGCACCAAGTTCAAGTTCCTCCAAGGTTGCTAAGGTAATTTTCTATGGAGATGTAACTCTAGATGAAGAAATATTGGTACCTAAATATGATTATGCAACCATAACATTAGAATAGATAGTAATAATGCAACAAGCCTTGGAAAAGAATAAAAATCAAGAAATACTCAAAAAGGAGTATAGACAGAGGCAAGCATTATGAGAAATCAAAGACATCTTCTTAGATGCATTTAACTTGCGAACACCTAAAAAATCAAAGCCACTATTGGAACAATTATCTAAAATTGTGGAACAAGTGAAAAATGAAGACCAAGACACTAATGAAAAAATTTTGGAATGGTTTGAAAGGAAATTTCAAGGGAGATAAAATGAAAAGATATTCGGTGACATAGCACTATATCAAGTTGAATTGGCTACAAAAAATGAGAAATTGAAGAAGGTACTTGAGAACATATTCTCATTGTACACTAACTATGTGATCCCACACTTTTCACACAAGAAAAAAGCCATAGAATTTGGAGTCTGGAGAGAAATTTTAAAGTTTGAGTTATGCAATTACCTCAAAACCTAGCTCAGAGTAAGAAGCATTTTCACTCATTTCTTCAATCACAGAGTCAACTAGCTATGTTAATAGTAGAAGAGGCTAATATAGGAGCCAAGTTGATTAATATCCAAGCTCCCTTACACCTCATATAGAGATACTCCAAAGAACTAGATTGTAGAAACATTGTTGAAGTAAGATCCTAATCTTTCTACGTCAAATGGACTAGTTCACCTTGCAACAAAAATAGCAATCCAAATAAAGTCACTATATGTTGCATGTGACAATTGGGATGCTGCTTTGAAAATAATTATGGAGGTCCACAAATCCTTTTTGGACAGATACACCATAAGTGTATAGATCCTTTGACATAAGTGTCAAAAAGGGGGAGATAAGTAAGCAAGGGGAAGATAATAAAAGAATAGAAAGGAGGAGATAGAAGTCAATAAAAATGGGGAGATAAGCAAAGGGAAAATAAATCAAAGAGGAAGCAAATAGAACAAAGAGCAACACAACATATTAGATAAAGAGTATCAACACATTGAAGATAAAGATATCAGTAAGAGACAAATCTACTTAGAATAAAGAACTAATTTTTAATATAGATCAGACACATTAACTCGGGGGGGTTATAAATTATGTTGAGGTATATTTTCTATTAAAAAATTTTGAAAATTTTATAGTTTTGTATATAAGTTGAGTTGTGAATATATTATACTCGAGAAGGTTAGATTCATTACGTAAAGTTAAGTGTTTTTGACACTCATGTCAAAGGGGGAGAATGTTGATCTCAGATTAGTTTTAACAATTGAGTGTCAACACACTTGAGTCATTCACTATGATCATGTCAAACTAGTAATGCGTGCTAAGTATGATATGTATAGACAAGACTGTGTTGAGTTGCAATGAGTGTTGATTCACTCAAGTGCTGAGCAAACAATACATGCTAAAAGATTCAAGTACCGAGGAAATAGTAGATGCCGAGTATTTCAGGTGTTGAGTGAAAAATAGAATTATAGTATGTGTCGAGCATCAGTAACTTCAAGTGCTGAACATTACAAATTCAACATATTTTTTTGTGATTTTATAAACAACTAGGTAAACCATTTTTTAGTCAACCAAAGGATAGAATATGATCTTCTGAAGATAAGGAAAAATTTATATATAGATGTCCTATGCAATTACATGCAATCAATTAGAAAAAGGGAAGGATTATGTGGCATAAAGGATGAATCTTAGCCATAGATTCATACCTAACCCTAAGTCTTCTCATCTTCTTAAGGAGGATGAAACCCTAAACTTCATAACAATTGTGTAAGGAATTAAACGAGGAGAATAGTGAAGTTTTCATTCAAGAAATAGTATATTTATGGAGACTTAGAAGTCATAGAGAGTGAATTATAGAATCAGTTTGAGAAGAAAAAAGGATAGAGGATACAACATCAACATACTAGATCAGAGAGGATCAAGAAGTACACTATACAAATTTTATCTTTAATCAAGCAACCAGAGCCAATCACAAGATCTAAGCTGAAACATCCTAACAGGTGATTTTAGTTAAATCTTCTAGGCGGAGTAGTCCTAAAAGACTATTGTAAATCCTTTAACAGGGTGGCATTCCAAGTGAATGTTTTGAAGCCCTTTAGCTAGGCACACTATTAATAGAGTGTTGAAATCCTATAATAAGGTGGGACATAATAGTCCCTATAAGCCTTCATTAGGGCAAGCCTTTCATAGGGAAAATCATGTTTCATGGTCAAACCATTGTAACCTTAATTGGATACACTTTGTTGTTGTAGTAGTAAAGAATTGTGGGTATCATCCCCACCCTAGTTTTACATTCTCTTTGGAAGGCTTCTGGATAAACATATTAGGTGTCAAATGTGTGACTACTTATGTGTTTACATGATTTAGATGTATTTGTTTTAAATGTTATTTTATTATTATCTATTGAATGCATGAGATGGATTAGTGGTGAAAAGTTTTATGGGTTCATGTTTTAACTAGATTCACCCCCTAGAGAAGTTTACTTTTCCTATTTGTAATTCCAATAGCATCTAATTGTGAGGATATTAATAATGATGTGAATGTCAAGAAATAAATTCATGATGCTATACATCAATAAGTCTTCTCAGGTGAAGATGAAGTGAATGATGTAACTTGAAATATGATTTCCTGAAAGGATGTAGTAGTTTTGAGAAGACCTACTAAACAGGAGATCAATGAGATCATTGCTAACATGGTTGTATAGGTGCAAAAAAGAGGTATTGTATCTAGAAATGATGGGGGTAAAGTGACTAGTATTTTTGTTAAGAAAATAGATCCTATAGAGCATAAAATAAATAAATCAAAAGATGGTTATGACATCAGGATCAAGAATGTGAGAAAGAAATTGGATCCCAAGAAAGAAGATATTTCAAAGATTCACAAGACTCAAAACAAGGATGGGAAGAAAGAAGAAAATTCATTTGATGCTACTGATAATAAAGAGAAGAAAATCATGGTGTTACTATTATGTTTGAGAAACACAAGGAGATAAAAAATATGCAAATAGAAACTCCTCCCATACCTCCTATTGATATGTTTTCTATGTTATCATAGATTATAGTATAGATTCCACTCTCAAAAAATTTAAGAATCCTAGAAAATAAGGATAAAGCCTTGATGTGTGTTGTGAATGTTAGAGAGAATGTTGACCTAGATTGTAAATGAAGTGATTCATTTAAGGGAAAGAGAGAACCAATAGAAATGGAGGGTGTTGTGTCTTGAATCCTGCCTATATACTTGGATGATTCAATAAATCAATTATTAGGAAATATTGAACCTTTTTTCTTAACCATTATTGTAAATGGAAAGACATTAAAAAATAGTATCATAGACTCTGGTGAATCAAATATAGTAAAATTTTGTTTGAGGTTACGAATAAATTAGGATTAAAAATAGACACTAGTTAATGTAGCTATTGTGCTATGGAGAAAATAGACGTTATTGTCATAGGAACAATAAGTGCACTATCTTTTAGACTATTTTCCTATCCTAACAAAGAATCAACAATTAGTGTCTTAGTTATGGACATTACACCACAATATGGTATGCTACTATCTAGGAAGTCAAGTGTAACAATGGTTGGAAGCCTACAATGTGATTTGTCCCACGAAACACTATAAATTGATGAAAAGTTGGTTAAAATCAATAGAGAACCAAAGAGTATTTAAATGATTGAACCAAATGTTGATGATGAGATAATATGTTTTGTGGACACTAATATGAACTCACATAGAGATTATGTCTTTGTTTTGGAGAAAGAATATGCTAAATCAGTTATTGTACTAGAAATTGAGATTTAATTAGACAAAGGGGATTTGTTGACCATTTATTTTCATTATGCATGATACAAGGATGGATATGGAGTAGGTATTCTTTTGATATTTCTTGATGGAATTACTTATAAAGTTTATTTAACTTTGAGTTTTCCATGCACCAATAATGTTGAAAAGTATGAAGATTTGTTACTAGTTTTAAGATTAATATATAAGCATGAAATTAAATGTTTGCATGTAATTGGAGACTCTAAATTGGTCATATCTTAAGTTAAAAAAAAATTATGTTTTCATACATATACGATCATAGTGTACCAAAAATTAGTGATGTAAAAAATATGTAGTTTTGAAGTGTCTAAAAGAATTTCAAAATATGCCTTGACTTTTTTCCCACCCATCCTGACACCAAACCAAAAATGCAATACCATTCCTCATTGGCTATCCAATTTGAGAATGGGTACTAGATTTGAAAATAGGTATCTAATTTGAGAATGGACCATATCCAATTTGAAAATGGGTACCCAATTTTATAATAGGCACCCAATCTACGTGCCCAAATCATGGAAAAAAATTCAAATGTAAAGGGAGTGGGGACATATTTTTAAGATAAATATTGATTTTTATCTATCAAACTCAAAGGTGGGACTATTGTTTAAGTTATATCAGGTCCTAGTATAATATAGCTATAGCATAATGGGGTGGAAAATTATTATATATAGTTACTAATATTTATTATATATTATTATTTATTAGATAATTATTATATATATTGTTAGTACTTTTATATATTATTATGATATTATATACCATATATATTATTATTATATATTATATATATTAGTAACCTAAGTGATAAAGTATATGATGGTGAATGTCCTTAGGGGTCCCCCTAGGGAAATACATGTGTTCCAATGAGTCCAAATGGGTCATGGGATAAAATATGACCCCTTTCAACCCATTATACAACAACATATCTTCCTAGGGGTCATAGGATTCCTAGGGACATACACCTTGTGTTTCAATGAGTACAAAGGGGTTATAGGGTATCTTATGACCTCTTTCAACCTATTACATGATAACTTATGTTCTTAGGGATCCTAGGACCCTTATAGACTTACACCTTGTGTTCCAATGGGTCAAAAGGAGTCATAGAGTATCTTATGACCCTCAATATACATTGACCCCTAGGAATGTATGTTATCATGTAATGGGTCGAAATAGTCATAGGATACTCTATTACCCCTTTTCACCCATTGGAACACAACATGTATGACCCTAGGTTGTGAGGATCCATGGGAACATATATTATAATGTAATAGGTCAAAAGGGGTCAAAATATTTTGACCCATTAGAACACAACACACATGATTATAAGGGTCCTAGGACCACTAGCAACATATGTTCTTGTGTAATGTGTCAAAAGGGGTCATAAGATACCCTATGAAACCTTTGTTCCATTGAAATATAAGAGGTGTGTCCCTAGGGGTCCTAGGTACCCTAGTAACATATCCTTTCATGTAATGGGTCCAAAGGGGTCATCGGATACCGTATGTCCCCTTTCTACCTATTAGGAACATAAGTTATCATGTATTTGACTAAAATGGGTCATAGGTTATCCTATGACACCTTTCAACCCATCTCAACACAACATATTTGTCCCTAGGGATCTTAAGACCCACAAGAACATATTTTTTAATGCAATTGGTTGAAAGGGTTGGTAAGATATCCTCTAACACCATTTAACCTATTAGAAGACAACATGTATGTCCTTAAGGGTCCTAGGAACCCTATAAACATATTTTGTCATGTAATGGGTCAAAATGCATCATGGCATAACCTATGACCCATTTATACCAATTTGAACATAACATGCATGTCCCTAGGGGACCTATTATCATCTAATGGGTTGAAAGGGGTCATAGAGTATCCTATGACCTGTTTTGACCCATTGCAACACATGGGGCATGTCCCTAGGTACATACATCATGTGTTTGAATGAGTCAAAAGGGGTCACAAGGTTCCCTATGACCCCTTTTCACCAATTACATGAAAAAATATGTTCATAGGTGTCCTAAGACCCCTCACAACATGTATTTTGTGTTCACATTAGTAGAAAGGGTCATAGGGCATGCTATGACACATTTTGACCTATTACATGACAAATATGTTCATAGGGTTCCTAGGACCCTTAGGGACATACATGTTGTGTTCTAATGGGTCAGATGGGGTTAAATGATATCATATGACCCTTTACAACCCATTACATGACAAAATATGTTCTTGTGAATCCTAAGACCCCTCAGTACAAAAATAATTTGTTGAAATGGATTGAAAAGTGTCATGGGTTATCCTATGACCCCTTTTGACCCACATAAATGATTACAATATGTTCCTAGGGGTCTTATTTTTCATCAAATATGTTAAAATGGTTCATAAGTTATTATATGACCCCTTTCAGCCTATTCAAGCAAATAAATTGGGTCCCTATAGGTGCTAGGACCCCCAGAGACATATATTGTCATGAAATGTATTGGAAGGGGATATAAATTATCTTATGACATCTTTCAACCCATTGTAACAAATGAATTAGGCCCCTAGAGGCCCTAGGACCCCTAAAGACATGATATCATGAAATGTGTTGAAAGCTTTAATAACTTATCTTATGACCCCGTTCAACCCATTTGAACAAATTTGATAGGTTCTTATGGGACCTAGGACCTATAAGGACATATGTTAGAATAAAATGCATCAAAATTTTCCATAGGTTAACATATGACCCTTTAAAAAATTTCAACCCATTCAAATAAATAAAATAGGTCATAGGGATCCTAGGAACCCTAAAGACATAAGCTATCATGAGATGTGTCGAAAGAGGTCATAGAGTACTTTCACCTCATTTGAATACATGATATTTATTCGTAGGGGTCCTAGGATGCTTAGGAACATATATTATCACTTAATGGGTCAAAAGGGGTCATAGGTTACCCTATATGATGCCTTTCAACCCATTTGAACACATGATTTATGTCCCTAGGGGTCATGGGGTACTCTATGACCTCTTTCAATTCATTTTAACAAATGATATATTTTCGTAAGGGTTATAGGACCCCTATTAACATATTTTATCATTTAATGAGTTAGAAAGGGTCATAGGGAGCCTTGTGACCCCCTTTGAAAAATTCACACACATGATGTATGTCCTTAGGAGTTCTAGCACCCCCAGGGTAGGACCCCTAGGGACATACACAATGTGTTGAAATGGGAAAAAAGGTGTCATACGATACTCTATGACCCCTTTCAACCCATTACATGACAAAATATGTTAATAGTGGTCTTAAGACCCCTAGGGACATGCATATTCTGTTTGAATTTGTAGAACGAGGTCATAAGGCATGCCATGACACATCTTGACAAATTACATGAAAAAATATATTCATAGGGTTCATAGGACCCCTAAGGACATACATGTTATATCCAATTGGGTCAAATGGGATTAATGGATATCCTATGATCCTTTTCAACCCATTACATGACAATATATGTTCTTGTGGGTCACAAGACCCCAAGGGACAAATATGTTGTGTTTAAATGGATTGAAAGAGGTCTTAAAATAACCTATGACTCTTTTTAGTCAAATACATGTTGACTTTTCTTCCTAGGGTTCATAAGGGCCCTAGGGACATATGTATTGTGTTCCAATGGGAAGAAAGGGGTCATAGGGTATCCTATGATCCCTATGGACCCATTACATGAAAACATATGTTCCAAGAGTTCCTAGGACCCTTGGGGACATACCTCTTATATTCCAATGGGTAGAAATTGGTCATATGGTATCCTATGACACTTTTCAACATATTACACAAGAACATATGTTCCTAGGGGTCAAAAGACCTTTATCATCATATGTGTTTTGTTCCAATTTGTCAAAATTAAATGACCCCTTTCAAGTGATTACATGATAACATATGCACCCATAGGGACCTATTTTATTTATTTCAATGGGTCAAAAGGGGTCATAAGATAACCCACAACCTTGTTTGATAGATTTCATTATAACTTAGGACCCCAGGACCCCTAGGGACATATTATAACCTATGACTCCTTTTAATACATTTCATGACAACACATATCCATAGGAGTCTTAGGACCCTAGGGACCTATTTTACTTGTTCCAAATGGGTTGAATAACCCATTTCAATACATTTTATGATGACATATAACTAGGACCCCTAGAGACATTATAATTGTTCATATGAGTTGAAAGGGCTTATAGAGTACTCTAGGACCTCTTTTGAACCATACAATGAGAACATATGTTCCTATTACACTTGGGACCCTTGGTAAAATATATCATGTCTTCAAATGAGCCAAAAGGGGTTATAGAGTACTCTAGGACCCCTTTTGACCCATTATATGACAACATATGTTCATGGGGTACTAGAATTCCAAAGGACATACATGATGTGTTTGAATGGATAGAAAAGGGGTCATAGGATACACTATGAGCCCTCTCAACCTATTATATGACAATATATGTTCTTAAGATTCCTAGGACCCCTAGTGACATACATCATGTGTTTGAATGGGTTGAATGAGGTCATCAGGTGCCTTATGACCCCTTTTAACCCATTACATGAGAGCATATGTTAGTAAGGGTCATAGGACCCCTTAGAACATATATCATGTGTTTGAATGAGTTGAAAGGGGTCAAGGAGAACCCTATAGCCCATTTTGACTAATTATATGGCAACATATATTCCTAGGGCTCCTAATACCCCTAGGGAAATACATTGTGTGTTTCAATTAGTTGAATTAGGTTATAGGGTGCCCTATGACCATTTGTGACCCATCAAATGAGAACATATGTTCCTAGGGGTCCCAAGATCAGTAGGAACATATATTGTATTTTTAAATGAGTGAAAAAGGGCCATATAGTACCCTAGCACCCCTTTCGACTGATTATATGACATCACATATTACCCCTAGGGACATACATCATGTGTTTGAATGGATCCAAAGGTGTCATATGGTATGATTTAGCCCCTCTCAACCCATTCTATGGAAATATATATAAGAATCCTAGGGACATACATCATGTCTTTAAATAGGTTGAATAGGGTTATGCAGTTCCATGTGACCCTTTTTGACATATTAAATGAGAGCTTATGTTCCTTAGAGTATATTTCATGTGTTCAAATGAGTCAAAAAGGGTCATAGAGTACCCTATAAACTATTTCAACCCATTATATGATAACATATGTTTATAACGGTCCTATGACCCCTAGGGACATACATTATGTATTTGAATAGGTCAAAATGGGTCATATGGTATGTTGTGATACCTTTTGACCCAGTAAATGATAACATATGTCCCTAGGGTTTCTAGGATGTTAAGGAACATATACCATGTGTTTAAATGAGTTGAAAGGGGACATAAAGTACCTTTTGATGCCTTCCAACCCACTCTATGACAAAATATGTCCATAGGTGTACTAGGACCCCTAAGGACATACATCATGTATTTGAATAGATTCATAGAGCTCATAAGGTAGTCTATGACCCAATTTGACCCATTATATAACAACACATGTTACTATGGGTACTAAGACCCTTAAGGACATACATCATGTGTTTGAATGGATCAAAATGGGTCATAGGCTACATTGTGACCCTTGTCAACCCATTATATGACAATGTATCCTCCTAGGGGTTCTAGGATCCCTAGGGATGTACATCATGTGTTTGAATGTGTTTAATGTGGTCATAGGATGCATTATGACCCCTTCTAACCCATCAAATGATATCATATGTTACTAGGGTTCATAGGACCCCTAACATAAATAATGTGTTCGAATGAGTTGAAAGGGGTCATAGAATACCCTATGATCCCTTTCAATGCATTTTGTGTTAATATATGTTCCTTGGGGTACTAGGACCCCTAGTGACATATAAAATGTGGTTGAACTGATCTAATCAGGTCATAGGGTGCCCTATGACCCCTTTTGACCCATTAAATGAGAACATATTTTCCTAAGGGTATTAACAACCCTTCAAACATATATTTGTTGGATACAATTGTCCAATTGTGTGTTGTCTTTGATTTTACCCAAATGTCATATCAGTTAATAGTTAGTGTCTACCAAGTTTAGTTGGTAAACAAAACAATTCTCAGTGTCTACTAAGCTTAGTTGGTCAGGAAATCAAATTTAAGAGTCTACCAAGCATTCCTAGAAATTACTCTACGGAAACAATTTCTACCGAGCTAACTCTAGTGTCAAAGAATTTTGTGGTAGAAGTTAGTGTTACCCAAGCTCACATGATTAATAAAGGAAAGTTAATGTTTACTAAGTTCAATCGGTCTCCAAAGGATTTAATAAAAAATTTAGTGTTAACCAAACCTCTATTGGTTAACACAAGAAAGTCGTTCAGAAATAGTGTTTATTGAGTAGGGTCAACTAATGAAGGATTTTTTTATTTTGGAAAATAAAGTTTAAATGTTTAATGTAATGATTATAGCTAACTAAGGTAATGATTGTTGGTAATTTTAACTTGTAAATGATCCAAATTGAAATTTGTAAGGCATAAATAAAAGGTCAAGTTGAGAATTCTAAAGTGTGATGAGCGAGCATGCAAGTGTATTGATTCAAGAAAGTGTGAGCAAACTTTGAAGGATGGTCAGATATCCTTGAGGAGAAGCAAAGTTTTATTTGATTAGGAAGGATTTAGTGAAGTAGAATAGAGAATTTTATCAACAATTTAGTTGCATCTCATTCAGGTCATTTCATTATTACTTTCTCACCATTGTAGCACTAATTCTTAAATCTCTTAATAGAGTTGGTCTAATAGCCATTTGTAAATCCTCTAATAAGGTGACAATTCTATTGAATTGTACTAAATACCTCTTGCAAGGCCACTCCTAATAGGGTGATTAAATCATTTAAAAAGGTCAGACCTAATAGTGTATTTTGTACCCTTTAACTAGGTTGGCTCCTAATAGTGCTCATTTAGAAGAGTGAAAATCAGCAACTAGTTACTCAATGGTTCTTCCCATATTGTGTTTCCATGTTAAATCTAGTGTCTCAATTGTTCATGTTATTTATTTTATGGTTGCATGATAATTACTATGACTGTTTAAAATTAGTAATAAGTTAACATACACTACATCAACTAAATTACAACATTTTTCTATATCTCTAACAAGAGACAATAGTAACTAGTTTATCAGACATCTAAGGGATATGTGGATCTTTTCTTGTGGTACCTAAGTCACCCCCCCACCCCCCACCCTCCCAACTCTCTTACTTACTACATCAATTTTTTCAACAATTGGTATCAGATCTTTTGGTGCTTGTAGGAAGGGTTTTAGGGACATAAGATGAAAGATAAGGATGTCTTACAAGAGAGAAATTCCAAGGCTTAATAGCGATAACTTTTCAGCATGGCAAGGATTGATGAGACTTTATCTGGCTTCCATTGGAGATACAAGATTGAAATACCTTGATCAAGAATACACAACTCCTTCTAGCACACTATTTGTTAATGACATTACTGAGAAGAAGACTCATAACACCATGATAATAGACATTGCATCTGCTCTAAGCTATAAACAATTTTATGATATTAAGGACTACAAATTTTCCTTTAAAATGTGGAACAAGATGAAGGATATCTATGGAGGTGATGACAATGTGTGGACGGCCAAAGCAGAAAGTCTAAGAGGACAATTTGATTAGATGAGAATGAGAGAGGATGAAAACATTGGAAAATATGTTGAAAGAGTCAAAGCAAGTGTCAATGCAATCAAACCTTCTCGAGGAAAAATCAAAGAAGAAACAATTTTAAGTAAAGTTCTTATAAAATTGCTTCCCATTTATGCAATAAGAGTATCTACAATTCAAGAAAAAAAATGTGAAGCAAATCATAATATAAATTTGGATGCCATAGTAGAAAGATTGACTAGATTTGAGCTAGATAACTATAACAATTATGTTCTAGCTTCCAAAAACATTGAATCAAATTTTGAAGCCAAGTTTTCACTCAATGAAAAAGGCAAGAAGATAAAGGAATCTGAGCCAGAAAGTGAAGAAGAATCAGAAGAATATTTTGACAGTCATCTTGAAGTAGTTGAAACTCTACTTGCAAGGAAATATTCTAGAGGGAAAGGAAAATACAAAGGCAAGGTTCCCCTAATATATTTTTAATGTGAGAAAATTGGTCATATTGTAGCTAGGTGCCCAAACAAGCAAAGAAAGGATGAGAAGAAAGGTCATAAGTGAAATGGCAAGAAAGATTTCAAATCATTCAAGGAAAAAGGTAAGAAAACATGTTTTATGTCTAAGGACTCTAAGGATTTAGATATTAGTGAAGATGAAATTTTTTACATTTCCAATAATGATGATGAAGATAAGATGGCTCTTATCTCTCATGTGAGAAAAAATGATACATAGATCATAGACAGTGGTTGTTCTCATCATATGATTGTGACAAAACTAAGTTTGAACATTTTGAAGAATATGATGGTAGTAGTATAAGGTTTGGAAATAATGAACCTTGTTGCATAAAAGGAAGAAGCTGGATCTCATTAACCAAAAAAATTGTATGTGATAATGCCTATTGGGTTGAAAGACAAAACATAATCTGTTAAGTGTAGCATAGCTAATCAATATTGGATTCAAGGTGGAATTCATGCATGGAAAGGGAAGACTACTGGATGACAAAGGAAAGCTGATTGGATTAGGCATGCAAACAAAAGGTAACTTGTTTTATCTTGAACTTGGTGAGTGCTCATGTTTTATTGCTTAAGTTGAAGAAAGTTGGTTATGGCATAGAAGGTTATGTTATGTAAACTTTGATAACATGGTAAAGATAAGAAAATTCAAGAAAGTAAGAGACATTCCTAGTTTGAAGAAACCTGATGTTGGTCTATGCAAGAATTGTCATATTGGTAAGATGGGAAACACTAATTTTAAAATCAAAAGCTATTAATTTGAAGATATTTTGGAAATTGTGTATACTGATTTGTGTGGACCTATTGGAATGGAGAGTTATACTAAAGAAAAGTTCTTCATTCTTTTTATTGATGACTAATCTAGAATGATGACTTTTTTGTATCTAAGAGAGAAGTCAAAAAATATTTAGAAATTCAAATGGTATTGGGCTAGAATAGAGAAGAAAACTAAGAAAAGACTGACATGTTTGAGATCAGATGGAGGTGGTGAGGTCATTTCTCATGAATTCAATAACTTTTGCATTGAAAGAGGAATTATAAGACATGTATCAGCTCCTGGAACTCTCAAGTAGAATGGAATAGCTAAAAGGAGGAATAGATCTATCATGGATTGCTCAAGGACTCTAATTATTAAAAAGAAAATTTCTATCAAATACTAGAAGGAAGCTATCAGCACTGTAGTGCATACCTTGAACCAACTATAGTTGAAGAAGGACTCATTCAAAACTCCCTATGAGTTATGGTATGGCTATAAACCCAATGTAAGTTACCTGAAAGTATTTGGAAGTAAATGTTACATTTTGAAAGAATCTAGAAAAGGAAAATTTGACGTGAAGGGTGATGAAGGTATATTTTTGGGATATTCTTGCAAGAGTAAGGCATATAGATGTTTGAATTTGTCTACTCACAAAATCATAGAAAGTGCACATGTGAAAGTTGATGAGTTTGTAGAAAGGATTAAAGAAGAAAGAAAAAAGGAACCAAAAGATTATAGGAGATTTTTTTTCATTGAACTTGATAGAGTGCAAGATACATTGATCAATCAGGAGACTTCTACTCCCGAGTCTTCAGTCACCGAGCTGCAAGAACCGAGTCACAGGGCCAAGCTAATGCCCACCAAGCTAGAGTAGCCAGAACCTAAAGTTGAAGTGTATGAGGATGAAAATTCAATTCATTCAAGAGGCAAGGAACCTATATTGGCCAACTATTTCAGGAGACATCATGCACTAGATCATATTATTAGAGATAAATTTGAAGGTACTATGACAAGAAGTAAGCTAAAAGGTACTTGTATACTTGTTGATTTTGAACCTATAAATGTCAAAGATGAATTGGAAAATGAAAGTTGGATTGAGGCTATGAATGAAGAGATAGAACAAATAAAGAAGAAAAAAACATGGACTCTTGTACCTAGGCCTAAAGATAAAAATGTGACCTTAAGAAAGTGGGTATTCAGGAATAAGTTGAATGAAGATGGTAAGGTATCGAGAAACAAAGATAGATTGGTATGTAAAGGCTACTCTTAGGAAGAAGGAATTGAATATGGAGAGACTTTTGCTCCTATTGTAAGATTGGAAGGTTTTAGGACCTTATTAGCAAATGCAGCATACAAAGGATTTAAGGTATATCAGATGGATATCAAATTTACATTTCTCAATGGTATTCTTGATGAAGAAGTCTACATTGAGAAACCTAAAGGTTTTTTTGATCCACACAAAAAGGATATGGTCTTCAAGTTACACAAAGTATTGTATAGTCTAAAACAAGCTCCTAAAGCATGGTATGAGAGATTGCATAACTATCTTATTTAAATTAGTTTTCAGAGAACTAATGATAAAAGGACTAGATAACAAGATTGTTTTGGTAGAAATATTTGTGGATGATACTTTTTTTATAGGAAATAATGATCTATGCAAATGTTTTTTAGAGAAAATGAAAAAATAATTTGAAATGTTTATGTTTGGTGAGATTATGTTCTTTGTTGGTCTTCAGATATAGCAGAGCAAGAATGGTATCTACATCACTCAGTCTAAATACATCAAGGAGATACTAAAGAAGTTTGGTATGGAAGATTGTAAACTAGTTGGAACACCCATGTGTACTAGACTAAAGCTTACCAAAGATGATGAATCAAAAGAGGTAGATCAGACCTTATATAGATCAATGATTGGAAAGTTATAGTATGTAGTTCATACAAGGCTTGATATTGCTCTTGCAATTGGTATAGTGGAAATATTTTTAGTAAAACCTAAAAAAAATCACATGATGGAAATCAAGAGGATCTTGAGGTACTTTAAAGGCATTGAAGATTATGGATTATGGTATAAATTTGGAGAAAATTTGGACTTGAAAGTGTTCACTGATGCTAATTAGGCTAGTAATCTAGATGATAGAAAGAGTACAAGTGGAAGAGCATTCTTTCTTGGCAAAAGATTGGTATCTTGGACAAGCAAAAAGAAAAATTGCACATCCCAATCTATAGCAGAAGCAGAGTATGTTGTAGCAATAGTGAATTGTTCTAATATTGTTTGGTTGAAACAAATTTTGAAAGGCATGAAGATTGAAATCAAAGAACCAATTGTTATGTTATATGACAATACAAGTGGAATTATCATATCCAAAAATCTCATGATGCATTCCAAATCCAAACACATTTTAATAAAATATCATTTTGTTAGAGAATTGGTGTAGGATGAGGAGATCAGATTCGAATATGTCCATACAAAAGAATAGATTGTTGACATATTCACCAAACCATTACCTACAGATGCATTCTTGTATCTAAGAGGTAAATTAGGGGTCATTCCCCTATCTAAAGTTCACTAAAATAAAGTTTTAGTGATGCATCAAAAGGAACTAAGTTGAAGATCTGCCAATTGATGCAGCATAGTCATCGAAACATTTCATATGAATCGATACTCAAGGTACATTGATACTCATTCAGTATGTGTTGTCTTTGGCATGTGTTGTCAAAGAGGGACAGTTTACTATCATATCTTTCTTGAAATTTGAATTTTTTTAAGGGAGAGTTTGATGTTTAGAAAAGAAGCTATGTAATTCCTTCACAAAGGAAGATTACTACATGAGTGAAGTTTGTGGCATAAAATCTAACAGGGAGAATTTCCATCAAGAAAAGACTTGTTTTCAAATTTCATGCTACTATGACATGTTGTATTGCCATCAATGCCAAAGACAGATATTGTTGGATACAATTGTCCAATTGTGCATTGTCTTTGATGTTACACAAATGTCATATCAATTATCAGTCAGTGTCTACAGAGCTTAGTTGGTCAACAAAGCAATTTTTAGTGTCTAGTAAGCTCAATTGGTCAGCAAAGCAAATTTTACAGTCTACCGAGCATTCCTAGAAATTACTCTATGGAAATAGTTTCTACTGAGCTAACTTAGGCGTCAAAGAAGTTTTTTGCAAAAGTCAGTGTTAATCAAGCTCACATGGCTAATTAAGGAAAGTTAGTGTTTACCGAGTTCACTCAGTCTCCAAAGGATTTTGCATAATTCACAGTGTTAACCAAGCCTCTATTGGTTAACACATGAAATCAATTCAAGAATAGTGTTTACCGAGCAGCATCAGCCAATGAAGGATTTTTTTATTTTGGGAAATAAAGTTTAAATGTTTCATGTAATGATTGTAGCCAACTAAGGTAATGATTTTTGGTAATTGTAACTTGTAAATGAGTTGACTTGAAAATTTTGAAGGTATAAATAAAGGATCAAGTTGAGAATTCTAAAGTGTGATGAGTGAGCATGCAAGTGTATTGATTGAAGAAAGTGCGAGTGAACTTTGAAGGATGGTCAAATATCCTTGAGGAGCAACAAAGTTTTGTTTGATCAGGAAGAATTTATTGAAGTAGAATAGAGATCTATATCCAAAATTTTGTTGCATCTCATTCAGGTCATTTCATCGTTACTTTCTCACCATTATAGTAGTGATTCCTAAATCTCTTAACAAAGTTGGTCTAATAGCCATTTATAAATCCTTTAACAAGGTGACAGTTCTATTAAATTTTACTAAAGACCTCTTGGAAGGCCACTCCTAACATGGTGATTAAATCCTTTAACAAGGTCACACCTAACATTATGTTTTGTAACCTTTAACTAGGTTGGCTCCTAATAGTGCTCACTTCAGAAGAGTGAAAATCAATAACTAGTTACTTAGTGGTTCTTCCCATATTGTGTTTCCATGTTAAATCTAGTGTCTCAAGTGTTCATGTTATTTCTTTTATGGTTGCATGAAAATCACTGTGAATGTGTTTCAATGAGTCAAAAGGGGTCATAGAGTACCCTATGACCTCTTTTGATGCAATATGTGTTTAAATGGGTCAAATGAGGTCATAAATGTTCTATATGATCCCTTTGACCCATTAAATAAGAAAATACATTCCTAGGGGTCCTAGGAACATATATCATGAGTTCAAATGAATTGTAAGGGTTAGCAGAGTATCCTATGACCTATAATTACACTTAATACTATCAAATGGCTCAAAAAGGGTCATAGGTTATTCTAACACCTATTTTGAGCCATTAGATCATATCATTTATGTTGTTAGGGGCCTAGGACCCATAAGCACACATATTGTGATTGAATAGGTCAAAGAGTGTCAAAGGTTACCCTATGACCCCTTTTGATCCATTGGAAACTTTATATGTATATGTAGACACCAAAAAATTGGAAAAGACGTAAACAACAAAACTTTGATCAAAGGAAGTGAATTAGAAATTAAATCAAAGGGAAACTAAAATATTTTCAAATCAATCATTACATTAGGTCATCCATCAAATAAAAAATAACCTTAACCAATTTTAAAGAAAGGAAAAACAATTCACAAAATCATAAAATTAAATTAAAAAGGGAAAAAGGAAAAGTCAAAAGGTAGAAAATAAATGGAACACTAAATAGATCAACAAAATCCATTTATTCTCTCAAAAGTGAAAATCCCCTTTTTTACATTTAAAATAATTGAACTTTTTTCTTTTATTATCACAAGCTAAGTTTGTTGGACTCTTCCTCTTCATCCCTTTTGAGATATTTTCAATTTCACCTCTATCCTCCAATCAAAGGTAAAATCTTGATTCTTACCCCAACCCCTTCTAAAATCCTCTATATAGGAGTGACATTCAAGAGAAAAAAGACCAAATTTTTAGGCATTTACACTATAGGAATATTTAGAGTTATTATTCTATCATTGCTATTATAGAAATTTCATGTTAGTTTGATAGATTTTAGCATTCTAGGGCTATCATACTCATATAATCTACATTATCACATAGATCTTGCATACATCGTTATAGATCTGCATTCATGGCAATACTCTCATTCTAGAATTATCATTGAGATGCTGGTCTGAGAGCTATCTTAGTTGTTATAGTTAGAGAAACATGGGATTTTCTTAGAGTCCTTATTTCACAATGTTTTCTTGGATTTAGATTAGTTCATTGCCATTCCATTTTCACTCTACTCTAATGTCTCATGAATAAGTGAATCAATCATGTACAAATTGGCACCCACCATGGAGATCATGTTAAAACCTCTTTGTTCTTCAAGTTTTCTTTCAAATCTTTTATTTTTCTTTTAGATACATATTTTTCTCTAGTTTTCTATATAGATCTGAATGATTGCAGGTTCTAAAACACTTTGGAAGCTTCATAATAGCAATGAAAAGCTCTCAAAGACATTCCTAAGTTCACGAAGGTTGAATAGACAATTTTTTTTTGTCACTATAGTGCTTCTGAACTCTGTTTTAACATCTTTGAATAGTCTTTTAACACATTTAAATCATTTTGTAGCATATTTAAAAGATTTTGTAGCACATTTAAATCATTATGTAGTGCATTTAAAGTTTTCTATAGCACATCTGACACTTCTTGTAGCACCTTTACTACTTTAAATAGGACATTTGATAAAATCTATAATGCAAATGCTTATTCCTATAACACATTTGATCAAAGTCATAAATTGTTGAATCTGACTTGCAAATCTAATTATTGGTTACTTATAGGCCTCTTCTAAGTTGACAAGAACTATCAGGTCATTGACAATGCATTACAAGAATGAAGACCTTCAAAAATGCACCTAGCCTTTGCTAGCATTGAATCAAGTACGTAGACTTCTTCCCTTTTCAATTCAAAGTGTGGCATTTCTAATTTCAAAACCTAGTTTAATAGAAATGTTTGATCTCACTAACCTTTATAGGAGTAGGCATATGCTCTCAAAGTTGATTAGAATGTCTAACCTTCTATAAATATGTGTTACAATCAAATAAGGAAATAACCCACACATAACTTAATTAGGAGGCCCTAGTCCTCTGTAGCTAAGGGATTGTAATTGAATAATTGTGTCTTCTGTGTTTGGAGGTCAAGATAGTAGGGATATGCTCTCACTCTTCCAAAGTGATCAAATTCTCAAACCTATTTTTGATTTTTCATTTTCCTACTTTTTGCTAGGTAGGTTTACTTATCCATAGAAAGGATACTTCCTAATTTGTATTTTAGAACATAATAATAAACATTAGTTTGGATCACGGTCCTTCCAAAAGACATAACTACCCACTAATATGAGAACCAAGACCAAAACAAGAATGTTGATAAAGACCCTAAAATAGCACATTTACTGCTTAAAACAATGCATTTGGCCCATTTTGTGACACATTTGAACTATGTTATAGCACATCTAACTATAAAAATAGTCTTTTAAACATTTAAATAGAGAATTTTCTCTATATTACAGTACAATTGATTCCTAATAAAGTGCATCTAAACATTTAAATAATGTATTTTCTCTACAAAACAATTCCTAGAAAATGATGCAATAACACATATACCAATTAAAATAGTACATTTGAGCAATCTTGTAGTGCATCTAAGAAAAAAACTTAAAATAGAGGCTATCTACATACATGACACTTGCAAAAAAATAAAGGATTTAGATACCCTTTTTTCCTCATTGATGTTTTCCAATGATTGAGAGATCCTAAAACTAACCATAATCATTTATAAAATAATTAAAGTTAAAAAATTCTATTTAGATATTATTAATCCAGTAGTCAGTATTGCTTCACCTTGTATATCAAGCCAGTCTCAAGACACACATCCATTCCCCACCTAACTTTGCAAAAGTGAGCTCACTGTTATCAATAGTGCCAAACACCTTTTTTTTTGAAACTTAGCTTGTTACTCAAAACAAACCATGGTCAAAAAAGACCCTCACCTTATGAAAATGCATAAGAGTTAGAGGAATCCTATCCACATCTCATGTCACTATGTAACACTAGTGTAGCCATGAAATAAAAAAGATCACCCATATGGGTGAGTGCCAGAATAGCCAATGGAACCATTGAACACAAGAAATCTTTGGATCTTATTCAATCTATCTATTAGAAGATTGGTTGGAAGCATGAATTTTGATGATATTCCTATGGGGGAGTATTTTAGATATGTTACTATGATGATTAATTTATATTCATGACTGATTTTTTCATTGATGTCAACATAGAAATTTTCTATGGTATTTGACAAAAGAACATCAAAAAGATTAAGTTGGTATGGATAACTAGTTGAGTATTCTAGCCATATAAGATTATGGGAGATACTTCTAAGTATCTAGTATATGTAGTTAACATTGGAAGAAGAAAGGATAAGTCTACAAGAAGTTATGTAATTTTTAGTGATGTTTGATCTGAGATGGATTTTACAAAGGCATGTTGTGGTAAATTTCTTATATCTCTTATCGGAGTTGATATTTTGAGAATTGAGGGTGAGGACATGATGAAGACATGTTGGTGATGAGATGGCTAAATTCACTCACCATAATATTGTGTTTAAGGAAAATTATTCAAGTTGCAAGGTAGAAGATTTATGTTATTGCTAAGTGTAACGTCTTCTTAATGTGGTCCTATAATAGTTAATTGAGAAGATCTAAAAGGAAACTGAAGGAATTTTTTTTGAGGACTCGGTATAAAAGAGGGACATTTTCCTTTATCATGGTATGAGATGATATGGTTTGATGATTGATCATAAGAAGTAGTAAGAGCAAGATGAAAAGTTGAGTAGAGTAGTACGAAAGTGAAGGAAACTTCATTAGCAAGGTTTTGTTGAGTGATCTGAGGTTTGCTATTTGGATCTAAGGTTTGTGACTTAGTCTAAAAGGTCTAATAGTAACTTGTTTGTTTCATAGAACAAAGGAAAGAAGGAGATAATTATAAGTTACATGTTTAAGCACTGAGCTCTTCTTATAGTTGAAATTGCATGCTTGGGTAGTGCGCTCATCTTGCATACATTGTACTACAACTGCTAAAAGGTTTGGAATATCCTAATAGGCATTCAAAGTCTCCCAACAGGGACTCATTGTACTAAATGTTGTAATAGATTCATAATAGGGTCCATCCTCTAACAAGGAATATTTTTATTGGTACATCATCTTGTGGGAATCATTCCCACTAGGGTTTTCCCTATGATCAAGGGTTTCCCTAGTCAACATACCTAGTGTAATTGTCTATGTGCAATTTATCCTAATAGGGATTCAAAGTCTGCTAATAGGGACTCATTGTACTAAATGTTGTAATAGATTCATAATAGGGTCCATCCTCTAACAAGGAATATTTTTATTAGTACATCATCTTGTGGGAATTATTCCCACTAGGGTTTTCCCTATGATCAAGGGTTTCCCTAGTCAACATACCTGGTGCAATTTATTATGGTTTATATTTACTTTCTTTGAATGGTTAAGTGTTTTTAATGAAGATAAATTTTTTAATTATCAAATAACTAATTCACCCCCTCCCCCTCTCAATTATCTTGGTGGACTTTTTTTTCTAACAATTGGTATCAAAGCATCAAGTCCTTGATGCAAAAATTTAACAACTTTGGGAGATCCATGGTGAACATTGTTAGATTAAATAATTAATTAATTATTAATTATTTATTCTATTTACTTAATCTTACTTAGGTTAATACATTTATTTAATAGTTGTAGTGGTTAGTTGTTGAAAACATAGTAGTTTGTTCCCTTCTAGCATGTTCCACCTTTTTGTGGAAGTGTGCTTAGTTTTCAACCTTATCTTCTACCATCTTCTAGCTTATTCTACAAGCTTCCATGAGGCCTTTATATTTGATCTCTCTCATTATAATTTCTCAACTCATAACTCATTCCATTGTAAATACATTTTCATTGATTTGTAATATGCTCTCTCTCATGTCCATTTAGAGTTTTCCAAGCTCCACCTCTTCCTTCTTGGTTTCCCTTTGATAGGTTATTTTCATGCAGGTGATATTGGCAAGATATGGAGCTCAATTTCATAAACTTCTACACGGTATTAGATCCTCCCTGCTGCTACTTCGATGAAGCATTTTTGAAGCAACAATTCAGAGACACAAACCTTAGTTTGTTTGTGTATTTTTCTTCAATTTGGGGGAAGAGCATTTTTTTGAAGCATTTTGGGCCCAAATGAATGTTTCTATTAGATCTGAAAGGCCATTAGCTATTAGGATTAATATAAAAAAAAATGATTTTGGAGACAGGGATCTGAGAGGCAAAAAATTTAGTTCAAAGCGGCTTCCGTGCGATCATACGGATGATTGGCATAAAATAAATTGAAAAAATTAAAAGGCAAATCACTGTCGCCATGCCACCATAAGGCTGCCATCATGCCACCTACACATAGCTAGTAGTGCCTGCAGCTGGTAGTGCTACCCCAGGGCTACCATGGCCCAGGTGCCACCCATCCTCATCTCTCTGTCGATAGCACTTCCAGTTCCCACCACCACTGCTTGGTTCCTCCGCTCATCCGTCGATGTAGTGCTTGGTTCCACCACCCCAGCTCTACTCTTGCATTACTCTACTCTACTCCAATACACTCACCCACCTATGTGGACACTATAGTAGCTCACATGTCAGTTTTACCACTTGGCACAACGTGCAGGTGACATGTGGCCTTAGTGTTACATGGGACTTTTCCACATGGATCTTGCTATGTCACATGCCACATCACTCACCTACTACATGACACTACCATGTGGCATGCCACATGGTGCTACCACATGGCATGCCATGTGGCCTCTTTTTTTGCTGTGATGGCCTTCAAGATGTCAAATTTTAGCTATCAAATTGCTAACATCAGCACAACATCATCCTACATCAATACGCCTACTAGGCTCTCCAAGGTCCTTTTTGACCTACATGTAATTTTTTGGCCATAACTTGAGTATACAGAGGTATGTTTCCAATCTGAAAGAAATGTCAAAAAGCTAGTTCCAAAATAGAGACATTGGTGTAGGCATTTTTAGGTTTTGATGCAATTTTGTTGCCATTTTTTAGTTGAAGTTCAAAGTTCTATTTTTGACTCCAGCATGCATATCTTTTGTGTCCCATGTCAGTTTTTTGAAAACAATTTTTTTTGGAAAATTGGGTTAGTCATCTTTATAGAAATGTGGTCTTTTTCCTTTGATTCTAGCCCATGCTCTTTCTATCATGTTTTTGGCATTTTTTTTCTATGGTGGATATCTTGGGTGTTTTAGGTTTGAGGATCATTTTCTTGGCATGGTTTCTTTTGTTTTGGGTTGTCCTATCTTTTTTGTCAACTATTTTCCTTTTCTGATCATTGTAGACATCATTTTTAAGCTCTTTTGTATACACACTAAGATAAAGTGCCACTCTTGCATTTCGAGTTCAGGAACATTATTTTTTGAAATAGTTGTACTTGCACTATTTTTATGAAGCACCATGGGGGGAATAGTTTTTTTCTGTTCTAGGCCTTCTCCCTTTGTCAAGTGAGTGCCCCTTCCATGACATTAGCCCCATGTAGCATTAGGGTGACTGTGTCTTTATAGGTGTTCATACCTCTTCCTCTCTTGGTGTTCTTGATTCTATCTATAGAGAATTTTGGCCCGTCTTCTCTATTTCCTATCATCTCACCCCATCTAAATTAAGGGGGGGTTATGCTATTGTTCTAATGAATCCTTGGTTCAATGGATTGATAGTGTTGGCTATGTATTTAGTGGTTGATCCTATCTATGAGGAGACTGTAGTTGTTGGCTACCTATGCATCTTGGTGAGATGGATCATCTACCATATAGACATGCTCAATGCATGCCTTCTTCTACCATGGAGGTTCTTTAGATCATAAGTTTCTTTCAGAGGGTAGACTTTGTGGCTTCATGCATCAATCATGCTCTTCATGATCACTTTTTGTTCTTGTTCTATGGAGATATTCCTCTAGTTGGAGGTTTCTTTAGTTCTTCACTAGGTTTACCTCTTTTTGGGGTAGGGTTTTTCCCACATTGTTTTCTCTCTTTTCCCATTTTTAGAGGTTGCATCTCTTTGCATTGTACATGGGTAACTAACATGGCCTCATTATCAGGACCCATTCTACATTTCATCTTAGTTTTCTAAGCTTAAGACATTCCCCTAAGTTGCACTTAAGAGGGGGTGTTAGAGTAAATAATTAAGTAATTATTAATTATTTATTTTATTTACTTAAGTTTACTTAGGTTAATGCATTTATTTAATAGTTATAGTGGTTATTTGTTGAAAAAATGGGAGTTTGTTCCCTTCTAGCATGTTCCACCTTTTTGTGGAAGTATTCTTAGTTGTCAACCTTATCTTCTACCACCTTCTAGGTTTTTCTACAAGCTTCCATGAGGCCTTAATATTTAGGCACTCTCATTGTATTTTCTTAACTCAAAGCTCATTCCATTTTAAATAAATTTTCATTGTTTTTCAATATGTTCTCTCTCATGTCCATTTAGGGTTTTCCCAAGCTCCACCTCTTCCTTCTTGGTTTCCCTTTGATAGGTTATTTGTATGCAGGTGATGTTGGCAAGCTGTAGAGTTGGATTTTATCAACTCCTACAAACATGTTTAGAAAAGATAGTCTGAAATTTGAGGGAACAAATTATGATAGATGGAAAGAAAAGATGAAGATAGATTCATTGTGAATGGTTTTAGGATATCAAATCTTGAAAAAATTAGAGAAGGAAATCATTGTTGGAAAGGATTTAGAAATTTTCACTGAGATAGAAAGAGATATTGTCATGTGTGACATGAGAACTCAAGAAACACTATTAACTACACTTCTTGAAATTGAGTACAATCAAGTGAAACCACTTTCTACATCACATTTGATTTGAAAAGCTTTGGAAAATAGTTTTGAAGGTCATGCACACTCTAAGAAGTTGAGGCTATAAAGTTGGATTTGTGCATTTCAAGATCCTAAAATGATGGAAGATGAATCTGTAAGAACATATATAGGTAAGATATCAAAAATTACTATAGGTATCAAAGCTCAAGGAGGAACAAAAGAAGATGATGAGGTTATATGGAAGATATTAAAGACTCTAAGACCACCATTTAAGTCAGTAGTTGAGATGATAAAGTTGTTGATATCTTATATCAAAGATTTTACAAAGAAGTCATTGCTTGGAAGACTTGAAGCAGTTGAAAATGAGCATAGATAGTCTGAAGAATTGGCCAGAATAGAGATAGCTTTCGGTGCCCTAAATATTCAAAATATTCTATCAAGCAGCACAAGTGCTAGAGGAGATTTTGCTAACAACAAAAGATCTGAAGAAGACAAAAAGATTGAATATGGACTAGCCCTTCTAGTAAAAAGAGAAAAAGGAGGTAAGAAATTTTTTTAATGTTGCACTTGAGATGAATATGGTCATTATGCATCTAAGTGTCCTAAGAGAGACAAAAAGTATAAGGGGAGTTACAATCCTAGAAAAGATAGAGAATTTTTCTATGCAAATGAAGATAATGACTCTAGTGAACAAGAATTAAATGCTAGTGATGATGAAATTAGATTTGTAGCAATTAAAGAAGAAAGTCTAGAAAAGGTAGTTTTGGTGTCACGGGTCCAAAAAAATCTAATTGGATAACTGAAAGTGGTTGTTCACATTATCTGACTAGTAACATGACCAAGTTTTTTTACTTCAAAAGTTAGGATGGAGGAATTGTTAGAGTTGGAAACAATTCAGCATAACAAGGTAAAGGTATTAGATTTGTAACTGTTTATGGTAAAACTAACACTGAGAATGTATAATTTGGTTATGGTTTAGAGCACAATATTTTGAGTGTTGGACAACTGGTAGACAAAATTTATTAGTGGCAGTTCACAAAAAAGACATGCATGATCAAAGAAAAAGATGGAAAGGTAATTGGAACATGAACTAGATCTAGAGGTAATGTATTTCAATTCAATCCTACTAAAATGACATGTTTGGTTGCAAAGGTAGATGAAAGTTGGTTATGGCATAAGAGATATTGTCATATAAATTTTGATAGTATTGTGAAGACTTGTAGAATGTTTGCAATTAGATATTTAATGAAGATTGTAAATCCTACTAACTCAATTCACAAGGAATTTATTTTGGTTGAGCATAACAGAACTTCTTTTCCTAGTAAGAGGTTCACCACTACAATGAAGTTGGAGATTGTATACATAGATCTTAGTGGTCCTACAAAGACTAAAGGATTCTATGGTGAAAGGTAAATTTTATGATTCTAGTTGATGATTTTTCTAGAATGATATGGGTTGCATTTCTTAAACAAAAATCTAAGGCATTAAAAGATAGTTATCATCTCCAAGAAGCCCTAAATAGAATGGCATTGTAGAGAGAAGGAACAAGTTAGTTATAGAATTTGCAAGAGCTATGCTAGCAAAGAATGATGTATCCAAAACATTTTGGAGAGAAGCTGTGAATATAGTAGTCTACACTATGGATACAGTGCAACTTAGGAAAGACACAAACAAGACCCCTTCTAAATTGTGGTTTGGTCACTCACCTATAGTTAAGTATTTCAAAAATTTTGGGAGTAAGTGTTATATTAAAAGAAATGATGATATTTGTAAGTTTGATGCTAGACATGATGAAGGTATGTTTTTTGGTTATTCATTAAAGAGAAAAGCTTATAGATGCTATAATTAGGGAACCACGACTATTATGGAAAGTGAAAATGTGAGAATTGATGGAAAATTTAGGATACAAGAGAGAATAGATTATTACAATTCAGATGATGATTTTATTACCAAGCCAAGGAATGATAATGTATTTCTTGAGACTAACAATGATTTTTAGAATGAAGGAGAGCCAAGGTAGAAACAAAGCTTGGAACTTTTAGTAGAGCCAAGAGTTGAGATAGGAACTCCTACATTAGGAAACAATATGATAAAGAATCATTCATCCGAGTAGATCATCAAAGTAAAGATAAAGGTGTGATGACAAGAAATAGAGTAAATGAACTATTCTTGATATCTCAAGTTGATCCTAGGAATGTAGATGAAGCCTATGAATATTATTATTGGAAAGAAGCCATAAAAGAGGAATTAGATTAGATAGTAAAAAATGAGACATGGGAATTGGTCCCTGGACTAGAAAACAAGAATGGAATAGGAACTAAATGGGTATTCAAAAACAAAATGAATGAACAATGAAATGTTGTAAGAAATAAAGCATGCTTTTTATGCAAAGGTTACTCACAGTAAGAAGGGATAAATTATGAGGAAACTTATGCTATAATAGCTAGGATAGAAGTAGTAAGATCATTTTTGGCCTGTGCAACATAGAAGAAATTTAAAGTACATTAGATGGATGTCAAGTTAGCATTTCTGAATGGAGAACTTGAGGAAGAAGGATATATTGAGAAAATTAAAAGATTCCCTTTGAAAGATGGCAAAGACATGGTATGTAGACTAAAGAAAGAATTATATGGATTGAAGAAAGAAGCTAGAACCTAGTATGCAAGGTTGGAAAAACATTTGACAAAACTTGGATATAGAAAAGGTAAGGTAGATAATAATATTTATTGGAAGGAAATTAGTGATGGTTTGATGATTTTGGTAATATTTTTTGATGATATCATATTTGAAGGAAATGATGAATAAAGTGAAAAAATTTCTGAGGAGACAAAGAAAGAATTTGAAATGATTATGATAAGAGAGATGAAATATATCCTAGGATGGTAGATTTTATAGAATAAAGAAGGAATCATTCTTTCTCAAACTAAGTACTTGAAGGATTTACTAAAAAGGTTGGTTTCAAAACATACAAACCCATTGGAACACCTATGGTAACTAGACACAAGTTATCTACAAAGGATGAGACACCTACTATTGAGTAGAAGAAGTACAAATATATGATTAGAGGATTGCAATATCTAACTCACACAAGGGTGGGTATATAAAATGCAATTGGAATTGTTGCAAGATTCCAAGACGATACCAGAGAAGCACATTATGCAATAGTAAAAAGAATATTTAGATATTTGAAGGGAACATTTGAGTTCAAATTATGGTAAAAAAGGTCTATTGATTTCACTCTAAGTGCTTATACTGATGCAGATTGGGAAAATAGTAAGGATGACAAAAGAAAGCGCTAGTGGTGGAGCCTTTTTTCTTGGAGGAAGATTAGTTTCTTGATTAAGCAAGAAGCAGGATTATACACCTCAAAGTATAGTGGAAGTAGAGTATTCTACAACAACAAATAATTGCAATCAAGTCATTTGGATGAAGGAGATGATAAAGGATATAAGAATAGAACTCAATGAACCTATTGTCATACATTGTGACAAAAAAAGCATGGTAAATATGTCTAAGAGTTTAGTGTTGCATTCTAAGGCCAAGCATATTTCTATCAAGTATTACATGTTGAGAAAGAGAGAATTATAGATAAGAAAATTAGATTGGAGGATGTGAGCACTAAAGACCAGATTGTAGATATATTAACTAAGCCTCTTACCAAAGAGACTTTTGAGTATTTATGAGGTATGCTTAGGGTTATGCCCTTTCCTACATCAGAGTAGAGGATACAACATGCTTCAGTCCAATCTAATAAAGCACCATTGTTTTCTAGACTAAATGTTGATGCTTCCTATATGGGGGAGTATTTACGATGGATAGAGTCATCTAGGACTCTTGCTGAATGTTATTTTGAATAGTGCCTTTTGACACTCAAGATAAGTAAGTATCATTTTTTGTAGATTTTGATGTAGTCAAATTGGTTGCTAAAACCTTTGACATTGATGTCAATGGGGGAGAATATTGCATGAAAAATATTATGCTGATAAAGAAGTTTGGCATGAAAAATAGTATGGAAATGTTCAACATAAGTTCAGCATGGAATGATAGTTTGGAAAAAATCACATTGAAGTATATCAAAGGGGGAGAATGATTGATGAAGAGGATTTGAAAAGTTGAATAATTTTTTGTTGGTATTCTTCGAACTAGATGTTTTCATCTATGTTGTAATCAATGCCAAAGGGGGAGATTGTTAGAAGATTGTTTGGAAGTAGGAATGCTAATGACATTCCTATGGGGAAGTATTTTAGATACATTCATGACTAAGTTTTTCATTGATGTCAACATGAGAGTTTTATGTGGTATTTGACAGAAGAGCAACTGAAAGAATAGGTTGGTATGGATGACTAGTTGAGTATTCTAACCACTTGAGCTTATGGAAGACACTTTTGAGTATCTATTATATGTAGTTAAGATTGGAAGAAGAAAGGATAAGTTTAGTAGAAGTTATGTAAGTTTTAGTGATGTCTATTCTAAGATAGATTTCACAAAGACCATTTTTAGTAAACTTGTTATCTCTCTTAGCAGAGTTGATATTATAAGAAATGAGGTTGAGGAAATGAAGAAGACATGTTGGTGATGATGTCACTAAGTTTTCTCACAATAATATTGATTGTATAGAAAATTACTCAAGTTTCAAGCCAAATATTTGTAATATCACTAAGTGTAACATGTTCTTAATGTGGTCTTATAATAATTAATTGAAAAGGTCTAACAACTAACTTAGGGAATTTTTTTGAGGAATCTCTATAAAATAAGGACATTTTTATTTACTATGGTATGTGATGATATGGTTTTATTATTGATGATAGGAAGCAGTAAGAGCAGAATGCGAATTTGAGTAGAGTAGTGTGGAAATGAAGGAAACTTCATTGCCAATGTTTTGTTGAGTGATCCAAGGTTTAATATTAGCATATAAGGTTCATGCCCTAGTCTATAAGATCTGATAGAGACTAGTTTGGTTGATAGAATAAAATAAATAAGGACATAATAGTAAATTACATGTTGGAGTAGTGAACTCTTCTTGTAGTTGAAATCGCATGTTTGGGAAGTGGGCTCATCTTGCATACATTGTACTACAACTCCTAACAAGGATTCAAAGGCTCCTAACAGGGACTCATTATACTAAATGTTGTAATAGAATCCTAATAGGGTCCATCCTCTATCAAGGAATATTTATATTGTACATCATCTTGTGGGCAACATTCCCACTGGGGTTTTCCCTCTAATCAAGGGTTTACCTAGTCAACATATTTGTTGTAATTGTCTATATGAATTTTATTATCATTGCTATTTACTTTGTTTGAATGGTTGATTTTTTTAAAATATTTTTTTTTTAAAAATTATCAGATAACTAATTCACCCCCCTAGTTGTCTTGGTGGACTATTGTTTCTAACACTTTCATACTAATGGATTGCTCATCAAATGTGGTTACCCACGAGTCACCCCTATTCAACCAAAATGGGTTCATCCAATGCATGGGATGAAAGAGCATCGAAACCAAAATTGAGGATTTTTAGCAAAATCTTGAACTTGTCAATATCATGGACTATATACTTGAGAAATACAAAGACCATTACATACAAGTGCTAGTGCTAACAAAATAAGGTGTGAAGTTGTTGTCCAACTTTGATGTAACCAACCTTGAAAAAGATGATGAGGAATCACTTTTAGATGTTGTTACCCAAAAACTACAAGCATTACAATTAGAAATAGAAAAGATGAAGCGAGGAAAAATTTAACATGTGGAATTTAGCATTGAAAAGGTGTGTCTTCTTCCATTTGATAAAAACATCACCTTTACACCTTTTATAAAGAATGTGTAAATACCAAAATATGACAAGTATTTTGGTACATCAGATCCCCAAGATTATCTTAGATAATTTTATATGCTAAGTATGGAATTTTTTCATGACACAACTTATCTAATACATTTGTTTCCTAGAAGCCTAGGCTGGCAAGCCATGGAGTGGTTCTCCAAGATACACTCATATAAAGTCCTTTGATCAATTGGCTTCAATTTTCATCACCCAATACTCTTATAATATTGAAAGGGAAGTGACTATGATTGATTTTTATAACACAAAACAACTTCCCAGAGAACCATTTGAACTCTTCCTACAAAGATGGAGACACACATTTTCCAAATACCATAGAGATATTCTAGACAAAGAGGATACTGACATCTTCATCAACAGTCTCTCAAAAGCTATGAATGACTCGCTCCAACTTGAAAGGCCTAAAGACATTAAGACTACCTTAAAGAATGCCACCAAAGTAGATGAGACCCTAATAAACAATGATATCATCAAGTTATCAGAAGATATAATGATTTTTTCAAATAACTCCTCATAGAGTCACAATTCATTTGATTTATGCATTGATTAACAAAAGTCATGGTGGAGAAATAATGAGAAAAACATCGTCAATGATGGGGTGGTCAAAGCCAACCATGTTAAACCACAAACCCAACCCCATCCAAACTAGTAGTATCCTATCATCAATAACACCAATGAAAATATTAGACTAAACACACCTAAACAAGAAAAAGCTTGTTCATTTTACTGATGTAACATGAAAACTCCCTCAATATATGATCAACAAGTTTCTTATACTCAAGCTCCTCCTTTGAGAGGATATCAGTCTTCTGATATACCCAAGCAATATACACCTATTCGGGTGTCTTATAAGAGTGCTTTGCAAATAATTGTTGGTGTAAATTAGTACTTTACTATTTTCACTTACTTAAGTTTACTTAGGTTAATGCATTAGTTAATTGCATTGCATTATTTTTATTATTTTTATTATGAGACACTTAGGATTTTGTGCCACCTTGTGATTTTTCATGTTGACAACACAGGAGTCTGCACCTTTATTTGAGCAGATGGTGTCTATAACACTGTTTTACGTGTCCCACCCTTCTAGGCTTATCCTCTCATCACCGCACTTACTTCCATGCTTAATGGAGGATAATCCATATCTGGTGGACATGTGCTTAGTTGTTTGACACTTCATGGTGCTAACTTCTATGCATTCTAGAAGTTCTCCTATTGCCTTTATAATCAGGCACTCCTAGTGTACTCAGCAATCATGCATAGCATATCACATTCTGAACAGAGCAATGTATTCAGACATACTCTGATTAATTGATCATATCCTTCTTTGGTCTACTGTGTGCTTGTGTTTGAGTTCTTAGTTCTTGGGTGAATTTTTCCCTTAAGAAAATTCTTACATGGTATCAAAGCTTGGAGTCTTTCTCTTCACAAGCTGTTTGAGACCTCTTGCTTCGTCACCTCAGCCCGAATCTAGAGTGTTATAGAAATTAGGAGCATCCAGCATCAGATCTGACCTCTCCATTGCATTCGGAATGCTGAATCGGTGAAAATCGACTATAAGCACGCCTACTTTGGCCCATAGTCGACCGTGAGGCAAATTTTTTTTGCAAATCGAAACCCGGAGGCCGGATTTGTAGTATGGGTATGATGTAATGAATTATTATTTTCTCTGCATTATTTGGCTATTTTTCAGATTTATTATCTGAATAATAGGCTATTTTTTTCAAAAAAATTTAAATTCAAAGTTGGAGAAAACTTTTAGCAGATCCGGGCTATCAACCCCCGGTCTGCATATTTTGGCAGATTTTTTAATAACTCGTAGGGTAAGTCGCAAGCCATACAAACCTGCGGATAGTCACAAATCAGCAGGGTTTGTTTTTTGGCGACCATGCACAGGCATTTCTAGCATTCTGCTTCATTTCCCAGCATGACCTGCAGATCCGGCCACGACGAGGGTTTGGAGCGTTCACCGGCGGCATCAATCCGCAGATCTGTATTCTCCTGCGACTGATTTATGGCATTTGAATCTGCTTTGTGGCTTTTGCATCTCTCGGTGAGGCACAAAACTCTAGTGCTGTCATCCACCTTCCCACAGATTTGGCATTTGCGGCGATAAATCTCCGACGAGAATTTCGTTCGGCACAGCACGGCCACATCAGCGAGCGAACGTGGAATTAAACCCCACACAGAACAATCCAAATTAGACATGTGTCATTGTTGACATGTTGGTATTTTTGGCCATGTCAATTTTTTGTACAATCGATATGGTACGGTGGTGAGAAATCAGCAGCTGCGTCATCTCTGGTCGAAACTTTGCTGACGTCATCACTTTGGGTATTTAAATTTGATGCCCGTTTGAACCTCATTTTTCGATATTTTACAATAGTGTTGATGGCCATTTGATCGTCAAATTTGGGCTCCCAATTTCTCCTCCAGACCCCTCTCCATCTTGCTTTTCAGTTTGGCAGCCTGACTTTGAGAGCTCCTAACTTCGTCATACAGACTCCGATTTAGGTGTAATTTTTTTTAAATCAGGTAGAATTTCTTGAATTTTCCATTGGTGGTGTTGTTTTCTAGTTTTGGTGCACAAATTTTGCAGAATTTGCATTTTTTGGTGACTGTACCTACATAATCCTGCCTTTTGCAACTTCAAAAGCTCCATACGAGCACATCTAGTCACCTTTTCAGGTTCTATTTTTTTTGAAAGTGCATGTTTTTTTGTCTACTTTCTAGATCTGAAGTCATATTCTAGGGTTGTGTGGACAAATTTCTCACTTTAAGAATTAGGCCTTCTTTGGCATTGTAACGCTTTCATTCTTTTCAGAATTGTTGTAAAAGTAAGCTACAGTGCTTAAGTGACAGATTTCAGCCTCATAAGGTAGTTGTAAAAGCCAAATCAGAAAGTCCACTTTGGTCATTTTGACAAGTGGCTCATTGTCCACGCACTACTTATAAAGTGCCAACAGCATCTCTTTTGGGGGGGTCTTTTGATTGAGTGAACAAGCGGGGTGTGTATAGTGTTTTTGTGTCTCTATTTTTGTGCTCTTTCATTTATGCATCATATGTTTTAAATGTCCTCCTTTAACTTCACGCAACTATTCTACATGGAAAGATATTGCCTGGTGTAGATTAATGGAAAAAGGATATAGTTTATATGTTGATGGTACAATCACTAAACCTACTGATGCTAAAGAACTCATTAATTGGAAAATTCAAGACCTACAAGCTTTAGGTGTTATCAGGAGTTGTGTACATAGCGATCTTCTCTTCCACATTAAAAATTGTTCAGAATCTAAAGAAGCTTGGGACAAACTTGAACAGTTGTATGGTAAAGTGGATGAAGAAAAGGGATTTCAGATTGAGGATGATCTACTTCTCTTAGATCCTAAGAATTATGACACAATTCAAGATTATATCATTAAAGTCAATGAGTATAGGGCACTTCTTAAAGATTGTGGAAATCCCATGAAGGATGAAAGGTTGATACATCACATCCTAAAAAAGCTACCTCAAGAGTATGCCAACTTTGTTTCGAGTTTTAATACTCACAAGTTAACCATGGGATCTGCTTACCAGAAACCTTCCTTTGATGGATTTGCAGACATGTTGATTGTTGAACAATCTCATTTGGTGGATTTTGGTCTTCTCAAGTCATCCAAGACCAAAGCCTTGGTAGCTCGTGATGATCAAAAATCTAGTCAAGGGGGAAAAAGCAACAACAAGAAGAAGCAGTGGAAGTAGAAAACACAATCTGAGACACAACATGATTCCTCTCACCAAGGTAGTTCTTCTTCAAACAAGAAGGGAAGTAATGAAAATTAGGACAAACTCTTTTGTGCATACTGTAAAAAGCCAAATCATGATGAGCATCATTGCAAAACAAAAAGAATTGATGAGTTAGAAAATCTACTCAAGAAGAACAAAATTCAAATGCCAGGTACTTCCAAGGATTCTACTCCTAACTCTTCAAAGGATAAAGGTCAAGCACTTATGGAAAACATAACTTCTTCTTCGGAATGGATACTTGACTCAGGTGCCTCCTACCACATGGGTTCTTCAAAGCAAGATTTTTCTTCATTGAAGCAATCAAAGGTACAACGCATCTTCATGGGAGATGATGCAAAAATGGAAGTTGAAGGGAAAGGACATGTTGAAATGGAAGATGGGGAGTTCAAAGATGTTCTCTATGTTCCAATTCTAAGTTCCAATCTACTATCAATTTACCAAATCACTCACCTTGGAGATGGTCATAAGGTTGAGTTCCTTCCCGATTCAGTGATGTTGCGAAGTCTAAAAGATGATTCATTGGTAGCAGTTGGTAAAGTCAATGATGTCAGGAGACTCTATTCCTTCTCCCATTTTGTGCCTAAGAGTTCTTCTCAAGCCTTGTTAAGTTACTCACATTCACACATCAACTTATGGCATGAGCGGTTTGGTCACCTTGACTTCCGCCCTCTTCAGCAACTTTGCTCAAAACACATGGTTAAAGGTCTACCCAACATCATCTTTTCTAAGGGGGAGTGTTCATCTTGTTTAGTGGATATGCATCTCAAGGAGAAGTATGATAAAGGGAAGTCTTCTCGAGCTCCAGTTGTTCTTTAGCTAGTTCACATGGTATTAGCAGGACCGTTTGCAGTGACTTTGGTTAGCCAAGGCTGCTACATACTCGCATTTGTTGATGACTTTTCAAGATTCACTTGGGTCTTCTTCCTTCATCATAAGAATGAAGTGGTTCATAAGCTTCAAGACTTCAAGACTCATGTTGAACACAAGTCAAGGAAAGCCATCAAAGTATTAAGGGTGGACAATGAGAACAGATATGTTGATAGGAGACTTAAGAACTTTTGTAAAATTGAGGGGATTGATCTTTAGAACTCACCAGCAATTAGTCCGCACAAGACAGATGTTGTAGCTATGAGGATTAGGACTCTCAAGACCATGGCAAGTTGCATGATAAAGGCCAATTCTCTTGATCCTACACTTGAAGTTGAAGCCATTAGCAGTGCAACTCACATACTTAACAGATCTCCTCATCCAGCCTTAGATGGCAAGACTCCTTTTGAGGTTTGGTGTGGCAAAAAACTAGTTGTGAGTCACCTTAGAGTCTTCGGTTGTCTAGCATGGGCTAACCTTTCTTCCAGGAGCTGCAAGGCATAGACACCTAGGCCTTGTACCTTTATTGGTTATGAAGACAATGTAAAGGCTTACAGACTTCTTGATCTTGAGACACATGAGATTTTTGTGGAAAGGATGTTCACTTTGAGGAAAGTTCTCTGAGCTTGTCCTCTACTCCTCTCTGCACTTCATACACAGTGGAAACTGATAGTGACACCAGCAATAGTGCTTCAACAGGTTCTGATATGTGGGGTTCTGTCGACAGTTGCAGCGAGAGGTCACATCAGTCCAGTCCACGTGCTTATATTGCCATAGTGAAAGGTCCATCTCAGCATGGTACATCTAGTCTTCCAGCTCCAGCTTCATTTGACTTGGGAGACAGACTTGAGGACACAAATCTTCTCATTGATGATGATACTTCTACAGTTGTTGCGAGGACTCACTCTGACCCTCATGTCCATTCTCTACATGATTAGTCTACACAAGTTGGCATGATTGTGGATCCTTATGAACAACAATTAGTGGAGGACTCTTTGTTAGTTGAGGAGACAGATGGTTTCATGGAACAGGTTCAACAGACATCCTTGACAGATCTGCCTTCATTCTTTTTAGCACAGTTGGATGGGGTGAACTTCAGCATCAGTACAGGGATACTTGAGCAGGTTTCTGGGCCACCACCCATCTTCAGGATTGTACCTTGGGCATTATTTCTTCCTAAGGGGAGGAACACCATTGTGCATTCTTGGACCTGCTTCTTCATCGGAGGAGCCTTCACCTGTTGGCATTCTTCTTTTGGGGGGGGGGGAGCCTCTTTTTTCTCTCTTCCTTCTTTCATTCTCTTTTGTATATATTGGATGTATGTCGTAATGGGGGGGTCTTGATTACTCCATCCATCGATGCATCCATCTTTATCTCTCTTTTGGGGGAGGGTTTTTCCCATGAGTTTTTCCCTCTTTCTTCGCTTTATGGGAGATTTGCATTTCATTATGTACATGGGTACCTAACATGGCCTAGTAGCCGGGACCCATTATGCATCTTCATCCTAGCTTGTAAGCTTAAGCGCATTCCCCTAACTTGCACTTAAGGGGGGGTGTTGGTGTAAATTAGTACTTTACTATTTACACTTACTTAAGTTTACCTAGGTTAATGCATTAGTTAATTACTTTGCATCATTTTTATTATTTTTATTATGAGACACTTAGGATTTTGTGCCACCTTGTGATTTGTCATGTTGACAACACAGGAGTTTGCACCTTTATTTGAGCACATGGTGTCTACAACACTGTTTTGCATGTCCCACCCTTCTAGGCTTATCCTCTCATCACCGCACTTACTTTCATGCTTAATGGAGGATAATCCATATCTGGTGGACATGTGCTTGGTTGTTTGACACTTCATGGTGCTAACTTCTAGGCATTCTAGAAGTTCTCCTATAGCGTTTATAATCAGGCACTCCTAGTGTACTCAGCAATCATGAATAGCATATCACATTCTGAACACAGCAATGTATTTGGACATACTCTAATTAATTGATCATATCCTTCTTTGGTCTACTGTGTGCTTGTGTTTGAGTTCTTGGTTCTTGGGTGAATTTTGCCCTTAAGAAAATTCTTACAATAATCTTAGATGATGAAATCATTATACTCCTCAAGGTCAAATGCTATGAACCACAAGTTAAATCAAATTCGTGGAGTGACAAGAATTTATGTTCATACCACTTGAATGGGGGACATTTAACAAATACTTGTTTCATCCTTAAGGGGGGTATACAAGAATTAATCAATGATGGAACTATCAAAGTGAATAACCTTAGCAATAATGAATACCACACAACCTTCAAGAACACTTTCATGAGTCATGAAAATGGACCTTCCCATGATAAGGTTAATTATTCTTATCATTATGATAATACCATCAACATGATCTCAAAATTTATTGATTTCATAAATGTCATAATAATTAAAGATAAAAATAAGAAACAATCATCAAATTTTGTTACCTGAGGTCAAGCTTCTAAAGTCATTCTATTAGGGCCCGTGACAAGTCCTAATCATGAAACTATGAGTTCCACATAACCCAAATACATCTTGGCCAACTAGTTACTAAAGACTCCCACACATATCTCTATTTTTGAGTTATTGAAAATTTCCCTTCAGCACAAAGAGATCCTCACCAAATCCTTAGTGCCAAAAAACCTTGATGTTAGTAGAATTAAAAATATAGTAACCTGGTCACCCCTCACTATGTATCATTTTTAGCCCAAGATGATATGTCTATCATCTATCCACAAAACTCTCCTTTGCACATTGAAGTCTTTACCCATAGAAGTACAGTCAAGGGAGCCTTGGTTGATAGTGGGATAGGCCTAAACATTTACATATTGAATTTGGTAAAATCCCTATGATAAACAGAGGATTTTTTTAATCCAAATAAGAAAATCACCTATAAGGCTTATGATGACGAGGAGAGATCCTTCAAAGGCATGGTTATTCTACCAATTAGAGTAGGTTCCAATTGTAAAAGAAATTATTTGTCAAGTCTTTGACTTAACATTAACTTACAATATCTTGTTAGGAAGGTAACGGATTGGTGACATTCAAGTCATTCCTTCCACATACCATCAATGTCTCAAATTTCCATACATGGGTCAAGAGGTGACCATACCTGGGGATCAAAACCTTACCCAATATTGAATTTCCCTTGTTCCTCATAAAAAGAAGTAACTAGAACCTTAATGAATAACATCAGTAGGTCCACATTAATAGATACTTCATGTTCCATCAGTCAAGATAACAACCACTTATCTAGATCAACTAAGGGTAAAGAGAAAGTTGGTTGTTCAAGTTCTTCCCTTCCTTCACCATTAGAATCAAAAGACCCCAAATAGTTATATTATGAAGAAATGGATAGGTTAATTTAAAAGAATTTGATAGTGTTAGAGTAAATAATTAATTTACTAATTATTTATTCTATTTACTTAAGCTTACTTAGGTAAATACATTTATTTAATATTTTGTATTTAATGCATGTAGTGGTTTGTTGATGACAACACGAGAGTTTGTTCCCTTCTAGCATGTTCCACCTTTTGTGGATATGTGCTGAGTTGTCATCCTTATCTTGTACCACCTTCCAGCTTGTTCTACAAGCTTCCATGAGCTCTTTATAAGTGGGCTCTCTCATTTTATTATCATATCATTTGTGCATATTTTAAATACATTTTCTTCTTGTGTTTGTAGATTTGTCTCTCATGTCCATTTAGGGATTTTCCCTTGCTCCATGCTATTCCTCTCCTTGGCTTCTCTTTGACAGGTTCTCGCATGCAGATGATCTTGGGCATCTTTGAAGTTGGCTTTTCTCAACTCCATCATGGTATCAAAGCCTTCCTTCAGAGTTGAAAATTTTTTGAAGCCATGATTTGGAGTCACAAACCCTTGTTTATTTGTGCAATTTTTCTTCAAATTAGGGGATCAAAAATTGTTTGGAGCACTTTGGGACCAAACGGACATCACCATTGGATCTGGAAGGCTGTTTGCAGTTAGGATTCATATAAAGCTTTTCATTTTTGGAGACAGAGCTCTAGGAGGCAAATTTTTTTGTTGCAGGGTTTTTTCGTACGGCTCGTATGACGCACAGTGAATTTTTTTTTATAAAAAATATAATAAAAGGGTGCACCACTGGTCAACCATCTCTGCAACACCTAGCAGCCGCCGCTACATAGCTCATAGACCACTACCACTAGTAGTGTCGCCGCAGAGGCGCTGCAGCCCGACGTCGCGACGGGCCACTCCAGCACCACTCCTTCCCGGCACCTCCGTTGGTGTTGCGCTCCTCCAATTGGTGGTTCTGTGTTTTCCACTACCTTCATCAGTCTCCTCTGCCACCTGGCTCTATCACCACTGCTAGCCATGTGGATGACTAACAACAACCCGTGTCAGAGTTTTCGGCACAGTTGGAGCCCAGTCAGGACTTTTGCCACGTCATCTGATCCACGATGTGGCATCCATGTGGCACTACCACATGGTAGCCACGTGGCTTCTTCTTTGCTGTGAAGGGCTGCAGGCCATCAATTTTAATCTTGCAGAATGCTGATGTTAGCATGACATCATCTGCATCATGCCCTTTGCACCTCTCTTGATTCACTTTTGGACCTACCTTTGGTTTTTTGGCCATAACTTTTGCATACAGAGGTATTTTTCTGACCTAAAAGAAGCACCAAAAAGCTGGTTCCGAGACAAAGATTTTTGTCAGGTATTTTTAGGTTTTGATGCTTTTTTATTGTCTATTTTTTAGTTGAAGTCCGCAGTCCTATTTTTGACTCCGGCATGCATATCTTTTGTGTCCCATGCCCGTTTTTTGAAAACTTTATATTTTTGGAAAGATGGTTCTGTCACCTTTTCAGAAATGTGGTCTTTGTTCTTAGTTTTTGGTCTCTGCTCTTTCTATCATAGTTTTGGCATTTTTGCTATATGGTGGATATTTTGAGTGTTATAGGCTCGAGGATCATTTTTCTAGCATGGTTTCTCTTATTTTCGGCTATACTTTGTTTTTTTGTAGCTCTTTTTCAGTTCTGATCCTTGTAGCTATCATTTTGAAGCACTTTTTTGTATCACACTGAGATAAAGTGCCACTTTTGCATTCCGAGGATCATGAACGTTGTTTTGACTCAGTTGTACTTGCACTATTTTCATAAAGCACCATGGGGGGGATAGTTGTTTGCTATTTTAGGACTTATCCCTTTTTCAAGTGAGTGTCTCTTCCATGACATTAGCCCCATGCAGAGTCAGTTTGACCGTGTCTTTATAGGTGTTTGTACCTCTTTCCCTCTCTCGTCATTCTTGGTTCATCTACAAGAGACTTTGGCCCACCTTCTTAGTTGCTTATCATCACACCCCGTCTACATTAAGGGGGGGTATGATGTTTTCCTAATGCATCCGTGATTCGATGGTTCGATAGTGTGAACTATGTATTTAGTGGTTGATCCTATATACAAGGCGATTGCGGTGGTTGGCTACCTATGCACTTCGGTGAGATGGATCATCTACCATATAGACATGCTTGGTTCATGCCTCCATCTTCCATGGAGGATTTTTAGATTAGTAGTTTGATAGATTTGTGGCTCTTCATGCTTCAATGATGCTTCTTCGTGATCACTCCTTGTTCCTATTTTAGGGGACATTTCCCTAGTTGGAGACTTCTTCAATTCTTCACTAGGTTACCTCTTTTTGGGGGAGGGTTTTTCCCATGTGTTTTTCTTTCTTTTCCCATTTTTAAAGGTTGAATTTTCTTTGCATTGTACTTGGGTACCTAAAATGGCCTCATTGTCGGGACCCATTATGTATTCATCTTAGTTTTGTGAGCTTAAGGCATTTCCCTAAGTTGCACTTAAGGGGGGGTGTTAGAGTAAATAATTAATTTACTAATTATTTATTCTATTTACTTAAGCTTAATTAGGTAAATGCATTTATTTAATATTTTATATTTAATGCATGTAGTGGTTAGTTGATGACAACATGGGAGTTTGTTCCCTTCTAGCATGTTCCACCTTTTGTGGATATGTGTTGAGTTGTCATCCTTATCTTCTACCATCTTCTAGCTTGTTCTACAAGCTTCCATGAGCTCTTTATAAGCAGGCTCTCTCATTGTATTATCATATCATTTGTGCATATTGTAAATACATTTTCTTCTTGTGTTTCCATGATTGTCTCTCATGTTCGTTTAGGGATTTTCCCTTGCTCCATGCTCTTCCTCTCCTTGGCTTGTCTTTGACAGGTTCTCGCATGAAGGTGATCTTGGGCATCCTTAGAGTTGGCTTTCCTCAACTCCAACAGATAGGAAGTACAATTTATAGCACAAATGAGTAGGTGAATACTCAATCTCATCATTTGATCCCCCACTTTCTCCAAGATCTCATGGGAAACCCTCATCTACCATTAGACATTACCATCCACATTTTGTCAAAGCAAGTGGTGTACCTTCAATATCCATAGAAGAAATAAGTGGCCAAAATATTGACATTTCTCTTAAACTATAGTGAAAAGGTATTAATTTAATGAAAAAGATGGGATATATGAGTGATGGCCCTTTAGGTAAAGAGAAAAGCATCACCAAAACCCTAGTAGTATAGTTTAGTTCTAATAGATCTAAAATAGGGGTGGGGTATGGTGAACAAGATAATGCATAACCCATTCCAAATGCAACAATTCCTTGTCTTCTACCATGGTATGGGTATGCAAAGGAAAAGATGCCAACAACTAAATAGTAGCTCACAAGAAGAAATTAAATCTATCCATCTCAAATCTACATCCACAAAAAAAGCATTCATGAACACCTCTAACAATGAAGAGAATTATGATTCCACCAAGTGGTAATTTGAATCATTATTTGAAGAATCCATTCATCACAAAGAATGTGATTTGGTTCACATCCCTGCATCCAATACTTCCATTGCACAAGGATCAACCTCTTATCAATAATTTATTTCACTAGGAGCTAGCATACATCAAAATAACTTAGAGGTTGATACAGAATGGACACATCACATCACATCATATGAGGATGATGAATCAATTAAAAGGTTTGAGTATAGAACTATATTTCTTGGCCTCTTTCTAGTAAAAGTAGAAGATGAATACTATGAGCCACTCATGAGCTCTACTTTTACTAATACTATAGAGGAAGCGCATGTTATAAACCAAAGTAAAATAGTGTATGAACCATCTAATGAGATCATTTCCTTAAACCCTATCGAATCATATCCATATTACACACCCTTCTCCTTAATCCATCCTAAGCTCAATAACTAAGATACAACCAACCCACACCATATTCCTTATTTTGACACTAACCATGATGTCTTAGTCTACCTTAATAGGGTTGAACTATCTCATCCACAAAGAATAGGAGAAATTCACATAGACATGTCTGGCATTAATCATTTTAGTCATACTAGAAAATATCGAGCACATCAAAGCCTTAATGACCACCAATAGGTTGTAGCTAATTTTAAGAAAAAAATAGAAAAAAATAGAAATGATGCATCAAAGGTGAAAACCCAAATGTATCACCCATGGATGAGATGAATGATACCTTACCCAAGCACTCAGAGAAAAGATCATGTATCCTAATTGAACCAATAGAAAAGGTCAACATTGGAATAGAGTAGGAACTTAGGATTATCCATTTGGCATAGTATTAAAATGTAGAATAAAGAAGTGCATTCATTTGATTCTTCAAAGAGAGAAAAATATACTTTTCATGGTCTTACATAGACATGCCAGGGTTAGACCCAACTCTAATCCTTCACCATCTCAACATTTCTCTAGAGGCCAAGCAAGTTAAGAGAAATCTCAAGAAAATGCATCCCCACATAACCCTATTAGTCAAAACAAAAATAGAGAATTTTCTCATCACCAATTTCATCAAAGAAAAATTGTAATATACACATCTATATTGATTTCTAGGACATAAACAAAGCATGTCCTAAAGAAAACTTCCCCATTCCCAGCATCAACGCAATTGTAGATCTAACAGTGGGTCATTCCATGTTCTCACTCATGGATAGATTTTCAGTGTATGACTAGATTAGGATAGTACTAGAGGATCAAGATGAAATAGATTTTAGCAATGCCTAGGGAACATTTTGTTTCAATGTCATGCCTTTTGGCCTAAGGAATGTAAGGGCTACCTATCAATAGGCCATGACCATTATCTACTATGACATGATGCATATTTTTATGGAAGATTATGTTGATAATATCCTTTCCAAATTTCATACCTAAGAAGATCATCTTCCCATCTTGGACAAGATATTTACCATCCTTGAAGCATTAAAAGTTAGGCTAAACCCTAAAAAATGTTCTTTTGGCATGAAATATTGAAAACTCTTATGGTACATTGTTTTAGCCAAAGGGATTAAGGTTGATCCTAAAAGGATACATGCTATAGTCAACATGAAAAATCCAAAGAACCTAAGTTAGTTAAATTATCTTCAAGGAAGAATTTAATTATTCTATTGCTTCATTTCTTACTTAGTAGAAAAGTGTGTTCCTTTCACCCACCTTCTCTACTAGGACATAGTTTTTAAATGGGATGATTAGTTTCAGATGGGCTTTGATTTACTCAAAAGCTATTTGATGAATCCACCTATGTTGGTACCTCTAGTATCATATAAACCATTTTTTAGTATATTTCCCTAACAAATAAATCAGTTGGAGCCCTCTTGGCATAGGAAAATGACCAAGTAAAAGAAGAGGGCATTCATTACATCAGTCACACCCTAGTCAACTATGAGCTCAATTACACCTTTATTGAAAAATCTTTTTTAGCCATAGCTTTTGCTTCTCAAAAGCTATGCCATTATCTTTTGACACATAAGGTTAAGCTCATCTTCAAGATTTATCCCCTCAAGTATCTTCTCACTAAAATGGCACTAATAGGAAGATTGGCCATGTGGATAATGATCCTCAGTGAGTTTTATATTAAGTATGTCAATAGGAAAGCAATAAAAGGAAAAGATATTTCTAATCAACTGGTAGATACACCCACAGAGAGCTCAAATCCTATCTTAGCTAATTTTTTGGATATCCACATTCTTCGAACAAATCTTGTCACTTGGAAGTTCTATTTTGATGGTTCTTATACACACCATGGTTTAGGTGTTGGTATTTTTTTTATTACGCCTTTGGGAGTTACCATCCCAAAGTTCTACAAGCTACTTTTCCCCTACATAAACAACATTGCAGAATATAAAGTCTTGGTCTAAGGCCTCAAACTAGCTTTAAAATGGAAATGAATAGTGCTAGAAGTTGATGGTGATTCTTAGTTGATCATCAATCAAGTCATCAACATGTATCAAACCAAGGATTAAATATTATTTCCCTATAAAAATATGGTTGAAAAATTCCTAGATATAAGAATAGATTAGTAGATGCCATGGCCTACTTGGTCTTCTTGCTTCAGTTACCTGAGCAATAGAAGCAATATGAGTACTTAGCAAAAGAGGTGGTTCAACCTACATTCACTCAACCTATTTCCCTTATTATTTTCCATTTAGACACCCTTGATTCCCTCGGGTACAACTCTATCATCATCTACCTCTGCAATAACACAAGTCCCTTTGATTTATCATGAAACCAAAGATAAAATTTCGTTCGAAAAATCTCATGCTATAATTTGATGCCTGATATGCTATATAGGAAAGTTCTTGACAATAGTTTTTTTAGATGTATTGAAAAAGATGACTCAAGAGTTGTTGTATCAGAAGTCCATGCAAGCATCTGTGGGTCACACTCATATGGATTTATGCTAGAAAAGAAGATTGAAGATTCTTAGGAAGGGGTATTTTTGACCAACCATGGAAACATGATTATATTGACTATGTTAAATCTTACAAAGAATCTCAAATACATGGTAACCTTATTCATGTGCCAACCCAAGAACTCAAACCTTTGGCTATACCATGGCATTTTTATCAGTGGGGTTTTGATTTGATTGGAGCCATCCACCCACCTTCTTTTAGTGGACATAATTGGATTATCACTATAACAAAATACTTCACCAAGTGGGTTGAAGTGGTGCCACTTGATGACCCTAAAGGAAAAAAATCTCTTCCTTCATTATAAATCATATAATTTCTCGATTTGGCATACATCATGTCATTCTCATGGACAATGCCTTGTACTTTAAAATTTAAATAATGTGAAAAATTTCACATTATACAACATTCCTCATTGATCTATTATCCCCAAGGTAATGGGCAAGAAGAGGCCACAAACAAGACCATTATCAACATTCTCAAAAGAATTGTTAATGACATTGGTAGATATTGGAATTTAGAACTAAACCCCAACCTCTAGACCTACAGGAAGAGTGTTAAGATGCCTACAAGTGCTACACCTTTGTACTTGGTCTATGGTTGTAAATTCATTCTTCCTCTAGAGGTTGAAATCCCATTCTTGAGAGTTACTCTTCGTGATATCCTATTTGATGAAGACTACAAAGTGGCTCATCTATAGTAGTTATAACTATTGGAAGAACATCAATGAAAAATGGATGAGCACCTCAATGTGTATCAAAATAGGTTGTCAAGACATTACAAAATAATGGTAAAACCCCATTTTTTCAGGTTGGTGACCTAGTCCTCCAAGGAAACCCTAAGAATCAAGCTGCTAGGAAAAGATAGGAAATGAGAGGCCAATTGGATTGGTCCTTATATTATCACAAAATATTTTAGGACCTTTACTTATAAAATTTTAGGTTGTGATGGAGATGACCTCATAGAACCCATCAACAAAATTCATCTCAAAAGGTTTTATGTCTAAAACTCAGAGGGAAAACACCAAAAATACTGAACAAAATAGTACAAAAAAGATGAGAAAAATCACCTCTAGTTTAAAAGGAGTGAGAGATAGCACATTTGGAATTCCCTGAACAACACAAGTCCTTCAAAGTAGACAGAAAACAAGGCATGGCATAAACAACTCTCTTAGAGACAAATTTTGTTTATTTGTAGCCTCCTCATAGTTGAGTTAATTTTACACATACCCAATTGAGAAACACTTGTGGGTTACAATTTAGTGGTTTATGGGAATCAGACACAGTTCATAGTAGTGGAGACAACCATCAAGGCAACACCAACAAGATAGTAGGCACATCAAAGATAACATGGAGTCTGATTATGTTCTTAATATCATAAACATGAATTGTAGGAAAATCATTGCATATATCAGATATTCACTGTGGTCAATAATTCCCAATATCCATCTTAGCCTTCACACAATCTATTTGAAGTCCCAAAGTTCCTTTTCACCTCCATCATAACCAATATAGCTCTTTGGGTTCACTCTTAGCCCTTTTGGCCCACTTTTGATCTCCTTGACTATTTAGGTGCTTCCACATAGCCCTGGTTATCTCCATATTCAAAAAAATATCATTCACATCCTCATTTCACTCCCATTAGTTCACAAATTGCCAAAAAATGTCAAAAACATTCAAATTGTCAAAAATTGTCAAAAACATTCAAAAATTGCCAAAAATTGTCAAAAAATTCAAAATTTATCAAAAATGTCAAAAACATTCAAAAAATATCAAAAACATTCACAAATTGCGAAAAATTGTCAAAAACATTCAACAACTATCAAATATATTAAAAATTTATCAAAAATTGTCAAAAACATCAAAAAAATATCAAAAATTATCAAAAACATTAAAAAATTATCAAAACTTCTCAAAAACATTTAAAAAAATTCAAAATTTCTCAAAAAAATTCAAAATTGTCAAAAATTACCAAAAACACTCGAAATGGGTGATAATTGCCCAAAAATAGCTAAAAAGTCCCAAAAAATTAACAATAGCTTAAAATTCTAGTCAAACATGTTCCACATCAACTCAAATAGCCTATTTAATTATACATAAATTATTATTACATTTTTCAAATAGATGATCCATTGATTTCATGTTGAACTCATGTCTGTATATAAATGTTGCTCCTTTGGGACAAGTTTGCTTACCTCAAACAATTTTATATGAAATCAATGGTGAGGCCCACTATATTGAAAAATATTTAATACTTTATGGCATGTTTTACTTCTCTATTACCTCTAGAAAAATAATAAAGAGTGCCTCAAAGGAATTAAAAACTAGTGTAGTTATGTCTTCAAACATCTCACTAGGCTTTGGAAAATCTGGCACAATGCGAATAGAGAAAGAGGCTCTAGTAGAGTCCACTATTCTTTCCTCTTGTCAAGAAGAATAATTCCCACTAGATTATTAGTCTTATTTATGTTGCATAGCCCATTTTTATCAAATTTTCAACAAATATATCAATGATATCTTGAAAGGCCCACATATCTTTCAGACTCTTTCATCATCCCCTAACAGGGGACACATAATAAGTAAGCATAAGTTTGAGAGATCACTACAATTTCCTTGCCTTTCTTAGACCCTTGAAGCACCTTTTTAGGCCTAAATGCTTTTTTCAAGGCCCTATTTTTCCTTCTATAAGCCCCTCAAGTGCCTTTTTAAGCCCTTGAAGCACCTATTTAGGCCCAAGCACCCTTTTCTATGTCCTATTTTACTTTTTCAGGTCCATCAAGTGCCTTTTTTGGCCCCTCAAGCATCATTTAAGCCCTCAAGTGCCTTTTTAGGCACCAAGCACATTTTCTAAAGCCTAAACATCCTTCTTGGACCCCCAAGCACCATTTCCAAGGCCCCTCTTGGGTCTCTTTTGGCCATCAAAACCTCTTGTAGGCCCAAACACTATTTCATAGGCCTAGTGAGCATCCATCTCAGCACACACCTAAAGAAAAATCCCAACTTTTGTCTTCAACATTTTTGTAAAAGCTATCAATATATACGGAATTGTGCCTTAGAATTTACGGTTTAGCACTTCATGCTTTTCCACCTTGAATACCATGGCTTTCCCAATATTATGCAAGTTTATACTCATCTTTCATTCAGAGCCCATTTTTCCATTTAGTTCCCCACACATAATTGAAGGTATTTCTTCCTCTACAAATCTTATTGTTCCCACTCTTATGGAAATTTACGCTCTTCCAAATATTTATAAGAATTCCCAAAACATTCAAATATTTATCAAAAAGTTGGAAAAAAAATCCATATATACTCCTATAATTTTCAAAAACATCCTATTATATTTCAAAAATATCCAAAAAAAACACGTCAATGTTTACCTAACACATTAACATCAACACTAGTCATCCATTTTCTTGCTACACAAAAAAATACAATTTTTATTCTATTATTCAAGAATGACAATATTACATTCAAATCAAATCTGGTGGATCATTTATTCTAGCCTCCCTTGGGGAGGTGGTAGGATAGGGTGTCCAATAAAGGGTTTTTTTCTAGACCCAGTTCCAGAAGAAGAAGACCTTGGTGTTAACCCTCTTCATACCCACATTGCATTCATTAGAATCATAAATATACCACCATGTAATTACACATTCAACAATTGCATAAATTCTCTACCCAAAAACTACATCTCTTGTCGGTTCTCATTTGGGAATGCCTTATGATAAAGTCCAATATGATAGGCAGCTTCTTGATGCAATTTCATAGTCCAATGCATATCCAAAAGCATGTTCTCCACCAATGTATCTATCCTGGTCATAGTCATCACTCACTAAGTCATGTCCCATTCTTATTGCATTTGATCTATCACCATTCACCATAGTTATGTGTCTACTTTTGTCTCATTCAACAATTACTACAATAGTCTCACCATTGACTCACTCAATACTAACCACTCTTGTAGCTACAATGAAAAGGTGTTTGATTTTGCAATTGCCTCCCTAAATGACTCAAATTATGATCATAGTAAGACTAACTTGTTTTGCACACTCTCCAAGCCCACTTGCACCATCATTAGGGATTCCTACAACCTCTATGAACATGATTTCTCTACTTACATCTCTATGCCATTTCCCTTTACTTGAGCTTGCTCCACTTGTAGTTTCACTTCTAATGATTTTATTCACACTTGTTTTATATTCACCACTACTTGGAGCTATCTCAACTCTATTTTCACTTCATCTTCCTACTCTGTCTTCATCAAACCTAGAAAAAATAAAACTTCTTGCTCTACATTATCCACTCAAAGTCTCGCTATGACCATGTTTTTTGTAAATCGTCCACCTTAGACATCACCTACACCCCACTTTTTGCCTCTGGTCATGGTTCCACTAGGCCCAATCCACTCACACTAGTAGTTTCTCCTTTCATTAACACTTGTCATGACATCATAAGGCTAATAAGTTGACCTACTAAACTTTGTAACTTCCTCCATGTTGACATCTTCTACCATTCTTTGAGCTTCTCCTATAGTCTCCTCTAGTGAATATACCCCCTCTACCTTTGTCACTACTTTTGACACACTCTTTTTCACCCCAGATAGGTTGTTCTTTACCTACATCATTAGTTCCTCATTGAATACCACCTAAAATGTTTTTTTCACTATGCTTCCTAACAATATCATTAATATCAATAATGATGTTACTTCCTCCTTGACTCCCACACCTTTAGGTTGTGCTAGCACCAATCTTGCCTAACTTAATTCACCTCACTCATGGTATAATGATTGTAGTTTAGACTAATACACAAATTCCTTGAACATTCATTGACTACATTTTTCTCTTTGTTCTTGCCTCACCCATCCACCCTAGCTAACATCACACTCCTGTTGCAACTAATCTAGTGACCCTGACATGCCTTCACTTCCACACTTTCTTGGACTTATCAATAAATTCAATGACTGTGTGCTTCACTTCATATGCATATTATTTTCCTATTTATGGCCCTTTTCCCCCATGACTTGTACTTTTCTAGACTTTTAATGTGTCCACTCTTTACATCCTATCATACTAGTAACAAGTACACTCGCAACTTGACTCTAACATGTAGACAACTTGATCCTCAATGAAACATGTCTCCCATTATATCCTATTACTAAATCACTGCTCACACATCCCATGCTTTTTTATTAGACTTTTACAATAATTGCTTCCAAAAAGAATTAAACAAACATGTCACTATTACACACAACTTTCAGCATTGTTGGTCCACAAATTATGGTTTTCCTACTATTATGAGCTTCTAGTGCCTCAATGATGTACTTGACTAGACGTATTAGGATGAAGCCATGATCTTTTAGTTACCTTTATTTTTCACTATTTTGTGCTAGTGACCCACTAATTTTATACATTATTGGTGCAATCTTCTAAGTGCTCCTCTCATTTGGAAGGCTATGTGTACCTCACCCACTTTTGTATGATATCTTAGGTGGGGTTCTCTATATAACATGTGATTTTTTTAATGCCTATTTTCATTTGTTGTGAATGTAATTCTTATTGTTAATTATTTTCTTATCTTTCATGTACATTCCTTATGTTTGGTTGTACTACCCAACATCATACAATATTCATATCACCATATCTAAGATAGTGGTAGTTGTACTAAGTCACTTTCTACTAAATGCTCTATGATGATAGTTAATTTGCATCTCTTTTATAAAAAGTGATAGATAGTTGCATTCATTTAGTTTGCATTTTCATCTTGGGTACTTTGAAAACAAAGAGTTGTCACATCATTCAAGATAACACAAATAGACCTCAACAAAACCACTCAAAAAAAAGGAAACACAACTTAGGATTGGCTATCAAATAGTAGATAACAACATCAACATCAAAACAAGATTTCAATACTCAATTCTTGTGGACTTTGTTTCATTGAATCACACTTCATTATCCATCATATCCATTCCACCTCATTCCTCATTACATCACATCATCTACATGCATTGTGTGACCTTTGAATATCAAACAATTTCATTTCAATCATTTTATTTCATTACACTCATCTCATTTAATTACATTTTATCACTATGTAACCTTAGAATCTCAAATAATTAGGGTGACTAATCTCTCCTATTTCACCTCATGTCTTTTTACACCATGCCATCTATTACATTGTGTGACCTTCATATCTCAAACAATTTTGATCACTTTTGATTACACCATTCATCATATTGTATGCATTCACTGTTTCACCTATTCTTACTTGGATCTCAAGTTTCATTTGTGACGTTCAGATCTCAAATTATGAGACTCATCTCTTAACATGTTTCTACCTCTTGCTTATTCATTTTCTTCCATACATTTCTTTTCATTTACAATCCCATTTACCATTTCATTATATTTCATTTCGTCACATTTCATTTCACTTCTCATTATCATTTCCATTTCATCATATTTCATTTCATTTCATTTATCACATATCATGTCCCATTTACTCACATTTAATTTCTCATTATCATTCCATTTCATTTCATCATATTTTGTCACATTTCATTTCATTTATCATGTCTCATTTTTCACTTATCATTTCATTTTTCATTTCTCTTTCATCCATCATTTTACATTTATACATACGTGATTATTGCATCCCATTTATACATTTTATTGTTTCCATTTCATTTATTAGTCGATTTCATTTTATCCATTATAGTTCTTCATATTCCATTTACTCCTATTTTATTTATCATTCCTTTCATTTCATTACATTCAATTTCTCATTTGTCACTTATCATTTCATTTTTCATTTCTCTTTCATCCATCATTTTACATTTATGCATACATGATTATTGCATCCCATTTATACATTCCATTATTTCCATTTCATTTGTCAGTCCATTTCATTTCATCCATTATAGTTCTTCATATTCCATTTACTCCTATTTTATTTATCATTCATTTCATTTCATTACATTCAATTTAATCACATTTCATCTCATATATTACATTTTGTTCATCACATTACATTGCATTACATTTTCTTACATCACCACTCATCTATTTACATTTCATTCCACTGAAATTTTCATTTCATTTAGTTTACTCATTTCATTACATTACATTTTTCTTTTTTCATGTCAACCATGTGTCTTGCTACCTTATTAACCTATTTTACTCATACATGCAATTTAATTTATTCATGCACTATTTGTATATTATGTTCTTCTATATACTACATTGCTTATCCATAATGCATCAACATCTATAGCCCTCATATTAGTCCAATCACAACATCACATGGATACAAAAGTCCATGATATGACAAAGTGTACAAGTCCGAGCATCAAAAAGATTGAATCGTCACATAAATCAACAAAAAGATTAAATCACATGTCGACAAGAGCATATCAATGACAATATCAACACAATCACATTAGCATGAATGCAAATGGGTCAAAAAATATATCCACATGGATATCACAAGGTCCTTGTCAATGATATACATGATACAACACTAAAAGAGAAATATAAAATTCTACATAGATCAACCCTATGTCTCACCATCTACATCAGCTATCTATGTTTTCTCTATAGGTCCCTAATAGTTGGGGCACTTCTATCATCTCAAGGAGCCTACTTGGTTGAACCTATCACCAATATGATTGGTATGGTTGTATCCATCTGACTACTTGTAGCCCCATCTAGTCTCAATGGTGGTGGTGGCCTTGGTGTCATCATAGAAATAAAATCTTGTACTGTGTTCATCAACTTGCTCATCTGTGCCTCCATGGAACTCATTCAAGTCTTTACATTTGAAGATCGAAATAGCCTCTCTAGTGGTAACTACTCCTATGGTGGTACCTACTATGACCCCTATAACTGTAATCCCTATGCACTTGGAACTAGAACATGTACCCATGACCGCTTTCACCAAATAAATTGCACATCATTAGGTAATCTAGCCCTAACCTTCCTTATCATGCTATTCCCAATATCACCTACCCACTAGCAAGACCTTGTACCCACCCTATCCCTACGTACCCTTCTCCTCACCCCACCTTAGCAATGAATTTGACTCTTTTTTGGCCGTTGCACTGGGCCCTATATGATAATCCTCAATGGTGGTAACATTGCTACTCAAACTCTCCCTCCATACTTCCTTCCATGCATCCCTCATACTCTTGCCCCACCTCTTGCTCTATGTTTGGCTCTTCTTTTGGCTCAACACTAACCACTACCTTTTCTACATCCACCCTCATCATCCCCATCCTCTCATCCATTGGACTATTCATCGATACTAGAAATAGGCTCTTCTAGATTTATGTAACTTGAGAAAGGGTGCTCTTTGAACCATCATGCACAGTCACCCTCCATCACTATGTTTGCCTCTCTATCCCTGAGTGGCCATACCTATGGTGTCTCTATCATATTCAAAAATTCCCTTGGTAGGCTCATACTCCAAGGCCAGCCAGCATACTAGCCTCTCTGACTGAACCCAAGCATAATGTGTTGATCCCTATGGCATGCCCTGCTACTAGCCAAACTATCTCACAACCTACCTGAAACAAAATCTCTCTAGCATGAAGGGAATCTGGCCAAGAAAATATTGTAGACCAAAGAAACACACCATCTTGTAATTATCCTTGGCCCATGCCTTTAAAAACCTATATGGCCACCATATGACCTCATCAAAATCATCGATAATCCAATGCCAATAATTTTTCTTGCCCAGATGGGGCTGCATGATAACATCTAAATAATTATACATATATTCCATGTCTTATGGTCATTTTGGCACACAAATTGGTCAAGTGATAGGTAGATGATCCCATGTCCATATCTATAACAACACTGCCCTTGCTAATAGTGAAGAGGCATCGAAATACACAATTTGATAAAATTCATGATACAAATGAACTAATATGTAGCTACTCCATGCAAATCTCCATGGATTCTCAATCATATCATGTATGATATGGAACCATATGACTAGACATCCTCAACCTCATCTATCTGGTCTAAAAAATTCCCCTTAAAACAATAACATGTTATTGCCTTTGATGCTATCATCCCCAAATACACCTCTGAATGTTGTCTCATATGTTGTATGATCATAGTTTACAAAATCTCCTAGTATTAAGATCTAAAATATTAGATATAGGTCCTTAGGGGTAATAGTCATCTACCCATGGGCATGTGAAAGGTGTTGTGGTTTGAGTGCCACCGCTCATCCATAGCTATCAACAACCCTCTATTCACTTAGAATTAGGGCATCTATAGTAGATCATTGAATCCACACCTCTTAATAACTTGACACTCCTCAATAGATAATCTACCTATAGACTCTAATTCCCATGAATACAATCTTCACACCATGATCTCATGCTCACGTACTTGTCAATCAAACAATTGCATCAGTATTGTATCATAACTAATTATTCTACATCAATCAACTATCAATTATCTATCTACTCAGCTAATGGTTTTGTCATGGACCTATTATTTTTCCTACTTTGTATCAATAGATTAACATGTTAAGTTACCCTACTCTGTATCCTAAGCGGGACATTTTTTCTTAGCTATCTGAAATTAATTGATTGATCCTACACTTAACCCTATGAACCAAGGATCCCTATTGTTTGACCTATTACAAACACTCACCATTAGATAGAATCATGATCCTACTTTTGATGCTCAATCAATATTACATAACCTATTTGTGCTATTTAATCCTCATTAGTGTTATTATATATCTTATATGCACTGTAACATCAACTTGCACATCTTTATGCATCATATGCACTTGTAAATTCAACATTTACACCTCAACCCACATATGCACTATGTAAATCACCAAAAGTGCTATGGAAATGTTGTGGATGCAATGTGATATGCAAAGATGCAATTTAGTTGGTCATATGCATTATTTCAATATGCAAATGTGCTATCTCACACAAATATGCTATAGCATCAATCATATGTGCTAAAACATCATATTTCAACATGGCATTTTACTTATCAATACCCACACACTCAAATGAGCTATCTAGTAATTTGTATGTGCTACAAGATAACCTCCATGCACTGAAATAATGTTAATGAACTACACAAACCTATGTATGTGCTATTTCACTGTGTTATACACTATTTTTCCATAAATCTAGGGTTTCAAAAGTACAATTTTGATAGCTGGCTGTGCTACTCTATGAGCTAAATGTGTTAAAAGAATTTAGAAGCACTAGAGGAATCAAAAAATGTGCTAAACCATCTAAAGTACAACATTAACAAGGAAAATTCGCACAAAATTTGAAAGAACACATGTAATAATATTAAAAATCTAAAAAATAGAGGATCTCTATGACTCACTAGAGGACTGTAGTGGGTAGGATGCTTGTATCAACAACCTTTCTCAAACCTATGCTCATGCAATGAGACAACCATCTTCAAATGATTAGAGCTCCAAGTCACAAGTGCAAAAGGGGAATGTGAAAATGAAAATTCAAAATGATCTTTTGACCTATTCTCCCATCCCCCTAGGGCATTTTAAAACCTATTCAAACATTATAAGACATTTTTATAATCTTTTGGCCAAAGTTTTCTCAAACATGGTTTTAATTAAACATAACCAATATGTGATACTCATTCAAAATTTCTTATCCATAATTTTAGAATTAAAATTGTGCCCTCAATATTTTTACAATTCAAATTTTTCAATTTCACTTTTAAGGGGGCCAATGTATCCATATCAAACTGGGGCATCTAAAGTGGGACTTCAAAATTACACACCCATAACAAACTAGGACATCTAAACTAAGGCATCAAAATTTGTCAAAATATCAAAAATTTCCTACCCTAGAGAAAATTTTAAATATCAAATCAAAGAAAACTAGGGTATCTAAGAAAAACATTACAATATCAAAAATATTGAGTCACCAAAATTAAAGATGATTAGACATCAAGAATTAGTAATCATACACCATACCAACCTTGAAACATCAAAACATCATCAATCGAACATTCAATCATCAGAATTTGACCCAAAATCAGAGAATCAAGGCAATATTTGAACTATTATGCTTCATATATTAGGTCAAAGAGGTGCATTTGTAGACACCCAAAAATTGGGAAATAAATAAACAACACAACTTTGATCAATGGATGTGAATTAGGGATTAAATCATAGGGAAACTGATAGATTTCCAAATAAATCATTACATTAGGTCATCCATCAAATCATAAATGACCTAAATCAATTTTAAAAAGAGGAAAAACAATTCACAATATCATAAAATGAAATAAGAAAGGGAAAAAGGAAAAGACAAAAGGTTGAAAATAAATGGAATGATAAATAAATCAACAAAATCCATTTATTCTCTCAAAAGGGAAAATCCCCTTTTTACATTTAAAGAATTGAAAAATCCTCTTTTATCCTCACAAACTAAGTCTTTTGGATACTTCCTCTTGGTCCCTTATGAGATATTTTTTATTTCACATCCATCCTCCAGTCAAAAATAAAATCTTGATTCTTACCCCAACCCCTTCTAAAATCCTATAAATAGGAGGGAGATTTAGGAGAAAAAGACCCAATTTTTTAGGCATTTGGAATATAGGCACATTTAGAGTTATTATTCTAACATTTTTATTATACCAATTTCATGTCATTTAAGCATTCTTTTCATGTTATTTAGTATCATTTAGCACACATTTAATCTATTTCCTACTCATATAATAGCATTCTAGGGTTATCCTACTGATATAATATGCATTATCACGAAGATCTTGCATACATCATTGTATATCTACATTCATGGCAACACTCCCATTATAGAACTATCACTAAGATGCTAGTCTAAAAGTTATCTTAGTAGTTGTGGTGAGGGAAACATGAGATGTCCATAGAGTCTCTATTTGACAATGTTTTCTTGGGTATAGATTAGTTTGTTCTTATTCTATTTGTACTTTAATCTAAGATCTCATGAATACACGAATCCAATGTGTACAGTATGGTTGAGGGTCCTAAAGCCTTAAAAAAAGCATAGAAAGGATCCTAAAAAAGGGTCATACTATTATTAAAAGAAAATTTGAACACAAAAAAATATTTTTTTAAAATAAAAAGATAATTTTAAAAATATAAAAAATTGGGTATCTGATTCAAGAGCGAGTATCCCCTTTAGGAACGGGCATATGATTAGGCTTGGTTCTACTTCAGATGTCAACCCTCCATGGTCACCACCAAAAATATCTCAAAAATGTGTTTTTGGCCTATAATTGTGTATATTTGATGAAATGAAAAGGGTTTTTTTAGAATGTTCTCACCTATCCATCTATATAATGTTTGTTAAATTATGAGTTTAGTAAGTAATTATTACTTATTTTCTAATGGAGTTAGCTACAAAGTGTTGGTTGACATACTAATTGAAAAATAACTATAAAATTTAAACCATATAAAATTTTTGAAATCCAAAAGATGTGTCAAAGTATGATTCAACTACTATAAGAAAAATAAGTAAATATTTAATTTTGAATTTTTTGAACTAGTTAAGGTGGTTAGACACAGGAGTTTTTTAAATTATGAATATGATATAGTAGAAAATTTATAATTGATTAATTATTTAGAATAAAAATACCTAAAAATATGTGTCACATCTAGGCATGAGTCAAATTTTTATATTTATAATTATATTAAAAAATAATATCATTTTATTTTGATAAAGTTGGTCAAACCTATACCTACTTTTTATTTTCACCCTAAAATTTTTGTGGACCAATCAAATAATTTTTTTCTCTAGACAAGGCCTAAAGTTTAGAAAGTACATTTAGTTTCCTATAGATTATTTACTTACAACATTTTGATATATTGCCTATAAATACTTTAAAATTACATGTCAAGTTAACATAACCCTAATTTGTTCATTTTTCACTGCACTTAAGGCCATAGTTTGGTTGACCATGATCTTGTACATACCCTTCTATAAGTATAAAATGTTAATGTAGTATATTAATTGATGGGGACACAACCCAAGCACAGAATGGACACAACAGGAAAAGGAAAATTGTTTTAACTATGAAAATAAGCTAGTACATCCAATACAGAGAAAATAAACTTCAAAACATGCCCTAAGGGCTTACAATAGCACAAAACTAGAGATAATTTCTCCCTTTGGTACTTCCTCTCAATTTCCACTCCGAACCGCCTTTTACAATGCTAAAAATGTCCTTAGATAGACCCCGGAGGGTTAAGGACTAGGAGTAAATTCTAGAAAGTGCTAGTAGGCATCTACCAACCAAGTAGAAGGCTCTAGAAGCTGTGTTAGAAATTGGTGCAGATCTAGAAGAATCCAAAAATGGTAACCAAACTTTCGAGAGGCATAACTTTTGAACCGTAGCTCTGATTGACAAACCATTTATATTTTTGGAAAGCTCTTGAAGCACTCTATAGCCCTATGGACCAAATTTTCTCATCCCCCATTTTTTAGCCCTTTTTGAGGTCATTTAATGCCCCTAACCTAACTTTGAAGCATTCTTAGGAGGTCTCCAAAAATTGAAAAATTGCGATAACTTTCAAACCGTGGGGCCTTTTGACTTGATTCTTTTTGTGGAATTCTCTAAATTGAAATTACATTCATCTGACCAATTTACACCTCCTAGTTCACCAAAATGATGGCTCAATTACATACTCCTATTTTTTTAGCATTTACACGTATCCCAAGGTGTTCAAATACTCTATCCTAGAACACTGATAGTGGAACTGTGAGAGTTGGAACCTTTATTTGACCCAAATGGGTATCCAAAAATGAAAACACATGAAATAGAAACTAAGTCTAAGTAATTTTTTTTTGGGTGACACAAGATTGTCCTTATACCTCTCGATGCTCCTGCATCAGACACCCAAGGTAGATTAAAAAGTGACCCTGTCACTTTATGAATGGTAGAGGAAATCCCAAATGGGAAACCTTAGCTGCTGAAATCTAGGTTGAGTCCTCTATCAGCCGTCCTTTCCACTTGACCAAATACTCTTCATATTGCCTATTTCTGGTGCTCCTACCCACATGATGATCTAGAATGTCTTCTATCTCCTCCTTCTTAGAAGCAGGAATTGGACAGGGCTCTAACATCAGTTCCTCATCTGCACCATCATCATGATACTCTGTTAAGTCTGCAATGTTGAAAATTGGAGAAACGTGAATACCATCTGGCAACTCCACCTCATATGCATTTCCTGAGTCATGTTTCTTCAGAATTTTGCAGGGGCCAAATTTCTTCATTTTCACCTTGTTGTAAGTACTGACTATAAATCTTTCTTTTTGTAAGTGTACCATGACTAGATCCCCTACTTGGAATTCCTTATGTCTTCTCCTTTGATCAGCCCTAGCTTTATACTCTTGATTCATCTTGGTAATGTGTGCTTGAACCTCCTCATGTAGACGCTTGATATGTTCAGAAAATTCTTCAGCTTCAGCACTTGTCCTTTCCCCTTGCTCTATCTTCCTCAATTCTAGCGCAGTCCTTGGGCTACTTCCATATACAATGTGGAATGGTGATCTACTAGTACTCCTATTTATAGAGTTATTGTAAGCAAACTCAGCTTGTGGTAGAATCAAATCCCACCCCTTGGGCTTATCCCCAACTAAACATCTCAGCAAATTGCCCAGACTTCTATTTACCACTTCTGTTTGGCCGTCAGTCTGTAGGTGATGTGTGGAACTGAATTTCAAGTCTGTTCTCAACTTTTTCTACATTTTTTTCCAAAAATACCCCACAAATTTAATGGCTTTGTTAGAAAATATACTCCTTGGAAGACCATGTAGTCTTACCACTTCTCTAAAAAATAAGTCTGCAATATGGACAACATCATGAGTTTTGTGGCATGGAATGAAATGTGCCATTTTGGAAAACCTATCAACCACCACCAATACTAAGTCATTACCCCTTGGTGTCTTCGACAATCCAAGAACAAAATCCATACTTACGTCCTCCTATTGCTTTGATGGAATGGGCAATGGCTGATATAGTCTAGTATTGTGGCTAAATCCCTTGGCAACTTGACAAACTTGGTAACTCTGTACAAACTTCTTCACATCTTGTGAAATCTGAGGCCAAAAATAATGTTCTCTAAGAATGGCAATGGTCTTATCTCAGCCAAAATGTCCTACCACCCCTCCGCTGTGTTTCTCCTTAATCAGATTTTCCCTCATGGAACTCCTTGGAATGTACAATTGACTACCCTTGAACAACATTCCATCCTGAATCAAATAGTCTAACCACTTGGTTCTATCTACAACAAAAGGCTCTTTACAAGCTTTCCATGCTTCAGAAAAATCAGGATCCTCAGGGTACAAATTCTTGAGTTCATCAAACCCAACTACTTCAACCTGCATTACAGTAAGCAACAACTATCTCCTAGTTAGTGCATCTGCAACCCTGTTAGATTTTCCACTTCTATGCTTCAACACAAATGTATAACTCTGCAAGAAATCTACCCACTTCATATGCCTCTAATTCAATTTACCTTGGCTATTTAGGTATTGTAATGCCTAATGATCAGTATACAAAACAAATTCCTTTGGCAGCAAATAATACCTCCATTTCTTTAAGGCCTGAGCTATTGCATTGAACTCTTGATCATAAACAGAATACTTCTTCTTTACATCATTCAATTTTTCACTAAAATATGCAATAGGCTTACCTTCTTGGCTCAATATAGCCCCAATAGCACTGTCACTAGCATCACAATCCACCTGGAACACCTTTCTAAAATTTGGAAGTGCCAACATAGGTTGTTCTATCACCTTCTTCTTCAGCAATTCAAAACTTCTCACAGCTGCTGCAGTCCATTTGAACTCTTTTCTATCCCCTCTTATTGTGTCAGTTAGGGGTGCACATATGCCACTAAAATTCTTAATAAACTTCTTATAAAAACTAACTAGACCATGAAATGATCTTACCTCAGTAGCAAACCCTGGAGTAGGCCATTCCAAGATGGCTTTTACCTTCTCTGGATCCATTTTGAGATGTTCAGGTGATATAACAAACCCCAAATAGACTAAGTCCCTTTTTGCAAAGATACACTTCTTCAAATTAATTAATAGTTTCTCTTCCCTTAACCTTTCAAGGACACTACGAATATGCAATAAATTTTCTTCCAAAGTCTTACTGAAAATTAAAATATCATCCAAATAGACAATAACAAATTGTCCCAAGAACTTCTTAAGTACCTCATTCATAAGCCACATGAAGGTGCTTGGGGCATTTGTCAATCCAAAGGGCATGACTAACCACTCATAAAAGCCCTCCTTGGTCTTGAAGGCTGTTTTCCACTCATCTCCTTCTCGAATCCATATCTGGTGATAACCGCTCTTGAGATCTATCTTTGTGAAGTACTGAGCTCCAGTCAAGCAGTCCATAAGATCATCCATTCTTGGCAAAGGAAACCGATATTTGATGGCTATCCTATTTATAGCTCGAGAGTCTATACACATCCTCCACTCTCCATCCTTCTTTGGTACCAATACTGCAGGTACTACACATGGACTCAGGCTCTCCCGAATCAAGCCCTTCCTCAATAGCTCCTGAACCTATCTATTTAGCTCGTCTGTTTCAGTAGGAGTCATCCTGTGAGCAGCCTTGTTAGGAAAACTAGCTCCTAGAATTAGATCTATCTAATGACTGATTTTTCTTAATGGTGGCAATCCTTCTAGAACATTATTAGAGATAATATCTCCAAACTCACCTAGTAAATCTGAGACTTCAAGTGGTATTTCACTACTACCTTCTTTTTCTTTCCTAGGAATCAAAGCATAGCACATATGCTGATTTTTCATTCCATCTAAAAACTTTCTTCCATCAACAAGAAAAATCCTAGCACTGCTACATTCCTTTTCACCTTCCCTTTTCATGGGCTTCAGTTTGTGGCAAACTCCATCCTTTGTTAGAGAGTATGTGTTTGCATGACCATCATGTACTGCATGTCTATCAAACTGCCTTGGTCTACCCAACAATAGATGGCAAGCATCCATCGGAATAACATCACAGAGAACTTCATCATGGTAACTCCCAATTTTGAATTTCACTAGACATTGTTCACTTAATAGGACCTTATGATCATCTTTCACCCAAGCAATCCGATAGGGCTGGGGATGTTTCTCCCTCTTGAGCTTCAGCTTAGAGACCATCTCCTCTAACACCAAATTGTCAGTGCTGCCACCATCAATGATCACATGTCACAAGATTTTTCCTCACATTTGCACCTGGTACAAAACAAACTCCTCCTTTATCCTCGTTGAATCTCACCACTTAATAGGACCCTTTCATTTACCAAGGTCTGTCCTCTTTCTGCATCCTCTGAATGTGATGATTGTGCATCCTCATCCACATGAGCAACCCTAGCTTGACCCTCAGCTCTCCTATTTGTCCTTCCTTGTTGTTGAGGGCATTCAAAGGCATGACCTTCTTCATTGCAATGGAAATAGGTACCATGGAAGCCTCCTCTTCCTTGTCCACATCCTCTACCTCTTCCTCTCTGATTTCCAAAGTCTTGATCACGGGAGCGATTGAAACCCTCATTCCTCTGGTTCCTGCTAGTACCCACATCTTCATTTTTATTTTGGGTTTCATTTTGACCTCCAGATGACCTATCGCTTCCCCTTCCTCCTTTGCCATGCCCTCTTTGTCTCCCTTCAAACCTCTTATTCAGCTTCTTCAACTCATTAGACAAACTGGTATGTCTCCTCAATGTTGGTCATTCTTACCAGACTTAATTCCTCCTGGATGCTAGGTCGCAACCCACTGATATAATGAGAAACCCTCTCCTTATTTGCTTCTGCATGCCCTGCTCTAATCAAAAGTTGATAAAACTCCTCTGTATATTCTTGAACTGATCTTTCTGATTGCTTTAGCCCATGCATCTTCTTAAACAAATCAAGCTCATAGTCCATAGGAATGAACTGCTTCTTTAATTTGTCCAGCATGCGATCCCACTTTGTGATCTTCTCCTTTCCTCTTCTGTTTCTTTCCAATTGAACCTCTTGCCACCAAATTTTGGCATGGCCTTTCAGTTTGGCCTTTGCAAACTTAACCCTATCTAGGTCCTTGATATCCTGATACTCAAAGTATTCTTCTAGTTCATTGATCCAGTCGATCAACTCATCCGGTTTCAGATTTCTTGAAAATACACCCACATCAATTGTAGGTCTTTTCCCAAATTTAGTAATGGCCCTAAAAAGCCTTTCCTCTACCTGATTTAGAACTTCCCCGTTAAATTCCCCTTCTAGTCCAATTTCTTCTTCTTCATTGTCATCCTCACTATCGTCACCTGCGACAACATTTGTTCCTCTATGGAGCTCCTCCTGCAATGCTTGTACCTACTTCTGGAGGGCTCTAACCTCCTTAGGATTAATAGCTTTGACCCTTCCACCATGCTCTCTTCATGGAGGCATCTTCTTAATTCAAACCCACAACCACACAGTCCTGGTGCAAACTGCCTCATAGTCGGCGCTTTGTCTACACACTTAGGAAAACCAACTCTGATACCACTTGACGGGGACACAACCCAAGCAGAGAATGGACACAACAGGAAAAGGGAAATTGTATTAATTGTGAAAATAAGCTAGTACATTTAGTACAAAGAAAATAGACTTCAAAACATGCCCTAAGGGCTTACAATAGCACAAAACTGGAGATAATTTCTCCCTTTGGTACCTCTTCTCAATTTCCACTCCGAACTGCCTTTTACAATGCCAAAAATGTCCTTAAATAGACCCCGAAGGATTAAGCGTTAGGAATACATTCTAGAAAGTGCTAGTAGGTATCCACCAACCAAGTAGAATGCTCCAGAAGCCACGTTAGAAGTTGGTGCAAATCTAGAAGAATCCAAAAATGGTAATTGAACTTTCGAGAGGCATAACTTTTGAACCGTAGCTCTGATTGATGAACCATTTACATTTCTGGAAAGCTCTTGAAGTGCTCTATAGCCTTATGGACTAGCTTCACTAGTCCCCCATTTTTCAACCCTTTTTGAGGTCATTTAATACTCCTAACCTGACTTTGAAGCATTGTTAGGAGGTCTCCAAAAATTGAAAAATTGCGATAACTTTCAAACCATGGGGCCTTTTGACTTGATTCTTTTTCTAGAATGCTCTAAATTGCAATTACATTAATTTGGCCAATTTACACCTCCTAGTTCAGAAAAATGATGGCTCAATTACATACTCCTTTTTTTTTTTACATTTACACGTATCCCAAGGTGTTCAAATACTCTATCCTAGAACAATGATAGTGTAACTGTGAGAGTTGGAACCTTTATTTGACCCAAATGGGTATCCAGAAATGAAAACACATGAAATGGAAACTAAGTCTAAGTACATTGTTTTTTGGGTGACACAGGATTGCCCTTATACCTTTGGATGCTCCTGCATCATTAATGATGTATGGGACATGATATAAAATTTTGATACATTTGGGATATCTTTGGTGGAAAGAGGTAACAACAAGCTAGCTAATCTATTAGCCAACATTGCTCTGAAGCCTAATGATATCATATTTTCTTGTGTATCAAAAGTTGAGGTACAATCTAGACTATAATGGGCACCCCTGGATGTCCCAAAAAACTAAACTAGTTTGCTGAAAGGAATTATGTCAAACAGTTTGCACTCAACCTCTTATTTCTCTGTTTAATGTTTTAAACCCCTTATAAATCCAAAAATCAAATGTTTATTTGTTGGTTGTGTTTCGTGCATGGAATTGGTATCGTACAACATAAACAAGAAAGAAACTACAATAATATGCAAAGTGGAAATGAACTACTACTAATAAAATGTTATTTTCAGAATTCATAAAACCAAATACATGGCAAATTTATCAACTCACTAATTACTTCAGCAGTATTGATATAATACTCCAGCCCATGCTTTCGAACTTGCTGCTATAGTGCTTTGTCCTTCAATCAGTCCACTAACTTTGTAATATCATTCCCTCAAAGCGGCATAAGTGTCGAAAAACTAGTGAAGAAGATATGAGCAAAATACCAAATCTGCCTATAGCTGAAAATGCAACTAAATTGCCTGATAATGAAGCCAATAACAAAGAATTCCAAAGGCCAAACCCAAAGGGAATGACATCTAGAATGTTACAAGAGAGGATAGACATCCTCAAATGCCAAGAACGGAGTTGCAACTCACACACCAATTTCTTGTCATATTCAACCTGGCTAATGAAGCCACAAATGCTTCCTTTTATTCTATTTCCAAGAGTCTTCTCAACTCATATGGGCAATGTGGGATAAAAGATGTGTAGTATATAAAACATATATTAAAATACCCCTTATGTCTCCCTTGGGTACACATCCCCATAAAATAAATATTAAAGTAACACTTAAATATTTTACAATTAAATTAGACGCTACTTTAATAAAACTTCAGGCATTAAAATGTATTAGTAATCGAACTCTAAATAATATGAGTGATAGCTCATCGAAAAGCTCTCACTGAGGAGTATCAAATCCAATCACCAAAATTGACCTGCATTGTGTCCTGCCGACTTACTAAAAATAGTAAGTATGCCTGAAACTGAGTAAATCAACTTTGTTTTGGCCCAAATTGGAAATGACTAGGCCAAAACACTCTAGGATCCCATCAAACCCTTCGTTATCCCTTGGGACCATGTAGAACAAGGCTAACACACACACACTTGGTCAACTGCTAAAATGGGGACATTACATAGACCATCTATCCTTGAAAAGATAAAAAATTGGCAAGTTTTTGAAGATGATAGAGATATCTTTAGGTTCTTAAATTGCAAAGGCTATTTTTGGGGTTAGGAAATTGATTGTGCAACTATGGTTGAAATAGTACAAGGCATGGATACCATCATTGGGAAAGAAGTGGTTCAGCTGAAAATAAATAAGATTCCCAAAGGCTTAGTAGTATTAGAAACTATTTTTAATAATAATGATAGATATAAGTTGAATTCTAAAGAGCATGAGGCTAAAGAGTTAGAGCAAGTAAATCTTGGAACTAAGGATGCATCAGAAAAGGTATGCATTATTATAAGATTATCTCATGAGGTAAGAAAGGCCTTGACAAGTTTGTTAAGAAAATATAGGCATTTATTTTCTTGGTCCAATGATAACATGAAGGCTTATGGGGAAGATTTGATTTAACATGAAATCCCACTCAACGAAGGTGCTAAACCTTTTATGCAGAAGAAAAGGCCTATTAACCCAACCTTAGCACCAAAATGAAAGAGTAATTGATGAAGCTAAGGGATGCTAGAATTATCAAGCCAATAAGGTAGCCTTCTTGGGTATCAAATTGTTTTCCAGTTAGAAATAAAAATGGACATATAAGGTTATGTGTTGACTTCAAAAATTTGAATATATCTTTACTAAATGATGAATATGGCCTTCTTAACATGGAGGCTATACTAGAAAGGGTTACTAGATAAGAAATATTGCCCATGGTGGATGGTTTCTCTGAATATAAGTAGGTAGTTGTAAAAGGATTCCAATAGTATAAAATTGCATTTACAACACCATGGGGAACATATGTATATAGCATAATACCATTGTTGGTGCTACTTACCAAAGAGCCATGGATGTGGCCTTTGTAGACTTTATTGACAAGTACCTAGTGGAATATTAAGATATTTTGACAATATATTCAAATAAGGAAGATAGTCTCTATATGCATTTAATAGAAGTGTTTGCTAGATCCATGGAGTATGGTATTTATTTGAACCCAAGTAAGTTTTCTTTTGGAGTTACTAAAGGTAATCTTGCAGGGAATCTTTTTGGAAAATAATGTGTGAGATTAAACTCTGAAAGGATAGAATCCATTGATAAGATTTAGGAGCCTAAAAATGTAAAAGGCATTCAATATTTCTTTAGATAAATTAACATTTTGAGAAGTTTTATCTCTAAATTTCTCAAGAAGGGTTTTGAAATTAAATGGAATAGAAAGCCAACCAATTCTTTTCAAAAATTGAAGCAAGAAATTAAAGTTGCCCCTATCTTAAGAGCCCCTAGTTATGAAAAACCCTTGAACATGTTCTCATTTTCTTCCTTTCATACTATTGCAACAATCCTATTATAAAAAAATGAAAAAGGATTCAAGTAGCGCATAGCATTTTTCAAAAATTCCCTAAAAGTTGCAAAAATAATTAATATGAGAAAAATAAAAAACAAGCATATGCATTAGTCAAATATATAAAAACATTTAGATGTTATTTCATGGGGATATTATAATTTCTTTTCTCCCAAATGCTACAGTAAAATATGTTTTCTCTCAACAAGAGGAGCTAGGAAGGAGATGTAGATGGATCAATAGGACTCAAGAATTCAATATAGATGTTCAAATTACCAAGTTGGTTAGAGGACAAGGACTTGCAAAGAATATGGAAGATGTTAACCTAGAAGAAAATCAGATAAACCAACTTGATGATTATTATAGAAGTAATATGTATGATATGGAAGCTTGTGAATAGAACAAGGACATAATCCATTATCTATAGTTTATGAAGACTCTTGCAGGGATTAGTGACAACCAGAAGAGGGCAATGAACTAACAAGATATTAAATATGTTATTGTTAAAGGAGAGATATGGTGGAGGATTATGGAAGGTGTATTACTAAAATTTGTTGATGACGAAAAAATAGTTAAGATCCAAAGTGAAATACATAGTGGAGTGTGCAGAGGCCATTCTATGGCTAAAATGACAATTCACAAAGTGACTAGGGTCAAATTCTAGTGTCCTATAGTATTCAAGATGCACACGAGCTTATGAATAAATGTGATTTTTTTCAAAGATTGACAGGTAATTTGAAGTTCTCTAGAAATTTACCATTAAGACTAGTAGAGGTGCAAGCACCATTCCAACAATGGGGAATTGATTTCATAGGAGAAATCATGAACAAATCTAGTGGAGGGAATTCATGGATCTTAGTTGTAACATATTATTTTACAAAGTGGGTTGAAACAATCCCCACCAAAAGAGGAAGTAGAAAAGTAATGACAGATTTTATCATAAATAATATTTTCATTAGGTTTTCTTGTCAAGAAAAGATTATCACTGATAATGCTATATGTTTTAGATCAAAAGAGTATGAAATTTTTGTTGAGAATTATACCATTACAAGATCTACATCATCCCCATATAATCCTCAAGGGAATGTTTAGGAAGAATCTAGTAATAAAATCTTTCTTAAAATCATTAAGAGGATTTTGGATGAAAACAATAAGGCCTAGGATTCCAAGTTTCTTTTAGCAATATGAGTTGATAGAGTGACAATGAAGAAAGTGATAGATTGTGACCTTATGACTTAGTTTATGGAATACAAGCTAGGCTACCATAGAACAACCTCAATGGTATGTATAAATTTATTCAGCAATATGATGGTGATCTAATAGATGAAATGCAACAAAGAATGAATTACATTATGCAACAAGATGGAACTAGAAGAGAAGCTTCTGCAAGAAATGCAAAATTGCAGCTACAAGTGAAACATCTATATGATAAAAGGGCATCAAAAAGGAAGTTTAAATCAAAAGAATTGGTAATACTCAAGAATTCTAGAATGGGAGATAAAGAAAAACATGGAAAATTTTATCGCATTTGGATTGGTCCATATCTAATTCATCAAAAATGAGGACAAGATTCATATTTCATAAAAGAGTATTAAGAGGTATTGTACAATTTCTAGTTCATGGACAATTCTTGAATAAGTACTTCTATTGAAGGTACATTTCTTTCCATGAACACCATTCTAGGTTTCCATTTATATATGTAAATACTATATAAATTTTTTAAATATATTGTGTTCTTCCTCTAATATGATTAGGTGTTTCTCTCTGATTCAGTTGTCATTTTGCCAAGTGTGGGGTCTGCTCTTCAAGAAATTCTAAATCCTTGCATGGATGTAGGCTATCTATCATGTCTAGAAAAAGCCACTGATGGCCTATATTGTCACCATTCTAAATTTTTTTGAAAAGTCTACTTTGAAAATTTAGGTTAAATATGTGAAATTATGGTTTACATATCTTTATTATAGACATTTTTCTAAAAAAGGCCTAAATTTTGTTCATGTATATCTTTTCCTTCTATTATCTCCCTTTCCATGTCCTTAGTATCTAAGTCAAATGTTCATGCGTGTCTTTTTGTGTGCAAAGAGGGTTTATAATGTTTAAGTTGAGAAGTCACATCTCTCACTTAAATGTGAGATCTCTAGTCTAGCGAGCCTTAACTATTTTGAGGTTTCAAAGGTGTGACATGGTTTTCCTATTAGTTTTCTATCATTGTCACTATTAATTATGATGTTTCAACTTGGCCAATGATGTTGTGATAGAATTCTTGACATAAGATCTCTAGGTTATAAAAATTCATAAGCATGCCACGTGGAGCAATCCGAGAAAAACACTATGACATAATATTTTTCAAGGTGGAGAAGAAGAAGTAGATGGAAAAGAAAACTATGATGCTTCTTCTCAACTTAAGTTTCTAAATGTTAATTATTGAGTGGACATATAGAGATGGATCTTGTTCACAACTTCTTGCATCTATGAATGCGGTCCAAGCTAATAGTTACGAAGTAGAGATAAGGTTATATGGTGCAAAGGTTTGGTTCATGTTGGAATCTCTAGCACTACTAATTGATTGGAGATATAGAGGTCAAATACATTTTTGGATCTGCAACATTAAGAATGTGGTTTCAAAAAACATATGAGATCTATCAATGAGGTTCAATGATGCAAGAGTTGGCACTCACACTTATCTCATGAATAAGGGTGTAAGGATAATAGAGGATTGCAAAGAAACAATGAAAATGATGCAACATTATTTGCCACTTCTTTGGGTGCTACGAAGATGTTCATGAAAGAGATAAGATGTGGAGATGAACTAATTTTTATTACTTTGTAGGGCTAAATTCTTAACGTAAAATATTGGTCGTGAGGTAGAGATATAGAACATACATAGCATCATGTCAAGCAAGATGGAGAAAAGCTATGTATTAGGAAAAAGGAATGATACTTTAGAAAATGAGGTCAAAAAATTGAAATCTATTACTAGACATGTTATAGATATAAATAAAAAAGATATCCAAAACAAAAATTGATGTAGAAGACATGGGCTTAGTGAAAAATCAGCAAATAGATGTAGATGTGGAAGAAGAGGAAGAAAATAAGAAAATAGAAATAAGAATAATGGAGAATATGCTTTATTATAGGTTAGATGTCTTGTAACAAATCTCCAAGAGCATCCATAGTAGTTACATGTCACTACAAGCTAGTGAGTACTAGTGTTCAGAAGCTTTGTCCTGACTTTCTTCTTTATTTACTAGGTGGGGTCCTTATATGTTGTCTTTTGATAAGCGTGTTCCAATGTTGACATAGAAAAAGGAGTTGCCAAAAGAATTTATCATCCCAACTAGACAGTTGATAAGGTTAAGGAGTTGGATGGTTACACCATGGTTTATACAAAAAATTATTGATGGTGAAGATGACCTAAAAGAATGATAGGAATGGTCTCTTTCTTTTGATGGTATTTTAAAGCATTAGAGGTTTTTTTTCTTACTATAAGAATGAAACTAACCTAGAAACATTCTATGATATGATTGATATCTTGTATAAAATTGAAATAAGCATGAATAAAATAGTTAGAAAAGGTAGATCTATAACAAATTTAAAGTGGAATAAATGTTTGAGTGAGTTGAATACTGTTGGAGAATCCACTTAGCTAGATATAGAAATTAACATTACTATATTGGAAGTTGTCATTGATATCAAGGGGTTGCCATCTAGAGATAGCAATTGAAAAGGATAGAAGAAGTTGCACTAAAGAATAGAGGAAGGACAACTACTTCAATGAGATAACTTATTTGTGTGCTTCAATTGTTGTGGGTAGTCTCGCTTTGTAAACAATGAAGTTGATCTTGAATACCTACTATGAAAGCTCTCCATATTTTGGCTATCTCCAACCTCTCCTCTTGTTACTATTTTTCTTTTATGACTTAACTTTGTTAGAAGTGTTATTTTGACATGTATAAACCCTTCCAAGTTGAAGCTTGTTCCAATCCTTCTATTATAAAAGGATTCTCAAAGCTTAGAAATAGGAGTTCAAATTCTATTTTTGTGATGCATATAATCTTTTAGTTGCTCCTAGGTTTTGTGCTAAGTGTGGATATATTCAATTTTTTCTTTGTATAAGTTTGATAATAATGAAATTCTTGTTTAGTCTCATTTCTTTGTCAAAATATTCATATCATTCCTATGTATTATTTTAAAAGAACTTAATACAAGCAATTATTGTAGATTATCTTTGTGTCATAAGTATGTCTCCTATTACATGCTTCATGATTTTGAGGATAAATGAACAAGTTTCATTTTAATCAAATGAAATTTAATGAGTTGTATATCATTTTAGAGGTGCTTTTAATTTAGAGAATTAAGTGCTTCCGTGGAATGATAGGATCAACTAGGCTATTAAAGGGATTTGATTAGTATAGGATTTGAAGATTTATAGCTAATACGTTAAATTTCAAGTCAATTAAATATATCTAAAAGATGACTTATATGACTCTGTTATAAAAATGGATTAAAGCACTCATTTTAGGTTGAAGAAATCAAATAATATTAGTCATGGCATAGCATGAACAAATTCTGTAAATCAAAATCATTAAAATTATTGTCATGATGAAATGTAAAGTTGGTCATTAATTGTTGCATAAATCTATCAAGTTCATTATTAGCTCTAATTAACTTGACACTTATTTTGTAATTTCAAGAAGTTTTCAAGACCAAATCTACTAAGAATGGTTTGTATTACAGAGTATCATTCTTAAAAGGTTGTCAAATCCTTATGTTAACCTACCTTAGTTTAGAAGAACCTAAAGTGTAGAAAGAATTATTGCTTTGTTAAGGTTGTCCAAGACTACATAGGTTATCCCAATCATGGGAAGTAGTTGAACTCTTGGTAATATAATATTTTTTGTTTCCCTATGTTTAAATACAAATTTGTTAAATTAGGAACCAACAAATACTAAATGGGAGATTATTAGCATGAGTGTTGATGGTATTCCTATGAGGGAGTATCCTAGTAGTATTGAATATATGGTTTAGTGGTTATATGTTACATTCATTAAAGAAATTGTCATTGATGTCAATGTATTCATTATTCTATGATGTTTGATAGAGAAGGAAATAGATTTTGTCTTTGTGTGGTTTGGGGACTAAAGATAAGCCCATGCACATGAGGGATTACATTCTAGAGTATGTCTAAATACTATATTTAAGAGAGCATGTGAAGATATGAATGTTATATAGAGTTATGAAGGATTTGGTGAACATAACCTTTACACAATGATTCTAGAAAGGAAGTTCTATTGTTTGAATTTTATCTCCTAACAAAGGTGGAATTTAATTGAGAAATCTTAGAAAGTGGTTGAATAAATTATGATGATGCTTTGGTTAATCATATACATTAAGATGATCAACTTCTAGAAAGTTAGGAAGACTGTGAGCCGAAAAATTGCCTGTAATTGTGAAAAGATGTAATATTGTAATGTAACATATAAAGGAATATTGTAATGCAATATATAATGTAATATCCTAAGTTAGTCCAATATAATGATTGTAAATCTTCAAGGCTAACTCAATAACTTATCTGAGGACTTGTTATAAAGGAAAGGTTATTTCCCTGTGGATAAGTATCCAATGTGGATTTAGTAATCAATGAGATCATATTGTATTGTGTGAGCTTACATATGAATATTTTTTAAATCAAAGAAGGGTTTGGTGTAATCGAGGAATAGTGAGCTTACAAGGAACTATATTTGGTGATGAGGCAAATTAATGTCTCAAATTTGATATAGTTTTCATATAGTCTAAACCTACTCTTTGAGCCATGAGAAAAACATTTCCAAATACTTGTTTTAAATGTCTTATGCTTAATGTAGCTAGAACCTATTAAACCTATGAATAGTAGATATGATGTACCTTGCTTAATATTATATATAAAGTGCAATATTTCATATAAATCTTTTAACCTATGCTTTATTAACTAGATGAGAGAAGAAATGTTTTTGTATATGTTCAAATGTTTCTAATTTGCAGGAAAAAAGGAAGTGGCATGAAGAGTGACAAACACTACACTAAGAAGGAGTAATGAAGATCGATCATAGCATGAGAAGTGCAGATCAGTTCCAAGTGATAAGTAGCATCTCTAAAAGGAGTTATTATAGAAAGATGACTTGTTACATTATCTGTAGACCACTATTCTATTACTCAATCAATGTTCTAAAAGTCATGGTTGACATCTTGCCCTTTTTCTACTTATGATGTTTGCTCACAAGTCCTTATGTTATGCTTTTGTAATAAGTTTCAATCCTCTATATATGGAAGTTAGAGTTAGTTTGTAGGGGATTTTGAAGTTGTTTTCTCTATTCCTTATGAATTTTTCAATCATGTAACAAAAGAAAAATTCTAATGAGAAAGTGATTTTGGATTACCAGTTGTGTTCTTAGTTAGTTGAAGCCAACCAAGGGAGCCCACTTGGGAGGTAGAATAAATTTAGGTAGAATAGATTTTTTTCTTGTAATTTCGTGTTTAAGATAGATTTACTGTATTAGTCCTACAACATAGTTACTATGAAAGTTTTGGCAGCACTTGTGGAGAACTATCATGGTGGATATTTGAAAAATTAACTAGTTTGGAATTCCCCTTTTTGTAGTTTCTACAATTCTCTATTGATAATCCAAGTATGCTTACTATTCTGTATCAATAGTATATATTCCCTTCATGCATTTTACTTTATTGCAACATAGGTGTTAAGACTCTTAAAGAAACTTGGTGGACATACTGTACTGACCCATTTCAAGTCCTACATTGTTGGGTTGACAATTGAAATGTATTTTCATAGTAGAATAGATAGCTCTCAAGATGGATAAAATATCCTTGTTAGAGGAATAATAATGTGATTATCTTGATCTATTATGGAAACCCTAAATTTTTTGGCATCATTGATAGGGATGGTGTCAAACTAGGAACATTCATGAGTCCTCTATTTCTAAATTAGTATATTAGTTAGAAACCATAAGATTGAGTGCTTGATCCACAAGTCACCAATTCAATTGCATGCAGTGAAGAGGAAAACAAGAAGATGAATATGAAAGATTTCTTTCATGGGAGCCTATTAATTTGAATGAAGAAATTGAAGAGGAAGTTGAGTTTCCCTTTTCATATACAAGCCCTATCTTTCCTACAAAATCATTCTCAAGGGTAAAACCTTTAGATACAAGTGGCCTTCAACTTTTTTCTAAAATTTTGGCCAATTTTTTGATAGTACTACTCCAAATCCACTAACAATCTAGTGCCCAATATCCCTTTTCAATAGAAACCTCATAATTAAATACCTCTAGTAATGGCACAACCTACTTTTCCATTTCCTCTCTCAACCCTTGTAACCAATGCTAATCTCAAAAATATACCTCCAAATGCTCTTCCAAAGTTTAATGGCCTCAGAACTAAAGATCCTGATACTTTCTTGTTTGAGTTTTGACATACACTATCATAGCATTGACTACAATACTGATGCCCATAAGCTCAAATTATTTCCAACAACACTAAAAGAGTCAGCATTACAATGGTTCATGGGTTTAGGAGCCAATGTAGTAGGTACTTGGGATGAAATGCAAATTCTATTTCTAGACAAGTACAAAGAGTATTACAAAGAAAATTATTTAAAGGAGATGATATTTTTAGATTATCATGAAAGGAGGAAGCAACATTGGAAGACTATGTTTCGTATTTCTTATATACACTGCAAAAGAACCCTCAGCATGTGTTGTCTGAGGATTCACAAAAGCTAGTCTTTTTGAGAGCTGTGAATGATAGTTGTCTAGAAGCACTAGACTTGATGGCTAGAGGAGATGTGTATCAATCTTCTTAAGATGACCTCAAGAAAATTTGTCTTAATTACTCGAGATCAAACATGAATAAAGGAAAAGGACACTAGACTATAGTTATTAAAAGAATTGATCAAGGTATTTCAAAGCTCGAGATATCTAATCTACTCTCAAATTTCAAGCAGGACATTATAAATGATGTCATTATGCATCTCAACATAATGAATACAAAGAAGAAAAACACAAAAGCTGAAGTACAACTAGTTGAGTACTACCCCCATTTGCTAGAAGCAAAAGAAATATTGCCAATGCAAACTAGTTGCTAGTTTGGAAAACCAGCATCTTCCAACTGAGTATATCAAAATAGATGGAGATGAGGAGCATGTATTCTTTGTTCCTCAATGTTGGACATGGGCCCAAGATTAAGGTATGCCTCAAGACCCTTTGCAAAATTCAAATCTATATGGTAATCAATGGCAAAACTATAACACCCAAGGTCTTCCACAATATAGTCAACCTAACTGGAATAATGCATGGGACAATAATCCACAACATCCCTAGCAGCCTTAGAATTCCCAACCTTCTTGGCCAAACCAATAGAATAATCAACAGAAAAACCAACAGAACTAATGGCAACCACCCCAGGGGAATTGATTGTTTACAAATCAATGGAGAGGACCTCAACAATGGCCTAACCAAAATATTGGTACTCCACAATTACCATCCCTAGTCCAATAACTTGCACTAATGGCACTACCTGCGAGTCCTAAACCTCAAAAGTAGACTTAGTTACATGGACAACCTCACCCAAATCCAAATAACTAGTAGTCACAAAAACCTATGTACTCTATTGATGCTAAACAATATCCTACTTAAGATCTGAATGTTGCAAATATGCATTTGAGATCTGGTACAACCATACCAATGCCTAAACTACCTTTTATAATTGAATTACTAGATACTCTTGCAGCATCTGAACCCCTAGTTTCTAAAGAAGTTGACCAAACTAATGTTACTATTTGAGCTCAAACCCAACCAGCAGTTGAACCTCCTTTTCCAAAGAAGCTTATACAAAGTAAACCTGTCCAAATAGAGGAATAGTCTTTTGATATTGTTGATCAGTTAAAAAACATGCATGTCCAAATACCCCTATTCCAAGCTATTAAAGACATTCTCATCTACGACAAAGCCACTAGAGAAGCTTGTCTAAAGAAGCCTAGGAGGAAGAAAAAGGAACCAACTATAGTCCATGTTGTAGGAAAATTGATCACTCCTCAAGATTTTGATCCAAGTAGTTCAACTATGAATGTGATTATAAATGGTTAGTATGTTAAAAATGCTTTAATTGATCTTGGTGCCACTATAAATGTCATGACCAAGGATACTATCAAGAATTTGAATATAGAACAATTAGGGGCTACTCCAACAATTTTACAACTTGTAGATAGTTCTACTATCACTCCTGATGGGATGGTAGAATACATAGTTGTAACCCTAGACTCTCTAGAGTACCCTATAGATTTCATGATTTTGTCTCCTAAAGTCAACTTATCTGGTTACCCTATTATTCTAGGATGACCATGCTTAGCCACAATTGATGCAAATATAAGTTGTAGGTCAAGGAACATGACCATATCTAATGGTCAAGCAACCAAGAAATTTGATTTATATCCTCTAGCACAACCACAACCAAATTTAAGCACATTTGTCTGGCTAGATTTAGGGAATGAAGAAGAAGAGTTAAAATCTATAGCATAACTTATGATTTTACGTAGACAATATTTTTGAAAGCTACAAGAAGAGGATTTAATAATTTAGAGTATCCTTACTAACACCTGTATCTTAGAAAAAAGATGTATCTAATAGTTTTTTGTTAGAATCAACCACCAATGAGGAATGTAATAAGAGTTGTATTCTACTCAAAGAACTAGATATTATCCATCAACTCTTACCATGAGAATTAGATACAAGTCCAATCTTTGAAGTTTCTATAATTGATTCTACCACTACTGTTGAGCTATCAAAAGGTCATAATCTTTACATCAATCCCAAATTATCTTCCACATAGATGAAACACTTAACAGAGTTGCTTAAAAAACATTAAAAGGCTTTTGCATGGGACTATGGGGATATAAAAGGATTAAGTCCTACATTATGTCTGCATAGAATATATATCAATGAAGGGTGTTTGCTACTCTGTCAACCATAAAGAAGGATTAATCCAACCCTTAGAGAAATAGTTAAAACTAAATTGCAAAAATTGCTTGATGTTGGTTTTATTTATCCTATATATGATAGTAGATGGGTGTCACCCCTAGTAATAGTGCCTAAAAAGGGAGGTAAATAGAAAATTTGTTTATATTACAGAGAATTGAATAAAGCAACCAAAAAGGACCACTTTCCTTCACTATTCATTGATCGAGTTCTAGACACTCTAGCTAGAAAGAAGTATTTCTCTTTCCTAGATGTGTACAGTGGTTATAATAAAATAAGTATTGTTCCTAAAGACTGAGAAAAAACCACTTTTACATGCCCATGGGGTAATTTTGCATTTTTTTTTCCATTTGGCTTGTGTAATGCTCCTGCAACATTTCAAGGAGTTGTCATCAACATTTTTGCTGATATATCACATGATTGTATAGACATATATATGGATGAATTCACAACATTTGGAGTCACCTTTGAAGAAGCCATGATGAATCTTGAAAAGGTTATGATCTTATGTAAAGAGCATAATCTAACACTTAATAGTGAAAAATATTTCATGCTCATGTAGGAAGGAGTGGTACTTGGTCATTTCATATTAGCTACAGCAATACAAGAGGACCTAGCTAAGATAGAGGTAATTCTAACACTGCCCATACCTACAAAACCAAATGATGTAAGATCTTTTTGAGGTCATGTTGGATAGTATAGATGTTTCATAAAAGATTATAGAAAAATAGCTAGTTTGTACATATTATTGACTAAGGAAGCTGAATTTATTTGGACACCTAAATGCAATGAAGCCTTCCTACAACTTAAGAAACTTCTTACCTCGACACCAGTTTTACAAGGACTAGATTGGTCAATTCCATTTCAAACCCATACCGATGCATCAAACTATATCATATGAGCTATATTAGGACAAAATCCTACTAATCTTGAGAATGCCATTTACTATATTAGTAAAAGCCTTCATGGACTTGAGCTGAATTACCTAGTAGCAGAAAAAGAACTTTTAGTCATAGTCTATGCATTGAACAAATTCAGACACTATGTGACTAGATATCCTATTTTTGTTCATATTGATCACTCAGCTATACTGTATTTAATGAACAAACCAGTTGTCACTAGTAGATTGGAAATATGCTTCTTGTTGTTACAAGAATTTTACATTATCATTATTGATAAGCCAAGTAAATCCAACATAGTTGCAGATTATCTGTCTAGATTGACCATTGTTGATGAAGATCCAACTCTAATTGAAGACACTTTTCAAGATGAACACTTGTTCCATATAGTAACTCATACACCATGGTATGCAAACATTCCAAATTATCTTGCTACAAATAGACTACCCCCACACTTCTCTTATAAAGAAAAGAGAAAGTTAGTAGAGAAAAGTTTTCAATACTCTTGGATAGATAGAAATCTCTTCTACTTATGGCGAGATCAAGTCATGAGGAGGTTTGTTAAGGAAGATGAGACATATGATATACTACATGCTTGTGATGATGAACCATGTAGAGGCCATTTTGTAGGAAAAAGAACAACATTGAAGATACTTACAATAGGATACTATTGGCGAACCCTATATGAGGTGGCAATGACATATACAACTAATTGTGACAAATACCAATGGATGGGCCAACCAACCAAAACTGATGAAATGCCTCTCACTCCACAGGTTGTTGTCACACCTTTTGACAAAAGGTGCATGGATTTCATAGGTCTAATTGACACACCATAAAGTGGAAAATTGTACATCTTAATATGTATAGATTATGTAACTAAATGGGTGGAAGCTAGAACAATGAAAAATGCTAGAGATGAGAAAGTAGCTAAGTTTTTGTATGAGGAAATATTTACCTGTTATGGAGTGCCAAGAGAAATTTTCATAGATCAAGGACCTTAGTTTACATCAAATTTGATCATTGAGGTTATGAAGGAGTACAACATAAGACAATGTAAATCTAGTCCTTATCACCCTGAAGAAAATGGGTAAGCAGAGGTTACCAATAGAGAACTTGGAGCCATTCTGACCAAAATAGTACACATACATAAGAAAGATTGGGCAAGTAGATTAACCGAAGCTGCTTGGGCATATTGGATCACATGGAAGAAAACAATTGGATTTACTCCATTTGAGTATTTCTATGGTAAAGAAACAATGTTACTGATTGAATTTGAACACAAGACATTGCACACTACTTTAGAATTGAACATCAATCTTCTCACAACAAAACAAGAGAGACTTCACTTAAATTTACTGAATGAAATGTGAGAAAGAGCTCTAGAAAGAAAATAAATTATTCAACACTAGTGAAAGTAGTGGCATGATGCACATATTAGGAATAAAATATTTCAAGTAGGAGATTGAGCCCTCCTCTATGATTCTTGTTTCAAAGAGAATCTAGGGAAACTATAGACTCGATGGTTAGGGCCTTATGAAATTCAACATGTATTTGATAATGGTGCATTGCAACTCACAACCATTGATCCTATTAAATTTAAGTTACTTGTGAATAGCTATAGGGTTCATCTCTATCATAAACCATAGACTAAAGCATAGTTCCTACAAAAATTTCAACCAACTAGTGCACCACCTCTTCAAAACACAGTTCCTGTAGCAGAAGAGATCTTCTTCCTGCAGCCATGCAATGATAGAATTCTAGGAAACTCCATAATAAAACCTCATTTAAATATGAGGCTCCATTCTTCCATTCACTTTTCTCTTTCTTCATAATCAACCCATATCATTTCTTTATCTACCATCCACCCACATTCCACCTTCCATGTCTCTAACACTCTATTTCATTTTCCTTTCAATAAACAAAACCGTCAGCACTTTTTGCAATCATCAACCTTTACCACCTCATCAACTTACATGTGGATGTAAAATCAAAAATTTCCAAGTACAAAAATTTCTTTTCCTCTTTATTTATTTTTTAAATATAGGTTTTGATATTTATATCTAATACTGCATTATATATATCATATAAGACTTAAGCTAGTTTCTCCTTCCCATACCAAAAATTTTTAAGTGATGACAATTGTCAAATTTTAGTGGAGGTCCAGGAAAGTGTAGTAATTTCTAAATGTTACCTCCACCTTATCCTAGTCATGTCTACATCAAAGAATGTACTTTGGCAGTAGTCTAATAGTTTTCATTTCATTAATTTCTAAAATCTTTTTGTATCCACCATACCTTTTATTGCAATTTTTGGGAAAAGATCTCTTGTACTTGGCATGATTGAAAGGACTAAGAGCTATTATGGGAACATTTGTAGTTAAAGCCTCAATGTACTCCATCATTAATGCATCATTATTCTACATACTAGAAAAAAAGGGGTATTGATAATGGGAAGTGGTAACAACATATGATATTTTTTAAAATAAGTTTTGAAGTTCAGAGCAAAAGAAAATTTCTAGAGGTAAGAGGGACAAAAAAAAATTGCAATAGCAAGAGTGGAAGCTAGACATTTTGAAGATGCGAGGATAGCCAAAGAGGTATGAACCAATTTCTCATAATAGTTTACTCACAGATATTGAAGTAGTGAGGCAATTCCATGCTTGTGGATGACTTGGTTATTTCTTACAATTAACAGAATTTAATGAGGAAACGGAAATGGAGTCCATGAAAACATTTGATAAAGGAGAAGCCTCAATTTGGATTATTAAGAGTGGTTAGTACTAAGGAAAGAATAGCAGAGGTCACTAGGTTACTAGCACTTGGGGAACATTATCAAAATGAGCATGATGCTAGATTTGCAAGGGCACAGTTTACTTAGCAAGGTGACCCTCAACTAGACATCATAAAAAAAGGATGTAAGAGACTTTTTCTTCCACTTCTGTATCTAGAGCTAGCAACCCACATTATCAAATATTTAACCTATGAAGGTAGCTTTTCTAACTTACATGCTCATAATTTAAATTGATGAGTCACATAAGGCATAACATGTAAGTTAATATTCCCAAATTTCTTTACAATATGTTATGTATCAATGTTAAGGAAACCAAAAAAGGAAAACCAATTTATGTTTCTCATCATGCCTTGATTAAGATTCTAGTTGAATGATCTCTTAGGGATTCTTCCCCTATTTCATGGGCAGAATTTGTTGAAACCAAAAACTTACAACCACAAGTTAACCCTATTCATCAAAACTTAGAAAATGGGGAAGAAACCATAGAGCCAATTCAAAATCCAGCTAAGAAGGAAAAATAATCCTCTACTGATAAGTTTTCTAAATCTAATTTAGAGGATGATATGCCAAGCTTTTCTATGGGTAAACGCAAGAGTAAGGTAAGTCCTAACCTTGAAAAGGAAGTGCAAAATTCCTCTATTAAGGTAACAAAAACAAAGAGGTTTGTTCCTATAGTAACTAATCCCGCAACATCTAATCCAATCATGCCTAAATCTAAATGGACCCATAAAGTGGTCAAAGTTGAAGAAGGTCATGTATGTAGAAGCCTTCGCATGCAAGGTTGAGTATCTCCAGCTTCTATTGAAAAATCAAATGCCCCAGTTTGAAAATCTCAAAAAGAGTCAGTAGTTGAAAATGTCCCAGATGATTCTCCTATGCAAGTAGATCCCCAAAACATAGAAATACATAAAGCTAAGTTTGTCAAGGAGACACTGCAAGAGAATCCAGAAATGTGCAATCCAATTCCTACTACTATTCCAAAAGAAGCACCCAACAATGAGTAACCTGTCATTCCATCAATCTATAAATATTCCAATGTCTCCCATATACCTTATAAATCTTCTTGCTACACCCAGTATTTCCAACAAGTTTCTAGAGAACAAAAGATGAAATCTGAAACCTGAGAATGTCTTTCATCAACAATTCAATCAATATTGTTTGGTTTATACAATCATTTTATTTTTCAGAAAGTCTTGTCGAAGCAATAGAGAGACTAGATGTGAAAGGCAATATTTGACAGAGACAAAGAAATTGAATCATTAAAGTAGTAACTAGAAAAGTAGAAGCAATAAATGAATAAGGCTTTGAAGCTAGCCAGTCATGCTATAGCCTATACACCATCCCTAAGGGTGTATGCTATGTGTTTAAAAGAACAGTTTCTATTGTTCTAGTTGATGATGACAATAAGAAATATTGATTGTGAGTGTAAGAATGCTCAAGATATTTATAATGTGTATTAGGCTTTTCCCTCGTGGCAAAAGAACTTATTGTGTGAGCTTTATTTAGATAATTTCATAATTCCACAAGAAACGGAGTGGAATCCCTTGCTCTACATAGGGAATATTCATTTAAGAGCTCTAATATCATGGATACACAATGAAACCAATTATGATAGATAATTGGATACTTATAGAGACCTCAAAAAATTTGAGCCACTGTCACTCTAGGTTGAATCCCATAAGCCTTATGACCTCCTGAGGGACTAGTTCAAATTAACTTATTGAAGGCCAAAACCAGAAATTAGAGAGAAAGTGTTTGAAGAAAGGAAAAAAATTTACAGAGAGTGTCAGACACTTCCTAAGTTTACACAATAGAGAGCAATTGCAAGGCTTAGAAATAGGTGGAGTCAACTACCAAAATCTTTTAGGAAGGTTAAACCACACAACCCTATTAATCTTGAGGCAGTAGTGAATAGAGTGCCTAAATACATGCAATTGGGAAGACACATAAGGAAAGAGTTATGGATGCTACTAACCTTCCAACCTCCTACCCTATTTTGGCCCCTGTATGAAAGCAATGCTACCAGGTTACATCCATTAGTTGAAGAACACTTTGATGAGCATTGGAGATGATCAAGAGGATACTTTTACACCTTCAAAAGTGGGAAACAGGGGAAGACAATAGTGGGAGATTTTAGAACAATGGTGAAGAAGTACAATACTTGAGGACAAACATTGGTATAGTGGGGGGCAGATGACGAGGCAAATTAACGTCTCAAATTTGATATAATTTTTATATAGTCTAAACTTACTCTTTGAAGCATGAGAAAAAAACATGTCCAAATACTTTTTTTAAATGCCTTATGTTGAATGTAGCTAGAACCTATTAAACCTATGGATAGTGGATATGCCATACCTTGCTTAATATTATATATAAAGTGCAGTATTTCATATAAATGTTTTAATATTTGGATGAGAGTAGAAATGTTGTTGTATATGTTTGAATGTTTCTAATTTGTAGGAAATAAGGGAGTGGTGCAAAGAGTGGAAAACATTACATTAAGAAGGAGTATGAAGACTGATCATAGCATGAGAAGCACATATCAGTTTCGGGTGATAAGCCGCATCTACGAAATGAGTTATTTTAGAAAGCTAACTTGTTATATTACCTACAGACCATTATTATGTTACTCGATCAATGTTCTAAAAGTCATGGTTGACATCCTACCCTTTTGTTACTGATGATGTTTGCTCACAGGTTTTTATGTTATGTTTTTGTAATAAGCTCCAATCCTCTATGTATGGTAGTTAGAATTAGTTTGAAGGGGATTCTAAAGTCATATTCTCTATTCCTTACAAATTGTTCAATCATGTAATAAAAGAAGAACTCTAATGAGAAAGTGATTTTGCATTACCTATTATGTTCTTAGTTAGTTGAAGCCAACCAAGGGTGCCCACTTGGGAGGTGGAATAGATTTAGGTAGAATAGATTTGTTTTTGTAATTTCCTATTTAAGATAGATTTACTGTATTAGTCCTACAAGATAGTTATTGTGAAAGTTCTTGCAACACTTGTCGAAAATTGTCATGGTGGATATTTGAACTGTTAACTAGTTTGGAATTTCCTTTTCTGTAGTTTCTATAGTTCTTTGTTGATAATCCAAGTATGCTTACTATTCTATATTAGTAGTATAGATTGCTTTCATACTTTTTACCTTCCTACAACATAGGTGTTGGGACTCTTAAAGGAACTTGGTGCACATACTATGCTGACCCATTTCAAGTCCTACATCCTTGGATTGATAATTCAAATGTATTTTCATAGTAAAATACATAGTTATCAAGATGAATAGAGTATCCTTGTTAGATGAATAATAGTGCGATTATCTTGATCTATTATGGAAAACCTACATTTGACAAGAGAAGTGGTTGTTGGATAGTTGTTGATGTACAATTGTATTATTGAGTTAGGATCGCGGTGAAGTTGTTTGTACAATGGGTCCATCTATCTTTATTTTAACTCCTAACATGGTTGGCAGAACTCCTAATAGGTTGACATCTCTTAACAAGGATTCAAATTCCTCTAAAAAGGATTCAAAGTCTCCTAACAAGAACTCACCACCCGTACCAACTCACAAGAAAAAAATGCAACAATATGGAGACAAGAGAGAGAGATGACAAAAAAAATGCTTCATAAAGCATCATCCATTAATACTTGAAATTCACTACAAGAGCTTACACTTGAAGAGCTTCTATTTCTCCAACTTCCATTAGAAGAGCTTCCATTTCTTCCACTTCTTGAACTTAATTACAAATGATAATAGGCCTTTCTTAAATAGGCACTTCTAACCTAAGACATTACAAACACAAGCAATGTGGGATAAAAGGTAAATACAACTACCTTTAAATAAATATTAAATTCCCACCCAAATACAACTAAGCACCCAACAAATATTAAATACATGATTTAAGGATCTTTCCACAAACTTCTAAATTGCCACCTATACACCTTGATTAATGGAATGACAACTATTTTTATTATTTTTCTTCTTACGCCACCTATGCGCCTCGAAAATAGAAATCTCCTTTTCCTTTCTTTTCTCCTTTTTATTTTTTATTATTTCTCCTCTAATTTTCGTCACTTTCTCTCTCCTCCACAAATTTTTTTTTTTTTTTTTTTTTTTTTTTTTCGTTTTTTTTTTTTTTTTTCCTCTTTTTTTTTTTTTTTTCTAAAAATTTAATTTTCCCATGTAAGATGCTCCTGCATCAGACTCCCTTGGTAGATAGAAAAGTGTGTCCCACACTTTAACGCCAAAAGAAAGATATACAACCAACTTCATCTTCACCACAAGCTTCCACCTCAACAGGACAAGAAAACCAACATGCAAATCTTCCACATTTTTTATTTTTTTTTGCTGATGCATGATGCTCCTGCATCCGACTCCCATGGTAGGAAAAATTTTGTGAATATGGATTCACAAAATGAAGTAGCCATTGTTGACAGTTTTTTTTCCTCTTCCTCCAACACATAGCTGGAACAAGTATCCGGTGCCAATATATTTCCTTCTTTCTTCTTTTCCAACACCTAGCTGGAACAACTGTTTGCTGCTGAAAATACTCCTTCGCAATGAACTCTATCCAAATATAACTCTCATCCTCATCCAATCTTGTTGAATTAATCACACCTGTAATAAACCCAGCAACACCATACCAATCTTCCTTTGCATAACAAACAAGATCCTCATGCAAACCATCATTAGTATCTTTCAAACTCATCTGAAATTCAGCATCATATAATTCATAGAAATTTACCTCTTTGACATAGTCATCTTTGCTTGCCTCTTTCATGCATATAACTACTTCACTTGTTGGATCTCCAACTAAGGCACTATACTTCTCCTCCATCGCTGCAATCTTCAAATCATCTTGATCTACTTCAGGTTCGTAAGTCTTTTCATCTTTATGCTCTTCCTCTTCTCGTTCATCATCTTCAACTTTAGGTTCGCAAATGATTTCCTCTTCATTCGCTTGCTCTTCCACTGGATCATCTTTCTTTTCCACATCCAAAGAATTATCAACATCTCTTTTCTGGTGACATGCTCTTTGTTTCCGCAACTCAGCTTCTAATTCATTCACTTGCTTCTGCAAATCAACTACCAATGATTGTTGATTTCTTTCTCTAAATTTTTCAAGTCGAGGAATCCTTAGAATCCATCCAATCACAAAAGTCATCTTCTTCTTTCTCTTCTCCATAATCAAGTCTTTAGAAGACAAATCTCATGCAACACAAGAACCTCGTGCAAACTGCCTCACAGTCGGCGATCTGTCTACACAATCAAGAACTTCTTGACAAACTTCACCCAACTCAAGGTCCTGGTGCAAACTGCCTCACGTTCGGCGATCTGTCTGCACGCTCAGGAACTCCTGCTCTGATACCACTGATGAAGGGCCACACCACCCGTACCAACTCACAAGAAAAAAATGCAACAATATGGAGACAAGAGAGAGAGATGACAAAAAAAATGCTTCATAAAGCATCATCCATTAATACTTGAAATTCACTACAAGAGCTTACACTTGAAGAGCTTCTATTTCTCCAACTTCCATTAGAAGAGCTTCCATTTCTTCCACTTCTTGAACTTAATTACAAATGATAATAGGCCTTTCTTAAATAGGCACTTCTAACCTAAGACATTACAAACACAAGCAATGTGGGATAAAAGGTAAATACAACTACCTTTAAATAAATATTAAATTCCCACCCAAATACAACTAAGCACCCAACAAATATTAAATACATGATTTAAGGATCTTTCCACAAACTTCTAAATTGCCACCTATACACCTTGATTAATGGAATGACAACTATTTTTATTATTTTTCTTCTTACGCCACCTATGCGCCTCGAAAATAGAAATCTCCTTTTCCTTTCTTTTCTCCTTTTTATTTTTTATTATTTCTCCTCTAATTTTCGTCACTTTCTCTCTCCTCCACAAATTTTTTTTTTTTTTTTCGTTTTTTTTTTTTTTTTTCCTCTTTTTTTTTTTTTTTTTCTAAAAATTTAATTTTCCCATGTAAGATGCTCCTGCATCAACTCCTAACAAGGTTCATCCTTTCACAAGGAAGTTTTATATTAGTTCATCATCTTGTGGGTACCATCCCTATTGTGGTTTTACCTCTAATCAAAGGTTTTTTTAATTAACAAATCTCATCTTGTTGTATATGGTTATCTTTCTATGGTTGTTACATCTATTGTTTAAATTTTTTAGAATAAATAAAAATATTGAGTATTTTTTAAATTGCATAACTGATTGACCACCTCCCCCCTCCTCCCCATAATTATCTTGGTGGAATTTACTTTCTAACAATAAGATGGGTCATGTAAAAGCTCATGTTGATTATGTTTGTGGAATGAAATCAGAACTAGAGTTAAGGGATCTAGTTATTCTCATTGAAGATAAAGAGTTGCAACCTCAAGGTGATGTGAAAGTAGCCCCCACACATGATCAGAAAATAGAAGAGGAAATATTCATTAGTAAATGAATATGCTTTGGAGGAAGAGGAGGTAGCACATTATTGTTAGATATTAGTATAGAGAAAGATGAAGAATTTCGGAGACAATTTGTTGCAACAAAACATGACTGGATGAAAAAGCTCAAAGATACCAAGGTAGATGTGATAATAAAGGAGGAAAAAATATATGCCATATGCAAACAAATATGAGAACAAAGAGAATGTTGGGAAAATGGAAGAAAATGACATAAAATCTTAAAATCTTGTATTCAATTTTCCTTTCTTTGCAACGCTTGAAGTAAAAGAGAATGCGATTATATATAAGTGTTTAGTGTTTGTGTGTACCGAATGTTGAGGATGTTGTAGGAGAATGGTGAAGGTGATCAGTTTAGAGTGGATTGAAATCCACAATGGAGAGAAAAAGAGGATAGAATAGTTGATGGAGGAGGCCAGCTAGTGGTAGGTTGAGTCCCACAAAGCAGAAGAGAAGAGAAAGACATTGGTATGGAAGGATGACACGTAATGGGTGTATATCTATAAGAGAAGAGTGGTGAGAGGAGCTGTGAGAAGAGGGTGATATTTGTTTCGATTAGATTAAGGAAGAGAAGGTGAAAGAAGATTGCTGCAGGTTTCTAGAAACCTGAAAGAGTGGTCCAATAAGTCCACTCCATTTCCTGAGTCCCACTCACAAAAAAATTCTTACGTTGTGTGTTTGATGTATGAGCATCCCAAGTGAAGGGAAAGGGAAATTAACAACACCAAAGAAACTGTGAGTTTTCAAGAACTTCTGTAGCTGTCCCGCAAGACGTGTGCAAAATGTTGAAGCATAGTCAAGGCCTCTGCATTGTCTCGTCCGAATCTATGTCTGTAGGCTATGTACAAAAAAAAATTATGAAAAAGGCTTTAAAAACCAGCAAACTAAAGAAACTGATAATGCTCTGTGGCATTTGTAGGTAAATATGAAAGTATATAAAAACATGCAACTATTGATACGTTTGAAAATATGCAGAGAAAAAATTCGTTGTATTGACTTTAGAAACATTCAAGCCAATCAGCTGGAAATTGTAACGCCAACTTCTAACCTATGATAGCATCCATGAACGTGTGCCAAGGTGTAAAATAATTGATCATAAAGGATTCAAGATAAATATAGAATATGTTTGGTATTCTAATTGGTAGTTGTTTATAATATAAAAATGGCCAGTAGAAATAGATATGTTCTTTATAGAAATGCATATACAACTCCAAGTGTTCGGAATTGAATGGCACAATGATTAGGAGGAGTATTCAATCATAATATGAAATGCCATCAAAGAATTTTTAATGTTAGTTGACTTATAATAATAAAAAATTCAAGAGGGGTATTAAGGGTAGGGGAATCAACAAAGAATAGTGAATGCTACGACATAGAATTAATAATTATAAAATACATGATACTCATGGAATACAATTATAGCTTTTATCTATTTGTCGAAAGAAGATGGTGGTGAGGAATTCTGAAGAACTGATGCATACGAAAGAGTTGCATCCAAAGCAATGAATCCATGTAGAATAACTAGTTAATATATAATACTCTATATGTAAAATATGCCGAGATGCATCGAGGCGTATTTTGCATATAGAGTATATATTAGGTAGTAGCAGCCACAGTGTGTGTAACACATTGAATAATTAGTATTAGAATTACTCTTACTATATATTTATTATTATAATAATTAGGGATAAGCTTTAGTGTTAATGTTTTTATGAGTGGAAATGTGCTTAGTGTTAATATTAAAGTTAGGGATACTGTTAGGGTCAGGGCCTGGACTTATATTACCATTATGGCTATAGTTTATGTCATGATCAATATTAGTGGTTAGGGTTAGGATAAAAGATTATGTTAATAGAATGGTTAATGTTGTGACTATACCTAGAGTTGTTGTTAGGGTTAATGTTTAACATTTATGCCTAGAGTTAGGCTTGGTATTATGGCTAGAGTGTATGTTTAAATCATGGTTTGTATTATGGTTAGGATTGAAATCTTTATTAGGTTTGAGATAACAACTTAGGGTTAGGATTATCTTCAAGGTTAGGATTTACATCATGGTCGGTATTATGGTTAAGATTTAGGTTTCAGTTAGAGTAAAGATTAGGGCTTAGAATTAAAGGATTTTCATTAGGGTTAGGGTTTACATTGTTTTTAGTATTAGTGTTGGCATTAGGATAAAGGTTTTAAGTTTATGGATTTCTTAGGGTCAATGTTGTGTTTAAGAATATAATTTAGTATAATTTATGGGTTAATAGTTAGGTCCATGGTTAAGCATTTAGGATGAGGGTTTAGCATATAGGTTTATGATTTAGATCAAGATTAGGGTTTACGGTTTAGAATTTATAATCAAGCCTTAGAAATAAATTTTAAGATCAAGTTTTATCTTTAGGATCCATGGTTATGGTTGTAATACCTCAAAATTGGCTCATTGCCATTATACCAATTCTGGTCTATTTCTGATAATTTCTAAATCCTATTCTAATAGGCAATTCTCATTTTGCTATTCGCTACTTGACTTAATTGTCAGATGCAAAAAACCCTAATCTGCATTCATCATATTTCTTATTTAATTCCTATAGTACGTACTCATATTAGTCACATTAAACCTACTTGATTTAATTATAATTTAATTATTAAGTATTTATACTTTAATTAAATTAAATTATATCCTAAGGCTAATGTACTATGGAATTGAATTTATTTAATTTAATAAATATGCCTATCTTGATTAATTAAATGTAATTATTTAATTAAATGGGAAAGGTATTTCTAATTAATTAAACAAAATTATTTAATTAAATGGAGTTCTTACTTCTAATTAATTAAACAAAGTTATTTAATTAAATGGGAAGCCATTCCTAATTAATTAAATGAAGTTATTTAATTAAATAAGAAAAGTGTCTCTAATTAATTAAAGATTATTTAATTAAATAGAAAAAGTAATTATGAGAGCATATCTCATTTTATTAAACTAAATATCTCAACAGTATCTCTCTTTAATTCAAAAAGGGAAATTTCCAGTTCACTATTGATAAAAAATGAGTTAAATGAGTTAACTCCTTTTTCTACTCAAATTGAATTAGTTAACTCCTTATTTTACTCAAATTAAATCTGTTAACTCCCTTTAATTTGGGAATCTCCCTTTATGTCCTGAACTTCACCTTTAATCTTGACCATTGATTGAAATCGATCTCAACCGTTGATGGATTCTAGGAAAGTCTATTTAAGATACCCTCATCTCTTCATTTTGAGAGGATGAATTTGGAGAATTTGCATCGAATTGCTGTTGGAATTCATACTCACATTTGATCATATTTTTACATACATCTTGCATTCTTAGTTTAAATTCATCTAGCTTAATAATGCATAAATTTTTAGTTTAATCTCTTTTATTTCTTAGATTAATTGCTTGTACTTCATCTAGATTACTTGCATATTCATATAGCTTAAATTGCATTCAAATCCTTCATTCTTACAGGGTCTAGTTTCCTGCACCTTGATTTTCAGGATATTAATAGGCAAAATCCCTTTAGATAGAAGGCAATAGGTCGCTTTGTCGGCTGATTTTTGGATGAACAATCCAATGTTCATTCCAGGATGAATCCGCATACAATGACCGTGTTGAAGTGTGTGTGTTAGCAGAGGCCACATATTCATGCATACATTTCTAGCACCCACCATGGGGCCCAAAAATTAGTTTTTCTAGCCTCTTTCTGCATTTTTTAAAATCATTTTTTTGTTCTTTGTCTGTACTATTCCATATAGATTCAAGAATCTTCACGTGAGACTGTTCATTTTTGCACGAGGATCCAGAATCTTCGCACAAAGATTCTTTCCGCATCGCGCAAGAAAGTTCTTTGGCATGCGAAACATATTTCTTCGCACGACCCGAATATAACTTCGCGCGAGCCAAATTTAAATTCATGCAGGTCATAAAACTTCTTCACACAGATTGTCAGAATTTTGCGCGAAACTCTGCTAACAGAGGTTTTTTTTTTTTGCATTGATTTTTGCGTTTCCTGGTTTTTTTGCTAACTATTCACGGCTTCTAGTATTTCTGTTTTTTCTGATTTTTTTGGAACAACATAACAGTAGTGTGTAAGACAATTGGAAAAGCATGATAAAGTCATTAAAAATAGGTAAAATCTACTAAGTGCATTGCGAGAATCATCAAGTAACCTTCCTCAGTTGATAACACTTCATTTGGATCTAAAACAAATATCTCTTGTGTCTAGCTTGTGTGTGTTTCCTTCTGTATTTTCATTTTACAACACATGCATAATTTGATACTAGGGTGTGATCTCCGTTAGTATTCATTTAGCAGGCTTAGGTACTAGTGATAGATTTAGATAGCTATTTTGGGTTATTGGACTCGCTAAATCCGTCGGCCCCTCATTCCACCCTGTGGTTGCAAGATCAGCACCACGTTAAAGGGGAGGGGTATATAGGACAGAAGTGTTAAAGGCTCCACTAGGAAACCCTTTTGTGCTTTCTAGAACTCACTAGTTTCTGAGTTGTGGACTCGTGTTATCTTGTGTGAGGGGTTAAAAGTTGCACATCTTTGGACTCACCTCACATTAGTTAAAGTGTTAAGCTTTTGGATAGATTTTCTTTTAGAAATTAACATCTGTACACACATAGTAATTAAGCCCCCATGAACACTATTTGTGGATCTTGAGGGAGTGGGTTCCTAGTGAAACTCCTCTCTAAGATGGATTACTTATAGGTGGGGAGGATACTTTGAGCATCTCATAGATAGATGAATCTTTGACTTGTTGATTAAGGTATCCTTTCTTTGGAGAGGTTGATAGATCACGGGGAGATGATATCATAGATCTTTAAGAGATAATCTTAGTTTAGTGTGTCAGATTAATCTATCTGTTTTGATTGGGCTAAAGGTGAAAAAGTCTCAAAACCTTGAATCTGGAAGCTAAGTCCCCTCGTGGTGTACTATTGTGAGTCTATCACCTTTAGAGAGGGTTAACCGTAGCAGACAATCCCTCTATAGGGAAAACTGCATTGACGAAACCTCAAGTGGTAATAGCCATTTTCACCATGGTAGTGACAACCATTATATAAATGTCCTTGTGGAAGAAATCTCCATGAGTGTGGTTCATTGTGGGTTGTTAGATCTCCCTAGCAGCTCTTGAAGATTAAGTTCTCGGACTGTGTCAAAACCTCGGTGCGCCGAGATTGGAGGTCACCCCTGTGAGTCATAAATGTTGCAGAGTTAAACCATTACTAAACACCTTAGAGAGGCCAAATTTTTTTTTCTAGGGATGTATGTGTGATTGCAAAACTCTTTGAAAACATACACAAATAGCTCTCTTAGAGATTAGCACAAACTAAGTCACTTGATTGTTCATGCGCATGGTTACTTTTGCCCTTGCTCATTGTTTTCAGACATGCTTGAAATCACTTACTTGCTGTTCTATGTGCCTGTTTATCTGCTTGGTTCTTGGAACGATAAAAAATTTGGTCAAAATTAGTCACTATCGTGAAACTATTCTTTCCTTTTGCACGAAATCATTTGGGTCTCACGTGAAATCATCTAGCACTCATGCGAAGCCATTTTGTCCTCGCACAAAATTAAATTTCTATTGTGCATCTTTGTGTGATTCAGTAAACATTCTCATGCGAAATTAAAAACTATTACTAACCTTCGCGCGAGACAGAAACATCTTCGTGCAGCCTGTAAAACTTCTTTGCACAACCCGTAAAGGTTTTTCGTGCAAGACTTTGTATCAGCATTAACAATCTAGGTCTGTTCTAGCTATCTGCGGCCTGCACGCTATCCTTTTTTGCGTCCATTTGTCGCTCTCTATTTGCAAACAGTCCTGAAACAGTGACATTTCACTTAGCTGAAGACTTGTGTCTTATACCTTGACTAGTCTCGTCTCATAAGTAGTTTATGTCCTCATCTTAATGCTTGTCATACTTTGTGTCACAGTGGTCATAATCTCTAGCTGTTCTAACCTTTAAATCAGACCTTTTGTGCCTTAGTGAACAACATTCTTTCTATTTCTTGTCCTTTTTGAGACTCAGTCTTAGTGTAGTCCTTGTCCAGGTTCTAGCTTCTTGTCCTTGCCTATGACTGTCACAACCAGAAGCGGCAACGTGTTTTATCCTGATAACATTAGAAATGGTTGTGCTAGGGGTCGTAATCGCGATAGAGGTAGCTTACCTTTCGCTATGCAATCTGTATCCAGTTTGGCTAGTGAGGCATCTTCACGATCTTCCTCACCTGCAAGGTCATCTCAAGTTCAACGAACATTTTCCAATTCGCAACAAATTAGGAATCCTTTTTACCAAGAGGATACTGAGACAAGTAGAAGTTATGCATTCCCAAACACAATGTATGATCGTTTCTCCATGAACCCTTTTGAAACACAACATATGGAAACTGAACAATTTCCTATAATGACTAATCGTGAACCTGAATGGGGTAGTCATAGTCGATATCAAGAACAACCTAGGGATGACAAGGAGAAAGAGAAAGAATATGACATTGATGAGGGATAGGAAGAGGTGGAAATCCTTCTTGAACACAAAGAAAAATTTCAAAAAGACAAGAACTTTCAGAAGGTCATGGGAATCCTACTCAATGAAGAGAAAGAAAAGTACTTTCTCAAACTCACCCAAGAGGGAGCTAAACTGCCCACACATTTCAATGTGGAGACCATTATCACACGTGAAGAAGAAACTGAGACCGCTAAACTCCAAAAACAACTGAAAATTATGAAGGCCAATTGGCTCAGATGATGCATGAGAAAGACAAACCCAAAAAGACATACACATTGGACGCTCTTTGTTCATTCCCATTTGACAAAAGTATAAACATGCCGCCTTTCCCAAGAGGTGTAGAACTACCCAAATATGACAAGTACTTTGGTACTACTAATCCCCAAGATCACTTGCATGAATTTGGTGCTTTGTCTATGGATTTTATACACAATCAAACATACCTCATGCGTTTATTCCCTAGAAGCCTAGGTGGTCAGTCTTTGGAGTGGTTCTCACATTTACCTTCTGGTATCAAGACGTTTGATGAAATTGCTAATTCATTTGTTCAACAATATTCTCATAACATTCAACATCCTATAAATATTCGAGATCTATGCAACCTTAAACAGAAGGTTGGTGAGCCTTTTCTCACTTTCCTCCAATGGTGGAGACAACTTTACACTAAGTATTCTCGTAAAATCCCAGAAACGGAGATGCTCGACATTTTCACTGATAAACTCTTACCTGATTTCGGGTATAGAGTCCAACTACAAGGTACACACACCTTTGAAGACATGATTACATAGGCTATCCATATTGAAGAATTTATGGTCAAGAAAGATGAGCTCACTCTTCAAAGAGACACAAAACAAGGTTTCACTTCCAACAGGGATAAAACCAAACATGTCAACAAGAACCAAGAAATGGTACATGATGGGGTTGTTGATAATGTCACACCCAAACCTACCAAACTAGCATTTAATCTCACAGATTGCCTCAAAGTGGCCAAAAATGTTGAGAATCCTCCTCTTGACAATAAGGTGTCTGGGAACAAATCGAGAAACTCATGGGCAACACGACCCAAGTGAGAGTATACGCCTTTAAGAGAACCTTTGGATGTGGTTTACAAAACATTACTACAACACAAGCTTATCTCACCAATGAATAACCCTCATCCCTATGATCCACAACCACATCCACCATGGTGGAATGAGACCTCATTTTGTGAGTATCACCAAAACAAGGGACACAAAACCAGCAATTGTATAAACTTGCGTCATAAAATTTAGGACATGATTGATGCTGGTGAACTTGTGGTAGATGAACATAATAAAAACTCAAACAACAAGGCATTCAAAGAGCCTTTCCCAACTTATGAAAAAGGAGAGACTCTGAAACCAGAACCCTACAATAAGGTCAACTATACGTATTCCAATGATGACAATATCATTCACATGGTTGAACCTGTAGATTCTGAATACTGCAACGTTATTACTATAAAGGGGAAGTAGGATAACGACAAACCCAAGACACCAGTTGTCTTAAGAGGCCCTACTTCCAATAACATGGATAATGCATCTTCGCAACATTGTGCTAACACTATTACTCACTCTCATGCGAATTTGGTGCTCAAAGGACCTACACCTCCTATTTCAAATCTTGAACAACACAAGAACAAAACCCTTGCTAGTCCATCCGATAAAGGTGCAAAACAAACAACGAACTTGACTGCAACCAATTATAGTGTTCTAGATCAATTGAAACGAACTAATGCTCACATTTCCATATTTGAGTTTCTTAAGATCTCGCCTGCTCGCAGGAAAATTCTGGACAAAGCCCTCACTGAGGCAAACATTCCTCAAGATCTTGATCTTGAATGATTTCAATCCATGGTAGGTCACTTGACCTCACCTCATCTTATGCACTTCTCTGAGGAGGATGACAACTCATTGAATCACCCACATAATCAACCTTTACACATTGAGGTTATGATCCACCAGAAACGTGTTTGTCAGGTACTCATTGACAATGGCACTGGCCTAAATATTGTTTCTGCTACTCTGCTTAGACAATTGGATTATTCTAAGGACTCTATTGATCCTCGACGAAAGATCACTATTAAAGCGTATGATGAAGTAGAATGAAAGTCACTAGGTCTTGTCACTTTACCAATTCACGTCGGTCCTATCAAAAGGGATGTCACCTGTCAGGTGCTTGAGATTCCCTTAGCCTACAACATTCTGTTGGGACGGCCATGGATACATGAGATGTGCGTTGTGCCATCCACATACCACCTATGCATTAAATTCCCATTTCATGGCTTCAAAGTTACTATTCCTACCACTACTAGCTACACTTGCAATATGCTCAAAGCTACTAATTCTTTTGTCCCTACTAACCGTGAGTCTACTGATTGTCACAACAATAAGCTGAAACAAATTGAGTAGTCATTTAAATTGAAAGAAACTGGTATGGGAGAGTACCACATGGAACTAGTGTTGTCATTAACATCTATTCCAAAGTCCCCTCGACATTTTGGGAGACCCTCAGAAGCAAAGAAGCCATTCGTGTTGACACCTTAGACCAAGTTTAATGGCTCTTTTGTCAAAGCTACAGTTCCCTTGGAAGATGAAAGTGAAAACAGAGCCATTGCTGCATGGCTTTATAAAGAAGAGGCTCCAGTAGACCTAACAGAACAAGCTTGAGAAATCACTCCTAAGAAATATGGACCTGGTCTTAAGCTTATGAAGTGCTTTGGTTACAAGGGAACCGGCCCTATTGGGTGCAATAACAATGGTTTAATAGATCCTATCAAAGCAACAACTCGAAGCAACAGTGACACAACTGGCCTAGGGGTTAAGAAGGTCCCTTTCCATTTGGGATCCAATAAATTCATACCCATAACTAAGAGTTCATCTCAAAATGAGTCACAATCTAAGTCAGGTACTCAAGAGGAAGAATCTAATGATGAGGATTCTTACCATCATCCTATTCCTTATGATCTTGCTAAATTATTTGCTGAGCCAAATGACTTTGTGCCACGTGTTAGCACTATGGATGATACTAGTGATTCTTCTGAGGACAATGTTGAGCAACTCAAATATCATTTAGAAAAGGGAGAATCTAGTCAGTCATGCCATATTGAGTATTTGTGTAAGAATCCAGAGGGTGAAGGAGAGTATGTCCCTATCACTGTTGGGGAGTTCTATACTCTCTCACCATGTAGTACTGATTCTCATGAATATGAATTTGACAATCTTTCAAAAGTGACTACTAATAAAGACATTGACCAAGTGCATGTCTAAGAAAATTAGATCGAAGTGAGTGAAACATCTAGGGATAGGTCACGGGGGTCTGATCCAACTAGTGTCCTAGAGTCGTCAATTACTAACGTTCATACTCTAAGGTGTTTAAATACACCTGTGGGTGAGGTCGCCATAGGTCTCAAATTGCTGGTCCACGCATTTAATGACTATACTGTGAATGCAATTGAACTAGCCACTACTCTCTCACTCGCACATCCCGAGCTTATAGACTGGAACCCCAATCCATCTAACGAAGTCCCCACATTCCAGAATGACTATGCTCTTGCTTGTTACCTAAATGCTATCGAACCTATAATGTCTTCCACCAATGAGAAGAGCATCAACATGATTGAGGCCAACATCAAATATCTCAGTCACATAATTAAAAATAAAAAATGCAAGAGGTTCGATGGTGAAAACCACATTGTGGCAGTGTCAAATCCCAAAAAAGTATAAACAAAAGATGTATCCAAGGGTGAAAACCTCTCTGAGCTGCCCGCGGATGAGATATTTGATGTCCTTCTCAGTCACTTTCAGGAGAGGTCATCAGTGTTAATAGAGCCAACACAGCCAATTAAATTGGGCACAAAAGAACATCCTCATGTGATACATCTGGCTCAGTCATTGTCAACTAAAGAAAAGGAACAATTCATTGCCTTTTTCAAGGAGAAGAAAATAAATTTTTCTTTGACATATTCTGACATGCCAAGATTGGATCCTTATCTTATCATGTATCACTTGTCCATAGCACTAGGCATCAAACCAGCTAAACAGAACCTTCAGAAAATACATCCTCATGTTGCATTGCTAGTCAAAGCCGAATTGGAGAAACTTCTGAAGGCTGATTTCATTCGTGCAATTGATTATGCTCAATAGATATCCAATATTGTCCCTATGTCCAAGAATAATAATTCTATCAGAGTTTGTACAAACTTCTATGATCTTAACTTGGCATGTCCTAAAGATGACTTTCTGCTCCCTAATATTGATATGATCGTGGACATTATGGCTGGCTATGAGATGTACTCACTTATGGATGGTATTTTTGGATAAAATCAGATAAAAATTGTGCCAAAAGATCAAGAGAAAATAGCTTTCACATGTGCATGGGGAACCTTTTGTTGGAGTGTGATGCCATTTGGTTTAAAGAATGCTAGAGCTACATATCAGCGGGCTATTACTACAATTTTCCATGATATGATGCATAGACCCATGGAGGACTATGTTGATGATACCTTGGTCAAAAGTGCTAAACGCAATACTTATTTGCACGATTTGGGACCAATCCTAGATCGTATCAAAAAGTTTAGTCTTCGGCTCAATCCTAAGAAATGAGCATTTGGTGTCACATCAGGAAAACTGTTAGGACATATTGTTTTTGCAAAGGGAATTGAAGTAGATCCAAAAAAAGTACAAGCAATAATGGGCATGCCACCACCTCGAAACATTAGTCAGATGATAGGACTACAGGGAAGGCTTCAATCTATTCACAGGTTTATTTCACAATTGGCGGATAAATCACAACCCTTCACAAAGACCTTACATAAGGGCGTGAAATTCAATTGGAGCTAGGATTGTGCGCAAAGCTTAACACAGATTAAACAATATCTTGTCAATCCACCAATCCTGATGCCTCCTATGCATGGGAAGCCTTTTCTTTTATACATTTCAGCCACTGAAAAATCTTTGGGAATCTTGTTGGCTCAGGAAGACAATGACAACAAAGAAAGAGCTATTTATTACTTGAGCCAAACATTGGTCTCTTATGAGAAAAACTATAGCATTATTGAGAAAGCTTGATTGGCAGTTGTCTTTACTTCCCAAAAGTTGAGACACTACATGCTTGCCCACACTATACGACTTGTGGCTAAAATATATCCATAAAAGTACTTGCTTAGTAAGGCAGCTCTCACAAGAAGATTGGCTAAATGGGTCATGATACTAAGTGAGTTTGACATTCAATATGTTGAACACAAAGCTATAAAGGGGCAAGCAATTACAAACCAGCTGGCCGAGTCACCCATATAGAGTCTTCTACTGGTCAATAAACATTGATTTTCCAGATGAGTCAATTCTAACACTCACTCACCATACATGGGTTATGTTCTTTGATGGGTCCTTCACCCAACAAGGATCAGGTGCTGGATTACTTTTCATTACACCACAGAGATACTCATTGCCTAAAGCATACAAGATTTTGTTTCCTTGTATAAATAACATTGTTGAATATGAAGCTTTGATCAATGGTATGAAAATTGCAGGTTAATGGAGAGTAGATTAGTTGGATGTCTTCGGTGACTCTCAGCTTGTCATCAACCAAGTAAATGATGTGTATCCAACAAAGGATGAAAAACTAATTCCTTACAAATGCATGGTTGATGACTTGACGAAATATTTTGCACACATCACCTTCCAACAAGTTCCACGCGCAGATAATAAAGTGGCTGACACCATGGCCACTCTAGCCTCCCTTCTACAAATGCCAGAACATGATCTCTGACATGAGTTTTTGGTGGAAGCATTACACTACCCAACCTATGACACACCTGATTCTAGGATGATCTATTCTATTATAGGACAAGAATCATCCCACTATCATCACATCTATTCCTACCTTCGTAATCAAACCATTTCGAAAGGTCTAACCCAGAATGAGAAACGTTAGCTAATCTGTAACGCTTCACATTATGTCATTATTGTTGACAATTTATATAGGGGAGGTCTTGATAGAACACTCCTTAGGTGTTTAGAACTCAACGAGTCCAAATGCGCACTAATTGATATTCATGAAGGCATTTTCAGATTTCATTCCAATGGCCTAACACTAGCTCGTAAACTCCTTGGTGTCAGTTACTAATGGCCTAAAATGGAGCAAGAAGCTGTTAAATATGCTAGGTCCTGCAAGCAGTGTCAGCTACACGAGAATCTTATTCACGCTCCAGCCAGAGAGCTGATTCCATCTACTACGACATGGCCATTTCAACAAAGGGCCTTTCACTTGGTGGGGCAGATTCACCCAACCTCTTCTAATGGACATAAGTTCATTATCACTACTACAGATTATTTCATGAAATGGGTAGAGTTAGTCCCTCTCACAATTGTTGATGGAAAAATTATAGCACTTTTTATTACAAACTACATCATCTGTAGATATGATATATCGTCCTCAATCATTACTGACAATGGAGGACAGTTTAAAAATAAAGACCTCAAGGAACTATGCAAGAAATTCAAGATTACACAACATTGGTCTTCCATTTATTACCCCTAGGGTAATGGCCAAGCTGAGGCATCCAATAAGGCGATCCTCAAAATTCTTCATCGCACAGTCAGTAAGTCAGGGAGAGACTTGCATCTCCAGATCAATCTAGCCCTGTGGGCATATAGAACAAGCATTAGAACTCCAATGGGCACGACTCCTTTTGTGTTGGTATATGGGGAGGATGTTGTGCTTCCGATAGAAGTTGAGATTCCTACCTTGAGAATCTCTATGAAAGGTCTTAGCAATGATGATGACTATAGGATAGCTCAGCTTCAAGAGCTTGTGTTGTTGGATGAACGACGCCAAGTGGCATGTGATCATCTACGAGCATATCAACAAAGAATGGCATGAAGCTACAATAGAAAGATCAGGCCACGTCACTTCTAGCTGGGTGATCTCGTCCTAAGAGAGAATCCTAAGAATCAACAACAACGAATGCAAAAGGGAAAGTTTGAACCAAACTGGCTAGGTCCTTACATCATTACTGCAGTATATGGATCTAGCACCTATCAGCTTTCCACAACCGAAGGAGAAGTGCTTAAAGAGCCTATTAACACTCTCCACCTAAAGCAGTTTTACAGTTGATTCAATCTCAGCAAGCTCTCTATACATATCTAAATGTCCTGAAAAAAAAATCATAAAAATTAGAAAAAGTCCTGAAAAAAATTGTTTCCCTGGTAAAAACCTAGCAATAGATGCCTTGGTAACACCAAAAAAATCAAAAAGAGAAAAATACAAAAAATTTGAAAAACAAAAAAAGTGCCATTGGTGAAAACCTAGAAATAGGCATCATGGTAGCAAAAAAAGAGAATCTTGCCAAGAAGGTGAAAACCTAGTAAACAGGCACCTTTTGATCCCAATGCTCCATCTTGCAGCACATCTTCTGGCTATCCTATACAGTTGCTTTCATGCATTTTCTTTCCTGCTTTTCCTGCTCATGTATCCATCGATTAAGTCTTGTCACAGCTCGAGGGCATTCCCCCTTAGTGTTAATATTTTTGAGATTCTCATACAATCTCCTTCGCGATAGTCACCAGTGGTCCTCACTGTGTCTGCCTACTGTCGCTAGTGTCACTCTTTTCGAGATTCTCCTCATAGAATCTCCTACGTGACAGTCACCAGTCATTATGACTGTGTCTGCCTACTATCGCCAGTGTCACTCTTTTCGAGATTCTTCTCATAGAATCTCCATCGCGACAGTCACCAGTCATTCTGACTATGTCTGCCTACTATCGCTAGTGTCACTCTTTTTGAGATTCTTCTCATAGAATCTCCATCGTGATAGTCACTAGTTATTCTGACTACATCTGCCTACTGTTGCTAGTGTCACTCTTTTTGAGATTCTCCTTATAGAATCTCTTTCATAATGGTCACCAATTGTTTCAGCTGTGTCTGCCTACCGTTGCTCGGGTCATGTCTCAAGATTCTTTTATGGAAGATCTCTTTTGCGTCAGTCACCAATCATCCTGGCTGTGTCTGTCTAATGTCACTTAGTCCTTCTTAGGTTCTTCATCGCTAAGATTCCTCTTTGAACTCAATCACCATTCATTCTAACTGTGTCTGCCTACTATTGTCACCCTACTAAAGAGATTTCTTTCTTACATGTTCTAGACATTAGCACTTGACATCAATCCCGAAAACATTGAACTCAAAAAAATGATATACTTGTTTGGATATGCTGAGCATTTTCTTTGTTTTCTTTTTTTTGCTTTATCATATCTCCTTGAGCAACTCGATGATGTCATCTTCGAATAGAGAAGTAATGACTCGGGGCATGATCTTTTTCTTTGCTTTCTATTTACGGTTTAGTTCCAATAAGTTGATCTATTCCTATAAGAGGGGTGTCCACTATAAGAGCCTCCATCTCATATTGGATGGCTGTGTGTACCTCGACTCCTTTTATATAGATATTTAAATGACATTGGTTCTTCTCCTTGTTTGTTGGAGTGAACTCTTCATGCCATAGTATATACTGATACTCATCCTACTAAGTGAACGTACGGGTCACTGCGAGTATATCTAGCACACTTCTGTCTCAGGTTATGAACGCAAGGGTTGTTGCGGACAGAATGAATATTGAATTCTTAGCATAAGAGGGATCTCCCATGTGTTTGGTGTGCCTATTTTGCAAGCAACATTCATGTCATCCTAGCGTTTATGCTCTGATGCTTATGTTAACTTGCTACATTAAAAGGGACAAATGTTTTGGTCATTCTGGCTTCTTGTGCCTCGAATGCTTACATTTAATCCTGACAACCCAATAACATATGTTATATTCAAATTTTCATGATTGCAATGGCAGTGGGAATTGTATAACATATGAGCTATAGTTTATATCCAGTGATGATAAATCATCGAGGCTTGGTAACCAGACCTAGGGTTGCATTTAACATAGTCTTGGATTGCATACCTCACTTGCATAAGGATGCAATTCATTTGCAAATCTACTTTCACCTTCTTTGATGATGGATTGCTGATCTCTTCAAAGTATCATTTTCTTTCATGAACTGCACAAATGATTGATTAATCACCCTCTTCGCTACTTTGGTTGCTCTTAACCCATTTTTTCGGATCAAATTCAAAATTTGACACATTTAAGTGGCTCAAAATACATTTTAAAATTTTTTGTGCAATCTAAATCTTTCTGATAATTTGCAATTCTTGGAATCTTTTCAACTGAAACTTGGTCTTTTGGATCTCGAAATCACTTCGGATCAACCTCCAAATTTCTTCTAATCATTCTGATCTCTTCATATTTCTTCAGATCATTCTGATCTCTTTATATTTCTTCAGATCATTTTGATCTCTTCATATTTCTTTAGATCATTCTGATCTCTCCAAATTTCTTTAGACCATTCTGATCTCTTCATATTTCTTAAAGATCGTTCTAATCTCTTTATATTTCTTCTGATTGTTCTAATCTCTTTATATTTCTTCTGTTCATTCTAATCTTTTCTATATTCTACTAAACCTTGGATTTCTTCTATATCTTTCATCACTCTCGTTACATCATACTTCTGGTGTGTCATCTTTCAATTTCGCTCCTTAGGGGGAAGGATGATTACATCATTAAATACTTATTGCTCAGGGCATCTAGTTCCCATCTTATGTCCTAGTCACTTGGGGCATTTTGTTCCCTTCTATCTGGCATCTTTTCCATCTATCTTATCTTTTCATCAATTGATCAACCTTATAACAACTCTTTTCAGAGTTCGATAGGCAGGTATTGGGATAGTCTAAACTCTGACTCCTGAGGATCAAGCCTCATTCTGGGGATGATTCTATGACTCATTATGGGACCTTGTTATCTTTTATCAATCTTAGGTATCTAGGTGTTCTATCTAGATCCTTGAAGGTTAAGCTTCGTTTTGGAGATAATCTTCTAAATACTATCAATCTTAGGTATCTAGGTGTTCTACCTAGATCCTTGAAGGTTAAGCTCTGTTCTAAAGATAATCTTCTAAATGCTATCAATTTTAGGTATCTAGACATTCTAACTAGATCCTTAAATATTACACTCCATTCTGGAGACAATCTTTTAAATGTTATCAATCTTAGGTATCTAAGTGCTCTGCTTCGATCCCTTAGGATTAAGTTCTGTTCTAGAGATAGTCCTTAAAAGATTATCAATTGGTCTCCATATGATCACCTTCAGAACCAATCTCATGTTTGCATCATGCTTTCTCATTATCTTTGAATTGAACGTGCTGCTCGCACATTAATTCAAAGAGGGGCAAAATGTAATACCCCAAAATTGGCTCATTGCCATTATACCAATTCTGGTCTATTTCTGATAATTTCTAAGTCCTATTCTAATAGGCAATTCTCATTTTGCTATTCGCTAGTTGACTTAATTGTCAGATGCAGAAAACCTTCATTCATCATATTTCTTATTTAATTCCTATAGTACGTACTCATATTAGTCACATTAAACCTACTTGATTTAATTATAATTTAATTATTAAGTATTTATACTTTAATTAAATTAAATTTTATCCTAAGGCTAATGTACTATGGAATTAAATTTATTTAATTTAATAAATACGCCTATCTTGATTAATTAAATGGGAAAGGTATTTCTAATTAATTAAATGAAATTATTTAATTAAATGGAGTACTTACTTCTAATTAATTAAACAAAGTTATTTAATTAAATGGGAAGCCATTCCTAATTAATTAAATGAAGTTATTTAATTAAATAAGAAAAGTGTCTCTAATTAATTAAAGATTATTTAATTAAATAGAAAAAGTAATTATGAGAGCATATCTCATTTTATTAAATTAAATATCTCAACAAAATCTCTCTTCAGTTCAAAAAGGGAAATTTCCAGTTCACTATTGATAAAAAATGAGTTAAATCAGTTAACTCCTTTTTCTACTCAAATTGAATCAGTTAACTCCTTATTTTACTCAAATTAAATCTGTTAACTCCCTTTAATTTGGGAATCTCCCTTTATGGCTAAACTTCACCTTTAATCTTAACCGTTGATTGAAATCGATCTCAACCATTGATGGATTCAAGGAAAGTCTATTTAAGAGACCCTCATCTCTTCATTTTGAGAGGATGAATTTGGAGAATTTGCATCAAATCGTTGCTGGAATTCATACTCACATTTGCTCATATTTTTATATACATCTAGCTTAATAATGCATACATTTTTAGTTAAATGTCTTTTATTTCTTAGATTAATTGCTTGTACTTCATCTAGATTACTTGCATATTCATATAGCTTAAATTGCATTCAAATCCTTCATTCTTACAAGGTCTGGTTGCCTGCACCTTGATTTTGAGGATATTAACAGGAAAAATCCCTTTAGATAGAAGGCAACAGGTCGCTTTGCCGGCTGATTTTTGGATGAACAATCCAATGTTCATTCCGGGATGAATCCGCATACAATGACCGTGTTGAAGTATGTGTGTTAGCAGAGGCCACATATTCACACATACAATGGTTAGGGTTAAGGTTTTCCTATGCATTTATAATGATTGTTTAGTATTATGGTTGTAGTTAGGGTTAGGGTTAATATTAGGGAATACAATTTATAAATATAGTTAGGATTCAAATTTATCAATTTTATGATTATAGTTAGGTAAATTGTTTTAGGGTTAGTTTTTGAAATAAGTTTAGAGATAGGGTTTACATCATGGTTAGGGATAGGCATAGGGTTATCATAAGGGTTAGGGTTAGTGGTATTATTAGGATGAAGGTTATAATTATGGTTAGCATAAGAATTATGATAAGGGTTAGGAGTAAGGGTATTTTCTAACTATGCTTTGGTTATGATTCAAATCGAGCTTTTGTTAGGATTCAAATTAGGGTGTGGTTATCATAAATGTTAGGGTTGGGTTAAAGGATATGGTTATGGTTTAGATTAAATTATAGTTAGGGTTAAAATAGAGCTATATTAATTTAATTATTTTTATTATTTAAGGAAAGTTAAGGTTAGAGTTAAGGTTAGCTTGGGATAAGGTGCAAATTAGAGGAAAAATCTTTGAATTATAGTTAGGGTTGAAGTTAACTTTAAAGTTGAGAGTTTGATTATGGTTAGAGTTAATTTATTATTAGGGTTTTATTATACTTGGGGGATATTAATAGAGTTTAATTAGGGTAATAAATTAATTACATTAGTCTTAGGAGGCTTCAAGTTGGGTTACGTATCATTTAAAACAAGGGTCACGCTTCATGTATGTACATGTGTTTATGTATGCATGTATCTCAAATGCAATATTATAATTTAGGATTAGGTTTAACTTGTTTTAGTTTTATGTAAGTTAGGTCTCAATTAGGTTTTGAAATGGGGTTTTAGTGTAAGGGTTAAAATTAGGCTCAATTTTAGGTTAAGATTTAGGGTTATCGCATTGTTAGGGTTTATACAAGTATAATTTAGCATAATTTTAGGGGTCAATATTAAGGTCCATGGGTAAGCATTTACAACAAGTGCCACATAGTGGCATGTATTTGCCTAAAGTTCTAATAGTTGAAAGTTAAAAATTTAATAGTTAGAAAGCAATACTTGTGCTGATAATATTTAACAGTATTTAATCTAATTAACATTTCATATTAATGTAATGTTATTATTATAATATAAATTATTCTATATGTTTTATAATTAGTTATAATATGTTTTATTGTCAGTTATAATAGTATTGTTAGTTGTAATAGTAAGAATATTAATAGAGTAGTAAGACTCAAAATACCAAGTAAAATAAATTGATGATTTTAGAAATTGAAAATCAAACATAAACATTAAAATTAAAAATTGAAATAGGAAGAATTTAAGTTATTATTGAATTTAAAACTTACCAGGGAAATGCTAGAAAAGAATTGGTAGCTCTAAGGTAGAAAAATCAAATATGAAATTTATCATATGTTATTATATTGGTTTTAAACTTTAATAAATATTTCATTTGAAAATTTTGGTAGCTCTAAGGTAGAAAAATCAAATATGAAATTTAATTGGTAGCTCTAAGGTAGAAAAATCAAATATGAAATTTATCATATGTTCTTATATTTGTTTTAAACTTTAATAAATATTTCATTCAAAAATTTTGGGCAGTGGTTCCTGCAAATCCACTCCTATAAGACTCAAAATATACAAGCCAATCAAATTGTAAGAAATTAATTTTCACAATTTTCAAAGTCAAAAATCATACGTTTAAACATTACAAAACTCGAAACTTAAACTTGAAAGTAGAAATACTTGCATTTGATTGGTTGAAGTAGAAAAGCATAATCACTAGTTATAGATAACTTATTACAATAGTATATTGCCTATGGCAAATACAATAAGGGTTTAGCATATAAGTTTATGACTTGGTTCAAGATTCTAATTTAGGGTTGATCATTTATAATAATGGTTTAGAAATTAGATTTTAAGATCAAGGCTTATCTTTAGGATCCATGATTATGGTTAGGGTTAATGTTCTAGTCTAATTAATGTTATGATCTAAGGAAAATTAAGGATAGAGTTAAAGCTAGCTTACGGTTAGGTGCAAATTAGAGGGAAAATCTTTGATTTATAGTTAGGGTTGAAGATAACTTTAAAGTTAAGTGTTTTGTTATTGTTAGCTTTAATTTATTATTATGGTTTTATTATATTTAGGGATAATATTAGAGTTCAATTAGGGAAATAAATTAATCATTTTACTTTTAAGTTTAAGTTGAGGTTTAGGTTTCAAATTAGGTTACATATCATCATTTAAAAGTAGGGTCATGTTTCAAGTATGTGCATGTGTTTATATATGCATCTAAAACTTAATATTATAATTTAGGATTAAGGTCAACTTGTTTCAATTTTATTTAAATTAAGCTTCAATTATGTTTTGAAATAGGGTTGTAATGTAAAGGTTATAGTTAGGTTCAATTTTAGGGTTATATTTAGGATTTAATTTATCAAGTGACCATTTTTAAAGTAGGATAAAAAAATAGGACTAAAATTTACCTAAGATCTACTAAACAACCCTAATTTATTAGAAGTTAATGAAGCACTTATCATTTCTTACTAATTTTAAGATTAACTTTTATATGATAATATGGTCTTTATATTTTTTAACATGTTTAAACAATATTCTCATTGCATTCAAATTAATTTAAAGTTTATCAACTTTTTTTTTTCATTTTTTAGTGAATTTTAAAGTAAAATCTTGATTGTAGTAAATTTTTAAAATATTTTATATATATTTGAAATATACAATTACTAAATAGAAAATAGAAATGTTAATATTTTTATGCATGTCTAAATAATAATAATCATGATATAGCTTGTTTTAAAAAATAGATTTAGGAAAAAAATCTAGATTTTAATAAGATGTTTCTATATTTTTATATACATTACAATCTTTATTTGTTTTATACATTTATATTAAATATTTATATTCATGAACAATTTTAAAATAAAATATATATTTTAATAGAAAGTTTATATAATATTTATAGAAATATTTACATTATTTTCAAATTTAAGTTACAAAAGAACAAATAGAAACATTTCAATAAAAATTACACTTTCTATTTTTTTTACATGTTTTAGAAACATTCCTATCCTTTTTAAATTTAAATCATTGAATAAAAAATAATAAATAGAAACATTAATAATTATAGATTAAAAAAGGAAAAAAATATTTTAAAGATAGAGTCTTCTCCAACAAATTCAAATTGCTAAATCTCAAATACATCATGTCTATCTAATGATTTTAATAGAAAAATAAACATAGATGGACAAAAGGAAACAACAGCCTCTACATAGGTGAGCAAGAGGATTTGGAAGTGCAAATATTTAATAGTTTAAATATTTGTATAGTAAAATTGTAGTGTAATCTTAAACTTTAAACATTTCAATAAAAAAATTTAGATGAACATAGGTTTATTTAAGGTTCTATCAAAATCATAAAGTTTTATAAAAACAATATTAAATTTATTCCTTTGCAAAAAAATCTATCATAATGCAACATATTTAGAATGACATATATTGCATAACATTATTTAGATTTTCAAAACTATCAAAATTTCCACTTTTAGTGCAGCATGAAAAATAGGATCTTTCTATTGATTTGGAAAAAATAGTTGAAAAAATCAGTATCTATTAATCTAGAATAGAACCATTCCATTAGCTTATTAAAAATAAAATGAATAAATATACAAATAAAATCTACAAATGATTTTCATTTTTATCTAAATACATGAAAATAGTTTTCATGAATGTTAAAATATAGTCTTCCAAATGCACAAAAGGAAAATAAAATTCTTGATTAAGTGGTTGATTGAATCTATGGTTGACATTCATGAGCTCAAATATATGGTAAATGCAATCATGCAACATAATTAGATTACATCTACCTCTTGCCATTGCTACAATCAACTTATCACCATCTAGACATTAAAAATAAAGATCATCATAATGGTAAAAAAATCTGAAAATGGAGGTAGAACAAACTTACAATTTGCAACAATAATGCAATATAGAGCATACATGCTAGATTTCCAATATAAGATGACAAAATAGAAATTGTTAATAAAAGTATGGATGTTGAAAAAAATTAGAATAAGAGTAAATTAATTGTGCAAATATTAAGATAAGGAAATGAAAATCTTGCATCAATAAAAATAATAGAATTTCTTACAAAATTTTTAGAAGACTACAAATAAAATGTTGTCTATAAATGAAATAATCGAATTGAATCAAAACTATGAGTGCTGCTTGCTGTAAAATATTGTAAATATCCCGGCATCTCCACTCTCTTGTTGTCTCCATTACCATGTCATTCCACTACCTTTCCATTCTAGTAGCTTGCATGAACATGTAGATGGATGGTTTGATTGAGTGTTGAGCATTCCAATCAATTCCCATCTACCTGTACTATTACATTCACTATGTTATTCGAAAAAACAAAAATTAGTGCACTCCTTATTCTTTCTTAAATAGAAATTAGATGTTACATGAACAGAAGGCATTATAATATTTATCAACATTTGATTGAGTCATGATTAGTAATTAGTAATTAACTATATAGTGACATGTCTGATTGTTTATTATATGCAACTAACTTCCATTTTTTTGGCTTTTATTATCTCCAATTGACTTCCATTATTTTGGGCTTTTTCCACAAACATGGCCTATTTTTGTGAAGCGTGGGTGGAATACTAAAGGTTTCTTTTTCCTTACAATAGTTTTTTTTAATGACCTCCTATAGGGGGTATTATGTCATTGTAGTGTTATGCCTCTTGGCATAATTATAGATTATAAGATGTAGTTGTGGAAATGGGGCAAAAATAATATGTTGATTGCAGTGCAAAATAAAGCCTCTCCTTCAAAAACTAGGATAGAGAAAGGGAATTGTGTGAAGATTAAGAAAAGTTTACAGTTTTAGAAAACAAATAAGTGGCATGATCATATGGAGTTTACAATTGCATGAGAAACATTATCCTAAAGAGTGTAGTGGTTAAGGAAAGTACCACAAAGAATAGTATTATTGTAGGTTTAAAAGGCACCATGTGAAGTGAAGTGTTTGTTTTAAGATTAAGTGAATGAATTGCTTTGTATTTCCAAATATTTTTCTTTTAAATTGGTAATAGTTAAAAATAAGATTAACAATTATTATTTGTTAAGTTTGAGTAGATTTGAATATGTGATGTCATGTTGTAAATTATTATTATTAACTTTTCTTAATGAATAATAGGTTTGAGCCTAGATTAATTATTATTTGTTAAGTTTACATAGACTAGAACCCAAGACCTCCTAGAGGAAAGGTTCCCAACTTATCATTAGTTTCAATTAGATTTTGTGTTGTATAAAGTGTTTCATATGTCAAGTGTTTCCTTCAAATGAAAAGTAACATAAAAATCTTTAATTTGAACACATTCTACTTTGGAACTATTATCTCCATTTCATAATTGCATAATTACAATATTATCATTTCTCAAGCTAAGGAAGAGGTTCTGTGTAGTGTAAAATTGCATGAATGCTCAATTTCTAACGTAATAGATTTATTAATTAGATCTTATTATTAGTATTATAATTAGTACTATTATTATTATTATTATTATTATTATGATTATAAGATTACATAGATATGCCCAATTGTCTTATGAGACCTCACACAATATACAAAGATGCATGCATAAATTTCCATTTATTAGAAGTTGTTTTAAATCCAACCATATCTTTAATATGCCACAAAGTAAGCAACTTTCACAAAAAAAATTGTATAGGTATTTAATTTATCATCCCTACTTGTGATTATGTGTAGCTATCAAATATGATGCTAAATGTATGTTTTGAGGGCTTTACATATGGTGTTCATTCTTAATGTACTATGCATCATTTATATTTTCTCTCTGATCATCTCTATTGTATAATTCAAGTGTTGTAATAAATCATTCATTTTCTTATTTTTACTCACGTCAAATGTCTATAAAATCTCTCTACCATTTTAATAAATTATTTATTTGCAACATAAACAATATTTTCAATATAATAAACATTATATCAACATTTTGATACCAATATAGTGGTATTCTAAATTTTAATGCCCCCTGGAAACCCAATAGAAATTAACCTAAAGTTTCACTAAGTTTTCCAACCATTTTTTTTTAAAGATAATAAATTAACAAAAACAAATATAAAATAGTGGAAGCAATAACATACACATAAACACATACCATAAAATAAATTACAATTCTTAAGGGTCCCATAATGTTAAATCACATTTAAGTTTAATAAATACTAAACCAATATATAACACATCCACATTAAAGAATAACCACCAGTAAAAGTCCACTTGGTAATAATTAGAATGTACAATCATCGACTATATAGGTCACAGAATATGAAATGCTAAAACAATATACATCATAAAATAGATTACGTCATCTCTTTAAGATCCATGAAATAACATTCAATACAATAGGTATAACCATCCATCATAGTACATAAGAAAAGAATGAATGGAAAATGTAGAATAGGGAACTTCAGCCATGGTATCAAACTAATCAATCACAATGGTAAAAGAAAAAGCACTACTAGCAAACCTCATGGTAACCCGAAAAGGGTCCACTCCCATCATGCTGAGGTGATAGTCTCAATTACCAAATAGGATAACAATCCTAAATATCAAAATTAATATCAAGGTCAAGGAAAACCTGATAGCAATCTAACTCAACATAAAAAGACACAAGTGACATCTAAACCCAGAGGAAAACAAAGACACATAGAAAATATACTATGTAAGTGGCCAAGTGTCACTACATGATCCAACTCTAAGGTTACCCTAGTAGTCTTTTAATACTCTGGCCTCCTAGTGTCTCTATGTCGCATCAGTATCCTTTCATACTGACAAGGAATACTAATGAAGCAAGGTTGCAACCAAGCATCCTCTCTACTCCCATCCTAGTATGTACTAGCACTTGAGACATGGGCGAAGAAAGACAAATACTCTTATTAATTCATTTTATTCTCATTCAATTTAGCATTACTCACTTATAAAAATAGTCTACAATGGGTTACAAGTCAGCCTTTTTAGGGCCTTGACCTCCATTGCAAACCACTTCCCAACATAACCTGTAGATATCCTACCCTAGGCTCAACAAAATAAATTGGTCTCACATGACCATAAATACTCTTCAGTCCTTAAGCAAGCAATCAAAAATTACTGAAAAGACATCAGTGATAAAAATCATATATTTTACCCATCCAATCATCCTAATAGGACTGATTTAAAATCAAGTACATATTCAAGAATCATGACATAACAAGACATCATCAAAACAATAAATCTCAACCTCTAGTAGACATCCTAAAACTTGTCAACACTCTAAGTCAACCCCAAACCTGATATACAAGAAAACATACAACACAGTGTAGTTTCATAGTTTTGTTTGGCTTTGAAAACGCACAGATTTGGTTATCAGTAAGGTTCATATTTTCATTTCATTGTAGCTTTTTGATTGGATAAATTTTACAATTTTCCCCTTACATTGTAACCCATTTTCACATTTAAATATAGTCACACAATTTTCATTAACCTTTTAAAATAAAACTGCCTGTAAAATAATTTAGATAATAAATTATTAAATTATTAAATAATAATTATTGGTTATCTTATAAAACAATTACAAGATCATTAATAATCATAATCATTAGTTCATGACATAGTACAATTTTAATATAAACTTATTAAACATTATTTACTATTAGTTTAATTTAATTAAACTACATTAATTAAATTAATTAATATTTACTAAACTCTATTAGATGAATTATTAATTATTAATAGAATAAAAATTAATAAAAAATATTAATAAACAAGACACTAATTAAAAAATATTATTATATATAATCGAGAGGCATGGTTAGAGGTTAGCCAACCTGTAGTGACTCTACTACCTCAAAAATAGAACATGTTGTGTAGGAGCATTTATGTATGCCACCAATGAGAGGATAGAGATGAGGGGAGGTGGGGTGTGGTGGCCTACCTCCCACTCATGTTAAATTTTTTTTTACATATTTTATAAAAATAAACGAAATTGTTCCTCCCCCTATTCAATTTTATTTTGTACAATCCGAATTTAAAATTTGTATAGTAACACATTTTTTATATATGTATAAAGCACAATTAACACAATAGATCTAATAAGAAAAATATGGAAAGCCACTTGAATTTGTAAATCAAATTCTAATTTATTCTCAAACCTTCACATATAAAAAATATCATTTTTCTAACATTGTACAATGAGGGTTCTCTATTTATTAATTCCTATATAGACATGATCAAGAACAAAAAAGTAATAAGTTTCAACACAAGGGTTTCAACCAAATCTAAAAATTCTAAAAACAAATTTAACTAGTAAGGAAGAAGACAAGAAATTAAAGAATGGAAAATTACTATGCAAATAACCCACGAGATTTTACCTGAATCTGATGCTAATACTACAACACACGAAGCATGCAAGTATTTCCCTTTCCTTCTGAAACCATCCTTCTTGGAAAATTGCTCCTCTAAAACCTAGTACCAAAGAAATGAAATCTAAATTACTAATAAATATGTTTTCCCCAATTTAGGGCTTTAATTATGCAATCATGCAAACAACCCTTTACCTTTATTATTAAATTCTATTTTAATGTTCATGCAAAGCCTTTTTGTGATTAATTAAAAATATATTTATTAAATAATTTTCTTTCTCCCTTTAATTAATTCTTCAGATGTTTTTCATAAAAATATTTATTAACTTAAGTAATAATAATTTTTAACATTTATTTAAAATGAACTCCTAAAAGTATTATTATTAAATTGAATAAGTATTATTATGCCCAAAGTTAGACTTTAACTAAATCTGAAAATTTAATTATTTTATTTAATTAATTTCTCAATTAATTAAATATAATTAGAAATCAAATTTTCCTTATAAAATTTATATTGAATTAAATCATTAATTATTCTTTTAATTTGATGTAATTATAATAGAAAATAATCACAACCAATGAGAATGAAAAGGAAACCTGTAATAAAGTACATAAAACTACATCAAACTCAAGGCTTATAATAATGAATTTATATCACTTGAAAAATTTAGAAGGTAGAAAACTCAGATTCTTGCCTTAGTTTTTAGGATAAATGGTTTAACGATAGGTTTCAAACTCAAGAATTATCTCCCCTCTCTTACCGTTGAGATATTGTGATAGGGTAAGCTCATCCCAACAATTTAGGGAATTCGATACCTATTACCTACAATCTACATAAAATCTATGCATGTACATACACATATATTCTAAATTGAATAGTCAAGGGCAAGAAGTGGTACATTGTGTAGATCTATACTAGTAGGTGACTACGACTCCCTCCCTCAACCATATTAGAAACACCATACATAAAATAAGATACACAGGTAAACCGTACAGATGCAAGTATGGGGTAAGTATCCATAGAAAATTCATATAAATAATCTATCCAACTAACATCATAAAGTAGCTTAAATAATTGTAAACAATCCTTATCATCAAGGAATAATCATGCATACATGAAATAACTAGTACCACCTTCTCTCATCATTTAATCAACTGAGAAAATAATAATATTCAACAAGCTAGAAAACAAATACCACTAGTCATTAAACATAATCATAAAGCTGGTCTAAAAGATTTCTACAATAATAACTAAAAATTAAACTAGGGCTAGGCACTACATCCACTCCTCTAGGCTTATGCTTACTCCTAGAAGCCTATAAACAAGTTTGGGTATAAATCTTGTAAACCAGATTCATCCTCCCATGTAGTTGATGACTCATTAGTAGGATCACATTGGACCCTTACTTGCCCTATGGTTCAACCCATCAAGGTCAAATCTACTATTACATAATGTCAACTAGCTACAAAGGCAGCTACCCATCCTCTACCTATAACACATTCCAATCAAGAACATGTATCACATCCGGAATATATTGTTTATGTATAGAAACATTGAAAACATCATGAACATGAGCTAGAATGTGTGGAAATGAAAGATGGTAGAAAACTAGACCTATCCTCTCAAGAGTCTCAAATGGTCCCACAAAGAGAGGTGCTAGCTTAGAACCCTTTCCATAATGGATTAGAGTCTTCCATGGATATACTATCAAGAAAAGTTTCTCATGCACTGCAAACTACTTATCTGTCCTATGAGCATTTGCATACTTCTTTTGTCTATCCTATTTTGTAGACACATTCTCATAGATGTGCACTACCTATTGCTCCATATCTCAAAGCATATCATGCCCTAATAGGATATGATCCTATAGATTGTGCCAACTCAAAGGTGTATGAACAGGATGGCTATACAAAGCCCAATACTATGTCATCCCAATAGAACCGTAATACCCATTATTATAAGAAAACTCTACTAGGTAAAGATAATCCTCCCAAAGAATCTATTTCTCCATCACATACATATCTTTCATAACCTAATTTACTCTCTTGGTTTGACCATCTATCTCTATGTGATAATCTTAGTTGAAGTTCTACTGTGCTCCAAGATCATACTACGAGGATGTCCAAAATGTAGATGTGGATAGAGGACCCCTATCTAAAATGATATTTTGTGGAATACCATGCAATCTCATGATATCATGCATGAAGAAATTAGCTATTGAAGTTGTTATGCAGGATGACCTCATCAGTGGAAAATGTACCACCTTAGTCAATTGATCAGCAATGACCATGATAGTATCATGGTGACAAGAAGTCAAAGGTAATCCTACAATGAAATCCATACAGATGATAGGCCACTTCCATGAAGGAATGATATTAGGCTATAAAATCCCTGCTAGATGTTGTTGCTTTTCCTTGACTCTCTAGCACTCAAGAAACCTAGACACAAAATTAGTGATATAATGCTTCATCCCTATCCAAAAGTATAGACATAAACAAATCTACATGCATCTTCTTGACAGTTGAATGTGTCAAGTAAGGTGCAAGATGAGCCTCGAATAGGATCAATATATGAAGCTCATATAATAGCAATACATAGATCCTTCCTAAATACCACAAAAGGTCATCTGAATCCAAAACATAACGTAAAAAATTGCCCTTCAATGGTCTTCCTAAATCTATCTCTATGCTCACCTCCTGATATCAAGTATCTGTAGGAAGTGCTTGAATTATATGACTCCTTAAATCCATACTAAGAGTCAAATATAGTTTCACATGTCTCCTATGACTCAAATTGTCTACTAACATGTTCTCCTAATCTTGAATATACTTCACATCAAAGTCATACTCATAAAGAAACTCCATCCAATGCCTCTGCCTAACATTCAAATTAGGCTACATGAATATGTACTGTAGATTGTGATGATCACTATTAAGTTCAAATCGGTGTCCTAGCGAGAAGTGTCTCCATCTCACTAGGGCATGCACTACCATAGCTAACTAATGATCCTTCAGTTTTCTTGATTCATAAGCAATCACTTGCACATCCTACATCAATATTGCTCCAATCCCCTCTAAGGAAGCATCTATACACATCACGATGTCACTTATTAGATTAGGTACTTATAATTTTGGTGCATTATTCAAAAACTCCTTAATTTTCTAAAATGATTCCTCTTATTTCTCTATCCATATGAACTTCTTTCCTTTCCTGTGAAGGGAAGTGATAAGATATGCCACTATAGAAAATTTCTAGATGAACATATGATAATAACCAGCTAGACCCATGAATCTATAAATTTCTAATGGTAGTGGGTAAAGGCCAATCTACCATTGCCTAGATCTTTACAAGGTCTACAGAGATACCTTCACCCAATATGATATGCCCTAAATATTACATCTTTGATTGAAAGAAATCACACTTCACCAAATTGCCATAAAGTTGATTATCTCTCAAGCACTAAGAAACCAATCATAGATGCTCTTTACGTTTTTTCTAGGATCTAGAATATATCAAAATATCATCTAGGCACACAAGTACAAATTGATCAAGATAGGAACAGAACACTGCATTCATTAGATGCATGAAATTGATGGAGCATTCATCAACCTAAACGGGACTACTATGAACTCAGAGTGTCCATAGTGACTTGGAAGGCAGTCTTGAAAATGTCACCATCTTGAATGCAAAGCTGATGGTATCCTAACTTTAGATCAATCATTGAGAACATTGTGGTTCCCTCTATCTAATCAAATAAATCATCTATCCTTGGTAAAGGATACTTGTTCTTTATTATCACCTAATTCAACTACCTATAGCCAATACACAAGTGAAATGAACCATCCTTCTTCACAAAGAGCTCTAGTACTACCCATGGAGATATACTCAATCAATTACTACCCTTGGCCAGAAGGTCGTCAAGTTGTAGGTGCAACTTACTCAATTCCTAAGTGGTCATCCAATAAGGAGCTCTAGAAATAGGCTTCTTTCCTAGAATAAGATCAATACTAAAATAAATATCCCTCTTTGGAGGCATACCCAGAATATCACTAGGAAAGACATCCACATATTCTTGACCAATAGGATGGTCTAAAGTCTTCCCTATAGGGTCTTCTTCTTCTAATTCACTCATCATAATGGAAAACACTTGACATCCCTTATGAAATCTCTTCTTTAATTGCATAATAGATATCATCTATCGAGATATAGGTCTATGGATACCCATTATCTCTTAGTCCTTCCCCTAACCATCTTTACACAAAATGGTCTTCTTTCTACAATCAATACTAGCTCTATGAGGGCCTAGCCAATCCATATGTAAAACCACATCGTAAGAGCCAAGAGGAATGACCTGAAGGTCTATTGATGTAAAAAACCCTCCTTGGTTTAATTCACAATGATGCACTAAGGAATCTGTGGGAACCCTAGTGACTAAGGCTAGTTCCACTTGCCAACCCAAGCCCTACTTTACCATCTCTAGGTTACACCTAGAAACTATGGATGGTGAAATAAAAGAGTTTTTAGCACTTGAATCAGATAAGATGGAGATAGGTGTACCTTAGATAGCTCCCTTAGTCTCAACCATGGTTCCCTGATGATCTACTTGACAGTGGTCCACCACTATAAATACTCTATGAGCTTTGCCTGCATTGCCAACTATACGCTTAGATGTTGTTGGCCTAGAACTTAAATAGTGAGATGTGCATTTTGTGATTTTGGCTATAATGTGTCCAAACTATCCACAAAAATAATATCCCATACCTATGCTAGATCACCTCCTTTTTGGATGTGCACTCGGATATTGGTGGCTACCCCACTAGCAAAAGATTGGTTGCTCTACATAGGTTGAGTGTTTTGATTTCACCTATTGTGCTAAGAGTTATTGTAGTTCCTAGTGTTGTAACCATTGCCACCACTCTATTCCAAAGGGTATGATCCATTCTATAGCTATTGTTGCTGAGGTTTTTTTTGGTTCTAATTTTCCTTAGGATAAGGGGGTTTCCTATTCCCACCTGAGTTATGTTTACTCTTGGATCTTGATGCTATAGGTGCTCCCACAAAGCCCACATGTCCTAACATAATGCTCTTCTCTACAAGTATGGTTCAATGTACCACATCTTTGAGGGTTTTAGGCTCAAATACCTTAACACCCCCAACTAGACAGTTATTCAAACCTTTGATAAAATTGTGTGCTACCTATGGTGAGCTATTGTTGATCTTCAAATAGGGCATGAGCTCATAAAATTGATGCTCATAATGTACTATAGTCATAGTGAACTGTCTCAGGTTGTGGAATTCATCTGCTCTTTGCTAATGTCATTCCTTTGGTAGGAATCTCTCATGGAACTTCTTGAGAAATAATTCTCATGTTATACTTTTCATGTCTATACCCATCTATTCTCTTCAATAGTCCACCATGTGGCTCTAAAGAGTTCCAAGTTGATGATGAAAAGCCTTGCTTTGATGTTAGAGTCAAAGTACTATATAGAAAAAAATCTATCTAGAGCAATAAGCCATTGCTTGACCAATAACATGAACCTAGCCCATTAAAATCTTTGACCTTGGAACCCTAAAGGTCCTTCATTGAGTAGCTACAATTGACCTCTCTCTATCAATGTGAGTGCCCTTTTGAAGACTCCTAGACCTGTGAGTTTCTTGATTCTATGTATGGTGTGACTGCTGGTGAGTAGCACCTCGAGGAAGAGGTAGGAAATCCATGATGGTCCTCATCATCTATCACAAGCCAACTTCCTCTAAATCTTCCTAATTCTCCATGTTATGTTCTTTCATGTTTTCCTCTTAAACAAGAACTTCCACAATAGACTCATGCACACTAGCATCCCTACCTTGGCCTCAGTCTCTACTACAACCTCTAACTATAGATCTTGTCCTAGATACCATCTTGCAATAATATCCAAGATAATGAGATGCTATAATAACCACAAAAACATACTACTATAAAGCATAAACATAAGAAACATGTTTTGAATATAGTACAAGATCAATTTCAGTTTTTCCTATTTCTAGGTTTCATTGTGTTTTAGTTTGAAGTTCAAGTGTTTTAGTTCTATAATAAATACATATCATAGTTTAAGTTTTATTTTAGTTTAACTAGTTAATAATTAGTGGTATTCTAGTATACCCAAAGCTCCCAATATAGAAACTCGGGCTCTAATACCAAATGTAACACCCCACCAAGGAACCCAAAAGAGATTAAACTAAAATTTAACTAAGTTTGCCAAGAAATTCTTTTGAAAGATAATAACTTAACAACAATAGATATAAAATAGCAGAAGTAATAAAATACACATAAACACACACCATAAAATAGATTAAAATACCTAAGGTCCCGTAACATTGAATCATGTTTAAGTTTAATTAATACTAAAAACCAATATATAGGTCATCCACATTAAAGAATAACTGCAAATAAAAATCCATTTAAATAATATACGATTATAAAAAAATTCACTTCACAATAATCAGAATGCACAGTCATCCACTATACATGTCACAAGGTATGAAAGGCTGAAAGAATATAATCATAAAATATGTTACATCATCTCCATGAAATAAAATACAATACAATAGGTATAACTATCAATCCTAGTACACAAGAAAAGAATGAAAGGAAATTGTAGAATACGAAACTCTAGCCACAGGATCGAACTAATAATTTTCAATGGTAAAAGTAAAATGCACTACCACCCAGCCTCATGGTAACCCAAAAAGGGTCCACTCCCACCATTCTAAGGAAATAGTCTCAAGTCCTAAATTTAGGATATCAATCCCAAAAGTCAAAAGTAATATCTAGGTAAAGGAACACCTAAAATCAATCTAACTCAAGGTACCAAGACATAAGTGACATTTAAACCCAGTGGCAAACAAAAGTGGGTAGGAAATATACTATGTTAGTGGGCAAGTTTCATTGCATGAGCCAACTCTAAGGTTACCCTAGTAGCCTTTTAATGCTTTACCACCCTAGTGTCTTTATGTGGCATCAATTTCCTTTCGTACTGACAAGGAATACTAATGAAGAAAGATCACAACCAAGCATCCTCTCTACTCCCATCCTACAATATACTAGCACTCAAGGCATGGATGAGGAAAGACAAAGACTCTTATTAATTCATTTTACTCTCATTTAATGTATTGTTATCACTTATTAAAATAACCTGCAATGGGTAACCCTTCATCCTCTTTAGGGCCTTGACCTCCATTGCAAGCCACTTACCAACATAACATAAAATATCCTACCCTAGGCTCAACAAAATCAGAAGGTCTCAGAGAACCATAAATACTCTTCAATCTTTAAGCAAGCAACTAGAAATTATTGGAAAGACATCACTAATCAAAATCACAAATTTTATCCATACAATCATCCTAACAAGACTAATTCAAAATCAAGTACATATTTAAAAAATCATGACATCATAAGACATTGTCAAAACAATAACCGTTGGTCTCTTGTAGACATCCTAAAATTGGTCAAGGCTCTAAGTCAACCCCAAACCTGACATAGAAGAAAACATACAACAGGCAGTGTAGTTTCATAGTTTTGTTTGGTTATATTTAAATATTTATGCACAACCTTTTTTCCATTTAATTAAAAATATCTTTATTAAATAATTTTCTTTCTCTCTTTAATTAATTCTTGAGACATTTTTTGTACAAATATTTGTTAAGAAATAAAAATATTTAGCATTTATTTAAAATGAACTCCTAAATATATTTTTATTAAATTAAATAAGTATTATTACGCCCAAAATTATACTTTAACTAAATCATTAAATTCAATTATTTTATTTAAATAATTCCTTAATTAATTAAATATAATTAAATATTAAATTTTCCTTATAAAATCTCCATTAAATTAAATCATTAATTATTCTTGTAATTTGTTTTAATTATAACAAAAAGTAATCACAATCCTACAAAACCGAAAATAAAACCCATAATAAAGTACATAAAACTAGATCAAACTCAAGGTTTATAATCACAAATCTAGGTCACTTGATGAATTCATAAAGTGGAAAACTTAGATTCTTTCCTTACTTTTAAGGTTAAATGGTTTAAGGATAAGGTTTAGACTCAAGAGTTATCTTTGCTCTCTTACCATTGAGATATTGTGATAGTGTTTGCTTATCTTTGTAGTTTAGGGAAGTTGATACCCAGTACCTACAATCTATATAAAATCCATGCATGTAAATACACATATTTTTAAAATTAAATAGGCAATGGTAGGAAGTGGTGCATCATGTAGATCTCGACTAGTGCTGGTGACTACAACTTGCTCCCTGCACCAAATTAGAAACATCATTCATAAAATAAAACATACAAGTACACCATACACATGCAAGTATGGGGTAAGTATCCATAGAAATACATATAAACAATCCATCTAACTAACATCATGAAATAACTGAAATAACTATAAACAATCCTTATCATCAAGGAATAATCATGCATAGATGAAATAACTAGTATCAATTAATCTCATCATGTAATCAACTAAACAAGAAATAATATCCAACATAAAAGAAAAAAAATACCACTAATCATCAAACATAATCATAAAGCTAGCCTAAAAGAGTTTGACAATAATAGCTAAAAAGTAAACAAGGGGTAGGTACTACATATATAATTTTTTAAAACAAATTAATAAACTTCTTAACTCCAAATTTGACACCACTATCATATATTTTTCATAATAATACCAAGTCTAAGCGTCAACTAATCTAGAGTGTCAAAAAAAATATGTCCTACATTAATAGAAAACCTCACAACTGGTAGATTTCCTACCTTAAAGTAAATAATGAGACCTAGAATATGTAGTCGATACTAATGTCTCATGTGCATAGAAATGATTCACATGCATCTATGTTGTCTATTTCAAATGTTTTTGATTAAGGGCTAAAACATGTTTTTTACATGGGACCCAAAAACCCAAAAGTCTTTACCAAATAAGAGTTAAATTTTAATATTAAAAACAATGGTGGAATAGATAACTAGTACCCCCACATAACCAGCTACCCACAAAAGATTAGTAAAAAAATAGGGACCAGAACCAACACTAAATTCATATGACTAGTCTATGTTTATAAACACAACAACACCAAAAACCAAGGGATAAACAACCAAACTAGAATAATGCTAGCTCTGGTGCCATCTCCTCACTTTCCTTGATCTTCTTGATGGCCACTCTGACATCCTCTATAATCTGTTCATTAGTCTTGGCCTTCAGCTTTCTAGTAGCAAATATGGTTCTCTTCTTACTTCATGTCTATTCTTTGCCCTTAGCCTCCAAATCTAGGACCATGATTTTGTCTACCTTCTTTTCCACATTTCTACCAATTTTAATCATATTTCCACCAAGGTTTCCATTTCTTTTTGTTATTTATTAATCTATTTCAAATGTTAAATTCATAATTTCAATGAGTGGAATGAATATCGTATAGAGTTTAATCTCTTATTGTTATATTTTTCAACTCTTATTTGGGCAATTCTACACATGTATACTTTGCAATATTAATTGTTTGAGATATATTATTTATTCATAATATTGATTTAAATATGATTTGATTGATTTACATGCCCCAAGATTAATTTATAAATTAGGGCATTGTCACTAGATGATAGATAATCTTAACCAAGCACAATATTAAATTATTTTAACACAACATAATATTTCAACTTATTTGTAATTATATCTAAATATTAATATATTGTTAAATATTGACAAAAATTTAACTTACTATTTTATAATATTTAGAACATAGAATTATTTATTTGAATTCATTTTAATATATTTTTAATTATGATACTTGTAATTTGATTTTTAAAATTTTAATAAATTAGGGAAACATTATTATATCAACATATTAGTGTTTAAATTGAACACACTGAAGATGATTGTATGACCACCGTTCAAATTTTTGGAGAAATGTTAGGATTGAGTCATTTGGGTCCCTACACTTTAATAATTAACTAAAGACAACTTGTCTTACGATAAGATATATAATTATTTAGTTTGTTGTAATCTTCAATATAAGGACAGCACATATGTATTTTAACCCACAATCCCACGTAATCTTATGACGTAGTCGATGACGTAGGTCATCTCTAACTTGCTCTGCCATCGCTATTCAATACTGTTGATTTGAAGGCCTGTGTCTACATCGCCAATAGGCTTGAATTCAATATATACACGGCAGCCCTATTCTTAACGCTTCTTCCCTGTCAGCAGACACTAAAATTAGTTCTTTTGTTTGTTTTTCCGTAAAGAAAATGAAATACTTTCAACTTTGCATTGCCGTGACCAAGACTTAAAAGTGATAGCCATTTAACATACAACCATAGAAACATTGTGCTCTAAAAGGCATTACTGTGACTTGTGACTTGTTACTGTATGAATGATCTCTTTATCAATTCTTCGAACCATTTTTCAGTTTATGTATCTCAAAACATCTGTCATCCTATAAACGAGATAAGTTGATATTCTTGGGTATGCAATTTGCCTTGGACGTACGATTATAGTGGTTGGTACAATGTTTATCTCGACATGGAAGAATGAGTGAAAATGTTATGGGAGAAGAATCACACATTGGAGACGCAACAAAAGAGACAATTCTTTTACATTGAGCTATAATAAATCTAGAAAGGGCCGTTTTATAGATAATTGATTTCTCCTTTTAAATTATACTTCTTAATTAATGAAAATTCTAAATCAAAATAAAGGTAATAATTACTTTAGGTAGTATAAAAAGCTATTATAATTGTCATATTTCATTTTGGGGTTTGATTGCAAGGTAAACTGGTGTCACAAAGCCTAAGTTTTTTCTCTTTTTATTTTTGAGCTTTCTAGTACTCAGAATATTTGTCATTTTGTTTCTTGTCAAAATGTTATAAGCATTTCTTTCTAATGTATTTATATTTCATTTTCCTATTATCTAATAGTAGTATAGTTTGAACATCTTTTCTTTTTTTCACTGTGTTATCATTTTATTTCTTATTAAAGAAAATAGGATTTGAAGGGACTTGAAATTCTTTTAAAACAAAATCTTTCCAATCAAAATATACCAATAACAAATTAGACATTGAACAAAATCAAATCATACGCAAAAAAGGAGCATGTGATAAAACTCTATAGATCCTATAGTTTTTTCCCTAGATTTTCATTATTTTGAATCAGAATATTATTGATGTTGCTACCCTTGGTGATGATGTTATCAATGGGTGAAAGCTTTGTCTTGCAATAGGATCTAGTGGCCAAATAAGGGAAATAGTCAAAGCCCAACACACAATGAATAATTGGCTTCCTTGATTTCACTCAACAAATTGGTGACTTAGGGGTGCCCTTTGATAATCCTTCTACTTGAAAATTAACTTCCTTAACCCATCTAGGTATTCTTCATCACAATACAATGCATGCAATGAATTTCCATAGTTTTCTATGCATTGTTACAATGTGATGTCCATTTCTCTCTTTCAAGGCCTTGATCATGTTACTAGTTTTCCTACCTTGCTCAAATTGTCAAATTTGGTTAGTTGTTACTAAGTCAACATATATTTAGTACAATTTTAAACTTTAATGTTTCATGGAGTTTTTTTTTAAACCAAAATTTTAAATGCAAAAAAGTAATCTGAGAAGAAAAGCAAATCCTAAAAAGGAAATATTTTCCATTTATTCAAGAAAAGAAAAATTATATTCATGTGCAAGAATATTTATAGAAATATTACAGGTTCAATGTGCAAATACATAAAAAAAATCATTATTTTCTATCTTTTAGTTATAAAAGAAAATTCAAATGAAACTGGATTGAGCCCAAGTTGTGGAAGCCATTCAAATAATGCAATTTGGAAAAGGAAATGTTAAAAGTAAAGTATGTTAAGACATTAGGAGTAAGGTTATATCTATAATTGCTTTCTAATAAAGGATTGTTGAGTCTTATTGAGCTAGTTGAGTGGGCCAACACTTCCAAGGTGATAAAAAAATGACATTATCCAGACACTAATGACTAAGAAAAATAGGATATAATATGCATTCTAACATGTCAAATTTTGTAAATTAAGAGTTATTCAAAGATATAATGTAGAGAAAACAAGGTGAAAATGGGAGGTTCAAACATAGGTTTTATTTTCATGCTTCCTTATTATGTGTTGATAAATGTTAAAGTTGATGTTAAGTTATTGTAAGAATTTTCCTATGGTAATGAATGTGGGGTAACAATATAGAAGTCAAAATAGAATATAAGATATATAGGAAAGATTATGATCAATTATTTAATTCAATATTATAATAAATAATGCAATGGTCATGCCTAATTGATATTCAGATACAACACATGTAGAAGTTGATGAATCTATAGGCAATAAACAATAACTATTTAAGTGATGATAGAGATAACCTATGAGTAATGCAAAGTGTAATCACATGTCCAATAAATGTGGATAATTCTTCATTGTGAAACAAAGTATGTGCCACATTTGTAACAATGAGATGATGATAATGTGATAAAAGCACAAAGGTGGAGCTTATCAACAATGATATGTGAGACAACAACTATGTGCAAATGAATTCTCCAACACCATGTTGTCAAATATAATGTAGACTCTTGGGTGTCTATATTACAACAAATATGAGTATGCATTATCCTAATTAAACTAAACTAAAGTATTATTAGTAAGATTTAATTAGATGAACAACCTCCTTATGTACAACTTTGGGGAATACACTAATTTCAAAAAAGATAGATGGCAATGCAAGATGGATCCTAATTACTAAGCCATGCTAGATATGCACGTAAGTGAAAACTATATATAATGCAATGTGTCATTAAGAGAAGAAAGAGGGGAACTCTCATGGGAAAACCCTCTCCCAAAAGTGATAGATAAAAAATAAATGGAAGATGCATTAACGGATGGAGCAATCATGACCCCCCTTATAATGACATATATCATTCATATACAATTAAGAGTCCCCCCATATGAAAGAAATAACAAGAACAATTGTTGGAATTCTTTAGAATAATCTGTGGGGTGAATTTTTTATCCAAGGTTTAGATGCATAAATAAAACATTTCACAGCTTAGTGAACCCATAAAACATTTATCATCATGCACACATCGATAAGATTATGCAATCACTTAAAACTTGTGGGTTACTATCAAATCAATTTGTAGAAATGTAAACATGAAACATAATAGATTCAACAACACACTTGAAACAATGATTTATATGGAAACCAATTTGGGAAAAACCACCACTAACATGCTACTCTTTCTCACTCTTCTAAAGTGATGCCCTATGAAAGGCCAACCCTGTTAAAGGTTACAATGCACAATATTAAATGTGATAGTATTAAATGATTTCAATCACCCTATTAGGAGTGAGCCTTATCAAAGAAATTTAGACCATTCACTTGGAATTGGTTAAAGGATTTACAAATGACTATTAGGTCAACCTTAATCCAAAGGATTTACCCTAGACTAATACAATTATTAGAGAGTAATTGTAAGGCTTGATCTGATAACAGCTTATAACTCCATTTGCAAATACAAATCTTTCTTTCATTCCTCCATCCTAATTTTCTTTCACGCACTTTATCTCTGATAGCTTTTCCATTCTTCAAGCATCCATACCATTAAGATTTCTTTCTTAACATGCCAATGCAAACTCTCAATTAGGTCACTGAATGAAGCAATACCCTAGACTCTTTTTCTTCCTTAGGTTCTCACACATGAAAACCCTTTCTTTTGACTAGCCATCCCTATAAATAGATAACTAAGATCCTTTTTCATTCATTCTCCATCATCAAATTTAGGGTTAGGATAGATTAGGTAGGATTCAATGAATGTACCCCTCATTCTATATCATTTCTAGAAACTTCTCCTTCAATCTTCTTTGAATTTGCCTCAAAAAATTTTACCATGAATTTTGTGCCACCAACTCATCAATATTATCTTCCACCTGGTTCATGAAATCCAAGAAAACAAACTTGTTAGCTAAGATCCATCAAATTCATGATCTTTCTAATAATGTTGGTAGTTAGCATTAACATGTTTCTGATGCTCAACATAAACTACATTGCTCGACATCCTTCATAAAATCACTTGGCACAAACTAAAGTTTACTAGTACTCAGCATCAACTAAACTTTTCTCGGCATTCACTGTTTTTTCTTAGCATAAACTAGAATAGACTTTTACTCACCTCCAACAAATTTTCTACTTAGGCTACAATAACTTTTCTTGGCACCTTCTATCCATTCTATCAAGCTTGGTAGACAAACTTTGTTTAACTTGTTCTTATGAACTTGCATGGTGTAACCAACCTTTGCAACTTTAAGTAGATTATCAATGCACTATGATATCACTATATTAGCTTATTCTTGTACTCCTTTTCATACCATAAATCAACTTTTCCTTTAGGTGCTATTGTTACATCTTTTGATCAAATCCTCTTCATCAATCAAATAAGTGATAGTACTTAAATCATGTAAGTAGTTACACCAACAAGTAGCAGGTTTGACATTAGTGACAAAATAATGATTGAGACACATTTATCATACTTGTATAAATATGTTTCCATTAATCTCCCTCCTAATAATCTCCGTCTTTGGCATTGATGGCAAACCAAACTGATCAACCAAACTAACATGGTTAAAATAGTAGGACCAGTAGAATATCAAAAGAGAAAAAAATTGCTTGTATTGAAATCTCTCCCTTTATCAGAAACTTTAATCTTTTGAATATGTTACAAAATTATGTTTTGTTCTAATCAAGAGTCAATCAATTCATCCTTATGACCCTTTGAATCAATTCTTATATCTCCCTCTACATTATCTTCCTCTTACTAGGTAGATGTCATCAACAGATGCACTTTATTTCTTAGCAATCATCATTTCTCCCTCATGTTGTGTGTTAGGATTTCTACCTCTTTGTTCAATATGTATCTTACTTAAATCTCCCAATCTCTTGTATTTCATCCTTCTCTTCTAATCAGTTACTATCTCTCTCTTTGACAAGAATGCCAAAGACTACTCATATTAATATGTAGATGTTCTTTGGTTTCTCTTTAGTCACCTTGCTTGTGAGTGTATTTTAGTTTTAGCTCTTTGATTACTTTAGGTAGTTCCTAAAGTAAGATCCATAGCATCAATGTATAACATATGTCAATGAGTTAGTTTAATGCAAGGCACTTTTTTTGATTTTTCTTAGATAGCCTTTGGTAGGGGTATCACCCCTAGTTTACCTCTTAGATGCTCATGAGCATCCTCAGGTAATGCTCTTGTGAAGATATCAAAAAATTTCTCTTTTGTGTTAACATATTCCATCTTCACCTCTTCATCTTGAGCTAATTCTCTTAAGTAATGATACTGGATTGCAATGTGCTTAGTCTTTGTATGTATCATAGGATTCTTTGATATATTTATAACACTTATGTTATCACAATAAAGTATCTATTGTTCAATGATCTCTTCCTTCATACCTTTGAGTAGTTGTTAGTGTTGATCTTAGATTGGTTTTGAAAATTGAGTATCAACACACTTAAGATATTTACTAAGTTCATGCCAAGCAAGTAACACATGTTGAGTATAATATGTATAGATGTCGAGTTGCAATGAGTGTCAAGTTACTCATGTGGTGAACAAGTTTAAAAGTTGAGTGAATAATTCATGTCAAGAAGGTTTAGGTGTCAAGCCAAACAAAATTATAGTAAGTGTCGAGAATTAGTATTATCAAGTGTCGAGTAACATAGAATGGACCTAGTTGTTTGTGATGGCACAAACAAATATGTAAACTATTTTTGAGCTGACTTATGGATAAATTTCAAAGCTTAGAAGATAAGATCAAATCTATTTGGGTTCCCTGCGTGATCAACCTACAACCAATCTAAAAAATGGAAGGAATTGAGTGGGAAAAATGTATGAATCTCAATCATAGATTCATACCTAACCCTAAGCGAAAAAAGTCTTTTTAAAGGGAGAAAAAGATCCATAATATATTATGAGAGAGACTATAAGTGAATGTGTGTGCAAGAAGGTAATGCTAGTGAATATTTGAAGGAAATTAAAGGAGTGAATTCATTAGTTTCAAGGTGACATAGAAGAAGGACAAAATTGTAGAATCAATTTGCAGAATAGAGGATCGAGTTCATACAAAAATTTCATATCAGATCAAAATGGATCAAGATGGACTGAATTGAGATTTGAAATCAGCAATACCAGATTGTAAGTAGTCATGATCAAACATTCTATTGTACTTTCTAACAATTTTAATAGCAGGATGAAATCCTTTATACTAAGGTTGACTTAACGGTCATAGTGAAATCCCTTAATATGGTTACATCCCAAGTGAGTGTTCTAAAGTGCTTTAGCCAGACACACTTTTAACAGAGTGTTAAATTATTTTAATAGGGTGGGATCTAACAATCTTTTGTAAGCCTTTAACAAGGTAGGCCTTTCATAGGGTAGATCATGAGAGTGGTCAAATTATATAACCTTAATAGGTAAACATTATTTCTGTAGTAGTGAAGAATTATGGGTGTCATCCACACCCTAGTTTTACCTTCTCATTAGAGTGTTTATAGGTAATCATATCTAGTGTCAAGTGTTTATGTGGATGCATTTACTTTACATGTTATCTCAAAATGACTATGTATGCATTATTTTAAAGTTAACATTTTTATTGGTTAGAGATTAGTACTACTGATTCACTCCACCCCCTCTCCTCAAGATATACATTTCCCATTTGTGTTTCCAATAATTGGTATCAGAGCTGAGTTCTCATCACGAGAAGCCTTAAACCTTGGAGAAAAGATCTTGAGATGGAGGTTTAAAAGTTGGGAAAGACTATTGAGAATCAGGACAATGAGATACATCTCTTACTAAAACAACTAATGAAGCTAGAGATGCCTTCAGAAGTTCACTAGAGAGAAGGAAAGAGATTATTATAGCAGAAATTGACACACAGTATAAAGAAATTGACACCACAAAGTTATTTCTAGATGGTAACTATTATGAATATGATGTAGCAATTTCAGGTCTCATGGACAAGAGTAGAGCGCAAGCTGAGGAGATTAGAAATCACATGTTGGAGCAAGAATCATAGGCTATATTTCTATGTGAGGTTACTAAGAAAAAGAAGAAAGCTATAGAAGAAAAAGTCATGATTGAAGAAGACAAAAGAGTTTTGGCAAATAGACTAGAAGATAAGTCAGTAGAGCTATCCAAGATCTCAAACATGAATTTGGAAACATTGAGCCAAATGATTAATGCCCATCATAAGTTGAACATCAAGGACATTGAGATAACTACATTGAAGTTGCAGAATGAACAACTCTAGAATGACTTTAAAAGAGAAAAGGAATTTGTTGAAAGTTTCAACAAGCCAAATGAAGCCATCAAGTACCTTGAGAAACTACTGAAGTCCCCTCGATCCAATAAAGACACATCAGGATTGGGCTACACAAGCATTGAAGAAAGAGAATAATCCAAAGCTGTTGAGGAAAGAAACAACAAACATAAGAATTCTAAACCTACTTGTCATCAGTGTGGAAAGAAAGGACATACAATTAATGTTTGCAAGAGAAAGAATGCTAAGCCTAAGAACATGATTCATTATCATAAGTGTAACAAACAAGGTCATTAGGCACATGAATGTAGAACCAAAACCATGCATGCACAAAAATTTGAAGGACATTGCTACAATTGTCAAAATTTTGGACAAGGAGCCTTTGAATGCAGATCCAAGTCCACATGGTCATCAAACAAGTCAACAAGGGGAAGAAGCTATGCAAATTCATATAGTTGGGATTACAATAAAAGACATAGCTATCTTTATTATCAAGAGTATGGACACATCCATGAGAATTACATAAGAACAAACTTCAATAGTAGCTACAATAGATGGTTGAGTCAAAGTACATGCTTCAGTTGTTTGAAGATAGGTCATATCAATAGGCATTGGCGAACAAGGACAAAGGCACCTAATTCAGAGTTCAACAAAGGAAAAGGCAAGGTAGATGTTGAGTACATCAGAGGAGAGATGAATAAAACATGGATAAAGAAAGATGGATTTAGCACATCAAACGAAAGGATCACTTCACCTAAAAGGTCAAGTGATCACATCTCATCAAACCAAGCAAAATGAGGTATGTAGGGCTAATATTTAAGATGCCTCATCATAAATTAGTTCTAAGATAAGTTAGTGCTAAAAAGGATAAGTTAGCATGAATAAAGATGAAATTCAACAAGGAAAAACCAATGTTAAATCTTTAAGTTTTCATCTTATTTCCAAGTGTGGGAAATCCTCTTCAATTGTCAAGTAAATTCTAGTACGTGTTGAGCTTTTAGCCAAAGCTAGTTGAAGCTGAGTTAGTAGTAGTTGCTAAGAAAATAAGATCTCTATAGAAGCAAACTAAAGGTAATTCTTATAGCTATTGAGTGATGGTAAAATCAATGGATGTTGATTGACAATGAAATTGCATTGGAGCCGAATTTATAGTTGTATTTGTACCATGCATTAAATGTGATGTTTTGAAAGGGTATAAGGTAGATTTTCACTCATTTTTTATCATTACAAACATAAAGAAAGAATGAAAAAGAGCAAAGAAGTGATTTTCAACTAAGAATGAGTAGGATTGAATAATTTTCAAAGATTCTAGCAATGATTAAGCATCATTTCATTGATTCCAAAGTATTCTTCACATATCGCGTTATGCAGTTTCATTTTGTTGAAACCCTAGTTTGCAAATATGGCCTCTAGTTCTAAGAATCCAAAGAATAAGGAACCATTTGAAGTTCAAATAGTAAGTAATTAAGTAAAGCAACCAAAGTGTAGAGCCATGCTAGAGGTTGCATACAAAAATGACCCAGCAAGCACGTTATGAATCATTGCACCCAAGGTCATAATGTTACAAGACATGAGGAAGTGTTATAACTAAATGGTTAGAGGAACTGGAGACATGGAAATACATCAAGCATATGATAAATTATGTGAAAATGGAGTGTTGGGGGAAGAGTTCAAAATTGTAGAAAGAAAGGGACTAAGTCATGCACTAGATTTTCCCACTATCTTCAAAATGGAATGGATAAGAATTGTCTTAAGTAGAAACCATGATGGATTCCTGTGGCTAGAAGTAGGACCTATCAAACTATCAAAGAGGAATGTACATAGCATTATAGGATACTCAACCCTAGATCAGCCCAAGACCCTAAGGAGCAACCCTAAAGAGGTGATAGAGAAAAATACAGGGGAAAAGTGGAACAAGTGAGGAATGACAATCGATACTATCAAAGATGCACTTCTTGAATTTACAGTGAGGATCATATTACACAAATTCTATTAGTAAAGCTAACTGAATAGAGTTCCATGTATAGTAGTTGATTTAGGATACAAGATTCTAAAGAAAGATCATGCTTATGATCTTACAGAGCTATAGTTGTAACAAATAATGGAGAACCTAGGAGAAATAAGGAAGACTAAAACTGTTCAATACAAATTTGATTCAATTTTGGTATGCATATTCTTTTATGTTCAAAATGAATTTCCATTTTTTGGTAGAGTAGGATGGAAGACCAATAGGTCTGTGGTTGTGTAAATAGATGAGTACATTGAGAAAATGGGAGACAATTTTGAGTCAGTAATGTCTAGTTATTTTGAAGATTTCAAGAAATCCATGAAATAGAGGCTAAGAATTCCTATTTCCCTAGTGGAAAAATACTACAATTACATTTTATTTCTAGTAGATATTGACTACACCTTTATCCAGGCTATAGTACCTAGAGTCATATGGCTAAGGCCTTTGGGTTATGAGATCAACATTGATGAAGCTTTAGCTACCATCACTACACTACTTGTAGAAGAAGTTGATAAGACAACTAAAAATCTTTGGTAAATATGATGTTGTCAAATCTAAGGTTGAGATGGAGTTGAAAACAACCTCAACTCTAAAAAATAAAGATAAAATGGTGAGGAAACTGAAAACTAAATTGTGTGAAGGAGCTAAAGGAAATGATGAAGATGATAATGATGAAGAAGAAGACGAAGAACAAGAGCAAGGATAAGAACCTCTTTTCCTAACCTAAGGGATGGGTGAAGATGAAGAAGAAGAAGGTGTTGAGGAGGAACAAGCTAAGTAAGCACCAACCAAACAAGAATCGAAGAAGAGAAAGGCTAAGACATAGCTTGGAGTTCAGCCAAAGGGAAAGAAAATTGTAAAACCAAATCTACAAAGCCTACTGCTCTATCTACAATAGCCAGCACAAGGACCACCACTCAAAATTCCAAGGAGCAAGTAAAGGAAAAGAAAAAGGCTATTGAACAAAAAGGTCCTATGCAGAAGAAACTAAGGAGAAAATATGTGGCACAACCAGAATTTGATGATGAAGGGACCTAGTTAGAAGACACAAGCCAGTTGAGAGTGCTAAGTCATGCTCCCAAGTCTGATGTTGAAAACATTTGTGATAATATTAGGGATAATGTAGACTTAACTAGTTTGAAAAATATTGAATTTAATAAATTGAGTAGAAAGATCAAAACAAGGTTGAAGAATCAGTGTATGCCATAATGGCATAATTCAAGAATACCCCACTTGAATTTTACAACACAATGCCAAAAGAGTTGTATTCAATTATTGAGAATAAATGACACTATTGCCTAAATACAGAGAAGGAAATAAGAGAATCTACATTGGCACAAGTGATGCTAGAATTATCAAAGGGGAAAATCACAAAGACAAACAAGAAACATGGTAGCAAATTTGCACCCAAGTATAGGGCATTTAGCATCCTCCAAAATAAGATTGAAGATGTTGTAAATAAATCCACTCAAATGTGGAATTTGATATATGGCTTTAATACTATCAAGGAAGGAGAAGAGCATCCCTTTGAGAGAAGGATTAATGGAGAAGATGAGGATAATGATAAGGAAGAAAAAACTGAAAAAGTAAAGGGAGATAACATAGTGAAGGAGGCACAACACAAAAAGTATGAAATGACAATAGCTAAGGAGCATCAAATAGAACAAAGCGTGTAAGACACATAGTTGCTACCACTGAGTCCTCCACATGACACAAACACACCTACAATCACAATAAAAATTAAAGATGTTCCAAATAAATCACTCAAAACATCAACCCACTCACTATAGAGAATCTAAAGAAAATCTTTGACCAATCCACACTACAAGTTAAATTGTTTGATAATCTAGTGTTGGTCAATGTGGATGAGCTCTAGAAAGCAATAGCTGACATGACTAGGGATAAGGAGAACACACAAGAACCACCTTCTATCATCCCTACATCTACTATTGGTCAACCTCTAGTATAGACATCAAAGGATACATCAAGAAAGGTTAACACCATAGTCAAAGTTGTTATGATTGAATAACAGACTAAAACCATAGAGCAGCCCACAAATAATCAAGCATGATAGATAGAGGTATATGTGCTTGATACAAAAACTCAAGGTGTAGGACAAATAAATTTGATTGATCAAGGAAGATCAGAAGAAGACAAGGACATACCCAAGGAAAAGGAGTAGGAAGCCATACAAACATTGGTTAATTTACCAACAATTGGTACTCCTACCAAAGTCCTTTAGGAGCCGAGCACTGATGCAATGCCAATTCAACTTTTTGCACTAGGCTTGAGCTCAAAAAAGGTTGCAAGCATACTTCACTATGAAGACCCAACATTAGATGAAGAAATAGTTATACCAAAATATGTCTATGCAACCATGAACTTAGAATACATTACTATCATGCAAGAGGCATTGGAAAGGAAGAAGAACTGAGAAATACTCAAGAAAGATTATAAGAAAATTAAAGTACTACATGAGATCAAAGACATCTTTTTAGATGCCTTTAGCTTGCAAAAACCTAATGAAACAAGGCCTATATTGGAACAATTGTCAAAAATTATTGAATAGGTGACAAATGAAGACCAAGAAACCAATGTAAAAGTCATGTAATGGTTTGAAAAGAAGTTTCAAGGTAAAGTTAATGAGAGGATATCTAGTGGAATAACACTATCATAGGTGGAATTGTCCTCAATGATTGAAAAAGTGAAGAAGGTACTTGAGAATATATTCTCACTATACACAAAATTGTGTGACCCCACACTCTTGACATAAGAAATGAGCTAGAGGATACTGAGTCTACTGAGTCTAGAAAGAAGCCTAAAGATATCAGACATGCAACTACCTCAAAATCCAACTCAGAGTGAGAAGCATCAAAATACAATGCTTCACACACAAAAAGAGCTAGTTGTATTAATAGCAGAAGATGCTGACACAAGAGCCAAGCTAGTTCACATTAAAGGCTCCCCGACCCTCACATGGAAATAATCTCGAAAGAACTAGCCTATGTAGAAGTAGTGCTAAATAAATATCCTAATCTTTCAACTTTGGATGGCTTAGTTCACCTTGCAGTAGCGACCACTATCCAAATCAAATCATTAGATGTTGCAATAGACAACTGACATGTTGCTCTAAAGATTGTAATGGGAGTAAATAAGAAATTTTTGGACAAATATACACTTAGTGTATATACCCTTTGACGTAAGTGTCAAAAAGGGGAGAAATATTTAAAGGGGGAGATAAAAGATGGAGATAAAAGCTAGGAGGAGACAAATATGCAAGGACATGTGAAAGGGGAGATAAAGAAAATAGAGAAGATAAAACAAAGGGGGAATAAATAGTAGAAAATTAGAAATAGGGTATATCAGATAAAGCATATCAGATAAAGAGTATTAGAATGATTGAAGACAAAGAAGTATCAGAAAGAGGAAAATCTACTTAGAGATATTTTGGAAAAAGAAAAGACACATTAACTCAGGGGGAGTTACAAAATTTTGATGTATATAGTACATTACAAAATTTTGAATAATTTTGAATTTTTGTATATATGTCGAACTAGATGTATATTATACTCAAAGAGATTAGATTCATCATGTATAGTTAAGTGTTTTGTCCACTCATGTCAAAGCGAAACATTGTTGATCTCATATTGGTTTTGACAATTGAGTGTAAACACACTTAAGAAATTTACTAAGTTCATGCAGAGCTAGTAACACATGTCAAGTAGAATATGTATAGATGTCGAGTTGTAATGAGTGCTGAGTCACTCATGTGTCGAGTAAGTTCAAGTGCTAAGTGAATAGTTCATACCGAGCAAGTTCAAATGTTGAGCTAGAAAAAATTATAGTAAGTGTTGAGCTTCAGTATTATCAAGTGCCAAGTAACACAAAATGGACCTAGTTATTTGTGATGGCACAAAAAATTATGTAAACCATTTTTGAGCCAACTTATGGATATATTTTGAAGCTTAGAAGATAAGATCAAATCTATTTGAATTCCCTATGCAATCAACATGCAACCAATCAAAATAATGGAAGAAATTGAGTGGGGAAAATGGATGAATCTCAATCGTAGATTCATACCTAACCCTAAGCCACAAAAGTCTTTTAAAAGAGAGACAAAGTCCCATAATTTAGTATAATAGAGAAGATAAGTGAATGTGTATGTAAGAAGGTAATGCTAGTGAAGATTTGAAGGATATGAAAGGAGTGAATTGATCAGTTTCAAGGTGACTTAGAAGGACTAAATTGCAGAATTAGTTTGTAGAAAAAAGGATTGAGAATAGATAAATTTCATATTAGATTAGAAAGGATCAACATAGACTAAATTGAGATCTAAAATCAGCAATACCAGATTGTAAGTAGTTAGATCAAACATTCTATTGAACTTTCTAACAACTATATCAACAGGATGAAATCCTTTATACTAAGGTAGACTTAATAGAACAAAGCGTGTAAGACACATAGTTGCTACCACTGAGTCCTCCACATGACACAAACACACCTACAATCACAATAAAAATTAAAGATGTTCCAAATAAATCACTCAAAACATCAACCCACTCACTATAGAGAATCTAAAGAAAATCTTTGACCAATCCACACTACAAGTTAAATTGTTTGATAATCTAGTGTTGGTCAATGTGGATGAGCTCTAGAAAGCAATAGCTGACATGACTAGGGATAAGGAGAACACACAAGAACCACCTTCTATCATCCCTACATCTACTATTGGTCAACCTCTAGTATAGACATCAAAGGATACATCAAGAAAGGTTAACACCATAGTCAAAGTTGTTATGATTGAATAACAGACTAAAACCATAGAGCAGCCCACAAATAATCAAGCATGATAGATAGAGGTATATGTGCTTGATACAAAAACTCAAGGTGTAGGACAAATAAATTTGATTGATCAAGGAAGATCAGAAGAAGACAAGGACATACCCAAGGAAAAGGAGTAGGAAGCCATACAAACATTGGTTAATTTACCAACAATTGGTACTCCTACCAAAGTCCTTTAGGAGCCGAGCACTGATGCAATGCCAATTCAACTTTTTGCACTAGGCTTGAGCTCAAAAAAGGTTGCAAGCATACTTCACTATGAAGACCCAACATTAGATGAAGAAATAGTTATACCAAAATATGTCTATGCAACCATGAACTTAGAATACATTACTATCATGCAAGAGGCATTGGAAAGGAAGAAGAACTGAGAAATACTCAAGAAAGATTATAAGAAAATTAAAGTACTACATGAGATCAAAGACATATTTTTAGATGCCTTTAGCTTGCAAAAACCTAATGAAACAAGGCCTATATTGGAACAATTGTCAAAAATTATTGAATAGGTGACAAATGAAGACCAAGAAACCAATGTAAAAGTCATGTAATGGTTTGAAAAGAAGTTTCAAGGTAAAGTTAATGAGAGGATATCTAGTGGAATAACACTATCATAGGTGGAATTGTCCTCAATGATTGAAAAAGTGAAGAAGGTACTTGAGAATATATTCTCACTATACACAAAATTGTGTGACCCCACACTCTTGACATAAGAAATGAGCTAGAGGATACTGAGTCTACTGAGTCTAGAAAGAAGCCTAAAGATATCAGACATGCAACTACCTCAAAATCCAACTCAGAGTGAGAAGCATCAAAATACAATGCTTCACACACAAAAAGAGCTAGTTGTATTAATAGCAGAAGATGCTGACACAAGAGCCAAGCTAGTTCACATTAAAGGCTCCCCGACCCTCACATGGAAATAATCTCGAAAGAACTAGCCTATGTAGAAGTAGTGCTAAATAAATATCCTAATCTTTCAACTTTGGATGGCTTAGTTCACCTTGCAGTAGCGACCACTATCCAAATCAAATCATTAGATGTTGCAATAGACAACTGACATGTTGCTCTAAAGATTGTAATGGGAGTAAATAAGAAATTTTTGGACAAATATACACTTAGTGTATATACCCTTTGACGTAAGTGTCAAAAAGGGGAGAAATATTTAAAGGGGGAGATAAAAGATGGAGATAAAAGCTAGGAGGAGACAAATATGCAAGGACATGTGAAAGGGGAGATAAAGAAAATAGAGAAGATAAAACAAAGGGGGAATAAATAGTAGAAAATTAGAAATAGGGTATATCAGATAAAGCATATCAGATAAAGAGTATTAGAATGATTGAAGACAAAGAAGTATCAGAAAGAGGAAAATCTACTTAGAGATATTTTGGAAAAAGAAAAGACACATTAACTCAGGGGGAGTTACAAAATTTTGATGTATATAGTACATTACAAAATTTTGAATAATTTTGAATTTTTGTATATATGTCGAACTAGATGTATATTATACTCAAAGAGATTAGATTCATCATGTATAGTTAAGTGTTTTGTCCACTCATGTCAAAGCGAAACATTGTTGATCTCATATTGGTTTTGACAATTGAGTGTAAACACACTTAAGAAATTTACTAAGTTCATGCAGAGCTAGTAACACATGTCAAGTAGAATATGTATAGATGTCGAGTTGTAATGAGTGCTGAGTCACTCATGTGTCGAGTAAGTTCAAGTGCTAAGTGAATAGTTCATACCGAGCAAGTTCAAATGTTGAGCTAGAAAAAATTATAGTAAGTGTTGAGCTTCAGTATTATCAAGTGCCAAGTAACACAAAATGGACCTAGTTATTTGTGATGGCACAAAAAATTATGTAAACCATTTTTGAGCCAACTTATGGATATATTTTGAAGCTTAGAAGATAAGATCAAATCTATTTGAATTCCCTATGCAATCAACATGCAACCAATCAAAATAATGGAAGAAATTGAGTGGGGAAAATGGATGAATCTCAATCGTAGATTCATACCTAACCCTAAGCCACAAAAGTCTTTTAAAAGAGAGACAAAGTCCCATAATTTAGTATAATAGAGAAGATAAGTGAATGTGTATGTAAGAAGGTAATGCTAGTGAAGATTTGAAGGATATGAAAGGAGTGAATTGATCAGTTTCAAGGTGACTTAGAAGGACTAAATTGCAGAATTAGTTTGTAGAAAAAAGGATTGAGAATAGATAAATTTCATATTAGATTAGAAAGGATCAACATAGACTAAATTGAGATCTAAAATCAGCAATACCAGATTGTAAGTAGTTAGATCAAACATTCTATTGAACTTTCTAACAACTATATCAACAGGATGAAATCCTTTATACTAAGGTAGACTTAATAGTCATAGTGAAATCCTTTAATAGGGTGACATTCCAAGTGAGTATTCTAAAGTACTTTAGCAAGACACACTTTTAACAAGCTGTTAAAATCCTTTAATAGGGTAGGATCTAATAATCCTTTGTAAGCCTTTAATAGGGTAGATCATGAGAATGGTCAAATTATGTAACCTTAATAGCTAAACTTTATTGTTGCAGTAATGAAGAATTGTGGGTGCCATTCACACCCCAATTTTTCCTTCTCATTGGAGGGTTTATGGGTAATCATATCTGGTGTCAAGTGTTTATATGGATGCATTTTCTTTACATGTTATTTCAAAATGATTATGCATGTATTGTTTTAAAGTTAAAAGTTTTAATGGTTAGAGATTAGTACTTCTAATTCACACCCCCTCCCCCCCAGAAGTATACATTTTCCATTTATATTTTGAATAGTTTGACCCATACAATGTTGGTAAAATTTATAGTAGAAACAACACATTTAGTTTCAATAGTAGATTGTGAAGTACAATTGTGTTTCCTGCTATTCCATTTAACTAGCTTTTGTCTAAGAAAAATGTGCCTTCACTAGCTTTTGTTCCATCATCAATGTTTCCAACCCAATGAATATTAGTATAGGCTCTTAATTTAAAATTTTCATTTTTCTTGTAGTATAGACTATATTCCTTTTCTCCTTTTAGATATCTCATTATTCTATGTATAGGCATCAAATGATTCTCCCTAGGATTAGCAAACAATCTTGCAACTATCTCTATAGATAATACAATATTAGGTCTGCTATGTACTACATATTATAATTTTCCAATCATAGACTTGTATAATGTTTGATTCACTAGAGTTGAATAATCATATTTTGACAATTTATGTCCTATCTCCATAGGTATACTTATTGGCTTGGAATCCTCAATTTTAAAAGTTTTCAGTAGCTCCTTGACATACTTTGACTGAGTTATGTATATTCCATATTTCATCTGGTGTACTTACAAACCCATCAAGAACTTGATCTCTCTAAACATAGACTATTGGATACAATTATTCAATTGTATGTTGTCTTTGATGTTACACAAATGTCATATTAGTTATTAGTCAAGGTCTACCAAGCTCAGTTGGTCAACAAGGTAAAAGATTGAGTCTATCAAGCTCAGAAGGTTAGCAAAGAATATTTATAGCATCTATGCATTCTTAAACTTTACCTTGTGCAGGCAGTTGTTACCAAAATTTCAAGGTTAGCAAAGGAAATTTAGTGTCTACCGAGCTTACTTAGTTATTAAAGGAAAATATGGCAGAGAATAATTCTTACCAAACTTTCATGGTCAGCGAAGGAGATCCAGTTCTTATCGAGTTCACTTGATAGTGAAAGGATTACACAGAATTTGTAGTATTAACTAAGTTGAGATGGTTAGCTTAGGAAATTATTTCTAAAGTAGTGTTTACCGAGTAGGGTCGACCAATGAAGGATTTTATTATTTTGGGAAATAAAGTTTATTTTTTTAATGTAATATTTATAGCCGATTGATGTATGGTTTATTGGTAAATGTAACTTGTAATTGAGCCGACTTGACAATTTGTAATGTATAAATAAAAGGTGAAATTGTGGATTATAATTGAAAATTAATGAGTATGCAATGAGCTGATTGTGTAAAGAGGTAGTGTAAGAAAATTTTGAAGAAGGATTAGATATCCTTGAGGAGAAGTAGAGTTATATTTGATCAACAAGGATCTATTGAAGCAAAGCAGAGATCTATATCAAAAAAATTCAGTTGCATCTCATTTAGGTCACTTAGTGTTACTTTCTCACCATTGTAACAATATTTCCTAAATCTCTTAATAGAGTTAGTTTAATAGCCATTTTGTAAATCTTCTAACAAGGTGGATAGTTCGGTTGAATTGTTCTAAATACCTCTAGCAAGGCCACTTCTAGCAGGGTGATTAAATCCTCTAATAGGGTCACACCAAATGGTGTGTTTTGTAAACTTTAACAAGGTTGGCTCCTAAAAAAGCTCACTTTAGAAGAGTGAAAATTGGTAGCTAGTTACTTGGTGGTTTTTCCCATATTGGATTTCCATATTAAATCTAGTGTCTCTTGTGTTCATCTTATTTACTTTTGCATGCATGTTAATGATTGTGAATGCTTAAAGATTAGTAACAAGTTAATCTACCAAGTGATAGTAGTAAGTAATATATTTGACATCTAAGGGATCTGTGGATTTATTTTTGTGGTAACTGATTCACCTCCCCTCTTAGTTACTCCATCTATAATTCCAACAATTGTTATCAGAGCTTTGTGTTCTTGCAGGAAAAGATTTCAAGGATATAAGCTAAAGATTAGGATGTCTTACAAGAGGGAAATTCAAAACTTAACAGGTACAACTTCTCAGCATGGCAGGGATTAATGAGACTTCATCTAGCTTCCATTGGAGATACAAGATTTAAATATCTAGATGAAGCATATGTAGAACCTACTGGCACATTATATGTCAATGATATTGATGAAAAGAAGACTCACAACAACATGATGATAGATATTGCATATGCCCTAAGTTATGAACAATTTGATGATATCAAGGATTGCAAAACTACTTTTTCAATGTGGAACAAGCTAAAGGAAATCTTTGGAGGATATCATAATGTGAGAAGAGCCAAAAGTAGAAAATTTAAGAGGTCAATTTGATCATATGAGGATAAGAGAGGATGAAAACATAGAAAAATATGTTGAAAGAGTTAATGCAAGTGTCAGTGCAATGAAAGGATCTGGAGGAGATATCAAGGAGGAAATAGTTATAAGTAAAGTTCTTAAAACACTACTTCTCATTTATGCAGTCAAAGTTTCTACAATTCAAGAAAGAAGATGTGAGACAAATCATAAGATAAATTTAGAGGCCATAGTTCGAAGATTTACTACATTCGAGCTAGATAACTATGATAATTATGTTCCAACTGTCAAGAACATTGAATCAGCATTTGAAGCCAAGATTTCACTTAAGGAGAAAGGCAAGAAGATAAAGGATCCTCAATTAGATAGTGAAGAAGAATCAGAACAGAGTTATGATAGTGATCTTGAGGTGGTTGAAGCTCTGATAGCAAGGAAATATTCAAGAGGCAAAGGAAAATACAAAGGTAAGGTTCCTCTAATATATTTTTCTTGTGAAGAAATTGGACATATTGCTGCTAGGTGCCCAAATAAGCAGAACAAGAATGAGAAGAAAGGTCACAAGTGTAATGGCAAGAAAGACTTCAATCATTCAAGGAAAAAGGTAATAAAACATGTTTCATGGCTAAGGATTCTAATGATTTTGATGATGAAGAAGAAGAAGAAATTGTTTACATTTTTGTAAAGCATAAATTTGATAATGATGAAGAAATGCAACTCATTTCTCATGTGAGTAAAAATGATACATGGATTATAGATAGTGGTTGTTCTCATCACATGACTAGTGATAAAACTAAGTTTGAACATTTTGAAGACTATGATGGTGGCAGTGTGAGGTTTGGTAATAATGAATCTTGTTGCATAAAAGGAAAAAGAAGAATCTCACTAACCAAAAAACTTTTATGTGATAATGCATATTGGATAGAAGGACTAAAACACAATCTATTGAGTGTGGTAAAACTACTCAATAATGGATTCAAAGTGGAATTCATGCATGGAAAAGCAAGACTACTAGATGGCAAAGGAAAGCTAATTGGATTAGGCACTCAAACAAAAGGTAACTTGTTTTATCTTGAACTTGGTGAATATTCATGTTTTATTGCTCAAGTTGAAGAAAGTTGGTTATGGCATAGGAGGTTGTGTCATATGAACTTTGATAACTTGGTAAAAATAAGTAAATTCAAGAAAGTAAGAGGCATTCCCAACATAACGAAACTTGAGGTTGGTCTATGTAAGAATTGTCAAATTAGCAAGATGGGAAAGACTAACTTTAAAAGAAAGAACTATTAGTCTGAAGAAGTTTTAGAAATTATGCATATTAATTTGTGTGAATCTATTGGAACTGAAAGTCATACTGGTGAAAAGTTCTTCATTATTTTTGTTGATGATTACTCAAGAATGATGAATGTCATGTACCTAAGAGAGAAATCAAAAGCATTTGAAAAGTTTAAATGGTATTTGGCTAGAGTAGAGAAAGAAATAGGCAAAATAGTAAAATGCTTGAGGTCAAAAAAAGGTGGTGAATTCATTTCGCATGAGTTCAATAACTTTTGCATTGAAAGGGGAATCAAAAGGTAGGTTTCAACACCTAGAACTCCTAAACAAAATGGAATAGCTGAAAGAAGGAATAGATCTATCATGGACTATACAAGAACTTTAATGATTGAAAAGAGCATTGCTATCAAACACTGGAAGGAACCTATTAGCATTGTAGTTCATACCTTGAGCCGAGTACAAGTGTAGAAGGACTCATTCAAAACCCCCTATGAGTTATGGTATGGCTACAAACCTAATGTAAGTTACCTAAAAGTATTTGGAAGGAAATGTTACATTTTGAAAGAATCTAGAAAAGGTAAATTTGATGCCAAGTGTGATGAAAAAATATTTTTTGGGATATTCTTGCAAGAGTAAAGCATATAAATGTTTGAATTTTTCTACTCACAAAATCATAGAAAGTGCACATGTGAAAGTTGATGAGTTTGTAGAAAGAACTAAAGAAGAAAGAAAAAGGGAGCTAGAAGACTACAGGAGATTTGTTTTCATTGAACCTAATATAGTGCCAGGTACACCTATCAATCAGAAATCTTCTACTCCAGTGTCTTCTGTAACCAAGTTGTAGGAAGTTCAAATCGAGTTGTAGGAAGTTCAAACTGAGCTAATGCCTACGGAGTTGCAAGGACCCGAGTTGCAAATAGAAGCTACTGAATCAATAGTTATCAAGCTCGAGCAACTAGAAACAAAAGCTAAAACATAAAAAGATAACAATGCAAGTCATTCAAAAGGTAAGAAGCCTGTGCTAGCCAAGTATGTCAAGAGGCATCATGCACCAGATCAAATCATTGGAGATAAATCTAAAGGAACTATGACAAGAAGTAAGTTGAATTGCACTTGTTTACTTGTTGAATTTGAATTTAGAAGTGTCAAAGATACATTAAAAAATGAAAGCTATATTGAGGCTATGAATGAAGAAATAGACCAGATAGAGAAAAAGAAAAAACATGGACTCTTGTACCTAGGCCTAAAGACAAAAATGTGATTGAAACTAAGTGGGTATTTAGAAATAAGCTAAATGAAGATGGTAAGGTGTTAAGAAGTAAAGCTAGATTAGTATGCAAAGGATACTCTCAAGAAGAAGGTATAGACTATGGAGAAACTTTTGCTTCTGTTGCAAGATTGGAAGGTGTCAGAAGCTTACTTGCATATGCTGCATACAAAGGATTCAAATTTTATCAAATGGATGTTAAGTTAGAATTTCTCAATGGTATATTGGATGAAGAGGTTTACATTGAATAGCCTGAAGGTTTTGTTGATCCAGACAAGAAGGACATGGTCTACAAATTACATAAGGAGCATGGTATGAGAGATTACATAACTATCTCATTCAGATTGGTTTTCAAAGAACTAATGATAATAGTAGCTTGTATATCAAGGAAGGACCATATAATAAGATTGTTTTGATAGAAATATTTTTAGTTGATACTTTGTTCATAGGAAATGATGATCTTTGTAAAGAATTTTCAGAACATATGAACAAGGAATTTGAAATGTCAATATTTGGTGAGATCAAATTCTTTTTTGGTCTTCAAATTTAGAAAAATAAGAATGGTATTTACATCAGTCAATCAAAATACATGAAAGAGATACAGAAAAAGTTTGGTATGGAAGACTGCAAACCAGTTGGGACTCCAATGTGTACTAGATTGAAACTTACCATGGATGATGAATCAAAGGAAATGGATCAGACATTGTATAGATCTATGATTGGAAAGTTGTAGTATGTAGTGCATACAAGACTAGACATTGCCCTTGTAGTAGGAATTGTAGCAATATTTTTAGCAAAACCAAGAGAAAATCAATGATGGCAATCAAAAGGATCATGAGATATTTGAAAGACACTAAAGATTATGGATTATGGTATAAACTTGGAGGAAATCTAGATTTAAAAGTGTTTACTAATGTAGATTGGGTAGGAAATATTGATTACAAAAGAATACAAGTGGAGGAGTTTTCTTTCTTGGAAAGAGGTTGGTTTCTTGGACAAGTAAAAAGTAAAATTGTACATCCTAGTCCACAGAAGAGGGAGAATATGTTGTAACAGCAGTAAGCTATTCAATTATTGTTTGGTTTAAAAAATTATTGGAAGGCATGAAGGTAGAGATTAAAGAACTAGTTGTCATGTTTTGTGACAATACAAGTGCAATTAATATATCCAAAAATTCAGTGATGCATTCAAAAATCAAGCATATTGCTATAAAGTATCACTTTGTCAGAGATTTGGTGGAGGATAAGGAGACTAAATTGGAATATATCCATACAAAGGAACATATTGCTGACATATTCACAAAGCCTTTACCTAAGGATTCATTCTTGTATCTAAGCGATAAGTTAGGGGTGATTCCCCTATCTGAAGCTCACTAAAATATAGTTTTACTAATGCATCAATAGGAACAGAATTGAAGATCTATCAATTGATGTAGCAAAGTAATAAAGACATTGCATATGAATCAATACTTAAGGTACATCAGAATTCATTTGAGTCATGTTATCTTTGGCATGTGCTATCAAAGAGAGAGAGTTTATATCATATCTTTCTAAACTTTGCAAGAAAAAGTGAGTTTATGCAAGAGGGAGAGATTACTATGAAAGAGGGGAAATTTTGTATTTGAGGAGTTTTTTGAAATGAAATATAAAAGGGAGAAGCATTCTGTCAGAAAAGACTTGTTTTCAAATTTCATTGTACTATGATATGTTGTGTTGCCATCAATACCAAAGAGGGAGATTGTTGGATACAATTGTTCAATTATCTATTGTCTTTGATGTTACACAAATGTCATATCAGTTATCAATTAGATTCTACCAAGCTTAGTTGGTCAGCAAGGCAAAATATAGAGTCTACCAAACTCAGATGGTTAGCAAAGAAGGTTTACAACATCTATCGATCATTCTTAGACTTTACCTTGTGCAGATAGTTGTTACCAAGATTTCAAGGTTAGCAAAGGAAATTTAGTGTCCATTGAGATTTCTTAGTCATCAAACAAAAATATGGTAGAGAACAGCTCTTACCGAGCTCTCATGGTCAGTAAAGCAGATCCAATTCTTACCAAGTTCACTTGACAGCCAAAGGATTTCACAGAATTTGCAGTATTAACTAATTTGAGATGGTTAGCTCAAAAAATTACTTTTGGAGCAGTGTTTATCGAGTAGGGTCAGCCAATGAAAGATTTTATTATTTTGGGAAATAAAGTTTACTTTTTTAATGTAATATTTTTAGCCTATTGATGTATGGTTTATTGGTCAATGTAACTTGTAATTGAGATGACTTGATAATTTTTAATGTATAAATAAAAGGTCAAGCTATGGAAAAGTAACAAGTATGCAATGAGTTTATTGTTTGAAGAGGTAGGGTAAGTGAATCTTGAAGAAGAATCAGATATCCTTGAGGAGAAGTAGAGTTGTATTTGATCAACAAGGATCTATTGAAGCAAAGAAGACATCTATATCAACAAAGTTTACTTGCACCTCATTTAGGTCACTTATTGTTACTTTATCACCATTGTAACAATATTTCCTAATCTCCTAATAGAGTTGGTTTAATAGCCATTTTGTAAATCCTCTAACAAGGTGGTATTTTCAATTGAATTTTTATAAAGACTTCTAGCAAGGCCACTCCTAGAAGGGTGATTAAATCCTTTAAAAGGGTCACACCGAATAGTGTGTTTTGTAACCTTTAATATGGTTGGCTCTTAACAGGGATCACTTTAGAAGAGTGAAAATTGGTAGCTAGTTACTTGATGGTTTTTCACATATTGGGTTTCCACGTTAAATTTGGTGTCTCTTGTGTTTATGTTATTTAGTTTTGCATGCATGTTAATAATTGTGAATGCTTAAAGATTAGTAACAAGTTAATCTACCGAGTGATAGCAGTAACTTGTTTGACATCTAAAAGATTTGTGAATTTATTTTTGTGGTAACTGATTCACCCCCCTTCTCAGTTACTCCATCTATAATTCCAACATAGACATCTTAATTTCTTTCTTCATTTCATTTGCAAAAACCTTACATAGAGCATCTTATCCTCAAAATATGATATCATCAACAAAAAATTTTAGATAAAGAAAATACATTTTCCTTTCTCTGTCTTCATTTATAGATTGTTGTTATCATCAGTCCTTTCAAATCAATCTTCACATGATAATTATGAAGTCTCATACCATGCTCTTGGTGCTTGCTTCAAACCATATAAAGCTTTGTGCAATGTACATACCATGTTCTCATTATTTACATAAATAAATCCTTCTCACTTTTCTATATAAACTTCTTCCTCTAATATGCCATTAAGAAATGTAGATTTAACATCTATTTAATAAACTTTGAAACCTTTGTATATAGAATAAGCCAGTAGAGTTCTTACTCCTTCCAATCTAGCAAGAGGGAAAAAAATTTCTCCATAGTCAATTCATTCTTTTTGTGCATATCCTTTGCAAACTAATCTTTCCTTTTTCCTTATGAATTAACTATTTTTATCTAGCTTGTTTCTATATACACCCTTGGTGCCAATCACATCTTCATCTTCTAGTCCAAGAACTAGAGTCCATGTTTTTTTTTTCTCAATTTGTTCAATCTCTTCTTCCATGGCTTTACTTTAGTCCACATCTTCTAAGGCATCTTGCACTATTTTGGGTTCTTTCATGCTCAAAAAAAATGTATCATTTCTCAATTTAATCTTTGTTATTGTACTAGCATCTTTATCTAAAATGATTTGTTTAACAAGATGATGTCTCTTGACATATTTAAACAACTTTGGTTCAGCTCTGGTTTCTTCATTTGGTATTCCAAATTTAGAGTCACTACATACATCTACATTAGGTAGTTTGGCATCTCTCTTATGTACACTAATCTTAGAATCAAAATGAGCGTCAACTTTATTGTATAACTTAGCATCTAAATGTAGCTTAGTTCCTGAATCATTCATAGTATGTGACTCAGTAGTCTTTGAAACTTATTTCCAATTAGTAACTTGATTTGAAGCATCTTCTTCAACAGTCATAACTTCATAAAAGTATATGTAACTAATTTATATTTTTTTGGTTCTTTCGTAGGTTAAGCCTCATGTAATTTTGTATAGTCATCAAATTTTATATTTTAACTTTGCACAACTTTGTTAGTGCTAGTATTTAAACATGTATAAGCTTTACTTCTTGTGGAATAACATAGAAATATACCTTCTTCACTTTTTTCATCTAGTTCAACATTCCTAAAATCTTTCAGAATAAAGCATTTGCTTCCAAATACCTTAAAATATTTTGCATTGGGTGAGTATCCATACCATATTTCAAAAGCTATTGAATGAGTAGCTTTCTTGACTTGTACACAGTTCAAGGTATAGATAGCTATACATAAAGCTTCTCTCTAGTATTTTAAAGCAATAATTTTCTCCATCATGAGTGTCCTAGCATAGTCCATTGTGGACCTATTCCTTCCTTCAGCAATTCCATTTTGTGGAGGGGTTCTAGGGGCAAATGTTTGTCTTTTACTTCCTCTATCATTATAGAACATCTCAAAATCATTTGATCAATGTGAATTCTCCTCCTCTGTTAGATCTCAAAATTTTCAAACTTTTACCTATTTCCTTCTCAACTCTTGATAAGTACCACTTAAACATTTGGAAAGCATCAAATTTCTATTTTAGAAACATAAATGACATCATTCTAGAAGAATCATCAACAAGCAGCATAATGTACTTATCTCCTTTGTAGCTTTGCAAATCAATTGGTCCATGACACAAGTTAGTATAAACAATCTCTAGTATTCCTTTAGAAGTATGAGTTTTACACTTAAAACTTGAAATTGTCATTTTTCCTAACTAACATTGTTTGCACATTATATTATTAGGCTTTTTCAACTTAGGCAAACCTCTAACTTCTCTCATGTTATTGATACTGACCAAGTTATCAAAATTAACATGACATAACCTCTTGTCCCATAGTCACACATCACCAAATTTCACAATTAGATTGGTAGCATCCTCTATATCAAGGTAGAATATATTACTCCTAGTTTGATCACCCTTTCCAATCAGTTATCATATATCTTAGCAATTTTGTTTTCAAACTCAACCTTACATCCTAAATTATTAAGTTGTGACATACTCAGCAAATTATAGTTAAGTCTTTCAACATAGTAAGCATTGTCACATAAAATCTTTTCTGTGAGTTTGATAGAACCTTTTCCTTTTATTGAACATGGTGCATCATTACCAAATCTTGCAATATTTCCATCATAACAATTCAAGGTAATGAACTTAGTTTTATCTCCAATCATGTGATATGAACACCCACTATCAATGATCCATCTGTCATTCTTGTTCACACAAGAACAAAGTGTAGTTACCACATCTTCATTAGAGTCATCCTTTATTGCAATATACACCACTTCATCATCATGTTCATCAAATTCATCTTTTCTTTCCTCTTCAGCAATGTAGCAAAACTTCTTGCCTTTGTCTTTGCATTCTTTGTTGTCTTCATCTCTTCTACTTTTGTACTTGTCACCACCTTTCTAGTTATTCTTCTTTGGACATCTAGTAGCAATATGACCAACCTCAATGCTATTGAAAAAAATGATAGGTAATTTACCTTTAAACTTGCCTTTACCTGTGTGAAATCTCCTTCCCAATAGTGCTTCAAGTTGATCTACATCTACCTCATTTGTATCACTGTCACTAGACACATATTTTGTCATTTTCTTCTTCACATAAAGTTCTTTCAATGATAGCTTAGCTTTTAAACTAGATTCAATATTTTTGGTTTGTTATTATCAAAGTTAGATAGCTTAGTAGTGATTCTACCTACCAAACCTTCAAGAGATAAAATATTCCCTAGTATACATCTCAGTTCTTGCATTATAGAAACTCTAATAGCATATATAGGCAGTAATGTTCTTAAAACTTTGCTTAGTACAATATAATGATCTATTGTACCAGTAGATCCTCTTATTACATTAACAACATATTTTATCCTTGAGCAATATTGAGCAATATTTTCACCTCCTTGCACTCTCATATCATCAAACTTACCTCTAAGACTCTTAGATTTGGCTCTTAGAACATTCTTGTCTCCTCCATATATGGTGTGTAAAGCATCCCACATTTTCTTTGCATTTTCAAGACTTTTAATATCATCAAATTCAGCATGGCTTAGGACAAAGGCAATCTCCAACATTTACTATTTTTGTTCTTTCTTCTTTTTAGGATCCTCAGTAGTTACGACTCCAACAAAATCAACATGCTTAGTAGTAATAATAGATTGTACATGATCTCCAAGTCCTCCAAGGTGTAGCTTCATCAAACTTTTCCATGCAAGATAGTTATCTCTATTAAGCTTGGGTACATCTCTTTTTGACATCATGATCTTTGTGCTTCTTGTACCTTCAAACTAGTCCTCTTAAGCAGATGACTCTGATAACAATTATTGAAATTCTTTAGAATAACTAAGAGGGATGGTGAATAAATTATCAAAGATCAAACAACTTAGTGAACCCATAAAACATTATCATCATGCATGCATCCAGAAGATAATGCCATCACTTAAAACGTGTAAGTTAAGTTGTCAAATCACTTTGCAAAAATGTAAATATGAAACATAAGATTTAGTAACACACTTGACACAATGATATATGTGAAAATCCAATTTGGGAAAAATCCACTACTAATATGCTACTTGTTCTCGCTCTTCTGAAGTGATGACCTACAAAAGGCCAACCCTGTTAAAGGTTACAATGTACACTATTAAATGTGACCCTGTTAAAGGATTTCAATCAACCTATTAGGAGTGAGCCTTGTTAGAAGAATTGAGACCATTCACTTGGAATGTCACCAAATTAAGGATTTACAAATGACTATTAGTTCAACCTTAATTGAAAGGATTTACTGTAAACTAATACAATTATTAGAGAGCAATAATTAGGCTTGATCTAATCACAACTTACACCTCCATTTGTAGATTACAAATCTTTGTTTTGGTCCTTTTTCCTACATGGTTTTCACACACTTCAACTTTAATAGCTTGTTCACCCTTCAAGCATCAATCCCATTAAGACTTCTTGCTTAACATGCCAATGTAGACTCTCAATTAGATCACTGAATGAAGCAATATTGTAGACTCGTTGTCCTCCTTAGGTTACAAAACATGAAAACCCTTTCCTCTGACCAACCATCCCTATAAATAGAGAATTTTAAGATCTTTTTTCATTCATTCTCCATTGTCCAATTTAGGGTTAGGATAGATTAGGTAGGATTCAATGAATCTACCCCTCATTCTATATCATTTCTATAAACTTTTTCTACAATCCTCTTTGGGTTTGCCTCAAAACTATTTACCATGAATTCTATGCCACTGGCTCATCAATCTTATCTTCCACATAGTTCACACAATCTAAGAAAACAAACTTTTTAGTTTTTCTCCATCTAATTCATGATCTTTCTAATAATGTTTCCATTTGGCATTACCTTGCTTCAGATGCTCAACACAAACTGTGTTGCTTGACATCCTTTATTAAATCACTCATCATGAACTAAAGTTTGCTGGTGCTCAACATCAACTAAACTTTACTTGGCATCTACTATTTTTCTCATAATACACTAGAATATACTTTTACTTAGCTCCAATTTAATTTCTACTCAACTTGCACTAACTTTTCTTGGCACCTACTATCTATTCAGTCAAGCTTGGCAAACAAGCTTTTTTTAACTTTTTCTTCTGAACTTGCTTAGTGTAACCAACCTTTGCAACCTTAAGTAGATTATTAATACACTTTGATATTACCATCTTAATTGATTCTTGTACTCATTTTCATATCATAATTCAACCTTTCCTCTAGGTGCTATTGTTATGTCTTTTGATTAAATCCTCTTCATCAATAAAATAAGTGATAACACTTAAATCATGTAAGTAATTTCCTTACCAAAAAGTAGAAAGTTTGACATCAATGACAAAATAATGATTGACACACATTTATCATACTTATATCAATCTATTTTCATCAATCTCCCTCTTAACAATGGTATCATACCCATAGTACATAAACTCGTACAAGTATGATGAGTCCATGAAGACAAAAGGTGGTCCAATGTCTTCAAATAATATTTCTCTCATTAGGAAGAAGACAAACCAATTACAAGTACAAGAAGGCTTTCCATTATGCATAAGAAGAAGAAGGGACAATCCAAATGAAATATGATGCTTCTAAAGTCTAATGATGCATTGCCATGTCCTTGTTTTATGAAGATACCACAAACTAATAAAGATCAAGCCCAACAAAAGAAGATGGTATGCAAGGAACCAATAACAATTGATTTATGTATGAATGTGTATCAAACTCCAAACATAAAGGTATTGCATCATAAAAATAAGTGCAAATACAAGTAAAAAAGTATTGAAATGTTTTTTTTGAGGAGAAATAGACCTCCTACAAATATTGTATGAAAGATCTGCAATCATGTAAAACTCAATAGGGTGGTGAAGTGAAGAATGATGAGGCTTAGAGTGTTCCCTTGCAACTACTAAAGAAAAATCATCCTTAATAAAGAAAAAATGAATATCATCATTATAGTCTCCCAAATAAACAATGTAGACTCAACAAACAAACCTAAAATATCTATCAAGCAGTCATTCCAAGAATCTATCACTGAAAGAAAATGACTCTCTTTCTCCACTCAATGACTTGAACCCATAGCTATGTGAATCCAAGTATTATCAGAGAAAAATAGGTGGGAGATGTGATCTCATTTGGAGGAGTAGTGGATGAAACTAAAGGATTTGTATTTTAATAACACTCATCTTTTATAAGTTATGTAATAAAATCTAAATTATCATTATCAAAGGCCATATTATCTACATCATTAAGTAGAATGAGAAAATATATAATTAGATCAGCTAGTATTGAAGGAATATATGGATCTACAAAATGTTCCCAAATAATCTTCCAAACTAGGTTAGGAGTTTCAATATAATTGATCTTAGAGTAGGCTTTATCATAATTAATGAGACTTAAACCTAACACGCATCTAATATTTTCATTTTCAATCATCCAAGTTTCTCTCTTCTAATATGGCTTTGGCTTAGGAATCAATCCATAAATATGACAAAAGATATTATACCATCTATAATGTATGTTGATTCCTTCTTCCCATAATACATAATTATCCCTAGTTGGCTCTATGAAAAAGGATGTAGTGTCATGATTACATTTATAACATACTCCAAAATTAAAATGAACTAACGAACCCCTGTATAAAGATGAATTTGGAACTTTAAATGCAATGCAAGAAAAAGTCTCACTTACTCAATTTGGCTAAAGTGAACTTTAGATCTTCTAATTAATTATAGAAAAAAAAATAAGCAACAACATAATAATTCCTACTTTGATGAGTAATTGTTATCTTTCAATATTTTCTTTGTAAACTCTCACATGGTGATCATTGTATCCCCAACCAATTTTTTGTGAATATGTAACTTTAATATTATAAAAAATATAAAATATGAAATTATTTAAGAAAAAAATAAATATAGAAATATTGTGATGTAAGTAACATCAAATCCAAAAAAAAATACGCAAAAAATTATTATGATGAAATATTTTCATCTATACATAAAATAACATGAAGTTTAGGCTAAATTTAGGTTAAGACTATTAAAGAAATATAAAATATCCAATCAAATCTCATCCCTTGTGATATCATATTTTTACCTTATCAAGTGTTTTTGACAAGGTTGATTCCCTGTTGTTATGGGAATGACTATGTGATGCACTACAAGGCCAGATATGCCCCTCTTGAAGGTGGACTAGCACCTAGAAATTAACCACACAATGGAAATATAAAAATAACATAGAGATTCATATCCAAAACAACATATACTCTCATGATATAATCATAAGATTTACATACAACATGATGAGTTGTAAGGCCTTCCTAGTTATGCTCATTACAAACAAGAATACAACTTAATTTTTGTATGTAAATATCCACCTCCTAGCTACCATCCGTCAAGATGTTCCTAGCTAATTCATTATTATATATTAACTATAGACATCATAAGACAATTTATGTATAAAAAACCAAGCCATAAGTTGGCCTAGCAGATTATAACACCCTTTTCTTGAATATTAACTCTACACAAGTCTCCAAGTTTACAACCATAACTAACGCATCAGATAAAATGAACCTATATGAACTTAGAGATAGGTCCACAAACTAACCAACAATGTAGATCCAAGATTACATAAAATAACTCCACAGATCAAAGCTCATGAAAATAATATCCAAAATCCACCTAGGAAATAAATAACATGTTACCAACAACCACTAAAAAAGCTCTAACTCCAATATGATCAATCCAATAATTATGCACACATAGGACAAGGTCGAAATATATGCCTTGAACATAACCATGAATTCATAGAACATAGGATTGACAAAAACCAAGCTCGATGCTCCTACATCAAACTCCCATAGTAAATAGAAAAGTGTGTCCCACACTTTGATGCCAAAATAAATATTTGCACCCAACCTCATCTTCACCAAAGGTTTCCAATCCATTAAGGGCAAGAGAAAAAATCTAAAAATCCAACATCTCTAATTCATCCTCAAAATCTTCTGTATCACAACTAACCATTCAATAAGCTCACTCACAAGAACAAATTAAAAAACATAATGCTTCACAAACAATTTTTTCACTTGATCTCAACTAGCAATAATAACATCCTCAAACATGAAATCCATGATAGTAACATAATAAAAATCCAAAACCAAATTAGCAACATGTAAGATCAATTCCATAATAGTAGCAACATGTAAATCCTCATCCATATTAACCAATCCACATAATTAAAAATTAGATCCTCAACCACATGTAAATCCAACTCCACACTAGAAGAAAAATCAATATCACCAACATGTATATCAATTGAAATAAAATCCCCAACTATATAAGCCACAACATGTAAATTAAAACTATATTGACATTAGCAAAAATATGGAAATCTAAATCAACCACATCAATAGAAATATGTACATCTTCCATCATCTCAACACCAATATATAAATTCATATCAACAACCATATACAAATCCAGATCCATATGTAAATCCTAATTACCACAAATGCAAATCTCATTGGCAATGATTTCATTGCTACCAATAATTTTTTTTATAATTTCCATGTTAGATCCATCCATATTCTTATCAAAACCAAAAGATACCTCATCAACTCTAACAAAGTCAATATTTACCTCTTCCACATTAGTAAATTGTCTTTTTCTCTTAGAAATCCTTCAAAGTAACTATGCAATTATTTTCCTGATTGGTAGATGCCAACTCAAATAAGACTCCATCATTGCTTAAATCTTCCAATCTAGCTTATGCAAAAACTATTCCAGCTTAGTAATTAAGCTCCTCTCAAAGTAAAATTGTCTTACATCAACAATCTAATTGTAAGACTCCTACTTCCTTCTACTCGGTGATTTATTTTCCATCTTCAAAATATGCCTCACTTCAGAGATCTATTGATACAAAGAAAGCTTATTTCCCATATCATGATTTCAAAACTAAAAATAATCCATCTATGAGTCCTCTATAGTTGGGAGGTAAAACCACATCATGTCAGCCCATAACAAAGAGACCTAAGGCTACGATGACAATAATCCACCACACAACTTGCATAAGATCAAATTCTTCATGTATATCATCTAATGTAGTGCAAGGTTGGGTGAACCCATATTGGAGGTGATCTACCCCCAAGCATGTAACTACATAATGGAAATGTAACAATAACATACAGATTCATGTCCAAATATATATATTGTCCTAATATAGCCATAAGATCTATATCCATCATGTCAAACTATAAGGACTTCTCAATTATGGCCATTACAAAGAAGAATTTAACTCAATTCTCATTTGCAAATATAAACCTCCTAGTTATCAGTCCTCAAGAAGCTTCTAGCTAGTCCTTGCTTAACTGATAAATCTAGCCATGACAAGAGCATCTACTTATAGAAACCAACCCATAAGTTGGCCTAGTATATTATATTAAATAAAAATACAAGCGACAAGTAGAACTCATAGATTAAACTAAATAAACATTTAGCATAGGCCCCAGTTTTATAACCATAACTAAATCATAAGATAAATTAAAAATACATGACCTTAAACATAGGTTGACGCACTAACCAATGATTTTGATTCAATATCACATAAGATAACTCCCATGGATTGAAACTCACAAAAACAATCTCCAAAGTTCACCTAGGAAATAAAGAGTTGTTACTAACAACCACCAAAATAACTCTAAATCCAACTCAATAAATCTAATCATTATCTGATCAATGCAATAATTATGTATACATAAGACAAGGTCCACATATATGCCTTGAACATAACCCTAAGCTTGCATAATATAAGGTGTACACATGCATCACTATGAGAAATGTTAAGTTGATGAAAAAAGAAAATTGAGATTTCTATTATTATAGTGATAGCTTCAATGATACTATTTTACTATAAACAATGTTTGAAAGAACATTTATATTTTGACTATATCTTTTAACAAAGTTTATAGATTTATATTTTTATATATTAATATATGTTTATGTACATCTTTATTTTCTTTTATTCACATAATGGATGTGATTTTTAAATATTTACACAAAGAATTTACCAATCATAAATCATAAATAATAATAATTATTTTATATAAATTGCAAAACCTTATAAAATAATAATATTTTTATCCTCCTTTTTCCTCATGTTTGTCTTACAATTATTTTGAAAAACATCGCTTATGCTCATGAGTCTATTTTAGAGGTAGACATTGTATGATTCATCCTTTCCTTATGGGGTACACATTATAGTCCAACAATTTGTGCCCTTCTTTACGTGGTTGATATTTCCAAGGCTCAAGGTGTAGGTTAATTCCAAAAAACTTAACTAAGCTTTCCTTAATGAACTATTTACCCACTTTTCCCTCATGGGTGGTCTCCTAATTGTTTTACATTTCATGTGATGGACGTTTCCAATGTGCTAGGGTTAGATTAGTTCTAGAAAAATTTACAATGTATTTCAATGCTCTCATTCAACTATACATTTTCACTTCTAATGAGATTAAAAGGTGTTGAAGTGTAGTCCAAGGGACTTATGATACACGAAAACATGGTAATGTCTATGCATGGCTAAAATGTATTTGGTAAGTAAAATTATTTGTATATAATGATTAAATTTGAAATTACAGTACACTATTTTTGTGAGTCTTAATTTATATATTAAATGTAAGTAAATTATCTAACCCCTAAGGTATTGGCTATGTAGAATCATATGAATGAAAAATAACTAATTTGTTGGCTCCATTTATCTAGTAAGACATCAAAATAGACTTTCTTTATCATAATTGTTTGGTATAATTAATTGGAAACTCAAAAAATTAATTATTATAGTTTTTGAACTATTTAAATTAAAAGAGGGTTAAAAAATTATACAAACATAAGAAATATAGAGAAAATAGGGGCAACAAGCTTGGTAGAAAGATTACTATGGAACCTTGTCAACTTGTGCAAGCTGATCTAACCTATGGGACACATGAGCAGATAATTTTCCCTACCAAATATATTCCAAGCTTACATTTTATTGGAGGCTTGTTTGGACAAACAATCTAAAATACTTCCAATCTCACTAGGTATGTTTCTAAAAGTAATTAACTCATAGGAGTTTCACAACTAGAGAGTCTATCTAATAACTAAAGCTAATCACTAGTTAACATCAACAAGATATCAACAAGCCATGTCATTAAAAAATGAGTGCAATCAACAAGCAGTGGAGAGGCATTGGAGGAATTTATATAGGATGATGACAATGTCGGTGAATATGCAAATCAAGTTGTGTTGGCTTTCTAGTTGTGTGGGCAATTGTCTTTTGACTAGCCCTCTAGGTGCATGCTCTAGGTTTCTTCAGTTGTATAGGGGTTCCTTGTGATTGTTGGTTGGTAGTGTGGGGCCTGTTCCTTGTTGCCTTGTAGTTTTTGTGTTCGGGTATTATTTATGCCCTTATTTGGGAGCCTTGCTTAGCCCCTAGGAATGATTCTTTAGTTATTTATTTTAGGCTAGTCTAGTTTTGGTTGTTGAGGTTTTTTGCTACCTTGCTTCCTTTTAGGTTTTCCAGTAATCTCTTCTATAATAAGTCCTCTTCCTTTGGGAATTTTTTTGTTCAGATCTAGTTTTTGGGATATTTGGGTACTTATTATTTTCATTTGGTTTTTCCCTTTTTCTTAGGCATTGTCTTGCCTTAGGCTACTTCTGGGTAATCCTACTAATGATTCATGGGTCCTTTTTTTGTTCTTTTCTAGTGGTGTTCCTTGTAGTGTCATCCTATATCTACTTCTTATCATCTAATCTTTAGTTGTTTATCTCCCTACAAGACTCTTATTAAGGGAGAGTCTTTCTCTTTGTAGGTGAAATTTTACCTAATTTCTTCGAGGCATATGTTGTATTCTTTCAATTTTTCTCTTTTCTCAAGTTTCATTTTGAGGTTGGAACTCCTACTAAGGTGGATGAACATTCGTTGGAAGTGGATTGTTTATAAGAAGAGTTTGATGGTTGTGGGTACTATTCCTCTTTCAATCAATTGGTGGCTTGTGTATTTTTGGTTGGAGGCACTCTATTGGATGTACACTCCCTCTCACTCATTTTTAGAGAGGATTTCTCCTCTTTTTTGTTGCAAGGTCTTATAAGCTTCCTTCTTGCAATTATAAGAAAATATGTCAGAAATCCAACTCAGAAGTTATTCAAAATATTCCTTTTTCTATGTTTCAAGAAATCAATTCTGAAGTTTCCAGTCTCCAAGTTGTAAAAGATACATAATACTATTTGAGTTTTGTTTTAGTTTAACTAGTTAACAACAAGTGGCATTCCAAGAAACCTAGAGCTCCCAATGTAGAAACTTGGGCTTTGATACCAGATGTAACACCCTGCTAGGGAACCCAAAAGAAATTGACCTAAAGTTTCACTAATTTTGTTAAAAATTTAATCTAATATGGTAACCAAGTACTGATAATCATAAACATAAACATAAAACAAGCCTGGAAGAATCTGACAATACAATAAAAAAAGTGAACTTTGGGTAGGCATTACATGTTTCTTGTGTTGGTGTCCTTCATTCCTCTTCATTGTCCCTAATTTCTTGGAAGAAAGGGATATTCTCTAGTTGATGATTCAAGATTCCCACTTAAACCTCTCTTTTTTTCAAAATTTAACATTGTAAGTGTTGGACCCCTTATTCGGCTAGGTGTGGCTCCCTTCAAAATCCTTTTTAATTCTCTTCTTATGGATTCCTTTCTTCTTCTATTTTTTTGAGTTGATGTTACTTTCAAAATATTTTCTCTTCTTTCATTGTATAGGAGTGATCTTGATGCAATGGAAAACTCTAATGTGGCCCAACCAAGTTCACAATATGAAAATGTGCAAGGGAAAGCTAAGGTTCCCCAAACCCACAAAAAAAAAACTATCCTCTCTACAACACATACAACATCCCAATGGCTATGGTGGATGTATCTTACCTATGTAAGATGGATTCAAGAGGTTTCAAATTATTTTAGAACATCAACTCAATCCTAGCACTCAAATTCCTTGAATTTTCCTAGTAGGCCTAATTCCTCGCAACTAGGTCTCCAATGAGAAAGATGTTAGGTTTTATCCAAACATTTCCAAAGGATTTATCAAATAAAATATTTTTTTGATACCCATTTCAGTCTTCTTTAACATATCTCAAGCTCATTATAGCTTGTTTTGGACCAACAACTAGATCACCAACCTAGACACCCATTTTTGGCATAAAATAGGGTGATTTTACAAAGAAAGTACATGTTTATTGTACTTCCAATGATTAATACTTTTAAAGGTCCTCTAAAATTAACCCAATAAAAGTAAACTAAAGTCAATTTGACTCCCCAACATCTGCAAATAAGAAATCCCCAATTTGGCCTCTTACAAACCCTTAAACCTAGGGCTTTCTCAATGTATGACTTCCCAAGCCAATTTCATTCGAATGAAGGTTGATTCACCTTGCGTATAAAATTTCTATACCATTTCTACCATAAAATAGCTCCCTACAATGGATAGGTCTCCTACTTCTATACCTTATGCATGCATTTCATGCACCTACAACCACCAAAAACCTGTTAGAGGCCTCCAACAACACAAACTCTTCAATAATTTTTAGAATGATTATTCAGATTAGAAAACATGTTCATTCCATGGGAATCAGATTCCTACATGCATGGAATGATGAATTTTTCTCTAGGTACTCAAACTTGCACAGATTGTTACAAAAATAGCTTGGAATCATTGCTTTTAGTAAAATGGATTCTTATTTGTCCTAATGCACCATGAATGGATCAAATACCATGTAAATAGACTTAAAAAATTATAGAAACATTAGGAAACTAAATAAATCCAAAGAACCAATGCATAGATGGTAAAAAATGGATATTTATCGCATTCCAATTGCCAAATCCATACAATGCTCATGGAATCTATAAAATGCCTTCAATCCCCTAATCCTATACATTTACCAGGCTATATAGTATGTACTACAACTTCCCAAAGAATATTTTTTTGGTTGGAAACTATTAACAAGGTTTAAAATATTTAAAATATGTTTTCCCTCCTAATTTAGGATATAGTTGTTAGGACTCTAAATTTGAATTTAAAACCTTATTAACTTGTTTTATTGCTAACCTTATTGCTTTCCACTACTTAGGATTTGTTCTAAAACCCTCCTAGTACCTATTTGATTCCTCTAAACAATATAGATCCCTTATCAACAATATTGGCCACACTTACATCTTTTTTGTTCCTAAATCCCTTATCAGGATATTTAGGACTTTTCATGTTTACATTAAATTGTTCGTTACATATAGCCATTATTGGCTTCAATACATTCTAATCCACCTTTAGGGATGCCATCGGTGCTTTTTCTTTTCTTACAACCAAGGTGCTTTTGCACCATACACCCCACCTTGAAAAAGACTCTTGCGACAACAATGGATGTCTACAACTCTTCTTCAAAAATCCTCCACTTGTTCCAATGTTCAAATAAACAAAAATATAAGATTTAGGAAATTTGTCATTTTCCCTCTCAATCTTCCATGCCTCTCTTATTTGAGGATCTAAAAGACCCTTATCTCTGCCCTTCATGGACATACCACCATCATCCTTGTTGATTGTCACCATAGGACACCAAACAAAACCAACTAATATCATCATTTTACACACCATTTTATGTAAATTAGAACCTTCATGATCAACATCATAACTCTTCACCATTACCAAGAAAGTATTTTGTTCTAGATCAACACCATCTGTTGTTTGATCTTCTAAGGTGATATAATTCTTCTCACCAACAGATACAATCTTTCCTCCATCATCATTATCACTTGGCAAAGGGTTAAGGAAAAATTTTTAACCATCCTTATGCACAAGATACACATTTTCCAATCCATAATGTATAATATCCCTAAGGCTTGCCATCAAATTCCAAGAATAATATGACACCATGTCATAGGAATCACATCACAAAGAACTCTATCAATATATGATCCTGTTGAAAAATCAACAAATGATTTTACCCTAACAACAATGTTTTACTCGTCACTTATTCATGAAGCCTTATATAGTCTCGCAATGGGAAACCTTAGCAATTTTAGTTTTTTTACCATATAATAAGAAAACAAATTTTCAAATGATCCAGAATCAATGGTCATTTTATGAATCTTACTATGACTTTCATAATTTATCTTAAAGATGGATATTGGAACCTTCTTTTATTGTTGCATTCTTCTCACCATGAAGGATTCTTCTTCGATGTTTGGTTCAATTTCTATAGCCTTCATTTTGTCTTCCCATTCTTCTTCCCCTCCTTGTATCGAGTGAAATCTCTTATGTGCCTCCTTGTGATCAGCTTCCTTGTTAGGACACATATATGATTGTTGCATAATGCCTCAACAATTAAAACACTTACTTTTAAATGCACCACTGCCTCTACCACAACCAAATCTACCACTTCCTCTTTGTCTTGTATCAACATTCTTATGTTTATCCTCACTAGATTGTTCCTTCTCATTAATATATTTGCCTTAGCTACCTTTGTATGCATTTCCTCTACCACTACTATTATTCTCTTTCTCTTTAACTTCTCTTTAGCCCTTATGGCTAACTTGTAACATTTCTCAATAGATCTAGGAGTTGTAAGACTTAATTCATCATGGATGTTGAATCTAAGCCCCCCAAGTATCTTTCAATTTTCTCTACTACATCCTCTTCATGACCCACTCTGATATCCAAGTTATGGAATTCTTTAGTGTACCCTCGTATGTCCAAGTCTCTTTTCCTAAGACTTATCATTTTCTTGTACATCTATATATTGTAGTCACTAGGAAAAAATTATGCCTTCATTTTTTTCATCATAGTATAAGAAGAAGTAATCTTGGTTCTACTATTCTTCCACTGCTCATCCTATATACAATCCCACCAAAGTAAGGCATGCCCTTTGAGTCTAGTCCTAGCAATCCTTACTTTAACTCTGTCCTCTATGTTCTAAAACTCAAAGTAGTTCTCCATAGCACTAAACTAGTCAATAAGTTCTTCATATTCCATCTTACCTACAACAAAAGGTAATTCTAATCTTCCTTTTTATCTCCACTCCTTATGGATTTAACAAACCTAGTCGTCCTCTCCTCCCCAAGATCTAGCTATACTTCTTCCGTCAAAGGGACATATTCTTCTCCTTGTTCTTTAAAGTCATCTTCCTCTTTTAATCTAACTTTTCCTCTATTTTCCAATATGGTTAATCTACCAATCAAGGATTTCATCTACTTGTCCTTCTCAAGTTTTTCCCTTTCTTCTTGTTCAAGGGTTGCTCTTATCCATCTATTCTCTTCCATTTTTTCATTCAAAATATTGGAAATTTCTACATCAATGACCCTCTAAGGGATCCCCTCATTTTCTACTTTTGAGATCTTCTCATGTACCAAGACCCACTAGGAATGCTCCAAAAGTAAGGAATCCTCAAAGGCTTCAAAGGACCCAATACACTAGTGACCCCAATAAAATCTCTCTTCCTTCACCCTAGGATTATTCACAAGTTTGATGTGGCCCAACCAAGTTCACAATGTGAAAATTGGCAAGGGAAATGCAAGGTTCCTCAAGCCCACAAAAGAGAAATTATCCTCTCTACAAATCCTACACTCTCCCAATAGAAATGGTGGATTTATTTCACTTATCTTAAATGGATTCAATAGGTTTCAAGTGATTTCAAACCTTGAACCCAATCCTAGCACTCAAATTCCTCAAAATTGTCTAGTAGGCATAATTGAGAAAAAGATTTTAGGTTTTATCCCAAATTTTCCAAAGGACTTCTCAAATAAAATAGGTATTCACATACCCATTTCATCCTTATTTAACATATCTAAAACTTAGTATAGGTTGTTATGGACCAACAATTAAAACCCCAAACTAGGCACCCTTTTTAGGCATAAAATATGGTGATTTTACAAGAAAGTACATGCCTCTCATACTTCCAAAGCTTTAGACTTTGAAAAGTACTATAAAATAAACCCAGTAGAAGGAAAATAAAGAAAATCTAACTCCCTAACCTCTGTAAATAAAAAATCCCAATTTGGCCTCTTGCAAACCCTCAAACATAGGGTTTTCTCAATGTACGAGTTCCCAAGCCAATCTCAATCAAATGAAGGTTGATTCATAATGTATATATAATTTTTAAACCATATCTACCATAAAATAGTGCCCTCCAATTGATAGATCTCGTGCTACTATACCTTCGGCATGCATTTCATTCATCTACAGCTACCAAAAACCCATTATAGGCCTCCAACCATGCAAACTCCTCCCCAATAGTTGTTAGAATGATTATTTCCACTAGAATGTAGGTTCATTCCAAGGGAATGAGATTCCTACATGCATTGAACGACCAATTGCTCTCTAAGTGCCCAAACTTGCACAAATTGTTGCAAAAGTTGCTTGAAATCAACACTTTCAAATGGATTCTTATTTGTGTTAATGCACTAGGGATGGATAAAATACCATGCCAATAGACTTAAAACATAAAAATATAACTAAGAAACAAAAGCAATCCAAAGAACCAATGCAAAGATACTAAAAAATGGAGTTTTCTTGCATTCCAATTGCCAAATCTGTACAATGCCTTCAATCCCCTAATCCTATGTGTTTACCAGACTATATAGGATGTACTAAAACTTTTGAAATGGTATTCCTTAAGTTGGAACCATTAAAAAGGTTTAAAACATTCAAAATATGTTTTCCCTCCTAGTCTAAGATATAGTCATTAGGACTCTAAATTTGAATTAAAAACCTTATTAAATTATTTTATTGCTTTCCAATACTTGACAAATGAAAACTATTTTATTTTATTTTATGCCTTAATAGAAAAATGAAAACTATGCTTTAAGTTTTAGAAGCACTTTGACCTGATCAATTTTTTTCAACTTTGGAGGTTATAATTGAGTGTGCAAAGGCTTCATATCCAACAAATGTATTTTGGGACAGTAAAGGACATAATGGTTTATGCACAATGTGGAAAATACTACTAGTTGACACATGCTTAAATATATGGCATTGATACAACTTGCTAGATGAACTTCGAAGATGCAAAGCCTTCTTTAAGAATTATTTTGAGGCATGAAGATCTCAAAGGTTTTCCAATATTAATCTATGCAAATAAGAACCTTAGAAGTGTTACATGTCAGTGGAAAATTTAGGAAGCCATCTTGACTTGAAATAAATGCATGGAAGGCCTTATTTGTTTTAACTTTTTATTTTTTATTTTTCCATATGATGGGTTGGGTTATAAAGTTAGGATAAATGTGTTGGTTGATGTCATGGAAATAACCAAACATGTTATAGCATTTAGGCTACACTAGTTTTCAGGATATTATAACTAGTCAATTGTGCATAGTTTGTACAAATTATAAACTTTGTATGTGGAAGTTTGGTTGCTATGTTTAGATAAGATCTAACCTTGTTCATGGTACCTTCATATGGTTGGAGAATTATGTATCCCATAACAATTTGCATCACACAAATGTTCATTTTTGGATTCTACTATGTAAGCTTTTTTAGCATCAACATTTTGGATCACAGTCCATGATCCATCATAAGAATTAGAAAATGCAAGAATATAAATTATGATGGATCACAAAGTGCAATATGAAAGGTTGATGGTAAAAGAAGTTACACAATCAAATCCAAAATATAATGCACATATTTCAAATAGATTGTGGAAATCTGATAATGTTAATTAACAACAGTATTTACTCTTAGAAATGTATGGCTCTTAAAAAAATAAAAAAATAAGAACAAAATTTGTTTCTTTCTTACACCATATTTGATATTTTATTGTTTACATTATTTCTTTCTCCAATCAAAATTTGAAAAGAATTACTAAAAAAAATTATTACCAACTAATCAACGTATTGGAAAAAAATTTGATGTTTATATCGAACTTTAAAAACAACAAAAACAGTTAACCAAAAAGCTAATATATCACTACCATACAAGAACTAATATATAATCATTCACGGATTGTCTTTGGAGTACATGTATCCACCAGTCATTGAAATCAAAGATTTTTTATTACCTAGTAAAGTCACGAACATGCCTAACAACAAAACTACATTGCTGATCAAGAAATTTGCTAAATTTCGATCCAAAGAGCAAAGCATTTTGTTTAAATACTAGGATATCAATACGTTTCTAAATTCTGAAGTCTGTTCTCCATTTTTGGAATTTTATTGTTGGAAGCATCCAATTTCTCTTTTAGATTGCAGAATTTATTAGTATAAGTTATTTATTGTATTTAATATTAAATTATTTATCTTAAAATAAATCAAATATAAGGACACTTTTAAGGCAAAAAATAAATAAATAATAGATATAGTAAAATTAGAATTCTATAAATTAATTTAATAATTTACATTAATATAAATTCTAGTTATGTACAATATAGATTTACATGTCAGACAAGAGTTCTAGAAAGCACACATGACAGCTAATAAAACAATTATATAATCAATATTATGAAAATGTTCTATAATAAAACAAATATATCAATCAAAAATATTATATATTATTTTCTAATTAAGTTAATGTATAACCATACAACACAAACTTCTATATCAAGAAAATGGACCCCAACACAACTTCTATCTTGTGAAAAATGTTGCAAACAAACAAATATTGAATTATACAAAGACCACTCTGAAGTAAGGAATGATCCAAAACAATTTTTCTGTTTTCTTATGAAAGATCCTTTCATAATAGATCACGAATCTTAAGTTATCCTTGTTCAATTAAAAATCTTCTACCAAGATGTGATGCACTAAATATCATTCCTTGTGATATCAGAGTTTTACATAGACACAAAGAACTGTTTAATTTTACCGACAAAGACTCCTTCACAAAAATAAATTTTAACCGATAAAACATTAATAGCTCTAAAATGATTTGATAACCTTTCAAAAGAAAAAGAAAAAGAGAAAAAACAAAAAAGAAAACCAATCTCCTTGTTGAGTGCTCTATAAAATATTTGGAAGACAAAGATTGGGGCACTGCGAAAGGGAAGATGGCCCCTTCGGCGTGCGCAGCTTGTCGATCACAACGCAAGAAATGCTCCAATGAATGTCTGCTCGCTCCTCATTTTCCTCCAGACGACCTTCAAACGTTTGCGACCGTTCAGAGAGTGTACGGATTCAATAATATTGTTAAAATGCTCAAAGTAACGTAGCCCTGCCAAATTCTAAGATTCACAACCATGAGATTTAGGTCCATGATGTGAAAAATAATAGTTTTATGTTTTGGAAATTCAGGCAATACTTTCACATTGTTTTAGTCAGTTTTTGGTCCGTTTTTGTTAATTATATGTTAGGTTTGTTTGAGTCACCTATCATAGGAAAAAAACTTTTTTCTAATTAATATGCATACCAATTGGGAGAACAGTTCAAATGAAATTCATGGTTTTAATGTGGTATTTGTTATAGGATGTTAAAGAAGAGCAAAGAGCAGAGGTAGTGAATAGTTTGGTTTATGAAGCAAGAGCTCGAATGGAGGACCCTATTTATGGGTGTACTAGAGAAATCCACCAATTACAGAAGCGGATTGCTGACCTGGAATCCCAGCTGGCACGCACGCAAGCGGAGCTCCTAGATATGCGTTTTGCACATGAGAAGGTTGTCTGCATTCCCGCCATTTGTGATGAGGTTGATTCCATTCCCACAATTTGTGAGGAGGTTGATTCCATGCTCTTATGTGAACCGCTATGGGAAGTGTGACTTCACCAGTGGCAAAAATTGAAATTAGTATTAATGATGTCATAGCAATCCTCAATTGTCAGTTTTCCTATGTTGCGTCAAATGCTTCTTATCCTAAGGAACTCGTGTATTAAATAAATATTTAAGTAAATCTGGTATTTTGATATCTTTATATATGACTATGTTTTTGTGTAGAGCTTTAATTTTCTTTGTTTTCCCTTAGAAGTTGGAGATCATTACTAAACAGCGAGATCATAATTAAAACCTCTATGAAATTTTTCATTTTCTACATAATTATATCTCTATACCCATTTGGCAGGCCTTGATTGTTTCTGATTATAGTATTGGAACATGCTTAGAACTGCACCTAAACTAAGAAATAGACATAGGGAACAAATTTCATGTTGTTAATTTTGTTGGAAAACTTAAACGTTGAAGAGCCAACAGGTTGTCCTCGAGCCCCACGCCCATCTACCTTGTCAGGTCACCGCAGGCATCCATGAATGGCAAGCATTTATTTTTGGTAGGTAAGATTTTGAATTTGGACTTTGAGGGGGAAAGATATGACAAAAACAAATGTTTTTCATTTCATTCAGTGAGTTCAAGCAGATCAAGCAGATCAGAGAAAAGTTGCAGAGCTAAGCAGAGAAGGTAGAAGGAAATAAGTTTGTGCCTGCAGTTGCACGTGCTTCCCCTATTCACTCTGTAAGTTTTTCATTGTTAGATTCAACCTGTTGAAGCAGTGATTGCTCCAGGCACCATTGTATGCAGCCATTTGAGCTGCAAGTTTAAAAGTTTATTGAAGTTTGAAGTATTATCAATTTAGGGTTATTTTAGGGTTTTCTGGTTGAAGCCGAATGCTTCCAGATTTTGTAATAGGTTAATGAAAGATTGAATAGAAAGCAAACAACCATACTTGAATCTATCTTCCTCTTCTATTCATTGCATTTGACAAGTTTGTTTGAAAGGTTAAAGCTTTGGCCTTTTTGATTTTAATGGTGAAAGCATTCACATTAAATTTCTCTAAGTTATAATATTTTAGTTGAAAAAGAACACTCGGCACCTATTGCATTTTTGTACCGAGCTCTTCAGGTGCTAAGCATTTTCTTTGTGAGCCGAGCTCACTCGGCATCCATTGGTGTTGAGCTTTCTCCTTTGTGTCCCGAGTTTACTTGGCACCTGTTCCCTGTCACTCGGCACATCAAGTGCCGAGCAATATATCACTCGACACTTTCCTGTGCTAAGCAAGTGCCAAGCATTTTTCCAGTGACAAGTAAAGTTTTTGAGTTAGGGTTGTGAGTATTAAATTATTTTTTTAATATATTTCTCACATGGTATCAGAGCTTCGAGGCCCCACATCCATAGTGAGTTAGGGCATTTATTTTCTTGGGATATTTGACATGGTAGGAGATGCAGGAAAGATATGGCAGCAACCACCATCCTTTAATGGACAAAATTATGATACATGGGCAAAAAAGATGAAAACCATTATGGTTGCAAATGATTTGTGAGAGTTTGTGGTCAATGGATTCAATGATGTGACTGATCCAACTCAGTATGCTGCCCTCACAAATGCACAAAAGAATCATTTGAAGGAGTCAAGGAGGAAGGATGCTAAGGCATTAAGTTTGATTGAAGCAGCAATGACAGAGACAATATTCCCAAAGATTGCAGCAGCAAATTATGCAAAGGAAGCATGAGATATCCTTGAGACGAACTTGAAGGGGACTGATAAAGTCCGTACAGTAAAGCTATAGAAGATAAGGAGGGAGTTTGAGAACCTTCAGATGAAAGAAAATGAATCAGTTGCAGACTTCAGTTCAAGAACCTCCAATGTGATTAACCAACTGAAGTTAAATAGAGAAGACTATTAAGAGAAAAGGATAGTGGAAAAGATATTGAGGAGTTTACCTCATAAATATGACAATTTGGTCATGACCATAGAACAGGCAAAAGACCTCACTGTTTTGACAATGGATGAGTTGATGGGTTCTCTTCAAACCCATGAGCATAGGATCAACAAATCTACTTCTTCATCTCCCCAAGAGCAGGCATTCAAAGCTCAGAGAAATTCAAGAGGAAGGGGGAGAGGAAGAAATGGTTCAGGTAGGAACTTCAGAGGCAGAGGTCGAGGTAATGGAGGACAAAGAAACGCTGCAGCAAAAAGCTCAAGAAGAGAAGATGGAGCAAGTAGCTCACAAAAGATTTCAAGAGGAGGTAAGAAAAATTACAACTCAAATAAGAGTAATGTAGAATGCTACTATTGTCATAAATATGGGCATTATGCAAATGAATGCTAAAAGAAGCAGAATGATCAGTCAGGACAAGCAAATGTGGCTGATGTGAACATGGGAAGTGGACCCAATGTTGTTGCCTTCATCATGTGTAATGTTGGTGAAGAAGGAAGCCCTGAGGTTTGGTACCTTGACAGTGGATGTAGCATCCACATGAGTGGCAATGAAACCTTGTTTTCATTCATTGACAAGAGTTTCAAATTAGAAATTAAGATGGGTAACAATGGAACCCTACCAGTTGTGGGCAAAGGATCTATTATGGTCCGCACCAAGAAAGGTGAGAAGAAGGAAATACAAAATGTGTATTTCGCCCCCGGTATGAAGCACAATTTGATGAGTATTGATCAGCTCATTCAAAATGGATACAAAGTGCTGATGGAAAATGATAGGTGTGTCATTCATGAAAAGGATGGGAGCAAGAACTTACTTGTAGCAGTTCAAATGACAAAGAACAGAATGTTTCCCTTGAGGATTGAGACATGTTTCTCATCTCAAGTCAGTGCTACACCTCCCACACAATCAACTCTAAGGAGTGTGATTGAAGACCCCTCATGGCTATGGCACCTCAGGTATGGTCATCTTGGATATTCTAGTTTAAATTTGTTGTCAAATAAAAGAATGGTAGAAGGTTTTCCACGTATAGGAAATTCATGTGACAAGTGTGAGGCTTGTATTTTGGGTAAGCAACATAGGCTTCCCTTTAATTCTAAAAATTCTAGGAGGGCTAGATATCCATTAGAATTAGTGCATAATGACCTATTCGGTCCTATGCAAGTTACTTCCATTGTGGGGAGTACTTATTTCATGACATTTATTGATGATTTCAGTCATAGGACATGCGTGTATTTCTTAAAGAATAAATTTTAAGCATTTGATAAATTTGTAGAATTTAAAGCCTAGGCTGAAAGAGAATGTGGACATTATATCAAGGTCCTTAGGTCAGATAGAGGAGGGGGGTATACATCCAATTCTTTTGTAAATTTTTGCAGGAAGCATGGCATAAAGAAAGAGCTCACAGCTAGCTACACACCATAGCAGAATGGGGTGGCTGAAAGAAAGAACAGGACCATTGTTGAAATAGCAAAGAGCATGATGAAGGAGAAAAGTCTATCCACTGAATTTTGGGGAGAGGTAGTGACAACAATAGTTTACCTAATTAATAGGTCTCCTACAAAGGCAGTCCGTGACAAAATTCCAATGGAAGCATGGTCACGAGTAAGATGGACAGTTGAACACCTAAGGGTGTTTGGATGTGTTGCATATGCACATGTGCCTAAAGAGAAAAGGTAGAAATTGGATGACAAAGGTGTAAAATGTATTTTCATAGGGTACAGCCCAGAATCTAAGGCATACAGATTGTATGACCCATTGAACAACAAAATGACTCTTTCAAAAGATGTGAAATTTCTTGAAAATCAATCTTGGTATGGTTCAATTGATGAGTCACCGAGCACTTCAAGTAAAGTGCCAATTATGAGTGAAGAAGATGCTGATGAACAGCAAGAAGGAGCAAATAAAAGAAAAGGCATGACTGCGTGTTAGTGCCGAGTACTAGTGAAGACCGAGCTAGTCGGCAATGCAGTAGCAGTGAAGATTCTGATCCCACACTCTCCTCCCTATTACCAAGAAAGACCAAGAGTCTTAGGGAGATATACCAAGATGAAAGGTATGAAGATTATGATGAGAGTGTTAATTTTGCATTATTTTCTCATAGTGGTCCAATATATTTTGAAGAAGCTATTAAGGAAAAGAAATGGTGTAAAGCCATGGATGAGGAAATAGATGCTATAGAAAGAAATGAGACATGGGAGCTAACTAAATTTCCTCCCAAGAAGCATGTGATTGGAGTGAAATGGGTCTACAAGACCAAATGCAATGCTAAAGGCAAGATTGATAGGCATAAGGCAAGGTTGGTAGTCAAGGGCTACAAACAACAGTATGGAAGAGACTATGATAAGACATATGCCCCTGTTGCAAGAATGGAAACCATGCATGTTGTCATAGCAATTGTAGCCTAGCACAAGTGGAAGGTATTTAAAATGGATGTGAAGTTTTCCTTCTTAAATGGTGTATTGAAAGAAGAAGTGTATGTGGAGCAGCCACCTGGATATGAAGTTGCAGGTGAAGAGAACAAAGTATATGGATTGAAGATAGCTCTTTATGAGCTCAAGCAAGCTCTACAGGCATGGTATAGTAGGATTAACTCATATTTGATGAGCAATGGCTTTAGCAAAAGCAATGGTGAGCCCACACTTTACATCAAGGTAGTAGATGGTAATATATTGATTATTGTCTTGTATGTAGATGACTTGATTTTTACTGGTAATGATAAGGCTCTAATCAGTGATTTTAAAGAGGCCATGAAAAGTGAATTTGAAATGACAGACTTAGGTCTCTTGAAATACTTTCTAGGCATAGAAGTAAAACAAATGCATGATGGCATCTTCATCTCTCAAGAAAAGTATGCAAGGCAGATCTTGGAGAGATTTAAAATGAAGAACAATAAGGCAGCCCCCACACCAACAACAGTAGGTCTGAAGTTGAGCAAGGAAGACTCTAGCAAGAGAGTGGATCCAACATTATACATGAGTATGGTTGGAAGTCTAATGTATTTGACTACAACTCAGCCAGACCTAGTGCATGCAGTAAGTCTGATTTCCAAATTTATGGAAACACCAAAGGATTTCCATTGGCAAGCGGGAACAAGGATCCTAAGGTATGTGAAAGGTACCAAGGATTTTGAATATTGTATACTGCAGCAAATAATTTAAAGTTGGTTGGTTATACTGATAGTGATTGGGATGGAAGTTTAGATGATAGGAAAAGCACTTCCAGATACATGTTTCATATGGGATCGGGTGCAATTTCATGACCATCCAAGAAGCAACCTATTGTTGCTCAATCTATAGCAGAGGCTGAATACATAGCAGCAAATGCAACAACATGTCAAGCAATTTGGTTAAGGAGGATCTTGACAGATTTGAATGAAAGGCAAGAGGATGGAACCACAATTTATTGTGACAACATCTCATCAATTGCATTGTCCAAGAATCCAATCTTCCATGTGAGAAGAAGGCATATTGAGATTAGATATCACTTCATCAGAGAGTTGGTGGAGAATGGGGATATCAAGATGGAATTTTGTAAGTCTGAGCAGCAGCTCGCAGATATTTTCACCAAGCCATTAGGCATTGGAACTTTTGTACACTTAAGAGAGAGTCTTAGTGTAGTTGATTTGGATCAGTTGTGATCCTTGTTTGTTTGGCTCAGGACAAAGGGGGAGTATTGGAAAACTTAAATGTTGAAGAGCCAATAGGTTGTCCTCGAGCCCCATGCCCATCTACCCTGTTAGGTCACCGCAGGCATCCATGAACAACATGCATTTATTTTTGGTAGGTGAGATTTTCAATTTGGACATTGAGGGAGAAAGATATGACAAAAAGAAATGTTTTTCATTTCATTCAGTGAGTTGAAGCAGATCAAGCAGATCAGAGAGAAGTTGCAGAGCTGAGCACAGAAGGAAGAAGGAAAGAAGTTTGTTCCTACAGTTGCACATGCTTCCCCTATTCACTCTGTAAGTTTTTCATTGTTAGATTTGTCGTGTTGAAGCAATGATTGCTCTAGACACCATTGTATGTAGCCACTAGAGCTGCAAGTTTAAAAGTTTATTGAAGTTGAAGTATTATCAATTTAGGGTTATTTTAGGGTTATCTGGTTGAAGCCGAATGCTACTAGATTTTGTAATAGGTTAATGAAAGATTGAATAGAAAACAAGCAAGCATACTTGAATCTATCTTCCTCTTCTATTCATTGCATTTGACAAGTTTTTTTGAAAGGTTAAAGCTTTGGCCTTTCTGGTTTTAATGGTGAAAGCATTCACGTTGAATTTTTCTAAGTTATAATATTTCAGTTGAAACAGAACACTCGACACTTATTGCATTTTTGTGCCGAGCTCTTCAAGTGCTGAGCATTTTCTTTGTGAGCCGAGCTCACTCGGCATCCATTGGTGTTGAGCTTTCTCCTTTGTGTGCTGAGTTTACTCGGCACTTGTTTCCTATCACTCGGCACATCAAGTGCCAAGAAATCTATCACTCGGCACCTTCCTGTGCCGAGCAAAACTGGCACTCGGCACCTTCATGTGCCGAACATTTTTCAAGTGCCAAGTAAAGTTTTTGAGTTAGGGTTGTGAGCATTAAATTATTTTTTTAATATATTTCTCACAAATTTTTCATTTAGTTCCTCTATTCTTAATGATTTTATGGATGTCTATTCCTTGTTTAAAGTTCTTATTTTTGAAATGCTGGCAAAGTTTGGGGAGTCAGTCTATACACCTACAAATTGCATCTACTTGAAAGTTGTTAAACTCTTTTCAACAAATCTATTTTGTGCATATCCTGCAATCATGGTATGCCATCAAATGGCATTTTATTGAGATATTTTATGAAACAATTCACGCTTGTAGTCTATGCTTCCCAATTTAACACATATCAGACTATACTTTATCATTAGATGGACTTGTTGCAGAGCTCCCACTTTGGCACAGACTGTGAGGATTCTCGCATAGGAACAACAGATTTGTTACAACACCAATGGAGAGAAGAGGCATCAAGAACACTAGCAAAAGGGGTAGATTGTCCAGAATCAACACATTCCAATCATCGACATGCACAAATATTAAAAGGGAGTTCTAGTTAATATTTGGGGAACAAAATAGGACAATAGTTTATGACAATAGCAAGGGAAATATCAGTCCTGAATAGTATAATGAATATTTATGAATCAATATTTTAACTCAGATTTTACAATATTTTATAAGATAGTTGAGATCATAAGAAAATAAAAATGACTTTTGATCTGATCAATTAAAGTTGGATAGGGTCTAAACCTTAAATATAAAAATAATATAAAGTTTAAGGAAACACTAGCTAGAAAAACCAACCATCAACCAAAAAACCAACCAGCAACCACCATGAACCAACAAACCAGAGACCACGAACCAGCAAACCAAAAAACCAACAGCAATTGAAACTAGCAACTCAACCAAAGCTTCCAACCAAAAAAACATCAGCAACAACCCACCACCCACGGCTACCTCCACAACTCCTTGAGCCTGTTTAGAAAGGAGTAGTATTCAAGGAAGGAAGGAGTAGCATCCTCTTCCCTAGAAACCTATTTTTTTCTTTTGTACATAACATCTACCTTTTTCAGAGCTTCATCCCTCCTCTTTCTTTTAAGCTTCCTTTCTTCTAGCTCTCCATTAACCCCCTATAGAGACTTTGTCCTTTTGTATATAGAGTTGTGTTGAGTCATCAATTCCTTGAGTTGTTCCCCCAATTTCTCCTAAAAATCCTTCACTAACCCTACAACATTAATATTTTAAAAATTTTCCTGATCGATAGGAACCATAGAACAAATCTTTGAGTCATGTTCTTCTAAAAACTCCCAACACACACTCCCAAAAATGTAGTTTATATCCTAGATCTTTACTCAACTCCCACAGTGCATCTTCCCATCTACTGCTTTTCTTTTTTTTCCTGTCAAAGCTTCTAATTTGTTAAAATTTATTATGGGTAATATTTTCTTGAAACAATAGTGACCTAATGATAGTCTTAAGCTTGTTGTAACACACAGTATGCTTATTAGAACCTCTAAATAAACACCACCATCCTCCATTCTCTGAAGAAGGGAAGGAGAGCACGAACAAGGTATTTTAAGGTCCCTAGAGTAACCAATGTCAGTTTTAGAAGAGGGTGGAAATAAAGGAATATTGGAGGAATAATGAGAGTGATCTAAACTCAAGTCAAATTTCGTCTCCCAAAAAGACCCTTTAGTAGAATCAACAGAGACCTAAACACTTCCATCAACTACCATCATATTTCTTATGTTTTGCTTTAGGATCAAGAAGAATTCTTGTACTTGAAACATGGGAGTCTCTAGGGTTATTTTGGGTGTTGTGTAATTGTTTAATATTGGACAAGATGGGGGGAAGTCAAGGTTGTTTAGTTCTATAGCCAAATTAGGGGCATTTTGCATAATGGGGTCTTTGTGGAATTTAGAAAGCCTAAACTACAAATCACGATGGAGGGGAAGGCTAGCCTTGACTTTAGAATTTTCAATACATAGAGAAAGTAAAGAGAAAATAAAAAACAAAAAATATAATTTCACATCTCTCTCGGAATGACTTAGGTAGGGAAAAAGGTGAGAATTAAAATGTTTGTACCTACCTTCACAAGGCACAAACTTAATGATGATCACCACCACAATTTTCCATATACGTGTCAATTACTCTGTTAAAAAATAGTGTGAAAGCCTCCTCGAAGGAAATTTTAGTGGTGTGAGGGATTTTCTTGCCCTCCATACTCAAACTCATAACCCCAAGTCTAGAGTTTTCATAAACTTCATGTTTCCCACAATGATCTTCCTTTCTTTCCATGAAATCTTAATTTTTTGAGAAATGTCATGGTTGTAACCCTTCATGAATTCAATATAAGTCATCATTTGCCCCTTTTTCCATAATTTTGTAGACCTTGGGATCCGTCTGTAATTATTTGCATTTATCAGGCTCAGTCTGATTCAGAACCTTACCCATTTTGTAACTCAAGCAATAAGGCACAAGAATGATGAAATTGCACACCTCCTTACCAACACAGGAACCCTCAAATGTAGAAATAGAAAAAATAAAATCACTAGCATTAAAAATATAAAGAAAAAATCTCAAAATCTAGTTAGCAATGAATTTATTGCCATCATTGTTAGCGTAGGAAAGATCCTGCATGATTGCCCAACACACCACAATAGAGATAGGCCAAAGTCACTTCATCCACCTAGGCAAGAAAATGTAGTGTCTTATTTATGATATCCTTGTGTTCCATCCAATGTCATATGTTTGATTGAAATTGTTTATAATATTTAGAGCATCACCTTCAATGACCACTTTTTTTACCCTCTTTCTGTCAATTTTTTGACACCATCAGACATTGCAAGCAACGTCTTACCTCCAAAGTTCTTAAAAGGCCACCCCAACCTTGATCAAGGATACCTATAGATGATCAATTTAATTTAATCTAGCCTACGTTGGGGGGCCATAAAAATGATTTTTGTTATTTTAAAATATTATAATAATTTTTGTTGCAAATCTAAATATTACAACTTGTTTCTATATGCTATTTATGATTTTATTTTCTTTATGTTCACTACCACCATGTTAATATATCAATCTAGAATATTCATGCAAACATACACACAATTGAATTGTGAAGAAAAATGAACCTCTCGAAAAACAATAGCATGAAAGTACTACAAGAAAATCAAAACTTCAAATTCCTACTTTAATAATTTTATAAATGAATAATTGAAATGCTCTAAATGATAGAAAATATAATTTACATTTATGTTTAGTTGGTTTTCTTTTTTGAAGTATTCTATGACCACATATCCTCATGGAGGGATTGAAAATTGTGCACTTTATGTTTATTTTATGAATGTATAGTTTGCCAAAATTATATTATGTAACAAATGCAAAATCGCATGGACAAAGGGGTTCTTCTGAACTCATATTATTTATTATTTATTGTTCAATTAAGGTTTGGTTGATTGTTTCCAATGTCCGATTGTATAAAAAATGCAAATTCATAAAACAAAATATTCCAAAATCAAATTGTAGATTTAAGGGTCCATTTGGTTGCGGGAATATAAATATGGGAATAGGAATACTTATTCTGGAATACCTATTCTTGAATAGAAAATGGGGGTATGTATTCCTATTTTTGTTTGGTTCAATCAAAATTTGATGGGAATTCATAGACCAGAAAATTTATGTTTTCTAAAATAAATAAAATTGGAATAGCAATACCTATTCCTATTCCAGCTATTTAGGTGGAATAACAAATACTCATTTTTGGGTCAAAATTGGAATACGTATTCTAATTTTTTTCCTATTCCAATTCTGATTTGGTGCATCCAAACAAAGAATAAATTGACATGTGCCTATTCCACTTGTATTTGCGCTACAAAACGAACCTAAAACATTAAAAAATAATAATAATAATTAATGTCATCTAATATGACAAAATAAATTTAATAAAAGAGCGATGAATTATGAGAAAATAATTTTTGGCTGACGCATGTTCTTGAACTCCTACCTCAGACATCATATTTAGAATTTAGGTCATGTTGAATTTTAATGTTGGTGTCGTATGCCATTTTGGGTTTTGACGGCCTTGTGGCTTTATATGATGGAATGACAGAATCACATCATAATCCAGTAGTTTATGATGCTCTCTCTATAATAGACATTTGCAATGTGTACGGTGCATAATTGTTTTTGTAATCTTCAGTGTGTATTTTAGTGTCCTCAAGGGACTGTACCTTCTCATCGCATTTAATTTGAAAGGTACCAGGGCTCCATGTGTGGGTCTGATGACACAAAAAATCGATGGCTTTTTTTTTTTTTGTTATTTTGGGTTTCAATTGTCAACTCAAGGATCAAAATCGATCCTATTTGTCATGGCACTGGCTATGGTGAAACTTATTTGCACCGTAGAACTAATGTCATGCACGCTACATACTGTCCTTTCCAGATGGTAAGTCTACGTGGAAGTGTTTATGTTTTATTTTAATTTTAATTTTGTAAGTGTTAGTTTTTACTTAAATTTTAATTTTATATATATATATATATATATATATATATATATATATATATATATATATATATGTTCATAAAATATTTCATTAAGTACTAATAATTTAACATAAATTGATGATTTTTTTTACATTGAAATAAAAATGTTTCTTTTCAATTTGCTTCTTAACTTAAATTAATTTAATGAAGAAAAATGTTTCTCAATATTGTCAACTTAGAAAGTATAATTTTATAATATAGCTTTCATTTTAGTGGATAAAAGTATGACATGATTTTTAATGTTAATTTTTTGATAAAATTTTGACATAATTTTAAATGTTAAGTTTTTTAATATAATAGTTATATTTTATATTTTATATTATAAATATTTACAAGATTCTATTATGAAAATCTACTGATTTTTTTTCTTCATTTCTTGTTATATGAATAAAAGAAAATAAAGCTATATTTAAAATGTAATCTAGACAATTAATAAATAAATTCAACTAAACAATAATTTTTTTTTTTAATAATTAAAATTTTTGAAATTAATAAATTTATAATTTAAAAAAAATTTCATTACAATTATGTTTTTTTTACCAATCAAATCATTAATGTAATTTTTATTTTGTCTAAAATAACTTTTACTCATATTTAAAAATTTATATATAATTTATAAAATTTAAATTTTACATAGAATATTTTTCATTTTTAAATTGAATTAGATTTATTGATATAACCATTTTTATAAGATTTATTTTATATTTTAGATAAGTATTCATGTATTCTATTATTATTCAATTAAAATTAAAGCAATTATTATTTGTGTTGATTATTAGATTAGATTAGTCATAATTAGTAGAAACATTAATAAAAAATTATTTAGCCATCATATTAGATCTTGGACAACATATCTCATGATAAAAGATTGAGATTCTTGTAAATGATTTAAAACCTATTTTGGATAAAAGCTTGAAATTAAGGGATTAAAAAAGGTGTCAAAAGTTGACTATTTTTCCTCGAGATCTAAGCTAAACTTGAACATCAATGAAAACTTGGAGATATGGTTAAAATTATTATGATAAATAATGGAGTGCACATGAATTTTTTATTTCAAAATCTAAATTATAATACAACATCTTTAATCAAATGATACTATTTCCAATTATTTGAAAACAACACACATTAAAATACATTATTATATAATATGACATTGTGTTATTTCTATTTAAGGAAAATATACAAAATCTAGCAAATTTAACACATTTTCAATTAATAATAAGTAAATTTATTATCACTTTCTTATTATATGTTTGGAAGTTTATTTTGAATAAATTATTGTTAGATGAAATATAGAAAATCTAAGTTAACTTATTATTTACTTATTATTAATTAAAAATGTGTTAAATTAGCTAGATTTTCTATAGTTTCCTTGTAGAAATAACACAATGTCATAATATATTATAATGTATGTTAAGTGTACAATAGACTTAGCTAATTTTTTATTAATAATAAGTAAATATATATGGCTAATTTAACACATTTTCATGTTTGAAAGTTTATTTGAATAAATTATTGTTAAATGAAATATAGAAAATCTTTTCAAAACATGTTATAATATTGATAAACTTAGAAGACATTCTCATGAGAAATGGATTCATGTGAATCACTACTCTTGAAGCATCATAGGTCAATGAGATTGACTCATAAACTATATGATTAATTCCTTATAGAAATAACACAATGTCATAATATATAATTTAATGTATTTTAATAGAAAACTTGAATTGGTCTCATATGTATAGAACTCAATGATTTGAATTGCAATTCTTAGAAAATTATAAAACATATTACTTAAATATCTAATAAGATGAACCCTTTATATTTCTTATACAATTTTAGTAATCAAACTACAAAATAGGAAAACTGTATATAAATTTTAGAATTTAACTACTCCAAATAATTGATCTAGGGGATAAAATAAGATCTAATATCCTTAGATCATGTTCTTATTTTATATATATTTCAATTGATGGTTTATGGACCACTATGTTCAAATTTATAATTAATTACACATGTTTAGACTAAATTTAGAAGGATTCATGACCAACCTTTCTGACACCACATGTTATCTGTCTCAACAAAATGAATTTACTTAGATTATCACATGAAATCGGCAATATTTTGAATTGTTTAAACTTTTAAATTTTGTATATTAGCAAGTTTTGATTATCCCTGAATAACTAACTCTAACTCTCACTCTCATGTATGTATGTATATGCATTCAATCATATATTTAAATTGTATTAGATCATATGTAAATGTTACAGATTATCTCTAGATATGTGTGATGTATGTTCAATTACATGTATAATTTTTAATAAAAAATAAAAAATTGTGTATACAGTAGACTTAGTTCTTGATATATTTAGATACAGATCATATGGCTTTGCACAATCAACTTATTGTGGCTCCTAGTGTGGTACCTAATGCAGTTCCTATTGTAGCTCCTATCGTGGCACCTGTTGCAGCACCTAATGCAGTTCCTATTGCAACATCTGATGTAGTTCTTGTTCTAGCTCATTATGCAACTCATCATGTTGCTCATGGTGGGGCTTCTTCTATAGCTCATGGTGGGGCTCATGGTGTACTTGGAGGTAGGGCTCATCATGCAGTTCATGTTTTCGCTCCTAGTGTGGCCCCTGGTGTAGCTCCAGGTGGTGTAGGTCCTAGCATGGCTCCTAGTGTGGCTCCTGTTGCATCACCTCCAAGCATCAATTTTGATGGTTTATTTGTATTTTTAGAGAAGGAGGTTGCTAGAGTATAGAAGTTGATATTATCCTCTGATGATGGTCTTTACAGAGACATATGTTCTACTATATGTAGGAGTTTATAGGATTTGATAGCTAGATTTAGAGCTCACCATTCATTTACTCCTGACATATTAGCTTCCATATCTAGGGAGCTTAGGGATGATATTTTAGAAGATGCATATTTTGATGGCATCAAGAGGGTGGCCCCCAAAGACATCATCAAAAGAGATCTCTTTCTAGGATATGAGGGAGCACAGGGTAGGGTGAGAGGCTACTAAGTCACACAATTTACAGATCCTATTATTGCTAGCATGATCTATCCTCAATTTTTAGTTGCACATGGTCATTATCCTAATAACAACCAAATACCTCTTTATTTTGCACAATAGTTGTACATTGAGTTCTGTGTGGGGCTCAACATCAACTACTTGGACATTCTAGATTATTGTGGATAGGGGCGTGGTCGGATCACATATCATGACTAGTATCATAGTGCACATCATCTGCCACCTCCATATGTTACATAGTTTGTTGGACAAAGACTGCCTCCCGTGACTCTAGCACATGCACCTATTCTAGATAGAGTTGTCATTGCTTCCTAGAGGGTAGCAATTAACACTATTGGACACATTGCATCTACGACTGCTAGTATCATATATGATTCTATTGGTCATTATATTCATAGTCGATGTCCTTGTCCACCTAGTCGACCATCATTAGAGGCATCTAGTAGCACTTCAAGCACCTCCTCTTATGATGCATATAGAGGTACTTGGCTACTTCTACAAGGTGATGTTCGTACTCTTTTAGGACATCAGACACATATAGATTTGGCACTATATTTTTTGAAGGATATGTTACAAATTATTAGTTGTATTTTTGATACACAAGGGATGCTAGTCAACTTAGTGATGGATGCTATTAGACAGCATCAGAGCCTCATAGTTCCACAGACATAGGCCGCCACACTAGTAATAGACAATATAGTTATGTGTAGCTCACAAAATTTGTCACCAAGATCATGACACTCTATAGATGACTTAGATATATAAATTGGAGATGTCAGGATCACAATTGAGGGCCTTGATGATTTTGGTGAGCAGTTGTGAGGCCTCTCTATGATTGATACTAGTTCAAGCATGGGTATTTCATTATACATGGAGATGTTATTTTGACCTGATAGCCATGATTCTACACCATTACCCAGCTGATTACATAGTCCACTTCACTCATCATTGCTAGCAATTGGACATGGTGCTAAGGGTGGTTTAGTAGGTGTCAAAGTTTTAGGAGGTGCTTTGATAGATGATAAGATGGAGTTTTCTGATCATCCTCCACCTTTGTAGACCCAGGTACATATATATAATTTTTATTTTTAAATTGAAATGTGTACATGAAATTAAACATATGAATTTATTTAAAAATTCAAATTAGATAGATATTTAATTTAATCTTTAACTATAATAAATCATGCAAGCATAGGTCGCTGAGCACATGGTTACATCTAGTGTTGGTTTAGAGCATCATGTATGTGAGAGAGATGATTCTATTGAGGCACTCGATAGTGCTCAGGTACAAGTTTTAAATAATTTGTTTAAAGTTAATTTTATGTTTCAAGCTAGATATATAAATGCAATCATATTTAATTTGAATGTACACACACACACACACACACACACACACACACATGTGTGTGTGTGCGTGTGTGTGTGTGTGTGTGTGTGTGTGTGTATTTGCAGGGCACGGTTGATGTGCCTTGGTGAGAGGATGTACAGGAGATGAGTGGATCAGAGGGTCATTCTGTTTGTATGCATCTCAAGGGGTCCCTCTAGTAGTACAATGGATCTTTATATATATTTTGATGCATTTATATATTGGAGACAATTTACATACACATATATTGTTGGAAATAATCAAGACTGGCTAGGTTATTGATAGGGAGGGGTGAATCAATAACTGCAAAATCTTTAAATTAATCTAGCACTTAACAATGTAAATCATTTACCATTAATTGATGTACTTTACTGCATGCATAAGAAACTAAAAGATAAACATTCATGACACATGAACATAGAATTTGGTGACCCAAAAACCTTCCAAATATAAAGTAAAACTGGGATGGGGATGATACCCACAAAACTTCACTATTGTAGTATAAAGTTGACTTGTTAAGGCTTACATTGACAACTTCTAATGATATTTTCTATTAAGAGAAATTTGAACTGCTAGATCCACCTTCTTAGAGGTTTTACAAACATACAAAGAAGTGTGCACTTTGTTAATAAATTTGAAGAAAGACTATTAAGTCTACCCTGTTAAAGGATTTAGAAAACTCATTCATTTATTAGGATGAGATAGTAGATCTGACTTATAGCTTGATTTCTAATTAGATCCTTGAAGTATAGATCACCTCTTGTGATAGATATAACTTTACTACTCCTTGTAGACCTTGCTGAATACTCTACTCCGTTGTTAGTAGCAATGTGCTCAAACATTTTATTATCAAACTTTTTCTCTACATTTTCAATTAAATTTTCTTGACTAGAAGTATCCTCATTGAACTTATTGACTGCTTCTTCCAACTGTAGCAAAATGTGTTGAGATGAATCCACATCAACACCTATAGCCTCTATTATTATATTATTTGCATTCTCAATTATTCTAAACTCTCTATCTCTTTCAGCTCTTAACTATTTTTGCCTTGCCTTCTATTTCAAATGTTGACTACCTAGTCTCATTTCTTCAACTATAGCAGTATCTAGAACCAATTTGGAAATTACAATTTCTTTGTCCAAATCTATATCATCGTTAATTTTGTTACTAGTAAGAAGAAGTTTTAGAGGTGTCTTTGGTTCTACTTCTGACATTACTTCCTTGGATTTAGAAATAGAGACAATTGTAGAGATAGTTGGACTAGCTGAAAAAACTTGAATGGGTCCAACTGAAGAGATACTTGCAAGTGTGCTAAAGGAATCCAAAACTGACGTGCTACCAAAAATTGAGGTGATGATAGGTGAAGCACAAAATGGAGTACTAACAATAGAATAATTTACTAGAACAAAGATTGGTACAAACAAAGTAGTAGTAGTCAAAACTATAGAACATAATGGTGAACTTATGATCCATAATACTATCAAAAATTTCACCCATTTCTATAATAAATTCATTAATCTAATACAAAATTGGACTGTCATTTCTCCATACAACTGAACATTTTGATGGGAAAAACTTTTGAACATAAAAGGAAAGACATGTTGAGAAAGAGCCGAATTTATTTCTTTGATGTCCTAATACTATCCATATTCTTGTTCAACTGCTTAAACAATAACTTTGATAGATCAAATTTCAGATTCTTCTTTACAAATTTATATGCTAGATCAATTGACTCACATGACACATTTTTCAAACAACTAGAGCTATAAATCTTGTGAGCAATGACATGAATACCAAACCTTAATTCTACATTAGCTATTGTGCTAATCTTTAGACGTCTACCATCCCACTCGGCTAGGGTTTTCTTTTGAAGTTCATCTCGACCAAAGAGTTTTAGTAGTATTTTCCTTGTTCAACATAGGGAGACTCATGATCTTATGTATCATTTTCTTCGAGATCAACACTGGCTACTCTAACCATAATTGACCATTATGCACATGACTAAGAATATACCTAATCCACTTAATTTGAAAATTCCTTGGCATATGCGAGATATGGGTTATGTAACACCCCACCAAGGGATCCAAAGAATTAACCTAGAGTTTCACTGAGTTTGGTAACATTTTTTTTTATTTTTTACATGAAAGTAAATACCATACATAACTTATTCACAATAACGGAAGCAATAGCAATGTCCATCTGAAAAGTAAACATAACATACATAACATATTACATTCTTTAAGATCCCTTAATGTTGAATTGCATACATGAATCGATCTAGTACAACATCCACATGAAATAATAATGATAAGTCCAATGTTCATACATTACATTTCCAAATGCTCAATCATCCACTGTACATGTCATAGGGTATGAAGGCTTAAAGGAATATACATATGTGAAATAAGGTACATCATCCTATTCTAATCCATGATACATCAAAGAAAATCACATAATACACATGATACATCATCATAGAATACATATACATTCATCATAAGATCAAACATAACTAACTAAGTGCACAGTTCGTCCCAACCGTTAATCGCATCATTAGACCATTGTGGGCCCTAGCCATCCCCCCGTTTGTAACATCCCAAATCACCAAAGAGATCATCGGTATTAACATAGTAGGAATGTCACTCCTAACATATAAAACATCAAATCTAGAAAGTAATCTAACATGCAAATATAAGCATAAGATAACATCATCTAACATATGCTAATCGTCAATGAAAGGATACATATCCACCATCACGAAGGACAGATCAGTCACGATGTCTCAATGAATCTCAAATGATAAGAGTGGAAAATACACTACCACCTAACCGCATGGTACCTAAGTGGTCCACTGACACCATGCTGAGGAGATAATCTCAAGTCCCAAACAGGCTATCCATAACATAGCACAAATCTCTATAGTCCAGGAATCCTAAAAGTATACTAACTCAAAGGTTCCAATCACAAAACTAACATGTACTTCCCAGAGGCACATAATGACATGTAGGAACCTACTATGCAAGCGGGAAGGTGTCATCCCATTTATCACATACAAGTTACCTTGGCAATTAGCTAAACTCCATGGGTCCATACTAATCTCATGCGACCACTAGTATCCTCTCATATTGAAAAGGCATACTATGGAATGCAAGGTCGCAACCATGCATTCTCACTACTCCCATCCTAGCCTATACAAGCACTCAAGGCATGGGCGAGAACCAAAACTCTTATCTTTTTAGGTTCATTCAGTTAGTATTAGGTGTGAATGTTATCACTTATTAATCCAACTTACAATGAGTTACCCTGGTAGCCTCTTAGGGCTCGGGCCCCCATTGCAAGCCACTTCCCATCACTACATGCAGATATCCTACCCTTATGCTCATGGAATCATAAATCTCAAAATCACAAAAATAACCCATAATAAAATCATCAAATATGCATAAAAGCATCAAATCTCCATGAGCAAACATCCATAGAAAATCATGACCACAACAGCTCTCTATTGGCAACTGAAGCATCACTGATAATCAAAAGTATCCAATGGTTCTCAATAACCAAAATATATCTCAAACACACTAATCAAAGACTCCAAAAATGGTTGAGTCAAACATTTCACAACATGGCATCATCAAGAATAAATCCACATTTCAGTCCCATCATGGCGACTAGAAAATAACCAAAGATAACTGATCGATGACCAAAAATAATGGTTAAGTAAAGTGTCTCATGAATAAGAATCTCAACCATAACAATCAGTATTCACAACTAATACACAGAGCATTCCATGACATAACCATGGTTGGGTTATAAAGATCAAGATTAAATCATCATGGCATTACAATCACATAACCCCCAAGCCTCTAGTAGATGTCCTATACTGGTCAACACTAGTCAACCCAAAACCCAAAACAATAGCATAAAGAATACACAATGTAAACACATTTTTTGGTTTTGCTAAGTTTTCAAATTTGAATTCAAAAGTCTCAGTTTACGTATTCCCAAATTAACATCAAGTGGAGAATTTTCACGTTTTATCTAACCCAAGTATTCGTTTGATAGATAAAAGTTTCTCCATCAGACTCAATTTTCTAATTGATTTATATGACATTGTTTGAAGATTGACATTCTCAATGAATCAAAAACTTTGATTTTATATTCTAATAATTAATCTTAATTAAAAACTAAGTTTAATTAAATTAATTGTTAATATCTCTTCATAATTGACAAGCTTAATAGCAATATTTTACTCATTAAAAAAGTGATCCATTAATTGAGAACTTTATAATAGTCATTTATAATTAATAATATATACATATATACTTATATATATATATATATATATATATACACACACACTTGTATATATATATACATAAATATACATCTATACATATAAAAAAATAACATTTTATAAAATAAAATATAATAATCAAATCACAATTCATAAATCGCAAATCGCAAAATTGTGTCACAACCTTGGAAGTGAATTCATATATATCTATATCACTGCACAGAGGAAGTACCGTGCGGGTCTGTTGTCATAGAGCCTACGGCAACAGTGCCACTGGCCTTTGCCACATATACGTAGTGGGGTGGGGGTACGGGCTCGGCCCTCCCCGCCCGCCTCAATTTGCATTAAATTTCTTTTTTTTTTTCTAAAAATAAATCACTTATGCGATTTCCATTCGGGAGTATGTGATTCGATTTTTAAATAAAGTTCAACATTTTTTTCAAAAAATACTTTCAATTAATGATATTCATTTTTTTTAAATTAAATATATATATTATATATACATATGTATGTATATATATATATATATGTATATATTATATATACATATGTATGTATATATATATATGTATATATATATGTGTGTGTATATATATGTATATATATATGTGTGTATATATATATACTTGCAGAATAAATAACTAAATATCACAGTATATAATAATGTATACATATTTTTATATATAATTGCATACATATATATATATATATATATATATATATATATATATATATATATATATATATATATATATATATATATATATATATATATATATATATATATATATGTATGTATGTATGTATATGTGTATGCAAATTAAAAAATATATAAACATGTATATACACGGTTTATTTAGAAATTCTAATTTTCAGAAATTTCTTATAAACTTTGATCTCAAATTTATCCAATAAATAATCTAATGGGTTTGGCTATGAATTAACCCTAGCCCTATTTTCTCTTTTTTTAAAATCCATGCATATAAAGTTTTCAAATAAATTTAATTGCCCAAATTGAAAATGCATACAATAAAAATATGAAATTCCTCAGAAGACATATGGAAGACACGAAGAAGACAGGAATGCATGATATGGAAATAGCATAAGAAAAATTACAAGAATCTACTCGGATTTTGATGCTAATTCGGTGTTCCTCAGAAAACCCGCAGAGCAAGCTCCCTTCTTCAGAGTTCTTGAGTCCTCCAATCCTCCAATTGCTCTCCACTTTTTTTTATTTTAAGCTTTTATGAATGCCTGAATATAAAGAGCTCTCAAGAAACCTTTGGAATGCTTCTTGAAATAGCTGGAAGGTGTCACCAACTAAGCATGGGTCTTTTCCAACCTTTTTGATGAGTCATAGAGTTGTAGAGACCTTGTGCTTAATTGATGCACTAACCACCGTGTTGTTGACACATGTTAATTCTCATGCAAGCTTGTAACTCCAATTTACTTTTTAAATAATTTCTATTTAAATTTTATAACTTTCATTTTAATTTTTATAACTTTTATTGTTATTATTTTATTTATTACTTTATTATTATTTTATAATTATTATTAATTTTAATTTCTAGTTTTCTTTTATTTAATTCCTTTTTCCCAATAATTCACATTTAATTAATTACAATCAAAATATCAAAGATCATGATATTTTATTAATTTTCTCAAATAAATAATTTATTAATCAAATCTATTTGTTAAGACTTAATTAATGGAAAATTCACCATAGACCTCCAAGATAAAATATGAAAATCCATCATAGAACAAATCATACAAAATAAATCTAAAGGGTTAAAAATCACAAAATATGTCATCTGACACATTCGATGGGTATTCAACTTTGATACTTGTCCTAACTCACTAGGACAAATGGTTTTTAGGTTTGGGATTTGGACTTGAGAATTTATCTCCCTTCTCTTATCATTGAGATAGTATAATAGGGTACGCTCATCCTGGCAATTCAGGGAAGTCAATACCCGGTACCTGCAACCTACAAAAAAACCATGCATGTACATACAATATATAATGCTAAGCTAAACAAAAAATGGCAGGAAGTGGTGCATCGTGTAGATCTCGACTAAGCAGGTGACTATGACTCCCTTCCTTAACCACATCAGAAATGCCATACAATAAGAAAAAATGCACACCATACACATGCAAGTATGGTGTAAGTAACCATAATAAAACACATGAGATAATAAACCATCTAACTAATCATCAGTAATAACTGAAAAAAATGTAATGATCATCATACACACATGAAATGTAAAGTCTAAATGATCTCATCATATATCAACTAAATCCCTATCATAGTATCTGATAGTGTCAAAACAACACCACTAAACCATCAACATAAAACTAGTCTACATAGTCTGATAATAATAGCAACAATAAGTCTAGAAAAGATGTGAACGAGGGTTGGCACTACATCCAACCCCCCTTGAATTAGGCTTACTCCTGGAAGCCTACAAACAAATAGGGATATAACTCCCTCAATCTAGCTACATCCTCCCAAGTAGCTAAAGAATCATCAGTACGGTCCCATTGGATCCTTACCTGCTCAATGGTTCGACCCCTAAGGGTCAACTCCCGCTGCTCCAGAATACGAATCGGCTCCAAAGCCAGCTGCCCATCCTCTACTTGTAATGCATTCCAACCAAGAAAATCCACAATATCAGGAATATACTGCCTAAGCACTGAAACATGGAAAACATCATGAATGCGAGCTAGATTGGGTGGTAGAGCAAGACGGTAAGCAACCGGGTCAATCCTCTCCAAAATCTTGAATGGTCCCACAAAACGGGGTGCTAGCTTAGAACCCTTTCTATACTGGATTAGACTCTTTTGTGGTCGCACTCTCAAGAAAACCTTATCACCCACAGCAAACTGCTTATCAATCCTATGAGCATTGGCATACTTCCTCTGCCTATCTTATGCCATAGTCAAATGCTCACGGATACACATTACCTATTGCTCCATATCACGAAGCATCTTAGGACCCAATAGAATGCGATCCTCGAGGTTGTCCCAAGTCAATGGTGTATGACAAGGACGTCCATATAATGCTTGAAAAGGTGCCATGCCAATAGAACTATGATACCCATTATTGTAAGCAAACTCCACTAGGTAGAGATAGTCCTCCCAATGTGTCTGCCTATCCATCACATACATTCGTAACATATCCTCCAAAACCTGGTTCACCCTCTCTGTTTGAACATCAGTCTCTGGATGATATGCTAAACTAAAGTTTAGCTGCACTCCAAGATCATGTTCCAACGATGTCAAAAATGGAGATGTGAATACAGGATCCCTGTCAGAAATGATCTTTCTAGGAATACCATGTAATCTCACAATGTCATGCATGAAGACATTCACGAAAGAAGTTGTTGTGTAAGAAGACCTGATCAGTGAAAAATGTGCCACCTTAGTCAACTGATCAATGGTAACCATGATAGCTTCATGACATCGAACTGTCATAGGTAATCCTACTATAAAATCCATGGAGATGATATCCCATTTCCAAGAAGGAATGAGATTAGGCTGCAATAGTCCTGTCGGGTGCTGGTATTCTGCCTTGACTCTTTGACACTCAAGACACCTAGCCACAAAATCAGCAATATCTCGCTTCATCCCAGACCAAAAGAATAAACGTCTCAAATCAGCATGCATCTTCTTGACACCTGGATGTGCTGAGTAAGGTGTACAATGGGCTTTTGCCAGAATCAAGGTGCGAAGCTCATCCATTAATGGCACATAAATCCTCCCCAAATGTCTCAAAAGACCATCTAATTCTCAAACGTAACCTACAAACTTACCTTCCAAAGATCTTCTTGAATCTATCTCTCTGCACACTTCCTGATACTAGGAATCCGTAGGAAGTGCCTAAAGAATCTGACTCCTCAAATCCACACTAAGAGTCATCGATGTTACAACATGTTTCTTGCAACTCAAAGCATCTGCCACCACATTCTCCTTACCCTAAATGTACTTAACCTCAAAATCATACTCACATAAAAATTTCATCCATCGTCTCTGGCAAGCATTCAAATTAGGCTGAGTAAAAATGTACTGAAGACTACAACGATCACTATGTAGCTCAAATCTGTGCCCCAACAAGAAATGTCTCCACTTTGTCAAAGCATGAACTACTGCTGCTAACTCAAGATCATGTATAGGGTAATTTAACTCATGATCCTTGAGCTTGCGTGATTCATATGCAATCACCTGACCATTCTGCATCAACACTACTCCAATTCCTTCACGAGAAGCATCTGTACACACCATGAAATCACCTTCTAGTTTAGGTACAGCTAAAATCGGTGCACTAGTCAAAAGCTCCTTGATCCTCTTAAATGCTTCCTCACATTTCTCTGTCCACACAAACTTCTTATCTTTCCTTTGAAGACAAGTGATATGATGTGTTATCCTAGAGAAGTTCTTGACAAATCTGTGATAATAACCAGCTAAACCCATGAAACTATGAATCTCTGACACATTAGTCGGGGTAGGCCAATCTATTATCACCTGAATCTTTGCAGGATCCACTAAAATACCATCACCTGAGATAACATGCCCTAAATACTGAATCTCTGATTTAAAGAATTCACACTTAGCGGCATTGGCATAAAGCTAATTGCCTCTCAAACACTACAATACCAACCACAGGTGTTCCTCATGCTCCTTCTGAGTCTTAGAAAATATCAATATGTCATCAAGAAACACGAGAACAAACCTATCAAGATATTATCGAAAAACACCATTCATCAAACTCATGAACACTGATGGAGCATTAGTCAACCCAAAAGGTACCACTGTGAACTCATAATGCCCATAGCACGTTCGAAAAGCGGTCTTGTAAATATCTTCTTCCTTAATACGAAGCTTGTGGTATCCTAACTTAAGGTCAATCTTGGAGAATACTGTAGCTCCCTTGATCTGATCGAATAAGTCATCAATCCTAGGCAAAGGATACCTGTTCTTAATAGTCACCTTATTCAACTATCTGTAGTCAATACAAAGGCATAAAGAATCGTCTTTCTTCTTCATAAAGAGCACTGGAGCTTTCCATGGTGATACACTAGGTCGAATGCTCCCTTTGGCCAGAAGTTCCTCTAGCTGACGACGTAGCTCATCCAGTTCCTGAGTAGTCATATGATAAGGAGCTTTAGAGATAGGCTCCGCTCCAGGAATTAGATCAATGCTAAAATCAATGTCCCTCTTTGGAGGCATGCCTAGAATCTCACTTGGAAAGACATATGTGTACTCCTGTAAAATTGGGTGATCTAAAGTCTTCCTCACAGGATCCTCCTCATCAAGATCATTTACCATAACAGCAAATATCTGACATCACTTACGGAAACTTTGCTTCAATTGCATAGCAGACTTCATCCGCAGAGATATAAACCTCGGTATCCCAACTATCTTCACATCATTCCCTTGGTCATCTTGGCACAAAATAATCTTTTTCCTACAATCTATAATGGCTCTATGAGATCCAAGCTAGTCCATGCGTAAAACCACATCATAGGAACCAAGGGGTATGACTCGAAGATCCACTGCCATATCAAAGCTCCCTAAGCTAAGCCCACACTTATGAACTACAGAATCTGTAGAGGCCTTAATCCCTGAGGCTAGTTCCACTTGCCAACCATGATCTTGCTTCCCTGCATCCAGCTTACACTTAGAAACTATAGATGGTGAAATAAATGAATCTTTAGCTCCTAAATCAAACAATACTGAAAGAGATATACCTCAAATAGCACCTATGGTCTCAACCACTATTCCCTAATGATCTGCCTGACGCTGATCAACTGCTACAAAAACTCTATGAGCTCTCCCTGCATCACCAAATATGGGTTATGAAGCTGTAGGCCTAGGTCCTAGAAACTAAGGTGCTCACTGTGGACACTAAGCTGCATAATGTCCAATCTGACCACATGAAAAACATTTTGTATTCCTGCCAGATCCTCTTCCCATAGGTGGTACATTAGATTGTTGGTGACTGTTCCTACTTACAAAAGACTGGCTACTTTGAGCTGGCTGATTGGACTGATTCTGTTTATTGCGTTGAGCATTGTGGTTGTTCTTAAAGTTAGAACCTTTACCACCACCTTCAGCCTGAGAATTTGATCCCTTCTACTACTGCGTCTGCTGAGACTGCTACTGATACTATTTTCCCTTAGAAAAGAAAGGATTCTTGTTACCACCTGAATTGAAGTTGCCTTTAGATCTTGATGCTGCTAGAGCTTCTACAAAACCACCTTGACCAAGGTTGACACTTTTCTCAACAAGGATTGCTTGATGTACTGCATCCTTGAGAGTTTTTGGCTCAAATACCTTGACACCCCCAATTATACGGTTATTCAAACCCCTAACAAAGTGTTGTGTCAACTGAGCTGAATTTTCACTGAACCCTAAAAAAGGCATAAGCTCATAAAAATTATGCTCATACTCGATCACTAACATAGTGTACTGCTTGAGATTATGAAACTCATCTGCCCTTTGTAGTTTCCATTCCTCTGGTAGGAATCATTCATGGAAACTCTCTAAGAATAGTTCCCACATGACACTGCTCATATCTATTCCCAGCTTCTTCTCCTCAATCGTCCACCGAGTGGCCCCAAAATTCTCTAAATTAGTGATCGCAAATCTTGCCTTAACATTGTTGTCAAAATCCTGCATGGCAAAATTCCTGTCGAGGGAAATCAGCCACTGCTCGGCCACATAACGAAAACCTTTCCCATTGAAAGGCTTGACCTTGGATCTTGAAAGATCCTTCATCTGAGTGGACACAATGGACCTCTGATGATCCTTCCAAGGACTTCTAGATCTAGGTCTATGCTCTTGTTCTATCTTATGCACTTTAGGTTGTTCTTGAATAGGAGGTAGACGTTCTAAAATAGTCTGCATCATCTATCTCAAACCAACCTCTTCAGACTCATCTTGGTCCTATCTACGGCTCTCTTCATGCTGCCTATTAGAGTCCTCTTCCCTGCTCTCTACACGAGCCGATCCCTCATGGGTAGACTCATGGGCACTGACAGCTCTACCATGACCACGGCCTCTAACAGAAGACCTAGTCCCAGACACCATCTTATAACAGAGCAAGGTACTATTACAATCAAAAGACACATGTTTTCAATAGACTAAGTTCAATTCTATGTTTAGGTTTAAGTAAAATCTCCAGTTTTGAAAACTAAGTGTTGAAGTATGAAAAATATTCAAGTAACAATTCAAGTTCTGTTTCAGTTCACCTAGTTTCAAGTTGAAGAGATATACTTAATAGTTCACAGTTCTAGTTGTTCCAAAATATTCAGAGCTCCCAATGTAGAAACTCGGGCTTTGATACAAGATGTAATGCCCCGCCAAGGGATCCAAAGAATTAACCTAGAGTTTCACTGAGTTTGGTAACATTTTTTAAAATTTTTTTTTACATGAAAGTAAATACCATACATAACTTATTCACAATAATGGAAGCAATAGCAATGTCCATTTGAAAAGTAAACATAACATACATAATAGATTACATTCTTTAAGATCCCTTAACATTGAATTACATACATGAATCCATCTAGTACAACATCCACATGAAATAATAATGATAAGTCCAATGTTCATACATTACATTTCCAAATGCTCAATCATCCACTATACATGTCACAGGGTATGAAGGCTTAAAAGAATATACATATGTGAACTAAGGTACATCATCCTATTCTAATCCATGATACATCAAAGACAATCACATGATACACATGATACATCATCATAGAATACATATACATTCATCATAAGATCAAACATAACTAACTAAGTGCATGGTTACTCCCAACCATTAATAGCATCATTAGACCATCATGGGCCGTAGCCATCCCTCCGTGCATAACATCCCAAATCACCGAAGAGATCATCGATATTAACATAGTAGGAATGTCACTCCTAACATATACAACATCATATGTAGAAAGTAATCTAACATGCAAATATAAGCATAAGATAACATCATCTAACATATGCTAATCATCAATGAAAGGATACATATCCACCATCACGAAAGATGCATCAGCCACGATGTCTCAATGAATCTCAAATGATAAGAGTGGAAAATACACTACCACCTAACTGTGTGGTACCTAAGTGGTCCACTCCCACCGTGCTGAGGAGATAATCTCAAGTCCCAAACAGGCTATCCATAACACATAGCACAAATCTCTATAGTCCAGGAATCCTAAAAGTATACTAACTCAAAGGTTCCAATCACGAAACTGACATCTACTTCCCAGAGGCACACAATGACATGTAGGAACCTACTATGCAAGCGGGAAAGTGTCATCGCATTTATCATGTACAAGTTACCCTAGCAGTTAGCTAAACTCCATGGGTCCATATTGATCTCATGCAGCCACTAGTATCCTCTCATACTGACAAGGCATACTATGGAATGCAAGGTCGCACCCATGCATTCTCACTACTCCCATCCTAGCCTATACAAGAACTCAAGGCATGGGTGAGAACCAAAAATCTTATCTTTTTAGGTTCATTCAGTTAGTATTAGGTGTGAATGTTATCACTTATTAATCCAACTTACAATGAGTTACCCTGGTAGACTCTTAGGGCCCCGGCCCCCATTGTAAGCCACTTCCCGTCACTACATGTAGATATCGTACCCTAATGCTCATGGAATAATAAATCTCAAAATCACAAAAATAACCCATAATAAAATCATCAAATATGCATAAAAGCATCAAATCTCCATGAGAAAACATCCATAGAAAATCATGACCACAACAGCTCTTTATTGGCAACTGAAGCATCACTGATAATCAAAAGTATCAAATGGTTCTCAATAACCAAAATATATCTCAAACACATTGATCGAAGACTCCAAAAATGGTCGAGTCAAACATGTCACAACATGACATCATCAAGAATAAATCCACATTTCAGTCCCATCATGGCGATTAGAAAATAACCAAGGATAACTGATCAATGACCAAAAATAATGGTTAAGTCAAGTGTCTCATGAATAAGAATCTCAACCACAACAATCAGTATTCACAACTAATACAAAGTGCATTCCATCACATAACCATGGTTAGGTTATAAAGATCGAGATTAAATCATCATGGCAGGACAATCACATAACTTCCAAACCTCTGGTAGATGTCCTATACTGGTCAACACTAGTCAACCCAAAACCCAAAACAATAGCATAAAGAATACACAATGTAAACACATGTTTTGGTTTTGCTAAGTTTTCAAATTTGAATTCAAAAGTCTCAGCTTACGTATTCCCAAATTAGCATCAAGTGGAGAATTTTCACGTTTTATCTAAACCAAGTATTCATTTGATAGATAAAAGTTTCTCCATCAGACTCAATTTTCTAATTGATTTATATGACATTGTTTGAAGATTGACATTATCAATGAATCAAAAACTTCGATTATATATTATAATAATTAATCTTAATTAAAAACTAAGTTTAATTAAAATAATTGTTAATATCTCTTCATAATTGACAAGCTTAATAGCAATATTTTACTCATTAAAAAAGGGATCCATTAATTGAGAACTTTATAATAATCATTTATAATTAATAATATATACATATATAATTATATATATATATATATATATATATATATAGACACATCTATACATATAAAAAAAAAAACATTTTATAAAACAAAATATAATAATCAAACCACAAATCGCAAATCGCAAATCGCAAAATTGTGTCACAACCTTGGAAGTCAATTCATATATATCTATATCACTGCACAGAGGAGGTATCGTGCAGGCCTGCGATAGTGTCACAGAGCCTGCGGCAATAGTTCCACCGGCCTCTACCACATATACATAGTGGGGTGGGGGTACGGGCTCGATCCTCCCCGCCCGCCTCAATTTACATTAAATTTCTTTTTAAAAAAAAAAAAAATTGCTTATGCAATTTCCATTCACGAGTATGTGATTCGATTTTTAAATAAAACTCAATGTTTTTTTCAAAAAATATTTTCGATTAATGATATTCATTTTTTTTTAATTAAATATATATATTATATATACATATGTATGTATATATATATGTATATATATTTTTGTATATATATATATATATATATATATATATATACTTGCAGAATAAAAAAAAAACATTACAACATATAATCATGTATACAAGTTTATATATATAATTGCATATATATATATATGTATGTATGTATGTATGTATGTATGTATGTATGTGTGTATGCAGATTGAAAAAAATATAAACATGTATATACACGGTTTATTTAGAAATTCTAATTTTCAGAAATTTCCTATAAACTTCGATCTCAAATTTATCCAATGAATAATCTAATGGGTTTGGCTACGAATTAACCCTAGCCCCATTTTCTCTTTTTTTTAAATCCATGCTTATAAAATTCTCAAATAAATTTAATTGCCCAAATTGAAAATGCATACAATAAAAATATGAAATTCCTCAGAAGACATATGGAAGACACGAAGAAGACATGAATGCATGATGCGGAAATAGCATAAGAAAAATCACAAGAATCTGCTCGGATTTTGATGCTAATTCACTCTTCCTCAGAAAACCCGTTGAGCAAGCTCCCTTCTTCAAAGTTCTTGAGTCCTCCAATCCTCCAATTGCTCTCCACTTTTTTTTTTTAAAAGCTTCTATGAATGCCTGAATATAAAGAGCTCTCAAGAAACCTTTGGAATGCTTCTTGAAACAGCTGGAAGGTGTCACCAACTAAGCATGGGTCTTTTCTAACCTTTTTGATGAGTCATAGATTTGTAGACACCTTGTGCTTAATTGATGCACTAACCCCCATGTTGTTGACATATGTTAATTCCCATGCAAGCTTGTAACTCCAATTTACTTTTAAAATAATTTCTATTTAAATTTTATAACTTTCATTTTAATTTTTATAACTTTTATTATTATTAATTTATTTATTACTTTATTATTATTTTATAATTATTATTAATTTTAATTTCTAATTTTCTTTTATTTAATTCCTTTTCCCCAATAATTCACATTTAATTAATTACAATCAAAATATCAAAGATCATGATATTTTATTAATTTTCTCAAATAAATAATTTATTAATCAAATCTATTTGTTAAGACTTAATTAATGGAAAATTCACCATAGACCTCCAAGATAAAATATGAAAACCCATCATAGAACAAATCATACAAAATAAATCTAAAGGGTTCAAAATCACGAAATATGTCATCCGACACATTCGGTGGGTATTCAACTTTGATACTTGTCCTAACTCACTAGGACAAATGGTTTTTAGGTTTGGGATTTGGACTTGAGAATTTATCTCCCTTCTCTTATCATTGAGATAGTATAATAGGGTACGCTCATCCTGGCAATTTAGGGAAGTCGATACCCAGTACCTGCAACTTGCAAAAAAACTATGCATGTACATACAATATATAATGCTAAGCTAAATAGACAATGGCAGGAAGTGGTGCATCGTGTAGATCCCAACTAAGCAGGTGACTACGACTCCCTTCCTTAACCACATCAGAAATGCCATACAATAAGAAAACACGCACACCATACACATTCATGTATGGGGTAAGTAACCATAATAAAACACATGAGATAATAAACGATCTAACTAATCATCAGTAATAACTGAAAACAATGTAATGATCATCATACACACATGAAATGTAAAGTCCAAATGATCTCATCATATATCAACTAAATCCCTATCATAATATCTGATAGTGTCAAAACAACACCACTAAACCATCAACATAAAACTAGTCTACATAGTCTAATAATAATAGCAACAATAAGTCTAGAAAAGATGTGAACGAGGGTAGGCACTACAGGTTAACCCTTTTGCCTCTAAATGCTTATGCTCAAGTTTCAATGAACCATCAACACACATTTCTTCTAGGGCACTATCCATCTCTAGGCTTCCAATTTCTTGAACTCCATTTAGAGGAATTTGAGATTGAGCTTCATTTGGGTCAAGTGATTCCACAACTACTGATACTATCTTGAAATTTGGCGCTTTCCATTCCACACCTTTTACCAACATTTTGGAACCTCTTTTTGCCTTGTTATTGCTAGTACTTGCAGATGCCATGGCTGCTTGATAAATGAATTTTTGTTTGAACAAATTTTTTCTATAAATTTGTTCGAGATTGCTTGGATGCTCTAGAAATTTCTCTATTCTAAGTAGTCTCAGTCACGGTGAAAAATTAAGTTGAATTCTATCCTTTTTGATGAAAATTCTCCTTTAATGCTTGGTACCATAATGACATAGTGCGTGACAAACTGTCATCCACTAACTTGCTTGGTAGAAGCTTGTGACTCAGTGATCAAATAAAACTCTTATTACTCTCGACGTAGCTTGGTTAAGTCTATGAATAACCTTGCTCGGTGTGACCCAATTTATTATGATCCCTCTATATCTAATATATAGAATTGGATCTTCTTCTTCCTATCATTGGAACTCCTCGAGATATGACTTGAGGATACAGTTCCAGCCCTTCGTTCAAGAATCTAATTGGAAATGGTGGAGTCACCCACTTCTTGAGTGAAATAACCATCATTTGAACTATCTTGCTCAGTAGATTTGGGAATCCACTACTATCTCATCTACTTCCTGATATTATCAGCTTTAGCTTTCTTTTTATCTTCAACTTTTCCTATGTTCATGTAATTCTTAGCTATATGATCAAGTTCAGTGCATGTATAAAATCTTATTGTTGTATCCTTCTTTCTCAAGTGATGTCTTGCACTATTTATGCCAATGTGTCCGTATTCTCCACAATAATGACATCTACAACAAGTATTGTAGTCCTAACCAATTATTGCCTTTACAAGTTATTTAGCTAGATTGAATGGTTTAGATCTATATTTAGATGTCTTGTGACCTTGTTTCTTGCATTTGTGACATTTACCTTCAAATTTTTTTTTCTCCTTGCATTCATTAGCTTTATGATGATGTTGACTACAATTGTAACATTTTCCATTGAATTTTGCCTTTCCATTGCTCCAAAATTTGTTTGATGTATGACCTAACTTTCCATAGTAATTTCAAGTAGGTCTTTGATTCCTTTGGGCACATTGTTTAGACGATTCACCTTCTTCTTTATATCCAAGTCCTACTTTACCTTTTTGCCTATAGAGATTTTGCTCACTTTGCTTATTCAATTGATCCACGTCTACTTCTGATTGCATTATCCTTTCATTGAGTTGCATTTTAGAATTTAGATCAGCCTTCAATCTTTCATTGATTTTTCTTTTAGTGATTAAATCATTCCTTAAACTTTCATTTTTAGATCTTAGACTCATGATTTCCTCATTTGCATTGGAGAGCTGATTGATAATACTTTCTTGCTGAAGGGATTGACTTTGAGTTTCATTGTTCCTTGTCTCCAAGTCTTCATTTTCCTTATTCCTTTGTTCCAAGATTTCACACAATCTTATTGACTAAATTTCCTATTCTCTTTTCAATTTTCTTACCTCTTCTTGTAGAGAGCCATTCTTTTCTAGGAGTTCTTTGATTGCCTCATTTGCTTCATCTGAATTACTAGAGGGGAACATGTCTTCAATATTTTCTTCAACATACTAGTGGTCATTCATTTTTTTTGCAAGCTCCTTACTTTTTTTTAGGGATTGAGAAAGATGCTCTTTTTCTTCCTTGAGTTGAGCTTTGGCCATCTCCAGATCTAGCTTCTCATTGTTAATAGCTTTGTCAAGTCTAAATATCTCCATTGTCCTTGATCTTTGCTCAACTGTCAAACTTTATCTTGAGAACCACAAAGATCTAATACCAATTGTTGGAATTAATGAAGATTTTCTATGTTACTGAGAGGGGAGGGGTGAATTAGTAACCTCAAAAACTTTAAATTAATACAAAACTTTACAATTTAAATCATTTTCCATTAATTGATCTACTTTACTATGTGCATAAGAAACTAAAAGATAAACATTCATGACATATGAACATAGAATTTGGTGACTCAAAAACCTTCCAAATAGAAAGTAAAACTGGGGTGGGGATGATACCCAAAAAACTTCATCACTATAGTATAAAGTTGGCCTGTTAAGGCTTACATTGACCACTTCTGATGATTTTCCCTATTAAGAGCAATTTGGATTGCTAGATCCACCTTGTTAGAGCTTTTACACACATACAAAGAAGTATGCACTTTGTTAAGATATTTGAAGAAAGACTGTTAATTCTACCCTGTTAAAGGATTTAGAAAACTGATTTACCTATTAGGATGAAATAGTAGATCTAACTTACAACTTGATTGCTGATTAGATCCTTGAAGTACATATCACCTCTTGTGATAGATATAACTTTACCACTCCTTGTAGACCTTGTTGAATACTCCGCTCTGCTGTTGATTCAAGTTCACGCTTCTCAAAAAATCACATATCCATCATCCATATATTTATTCCTTCATTCTAGACTTTACATATATACCATTCCAATATTTACAATTACAAGGTCGGCTAAAACACAAGTAAACAAAATATTACTGAGTTAGCCAAATGGTACAAACTCGAGTTCTATAAGTTGACTTGATGAAATTTTGATACTCAACATCCACTACATTACTCAACATCATCATCCACTTGATAGAAGTAGATGCTTAGTCTATACTAATCACACAATGTAGCTTCAAACTCGGTGACCATTGGAGACTCGATAGATATAGTGCTACTCAATAGATACTGAATCCTTTGTTTACCTTGCCTTCACTTGGTAAACACTATACATCCATCACTTGATAGACACTAGCATCTCATCACACAAATTGATGACTTGTTAGACACTATAAAGCTCGGTGACCATTATCTGCTCAGTGATAACTGCTAGACTACACATTGTCTGTATTGACTCGGTAGCTTCAGAATGCTCATTATGAACTGCTTAACTGATGAACTTATTTGGCGACCACTAAATGCTTGGTATAAACTATAGACTAAGTGATGAGCTCAGTAAGTTTTATCACTAATGAAAAATATAACATAATGCCAACATATATGTGTATTTTAGTACCTTGACATGACACATGTATACATATGTTTCACTATTTATTTGATTATTTAGTACTTCAGTAGTTAGATGGTCACATGTATATATGACTTTTTATATTTTTATATTTACATGTATTTATTTGAGATTCACAGTTTGTCTATGTATATATTTCAGTTGTAGGGATATATTAGATGTAGATGTTTATTCTTGAGATGTGTATATATGTGTACGTGTGTTATTTTTATGTATTATAGTAAACCAGGTATAACTTTTAGATTATAGCTTTTAAACTTTAGGTTTTATTGTCACCATTATAAAATAATCAAATTAACTTCTCTAAATAGGTCTACTTCAATAGTTAAATAGTCAAAGAAGTTCTAAATTGATCTCTATCAAACCTAATTTCAAAATTTCAAAAATAATAATAATTTATAGGGTGATTAATTTCAATTAATATAGGTGCTTAAAACTACTAAATTAACCCAAATGATTTATTTTAAATAAATTTAAAACATTATATTTATTTGTAATCATTATATAAAATAAACAATTAGTAGAACTAAAGATATGTTTAAAATTTGGTAAATCAATTAATAGGAATAAAGATACAAATTTGTTAAATATATTAGTAGGAAATTAGAAAGATACATATATTTCTTAAATTATCAATTACTAACCCACTAAAGATAAATATTAGTTTTATGTGGATAAAAACATGTTAATTAGGTAAGCCAATACATTATTTTAGAAAACTTTTACAAAATATAATATTTAAAAATATATTAATTTAAACTAATTTAAACTAAGATTATGACCGTAGATATAATAAACTAACATTAAAATATAGAGTTTTTAATAAACTAATGATCTAACTAGATGAACTTATTAATCTTACAATTTTAAAAGCACATTTAATCACTTACATGAAATTAATTTATTATTAAATTATATAGTTTTTTAATAAACTAATGATAATTATGAACTTATGATCATACAATTAAAAACACATTTAATTCAAGATGAAATTCAATAGTTTGAAAAGAAGTTGATATTTAAGAATTCTAAGATATTAAATTATCTTTGATACATGTATCTATAGATAATGATTGTGTAAGTGCGAACTAACTTAGCCTATTTATATATAAAGTTGTTAAATTATTAAATTCATCCATGGTACAATTAATATTATTAATTTATATAGTTTTTTAATAAACTAATGATAACTAAAAGTATGATCGTACAATTAAAAACACATTCAATTCATGATGAAATTCAATAGTTTGAAAAGAAGTTGATATTCAAATTATTATAAAATAAATCTCAAATGTCAGTTCAACCATGATGTACACTTATAACATGTAATATCTTCTCATGATCTTCACTGTCTAGTCTCCAATTGTGATGAGCATGCTTAACTTTGACAAGATGTAGACAAAGCCTGGTAGCAATGACTAGGTGGTTGCATTGTAAAATCTTGTTGTTAGGTTGATAATCAACAAAGTGTATTCCATGTTGGACTATTTTTTCTTGCTTCAAATATGTTCCCTCTATCACAATAGAACTTGCACCACAAATTTAAGTATTTTAAAATTTGATAAATTTAAAGTTATATATATATATATATATATATATATATATATATATATATATATATATATATATATATATATATATATATATATATATATATATATATATATATATCAAGTTACCTATGGGAAACAACATTCCATCACTTTCTTCAATGTCATATAACTTTGTCCTCTCTACACTATATCACAATAAATAATAACTGACACCTTCATAATTGTTAGGCTTAGCAATCACTACAAAGATATCTCCTACATAACAAGTATACATGTGTATGTGTATAGTACATATATAAGATAGTTCAAATTGATAATTAAATAACACTTGTTCAAACTAATTTTTATGATACTTAGCCACTTTTACGAATCCAGAGATATGATTATAATCATTAGAAATCAATGGAATATCATCAAAATTTTCATCATCTTTATCAAATGTATCAATAACATCAAATGGTACTGAAATCCATGCACCTATATATCCACATGCTTGATTGATGCATTCTTCATAATCTTCATCAATGCAACTATCACAAAAACATGAATATTCTCTTGTCTTCAATGTCTAATTGCAATTATCTGTACTCATGATTGAATGTAAGGAATGTGTGTTTTCTATCCTCTTGCAATCATGCATGTTTTTTCTATTAACACCTAAAAGTTCATTAAATTAAAAATATGAAAAAATTAAAGTTAATCTTCAACAAATTGAAAAATAAAACTTAATAATAAAATTTAATAACTTAATTGCATAACAATTAAACAGATGTACACGTCCATACCTATTAGCTCCCAAAAGACTTCATATTGTACTTGTCAACTCATTTTTAATGATGTCTCAACCTCATCTAATGAAAAATGTGTCTTACACCATTCAACAACATCATGTGCATCATTTATATGAACTCCCTGATAATTCATTTGATACATTTGTAAAGCATGTTTGATGCAAGCTCCAGCACCATCATGTTCACCTTTTCCATGACCACTCTCAAAGAAATTTCATATGTGTTTTACATTCTCATTGTGATGATATCTACATAAAGCATAAAATGTTCTAGATGATTTGAAAAGAAGATATTGAAGCAATGTTCGACATAGTGAATGTCATGTTCTTTATCATCACTTATATAGAAATGATATTCCTTTTTAATTACTCGTGTTTGAACTGTACTTTGAACACCATCCAAATCTAATTGTGCATGTCTATAACAAACATGTACCATAATACTAACCTACTTAGAAAAGTAATAATCTGATTGAATTTCTTTCTGATGAACAAAGGAATAGTTCTATGCAAAATCAACAACTAATACAATCATTCCAAGTGGGAAATTATCTCTCAAAGTTTTAAACTATTGTGCTTGCCACTTTGAAAAAAATGCGTGATGAATATAAGGTTGAATCAAATTCTTAAATCTATCCATAAATGTTAGAATAGGTAACTCCTCTTAAACATATTCCAACCTTTTTGTCTCTTTTCCCAACTTTGTTTCATTCTTGATATACTTGTAACTTTTGCAATTCAATTTTTTTATTACATCAATATTTTAAATTTTCAAAGGAAATAGAGCCAATTCACCACATGTTTCACATAATCCTTTGATGCAATTTATTTGACCAACTAGATCATCTATTTTGTCACATAGAATGGATGATATAAACTCAATTCTCCTACTAGGAGGAGCAACATGAAAACCATATGTGTCTTCTAAAAATTTTCAAAATACATGATAGTGGAGATCAAACTCAATACAATGACAACAACAACATGTTTCAAACACTTTGTTTGACCTCACAAAGTATGGCTTCAATTTTTCAAACAATGTTTGCCCAACTTTTACATTAGGATGTTCACTGCAAAATGACACATATAACTCATGTTGTGTTGTGTCCAACCAATGCTTTGTATAATGTTCATATTGACCAGATGCAATCCTATGCCTGATAACATCTCTACTATTTGATGAAAGATGAATGTTATTAATCTAAAATAATATGACTAAATCTTTTAATGACTCTTCAATCCTATCAAAATGAGGTTCTCTACACATGATTTTCCAATTTCCCTCCATAGTACTATCATCCACAATTAATCTTCTCTTAACATATTTTCTCATTATTTTCCTACTAAAACCCATTTTAGATGAAATTGAAGATATTTGTCTATTTTGGGTCATATTCTTATTCACAACAAACATCAACATCACTTTTCTTCCCATGGTCTTATCTTTAGTTAAAGATTATTTTCCTCTGTTTCTCAAACATTGTTTAACATTTTCAATCAGATCAATTTTCATGCTAGAAAATCTTCTCTTCTTTGATGTTGTGTCCACACCTAACAATTTTAATGCCTCTTGCAGCTTCTTTTGTGTAAGAAAAAGTGAAAGTAACTAAGCTTGTTCGAGTGTTTCAGTGTTATCAAATTGATTCATAATTTCTCCTATTTTCTTATTCATTGACCTTTTCTTAGACAAATTTAATGGTTGAATAGTAGTTGCAAGTCTTCTCAATATATCCACATCCATTTTAAGTAAATGATTTAAATTTTTTGGAGAAAAAAAATCTTTACAAATTGGTCAATATTTAGGAGTTCATCCATACTAGTTCCTACACCTAAACTTGACCCTTCTTTGACTTTTTTTACTAGAATTTCTACAAGAAGCAATCTTGAGCCTTCTCCAACATTCATTATTTGAGATTCTGTAGGGAAAGATTATGACCCTTCTCCAATTTCTATTATTCAAACCTCTGTAAGGAGTGATCTTGAACCTTCTTCAACATTCATTGTTTGAGATTCTGTAGGGAGTGTTCCTGACCTCTCTCCCATCTCCACTTCTTCTACTTATGTCAAGCCCTCTTCAACATTTCCTTCACCTTGTTTATTGGCTAAAAAAAATTTATAAATAAATCAAATTTGATAAAAGATAAGATTGAAACATAATTAAATTTAAAATCATAAAAAAAACTAATATATATAATTATATACCTTGTTTAATTCGATGATAATGTGCCATAGTCTTCTGAAGATTTCTTTGTTCTGCTTCATCAGATCTCTTCCTTGCATATTTGGTTTGCCTTTCTTTCTTGTTTCCCATTATAAAATAATAATAAAATAAAATTTACTCCTTGCTTCAACATAAATTTTGTGCAATAATTATATAAAAATGTCATTGTACGAATTCACAGTATGGCTTCACTATTTTTAAGGTAACCTGTCTGAAGATGACATCAGCATTTTTACTTTTTTTATGTTCACACAAATGCAAAGAACTATATATGTTCGTGTGAACATATCAAGTTCAATTTTTGGCTATCAAGAATTTTTGGGCCGCATGTTCGTAGTGAACATGAGTTCGTAGCGATCACACTTTATATGTTCATTGCGAACACTATGTTTGCTACAAACATACAAAATTACATTTTTTGTGCCCTTTTTTCTTTTTAATTTTTTTCTCTTTTGGCACCTATAATTGCAGATAAATGATCTCCTACTATAAAATTAAAAATGCCAAAATATGCTTCCCAGAGCAAGCTTTCCAATTACTATAATTGTAGTACATATTTTAATCATTAAGACTTTCAAATATGAGTTTAACTCATCATAGGTTCATTACTGATTGAACATCAACTAACTCTCACACTTTGGGAAAATTAATAATTTAGGTCAAAATTTTTTTGAAAAATATCTAGGAAATAGCTTATTGAGTTAGCTTTCTATAAAAAAAAAAAAAGATTTATGATAAATTGACTTCAAGTTATCTGTGTCAAAATGAACGTATGTATGAATTACAATTGGTGTCACTTCAGAACTACATAAATTATACAATATTAAACCAAAAAAAAATCAAACCAAATACATCCTTTGGATATTGATGTTACAAATCCAACGCCGAAAGGATTGCCTCATTATCTTATCTAGAAAAAGAGTTATGTGTGTCAAATGAACTATCACTGTTTAAAAATATTGAATTTTATTATGTACCACTTTTTGGAGGAGAAGAAAACATTAACATAAATAATTTCTTTTCTTAGATTAAAAAATATAGTTACAAAGTAGGAAAGAGTACTAAAAATCACTAGTTTATGTCATCTTGAAATTATTTATAGTTTTAGAGATATAGTCACTCGAACCTAAGGTTTGTTTGAAAAATATTGATTTCAGTGTCAAAATTGGTCAAAAAGTGGAACCCATTATTGTGGGATCACCCATAATTATACACCTTGGCAAGCCATGTATCCTAACCACCTCCTAGAAGAATAGGTTGGCCACATTACTTGCATCATGTGTAGTCTTAAATGGTATGAAGTGGCTCATCTTTGTGAACATGTCTAGTAACACAAAGACACTATCCATCCCTATCCTATTCCTTGGGAATCCAACTATAAACTCCATGCTAATACATTCCAAAGGTCTTTAAGGAAAAGGGAGAGGTTGTTAGAGCCTATTATTTGATGAATTTCATTTTCCTTTCTAACATATGCTGCATTTTTTCACATACCTCCTAACATACCTCTACATTTTAGGCTAGTAATAGAACCTATCCACAAGGTCCAAGGTATTATTTAGACTAAAATGCCGACTCATGTTCCCATTATGGTTCTCTTGTATAAGATTCTCCCTCATGGATCCCCTTAAGATGCACAACTATTGACCCTTGAACAAGAGTCCATTCTGTAGAGTATATTCAATAAAATAACTATGGAAATGATTAGCAAATTCATTACATACCTTATAAGCCTTTACAAAATTAATATCTTCCTCATATAGATATTTGAAGCCATCCTAGCCAATGCTCTACAACTTAACTTCTTATACTATCAACAATATTTTGCTTAAGGCATCTACCACCTTATTGTTGTCCCTTTCTCATGCTTGATCGTGAATGTGTAGTATTGTAAGATCTCCATCCATTTTATGTGTCTTAGACTTATCTTCTCTTGTGAGTTGATAAAAGTAAGAGCTTGGTTATCTATGAAGACAAAAAACTCCTTTGGAAACAAATAGTGCCTCCGCTTATTAAGGGCCTAGACAAAAGTATAAAGCTCTAGGTCATATGTTAAGTACCTTGTCTTAGCTTCATTAAGCCTCTCACTAAAGAATGCCATTGTTATACCCTCATGGCTCAAAACTATTCCACCTACTATGCTACTGGCATCACACTCCACCACAAATAGTCTCTCAAAACTAGGTAGAACAAAGATAGGTTTGGTTGCTATTATCCTTCAATCTCTCAAAACTTTGATCCACAAATTTGGTCAATGTAAATTTAGTCTTCATGCCCCCTTTAATTTTATCCATCATAGGTGCACATATTTCACTAAATCCTCTTACAAATTTCTTATAAAATTGCACCAATCCATGAAAACTCCTAATCTCAGTAGTACATCTAGGTGTAGGCAAAATAAAAATAATATCTACCTTGTCCTTATCTATCTTAAGACTTCATGGGATACTGCAAACCCCAAATACACCAATTCCTCTTTCATGAACTCACTTTTCTCCAAATTTATTGTCAACTTCCACTCTTGAAGTTTCCTCAATACCAACTCTAGGTGTTTCATATGTTCCTCCTTGGTCTTACTAAATATGAGAGTGTCATCTAGGTATACAACAACAAACATCCCAATGTAATCCTTCAAAAATCATCCATGGCTCTCATGAAGGTACTTAGTGCATTGGTATGGCCAAATGGTATTACCAACCACTCATAGAGTCCCTCAGTAGTATTAAATGAATACTGCCATTCATCCCCTTCTTTCATCCTAATCTAATAGTATCCAATTTTATGATCAATTTTTGAAATGTATCTTACTCCACCTAGACAATTTGTCAAATCTTATATCCTAGGAATGGAAAATTTTTACCTAATTGCGATTCTATTAATTTCCATAGAAATAGTACACATCCTCTGCTTACCTCCCTTTTGGGGTGCTAATACTACTAGTATGACACATGGATTGATGCTCTTCCTAATCAACCCTTGATAAAGAAGCTCTTGTACTTGACTTGCAATCTCCTTGTTTTTCTCTGGAGTCATCTTTATGAAGCCTTATTTGGTAGTGATGTCCTTGGTATGGAGTTAATCCAATGACTTATGTCCCTCTTAGGTGGTAGGTAGGTGGTGTTATATCACAAATGATGTCTTTAAATTGGTCCAATAGCTCCTATACTTCTGAAGGTATAGGTGTGGATGTATTTGTCTTCTCTTCCTTAGGCTTTAGAATAATAACATAACATATTCCTTCAATCTCCTTCAAGTCCTTAAGAAATTTCTTTCCACTCATGAGCCAGGTTTTAGAAGTAGATTTCTCCACCTTATCTTCTTCCATTACTAACTGGATTCTATAAGTAACATAATCCTTCTTAACTAAATACTTGTTTTCCTTTCCATGATGCACTACCTCCCTATCATACTATCAAGGTCTTCCCAATAGTAGGTGACAAGCATACATGGGAAGCATCCTATCTTGATAATTGCCAATGGTGATGTCTACCCACACTTGTTCATTCTCTTGGAAATTATGTCCCTTATTCAACCAAGTTACCTTTTAAGAGTACACATGTGGAATCTTGGTCAAACCAAGCTTTTGTACTACCTCCTCTGATAAGGCATTGCCAATAGACCCTGAGCCTATGATTACCTTCCACACTTTTCCCAATATTTTTCATGTGGTTCTAAATAGTGCTCTCCTCTATCTTGGCTTATGCTTGAGTTGATGTTTAACCAATACCCTACTCAACATAATGTTTTCACCATTCTCCCTATAAAGGTCCACCTCTCCCACCTTCTAATTGATCTCTTCTTGGACATAGTTAATCTTATTTTCCCCATTAGAAGATGATGTCATTTATAGATATCTATAAGAATGATGTCCTAGATTACCATAGTTTTATCACTTCATGTTACTTAAGTGTGAACCTCTACTATTGGTTGCATATCCACCTTTGCCACCATTGTTGGATCCTCTACCTCTACTAAAGCCACCTTTCAAATTGGTTTCATTAGTATGCTCACTCCACTTAGTGTTTGTATAGTTTCTCTATTTATTACTCTTGCCACTAGACCCTCCCCTTGAACCACCTATAATGTCCTTGCCTCTGCCTCTATTCTTAGAACTAGAGTTCCCTTTCTTCTTTAGTTTTTCCTCCACCTTCCTAGCCATTTGAAAACAACTGTAAAGAGTTGTGAGGCTAAACAAGATCAAATCATCATATATGGACCATTTAAGTCCATTTAAGTACCTTTCCACCTTAATACCTTTTTCTTCTTGCACCCTTGTTCTTAGTTCCAACTTCTAAAACTTCTTAGTGCAGGTAGCCACATCAAGTTCTTTCTACCTTAGATTATGCCTCTGCTTATGGATCTAAATCTTATAATCATCTAGTAGATACATTTATTTGATCTTGGCCACCATTTCTTCCCAATTAGATATAGGCTTCTTCCCCTCACTTTCTCTTTCTTCTTGCACAAACTTCCACCATGTCAAAGCTTGACCTTTTAATATAGACTTTGCAAACCTCATCTTTTTGACCTCTGTTGTCCCCTCACACTCAAAGTATATTTCAATGTTCTCAAGCCATTCTAAGACCAGATTTCAATCCATATTTCCATAGAATAAAGAAACATTCTCTGGACTCTTCCTTCCAACTTGTTTGAGGGATTTAAGGAATAGTTCTTCCTATTCAAGTGGAAGATTCAGTTTAGGTATCTCATCCTCTAGACTCACCTTCTATTTACCCTTGCTATAGACTTCATCTTCCTTATCTTGGGTTGTATCCTCTATCTCTTTCAACTTTTCTTTCACCTCCTCTAGGGCCTCATCTAGAACCATGGTATTTTCTTCTAAGAGCTTCTTTTTCTCATCTACTTCTCCAATTCTGCATTGGTAACCATCTTGGAAAATCAACTTCACTCGGTTAGACACAACATGCCACCATAAGCATAATCTTATGGCTTTGATACCATGTTGATGGGGAGCTTGTTCAACTAAGAACTTTTAGTTGTTCTTAGGATAATCTTAGACCACACTAGGATCTCCTCGGTTGGAAATATTCTTAACAAGGCTAATTTACTAAGTGGGGAGGGGTGAATCAATAACTTCTAAAAATTCTAGAATTTTAATCCAATTAGCACTTAATCCAATATTAATATTTTGATCTAATTACATGCATGAGAAAATAAAAACATGAAAGAATTCATAACACTTTGGCACAAAGATTTGGTGACCCAAAAACCTTCCAAATAGAAAGTAAAATTGGGGTAGGGATGACACCCACAAGCTTTAGTACTATAGTATAGAGTTGGCCTATTAAGGCTTACATCGATCACTTTTGATGATCTTCCCTATTAGGAGCAATAAGCACTACTAGGTCCACCTTGTTAAAGGATTTACAAAAATACAATGAAGTATACACTTGGTAAAGAGATTTCCATAAGACAAATAGGTCTATCTTGTTAAAGGGTTCAACTAATCCACCTGTTAGGATGAAGTAGTGGCTAATCTTTGATTTACAGCTTGGTTTTTTGAATGGGATTCCTTTAAGTGTATAAATCACCTTTCTATGATAAATGAATCTTTGTTGCTCCTTATACTTTTGTAGCCTTTGTAATTTTCAATTTCTACTCTTCTCTAATGATTACATTGATTTCATCTATATATTTGCACACACATTCACACTCTACTCATACATTGGATGTGATACGACACATTACATATATACTAATCCAATTATACAATTATGAATTTGGTCACAATACAAGTTTAAACAAATATTACAAATTCAGCTCAAATATAGACACTCGGGTTCTGAAGACTAACTTAGTAAGTTTTTGATACTCGACATCCACTATTAATGCTCGACATTGTCATGGACATGGTAGATGTAGAACCTCGGGCCATACTGATAACTTCCAAGTAGTCTTGAACTCAATCTACCTCTGGTCACATCAACAATCATTAAAATGTCACTACCTTCAAATAGGGCTAATTAGGCCTATTTGCATTAGGTCTAGTAGCGGTATTTTTTTCCACTTCTCTGAATCATTCTAAATAACCCCATAGAAAATTTTAGAATTCCAAAATCTATCACTAACACTCTTAGAATCTAAAATTATAGAGCCTCAAAACATCCACAACCTTATTCACCATCAAGCCCTAGATTTTATGCTATCTTTTAGGCCTTTGCACTGATTTCATTGAAAAACCTCCAAATCCCTTCAAACTTCAAAACAACCTTCCCAGCCACTTGATTCATAAAGGTAACATCCCATGGCTCGTAGACATGCCATTGGATTGGATTAATCTGATCATGGGTCTTCTCTACAACAACATCTTCTTCCTATGTTGGCTTACCTACTCCCAACAATTAGCGTAGGGGATCACTCCATAGCTTTAAAACTAGAATTAAAAATGAAAAAGAAAGGAAAAAGGATATTTATAGACTCTAACCTATCATCACACAAGGTTTCATACATTTTCCACCATGGATGATCACATTAGAGCCACTAATGTGATAGCAACCCTATGAATAGGAGCCACAGACCAATCATTAATGAAACTACCACAAATTTTCAAACTTACAACTTCAAACTAAGTTTCAATCTTAAAAAGAAATATGAAACAATAAACTACAAAATCTAGAAGTCAAACCATTTGTCCCAATCCATACACAACCACACTAGGAAATTAAACTCTACAAAAATAACACAAAAACTTAGTAATTGTTTGTACAATAGGCTCACGCATGTGTAATTTGACTGGAAATCATTCTAGCATACAAAAATATTCATCCCATGATCAAATATCTAAGCATGGGTGGTTACAATTGGTAAAATAATAATTTGCAACTTTTTCCAAAAATTGCAAACGTTGCTCAAGCAACTTTTTGATCAACTTTGCAACTTTTGAGCAATTTTTGCTCTTTACATATTTTGATCAAATGGGGACATCTTGGCCTATTCTATGACCTTAGTTAGGATTCCTAGGACTAATTAGCTAACCAAATACCTTATTTCCCCATCCCTAGAAACTTTTGACCTATTAAACAACTTTTGACCCATTGAGTAACTTTTGACAACTCCAAGACCTAATGAGCAATTTGGGTTTTTTTTACAATCACATAGGGACTCCAAAAACCAAAAAGAAGGGAGGTTCATTGCAAGATTGCATAACTAGTGAACTGCCTCACAATAGGTGTTCCATAGTCATGCACTAGGCCTGGCTTAGGAATAATCTATTCAAGCTAAGGTCTATTTTCCCCTACCATGAGGTGCATTTAGATTGTCAACCCAAGAACGTATACTTGAAATGGTCAGCATAGTATGTGCACTAGGTACCTTGATGAGTCATTATGCTTGTTCTGCAGGAAAGTAAAAATGCAAAGGAAGGAAACTACACTACTGTTGTGGAAAGGAAAATACAGAATCTATGAATGTTGAAAACACAATGACAAGATAACAGAGATTCCATCTTGACTCATCCACTAGACTGTTCTCACAGATGCTACAGGAACGTTCATGAAGTGTGATGCTACAAGAAGGAATTAACTAGCTATGTCTTACTTAAAATACTGCTAATGCTAGTAAAATGAATCTATTCTATCCTAATCTAATCCACCTTCCAAGTGGGCCCCCTTGGTTGGCTTCTCTAATCTACCAACGCAGGATAGAAGCTAAAGAGAACTAATTCATTTCATTAATTAGTCATTACATGATTCAGAATTGTAAAACACAACTGCAACAGACTGCGAATTAGTTTTCTCTCTTACTCGATAAAACTTATTAAAAACCAAAACTCTCACACACAGGAGTCGATCCTGACATATATAGGGAGTCTACTCTTTATTACATAACAAAAAAGTAATTGTCCTAAGTTAAGTCTGCAGGAGAGAATATAGGAGAAAAACTGAAAGCAAAAAGGAAGGATAACGGAATTGAGGAGGGAGCAATGAAGTCTCAACATTTTCTTGTTACAACATAAATGCAGAGAAGGAAATGGCTCGTAAAAGCTCCTCCTTATTCACTACCATGTTTCCTAGAGTGGTTATAACTTCCTTTTCGTGGTTGTTCCTTGATGCTCATTTCGCCTTGAATGCTGTCGACAACCAACTTCTGGATTCTTCCACTCATCCTTTAATCGTTATCATTAGGTTAGTTATGATATAAGACATATTTGCAAATAAACATCCATCAAACTAAATTCAAGCATAAGAACACACATTTGGATATTTATATGAAATACTGCATATTAGATATAATTTAAGCAAAAGATGACATAGTTTTTCTACCCCATAAATAATCAAAGGTTTATCAAACATAGGCTTATAAGTGTTAAAACAAGGATAAACAAAGTATCACAAAGTATCTTAAAAATAACAAAATAAAGGCATTTTTTAGACTCATCAACTAGTTCATTATGTTATTTTTTTTTTACTTTATGGTATTGATGTGATGCATGTTAAGTTATTTCATATTATATGTTAAGTTATGAGATGCACGTTGATGAATTATTTTTGAAGTTGAAGTTTTAAGTGTTGATTCACCCCACCCCCCACCCCTCAACCCCTCAGAACTTAATTTTCCATTGTTATTTCCAACAATTGTTATCAGGGATTTGTTCTCTAGTAGAAAGAAAATTTTGACATTTGGAGGTAAGATCTTGAAGATGGAAGTCTACAAGTTGGGAAAGACTATTGAGAACCAAAAGATTGAAATACAACTTACCCTACGTCAACTGAAGGGGGCAAGAGATGAATTGCAGAATTTATTAAAGAGAAGAAGGTGAAATCTATTCCACAAGATGACACTCAATATCAAGAAATAGAAACTACTATATTATTTGAGGATGGGAAATCAAAATATTTTGATGCAACAATTGTAGATATGGTGGAAAAGAATGGTTCCCTAAATGAAAAAATTGGAAATCTAAAAAGGGAACAAGAAATTCAATCAATATTATTGTGTGAGACAACTTAACTAAAGAAGAAAGCTAAACAAGATAGAGCCATGATTGTAGAAGACAACAGAGTACTAGCTAGTAGACTTCAAGAGAAGACATCAGATGTGTGGAAGCATGCAAACATGCAATTGGATACAATGAATCAATTGATGATTGCAAATCAAGAGATGAATATGAGAGATGTTGACATTAAAATTTTGAAAACATAAAATAGCCTACAATAGAGTGAATTGAAGGCTAAAAAGGAAAATCTCAATAAGCTTAGTGAAGCCATCAAGTATTTTGAAAGACTGATGGAGTCAACAAGGTCAAACAATGCCACTAGTGGTTTAGACTATTCCATTATTGGAAAAGGAGAATCATATAAAAGTGGTGAATAAAGGAACAAAAAGCAAAAGAAAAATCAAGCCCACTTGTCATCACTATGGAAAATTGGGTCATTTAGTAAATGTTTATAGGAGAAACACTAGAAATTCTAACCCTAAGAAGAAATTCAAGGGACATTGTCATAACTATAAGAAGCAAGGACATTAGGCACATGAATGCAGAAACAAGATAATCAACACTTAAAGATTTGAAGGTTATTGTTATAACTTTTAATTTTTTTTGGAAATATTATGATAGGCTAACTTACTAAGAGGGGAGATGTGAATCAGTAACCAATAAAACTTAATCCTTCATGTGTATTTTGATCTAATAATTGTATGCATGAGAACATGAAAACATTAAAGCATTCATAACACTTTCACACATAATTTTGTGACCTAGAAACCTTCCAAATAGAATGTAAAACTAGGGTGGGGATGATACCCACAAGCTTTATTACTTCAATATAAAGTTGGTTTGTTAAGGCTTACAATGATGACTTCTGATGATCTACCCTATTAGGAGTGATAAGAACTGCTAGGTCCACCTTGCAAAAGGAGTTACATACATACAATGAAGTAAGCACTAGCTAAAGAGATTTACATAAGACTGTTAGGTCTACCTTGTGAAATGATTTTACTATTCCACCTGTTAAGATGAAATAGTAATTGATCTCTACTCTAGAACTTGGTTTGCTGAATGAGATTCTTTAGGTATAGTAATCACCTTGTTATGATACATAAATCTTTGTAGCTCCTTATACTAGTATAGCCTTTGTAATTCACTCTTCTTCTCTTCTCTTCTTATTAAATTACTTCATTCCATACATTGGATGTGATACAATATATTACATATATACCAATCCAATTACAACTTACAAAGTCAGCCACAATAAAAGTTTATACAAAAATCACAAAGTCCACCCAACTACAGGAACTTAGGTTCTATAAGACTGGCTTAGTCAAGTTCTATTACTCAGCATCCACTACCAATGCTCAGCATCATCACACACTCGGTAGACATAGAAGATCAATCCATACTAAATAATTTCATGTAGTCTTGAACTTGGTCTACATTGGTGACTCGATAAATATTGTGAAATGTGGCATATAAATTGAATCACTCAATTCACACTACATAGCTCTGTCAATGCTATCACTATGAGCTTGCTATAAACTGAGTCACTTGGTTAACACTGAGTAGCTTGGCTAACACTAGACTCACATTACATCAACTACGAACTCTGTAAGAACTACATAACTCAATTTGCATTTATAAACATGGCACACACTAAGATGCTCAGTTTATAATATTGATCATCACCATAGTAGTAACTACTCAACACAAACTAAATATTGTCCCTTGGACTTGGTAGCAACTATAGAACTCGATAGATATTGAAATGCTTGGTTAACACTATTAACTATACGATATGCTTGGTACATAATTATAATCTAAATAAGTGTATGTCACTAATAAAAAACATGACTATAATGTCAACAATCTCCCCCTTTGGAATTAGTGAAAAAAAAACTCATCGATCAAAACTAAATTAAAAAATGTTCAAAAACATCTTTTATCGATTATTTTATGTCTCTGACTTAGTAAAGTATATTATTTTTGAGATTTTTCAAAATTGGTTGTGTAAGAGATGTATCTCTAAGTATATGTACATGAATAATATTATCATGTTCTCCCATACATAATATATAGTCTACTATACATATTTTCACATCTAATATATACATTTTTTTCGTCATTTCTATAAATCTTCTCCCCTTTACACAATATACATTTTCTATAGAATCTTCTCCCCCTTTTTGACATTAATGTCAAAGATTTATTCTATATATACTATACAATAAGGCCAAAATGTGACAAGAAATCCAAATGTACCTTCAAAATTAACACCAATCTCTTGTCCCAATTCTCTTGCCACACCTTGCATGTGTGCAATGCAATTTGCACTTTTGTTGACAGTTCTATCATGTGGTCTGCAATGGAAATCTTTTTGTCATGGATGAGCATTTTAACATGTGCAATGTGTTTTTGCAATGCATCCATGTTTTGGAGAATCATGCCCTATATGTCTGTCAATTTAGTTTTTATTCTAGCCTCTTCTCTTAGTAATTTCACTTGCATATCAGTTAGGAATCTGATCTTGTTGTAATGGGTAGAGCTATAGCTTGGGTCAAGTTGCAATTGATGTGCACTTGCCTTTAGATTTTTATCAATCTTTGATAGTTTATCTTTTATTTCTTTAGTGAAAACTGAAATATCAAATATTTTACCGAATAGTAAAGATACATTATTGCAGGAGGCATCCAATGAGCCTAGAATAGTAGATAATTCTACTTGATGGATAGCAATTTGTTGACCAATAAGTTCCAAAAATTTATTCTCAAACTTCTTCTCAACTCTCTACAACAATTTGACTTGTTCATTTAAATCTTCATTAAATTTATGGACTACCTCTACTAACTAATTCAAAATTTGTTGAGAAGTATCAACCTTTGTACTTAATGCCTCTAAAAAGATATTCTTTGCATCTTCTATTATTTGGAATTCCTTGTTGCTTTCTTCTCTAAGCCTCTGCTTCTTAGCTTTCTTCTAAAGAATTTCTCCAAAAATGTACATCTGATCAGGATTGAGATTTGAGATGTCCCAATTAGAAATAAAAATCTCCTCATCAAGATCTATGTCTTATTCCTTCTCTTTTCCTTTACCCAATTTTTTTTTACTTGGTTGAGACTTAGTCTCAATTGTATTTGCACTTATTAATTGAATGCTAGTAATGAAACAATTGTAGAAATAGTAGGACTATCTAAAAAATTAGATACTACACTTATTATTGAAATACCAATAGTAGAAATATCTAGAATTACCAAAATTGCTGTAGAGGTAAGTGTTGGCTACATAGTAGATGAAGTACATGTCACTTTAGTCAATGAAGTACTAAGGTAGATAGGTGCACAAATTGATTGGGTACATGTGCTAACTATGTTTGTTACAATAAATCCTACTAAAGCTTTCTATAGGCTTGATGTTTTCAATTCTTTTCTTGGAGAATGAGGAAGTGAGACTATGACAACTACACCAATTTTCTCTGGGTTGGTCTCCTCAGAATCTTGAAGGTCTTGTAAATCTTCCTTGGTAACTTCCTATCTTTGTTCTTCCTCATCATCTACATTGTCAAAATGTGTAACTTCTTCATCATTAATTTCTTCATGTTTTTCTTGTTCATCATCATCTTCATCTTTATCACTGACACTAACCACAAAATCACTCAGCTTGTATAGAAGATAAATGTTCTTCCATGTGTTTGTAGCATTCTTCACTACATGTTCAATGTCTTTCAATAGTACAAGACAAGTGTTGAATATCAATGTAAGCTTTTCTTCATTCTTCTTGAGAGATTCCTTTAACTCCTTGTCATCCAAACTTGGCATGAGTTACCCTAGGATTTTATCATATATGTCTTTGATAGTTTTCATGGAATTCTCCCATCTTGTATTGATCTTCTCCATTAGAATATTAGGAATATATTGGGCAAGCCAGTCTGAAGAATACTTCCATTTACCCATTTTAGATATTATCATGTCCTCCATTTGCTTCTCTTCCTCTACAGTTCTAGTCTCATACTTTAGTGCCTTGAAGTTTGTTATTCCAGATCCAGATTCTAAATCTTTTATCCTTTTGTCAAAATTAGTTGGAGGCCTCTTGAAGATTAGATCTCCTCCTTCTTTATCCACTTTCTTCCTAGATGACCTTCTTGTAAACACATTAGTAGATGTCTTGGTAGCCTTGGTAATAATTACCTTACCTTTCTTCTTCAATGGATCTTTATCCTCTAATTTCTCTTCATCTTCTACTTCATCCTTAATATCATCTCCTTTTCCTTCAATCATTAGAAGAGTGTAGTTTTTTTCAATTTGGCAATTCTCTTCTTTCCTTTATGGACTTCCTAAGGGAGTTTGATTTAAAGTTCTATTCTAGCCTTTGCCTCATCATAAGTGCCAAAATAGCAGCATTAGGGTCAAAAATCTCATTAATCAATGCCTCAATAATGTCCTTTGTTTCATCTATGTTTACCTCATAACCAAGGGGTTTTACCCATACTGTCCTCTGTCTAACTACCCAAATATATACTTTGTCACTATCAACCATGAAAAGAACATTATCTTTGTAAGCATCAACTAGTTTCTTGGGAATCATGAATATGTTATTCATCTTTTCTTTGAATTCATCAAAGTAATTGTCCATAATACTTACAATGTTCTCTCCCATTTCAGCTATATACTCATTGATCTGATAAAGAATAGGTACATCCTTCCTCCAAGCTATTGTACCTTTAGATGGGAAAAAATTTTGTACATAGAGAAATAGACAAGTAAAAACTGAACCAAACTTAGAAGGATTTTTCTTGGAAATTCTTATACTCTTTATTTTCTTGTTGAATTGGTTCAACATCAACTTGGCAAGGTGAAGTCATAGATTATTCTTGACCACTTTGTATGCTAAATCCGCTACTTCACATGAGATGTTGTTTAGTCTTCTCAAGTTGTAAATCTTGTGAGCAATGACATGTATCCTAAACTTAAATTTCATGTTTGTGACATAGTTGATCTTCATTCCCCTTCCATCCCACTTTGCAAGGGCTTTCTCCTCTAGTTTGATCCGACTTAAGCTTTTGGTCATTTTAGCTTTTGTCAATGTAGGAAGACCAGTGATCCTATGGATCATCTTCTTGGTTATCAAAATAGGTTGTTCCAACCATAGTTGAACATTGTTCACATGACTAAGAATATATATTATTCATTTTATTTTAAAATCCTATGGCATATGCAAAATGTGAGTTAAACCTTTTGTTTCAAGATTTTGATGTTTCGGTTTCAACATACCATTAACACATAATTCCTTTAATAATTCATCCATCTCTAATGCTCCAATATCTTGAGTAGCACATTTAAAATGAAAATAGTTATCATTGATAAAAAATACCTTTAGTGGAATTTTCTATTGCACTTCGCTTAGATCTAGGGTTTTAGCAATGAGATGACTCAGCTTAAAATTTTGTGCCTTCCACTCTATGCCTTGAACTAACATATTAGATTATTTCTTAGATTTTCTACATGTCATCTTCACTCGGTAGGGTTTGAGAGAATATGAAAATATTTAATAAATTTTTTCTCAAATTGCTTGAATGCTCTAAAGATCACCTTGCACAGATAGCTGTCAAAAATTTGTTGTGAGAAATGACTTCAATTTTTCCCTTTTTCATCAAATTTCACCATAAGTGCCTAGTATGATTGTTCACTCAAACAATAGATTTTCATCCACTTCCATTTCTTTGAATGCTTGATAGAGTCTTCCATGACTCAGTAACCACATAGAGGTTAATTACTCAAAAACTTTCTTGGAAAGGTCTACAACCCGGCCTTGATTAGTAAGGTTTGCAACCTAACCATACTCAATAATTATTGACATCTTTTACTTAGTGATCCCTTTGCATCTTGAATGCTGATTTGGATCTTTCATTTTGCTAACTGGAACTGGTGTGAGATATCTTTAGAGTCCTAGTTCTAGTTCTCCTTTCAAAGATCAAGTGGAAATGCTAGAGTCACTCAATTCTTGAGTGACATTATCATCATTGGTTGGACTTTAATTCTCAAAAGATTTTGCAACCCATTTCTATCTTATCTACTTTATGATGTTATGAGCATTTGCTTTCTTTTCATCTTTAATTCTTCTAGTATTCATATAGTTCTTGACAAGATGACTAAGTTATGTACAAATGAAACATCTTTTGGTAGTGTCTCTTGTCCTCATGTGATGTTTTACACAATTCATTCTAATGTGTCCGAATTCTCCATAGTAATGACATCTGCACCAAGTGTTATAGTCCCAGCCAAATATAGCTTTCGCAATCTGTTATGTTTAGTTCAATATCTTAGTTTTGTATTCTGAGGATTTGTCTCCATGCTACTTACTTTGGTTTCCTCTGCATTCATTTTCCCCATGACCATGCTAATTGCAATTGTAGCACTCTCTATTGAATTTAGCTTTCTCGTTGCTCCAACATTTGTTTGATGAATGACCTATCTTACCATAGTGACTACAACTAGGTCTTTGATTCTTTTGATCTCCTTGCTTGGATGATTCATCTTCTTCTATAAATCCAATTTCTATTTTTCATTTTCATTTGTGATGGCTTTGTTCATTCAATTGATTCATGTCTACTTGAGATTTCATCATCCTTTCATTGGTTTTCTTCTTAGTGTTTAGATCATTCTACAATCTTTCATTCTCTAACATTAGATTCATGATTTCTTCATTTGCATTGGTGAGTTGATCAATGAAGTCTATCTATTGAATGGATAGTGTTGAATTTCATTATTTTTTCCTGCTATCTCTTCTTTTATCTTATTTTTCCCGTCTTCCATAACTTCACACAATCTTACTTACTAAATCTCTTGCTCTGTTCTTAGTTTTTTTACTTCTTCTTGAAGAGTACTATTCCTTTCAAATATTTCATTGACTGCTTCATCAGCTTCATCTAAATTACTTTAATGGATGTCTTCAATTCTTTCTTCAATGTAGAGTTGATCATTCATCTGGATTGCAAGACCTTTTCTTCTTTTTAGGGATTGAGAGAGTTTCTCTTTTGTTTTCTTAAGTTGTTCAATAGCCAATTTCAAATCTAGCTTCTCATTATCAATAGCTGTGTCAAGTCTGAATACTTCCATAGCCTTTGATCTTTGCTCAAGCTGTTAAACTTCTTTCCTAAGAACCATAAAGCTTTGATACCAATTTTTGGAAATATTATGATAGGATAAGTTACTAAGAGGGGAGGGGTGATTTAGTAACCAATAAAACTTCATCCTTGATTAGTACTTAATCCTTCATGTGTATTCTAATCTAATTGCATGCATGAGAAACTAAAAACATTAAAGCATCCATAACACTTTGTCACATAATTTGGTGACCCAAAAACCTTCCAAATAGAAAGTAAAACTTGGGTGGGGATGAAACCCACAAGCTTTAGTACTACACTATAAAGTTGTCTTGTTAAGGCTTACAATGATCACTTCTAATGATCTTCCCTATTAGGAGCAATAAGGATAGATAGGTCCACCTTGCAAAAGGATTTACAAACATACAATGAAGTATGCACTTAGTAAAGAGATTTACATAAGACTGTTAGGTCTACCTTGTGAAAGTATTTGACTAATCCACCTTTTAGGATGAAATAGTAGTTGATCTCTTATCTACAACTTTGTTTGTTGAATGATATTACTTTGAGTATAGTAATCACCTTGTTGTGATAGATAAATCTTTGCTGCTCCTTATACTATTGTTGCCTTTGTAATTATCTCTTATGCTCTTATCTACTTATTACATTACTTCATTCCATACATTGGATGTGATAGAATACATTACATATATACCAATCCAATTACAAATTAAAAAGTCAACCATAATACAAGTTTACAAAACAATCATAAAGTTGGCCCAACTATAGGAACTTGGATTCTAAAGACTAGCTTGGTGAGGTTCTGACACTCAACATCCATTGTTAGTGCTCAAAATTGTCATGCACTTAGTAGACATATAAGTTTAGTTCATAATGATCACTTTCAAGTAGTCTTGAAGTTAGTCTACACTGGTGACTCGATGAATACTGTGAAACTCATCATATAAACTGAATCACTCAATTCATACTGCATAGCTCGGTCAATGCTATCACTATGAACTTGCACTAAGAAGCTCAGTTCACACTATACTCACATCACATCAATTGCAAATCCGGTAAGCACTACACAACTAAGTCTACATTGATAAACTCAGCATACACTAAGATGCTCAGTTTATATTGTAGATCATCACCATAGTAGTAACTACCAAATGCAAACTAAATACCTTGCACTCAATAGTAACTGTAGAACTCAATAGATATTGCAATGCTTGGTTAATACTATTAACTATACAATATGCTTGGTAGATACTTACATTCTAAATAATTGTACATCACTAGTAACAAACATGACTGTAATGTCAACAAGAAATATGGACACAAGGTATATGGATGCAAATCCAAATCTAAGTGACATCAAACAAATAGACAAAAGTGTTGGGGCTCAAAATTGTAGCCCGAATTTTGAGCACTGTTCAGAAAATTGAGCCCTATGAATGCTTTTAAATGAGATTGTACCTAGTTGTACCTTTAAGGCCCCTAAGGTGTTTAATGTTTCTAACACCTTGCATTCAGTGCATCTAAGTGTTCCATGAAGTTAAACTGATGTTGTGAGCCATTTTGCAAAGTCCTATTTTGAGAAAATGTCAATTCTACTTTTTCACTTAAGTATCAAATAGTGACAGGAGGCTATGTTTGCAATCGAATAACTTGCAACCAGAAATGTTTCAGGACTCACTGCTTTGGGATTTTCTAGTATCCATACCTGAGAACCTATGTTTTAGATTTCAAGTCATTTCAAATTTGTTTGACTGGGTTTTGAATCCCTCAAAGTTGGTAGTTTACTGTTTTCACACATCTGCAAATTGCACACATTTCTAGGAAGCCCTGTTTGATGTGTTATAACTTTTGACCAGTTGACCCTAATGTGAAATTTCCTTTTGCATTGCATTTTAGATGTAAGAGACTTGTTATGTTTTAAGTTTGAGCTTATGATGAATCTGTTTGATCAATTTTCAAACATGATTCCAAACGCAATTTGTAACTTTTTACTAGTGTTAGCATTTGTAGATTGATTGGAACCCCTGTTCATGATGTAATAACTTGAGATCCATGATTGCCTAGATTGACTGGATTGTACCACTATATTGTACTTTGAAAATTCTTTAAGTGTGCTAGTTTGCAAACCATGATGAATCCATTTGCACACTTTTTCAGGTCATTTTCATTTGCAAAAAATCACTTTTCTACCATTGTTTCAGTTTGCAAAATCTAAGTAGCCAATTTTAGACCTTCGCCAAACACGCCTCATGATTCTTCCTAAGCCCAAATCACAGAAGTACACTCTCGTCGTAACAGAGAACCAACACCCCAGTTGTTGTCTTCCCAAGTATCCATTTGCCTAGTTTTCAAAGCCAAATCCAAACCTAGTTTATTGCTTTCTGACATGTTTTCTTGCAGGCAATTCTAGAAGGGTCACTTTGACAGTGAATATCTTTTGACTGGGAATTCATCATGAAATGATATTTGATGGGGTGAATATATGTAGAGCAAAGAATCAATGTGCCAGTTTTCAGAGCTCTGTCAGGTGTTTGAGTTAGTTTCTAAGGCCAGTCAATGGACCTCTTGACATTAAATTGACAGTTTGTAGAATAGTGATAAAATGTGTTCTTAATGATCAATTAATGCTCAAAGTCAATTCCAGTGAATATTAGAAGATGAACGAGCCAGTTCTAAGATTTAGGTGTTCAGAAATGAATTTTTTTTTAGGCGGACCCACTTGGGGCCTGACTAATTTCACCAATTAGTTATGGCATTCAAATTGTTTTAGTTATGGGTAATTTTCAAGTGGCATTTGCAAAGTTATATGAGATGTTTGAGTTTTTCCTTGTGGAGGTGTACATGCAATGTTTTATTCCAGTGGGCTTCTGGACCAATGGTAAAGCTTAGGCTAGAAATGGGTATTGTTTTTTTTTCATGATGCAAATGGACTACAGCTTATGGCAATACTAGCAACCTTAGGTGTCAATGCCATAAAAGATTTTGATGTTATTTCACTGGCAGTTCCTTGTAAAGCTAAAAGAAAATTGGATGTATTGTTTGACTTACGCATAATGATGGTAGGAGAATGGTGACAAATGTGGAATACAATCAGTTAGATCCTTTGCTTCAAGCCACTAGATGACTATAGCAAGAAATGTGTGTCAAGGAAAACAACATTTGAGTGTTTGGAAGCAATTAAGAACAAGGAAGCAGACCTTATCTCCTTGGATTCAAGCCTAGCATATATTGCTTTTATGAAGTACTCTATGAAGGGTATAATGGCCGAAGGGTACTGCTATCAAGATACTTCATATGATGTTGTTGCCATTGTTGAGAAAAAATGTGTAATAGGAAAGGAGACTTGAGCTTGAAAGATTTCAAGGGCAAGAAATATTTCCATGGAAACTATTTGACAGCAGTGCGATGGACCTATCCAGTGAACTACATTCTGAACTCCATTTTACAAAATCCATTCGAAAAGATTTTTCTACAAGAATAGATGAAGATCTGATGTCCAATTTTTTCTCTACATCCTGCTCCCCCTCCAAATTAGAAGGAAGAGGTTTGTGTAGTGCTTGTGGTAATAGTAGCACATGTGTTGTAGACAAGACATACTCTAGGCACTCAAGAGCTTTCTAGTGTCTTGTAGAGGAAATTGGAGATATTGCATTCTTAAAGGCTGATACTGCCCTATTATATTTGACCAGATCTTACCTTGGAGTATCTGCTCATGTCTCTTAGGCTATAGAAAACCTTAATGGTAACAATACTAAAAAGACAATGGATACAAATATCCCTCTTCAAGATTTTTTAGCAGCATTTGTCGCATGTCATCATTCGTGGATTCTTGCTGCTCTTAAATCAATATTCATTGTTTTCTAGTTAATGATGGTTTCAACATGTTTCTATGGCATTTCAAAGAGTAGACCACTGCCATGCGCTAAAGAGGAGCCAACTAGATATAAAGGAAAATGAATGTAGCATTCAAGGAAGAAAATAAACTCACAAAAGAGCCTCAGTCAAGCATTGAAAGTCGTAGCTCTTAAGACAAAGGCTGACTCACATAAAAAGCCGCCAGTGGGAAGAAAAGAAGAAGCCTCATGTTTCAATGCCAAAATGGAGGCAACCTAATGATGGTTGGAAAGGTGGTATGGATAAATCTGTATTCAACACATAAATAGGTAAGGGCATGTTTTGTAACAATCCACATATGAGTAAGAATGCAGGCATCAAAAAGAACAGGGCACATAACTTTAAAGAGAGACACACACAATATAGAAGGAGCTGTAGTTGAAGGAAATGGGCAGATCTCCATGCCAGGTGAGTTGAAGCCACAACATAAAAATTCCATGCATAAAGGCAGAGCCATTCAAGGCTGCAGCTTTAAGGGGAGGAGAAAACAAGGGTCACCCATGACTTTTCAAGGGGGATGATTCATGTTTTTGCAGCAGACATGAAAGCCGCCCATGGCTTGAAAAAGCTATAGTATGTAACACCCCATGTAGGTCAAAGGCAAGGGAATATCACACAAAGTAGACATCCACATAAGTCCCAGAAAGCTCCAGGCCACCAGCGTAGAAAATAAAGCCCACGTAGTCCAAAGAATCCCATGCATAATCAGAGGAACACCACACATTAAAAGGGAGTTTGAAGATGTTACAATCAACCTGGATGCCAAGCTGCTCATGATAGGAAAACACAAGTGCATGAAGAAAAGAGTAAATTCGCAAGCAAAAGGAGCTCATGCTAAGTAACCCATGGCAGGAGAGTAGATCCATGTTTTTTTTTAGATGAGCCTCACGCTGTAAAAGCTGGCAGCACGTTTGAAGAAGAATGGCAATGAAGTTTTGATGAATTGTGATAGAAAATCATATTGCATAGAACAAGAGAAGACCACATGCAAGTGGTAATCCATAGCAAGTATGAGTAGAAACCGCAATCAAGCCAAAAAAAAATCACAAGAAGGATGCGTTGAAACAGAGAAATAGTTAAAACATTTTATCCCACATTGGGGATACAGGGACATTTTTAAAGCTTTAAATACAATAGCACTCAAACTTTAAGTTATCTTTGAGATAATGGCTTTAGGAAGCCAAGCACATGTGGAGGTGGGGCTCGTGGTTAGCGAGGATATAGAGGTGAAATTTTGAATGAATAAGCAAGTAGTGATGATGATGTTAGCATGGAAAGAAGGTGCCGAAAAAGTAAAAATTTGGCTAGTCATTGAAAAACATCCAAATCTGGTAGGACAGTGGTAGGTCCCATGTGGAACTAACATGGAAGGAGGGATTAGAGGAGTTCATCAGAAAATGTGACCAAAATCTGGTGATTGCCATGTTGCCACCAGAAAAGTGAAGAATATTTGGCAGGCGACTTGCCAAAAATTTTGAAAAATCGATGGAGTTTGAAGGTGGGTCCTACTCAGTTATCAAAGGCCTATCATGGAGTGACACATGGTGTCATTGAACTAGGGATAAACTATTAAAGTAATTGTATCCATGTCATGTTCGGTTCAAATATTGAAAATATTTTTCTTTAAAAAGGAATAATCTATGGTTCATATAATAGTATATTTTTAAGTTTTTCAATCTTTTGGTTTTTTAATGTGCAAAGCCATGGACAGAGCTTGAAAATTCAAAGGGTCATAACTTGGGCATTTTTTATCCAAAATAGGTTTTCCAATATACCTTTGGAACCAGGACAATGTAAATTTTCCAAACCTAGAGCTAATTTTTGCACAAGTCTTCACTGGTACGCTCTGTAAGCAAATTTGCAAATTTTTAGGAGCTTTCTCAATAAAAGGGGCAAAATTCATTATGGAAAGTTAGAATTAGTAGGGAACATATATTGGAGTCTTTTGAGGCTAAAACAAATTCTGGAAATGTTTGCATTCTTTTAAAATTCATGTTTTAACTGATTTTCGTTATTGTTGTGAGTCAAAATCAGGCATAAAATCAGTTATTGTTTTCATCAAATGTCCAAGATATTTTGTGATGTTGAGGGCCAAATCATGAAGATTTGATTCACTAGTTAAGGGGAGAAATTAGAGAGTTGTTTTTAACCTATTGAGAAGTTTTTCCAAATGGACAGATGTCAATTGTAGATTGAATCCAGAAATTCCTTCCTTTATATCTATCTTTTTCTTTCTCTTTGTATAGTTTCCAATTTTTGTCACTAAGAAACCAATTGGTTCAAGTTTTGAGAAGAAAATCACTCACTACTGAGACACCATTCTTCAACACTTCTTCTTGTATGAGCAGCATTTATGTTTTAATGCAGATAGTTAAGCTTTGTGAGGTGATTTGTGAGTTAGTTTTTTGTACATCTTTCATGTATTAGGTTTCAAGGAAAACAAATAAAGTGCACCAAAGGGTTTTAAATTTAGTCTGAATCTTGTCTCCTATTCATGGATGTGTAATTTCTTTTAATTTGTGAACCAAGAGCATTAATTAGGTTGCATTTCATTTTAGAATGTATGTGGTTAAAATGTCTTGCAAATGGAACAAAGAGCCATGTGATTGCTTGGTGTTTATCACAGGGTTTGCAGATTCCATGATGGGATAATTTGAGTATGAGATTCAAATCTGGAGTAGATGTATGTTCACAAGGTGAAGGATATATTAGGGATCTTGATGTAGAGATATGTTTGAGATTTCCAGAAGATGTATGGTTATAATTCATTTAATTTTCCAATAGATAATGCACTAATAAAAGATAGGATCATTAGGTTTTGTTGCTTATATTTGGGTCTTGTTGATATCAACATTATTAGTCAAATACTTTTTCCCTTTCATGTTGAAGAGCTATAATAGAATGCCCTCACTCAGCTTATGAAATTCATAGCTTTGCATGTAGCTACTGTAGATCTATGTCATTTCATGAGTCATTAGGAGAAATAAGGGTAAAATCTACTTAATAGATTCAGGGATATGTTTTTGTACTGGTACGATATCATTTGAATCTGAGGTCTACATGCCTATGTTTAGTAGAGCCTAAAGTAGAACAAGGGTCAAGCCTTATAGTTGGCCCAGGTTCTTTGTAAATTATGTCTATTATTGGAGATAGCTGGCCATAGATGCATTCTTTCCTTGCATACTTGGTTGTTCAGATTCTATTAAATCAGGAGCCAACAAAATGGTGACTCTACTAGGGAGTGCATATAGAAAGAATGAAAATCTCTTGCATGAAATAGATCAAATATAAAAAATCTATAGCGAGAGGTGTTCCTTATTTTCCTTGCTGAAGTTTCATATCCCCCAGTGTTCTTATTCATTGACAGTAGAAGTTTGACTAAATTTAATAATTGGTAGTATCAAAATCATTTGGCATTTTGATATGTTGCTATCAGAATTAAGAGTTGTTAAGGTTCTTTCACATTGTCAAGAGTATCAAAATCCCATGTTGTTGCATAAAGTTTCAAATACTTGTAATTTTTGAACCAACTTGTTATGTCTTGCAAATTGGTAAATCTTTTCTTACTAAGTGAGTGGCGACTCAAAGTCAAATCTCTGTACCAGTGCTTCAAAAATGTGAAGGTAGTTTGAAGGGAACAACAGTGGGAAAGCAGATTTGAAGAATTAATTTCAAGTTCTTGATAGTGGGTGAAAGAATTAGATGAGATACAGTGCAAGTGTTAATAAATCATGATAAGATTTGAGTCTATTGTTATTTGTAGCATTGAAGTAGTTGCAAGCATCTATATTGAAAGGTATTCACATTCTCATGTGATTTTATTTACATGATAGGAAATTATGCAAAAGATTCTCTGCCAAATAGTTTTCAGCATTAAATAGGAGAATGGTTTAGTAGAGTTCAACATACTTTGTGAGTCATAGATTCAACCAAAGTATTTTGTATTTTGAAGTATGTTTGTACTTGAAAGTGGTAGAAGATTTTCAGATCTGCTGCAAGTTATAAATGCTGATAGTGTTTTATGATGAATGAGTCTTAAGTTTGAAGAATGTTGAGTTTCATTTCATCTACCATGCAGCCTGTTAGTCAAAGTTTTAGATCTATTTTTGCCAACAGATATATTCTGTTAAATTTCAATGGCATTTATGGTTTCCCAAATACTATGCCCTATGATCTCATAAGGTATTTACCTAAGTTTTGTGGGAACCATGAAAATTCAACCAGTCATCATGTTCAGTTGTTTAGTGATTTGGTTGGCAATTTTGAAATTGCTCATGAAGACATTCATATGAAGTTGTTTGTTCAGACATTGGAAGGGGATGCTAGGGATTGGTTTTCTTTTCAGCATGCTCAATTTCATCTTGGGATGAAGTTTCATGACGTAGTTTGGGGAAAGAGTAAGCATCTTTAATTATTTTGATAAGTTTTTGAATATCCAAGTCAGGAATAGTGAGTTAGATCCTGAATTCAATATCAAATTTACAAAATTGTTGAATGACATTCCTGAAAGCTATAAGTCGGATGATAAAGTGTGTTTAGTGGTTTATCTTGGTGCATTTGATAAGAAGATGAGCTATCTGTTGAGAGATAAGGAACCCAACACTTTGCATCAAGCATTCATGACAACAATAGAGATTGGAAACACTATAAAATATAGCTTAACTCGGAGTCACTTCTCTAGAAATGTTTTCCATCAAGATGGGGTGCAAAGGACAAATCAATGTCATATAGAATGTTCAATTTTAGATCAAAAAATAAGAACCCCTGCCATTGCAAAAAATCTTGTTGAATTTTCAGAATTAAAAACATGTTTAGATAAAGTCTCTTTGTTGCAAAGAAAAAATGATTCCATTCTTGCTGAATTGAATGCACATGTTTGTAGTGTTACAGCAGCAAAACATAAAGTGAGTTCATTTGATGAATTGTACATGCAAAAAATAAATTCAGTTGTTTCTTCTCCTATTGATAATATGCCTTTTGTTGAGAATGTCGTAAACTTTGAAGTTGAAGGATATTCATCACAATATGAGGATGAAGAAGCTGGAAGTGATATGTCAAGTAACAAAGGTGAATTTTCTGATCCAACATATTATGAAGAAGCATCATGTGAAGACAATGAAGGGAATTGTTGTTTGAGTCAAGAAGAGCACAGTGATAGTATATGTTCATCTTTATGTGAATTAGGTGCAAATTGGGAAGAAGAAAGCAATGACGAAAGTTGTAACTCTTATGCTAGTAGAGGTATGAGTTCCTTTCTTAAATCTGAAAGTGAATTTCTAGTTCAGAATTGTGCAAATTAGCGTGAGGTTGAAAGTTATGAAGAAGAGTTGTCTACACAATATGAGGATAAAAGGATTAGTTATAACGAAGAATTGATTAGTTGTGTCAATGAATGTCTTGAGGATATATTCAGTGATAATCAGCAATACATGAGTGATCCCAAGATTAATGCATCAACACCTATTGATAAGATATTTCTTCATTTCCTTCATGTTGATAGTTCTCAAAATCTGAATGAACATTCTTTGGATTCTATAGCTCAGGTTCTGAATGTGTCTGTTGCTCAACATTCACTATCTGTGACTTGGCAGATACTGGATTTTTTTGTTGATTGTCATTCTGAGTTGCAACTTCACCATTATTAGGTATACATTCATAAAAGTATACAAAGGTCTTGTATTCTTCTACTTTCTTGGTGTTCTAAACACTTTGAACTTCTGGAAGCTCATCAAATTTCACATTTGTGCTTTCTACTACTTTGTTAGTGTTGACATTCAAGCACTTATAAGCTTTGTTTCTAGTATAATAACAAAGAAATGTGCCTTCCTCACTCTTTGCATCAAACTTTCCATTTCTAGACTCTTTATATATATAGCATTTGCATCCAAATATTTTGAAATGTTTTACATTAGGAGAATGCCCATACGATAATTCAAAAGGTGTTGCATTTGTACCTTTCTTGACTTGAACTCTATTGAGTGTGTAAAATATAGTACTTATAGCTTCTCTTTAGTACTTGAGTGCAACATTTTTCTCCATCATTAAGGTCCTTGTGTAATCAATAACTAATCTATTCCTTCTTTTTGCTATACCGTTCTGAGGTGGAGTCCTAGGTGCTAATGTCTGCCTTTTGATTCCTCTTTCATTACAAAATTCTTCAAATTCTCTTGATGTGAATTCACCTCCTCTATCAGATCTGAGACATTTTAGGCTCTTCCTAGTCTCTTTGTCAACTCTGGGCAAGTACCATTTAAACATTTGGAATGCATCTAATTTTTGTTTAAGACACATGACTATCATCATCCTTGAATAGTCATCTACAAATAGCATTATGTATCTGTCACCTTTGTAGCTTTGCACTTCAATAGGATAGCACAAGTCAATATGAACTAGCTCTAATACTTCATTAGAAGCATAAGCCTTTCTTTTGAAAGTTGACTTGGTCATCTTCCCTAGTTGGCATTGTTTGCACATGGTGTTATCAAGCTTCTTCAACTTTGGTAGACCTCTGACTTTCTTCCTTTTTCTAATGCTTATCAGGTTGTGAAAATTTAGATGACATAGCCTCTTGTGCCATAACCATACATCATCAGTTTGAACAATGCGACAAGAAGCATCTTCCATGTCTAGGTAGAACAAATTACTCCTAGTTTGGTGACCTTTTCCTATTAGACTTCCTTAAGAGTCACAGATCTTGGCAACTCCATTTTCAAATTCAACCTTGCATCCTATGTTGCCTAACTGTGAGACACTTAACAAGTTATAATTCAGGCCTTCAACATAGTATGCATTATCACATGATATCTTTTCAGTAAGCTTGATACTACCTTTCCCTTTGATCTAACATGGTGCATTGCTACCAAATCTAAGACTATTTCTTTCTTATTGAGTAAAGGAAATGAGCTTACTTTTATCTCTATTCATGTGATGAGAGCATCCACTATCTATGATCCATTTGTTATTCTTGTTCATGTAGGTTACTAGGGTAGTTGCTTCATCTTCATCGGATTCATCTTTCATAGTCACATAGACTGCTTCATCATCATTCTCGTCAAAGTTTTCTTCAACAATGTATCATCTTTTTCCTTTACCTCTATAGTCCTTGTTGTCCTCTTTCCTATTCTTGAGATTGCCTCCATCCTTGTAATTTTTCTTTTGTGTGCATCTAGCTACAATGTGACCAACTTCATTACAATTGAAACAAATGATTGACAACTTACCTTTGAATTTGCATCTTCCTTTGTAAAATATTTTTGCTAGTAATGCCTCCAATTGGTCTACATCATCTTCATCAATGCTGGTGTCATTAGATACATACTTTCCTTTTCCACTCTTTTTTTTGTATGCACCTCCTCGTAATCTTTTATTGTCATCTTGGCTTTGAATGCAAATTTAAAGTTTTCTAGCTTGTAGTTGTCAAATTTGGATAGCTGAAAGGAAGTGAGTCTTCCAATTATTCCTTCAAATGACAATGTGTTGCCTGGTACACACCTTAGCTCTTGGATGGTTGATACTCTTATAGCATAGATAGGAAGCAAAGTTCTCAAGTATTTTCTACTTACTATTTCCTCTGATAACTTTCCTCCTAGGCATCTGATGGCACTTACCACTTCTTTCATCATTGCACCATATTGAGCAGCATTCACTCCTTCTTCCATTTTCATGTCATCAAACTTTCCTCTTAGGATCTCTCTCTCTCTTTTGTCTCTCTTGACATTATCATCTCCTCCATAGCTGTTTGATAATGTTTTCCACATCATATATGTAGTATCAAATTCTTTGATGTCATCATACTCGGCATAGCTTAGTGCTGAAGCAATCTCTAACATCGCTTGATCATGCTCCTTCTTCTTGTTCATGTCATTTGCAGTGAGGGGTCCTACAAGGTCTACATGATCAACTATAATTGAGGTCTGTGCATAGTCACCTATTGATCCAAGGTGCAACTTCATCAGACTTTGCCATGCAAAAAAGTTGTCTTTCTTTAGCTTGGGAACTTCTTTCTTGGACATCTTGATCTTCCTGCTGCTAGTACCTTGAAAAAAATCAGAAGTGTGGTCTGATACCAATTGTTATAATTCTTTTAGAATAGCTAAGACGGGGGGTTGAATTAGTTATTCAAGGTCCAATAATGTCCAATACTAGTTTTTATTTCTCACCTTTTTACTTTCTTGTCAAATCCTTAAAGGCATATAATTGAAATTATCATGCATGCAATTAAATATTAAATAATCAAGAAAATTAAACATGCATCACCACATAACACTTCAGATTTGGTGACCCAAAAACCCTCCAAGAATAAGAAGGTAAAACTGGAGTGGGAATGATACCCACGAAGCAACTGTGCAATTGATTTCAACCACTTTTGATGGTTTGCCCTATTAAAGGCTACAACACACTGTTAAATATGACCCTGTTAAAGGATTTCTACACCCTGTTAGGAGTGTGCCTTGTTAAAGGACTTAAGAACATTCAACTTAGAATTCCATCCTATTAAAGGATTTACATAGAGCTGTTACGCCCACCCAAGTCCATGGGATTTACAGTCACCTTCTCAAAAGAATCTTTTATCCCTCTCTAAGGATCTCCTATCCTTCTTCTAAGGATCTCTTATCCTTCTCCTAGGGATCTTCTATCCTTTTCCTGAGGCTTATCAACCTAGTTTTCAAGCTAACGTAGCAATGTAGGATTTCAATGTCTAATACAATGGTAAGAAAGTATTCGAAAGGTTTTGACCTGATAAAGATTGCAACTCTAACTTTGCAGATTTTAGATCACTCTTTAGTTATTTTCTTTGCTTGGCCTTTCTTCCTTATAGTGTTGACAGATTGTCTACCCTTCAATATCTGTCTCCTTGAGTTCTTCCACTCATTATGCCAATGCACTCTATGGTCATCTGATCAACTCAGAGTCTTGATGCTCTATGCTTGCTCCTCGCTATGTCCTCTTCTTGACACTTCACACTAGCCTTCTCTTGGCTTCTTCACACAACCACACTTATGACCAACTCCCTCTTCTCTTTCAATCACTGACTTGTAACTCCTTATAAAGAAGTTCTATTCTTCATTTCCCATTCAAATCTTCCCACTCATTAATTTAATTTTATCTGGGAGAACAATATTGTTTTCCCTCCAAATTGCTTATTCCAGAAACTTCATGATAAGTCCGTCAATATTTTCCTTGAATTGGTTTGCATGAATTACATAAAAAAATTTGACATCTACTCATCATCCTTATCATCCAACTAATTCAAAAAATTCAATGCAACAAACTTATCGTTACTGATCTGGCAAATCTTTTGACTTAACAAATAATGCAGCAACTTGGCATCATTGGTTTACTGATGCTTGACATTAACTGGGTTGCTCAGCTTCTACTACTATTTACTGATGCTCGACACTATCTAGCTCTAGATTGCTCAACATCCTCTATAGTTTCTACTTTACTTAGCCCCTGAAGCTTTCATGTATTGCTCGGCTTCTATTGTTTTCTTGAATCACTCAATTTCTATTTACTTCATAGTGCTTGGCTCTTGTAGGATCCTAGGCTACTTAGCTTCTACTACATTTAGTGTTACTCGACACCTAAGGGATTTCTCAAAACCTTCTATGTTACTCAACACTTGAAGGATTGCTCAACACACACTAAAGTTGAACTTGCTTAGCTTCAACTAGTTTGCTCAGCACTCACAAATGAACTTAGTTAAACCTTACATCTTTGATGTGTATTAATGTGTCCATTCCCTATGTCTTAGAGTATGTCATCAATACACTATTTCATCAATGGCTTAGCTGATCCTGATACTTCATTACAACATCATAAATTCAACATTTCTCTAGGTTCTCTAGTTACATCTTATTGATTGCCTCCTCCTTATCAATCAACCAATTGATAGTATTTGGATCACTTAAGAAATTGTCATTCCTACAAGTAGCAAGTTTGACATCAATGACCAAACAATGATTGAAAACATTCTTTACCAATTCCATTATTCTTCGTCCATGATCTTTTCAATCATTTCCAACAGAAAGTCCTATGCTAGCAGTGTTTACAGCTATGTAAGCACTAAGAAATTAATGCCAAATTTGAAGGGTTAAATAGTAAATTTTTTACTCATTTGCACACACCAAAGCTTGAAGAGAACCAAGAGTATGAAATAAAATTACAAAAGGAGATTCACATGTTTCTAAACCAGATTCGACCACTACTCAACATTATACATTAGATTAGAGAGGTATTTAGCTTGTGACAAGTTACATTGTTTTATTTTTTGCAAACCCTAGGAAGTTAAAATGACTGCTAGCTCTTCCACAATTATTAGGAAAGATGGGAAGGCATTTTTCAATGTTTAATTAATTAGTAATAATGTAATACAAACCCCATTCTGATCTATTCTTAAGATTTCATACAGGGGAGATCCATTTGGTGTGTTATCCATGATACTACCAAAGGTTTTAATGGTTTGGGATGTGAGATGTTGCTACACTACTAAGGTTGGAGAAGTTAGAGACAAGGAAATTGGGAAACCTACAATAAATTATGTGATAATGGTATTTTGAGGGAAGAAAATAAAATTATCGAGTGTAAAGGGTTGACTCATGCCTTAGACTTTCCTTGGGTCCTCAAAACTAAATGGAACAAAATTATATTTAGTCATATTCATGAGAATCTAGTTTGGTTAGAGAATGGACCAATCAAAATAAAAAAAAGGATTTTGGATAGAGGATAAGGGTACCCTACCCTGGATAGACCAATGAGCATGTAGAATGATGCAAAGCAAGTTATTGAGAAGAACACAAGTGTCATATGGAACAAGCAAGGGAGATTAATTGATACAATTTTAGACCCCATGGTATCCTTTGTAGTCAGAGTTATTGCTCAAAAATTCTTTTAATGAAGCTAACTGAATAGTTTTTTCTTGTATGGTAGTTGATTTAGGTTGTAAAATTATAAAGAGAGACCATCCTTATGACCTACCCAAGTTGAAACTTCAACAATTATCAAAAAATATGGAAGCCATCAAGAAGGCCAAAAGTTTATCAAGTAAGTTTGGTTCACTCATCATGTGCATATTTTTCCATGTGAAAAATACATTCCCCACTTTTGATAAAGTTTCTTGGAAAAAAAAATAGGTTATTTATACAATAGGTAACAAATATCATTGAGCAAGTTGGAGAAAGTTTTGATTCAATAATGAGTAACTATTTTGAGGATTTGAAGAATTCCATGAGAAGGAGAAGAAGAAGGAGAAGAAGAAGAAGAAGAAGGACGAGGAGGAGGAGGAGGAGGAGGAGGAGGAGAAGAAGAAGAAGAAGAAGAAGGAGAAGGAGAAGAAGAAGAAGAAGAAGAAGGAGAAGAAGAAGGAGAAGAAGGAGGAGGAGGAGGAGGAGGAGGAGGAGGAGGAGGAGGCCAAGAACTAATAGAACTTATAGAAGGAAATAAAATTTACATGAAAATATAACCAATACTATGAAATAATAGATCAGACCTAGAAGAGAATATAGGACACCAAGATTTAACATGGTTCACCCAATTCTTGGGCTACATCCACCAATAGCAAGTTCAATATTATTATTATCTAGTGATTACAATCTGCTATCCCTTACAACTCAATACCACCACAAGAAGCTACAATATCACCATTACATCATGAAATCCCTAACCCTAAGGCTTTTTATACAAGCTTTTGTTCCTTAGAAAGTTAGGGCTAGAATAAGTCATCCAATAGGAAAAATAACAACCAATGTCTTTTACAATATAAGGGCACTTTTTACTTTAGGGGTGTTGCCCCCCAAAAACCCCATGGATGTGTTGGCCCTCAACCCCACCCTCTACTATAGTAGGGAGTGCACTTGGGGTGTTTCCCTTTAACCCCATCTTGGGGGTGCTTCCCCCAAACCCTTTTGCAAATAATATGGGGAGAAATCGATGCCAAATAAACCTCCTAGTGTGATTAGGGTCCAAATTAGAATAATCTCCCACTTTGCGACTGATCAAACTCCACAAAAATAAACTCCCACTTGGAGACTAATCATAGAATTACTAAACTTGTAGCTTCCATAAGAATATCAAACTACCCTAAACTCTATTTTTCTTTTATTCTTTTAAGTCTAGCAGACCAACTGAAGCTAAAGAGGAGTTTAGCATCTCCCTTGTTACTACCTTAGTAAACATATCTATTGGATTATCATTGTATGTATATTGTTCAATTTTAATTGTCCATCATCCAAACCTGACTGAATGAAATGGTACCACAACTGTATGTGTTTTGTCTTTGAATGTAGACCTGAATTCTTTGCCAAATGAATGACACTCTAACTATCTGTAAACAAATAATTATCCTTTTGAGGGTATCCCAATTCATCCAAAATTAATTGAAGCCATATCATCTCCTTTTCTACCTCTGTAGTAGAAACATTCTTTACCTCTGTAGTGGATAAAGCATTAACCTTCTACAATCGAGAAACCCAACTTATTGTTGCCCCACTGATAGTAAATACATAACCTATAGTATTTCACCTAGTATCAATATCCTCTACCAAATATGAGTCAATATATCACTATAAATTAGTAGTAGAGCCCTCAAAGTGTAAACACTTATTGTATCTGCCTCTCAAATATTTGACAATCCATTTAATTATATTCCAATGCTCGATTCCTATATAACTCATTACTTACTAACAACTCTCATTGTATATTCAATATTTTTCCTTGTACATACCATACATAAATCAAGCTTCCCATAGCTAAAGCATAGGGTACTTTAGACAACTTATCCTCCTATTCTTATGTCTTGGGACACATCTCATTAGTCAACTCCAAATGACTAGGCAACAGTATGCTGATAGCTTTAGCATTCTCTATAGAGAAATGTTGCAACACCTTCTCAATATAATTAGCCTAAGATAATGTAAATTTTCTATTTTTCCATTTTTTGCAAATCTTCATACCAAGGTTTTTTTTTGTTTCTCCCAAATCCTTCATAGGAAATAAATTTGCTAACTATTCCTTTCACCCCTTAATATGATCCATGTTAGACCTAGCTGCAAGCATATCATCAACATATAAACATAAAATAATGTAGCTTCTATCATCCAACCTCTTAAAGTAAACATAGTGATTTGAATGACACATACTATATCCATGCTTCTGCGCTTCAAGCCATATAAAATTTTCTTCAATGTGCACACTAAATTCTCCTTAACTTTGACCTCAAATCCCTGTGGTTGTGCCATATATATCTCTTCATCCAAATCATGATGAATAAAGGTTGTTTTAACATCAAGTTCCTCCAAATGCAAATCTTTAGTAGCAACAATACTTAAAATAGTGCAAATAGTAGTCATTTTAATAACAAGAAAAAATATCTCATCAAAATATATAACTTGTTTATGTGCATTTAATTCTTGTACAACTAACCTAGCTTTAAATAATTTCTTATCTCCATGCCCTTTTTTTCCATAGGGGAATTTCCCCTTAATCCTATCTTGGGGGTGCTACCCCAAACCTCGGTAGAAATAATATGGGGATAAATATGCACCAAATAAATCTCTAATTCTAATTATTCCCCACATTAAAACATTATCCACTAAACAAATAACTAAGAAAGGTTAGAAAGAAGTAGTTGATATTGATAAAGAGAATCTTATCAAGGAAGGTACTATGTAGGGGACTAAAGGAACAAATGAGGAAGCCATGGCTAGAGAAGGGAAACAAGGTGTACAAGATGTATAAGTGTTGACTGCTAGTCCCCCACATGATGACCAAGAGAATCAACAAGACTTGGTGAGCATCAAGGATGTTCCTAATTCTACATTATAGAATGTAAACCCTTTGACTAAGGATGATTTGATGAAAATACTAAAAGACTCTACCAATGCAACAATTATATGCAATAATCTAATATTGGTGAGAGTGGTGAGATACAAAAGGTAGAAATTGCATCTCCAAGGGAGAAGCAACAAGACACATTAAATGTGCCCCCATAAACCATAGAGGTCAAGAAAAAGGAATAACATGATCTACATACAAATCAAAGCGTAAACCTTGATAGAAAGATGTCATAATAAATACACCATCTACAATACCAACAATTTCCATTCAGATGAAAGAGGTAGAAGTGTAACCAATAGGTAGATCACTGTCAAGCCTACATAGTTCAAGTTTACCAACCATAGTGATTATTGAAAAGGATGGAATGAAAGAGAACAAGGGTAAGGAAGAAAGGCATGTACCTATTCCACCATCACAAGGTGAAGTTCAGAAATAAGAAGAAAATACTAAAGAGGATAAGTTGACTACTACACCTAAAGAGAAAATTTCCATACATAAATGGTTACTTTTCTAATCTCTATATTTTTTATCAGTAGTCAAGATCTTTAGAGGCTAAGTATATAGGACACTCCACTCAAAATATCAAGGTCAAGTTCTAGCACACCTAAGAATGTTGAAGTTACATCATTTGAGGATGTAACCATATATGAGTTGATTGAGCTATGAAAGCTTGATTTGAATACAATCACTATTGAAGAAATGAGTATTCCTCAAAATTCTCTAAAAACAAAGAAGAGGCAAGAGATCTTAAGTAGAGAGCATAAGGAAAGTAAAATTTTGCATGAAATTAAACATATATTTATCAATTCTTTCAGCTTCCCAGCAATGAATGAAGATAAGCCTATTATACAAAGACTTGTCAACATAGTGGAAAATCTAAAGGATAAAGACACATAATCTAATGTTAAATTATTTGAATGGTCTGAAAGAAAATTCCATACATAGGTTTTGGAGAAGATATCTAGTTCTATTACATTTAAACAAGTTGATCTAGCAAACAAAATGGAAAATGTAAAGAAGGTGTTAGAGAATGTTTTCTCTCTATAAACTAAGATATGCAATTTTGATATATTCACTAAGGAAAATCAATAGGAAATTGACCAGCTGCAAGAAGATTTTCAATTTTTTGGTAGCACACTAAAACTATCTCTTGGTAATAGTGACATAGGGAGGGATTGAGATAACCAAGGCCAAGGGCACACCTAGCTATTCCAAACCAACTATGAGAGTAAACAAAGTAGAAAACAAAATAATAAAAACAAACACCTAAGATAGAGGAACAAATATTTTCATTGATTAATAAAAATAGAAGATACATGCCTAGCTATAAGGCCTTTTGGGTTACAACCACATTACAATTCAAATTTGATCCATAATGATCAAACTTTATAATTCAACTTGTTTCTTCTCTTCCTACTCTACTTCCCTGTCACTTCTTTCCTTAAGACTCTACCAAAAACTTTACTAAATACATGCATGGCCACACATCGGCCTATTGAAAATACAACAAAATAAACCCTTATATTAAATGCTAAAACAAGTCACAAGTAGACTCTCAACAAATATATATCACAAATTAAATGTAAATGTCATCTAAAATAAGAAACGACACACAAACAACTTTACAGACAAAGGACCAAACAAAATTGTATAACTCAGCGAACTCAACAACACTTAGTAACTAAAGGAAGTCGAAAACACTCAGTAACCAAATGAAATTGGAAACAAAAGGAACTCAGGAGCCAAAGAAAATTTAGAAATCAAACAAACTTGAAAAAAACTAAAAAGCTCATTAAACATGCACGACAGCTTTACAACCTAGGATACTCCTACTTCAGATGATTGGGATTGAAAGAAATGATTCTCCCATGTCATTGAGATGATAGAACTTGAGCTGAATCACACTCAGATTGGGAAATCAATGTCACATCTTCAACTAGTGTAGTTTTCAACTCTACCATATACTCATAGTAGTATTTTCCTCTTGTTCTCTTACCAAATTTTTAGTCCAATACTTGTTCAACTTATTCACTCTACTTCTTACGAGAATTATTTAACATAACACCTTCATCATTTGACTTATGATACTTACACAAATCAGCAACATTAAATATAAGATCTTTATATCCATGTCATTAGGTAACTCAACTTCATAAGCATTGCCACTATCAAACTTCTTCAAGAACTTACAAGCTCCAAACTTCTTAATTTTCAACTTACTGTATGTTTTAGCTAGAAATCTTCCTTTCTTCAAATGAACCATCACTTCATCACCAACTTCAAAAACATGATGTCTTCCAGACTTATTGGCATTCTCCTTATACTTCAGATTACTTTGTTCCAATATTAACTTTACTTCCTCATGCAAAGATTTCATAAAATCAGCAAAATATTCTCCTATAGCATTTCTCTTCTTTTCACCAACAATATCCCATAAATCTAATATCCCTTTAGGTTTTGTTTTAGTGACAATCTCTAAAGGTGTTTTTTGTGCACTCCTTTTCACATAATTATTTTATTCAAATGTAGTTTGTGCTAATACCGTCTCCCAATTACGTGGTTTGTCTCCAACTAAACTTAACTAAGGACCCATCTTCTTCCACAAATTCTTCCAAAAATAGCCAATAAACTTACTATCTCTGTCAGAAATAATATTTTTGGGTAATCATTGCAATGTAACAATCTCTTTGAAGAAAATCTCAACAACATGCTTGGCATCTGATGTCTGCTTAGAAGGTATGAAATGAGCCATCTTAGAGAATCTATCCACAACAACAAATATAGAATCATAAAACATCACTATCTTAGCAAATCCAAGAACAAAATCCATACTCATATCACTCCAAGGTTTCTGAAGAACATAAATAGGTGTTTATGAACTAGTATTTTGACTTACTCCTTTTCCAACTTGTCAAACTCCACAAATCTTTAAAAAAATTTGAACATACTTATACATCTGAGGCCAATAAAGATTCTCTTTCAACAAGCTTAGTATCTTTTCAATTCCAAAATGTCTAGCCAATGCACCACTATGCATTTCCTTACTCACATTCAGCCTCATAGAACTCTTAGGAATACACAATTGAATTCCATTAAACAACATACCTTATTGAATAAAATGCTCATGAAACTTACTTGGTTGTTCTATCAAACTAGGTTCTTTGCACCCTGTCCACATCTTAGAAAAATGAGGGTCAATATCATACAACTCCTTCATCTCATCAAAACCAAGAACTTCAACCTTCATCTTGGGAAACAAAAAATTTCTTCTACTCAATGCATCATCAACTCAGTAAGTGACTCCACACTTATGCATAATCAAAAATGTGAAACTCTATAAATACCCATCCCAATTAATATGTCTATGATTTAACTTATGTTGACTTCCCACATATTGTAGGGCTTTATGATTAGTCTACAACACAAATGTCTTTGGAATTAAATAATGTATCCACTTTTTCAATGCTTGAACAATACCATAAAAATCTTGATCATACACATAATACTTCCATTTAGCATAATTCAATTTCTCACTAAATAAAGGAACATGTTAAACTTCTTGAATTCATATGGCTCCTATTGCACTACCACTTGCATCATATTCAACATGAAATACATTATCAAAATTAGGAAATGCTAATATAGGTAATTCAACAACCTTTTGTTTCAAAGTCTCAAAACTATTATCAGCTTCATGTGTCCACTTGAATTATGTTTTATCTCCTCTCATTATTTCAACCATATCATTACAAACATAATTGAAATTCCTTATAGACTTCCTATAAAATCTAGCCAAACCATGAAATGATCTTACTCCAACCACATTCTTAGGTGTAGGCCATTCTAAAATTATTTTAGCCTTCTCAGAATCCATCTTCAAACCATTAGCTGAAATAATAAATCCCAAATACACAATCTCTTCTTGTATAAAAGAGAACTTTTTCAAATTATTCATCAAATTTTCCTATTTCAATCTCTGCAATACTTGTCTAACATGATCAAGATGTTCTTCCTTAGTTTTATTGAATATCAAAATATCATTGAAATAAATAATCACAAACTTACCCAAGAATCTTATTAGAACTTCATTCATCAACCTCATGAAAGTACTAGGTGCATTAATCAAACCAAGAGGCATTACCAACTATTCAAACAAACAATCTTTTGTCTTGAAAGAAATCTTCCATTCATCACTTTTTCTAATTCTACTATGATGATAGCCACTCTTCAAATCAATCTTGCTAAAATTCATTGCTTCACTCAAAGAATCCATTATGTAATCCATCCTCAGCATAGGAAACCTTTATTTCACTGTGATCTTGTTAATAGCTCTATTCTCCATTCTCCATTCTTCTTAGGTGCTAATACAACATGCACAACACATGGACTCAAACTTTCTCTAATCACACTTTTTTGCAATAGCTCATACACTTTTCTATTAAGCTCTTCATTTTTAGTAGGTGTCAATCTATATGATGCATTATTCAACAAAATAGCTCCAGGAATTAGATCCGTACAATGATTTATACTTCTCATTGGAGGTAAACCATTAGGTATATCCTTTGCAACAATATCCTTATACTCATTCAAAAATTTTGTAATTTCCACTGGCACTCAATCAATACTACCAATTTTTGTTGTTACTCAGTTACCATTGCCTTGTATCACTCAGTCGCTACTGATTGGCACTTGGTTAACATTAGTTTATAATACTTGGCTTCCACTAGCACAACTTAGTCTTCTAAAAATTATGGAAAAATAGATTTATATAGCATATCTATCATATTTCCAAGTTTTACCCAACATAATATAACAATAATCCATACAGATAATATCAGACAAAACTTCATCAAAATAATGTCCAATCTTGAACTTCATAATACATTGTTCACTTACCAATATCTTATGCTCATCTCTGATCCATGAAACAAGGTAAGGTTTAGGATGGTCCAACCTCTACAACTAAAAATTTCTAACCAATTCTTCTTATGCCAAATTTGTAAAACTTCCACTATCAGTGATCATCTTGCAACATTTTCAAGCCATCTTACATCTAGTCTTCAAAAGACTTTTCCTTAGGATAGGTTCCTCTTCACTTCCCTTATTACATAAGGTTCTTCTTAGAATTAGATTTCCTCCAACCTCACATCCACTTAAATAACCCTCATTGTCTCCTTGTACGAAAATATTTATGTCACCTTTCCCATTTTTAAAACATCGACACTAAAAAATTCTATGCCCTTCTTTACCACATCTGAATCAATTACCATGAAGTCCACCTCTAGAATAAGAATTACCTCTTCTTCAATGAGAACCAGTACCTCCTTAGTAGAATTCACCACCTTTCCACTTGATTTTTCCTTTATCATCATTCTTCCATTCAAATTTTGGCTTATCTTGTACAATATTGTTAGATATGCTACCTTCTCCATAAGATCTACCTCTACCTCTCTAGAATCTACACCTCAACCTTGTTGTCTTTGTTCATTATTCTTTTTCAAGATCTCCTTATCTTTCAAGGCATATTGGTATGCTTCTTCCATACCTTCCAACTTCACAAAACTTATCTCATCTTCTATTCTAGATCTCTATCCATTTAGATATCTAGCAATTTTCTCAACATCATCATCCACATGTCCAAATCTAATGTCCAATCTATAAAATTCCCCAGTAACTTGATAATCAATAGGAAGGAACTTATTCTTTACCTTGTCCCCCATCTTTGGCCAAGTCCTAATCTTCTCCTTTCCTCTCCTTTGTTTATTAGTTTTCAAATGCTCCCACCATAATGAGGCATGTCCTTTCAACCTAGTAACTGCAATCTTCATCATCCTATTATTATGATTTATTTCATACTCAATGAACTTCTCCATTTTTGAGATCCAACCCAATACAAAATTAGTATCCAATTTTCCAGCATAAGGAAATTTTTTTGCAATTGGTTATGAATTTTCCCTAGACAATAATCTTAACAACCTTGCCTTGTCTTGATCTTCTTCAGGTTATGGATTAGGGTTTAATATTTCTTCCTCATCATCACTCACATCATCAAGATGTGCTCCTCTGCTCTAAAATATCTCTACAACATCTAATCTAGATACAATTTTCCTCAATGTATCCAATACAATATTGTCAGCATTTCCTCTACCTTGAACAATCATCATAATTAGGTTCCTAGAAAATCATAACCCTTTGCAAATTATAGGTCAAATGCATAGATATCCAACCCTACAACCATATTCTCTTAGGGTTCTACATGATCCAATCTCCACAAGGACAATCCTCATCCTATGATACCACCTAACACAGGGAGGGATTGAGATAACTAGGGTCAAGGAAACACCTAACTATTTAGAGCACCTATTAGAGTAAACATAATGGAAAATAACACAATAAAAAAAAACACAAGAGATAGAGGAGAAAATTCTTTCATAGATTCATGAAAATAGAAGATACATGCCCAGCGATATGACCTCCTATGTATGACCACATTACATTTCAAATTCAGTCCATAATGATCAAACTTCACAACTTTAGTTGCTTCTACTCTTCCTACTCAGATTCCCTCTTGCTTCCTACCCTAAAACTCTACCAAAAACCTTATTAAATACATGCATGGCCACAAGTCAGCCTATTAAAAATATTAAAAAAAAAACCCTTACATTAAATCTTAAAACAAGCCACAAGTTAGCTCTCAGCAAAGACCTATCACAAATTGAATGCAAAGGTTGGCTCTGACAAGAAACTGCATAGAGACAACTCAACACATGGCCAACCAAAAAAAATGATGCAACTTAACAAACTTAGCAACACTCAACAACTAAAGGAACTCAAAAAAATTTAACAACCAAATGAACTTGGAAAAACTTGGCAACCAAAGGAACTCGACATCAAGTAAGAAACTTGATAAAAATATAGGATAGCATTGCAACCTAGGATGCTCCTACATGAAATACTCAGATACATTTTTAGAGGGTATTGATGAATCAAAGTAGGCTTTTCAAGTTGCAAGAAAAATATGCCAATATTAGATATACTTTGATCAGTATCCAGTCCATGTTGACACCTCACATCAAAGTATTACACAAGGAACTAGCCTATACATAAATATTGATGACAAAAGATACTCATTTTTCTACTCATGAAGGATTACTTTAACTAGCTACTAATCTTGAAATATAGATTCATTCATTAGATGTAGCATGTGATAACTAGGATTGAACATTAAAGATTATAATGGAGCTACACAAGCCATTCTTGGACAAACAAACTATAAGTGTTCAACCCAAATGACATAAGTGTCAAAAATATGAGATTTGAAGTTTTGATTATGAAGTTTTTGAGAAATTTTGAAGGAAACTTGTCAAGGCAGATTTCTATTCAGCATGAGTAATTCAAGAAGAAACATAAATGAAGTACTTATTCAGGGGGAGTAATAAGGTATGGAAGATAAATAACATTTTTGATACAAATGCAAATTTTTCAAAATTTGAAATTTTTATATAGAATCCAAGCAATGAGTATACATTATATGACTTATACACAAGATAATTGTGTATATACCATGACAAAGTGTTCTTCCTCTAATTTTATTAGGCGTTGCTCTCTAAGTTAGCTAACATTTTTTTAATGTGTGGGTTTTTCTCTTCCAGAAATTATAAATCCATGCATGGATGCAAACTATCCATCATGCCTAGAAAAAATGCATTAATGGCATGTATTTTAACCATTCTTTTTTTTTTAAAAAGTCTACTCTAAAAATTTATGTTCAATTCATGAAATTAGGGTTTTCATATCTTTCTTATAGACATTTTTCTAGAAAAGCCCTAAATTTTGTCTATGTATGAATTTTCCTTCAATTATTCCCTTTCCATGTCTTGAGAGTCCCTAACTCAAATGTTCACGTATGTATTTTCTCACTTAAAGAGATTTTATAATGTTTAAGTTGCAAATTCCCATCTCCCCTTGAAGTGTTACATCTTAAGTCTAGTAATCCTTAACTATTTTAAGATTGCAAAGGTGTGGAATTGTTTTCTCAATAGTTTTTGCAACATTCCCACCCTTAATTATGATGGTTCATCTAAGCCAATGATTTTGTGAAAGACTTGTTGACATGAGATCTTTAAGTCACAAAAGTTCATAAGCATGCCACCTAGAGTGATCTAAGAAAATGCACTATGAAATAATAGGTTTCAAGGTGGAGAAGAAATGATAGATGTAAAATAAAACTATGGCATTCCTTCATGGATTAATTTTCTTAATGTTAATGATTGAGTGGAGACGTGGAGATTGACCATGTTTGCAAATTCTAGTGGAGCTATGAATGTGGTCCAAGCTGATAGTTACAAAGTAGATATAAGGTTATGTGATGCAAAGGTTTCATTCATGCTAGAATCTCTAGTGTTGTTGATTAAGTGGAGATGTGGAGATTAACTACATTTGTGAATTTTCATAATTAAGTAGACAGTTTAAACAAATAGCTAAGATCCAACAATGAGGTTAAATGATCCATGAACTAGTATTCACACTTGATCTCATAGATATGGGGATAAGACTAATAAAGGGTGACAAAAAGTGGAAATAAAAGGGATACAACAATATTTATGACTTCTTTGAGTGCTATGAAGATGTTGACGAAAGAGTTACGATGTAGAGATCATATGATTTAGATGCAAGAGCATCTTGCATGGGAATATATTTTAAAAATAAAATAAAAAATTGGAGGAGATAGAAAGTGCAAAAAATTAGAGGAAAAATTAAGTAAAGGAAAAAAGTAGAAAAATGGAATTTCTATTTTTGAGGTCTATAGGTGGCATTAATAGAGAAATAAATAAAAAAATTTGTCATTCCATTTATCAAGGTGTGTCAGTGGAATTCTAGAAGTTTGTGGACATTTCCTTAAATCATGCATTTAATATTTGTTGGGCTACATGGTGGTGCTTAGTTGTATTTGGGTTGTAATTAAATATTTTTTGTAAGCTAGTTGCATTTACCTTTTATCCCACATTACTTGTGTTTGTTGTAGACACCTAAAAATCCTTTAGAAAATAAAGTATTTTTATTTTTTGAAAAAATCCCTGATGACATCATCATTTATTAATTAATTTTTATGCCATTAAATCCCTTTATCTTAATTAAAAATATTTAATTAAGGAATTCCTCCCAAAAATGTTTAAATCTTATTTAAAGATTATTTCCTTATTTATTAATTATTTAATTAATAAATTGACCAAAAATCCTAAAATAAATTTAAAAAATTATTTTTTGCCCTAAACTTGGCCAATCTTCTTGAGACCAATAACCTCTTCCAAAATCTTCTAATCCTTCTTTAATTTCGATTAAAGGCTAATCCCATCATTTCCTACCCCTAATCCCAACTCAAAATATTTAATCAAGATTAAATATTAATCCTTATTTTTCTTAAAAATATTTTAATAAATATCTCCTCAACCCAAACCCTTGAAATAAATAAAACTTTATTTATGTCATAAAATCTTATCCTAGGAAGTTCTAGACTCTTCTAGAAAGTCTTCATCCTCATCCAAAGCCTAGACTCTTCTAGAAGATGTCTTTCACCCTAATCCTAATCCCTTGCTAACCTTGTCACATTCCCTAAACATGGGTTAAGACTTGCTAACTCAAGCCAAAGTTAACAAATATCTCCTCCTTCACCCACCCTCATTAATTGCAATCCACTTGCCATCCACTTGCCTAGTCCTAAGCCATCTCTAACCCTTCCTCTAATCATTTTTACAACCCTAAGCAAGCTTAAAACCCCCCTAAACCCTCAAATTTGAATTTCATGGTATCTCTCACAAATATCTTTAACCGCAAAACTTTATAAAGCCCATAAAGTCATAAATGTTCTTACAAAGCACTTATGAAGGGTCATTATGAAGATTTTATCTCTTGAGCCTCCTTTGTTGACTCATCCTTGCCCTTTCCTCCATCCTCTCACCCTGTGACATGTGTCACTCCCTGATTGGTTGTAAGGAAGCACAATCCATGTGCTCTCCTCTCATGCAATCTAAGCCCTCCATGAGTTTTTCCACATCCTTGCATCTTAGCCCTCAATCCCTCAAGCCTCTTGCCTATAAATTGGATCCTTCCCCTTTGCAAAATAACACAATCCATGAAGTAAAGTCATAATGCCATTTTGAGAAGCCATTTTACATCAAAACTATACACTCACACCCAAATTCCAACTCCATTTGAAGCCCTTTTTGAAGCATAAGCTTGAGCATACATCCTATCTATTTAGACAAAGCCACTCAACAAGAGAGCTTCTCATTGAGAGAGTCCATTAATGGCTCATATTCTCAATTGAGAGTTCATCTTAGTCTATCTTGAAGTTTATGAATTTTGTTTAGTTTGTAGAAGCTTTATTTAAATTTAGTTTCTATTAGCATACTAACATTGCTCATATACATTTTGGCACGCCCGGTGGGACCCCGCATGGGTCATCTTCATTAGCTTTTTTAGTCAAGTTTTGTATGTTATTTGCTGATTTTGGCTAATTTTGCTTATTTTTGTGATTGGTAGGATTGTATAAATTGGTTTTGTAGGTCCACATGAGCATGAAGAAGATAAAGGAACTCATAATCTATCTCATAGTGTTTGTAGATTTTTCAAGCTTATAGGTGGACAAAGAACTTGAAATTCTTCTTCCTCTTCTTGTCTATATTCTTCTTATTCCATCTACTTCTTCTTCTTCTTCTTGTGGGAGATCTTGGCCATTTTTTTTTAAGGAAGCAAAATCATACACACTTCTTTTTAGTGCTTAAAATGAACCCCCAAATCATACTTAAATCCATTGAAAAATTAAAAATTTGCAAAAAAGAAAAAATCTTTTAACAAGTGAAACTAAACCAATCTAATCATTTGCATCCTTGCAACATCAAAGTTTTATATTCATTCATGCAAAATTAGGAACACTTCATTTTTGAGAATTTAAAAAGAACTTCAAGTTTCCATTTCAAAAGGTTCAAAATCAACACTAAGTGCACACTAAAGTTCTTTTAAAAAATCTCATGAAAACTAAGAGTCCTAAATGGTTGCCAAAAACTGTCCTAAAAGCTTTGTTATTTGTTCCAAACAAATTTCTTATTGCAAAATCTTGAATGTTTCTTAGGTTTTTCATGCATCAAAACAATCTAGGAATATCATTTTTGGGCTTAAAACATGCAAACTAGAACACAAAATATTGAATGAAAACCAAAGTCCAAAGAGTCATTTTCACTTTTGAGTCCAAAACAATCTTGAATGATCAAAGTTCTTAAGACAACACACAAAATCTCAATCTTGAATGCTCAAAAGAAAACACTTGAATGTTTAACCACTTGTCTTTGAATGCATGTTGCTAAAATCACTCTTGAATGCCATGGATTAAAATCAAATTTTTCTTGAATGCATGATTAAAACAACAAATCCAATCTTGAATTCTAAGGATCAATTAACCATTGCAATATCAAACACTTCATTTGGAGCTTCTAAAAATTGAACAAAACAAATCTCTTTTCCACATGCAATCTAGGTAAAGTTTGATTTTTGGACATTAAGAAACCTTGTTAAGTTAAAATATAAATTTGCAAAAATCAATTTGATTAGTTCCTTGGACTCACCTCTTTTCTAATCACCCATCAAATATTAACCATTGGTTGCAATCTCAGTGCCATTTATGGGGATGCGTCTACTTGAAAAAGGTGTTAAATGTTCCACAATCTAACTCACTCACTTGGTCTTTGAATGTTTGCTTTAACTTTATCAAAATTCTTAAATGATCAAAACTCTAGATTAAATCGATCACACTTCAAGTTTGGGCACTAAAATTGAACAACAACTGATGTGGAGAGCCTCTGGGTGCACGCTTGAAATCGAAGCTCACACACTTTTGTTTTGGGCTTAAAACAAAGTCACACTCAATCTTGAATGCCTTAAAGAAAATTAATCGGTACTTGACGTGGAGGGCCTCTAGGCACGCGAGTTTGCTTTTGTTGACCCTAACTCTTCTTATTTTTTGCATTCTTTGATCGATTTACTTTTGTTGGCGCTTCAATTTGGAATAAACATTGTATCTTAAACATGAGTGCTTGCAAAGTCTATATTAGCACACATAAGAGTCAGTTGGTAAAAGAGCAAGTGTGTTTTTTAGCCCAAGGTCATCCAAGTCTTCTCTCCCCTTGTCATCTTTTGAGGCCATCTTGGGTGCATAAGATTAGGATCCAAAATCTTGTCTTAGCTTTTTAGGAGGCCTACTTGGGGATTTCATCACCCCTTGGGACGACCTCATCTCCAGCATTTTGGCGGAGTATAAAGATCGGGAGGTGAATCCAAAGACACCTCTCTTGGGATAAAAATTTTGTCACTCGGGCTAAGCCTCAAGGAACTTTATACCCTTGAGAAGTGAAAGAGGAGAAGTGGGTTACCGCTCCTCTCGGCTGTGTGACATCTTTTTGGTTTCATCTATGGATTTGGGCCTCATGTACCTTGCGTATATCGAGGACTCCCTAGCTAAACCAAATTTCATCCTTGTAGAAAGCTTCCTAGGATGTTGGTGTGTTTGATGTGCTTGCTCCAAAATTTTGTCTGCTTGTTTGTTCATAGCTTTTGAATGAATGTTTGCCAACTTTGGTCAAAATCCCAGAAAAGAAGAAATTTCCCAGCTCAAGGCATACTTAGCGTAGTCACTGCCTTATCAGAAAATCATCCAAGCTCCCCCGCTACAACAAAATCTATCTAGTTCTTTGCCTTAGAACAATCCCAAATCAAAAGTCCATCCAAATCATCCCCACAACCAGCTAGCAACCCAATCCAAAATCACCCAAGCCTTTAAAGAGTTGTTGTTACTCTGCCAGAGTTTGCTATCCAATCAATCCTACCAATCAACCAATCTCACCAAGGTTATCCCTCTGACAGAGCATTGTCTAGGTTAATCTAGCTTTTTCACTTGCATCCCTCATCACCTTGAGCTAAAGGTTGGGATCCACAAGTGTTCAATCTCGTGTCATGCCCATAGGATCATTAGTCTATCCTCAAGTTGACATAGCCACCACCAAATCTAGCACATAGGAAAGCAAAACTCTCACTTTTTGGCAGCATACCCTTGAAGTCTTCCACCCACAAGACAGCCAAAAATCTCTAGCCAATCCTCCTTAGGTCTATCATGCAACTATGACTCTCCCTAGGAAATCTTTCATCAGCCAATCCAAAATCTATGCTTAACCCAAATCCAACCATTAGCTTCCGTGTTCATCCATATGCAAGACCCCATCCCCATCAAACTCATCATCAAAGCATGAAGTACCAATCCTATCATGATGTGTTTGGTTGCATTGTCCTTGCTCCCACCACCTCCTATTCCAATGATGATGAAAATCTTGTTGACTATGACGGGTATATTGAAAGCCTTAGAAACATTCCCCCAAGCATCCCCCAAAATCCAAGAGTCATTCCAAACTATCTAGTCATGCCATCTGATATTCCAACTTCCCCTCCATCACCCCATCAACCAAGCTTCCAATCTTCCACCGCCATCACACTAGCTATTCTTGTCAATCCACCTGCACCTTCGACACACGAGTCTCCGAGGAATCTCCTAGAGAAAATACAAGAAAAGTTGCCTCCAATAGTTGATAAGCCATGTCATCTAATCCAACCATGTGAAGTAGTCAGTGATGAAGCTTCCCCATCTATAATATCACGTCCATCTCCCATAGCTATCATCCCCATACCATCCATCAAATTTCTTAAAATCCTTCCACTTCCTGCAAGCATCAAAATCCCACCACCTATCAAATCCCTCCAAATCCTATCCATATCGCCTCCAAGCATTTCCCAAATCTCTCGTAATGACCCTTATGCATCCATCTTCTACTCACCCATCTCCACTACTGAATCCCCCAAAGCATAAATGAAGATATCATCGTACCATGTCTTCTATCCATAGTGCAGTCACCATCTCCTCCATCTCCAAAACCTCAAGCCATATCTCCTCCACTACAAGATATCTTGTCATCCCACAAGCTACATCAAGATCCTATCCTTCCATCTCCCCTGCTCCATGCGTCCATCTTACCACCTATCCAAGCTATTCCACCATCTATAATCTACCCTCTTGGTTCACTTACATTCATCCACGGTGGCCCTCTCTTAGCAGAAGAATTAAGAATAGTATCTCCCCATTGCAATACACCTAATAAATCACTTCTACCATTTTCTGCAAGCAAATAGTTTCCTCAGCTTGTTCAAATGCTCAATCGATGGCATTATCAAGGTCAAGGTTTAGGAGCACAAGAGCAAGGAATCAGAGAGCCTATTATTGCACAAAAAAATCTAGGATTTCATGGCCTTGGATATGTATCCAAAGGCTCGCCATCTAAAGGTGTTGGTACACCACACCCCCAAACCAAGCCTATCTCCAAGCCCACCATGCCAGCCTCCCATCACTCCTTCAAGAAATCTTATGTCATCCCCCCTCCACCATCTTTGCAACCCAAAACAACCTACCATATCCCCCCTTCATCCGCTAAATCCATTTTGGGTCCCTATGTCCCAAAATCTACCATCCTCCATCCTCCTATCAGCCATCATAAAAATCCTATTCCATCCATTCCTATGCAAGATCAACAAAGGCACATATCAGGGCACATCATCCATCATCATCCCCCTACATGCTCTTTCATATCCTCTCCATCTCACAATGCTTCTCCTAACCATCTTGCCAAAGCTTACCACAGCAATGTGAATGCCAACTTCAAAATGCATAAAGCTAAAAATCCACATCCTAGGCAATCATATGTCTATTCTAAAAGACATAATCCAAATAGGCAAAATCCAATCAAAGAATGCAAAACAATGCAACAGCCTATGAAAAGAAAATCCAAAACCATGTGGATCCCCAAGAAAAAAGTTGAAACCCAATGCATAATTGCATCCACCATTGCTAATACCCCATCTAGTGACTCATGTCCCCCATCTCCTAACTCCATCTTGGGTGCCTATATCCCCAAGCACGCTTCCACAAATCCTCCATCATGCCTGCATCTACCATCTATCCCCCATATGCTCTTTTCACACCCGTCCCAACATGTGCCAATGTTGCTCTTGCAAGCATCCCCATCTCATGCTCCTTTCCAACCTTTTCATCCCTCCATCTCTTACCATCAATCCCATCTAATCCAATCTATTGCATAAATCACACATCCGGTGTACCAACAACTAGCAACAAAATTGAACATTCCAACAGCTAGTGAAAAATCCCAAAAAAGAAAAAAAAGCTGAAGAAAGCCAAAACCATTCCAGCTAAGTCCAAAGTCAAAAAGTCAAAAAAAGGTAAAGAAAAATAAAACATCCACTAGTGAAAACTTGGCAATTCAAGCGCCTTAGACAAGTACCATGATGAAAACTTGGCAAACAAGCATCATGCGTAATCTCGCCATCCCTAGCTTAGCCTATCAGCCTCATGCTTTTGGTCATCTCTTGACATCCAACTCCATCTTCCAATCTATCCACCTATCCTCCACCCTCCATCTTCCATCTGACACCATCCACTAATCTCCTGCAACTTCAGCCGATCATCCCAGCTATCATCCATCTCCCTAGCCCCTTCAGCTTTTTCCATCCTAGCTTCAATCCTATCACATCCATCATAAGACCTCCTTCTGCATGTTATCTTCTGATTGGAGGCACTATATTCCTTGGAGATCTTGTCTTGTCCATCCTCCCTTGTCATTGGTATCTAGCTCTAGGCTATCCTCATGCAAACCCAATGTCATCTCTTTATATCCATCATAATCCTAGCTATCTACCATCCTATCCATCCATCTCATCCTGCTCCTCTAGCTATCCTTGGTCACAAAATCTCTTCTCATCATTGGATGCATCCTGCCAAATCCATATCTTTTGCTATCACCCCACCCTTAGCTTTCGCATCTTGCACAACATCGAACCATCCTGCTATCCTCTCATCTTGAGCTTTTTATCCATCTATATCATACCTATCATTGGTCTGTTAGCTTGTACCATATCTTGATTAGCCCGCTTGTAAATATCTTGGTCTGTCAGCTTGTACATCCTCTTTAGCTTAGTATCGTTGTATCTATCCACCTTTCGTGTTCGTTCCTCCTTGATTAGCATCTTGCACACATCGCACAACCCTTGGTTAGCTATTCCAATGCATCCTTTAGCTAGATCTCCTGTCACCAAAGTGCTATCCTTCTTAGTTCAGCTTGCCAAACACATCACCCATCCAGATCCATCAGCTTAGGTGCTCTCCGATAGATCCTTGTAGGATATAGCTTTCCTCATGTCTGATCTTGGTCCGTTAGTACCTCGTCCTACCCATCTCGTTGGCAAATGGTAATCTTTTGGATTTTCGCTTTCTTTTGATTTGGAATCTTCCCTTTTGGGTCTTGAAATATCTTTTCCAAGCAATATTTTTGTTTCCTCCTCAAGGTTTCCATGATCTTCCATATCATGGTATGCTACGAATGGGGCAATCTGAGCATAAGGTCTTGATCAAGTCTTTTTTTAATTTTTCTTTTCTGCTTGTGGGTTACCCAGTGTTGGTTCCACACTGCTTCCTCTTGGACTCATGTGTGATGCTAGGGCAATCCTTGCATGTTTGTTTTGAGTCAGTCCGTCAGTCCTCTGGACAGTTGGTCAAAAGGCATTGATGTTCTTGGTAACCTTGGCAATTAACCAACAGTCCTATAGCAAATCTAGTGCTCAACTACGTGGCGGTACTTCTCTTTGAAGTATCCCCCCCCACTCAAAAAGCTTCAATGGTTTTCCTTCATCTCCATTATCCCCCATCCATATCCAGCATCTATCTCTCCTACCCCACCTTATGCATCAGTATCTCTTTGAATCACTCATCACCTTTAGCTTTAGGGATCCACAATCCTAGTCTTACAGATCCACCAATCCAATCAATCCACCAAGCCTCATCTTTTGAGATCCACAATCCTAGTCCTAGGGATCTTCGAAACCCATCTTCCGCCAATCTGACTCTTTGAAATCCTATTGCATCGGCTTTATCATCCTATCATCCATCTCCCTATCCTAGATTCTTTTTTATAGCGCTCCGCTCCTTCATCCTCTGCAATCCCTAAGATCTTAAGCTCGCTTCCTCTTGTGCCTCTAATTCTCCCTTTATCATTCTCCCATAGTGAGAGTTTGAGCTAATTCAGCCCCTTCTCTTTGCCAATCTGAGTTTCCTTGCTCATCCGAGATTCTTGTACTTTTCAAGAAGCCATCAAGCCTCGCTTTCTCTCCCCATCGCCTTCTTGAGGGGGCATCTCACAGTCCATTCTCTCCTCTTTTGCTCTAGCCTTGGGCATCTTATTTTCTTATCTTTGATGCCATGCCACTTGCGGCATCACATCAAAGAGGGGCAAAATATAGACACCTAAAAATCCTTAAGAAAATAAAGTATTTTTATTTTTTGAAAAAATCTCTGATGACATCATCATTTATTAATTAATTATTTAATTAATTAATTAATTAATTTTTATGCCATTAAATCCCTTTATCTTAATTAAAAATATTTAATTAAGGAATTCCTCCCAAAAATGTTTAAATCTTATTTAAACATTATTTCTTTATTTATTAATTATTTAATTAATAAATTTACCAAAAATCCTAAAATAAATTTAAAAAATTATTTTTTGCCCAAAACTTGGCCAATCTTCTTGAGACCAATAACCTCTTCCAAAATCTTCTAATCCTTCTTTAATTTCGATTAAAGGCTAATCCCATCATTTCCTACCGCTAATCCCAACTCAAAATATTTAATCAAGATTAAATATTAATCCTCATTTTTATTAAAAATATTTTAATAAATATCTCCTCAACCCAAACCCTTGAAATAAATAAAACTTTATTTATGTCATAAAATCTTATCCTAGGAAGTTCTAGACTCTTCTATAAAGTCTTCATGCTCATCCAAAGCCTAGACTCTTCTAGAAGATGTCTTTAACCCTAATCCTAATCCCCTCCTAACCTTGTCACATTCCCTAAACATGGGTTAAGACTTGCTAACTCAAGCCAAAGTTAACAAATATCTCCTCCTTCACCCACCCTCATTAATTGCAATCCACTTGCCATCCACTTGCCTAGTCCTAAGCCATCTCTAACCCTTCCTCTAATCATTTTTACAACCCTAAGCAAGCTTAAAACCCCCCTAAACCCTCAAATTCGAATTTCATGCTATCTCTCACAAATATCTTTAACTGCAAAACTTTATAAAGCCCATAAAGTCATAAATGTTCTTACAAAGCACTTATGAAGGGTCTTTATGAAGATTTTATCTCTTGAGCCTCCTTTGTTGACTCATCCTTGCCCTTTCCTCCATCCTCTCACCCTGTGACATGTGTCACTCCCTGATTGGTTGTGAGGAAGCACAATCCATGTGCTCTCCTCTCATGCAATCTAAGCCCTCCATGAGTTTTTCCCCATCCTTGCATCTTAGCCCTCAATCCCTCAAGCCTCTTGCCTATAAATTGGATCCTTCCCCTTTGCAAAATAACACAATCCATGAAGTAAAGTCATAATGCCATTTTGAGAAGCCATTTTACATCAAAATCATACACTCACACCCAAATTCCAACTCCATTTGAAGCCCTTTTTGAAGCATAAGCTTGAGCATACATCCTATCTATTTAGACAAAGCCACTCAACAAGAGAGCTTCTCATTGAGAGAGTCCATTAATGGCTCATATTCTCAATTGAGAGTTCATCTTAGTCTATCTTGAAGTTTATGAATTTTGGTTAGTTTGTAGAAGCTTTATTTAAATTTAGTTTATATTAGCATACTAACATTTCTCATATACATTTGTAATATCTTGGGTGGTAAGTTCCTATTTAAGCAATACATATTAGCATTTGTAATCAATCTTCAAGGTGTGATCTCTTCTTAGCAAAATCTTTGAGAGAAGAAGGAAGCTAAAGGGTAATTTTTTCTGAGACTATGGACAAAGAACCAAATGTGAGGTAGTTCAGAACAAGATTGTGGTGGAGTTGTTAGTGTGTGGATGGAGTGCTGAATGTGACGTAGTTTACACTTGGATCTTGGATAAAGTTCAAGAGATATTGGTTGTGGTTTAGAAACAAGGAGGTTGCTTGGTGGCTTGCAAGGACAAGTTGAGATCTTGGAGGTTTCTACCAGATTGTAGATCTAGACTAGCTAGTGTTTAGGTTGGATCTTAAGGGATCTTGCAAAACTATTATTGTAATTGCTATTGTATTTGTCCATAACCAAGAAGGCCTTACAACCTGATACATTGCATGTAAATAGTTATTTTATGAATAAAGAGTTCTGATTTGGTATCAAATCTTGCATTTTTGTTGTGTTTCCACTATGTGGTTATTTTTTGGGGGATAGAACATCTCCTTTGGGGATTCTCCTAGCTTGCACTACATCACGTGGTATCAGAGTGAAGGCTATTCTTGAGTGTGTAGATAGATCACTAAAGATGAGGTAGTTTGCACCAGGATTTTGGGAGGACATGTAGATGGAGCTATGGTTGTGAGGATGGAAGGTTGATCTTGTTTGGCAAGATTGATCTATTGGTGATTTGTTCCTAAGGGTTTCTGAAGATCTTGCAAGATGGTTCTAAGAGGATTGGACCCTAGGATGATTGCAAATCTTTGTGATATAGCGGAGAGAATGATAAATGAGACAATAGCTTGGGTGGACACTATTGTGGATGTTGGTTTTTCTAAAAGAGTTGAGGAACCAAAGAAGAAATTTGTATGCTACTAGAGTTGGAGTCTATCAACTTGGAAGATAGTTGTATGGCTTTTTAAAAGACTTGCTTGAGAGAGAAGATGACATGGAAAGGTCAAAGTGGTAGAAGTTGGTTTTGTTGATTAGTTTATGGAGTTTGATACAAAATCTACAAAGAAAATTGATGTTGTTGTAGAGGATATTCCTAACCTTATCAATGCTAGGATGGAGATTGGTTTTTATGATCAGTTGGTTGAGTTTGACATGGATATTTTAGAGCACTCAGTCGTGGATGATTTGGTTGCTATTGGTGGTGACTTGTTTATCATAGAGCATCTTGTTGTGAGCAATGAAATTGTTGGTGTTGTGAGTTTGGAATGTGTTGATGGCTCAGATCTACATATTTCTACTGATGTGGTGTTTGTTGTTGCTAGTATGGATTCACTAGTTTCTATTATGGATGAGGATTTGATGTTGGAGCATTATGTATAGTTTGTTCTTTGGAGTGAGCATGTTCATTAGATGGTTGAGATTCTAGTGTTTAACAGAGTGATGCATATGTGGATGATATGCATATTGGTTTTCTTATCCTTATTGAGGTGGAAACCTTTGGTGAAGATGAAGATGGTTGTAGATCTTTCTTTGGGTGTCAAAGTGTGGCACACACATTTTTTTTAATCTACCTAGGGAGTCTGATATAGAAGTATCTTGCATGAGAAAATTTATAAAAATAGAAAAAAAATGGAGGAGAGGGTATGTGACAAAAATTAGAGGAATTTTTTTTTTAAAATAAGAAAAAGGAAAACGGAGAAAAAAATGAATTTCTACTGTTGAGGTGCATAGGTGGCATAAATAGAAAAATAAATAAAAATGGTTCTCATTTTATTTATTAAAATGTGTAGGTGGAAATCTAGAAGTTTGTGGACATTTCCTTAAATCATGCATTTAATATTTGTTGCACCACATGGTGGTGCTTAGTTGTATTTGGGTGGGAATTAAATAGTTTTGATTTGGTATCAAATCTTGCATTGTCATTGTATTTCCGCTATGTGGTTATTTGTTACAGGGCTAGGACATCTTCTTTGGGGATTCTCTTGCCTTGCACTGCATCAAATTTTTGTCACTTTGTAGGGCTAAAAACTTGATTAAAATATCAGTCTTGAGATAGAGATAAAGAACACATGCAACACTACATCAACAAAGATGAATAAAACCTATGTATTAGAAACAAGGAATGCTACTTTATAAAATGAGGTCAAAACATTGATAATTATTACTAGACCTATTATAGAGGTAAATGAAAAAGATACCCAAAAAAAAACTAATGTAAAAGAGATGAGCTTAGTGACAAATCAATAAATGGATGTTGATGTGGAGGAAGAGGAAGCAAATAATAAAACATAAATAAGGATAATGGAGAATATTCTTTCTTATAAGATAGATGCTTTGTAACAAATATCCCAGAGCATTTATAGTAATTACATCTCACTACAAGGTGGTGAGTACCATCGTTTAGAAGCTTTTTCTTTACCTTCTCCTTTGTTTACTAAGTGGGGTTCTTATATGTTGTTCTTTGATAAGCTTATTCTAATGTTGACACACAAAAAAGGAGTTGTCCAAAAAAGTTATCATACCAACTTGAAAGTTGATAAGTAAGGTTAAGGAGTTGGATAGTTTCTTTCTAGGAAAGATTCAAATAGACAAAATAAGATGAAGGCCATTGTTGAAGGTACACCTAGCTTTATACCAAAAATTTTTAATGATGAAGGCAACTTGAAATGATGGTAGGAATGGTCTCTTTCTTTTGATGATATTTTAAAGCATGAGAGATTTGTTTCTTACTACAACAATGAAACTAACGTGAAAAAAATCTATGATATGATTTATATCATCTAAAAATATTGAAACATACATTTATAGAATAATTACAGAAGTTAGGGTGATAATAAATTCAAAGTGGAATAAATGTCTTAGTGAGCTAAACAATGTTGGAGAAGCCACCTCACCATATATAGAAACTAACATTGCTATATTGGAAGTCGTTGTTGATATCAAGGCCTTGTCATCTGGAGATAGTGATTGAATAAGCTAGAAGAAGTTGCACTAATATATAGAGGATAGACAACTACTTCAATGAGATATCGTATCTTTGTAGTTCACCTACTATGGGTAGTCTCACTTTGTAAACAATGAAGTTGATCTTGAATACCTACAACGATAGCTCTCCATATTTTGGCTATCTCTAGCCCCTTCTCTTGTTAATTTTTTATCTTTTATGAAACAACATTGTTATAAGTGGTATTTTTACATGTCTAAGTCCTTCCAGCATGATGCTTGTTCGAATCCTTCTATTATAAAAGGATTCCCAAGGCTTGGTTCAAATTCTATTTGTCTGATACAGATAATCAATGAGTTAGTCCTACATTTTGTGCTAAGTGTGGATGTGTTCAATTTGTTTTTTGTAGAAGTTTAAGATTAATGGAAGTCTAGTTTTGTCTCATTTCTTTGTCAAAATATTCATATCAGCACTTTGTATTATTTTCAAACTTAATGCAAGCAAGCAGTTTGTGTGATTTTTCATAGTATAGAAAAACTTCTGATATTTGGGTGAAAAATCAGTTAAATCTTTGATTCTTGTAGATTAGGGTTTTATCTTGTGGAATCTTGAAAATTGTTACATTACCCTAGTTGTGCCTGGTTCTATGGTTTTTATTTTCCTTTTCAATTTTTAGGGTTTGTCTCTCAAATTGTCCTTGAAAAGGCCCTAAGTGTGAAAAAACACTTATACCTTTGTTTTGTGTTGCCCTAGTTTTCAAATTTTCAAAAGGTATTATTTCAAATATTTTGGCAAGGCATTTTATCCTAAAGATTTTTTTGCATCAAAATACCTTTTTATCCTTATGATAAACCTTTTATGCACTTTAATTGTGATAATTTATTCTTAAAGTGATGCCAAGTTGAAATGTTTTTCAAAACCGTTGATTTTCTCAAGATCAGGGGTTCCTGCATTCTCACATTATCAAGTTGCAAGGTCTTTAAATAATGTAGGGAAATGAATTTGTGACACGTAGCCCCTGACAGTTTTTGAGATTCAGTGCACTCCAAAAGGTCTTGTATGTTAGCATGAGTCAAGACACTTTTTGCAGATTTGTCAGATTTGTCGAGACACGTTTTATTTTCTTATGTTGTCATTGGTTGTTCAAATCAATGAAAACTTTACCTTATGATCAATATTCATCAACCATGGATCTTTTTTAGATCCACAATTATTGTATTCCTGCACTATCAAGTTGCGAGGTCTTTAAATAATGTCGGGAAATAGGTGCATGACGTGTGGCAATGCTAATATCATGGGCCTGCTTTTTGAAGAAAGCTAATAATAGTGTGTCCTCTGTGGTGGTTTTTAGATGACATGGAACAAAGAGGAAGAATTCCATTGGTCCATTCAAATTGATTAGAGTGCACAGTCATTGCAAGATTTTGATCACCGTTGATTAAAGTAAGATTGACAGATTATGCTTTCCCGCATTATCAAGCTACTCAATTTTTAAATAATGCGGGCAAGTGGGCATGGTGGGACCTAAATTAATCTTTAGGAAATACGCTGAGTCATGGTACGCTGGAAGAGATTAAAAGTAATGAAGTATGCTAATGGGTAGAAAGTAACAGGTTTTTTGACTTGGAAGCAGTGATGTCATGGGCACCAAAACTTCAGTTACTGCAATTAAAATCATCAGAGCACATGGATTAAAGGGTAACATTTTCATTGGTCAAGTTGGTCTGGTTGTCCGCCAAATAAAGAGATCTTGATTCGCCATTGATTAGGGTAAGATTGACGGTGCCCGCATTCTCGCATTTTCAAAATGTGAGGTCTTTAAACAATGTGGGCAAGCAGGCTTCTGATGTGTGGCCGAAGATCCTAGAGTTTTAAGAGACTTTCTATTTTTGAAATGAAACCGTTCAATCAAAGGGAGATCAACGGGTAGAATTCAAATTCAAGATACAACATGAAAGTAGCAGTGGCAGAAATAAATATGATATAGAGTTTCCTTCATGCAACCTAAATACTCTGATATAACATGCAAATTTGCCATTGTTGAAGCATAGCTATAGATTTTCTCAGTGCGGAAGGATTTCCAAAGTTAGGGCACATAATTTTTCAAGGGTTTCATCAAAATTTGCAGAGAAAATTGCAGAGAAAGGAGGGAAAATTTGATGGGTAAGTGATCTGTAACTAGTAGAAATAAAAATTTGATGTTATAAAGGTTATGAACTCTTAAAGATGCCTCCACGAAAGGATTTTTCTGGGCAAACTGAATATTCAAAAAGGGGTGTGCATGATGATTTTTTGGAACAATTGCCTTTGATTGTTCATGAGATAACTAAGGGGAGGGAGTTCATTCCTAAAAACCCTAGAGTAGCTGTAGTAGAAGGTTTCTATGACAAGGCCAATTGGGTATGAGATGCTCAGGTATCCATGGGAGGTTTGGAATTATTTAGAAAGTAGTTTTCAAAGCAAAAATTGGATAGTTCTCTGAGAAATGTCTGGGAGTTTGATATTGGAAAGCTGAAAATCCCTACAGTTTTCTTCGATAGTGATTTATTAATGCATTTGGCCAAGAAGTACGACCCAATTACAAGGTGGATAAAGAATCATGCTAGAGTAAACCTCTTTAGGGTCTGTCCTAAACTAATTAGAGAAGTTTTCAATCCTAACCCTACCCATGCTATGCATGAAACTATTGACATGGGTAACCTATAAGCAACGTATGATGCACAAAGAACCTACTTGAAAAGAGGGCCACTACAGGAGCATGCTGCCAAGCTTGGTAATTTGTCTATGATTACTATCAGCACCCCAGAGCCACTATTGAAAAGACATTTTAACATTAGGGCTAAGGTATTATATGTTTCTCTTTGTAAGATTTTTTTAATAGATGAGGTGGAACAAATTCCAAGCTCAATTGTCCTCACCATGGCACAAACTCTTCAATTTGGAATGAGCTCTATTCTGGATTTTGCAACATTTCTTGTAAGAGAAATTCACAATGGTTTGGTTGGGATAGCAAAGGGAAAAGTAGATAAACTATTATGTTGGTACTCATTGCTTATGCATGTGTGCTTGTACAAGGGATTTACATTTTTCTCCATAGGTATGGAATTGGAAACAACTAGGGAGGGTGAGAAGAATCCAGTAAAGTTGTGGAGTGTAGATATGACCTCAGAAGGCACAGGTTCTAGTTATGTGAGGTTTGATAGGTATTTTTCATCAAAGCTTAGACTTCTTTTAAGAGGAGATAGCCTTAGAATCCCACAAGTATTGTTAGAATTTGTCAGACCCAAGGACCATGCTAAAGGGCTACTTGTCAATCATAACTAGGCGGATATAATTCCCTACAATGTTTCAACAATGATAAGAGTGTAGGGTTTTTTGGGAAAACCTCATGTGCTACCGTTTGATGTGCCTTTGAAGATATGAATAGCTGAGCTATTATGGCAGATAGGTACCATAGATAAGAGGGAGTTGAATAGGAAGGGCACATTTTTTCCAATTGTCACTGTGGCCCATGATTTTTTTTTGTAAGGAAAGGTTGGAAACATCTAAACTTTTTTTTAGAAAAATATAACATGGCAGAATCTCATGCCAGATTTATTGATCCTAAAGGTTTCTATGATATCTTCAGGGAGAGAATAAAAGCTTCTCGCATGGTCCAACAAGTCTGCTATCCTAAAGATGTGATTAGAAACATTTTCACCTTACAAGGAAAAGAATTGAGAAAGGAAAAGTAGATGGTTTTTAGCAAAACCCTTGAATTCATTAATGCTTTTGATCCCCAGTATGACTCATTGAAAGAAAAGAAATACTTGGGAGCCAAGATACAGGCCTTGATGAATTATTTTGCTGAGATAACACAAGCTATGAATGAAAAAAGGGCTACATATGTTAGGGCATACCCAGACAAGGCTTCTAAAGTTTGGAAAAGAATCAATAGTAAAAACATAGTAGCTCCTAGCCAATATCCCTTGCAGAAAAGGTCAGGTTATGTAATGATTCAGAGTGTGCAACAGGGTCCTCTTCATCAAGGAAACAGATTAGGAAGTCCATCTACAACCAGTGCTCCAAAAAGGTAGAAGTTAGAATAGGGATCTTCTTCTTCTCAGCCAAAAAAATACTCACTGAACCCATCCACAATCAGGATAGATGATGAAGCATCTTTAGGGGAACAATTAAGACAAATTGGTGGAGAAGGGGATATAATTATTACTTCCATAGATCTGGAGATTGGCGAACCACAAGAACCCCCTAAACCTCCTTGGAGCTTAATGTTGTTGACTATAAAGGTAAGGGAATCGATCCTATAGTTTCCCAAGCCTCTTAGAGGTTTTTAAATGATGAAAATTTTGTGAAATCTAGAGCATTTGCACAATTTTTGTGGAGATTGAATATAGGCAATTTTGAAAATACTTGTGAAAAAATAAAAGTAGAGCAACCAAATAAACCAGACTCTATTATTAAAGAAGAGGTAAAATCTAAATTTTTGACTGATTTTGTCCAATTTGCACCTAAGGCCGGGAGGCAATTAGTTAAACAACCAGGAGTCCTTATCTTACCTGAATGGGATATAGTGAATGCTATGGTTTATGATTCAGTAAGAAAACAAAAGGATGTCCAGTTACAATATGAAGAAGAGATATTACAGGCTCGTAGAGGAGTCAAATTTAGTGAAGATCACCAAACCCTTGTAATTTGTTCAATTGAGGAAAGGAATAAAACTATGATGCAAGAAATCTGTATTGCAGAACATACTAGTACATTAATAGTATATAGGGCTAGTGAGGTTGGTAGTAAATAGATAATGGGAATGAATTCAGAAATGCTAAAATTTGGTGGTGTGGTATCTAGCCAAGAAGAAGAGAAATTTGCTCAGCTAAATGCTACATTTGAAGAAGTACTAAAGGCATATGAAGAGAGGGGCACACACATACAAAATTTGGAGAATCAGGTGTCTCAAATGGAGAAGATAATTGGGAAGAGAAAGGTAGGAGAATCCAATGCACTTAGAATTGCATACCCTCCATAGTCATTTGTTAAAGAAACCTCTATTGTTGAAATAATAGATACCCCTGAAAGGCCCCAATTCTATACTGCAGAGGACTTTGAAGAAGAAAAAACCAAACTACATGAGTTGCAGGTAAAATTCAAGAATCAATATGAAGGAAAATTAAAGCAGGGTGTGATGTATTTAAGGGATAAAATACAATGGTCAACCTTGTTTGATCAATTGACAAGAACTACAACCCTCATGGATGAGTTGAACAGAGATGAGGTTAAATTGACTCCTCTGGCACAGAAGTGGAGGGAGAGAAATAATGATATCACATTCATGTGTATATCTGCCATCCAAATTCCTTGTCATCAAGTAGAGAAAATTTTTGATTTATTAAATAAGCCAAAAGATTTTGATGATAAAAGGGATTCTTTGCAAAAAAGATTAACACATTGTTTTTCCAAGTATATTGCTGAAAAATTCATTTTATTTCCTTGTGCTTTAGAATCTGTTGACACAATAAAGGAAAAGGAAAAGTGGAAAAAAGAGTTGGATGAAATATTTTATGAAAGGATCAAGAACATCATGAGTGAAACTGGTCACTGGTTTTGGGCAAGGACAAATGAAGAGTTGGTAAAGATACAGTTATTTTATAATGCCATCAGAAAAGAGCTTGATGATTTAGAGGAATTGGCAGATTCTTTAGTGATTATACAAAGAGAGGCTCTAAATTTTGATTGGCCAGATGATGCTGCTTATAATGAATGAAAAAATCAGTTCTTAATACAAATGTCAGAAGATGATGAGGAGGAAGATACAAAAGTAAAAGTTTCCCTCATAGTTAATAATGAAGACATGGAAAATCCCCAGATTAAAGTAAGTTTGCAGGTAATTGAAGATGATACATCACTTTCAAACCTCATGGCTATTTACTAAAAGGATGAAGAATAAATGAAGAATCAAATCATAATTTCTTGTCTCAACAATTAAGAGTATTACAGAAAGGGACCCACCAAGGAGTGTTCGATGTAGTAGCCTTTTTGTTATTTTCTTTTATCTTTTATGATAGGTGTATGTAGGTATCTTTCAAAATACACCTGTCACTTTCTTTTAGCCTGAAACTTGTTGCATCTCAAACAATTTAAGTGAGATTCAAAGGCTAGAAGATGGTCCCCATATCAATTCTTTATGAATCTTGTCTCCTTCTAATTACTTGGTTATCTTGATATTGTATAAGTAAAGGCTTGTGAAATTGAATGCAATCTAGTCAGGTTGTATATCTATTCATCACTGTTATTAATTCAGTGGATTAAATAAAAGCTTTGGTCAATGTGATAAGTTATCTTTAGTAGTGGAAAGGGTTTTGAATGATAAATTCTGATAAGAATTGCTGATAGATTTTGTTGTAAGGCAACAAGTTAGATCTAAGAATTTTCTATAGACTCTAAATCCCCATGGATTAGGCACTAATCAAATTGATTCAGCTCAAGGAGAAGTATGTCACAAATGGTTGTCAAAAATGCAGAATTAAATCAATTTTACTTTTATTTCCTCTGGATCTTCAAAGCTGGCCAATACTTGTCTGCATGGAATGTTTTGGCTTCAGTTAGCTACCATTGTTAAGAACATCTAGAGATCTATAGAAGAAGTTTTGGCCATATCTGTTATATGGGATGTGTTTATGAAGTTATCAAGAATTATGTATGTGTTTGAGGATTTGAGATGAGAATCAGAATGAAACTAAAAATAATCCTCATACAGTTTTCCCAGTCTTGAATCATCCCTAAGTATACCCACCTTGGTTTTGTAGATCCAAAAGAGTAGAACACCACCTTTGGTTTTGTTGAAGTTGGGTCCAAATGCTTTACACATGCAATTGTTAACAAGAATTGGCTGACCTTTAGATTGTATGAGTATTATCATTTTGGTATTAAACATTTTGTTTCTTAGTAGTTTTAGTCCTTTTAAAACTCCAACAAAATGGTGACTCTACTGGGGAGTTGTCCAACACATCTGTGAAGAGTACTACAGTTTCTTTGGTCCTACTGTATACGTGTATGTCATGTTATCCAAGTTTTGACCATGGTTATAAGGGAATCTTTTAGTGACAAACCTTAAAAATTTTAAGAAGATAAAGCCCAAGTACCATAGCTACACACTGACGTATCCAGCCTATCCAAGTGTCTTATCTAACAAGCAAGAGTTGTGGTCTTTCAGCATCAGTGATTGATGTATCTATGCCAGATATTTTTTTATTTATTGCCATTTTTTTTTGTTTGAGTTGGCATTAAGTGTCATTGTATATTTTCCCGAGAGTAGGGTGGGGACTCAGTCAAGGTTCTGAAGCTAGTGCTTATTTTAACCAAAGGTGAATGTGGCTAACAAGAGAAAGAACACAAGAGCTTACATGAGAGCCAATCCTGATGTACCAATGTATACTGATCTACCCCAAGGTGGTAGGAAGAACCAAAATAAAAAAAGATAGATCCAAATCCCACTTGGAAACCCAGAGGCAATGCATCCATAAATTCTCAGTATCAACCATTATTAGGAAGAGAGTCTTCTTCACTTAGTTTTGAATCTGAAACTACAAGACTCTTAGGAGGCATTTTCAGTACCCCATTACCCGATGAGAGAGTATTTCAAGACAAAGATGTGTCCACGGTAGGAATTGCTTCATCAAGGCCAGATCCTATAGCATATATGAACTATAGGCTAGGATTTAGGAGTTCATTTGATAATCCTTTTAATCCCATAGCAGCCCCATATGTAGAACCAAATCTTATAGATTTGGATGATCTTACTGATTTAGAAGCCACTTCTATAGATCCTAAAGAAGTGCATTCTGAGATAGGACTTTTGAAGAAATGGATTGCTAAGGAAGAAGCCAAACACATTCATCTTGAAAAAGAAAAGGAGCAAGCTACCTTGGATGCCATAATAGAAAGGGATGCTTTGCTAAGAAGGATGGCTACTTTGAAGGAGTTGAATAAAAAGTTAGAAGAAAATATCACAACTCTCCGTACTGATGTATTTGGAGATGTAGACAATCTGAGAGCTAAAGTTTAGGAACAAGAAAAATGCCTGAATCAAAAGCAAGAACTAGTCATTGCTCAAGTCCAAGCCTATAAACCTATTCAAATGGACCTTGTAGAGCCCACCACAAAAGCTCCAAATAAAGGGAAAGGCAAAGCTGTAGCAATCCAAATAAATGAACCTCAAGCTCTACCAAGAAAATCCATACAACCCTCCATGTTAAAATTAGATTTAGATCTGGAGAAGGCTAGAAAAGAGAAGGAAGATCTTGCAAAAGAGCTTGAGAAGGTTGAAAATGAAGCTCAAGTAGCAAAAACTAGGAGAAAAATCCAATTCATAAAATCTAATTCTACATTGGTTTCATGGCCCAATTTGTCTATCCCACCTGCAATTCCTACACCAGCTAGTGGTCCAATAATCTCAACTCAGGGAATACCCCAATCTGCTCCTACCTCATCTTCCACTATTGGCACCCATGTCCCATTTGTCCCACCTCAACAATCCCAAGCTACTCCTCTGAGTCAAGCTAATCTAGCTAGTACCTCAAATGTTCCTAGTTTCCAAAAGAAACTTGTATACATGGAAAAGTATAAAAAAATATCATTTGCTGATATTCCTGGTGCTCCACATCCCATATCGTTTGATTTAAGAGACAAAGTGGTTAAGTTCTCTGGGAATAATGCTATTACTAGTGAAGAACATTTGAGAATTTTCATTGATATGTTGAATGATTATGAAGTTGAACATGAAGATATGGTAATGAAATTTTTTGTGGATTCACTAACTGACCATGCAAGGGATTGGTTTAGGAGGTTGCCTGATGACAGTAATACCTCATGGAATGACTTGGAGAAATTGTTCAAGGAGCAATATGGAGACAACACTAATGCAGGATTCATGTTAAATGAATTCAAAAACATCAAGAAGAATACAAATGAGTCCACATTTGATTTGAATGTAAGATTCCAGAAAGGTATGTAAAAACTATTTTAAGTTATGAGGTTGAATGAAGATGTCTATCTCACAACATATTTCAATGCTTTTGATAGCAAAATGGCTTATCAATTGAGGGATAAGGATCCCAATACTTTAAGGGATGCCTATAAAATTTTAGTAAATATAGAGAATAATAGGAAGGCATTTGGAAAACTAGGTAGGAGGGATGATCCAAAACTTTTCAATTGTAAGAACAATAATAAAAGGGAGGCTAATAAAACCCCTATAGGAAAGAAGCCAAAAGAACCCACTATAGGCCAGGTTTTGGAATTTCTTAAGAAGATGAATCCCACATTATTTTAAATAAGCCAAATATTGCTGAGAGAACTCTTGTGAATAACAATAGTTTCAATAGGCAACCTAGAATGCAAAATTACCCTTACACCACTTAGTGTAAAGACGGTAAGCCAATTCCCAACCAAACCCAAAATGTGAAGGATAAGGGTACTCTAGATCCCCTAAAAAGAAACACTATGAATATGAATGATGATGTACCATGGTGCATTATATGTCAATCACCTCATTTTTCTAATTATTATGCTATTGCTCAGTCATTTGCTCAAGGTCAAGGTGTGCAACCTAAAGAAGAAGGTGAAGAGAAAAGCCATGATGATATAAGTTGCAATATGGTAAGCCTGTGTGATGATTTGATAGATTCTGATTCAGAAGAGCTTGAAAATGACATTATCAGTCAGAGAATTGCTCATCATTTACATCATTAGCAAGTTCTTTGAGATGATGAAGGGTATGATATAGATAAGGTATGCATTATGTCCTCTGATGTAGGTCTCACAAGCTTAAGAATGCCCTCCAAAGAGTAAATTGATAGAATTATAGTAGAAATGATTTCACAAGTCCATAGTAACAACAATTTGAGAAATAGAACAGTAAATAATGATGTAGGAAAGCCATCCAGTGTATTCATCAAAGATATCACCCATAAGATGAGTGATCAAAATAAGAGAGTCAATGAAGATGTGCCTAAGATCAAGGAACCAAAAAAGAAGGTTCAATTTTAGACAAATGAAGCAACAAAACCAGTGGTGCAACCAAAGAAATCAGAAACTAATACTATCAAGCAAACAGTAATGCCTATTGTTCCAAAGTTTTCAAGTCTAGGTACTTTTGTTAAACCTACTCTTACTGAACATGTTGATATGATATCTATGTTGTCCCAAATAACTATGAAAGTGCCTTTGTCTAAACTCCTTAAAATTGAAGAGCATAAAAGCAAGGCTTTATCATGGTTGGGTGGGATAGGAAATAATAATACTATTATAGATCAAACTATTTCAAAATAAAACCCATTAGTAATAGAGGATAGTGGTATCATATCCCAGATTTCCCAAATGTTTTTAGATGATTTCTCAGTGGTATTTATAGAAGATATTGATCCTTTTTTCCTCAGTCTAATCATAAAAGGGAAGACCCTAAAAAACTATATGATAGACTCATGAGCTTCCAACACCATAATGCCTTTCAAAGTAATGGAAGCCTTAGGATTGAAAGTGGATACCAAGTAGGGCAGATGCAGAGGAATGGATGCTAAGGAAGTCCCAGTCATAGGTACCATAAATGCTTTACCATTCAAACTAGTTGCATATCCTGATGTAGAGTTAACCATGTCTGTCTTGGTGGTGGATATACCTCCACACTATGGAATGTTACTATCCAAAAAATGGAGTGCTACCATGGGGGGAAGCCAATAGTGTGACTTAACCTATGCTACTTTCCACATTGGGGATAAAGCTGTCAGAGTAAATAGAGAACCAAGGGTTAATCACATTTTAGGGGAAGAAATTGACAAAGATGTTACTTGTTTCTTAGATACTTGGGTCAATGCTTTCAGAGCTGAATTGATTATCCAAGAAGTTGAGAATTTACGTGCTATAATTAAACATGAAGTTGAATTTTGTACAAACTCACCAAAATTATGGACAATGTTCTTTGATGGGGCTATTTCTAAAGAGGGTGTAGGGGTAGGTGTATTTTTTGTCTCCCCTGAGAATAATACCTTCAGATATTCATTCACATTGAAGTTTTCCTGCACAAATAATATTGTAGAATATGAGGCATTATTTCTAGGATTGAAAGTTGCCACACATCGTGGGATTAAGAAGTTACATGTTATAGGGGATTCTGAGTTAGTCATCTCCCAGATAAAATAAACTTATGCATCCAAGAATAGGAGACTAAAGTAGTATAGAAATGCAGTTTTGGATTAGATAAAATCCTTTGATGCATTTGGTATCTCATGGAGAGATAGGACTCAAAATAAGATGGTTGATTTGTTAGCAAATGTAGCAATCAAGCCCAAGGAAATATCATTTGCAGGAATATCTCAGATTGAGGTACAAAATAGGCCTTCTATACCTGATAATATTGAAAACTGGCAAGTCTTTGAAGATGACAAAGACATTACAAACTTTTTGTTAAATGAAGATAAGTACCATGGTCAGGAAATGGATTGTAGTGAATTGGTTGAAACCATAGATGGTAAGGAAACCATTTTTGGGCAAAAGATTATGCAATTGAAAACCAATAAAGTGCCTAATGGGCTAGTGGTCTTGGAAAACATTTTTGATAACTAGGATAGAGCAAAACTTGGAGTTAAGGATCTTAAACCTCAGGAGTTAGAAGAGATAAACCTAGGTACTGATGAAGCCCACAAAAAGGTTTATATTGGCCAAAATTTTCCTATTAAAATCATAAAAACATTGATTGACCTACTTAAAAAGTATAGACTTTATGTTGCATGGTCATATGATGACCTTAGGGCTTATAGGGAAGATCTGTTCCAGCATGTCATACCCATAAAAGATAATGTAAAACCTTTCAGACACAAATAGAGACCAATAAATCCTACCCTAGCTCCCAAAATGAAAGAAGAGTTAATGACACTAAGGGATGGGAGAATAATCAAACCAATTAGGCATTCCACCTGGGTTTCAAATTTGGTGCCTATCAAAAAGAAGAATGAAGATATAAGATTGTGTGTCGATTTCAGGAACTTAAACATTGCATCTTTGAAGGACAATTATGGATTACCCAATATGGAAGCCATGTTGTAACAAGTGACTAGCTCTGAGTTAATGTCAATGATGGATGGTAATTCTAGATATAATCAAGTCCTAGTAAAGGAAAGTGAATAGTTTAAGACAACCTTCACAACCCCATGGGGAACATATGTAAATGTAAGGATGCCATTTTGCCTGATTAATGAAGGAGCTACTTTCCAAAGAGCCATGGATGTGGCATTTCATGATTATATTGATAAATTTATGGTTGTATACCAGGATGATCTTACAGTGTATTCTAAGAAGGCTAAGGATCAATGTAGAAACTTAGAGAAAATCTTCATTAAAGCTCTGGAATATGGGGTAGCCTTAAAACCAAAGAAATACACATTTGGAGTGACAGAGGGAAAATTACTAGGACATATAGTGTCTAAAGATGGGGTGAAAATAGACCCTGAGAGAGTAGCAACTATTGAAAAAGTCCCCAAGCCAAAAAATGTAAAAGGAATTCAATCCTTCTTTGGCCAAGTCAATTTCCTTAGAAGATTTGTTACCAATTTTGCTGAGATCAGTACACCTATCTCAAAGATGCTCAAGAAAGGAGCTACTATAGATTGGAATGGTGAACCTTGACAAGAATTCTAGAATATTAAAATTGCAATAAAAAATGCTCTAGTACCAAGAACTCCAGATTACACAAAGCCTATGCATATCTTTTCTTTTGCATCCTTTCACAGTGTAGCTGTAGTTTTATTGCAAAAAAATCAGGAAGGATATGAGCAGCCCATTTCCTTTTTCAGTAAGTCATTGTAGCCTATTGAACTGAAGTATGAAATAAATGAAAAATAAGCATATGCTTTAGTAAAGGCTGTAAAAGCTTTTAGATGTTACCTAGTAGGTGCTACTGTTATTGCTTTTGTACCTAGTGCTGCAGTCAAGGATATATTTTCTCAACATGAAGTATCAGGCAGAAGATGTAGATGGATCAACAGGATCCAGGAATTCAATATTGAAATATAGATAACTAAGTTGGTAAGGGGTCAAGGTTTGGCCAAACTCATGGCTAAAGCTAATTTAGAGGCTAATAAGATAAATCTAGTAAGTGATGATCTTAGAGTTGACTTATGTGACATGGATCAATGTGATTGGTACACCAATGTTATATATTACCTACAATAGATGGAAGCTCCCCCTCATTTTCCTGAAAATGAAAAGAGGAGTACTAAATTGCAAGCCATCAGGTATATAATTGTCCATGGCAACCTATGGTGGAGAAATTTTGAGGGAGTATTGTTGAAATGTGTTGATCAAGAAAAGGAAAAAGAGGTCTTAAAGGAAATGCATGCTAGAGTGTGTGGGGGACACTACATGGCCAAAACTACTGCACATAAAATAATGAGGGATGGATTTTGGTGGCCTTCCCTTTTCAAGGATGCTTAGATTATGTTTAGAAAATGTGACCCTTGTAAGAGGTTTGCTGGAAAATTGAAGTTTTCAGGTAATACTCCATTGAAGCCAGTGGAAGTTCAAGCACCCTTTCAACAATGGGGTCTAGATTTCATAGGAGAAGTTTTCCCCAAGTCTAGCAATAGCTACTCTTGGATTCTAGTGGCTACTGATTACTTTACAAAGTAGGTAGAGGCTATCCCCACAAGAAATGCAACAAGAAAAGTTGTCAATAATTTCCTACTAAATAATATTATCTCTAGATTTGGTTGTCGTCAGAAAATTGTAATAGATAATGCTACGTGCTTCAGGTTTGAGGAATTCATTAAATTTTGTGATAAATATGGAATAACTAGGTCATCATCCTCTCCTTATCATCCAAAAGGAAATGGGCAAGCTGAATCCACCAATAAAAGCCTATTAAAAGTCATTAAAAGAACCTTGGATGATAACAAGAAAGCATGGGATTCCAAGCTATAGTTAGCAGTATGGGTTGATAGGGTAACTATGAAGAAAGCCATTGGTGTAGCTCCATTTGATATGCTGTATGGAATTCAAGCATGAATTCCTTAGAACAACTTGATGGGTATTTATAATTACATTCAGTTGTATGATGAAGATACTATAGATGAAATGCAAGAAAGGATGGATGAATTGGTAGGATTGACAGAAACTAGAAGAGAAGCATTTTTTAAGAACCAAAAGCTGCAACTGCAAGTTAAGACACTCTATGATAGAAGAACAATAGGTAGAAAGTTTGAAGATGGAGATCTAGTCTTAATGTGGAATGCCAGAATTGAGGATAAAGGAAAAAATGGCAAATTTGATCCTATCTGTTTAGGCCCATATCTAATTGAAAATACCTGGGGTGAGAATTCTTATATACTCAAAGATTTATTATACAATATTCTTGAACTACCAGTTCATGGATAGTTCTTGAAGAGGTATTTTTCTTGAAAGATACTTTTTATTTCCATGAGTAGTAGTTTAGGGTTTCCTTGTATATATTTGTAAATTCTTTCTCCTATGAGCTTCCTTGTACAGTTTGGTTTCTTGTTCTGGCGTGTTGTTTTGTGCTCTCTGAAGAAGTTGTCATGTTTGCACCAGGTGTGTGGTTTTCTCTTCCATAGATTCTGAATTCTTGCATAGACCCAAGTGGTCTATCATCCCCAGACAGAGCCACTATTGGTGTGATTTTTCACAGTATAGAAAAACTTTTGATATATGGGTGAAAAATTAGTTAAATCTTTGATTCTTGTAGATTAGAGTTTTATCTTGTGAAATCCTAAAAATTGTTGGATTACCCTAGTTGTGCCCTATTCTATGGTTTGTATTTTCCTTTTAAATTCTCAGGGTTTGTCTCTCAAATTGTCCTTGAAAAGGCCCTAAGTGTGAAAAAACCCTTATACCTTTGTTTTGTGTTGCCCTAGTTTTCAAATTTTCAAAAGGTATTATTTCAAATATTTTGGCAGGGCATTTTATCCTAAAGATTTATTTGCTTCAGAATACCTTTTTATCCTGATGATAAACCTTTTATGCACTTTAATTGTGATATTTTATTCTTAAAGCGACGCCAAGTTGAAATGTTTTTCAACACCGTTGATTTTCTCAAGATCAGGGGTTCCCGCATTCCTGCATTATCAAGTTGCGAGGTCTTTAAATAATGTGGGGAAACACATTTGTGACACATAGACCCTGATGGTTTTTGAGATTCAGTGTGCTACAAAAGGTCTTGTATGTCAGCATGGGTCAGGACACTTTTTGCAGATTTGTCAAACTTGTTGGGACATGTTTTATTTTCCTGCGCTGTCCTTGGTTGTTCAAATCAATGAAAACTTTACCTTATGATCAATATTCATCAACCATGGATCTTGTTTAGATCCTCATTTCCCACATTCCTACATTATCAAGTTGTGAGGTCTTTAAATAATGTGGGGAAAAGGGCACATGACGCGTGACAATGGTGACATCATGGGCCCGCATTTTGCAGAAAGGTAATAATAGTGTGTCCTCTGTGGTGGTTGTCAGATGACATGGAACAAAGAGGAAGCATTTCATTGGTCCATTCAAATTGATTAAAGTGCACAGTCATTACAAGATTATGATCATCGTTGATTAAAGTAAGATCGACAAATTGTGCTTTCTCGCATTATCAAGCTACTCAATTTTTAAATAATGCAAGCAAGTAGGCATGGTGGGACCTGAACCAATCTTTAGGAAATGCGCTAAGTCATGCCACGCTAGAAGAGATTAAAAGTAATGAAGTACATTTATGGGTGGAAAGTGACAGGTTTGCCAAATTGGAAGCAGCCATGTCATGGGCACGAAAACTTCAATTACTGTAATTAAAATCACCAGAGCACATGGATTAAAGAGCAACATTTTTATTGGTCAAGCTGGTTTGGTTGGCTGCGAAATAAAGAGATCATGATTCATCTTCAATTAGGGTAAGATCAACGGTGCCCGCATTCTCACATTTTCAAAATGTGAGGTCGGGCTTTTGACGCATGGTCAAAGATCCTAGAGTTTTAAGAGACTTTCTATTTTTCAAATGAAACCGTTCGATCAAAGGGAGATCAACGGGTAGAATTCAAATTCAAGATACAACATGAAACTAGTAGTTGAAGAAATAAATATGATACAGAGTTTCCTTTGTGCAACCTAAATACTCTTATATAGCATGGAAATTTCCCATTATTGAAGCATAGTTACAGATTTTCTTAGTGCAAAAGAATTTCCAGAGCTAGGGCACAAAATTTTTCAAGGGTTTCAGAAAAATTTGCAAAGAAAAATGCAGAGAAAGGAGGGAAAATTTGGTGGGTAAGTGATCTGTAACCGGTAGAAAAAAAAAATTGATGTTATAAAGGTTCTGAACTCTTAAAGATGCCTCCATGAAAGTATTTTTCCAAGGCAAACTGAATATTCAAAAAGGGGTGTGCATGATGATTTTCTAGAACAATTGCCTTTGTTAGTTCATGAGATAACTAAGGTTTCTATGAAAAGGCCAATTGGGTACGAGATGCTCAAGTATCCATGGGAGGTTTGGAATTATTCAGAAAGTGGTTTTCAGAGTGAAAACTAGATACTCCTCTGAGCAGTGTCTAGGAGTTTGATATTGGAAAGCTGAAAATCCCTATAGTTTTCTTTGATAGTGATTTATTAATGGATTTGGCCAAGAAGTACTACCCAATTATAGGGTGGATAAAGAATCATGCTGGAGTAAACCTCTTCAGGGTCTGTCTTGAACTAATTAGAGAAGTTTTCAAACTTATTCCTAACCATGCTATGCATGAAACTATTGACATGGGTAACCTACAAGCAAGGTATGATGCACAAAGAACCTACTTGAAAAGAGGGCCATTATAGGAGCATGCTATGAATGTTGGTAATTTGTCTATGATTACTATTAGGACCCCAAAGCCACTATTGAAAATACATTTTAATATTAGGGCCAAGGAATTATATGTTTCTCATTGTAAGATTTTTGTAATAGATGAGGTAGAACAAATTCCAGGCTCAATTGTCCTCATCATGGCACAAACTCTTCAATTTGGAATCAGCTCTATTTTGGATTTTCCAACGTTTCTTGCAAGAGAAATTCACAATGGTTTGGTTAGGATAGCAAAGGGAAAAGTAGATAAACCATTCTGTTGGTATTCATTGCTTATGCATGTGTGCTTGTACAAGGGATTTACATTTTTCTCCACAGGTATGGAATTGGAAACAACTAGGGAGGGGGAGAAGAATCCAGTATAGTTTTGGAGTGTAGATATGTCCTCAAAAGCCACAAGTGTCAGCTATGTGAGGTTTGATAGGTATTTTGCATCAAAGCTTAGACTACTTTTAAGAGGAGATAGCCCTAGAATCCCACAAGCATTGTTAGAATTGGTTAGACCCAAGGACCATGCTCACGGGCTACTTGTTAGTCATAACTGGGGGGATATAATTCCCTACAATGTTTCAACAGTGATAAGAGTGTATGGTTTTTTGTGAAAACCGCATGTGCTACCATTTCATGTGCCTTTGAAGATAGGAATAGTTGAGTTGTTATGGCAGATAGGTACCATAGATGAGAGGGTGTTGACTAGGAAGGGCATTTTTTTGCAATTGTCACTGTGGCCCCTGATTTTGTTCTTGTACGGAAAGGTTGGAAACATCTAAACTTGTTTTTAGACAAATATAACATGGCAGAATCTCATGCCAGATTTATTGATCCTAAAGGTTTTTATGATATCTTTAGGGAGAGAATAAAAGCTTCTCGCATGGTCCAACAAGTCTACTATCTTGACGATGTGATTAGAAAAATTTTTGCCTTACAAAAAAAAGAATTGAGAAAGGAAAAGTGGATTGTGTTTAGCAAAAACCTTGAATTCATTAATGCTTTTGATCCCAACTATGACTCATTGAAAGAAAAGAAATACTAGGCAGCCAAGATACAGGCCTTGATGAATAATTTCGCTGAGATAATACAAGCTATAAATGAAAAAAGGGCTACATATGTTAGGGCATACCCAGAAAAGGCTGCAGAAGTGTAGGAAAGAATCAATAGTAAAAACATAGTAGCTCCTGGCTAATATAACTTGTAGAAAAGGTAAGGTTATGTAATGATTCAGAGTGTGCAACAGGGTCCTCTTCATCAAGGAAAAATACCAAGAAGTCCATTTACAACCAGTGCTCAAAAAAGGCAGAAATTAGAATAGGGATCTTCTTCTTCTTAGCCAGAACAATACTCCCCAAGCCAATCCCCAATCAGGATAGATGATAAAGCATCTTTAGGGGAACAATTAAGACAAATTGGTGGAGAAGGGGATATAATTATTACTTCCACAGATCTAGAGATTGGGGAACCACAAGAACCCCTTGCACCTTCCTTGGAGCTTACTGTTGCTGACTATAAAGGTAAGGAAATCGATCCTATAGTTGCCCAAGCCTCTGAGATGTTTGTAAATGATGAAAATTTTGTGAAATCTAGAGGATTTGCACAATTTTTGTGGAGATTGAATATAGGTAATTTTGAAAATACTTGTGAAAAAATAAAAGCAGAGCAACCAGATAAACTAGAGTCTGTTATTAAAGAAGAGGTAAAATCTAAATTTTTGAATGATTTTGCCCAATTTACAACTAAGGCTAGGAGGTAATTAGTTAAAAAATCAAGAGTCGTTATCTTATCTGAATGGGATATAGTGAATGCTATGGTTTTTGATTCAATAAGAAAACAAAAGGATGTCCAGTTACAAATTGAAGAAGAGATATTAAAGGGTCATAGAGGAGTCAAATTTAGTGAATATCACCAAGACCTTGTATTTTGGTCAATTGAGAAGAGGGATAAAACTAGGATGCAAGAAATCTCTACTGCAGAACATACTGGTACATTAACAGTATACAGGGCTGGTGAAGTTGGTAGTAAAAAGATAATGGGAATGGCTTCAGAAATGCTAAAATTTGATGGTGTGGTATCTAGCCAAGAAGAAGATAAATTTTCTCAGCTAAATGCTAGATTTGAAGAAGTGCTGAAGGCATATGAAGAGAGGGGCACACACATACAAAATTTGGAGAATCAGGTGTCTCAAATGGAGAAGATACTTGGGAAGAGAAAGGTGGGAGAATCCAATGCACTTAGAATTGCATACCCTCCACAGTCATTTGTCAAAGCAACCCCTATTTTTGAAATACTAGATACCCCTGAAAGGCCTCAATTCTATACTGCAGAGGACTTTGAAGAAGAGAAAACCAAACTACATGAGTTGTAGGTAGAATTAAAGAATCAATATGAAGGAAAATTAAAGCAGGGTGTGATGTATTTAAGGCAAAAAATAGAACGGTCAACCTTCTATGATCAGTTGACAAGAACTACAACCCTCATGGATGAGTTGAACAGAGGTGAGGTTAAATTGACTCCTCTGGTGGAGAAGTGGAGGGAGAGAAATAATGATACCACATTCATGTGTATATCTGCCATCCAAAAGCCTTGCCATCAAGTAGAGAAGATTTTTGATTTATTAAATAAGCCAAAATATTTTGATGATAAAAGGGATTCTTTGCAAAAGAGATTAACATATTGTTTTTCCAAGTATATTGCTGAAAAATTCATTTTATTTCCTTGTGCTTTAGAATCTGTTGACACAATAAAGGAAAAGGAAAAGTGGAAAAAAGAGTTGGATAAAATATTTTATGAAAGGATCAAGAACATCATGAGTGAAACTGGTCACTAGTTTTGGGCAAGGACAAACGAAGAGTTGGTAAAGATACAATTATTTTATAATGCCATCAGAAAAGAGCTTGATGATTTAGAGGAATTGGAAAATTCTTTAGTGATTATACAAAGAGAGGCTCTAAATTTTGATTGGCCAAATGATGCTGCTTATAATGAATGGAAAAATTAGTTCTTAGTACAAATGTCAGAAGATGATGAGGAGGAAGATACAAAAGTAAAAGTTACCCTCATAGTTAATAATGAAGACATGGGAAATCCCCAGATTAAAGTAAGTTTGCAGGTAATTGAAGATGATACATCACTTTCAAAGCTCATGGCTATTTACTCCAAGGATGAAGAATAAATGAAGAATCAAATCATAATTTCTTGTCTCAACAATTAAGAGTATAATAGAAAGAGACCCACCAAGGAGTGTTCGATGTAGTAGCCTTTCTATTATTTGCTTTTGTCTTTTATGATAGGTGTATGTAGGTATCTTTCAAAAGACACCTATCACTTTCTTTTATCCTGAAGCTTATTGCATCTCAAACTATTTAAGTGAGATTCCAAGGCTAGAAGATGGTCTGATTTCTATTGTTTCTAGGTGATATGCTTAGTCTGTCTTTGGTCCAAATTTTTGAAAGTAAATTTATGATGTATTTTCTCTATCAATTCTTTAAGAATACATGAATATAGAATGAGCTATGGTTCTTTCTAAATGTCATTCTGAGTCTATTGTAAATGATATACAATTTTCAAAGAAAATGAATACAAATTGTGAACTATCCCCATATCAATTCTTTATGAATCTTGTCTCCTTCTAATTACTTGGTTATCTTGATATTTTATAAGAAAAGGCTTGTGCAATTGAATGCAATCTAGTCGGGTTGTATATCTATTTATCACTATTGTTAATTCAATGGATTAAGTAAAAGCTTTGGTTAATGTTATAAGTTTTCTTTAGTAGTGGAAATGGTTTTGAATGATAAATTCTGACAAGAATTGCTGATAGAATTTGTTGAAAGGAAACAAGTTAGACCTAAGAATTTTCTATAGACTCTGAACCCCAATGGATTAGGCACTGATCAAATTTATTTAGCTGAAGGAGAAGTATGTCACAAATGGTTGTCAAAAATGTAGAATTAAATCAATTTTACTTTTGTTTCCTGTAGATCTTCAAAGCTAGCGAATACTTGTCTGTATGGAATGTTTTAGCTGTAGTTAGCCACTATTGTTAAGAATATCTGCAGATCTATAGAAGAAATTTTGGCCATATCTTTTATATGGGATGTGTTTATCAAGTTATCAAGAATTATGAATGTGTTTGAGGATTTGAGATGAGAATCAAAATGAAACTAAAAATAATCCTCATACAATTTTCCCAGTCTTGAATCATTCCTGGGTATACTCACCCTAGTTTTGCAGAGCCAAAAGAGTAGAAAACCACCTTTGGTTTTGTTGAAGTTGGGTCCAAATGATTTGCACATGCAATTGTTAACAAGAATTGGCTGACCTTTCGATTGTATGAGTATTATCATTTTGGTATTAAGCATTTTGTTGCTTAGTAGTTTTAGTCCTTTTAAAACTTCAACACAAGCATTACATAGTATCTTTGTGTCATAATTATGTCTCCTATTTCATGATTTTGTGATTTTGATGATAAATGAACAATTTTCATTTTATTCAAATGCAATTTAATAAGTAGTATATCATTTTAGAATTTCTTTTAATTCAAAGAATTAATTAAATGCTTCCATAGAATGATAGGATTAACTAGGGTATTAATGGGATTTGATAAGTATAGGATTTGAAGATTGATTGCTAATACATTTAATCGCATGTCAATTAAAGAGATCTAAAAAACAACTTATATTATTGTATTTTGACAATGGATTAAAGAACTTCATTTTAGGTTGAAGAAATCAAGCAATATTATTTGTGTCTTAGCGCGAATAGATTTTGTATGTAAAGGTGGTAATTACTTGTTACATAAACCTATCAAGTCCATTATATCTCCAATTAACTTGGCACTTATTTTCCAATTTCAAGACAAAATTTTCTTAGAAGGGTTTGTATTATAGAGTATCATTCTCAAAAGGTTGTCAAATCCTTACGTTAATCTACCTAGTTTTAGCATAACCTAAAGTGTAGAGAGCATGATTGCTTTGTTAAGTTGGTCCAGGACTACATTAGGGTATGCCAATCATGGGAAGTAGTTGAATCCTCAGTAGTATGCTATTTTTTGTTTCCCTGGTTTGAAATACAAATTTCTTAAACTAGAAACCAACAGATACTTAAGGGGAGGGGGGGTATTGTCAGCATGAGTATTGATGGTCCTATGAGGGAGCGTCCTCGCAGTATTGGATATATAATTCAATGGTTATGTGTTACATTCAATAAAGACTCTATCATTGTTGTCAACATATTCATTATTCTATGAAGATTGACAGAGAAGCAAATAGAGTTTGGCTTTGTGTGGTTCAAGGATTGAAGATCAACCTATGCACATGAGGGATTATGTTCTAGAGTATGTCTAGATGCTATGTTGTGTAAGATTTTTTAGCATCAACATTTTGGATCACACTCCATGATCTATCATCAGAATGAGAAAATGCAAGACTAGAAACTATGATGGATCACAGAGTGTGATCTGAAAGGTTGATGCTAAAAGAACTTACACAATCAAATCCAAAAATATAATGCACAAATTTCAAATGGATTGTGAAAATCTAATCATGTTAATTAACAACAATATTTATTCGTAGAAATCTATCCCTCTACAAAAGAAAATATTAGAACAAAAGTTATTTTTTTATTAGACCATATTTGATGTTTATTATTCACATTACTTCTTTCTCCAATCAAAATTTCAAAAGATTTACTAGAATATTGATGTCTATATCAAATTTTAAAAATAGTTAACCGAAAAGCTAATATATCAGTACCCATGGAAGAACTGATATAATATCATATAAGAACGGTCTTTAGAATACATGCATCTACTAGTCATTAAAATCAAAGATTTTTTTTATTAACTAACAAAGTCACAACCACACCTAACAATAAAATTATGACTATGTTGCTGATCGAGAAATTTGCTAAATTTCCATCTAAAGAGAAAAGCATTTTATTTAAATACTAGACTATCGTTACATTTCTAAATTCTGAAATCTGTTGTTGAGTTTTTGAATTTGGTAAGCATCCAGTATTCTTTCACATTACAGAATTTATTATTATATAGTTATTTATTGTACTTAATATTATATTATGTATCTTAAAATAAATTAATTGTAAGCACAGTTTTGAGGGAAAATAAAATAAAAACAATACATATAGAAAAATTAGAATTTTATAAATTAATGTAATAATTTATATTAACATAAATTCTAATTATGTACAATATAGATTTACATATCAAATATGAGTTTTCAAAAGCACATAGGACAACTAATAAAACAATTATAAAATCTATATCATGAAAATATTCTATAATAAAATAAATATATCAATTGAAGATATAATATAGTATTTTCTAGTTAAATTAATGTATAATTATATACAAAGTAAGCTTCTATATCAAGAAAATGGACCCCAAAAAATAACAATATAACTTTTCTTTCGTGAAAATGTTACAAGCAAACAAATATTAAATTATAGAAAGATCACTACGAAGTAACTAATGATCCAAAAAAAATTATCTATTTTCTTATAGAAGATTCTTTCATAATAGACTAGAGTCTTAATTAATATTTTTTCAATTAAAAACCTTAGACTAAGATGTGATGGACTAAATCTCATTCCTTGTGATATCAAAATCTTACAAAGATTTGTTCAATCTTACTAACAAATATTTCTTCACAAAAATAAATTTTAACCAATAAAACATTAAGAGCTCTAAAATGACTTCTTAACCTTATTTTAAAACAATTTAAAAAATCAAAAAAATCAATCATCTTTTTGAGTGCTCTATAAAATATTTGGAAGACGGCCGCTTTGATGTGCACAACTTGTCGATCACAATGCAAGAAATGTGCAGCCCTACCAAATTCTAAGATTCACATGCATGATGTGAAAAATAATAGTTGTTAATAGGTCATCAAATGTTTTCTAATGTTTTGGAATTTCAGCAATAATTTGACATTGGTCTAGTCAATTTCCTCATTATAGACTGAATTAATGGATTTAAATTTGTGGCCCCTATTTGTTTATTATATGTTAGATTTTTTTGAGTCACCTATCATAGAAAGAACTTCCTACTAATTAATCTGCATACTAATTGGGAGAGGAGTTCAAATGAGATTCATGGTTTTAATATTTTATTTGTAATAGGATGTTAAAGAAGAGAAAAGAGTAGATGTAGTGAATAGTTTCATACATTAAGAAAGAGCTCAAATGGAGGACCCTATTTATGGGTCTACTAGAGAAATCAACTAATTACAAAGGTGGATTGTTGACCTTCAATCCCAGCTGGCACACATGCAAGCATAGCTCGTGGATATGCATTTTTCTCATAAGAAGGTTGTTTCCATTCCCACCATTTGTGACGAGGTTGATTCCATGCTCTTATATGAACCACTATAGGAATTGTGAGTTCACTAGTGGGGATAATTAAAATTAGTATTAATGATGTCATAGCAATCCTTAATTGCCAATTTTCCTATGTTCCTCAAAGGCTTCTTATCCTAATGAATGCCTGTATTAAACAAATATTTAAGAAAATCTAATATTTTGGTATCTTTATATATGATTATTTTTGTGTAGAAATTTAATTTTATTTCTTCTTGTATCTAAACTTTTTCATTTTCTAAAAACCCATCTATAATGAAGACAAAGTAAAATACAAATACAACCTTGCATAATGTAGTACATAAACCCTTTATTTATAAAGGTCTAGGAATACTTTATAAATCCTAATACATATAATAAAATTTATTATTATTATTATTAAATGTCACATTAGGGATGATTTTTCATAGACAACAGAGGGTAGGTTGTTGGGTGTTAAATGGTTGGAGAAGGTAGGATGTTGGAGAAATTAATATCTACCAACTCTCTCCCTTAATTTCTTCCATTAACAAATTTTACATTAATAATACCTATTTTCTCTCACATATATTCAATGTTACTTTTTGATAATGCCTTTCTGCTAATTGAACTTCAGATTTGTAGAACTCAAGGTAGACTTCTCCATTGTTAATCAATTACTTGATGAAGTGGCACCTTCTATCAATATGTTTACTCCTAATATGAAATATATGATTCTTGGATAATAAAATTATTGAATTGTTATCGCAATGGATTGGTGTTGGTTCTTCTTGATTATGTTGCAGATCTATGAGAACTCGGCTCATTTATACTACTTGATGTGGTAGTGGCAGCTACATATTCAACTTCAGCTAATGAGATCATCACTATAGACTTCTTCTTTGATGTCCATGATAAAACTCCCAATCCAAAGTGAAAGATATATCTAGAAGTGTTCTTCTTGTCATCAATGCTACATGGAAAATCACTATCAATTTAACCAATAAAACAAAAATGTTAGCTTTCTAGTATAGGTTTCCATATCTTGTTGTTCCTAATATTGTTTTTCCATCTTGCTAGTGAGAATTTTGTGGTGACTCCATGAACCATGATATCAAACTTACACCACACATGATATCTGGCCTTGTAATTGTCATATTAATTTTATACATTAAACTTCCAACAAGTCTTTTAAACATAATTGGATCAATATTTGAGCCATCCTCCTTGCTAAGTTTTTTTCTTGTTGCTACTGAAGTTGATACTAGATTACAAGTTATCATTTAAAATCTTTTCAGGATATCAGTTATATACTTGGATTGACAAATGAAGATACCTTTATCACACTGAATAAATTCAATGCCTAATAAGTATCTCATTAACCCCAAATCAATCATTTCAAATTCTTTTATCATGTTTAACTTGAACATGTCTATTGATATATTTCTAGTGAATATCAAGTCATCAACCTATAAAAACAATCAAAATTTGACCTTCCTCATTAGTCTTTACATAAAATTTGGGTTCATTGTTATTTCTATTGAATTTTAAATTAATTATCATGTATGAATCAATCTTCTTATACCAAGCTCTAGGTGCCTATTTCAAACCATAAAGAGCCTTGTTTAATTTATATATTTTTTGTTCATGCCCACAAATCTCATAACTAGGTTGTTGTTTAACATAAAATTCTTCATCAAGAAAACCATTCAAAAAGGATGAATTTGCATCCATTCAATGCACTTTCCAATTATTTTGTTCAACTATTGCTAAAATAGTTCAAATTGTATCAAGTCTAGCAATTGGAGAATATGTTTCATTATAATCAACCGCATATTGCTGTGAAAATGCTTTAGCAACAAGCCTTGCCATATGCTTAACAATTTGACCTTTTTTTTTATCAAATTTAGTTTTATAGACCCATTTGTCTCCTATATATTCTTTTCCTTTAGGTAAATTCATCAATTCTCATGTTTTATTTCTTTCAATGGAGTCAATTTCGTCATTCATTGATTCATTTATCTTCGTTAATTTCTTCTTCAAAATACAATGGATCACAAGAAAATAAAGAAAAATTTGAGTATATATCTACATTCTCTTCTTCTTGGTCATATATATATACATATATATATATATATATATATATATATATATATGTATATATGTATATATATATATGTATATATGTATATATATATATGTATATATGTATATATATACATATATATATATATATATATATACATATATATATATATATATACATATATATATATATATATACATATATACATATATATATATACATATATACATATATATATATACATATATATATATATATATATATATATATATATATATATATATATATATATATATATATATATGTATATATGTATATATATATATTAAGCTTTTTATTTTCTTACCTTTGTAGCTTGGTTTTGTGAATGTAGAATCTAGTTCATCACTTACATTTGAATTTGGAGTTGACAATCCTAGCACAAAGTGCCTTGGTGGAGTACTAGGTGGTCTTTGATTACCTTATTCCTTTGATTCATAATCACATTGTGATATTGGTGCTCCTCTTGTGATTTTTTGTTATCATTTCCATGCCACAAATCATCTTCCTCAAATTGAACATCCCTGCCAATGGTAAATTTATTTCAAATAAGGTTATACAATCTATAAGCTTTTGATTCATCATTGTAACCAATAAAGATTCATTTGTCACTTTTATCATCCAATTGTTTTTCTCAATTCAGATGCAAGCAATGAGTAAGTTACACATCCAAAAAAATTAAAATTGGATACATTGTGTTTCTTACCATTCCATGCCTCCTATAGAATTATTTTCTTAACACTCTTTGTAGGACTCTTGTTCAAGATGTATACAACACATGCTACTACTTCTGACAAAAAAGAATTCGATAAATTTTTGGCCTCCAACATACTCCTTTCCATTTTTACTATGCTTATGTTCTTCCTCTTTGCTACACCATTTTATTGTGGTGTGTACCTTGTAGTAAACTTCTTCTTAATTTCATGACATCTAAAAAAGTCTAGAAACTCATTAGAACTTAATTTACCATCTCTATTAGATCATAATACCATGATGTATAGGGCACTTTGTTTTTCAACTAATGTTTTAAACACTTTGAATTTTTCAAAAGCTTCACTTTTCTGTTTGAGAAAGTATATCCAATTCTTCCTACCAAAATCATAAATAAATGTTACGAAATATATAATTCCTCCTAATGATGGATTTTACACAGGTCTACATATATCAGCATGAACTAACACCAATGGTGCTCTTGTTCTATATGAAACTCCTACCAAAAAGCTTTCTCTATATTGTTTTTCCAATACATAAATTTCACATGAACTTCGTGGTTTCTTTGTTTGAGGTAATTCTTTCACTATATTTTTCTTTTCTAATGAGCTCAAATAATTGAAATAGAGATGACCATACCTCAAATGCCATGGCCATGAATGGTCTGAGAATACTATCTTGAAATTGACTTCTTCTGCTCCTTGAATGCAATGAATCTAGAGTGACAACATTCAATTTTGTGTCATGTTGACCCTTGCAGTTAACCTACCACTAGGATTTATATCCAAGATTTTTTAGACATAATTATCAAAGAAAACTTCATAACCTTTCTAGATTATTTGAACAATGCTCATGAGATTGTATTTTAATCTAGGTAGAAAATACGCATCAGGAATAAAATTTTTTCCTCCATTTTTGGTCAAGACATTTGTAACACCTTTTCTCATTACATAAAATTTACTATAATTTCTTAGCTTTACTCTAGATTTGATAGAATAGTCCAAGCTAACAAATAAATCTTTATTTCTAGTCATATGGTTACTACATCCACTATCTAGGAGCCATATATCACTAGAACTTTCTTGACCAACATTATAGGTTATGAATATATTTCTTGAATTGTTATCAGGTACATTTGAGTAATTATCACTATTATTCTCAATCTTCTCTTGTTTCTTTCTACATTCACTTGCAAGAAAACCAAATATCTTACAATAATGACATCAAGTTCAATATTTATCAAACCTTGATGGGGGTATGTGCAGGATCATGGAGTGCCAAAAATTGGTGATCCAAAAAATATGTAGTTCTGAAATGCCTTAAAGAATTTCAAAATCTATTCTAAATTTTTCACACCCATCCTAATACCAAACCAAAATATTAATATCTTTATAAGGCCTAGTATTTCTTTGGATAACAACTCTACATGGTCAACTTAAAAAATGTCCCAATAGCATGTTTTTCTCTTGTTCTTGTATGCGTTTTTTTTATTTCAAACATGTGTCTAATGACTTTTTTCACACAAATTTGATGAAATGAAAAGGGTTTCGTAAGAATTTTCTTATATTTTCATAAATGTAATGTCTGTCAAATTACAAGTTCAGTAAGTAATTACTATTCATTTTCTAATGGAGTTATGCATAAAGTGTTGATGTTGGAAATGATTGAAATAATTATAAGAAAAGTTGAGGGAGATTGTTGGAATAAAATATGGAACTAGTAAAGAATGTCCTCAATCATTGTTTTGTCATTGATGTCAAACTTGCTACTTGTAGGGATGACAATTGCTTTAGTGATCCAAATACTATCAATTAGTTGATTGTCAAGGTGGAGGCAATTAATAAGATGTAACTAAAATACCTAGAGAAAGGTTGAAGTTACGATGTTGTAATGAAGTACAAGGATCAGCTAAGCCATTGATGAAAGAATGTGTTTGATGACATACTACAAAGAATGGGCACACTGAAACATATCAAAGATTTAAGGTTTTAGCTAAGTCTTTTGTAAAGCTCAAACTAAGTTCATTAGAGAGAAGGAGCTAGGCAAGCTAGTAAGAGCCGAGCAAGTTCTAGTTAATGCCGAGTATACTTCAGATGCCGAGTGGTGCCGAGTAAGTTCAAGTGCCGAGCAAGTTCAAGTTTCGAGTAAGTTCAAGTGCCGAGCAAGTTCAAGTGCCGAGCTGGTATAGGTGTCGAGCACCAGTAACTCAATAATGCCAAGTTGTTGCATTATTTAGGAAATCAAAGATTCACCAGATCTAAGCCGACAAGGTTGTTATCTAGAAATTTGTGAATTAAAAGGAAGATAAGAATGATGAGTTGATGGCACAGAACACCATGTAGAACATTTTAAAGATACAATTGGCAAAGTTTCAAGAGGAAAAAAAGATATGGGGTAGATACATTGTATCCTACCTAATCCATTTTGAAACCCTAAAATTGAAGAGGGAGAATTGAGTGGTAAAAGAAAATCAGACTTCTATATAAGAAGACATAAGTTAATGAGAAAAAGGTGAGAGCAAGAGGGGATAGAAGGAAAGAGAGATAGTGGTCAAGCATAAAAGCATGAAATGCTGAAGAATGTGCCTAGGAGAAGATAGCACATAAATTCTATTTGTATAGATGACCACAAAGATGATTGCATTGGCAGAATGAGTTAGAAGACTCAAGGAGACGAAGCTTGAGAGGAAGACAAGTAGTCAGAGCTAAAGAGATTAAAGCCAAGCATAAGGATTGAACTGAAAGTGTGATCTGAAATCTGCAAAGTATGTTGTAAGTTATATCAGATCAAAAGACCATTATTGTTACTTTCTAGCAATTGTAACTATAAGTCCTATGGACTTAGGTTAGTTTAGCAACCATTAGAAAAATCCTTTAACAGGGTGACATTCCAAGTGAATGTTCTAAAGACCTTTAACCAGGCCCATTCCTAACAGTTTGGTGAAATCCTCTAACAAGGTCACATTTAACAGTGTGTTGGAAGCCTTCAACAAGGCAGGCTTTTAACAGGGCATCACTTCAGAAGAGTGAGAATCAAGTAGCATGTTACGGGTGGTTTTTCCCAAATTGGGTTTCCACGTAAATAATTATGTCATGTGTTGATCTTGAATGTTCTATCTTTGCATGTTGATTTACTGTAACTTGCTTATATGATTGATTTAAGTTCAAACAGATGAAAAGGGTATGGATTCATTAAAACTAGTAAAAAGGTATTAACAGGGAATTTGGACCTTGAATAAATGATTCAACCCCCCTCTTAGTTATTCTAAAGAACTCTAAAAATTGGTATCAGAGTCGAGCTGCTGATTCAGTTTAAAGGGACTACTAGCAGAAAAGATCAAAATGCCAAAAAGAGAAGTTCCCAAGCTCAAGAAAGACAAATTTGTTGCATGGAAAAGTTTGGTGAAGCTACATCTTGGATCCATAGGAGATTATGCCCAAAATTCAATTGTCACTGAATATGTAGATCCAACAGGTGCTCCCACTGCATAATACATGAAAAACAAACAGGAACACAATCAGACAATGCTGGAAATTGCATCTGCACTCAGCTATGCTGAATTTGATGATATCAAAGGATGTGACACTGCATTCAAAATATGGAAAGCTCTATCAAACATCTATGGAGGAGATCAGAATGTATAAAGAGCAAAAAGAGAAAGTCTCAGAGGAAAGTTTGACAACATGAAAATGGAGGAAAATGAGAATGCTACTCAGTATGATGCAAGAATAAAGGAAGTGGTAAGTGCAATAAGATGCTTGAATGGTCAATTGGATGAGGATATTGTTAATAGTAAGTTCTTAAGAACCTTGCTCCCTATCTATGCTATTAGAGTATCAGCAATACAAGAACTAAGATGCATACCAGGAAATAATCTAAGCTTTGAAGGTATAATAGGTAGACTCATAGCATTTGAGTTATCTAACTTTGACAACTACAAACCTGAAAATGTTGAATCTTCTTTTAAGAAAAAGTTATCACTGAAAGATGCCAAATAGGTGAAATCAAAGAAAGGAAGAAAAATGAAGTATATATCTAGTGACAGTAGCACTGATGAGGAAGATGTGGAACAATTGGAAGCATTGCTCGCTAGAAGATTTCACATGGGCAAAGGAAAATTCAAAGGTAAGAAAGATGCCTATCATTTGTTTCAATTGCAATGAAGTAGGACATATTGCTGCAAGATGTCTACAGAAAAAGGATTCCAAGGAAGGCAGTAAATACAAGAACAAAAGAGATGATGACAAAAGAGATTACAAAAAAAAAGGTAAGAAGTGTTATATTGTTGAAGAAAATTATGATGACAATGATGATGAAGTTGTTTATGTAGCCATGAAGGACCAATCTGATGAAGAAGAAGCCACAGCACTGGTGACATGTATAAACAAGAATGACAGATGGATCATAGACAGTGGATTCTCACATCACATGACAGGAGACAAAAGTAAGTTTGTCAACTTTACTTAGTATGATGGAAATAGTGTTAGATTTGGTAATGATGCTCCATGTCAAATCAAAGGAAAAGGTTCCATTAAGCTCACAGAACAGATTTCATGTGATAATGCATACTATGTTGAAGGATTAAACTACAATTTACTGAGTGTCTCACAATTAGGAAATATAGGTTGCAAAGTGGAATTTGGAAACAAAACTGCAAAAATCTATGATACTGATGGTAAACTAATAGGAAAAGGAGATCAAACAAAGAGTAATTTATTTTACCTTGATATGGATAATGCTTCTTGTCTATTTGCAAAATTTGATGATGAATGGTTATGGCATAGAAGATTATGCCATGTCAATTTCAATAATCTAGTCAACATTAGTAAAATGAAGAAAGTCAGAGGTCTACCAAAATTGAAAAAGCCTGATAATATCATATGCAATCAATGTCAGCTAGGAAAGATGACAAAGTCAAGTTTCAAAAGCAAGAACTATACATCTAAAGAGATACTTGAGTTAGTTCACACTGGCTTATGTGGCCCAATGGAAATACAAAGCTATAGAGGAGATAAATACATAATTCTATTTGTTGATGACTATTCCAGGATGATGACTATTATGTTCTTAAAACAAAAATCTGATGCTTTTCAAATGTTTAAGTGGTATGTGGCCAGAGTTGAAAAGGAAATTGGAAAAAGCCTAAAATGTCTAAGATCAGATAGAGGTGGTGAATTTACATCAAAAGAATTTGAGATATTCTATAATGAAAATGGAATCAAAAGACAAACGTTAGCTCCTAGAACCCCCCCACAGAATGGAATTGCCAAGAGAAGAAACATATCTGTGATTGACTGTGCTAGAACATTAATGATGGAAAAGAATGTTGCTCTAAAATACTAGAGAGAAGCTATAAGCATAGTTGTTCATACAATGAACCGAGTACAAGTCAAGAAAGGTACAAATACAACACCTTTTGAATTATGGTATGGTTACTCACCCAATGTAAAACATTTCAAAGTGTTTGGCTGCAAATGTTTTATCCCAAAGGATACTAGAAATGGAAAATTTGATGCAAAAAGTAATGAAGGTATATTTCTTGGTTACTCCACTAGAAGTAAGGCATATAAGTGTTTGAATGTTAACACTAACAAAATTGTGGAAAGTGCAAATGTAAATTTTGATGAGCACACAAAAGTCCAAGCTGAAGAACCAAAGAAAATGGAAGAATACAGAACCTTTGTATATTCTTATGAAGGAATGACTACTGATGAGGATGATGACAATCAAATTGAAAATCAACAACAAGTGTCAGTTTCAGCTGATTCAGAACCAGTGAATGCTGAGTTACAAAATGAAGAAAATGCACAATCTGATTCTGAAGATAGTACACATAATGAAAAACAACCTGACAATGAAGTGCATAGTGATTCTGAATAGGAAAGATCAAACATAGAAACAAGGACAGAGCCAAGATTATCCAAATATGTAAAAAGACATCACCCTGCTGAATAGATAATTGGTGACAAAGATGCAAGACCAATGACAAGGAGTAGAATTAGACATGAAACATGTCTGATCAGAAAATCCAAACCCAAGATGGTATATGGTGTATTATAGGATGATGACAGGTATAAAGCTATGGAAGAAGAAATTAATCAAATAAGGAAAAACAAAACCTGGAGTTTGGTTCCCAGACCAACTGACAAGAATGTGATTGGTACCAAATGGGTATTCAAAAACAAACTAGATGAGAATGGTGAGGTTACCAAAAATAAAGCCAGATTAGTATGCAAGGGTTATGCTCAAGAAGAAGGAATAGATTATGGAGAAACATTCGCTCCTGTTGCTAGAATGGAAGGAGTAAGAACTTTACTTGCATATGTTGCCTACAAAGATTTCAAAGTCTATCAGATGGATGTAAAATCTACCTTCTTAAATGGTATACTAGAAGAAGAAGTCTAATTGAACAACCAAAAGGATTTTTTGATGAGAACAACAGGGATATGGTGTGTAAGCTACATAAAGCACTCCATGGTTTGAAACAAGCACCTAGAGCATGGTATGAGAGACTTCACAAGTATCTAGTGCAATTGGATTTGAAAGAACTGATGATAATAGCAACATGTACATCAGAGCTGAAGAAGGTAAAGACATTATTGTATCTGAATTTTTTGTGGATGACATAGTATTTGGTGGTAAGGAAGTACTTTGCAAAGGCTTTGCTAACAAAATGAAACATGAATTTGAAATGTCTATGTCTGGAGAAATCAAATTTTTTGTTGGATTGCAAGTACACGAACTTAAATATGGAATATTTTTTACACAATCAAAGTACATCAAAGAAATTCTTAAAAAATTTGGATTGGAGGAATCCAAACCAGTCAGCAGACCAATGGCCACAGGAAATAAGCTGTCCAAAAATGATGAGTCAACTAAAGTCAATCAAATAATGTACAGATCCATGATTGGAAAACTACAATATGTTGTACATAGTAGACTAGACATAGCATTAGCAGTTGGAATAGTGGCTAGGTTTTCTGCTAATCCTAAAGAAAATCATCTCATAGTAGTAAAAAGAATAATGAGATATCTCAAAGGGACTAATGATTTTGGTCTATACTACAAAATGAATGGAAAATTTGAACTCAATGCATATATAGATGCAGACTGGGAGGAAACATTGATGACAAAAAAAGCACAAGTGGAGGTGCATAATTTCTAGGCAAAAGGTTGGTTACCTGGACTAGCAAGAAACAAACATGTATATCCCAGTCCACTGCAGAATCAGAATATGTGGCAGCTGCAGTCAATTGTACAAACATTGTATGGCTCACACATCTATTGAATGGAATGAAAGAAGAAGTAACAAAACCCGTGATATTGCATTCTGATAATACAAGTGCTATAAACATATCCAAAAATCTAGTGATGCATGCAAAAACCAAACATATTGCAATCAAGTATCACTATGTCAGAGAATTGGTAGAAGACAAGCAAGTGAAGTTGGAATACATTTACACAAAGGAACAAACTGTAGATATCTTCACCAAACCATTGTGCAAGGATGCCTATGAATATCTTAAAGGCAAGTTGGGGGTCATACCCCTAACCCAAGAAATTTAAGGCAACAAGGAAGCTGCCTTGCATCAACAGGAATAAACCATTGAAATATTAATAGGTTGATGCAAAGGATGACATCAAGTATAGAAACCCCAAATCAGTCACAAGCATGGTGGCAGAGGGAGAAAAACAACAAGAAGCCAAAGCTTATATTTTGCATGATAAAAAAAAAAAAAATGCTACATCTTTGGTATTTATGTCAAAGAGGGAGAAATATGTAGCTAACTGATCAATGCAAAGAAAGAGGGAGATATATATATGAAAGAGGGAGATATATGAGATCAGTAGTGAAATACAACAAGACAACGTATACAATCTTGGTGGTAACTGAATTGATTATTTGATCAGTTTGGTTTTCCATCAATGCCAAAGAGGGAGATTGTTGGAAATGATTGAAATAATTATAAGAAAAGTTGAGGGAGATTGTTGGAATAATATATGGAACTAGTAAAGAATGTCCTCAATCATTGTTTTGTCATTGATGTCAAACTTGCTACTTGCAGGGATGACAATTGCTTTAGTGATCCAAATACTATCAATTAGTTGATTGTCAAGGTGGAGGCAATTAATAAGATGTAACTAAAATACCTAGAGAAAGGTTGAAGTTACGATGTTGTAATGAAGTACAAGGATCAGCTAAGCCATTGATGAAAGAATGTGTTTGATGACATACTACAAAGAATGGGCACACTGAAACATATCAAAGATTTAAGGTTTTAGCTAAGTCTTTTGTAAAGCTCAAACTAAGTTCATTAGAGAGAAGGAGTCGGGCAAGCTAGTAAGAGCCGAGCAATTTCTAGTTAATACCGAGTAAACTTCAGATGCCGAGTGGTGCCGAGTAAGTTCAAGTGCCGAGTAAGTTCAAGTGCTAAGTAAGTTCAAGTGTCGAGCAAGTTCAAGTGCCGAGCTGGTATAGGTGCCGAGTAACATAGAGGTGTCGAGCACCAGTAACTCAATAATGCCGAGTTGCTGCATTATTTAGGAAATCAAAGATTCGCCAGATCTAAGCCGACAAGGTTGTTATCTAGAAATCTGTGAATTAAAAGGAAGATAAGAATGATGAGTTGGTGGCACAGAACACCATGTAGAACATTTTTAAGATACAACTGGTGAAGTTTCAAGAAGAAAACAAGATATGGGGTAGATACATTGTATCCTACCTAATCCATTTTGAAACCCTAAAATTGAAGAGGGAAAATTGAGCGGTAAAGGCAAATCAGACTTCTATATAAGAAGACATAAGTTAATGAGAAAAAGTGAGAGCAAGAGGGGATAGAAGGAAAGAGAGACAGTGGTCAAGCATAAAAGCATGAAATGATGAAGAATGTCCCTAGGAGAAGATAGCACATAAATTCTATTTGTATAGACGACCACAAAGATGATTGCATTGGCAGAATGAGTTAGAAGACTCAAGGAGACGAAGCTTGAGAGGAAGACAAGCAGTCAGAGCTAAAGAGATTAAAGCCAAGCATAAGGATTGAACTGAAAGTGTGATCTGAAATCTGCAAAGTATGTTTTAAGTTATATCAGATCAAAAGACCATTATTGTTACTTTCTAGCAATTGTAACTATAAGTCCTATGGACTTAGGTTGGTTTAAAAACCATTAGAAAAATCATTTAGCAGGGTGACATTCCAAGTGAATGTTCTAAAGACCTTTAACCAGGCCCATTCCTAACAATTTGGTGAAATCCTCTAACAATGTCACATTTAACAATGTGTTGTAAGACTTCAACAAGGCGGGCTTTTAACAGGGCATCACTTCAGAAGAGTGAGAATCAAGTAGCATGTTACGGGTGGTTTTTTCCAAATTGAGTTTCCACGTAAATCATTGTGTCATGTGTTGATCTTGAACGTTCTATCTTTGCACGTTGATTTACTGTAACTTGCTTATATGATTGATTTAAGTTCGAACAGATGAAAAGGGTATGGATTCATTAAAAGTAGTAAAAAGGTATTAATAGGGCATTTGGACCTTGAATAACTGATTCACCACCCCTCTCAATTATTCTAAAGAATTCTAATAGTTGATTGACACACTAATTGAAAAAATATATAAATTTCAAATTGTAAAACATTTTGAAATAAAAAAGATGTGTCGCATTCTATACCTCTTCTACTATAAGGAAATTTTTTTAAAAAAAAAATTGTAAATTTTTTAATTAGTTAAGGTGGTCAAACATGGGAGTTTTTTTATTCAACAAATACTATAGTAGAAAAATCATAATTAATTATTTATTTGGAGTAAAAAAAAAATGTGTCACATCTAGGCAATAGTCTACCTATTATATCTAGAATATTATTTAAAAATATTATCATTTAAATTTGATTAAGGTAGTCATACATACACCTACTTATTTTTATCCTAAAATTTTTGTACTATTGCATTAAAATTCAAAATTTTGACCAATCAATTTTTAGTTTCTCTTGATAATGCCTAGTAGTTCAAAAACTTAATTCAATTTCCTACAGATTATTTTATCACAACTTTTTTATTGAAAGTTCATAACAAATTTAAAATTTTACATCAAGTTGACATAACCTTGATTTGTTGATTTTACATTGCCACTTAAGGGCATAGTTTAGTTGATCATGATCCTACACACTCGATGATGGGTGTTGGAATGGACTTCTCCCATGTCCTCTATTTGAACTCTGGATGGATTAATTTATCCTTTCTTGTAAATTTAGAATTACACATCCATCTATGCTTCTACCTATTCCCCTTCCTCTATAGTTTGATCTTCCTCTTCCTTCATTGAAAGCTACCTATGATCTAATAACATTTTTTAAAGAAGAACTTTAATATATATTCATTCTTGATTAGTAAGATAAAAGTGAACCCATTAACCCATCAATAGAGAGTGTTTTTAAATCCTTAGATTCTCTTTTAGAAAAGCTATGAAGTATCTTCTCAATAAATCTTTTATCAGTTAAATCATCACCCTATGATCTAATATGATTAACCACATTAATTACTTGATTTAGAAATTGATCAACTAATTCTGAAGCTTTCATACACAAATTTTTGAAATTACGCCTTAAAGTTAAAATTTACCAATCTTAACTTATGATTTCCCTTGATATGTTTTTTCTAAAATATTCCATGCAATCTTAGACTTTTTAGCTATAGAAACCTCAAGAAAAATTGATTCATCAATAGCAACAATGTACACCATTTCGTGTTGTTCACTACTATCAAAATCTTTAGCAATGTAACATGATTTCTTAGCTTTGTCCTTATAGTCCTTCTAGCCTTTAAAATCATTCTTTCCTTTATAATTTTCATGCTTCTTTTCTTCTTTGGCTTATTTTTTTGGACACCTCCTACTAATGTGACCAACTTCTTCACAACAAGAATAGATGAAAGGAATTTTTCCTTTGTACTTCTCTTTTCCTCTAGGAAATTCTCTTACACGTAATGCTTCAATGACATCAAGATTATCATCAAAACCATCTTCATCTTCACTATCAAATTTTATTTTAGATTTTGCATCTTTATTCTATAGTGATAGCTTGGCTTGAAATGTAGACTCAAGATTGCTAAAGTTAGGAACATAGTTATCATAGTTGTCTAACTCAAATATTGTCAACCTTCCCACTAGTGCATCCAAACTTATATTATTTTTGGGATTGCATCTCATCTCTTGAATTGTTGAAACTCTAATTGCATAAATAGGAAGACGAATTATGATTACTTTACTTATCACTTTCTGATCATCTATCTTTCTTCCTAAGGCTCTGATTGCACACACACTGGCTTTGACTTTTTTATTATATTTTGAAAGTTTTTGATCTTCTCTCATCTTCATTTGATCAAATTGACCTTTGATATTTTCTTCCTTAACTCTCCTTATATTATAGATAGCTTTCATCTTGATCCACATCTCATAAGCAGTACCGCAATATTTGACTTCATCAAATTCAACATAATTGAGAGTTGAGGCAATGCTAATCATCATAATGTTATGGTTATTATTTTCCATGATTTCTTCAATAGTCATAGTTCCAATAGGTGCCACATACTTGGTGTCTAGGTACTTTAGGCCCGAGTCTCCAAAGGTTTCTAAATACAATCTCATGAGTTCTTGTAATGTCTTGAAGTCATCTTTATTTGACTTAGGAATCTCCCTTCTATAAGAAATCTTCATCATTATCTTATGTCCTTAAAACCTTCTCTAAAAGCACCAAATACTCTAATAACAATTATTGCAAATATATCAAGATTAACAGAGAGGGAAGGGGTGAATAAGTAACCACTAAAACAAATCCAATATCCCTTAAGATGACAATATAATTCAAAAACAAAACTTTGCTGAAAAATAAAATACTATTGTAACTTGGTTAGCACTCAATCACTCGGTTAACATAGTAACTTGGTTTACACTAAGAATAATTGTCACCTGATGAACACTTGGTTAATACTGAATATATGCATTGCTTCTTGGTTAACACTAAAGATCTATATCTTATGATATTAAATGTGATTAACCATAACTAACTCAATTGTAGAAAGATAAAGCAAATAACATGAACACATCTAACATGAGCATCTAATGTGGGAACACAATTTGGAAAAACCACCAATTGCAACTAGTTACTATTTTTTACTCTTCTGAGCTAAGCCTCATTAGGAGCCAACCCTATTAAAGGGTACAAAACACACTGTTAGGTGTGACCTTGTTAAAGGATTTAGATCACCCTATTAGGAGTGGCCTTGTTTGAGGTCTTTAGACCATTCAATATAGAAATGTTACCTTGTTAGAGGATTTGGAAAATAGTTGTTAAGATAACTCTATTAAGTTATTTGATTCACTGCTACAATTATTAAACAGTAACCATGATACAATCTGATAGCTGATACAACTGTATTTGCTGATCTCAAATCTTTGTTCTATCTTGAATACTTGATCCTCCTTGATTAGATTAAATTTTTCATCTTTGTAAACTCAAGATACTCTAATATCCTTCCAATTTGCTTCCTTTATTTATCTTTTCAATAACATTCTTCTCACATTATATCCCACAACTTGACCTTATATCATTTACCTTGTCAAGTCAATTTGAATAAACTTTCAAATAATCAATATTCATCCCTTAAGTTGGCTAGACTTAACAAATAAATTCCTCAAACTAAATATGTTGGCTCAAGAAAATCCTTCATTACACGACCCAACTTAGTCAATACTAACTTAGAAAAGAATTTCTTTAGACTTTGTTTCATAACAAAGTGAACTTTTTAAACAGGGCATCCTAAATTGAATTCTCTTTGGTAAAAGAGTAAGCTTGCTTAACGCTGGTTCAATGCCAACTTCTCTTTGGTGCCTCGGTGAACTCAATAGACATTATCTTCCTGCACACTCCCTTTGGTGTCCAAGTGAACTCGATAGACACTATTTCGTAAAGACTTGACATTTTGTGCAACATCAAAGACAATATATAGTTGAACAATTATTTTCAACAAAAAAAAAAAATACTTAATGAATATTTACATATTTTTTGAATTTATAGAAGAAAATTAATTTATAATCTTTAAAAAGAGTTCTCTCCTCTTCATGTCTCCAAATATTGAAACCCACTTTCCTCCAACTTTTCTAGTTTTACAAATCATTGTAAATCAAATTTTTATCCTAAAATTTTGATTTTTCTCTTTCCTCTATTCTTCTCTTATTGCTAATTTAATTTTATAAACCCTTCCTCAAATAATTATTTGGATAATCTTACAAGTAAAATGTTTCTACTATTGATTTCTACTTCTTGACATCATTAAATGCTTAATTTTATAGATAGTGGAACCATTGATCAAACAAGTCCATTATAGATCCTTAGTTTGGATCAAAGATTAAACACAAATTAATTTGTGTTTAATCTTTGATCCAAACTAAGGATCTATAATGGATTTGTTTGATCAATGGTTCTACTATCTATAACTCATCATTCTTGAATTTTTCATAATGATTATACAATTATGAAACTGTTAATTATAAAAATAGGCAATAATTATGTGAATAGCTGACTCTACATTTCTATAATTATTATATAAAAATATTAATCCCAATTAGTGTCCACAACTCAAGATAATGAATGTTTAGACCTATATTTTCAATCTCCATTGGAGAGGCTTAGTATACCTAGATTTATAATAGTTTCTAAATATACTATATCATTCCTATAGTATAATCATGGACTATAGGAACTACGAGAAATATTAAAGACTCATTAATATTTTAATAACCTTAAGATTTAATTATAAGTCTTAGTCTTTTTATATTTTTATAGGTTATTAAAATATTAATGAGTCTTTAATATTTCTTGTAGTTCCTATAGTCCATGATTATACTATAGGAATGATATAGTATATTTAGAAACTATTTTAATTATAGCTTCTTTTATTAGTTCCTTTTCTAAAATATAAGGATGTTATCCCATTGATCAACTTAGTCTATAATAAGTTTATTATAGATCCTTAGTTTGGATCAATGATTAAACTAAAGTGATTGATCCTTAGTTTGGTTCTGGATGATTGAAAACAAGTCCATTATGAGTTGTTATATTGTGATGGTATTTTGTAGTATCTTTAATTATAGTTTTTAATTGAGAATTCTATAATGATTCTAGTTGTTCCTAGTAAGATAGTTCGTGATGGTTCTAATATATAGATAGTAGAACTATTGGAGGGAATCACAAATATGGGTATAAATTTATCCTCTTGTTTCTCTTTAATTATCTTTTAAAAGACCTTTGAAAATTTTCAAAACTTCTTATCAAATGTTGAACTATATTAAATGACTTGTTCTGTCAAATGTATCTCAAAAGATCACAAAACTATGATTTAAATTTTCTCTCTAGAAAATTATATTTCTTAACTACTTTTTGAGAATTTATAATTTTTTATTTACATTATGTCTCAAAAATTAAATGAATAAACAATAAATGTTGTAATTACAAGTATTTATTTCTTTACAAAATATTATAACACACTAAAAGATGTTCTTAAAGTATAACTTATGGCAATAATATAAAATATCACACATAACACAATATTTACATTTTATTGCTACATAAGATTCATTGTGACCTAAAATTCTCTAATTTTTTATTTTTTAAAAAGAAAATGTATGTAACTAAATTTCTTAACTACTTTTACCTCATATATAATCAAGACTTTCTATATCTATAATGGTTGATAAATATAGTCAACCTACTTCATTTTATAATTTAGATGGTAAATAAAGAATGGTATACCATAATTACATTACAAAATATAGTGGTTAATGTAGTATTAATCACTACAAAGCTATAGTAAGAAAAATTGATAACTATACTCACATTGTTGTTTCTATTTGCTAAGAGTTAATTATGACCACTTTCCACTACACATTTTAATGTTTTTCATTCATTGATTATTATATTTCATGTTACTTTATTTTACACAAAATTTCAATCACATTACATATTTACATTCTAAGAATAGTGATTAAAAAAATTGACATAGGGCATCATGTAAAGGACATATTGTTCATCATCTATAATAAAATTATAATTTTAATGGAGCATCATGTGCTAGGTCATTTAGGAGAACAAGTAACAAAATTTTAGTAATGTCATAGTTGTCAATTTTTTGAGCTATTTGAGCCATAAAAATATGTTTTTTAATTTAAAGATATAAAACACTATTTTCTCAAAAGTGATGGGAATTGGTTAGATATTCAATGAGCTTAAAATTATTGTCTACTTATCTAATAAACATATGATAATAAATGCCCTCATTTAATTTTTTTAAAAATATAATTTACTAAAGAAAAATATTAAGTGTTGATTGTTTCATATCGATAATCCACCTCCTTTGCCTAGCACGGTTTAGCTACCTAAGAGAAGTTTATTTAGTTTTTTATGAATAGTTGTTAGTTTTCCTTGTTGTATCCCCAACCCATTATTTCACAATATGTAACATCAGTATTATAATTAATAGAAAATGAACTATTCATCAAAAAAATTGCATAATCTATTTTGATTATCTAGCTAAGTAGTTGAGTGATACTAAGAGAAATATGTCTAGTGGAAAATTATTATACAATATTTGTAGGATCTTAAAATCTTAAATCTAGTGCATTTTTTTTGTTATTAATGGTTCAAAGAGGCCACATGAGTCCAAGAAATATCCATATTTCTCTTCAAATTAGAGGTATTTCTTGTTCATTGGTAAATCATATAATTTCATTTTCTATTGAACAATTAATAGTTTTTTATTGATTATACATTGAAATAATCTTTAAAAAAATTATTATAGTATACACCACATATTTTTACTTAATAGAAAATGGTTATAAATAATTTATGAAGGATAGCTAATTAAAAAATAATATGATCAATGACATTGCACTAGAAAGTAAATGTATTAATTTGAAGCATATTATATTTTTAGTACATGAATTATAATTATCTATATTTTAAAAATATATATAAAATATTAAGAACATAAGTTTTTGATAGGAATAATAGGTTTTACAGGAATCCTGAAAGCCAAAAGTTGTTGTACATATCATAGGGATGTAAATAAAACAACAAAAGCCCAGAAACAGAACTATAGCCAACAAAAAGGCTGGATCAAAAGACAAAAAAAAAAGCCAAGTAGAAAACCTATAGAAACCAAAAATCCAAAAGATAGATATTGATAATCCTTAACTTACTCTTCTGCCTCCCTTTCAAGGTTCTACATAGTTTCTGCCACTTCATAGTCTTTCTAACACTCTTCAACTGTTCACTACTATTTCTTCAAGCAAGTCCAATCTAGCTAGCTATGGGATATATCTATGATAGTTTCATCATCCTTCCTATCTTCATCTATATGTTTTTCCTCATTATCCTCCAGAAGACCCCTGGCTTTCAACTTTCTAGCAAGAGTAACAATGTTTTCATTGAGAGAGTTCAGAATAGAGATCATCTTATTAGCCATGTTATGGTTGTAAGTCTTCAAAATTTTCATCCTTTTTTTGACCAACCTAATAGCATCCCCTTGATCTGTCACATTCCCTCTCTCAAATTTCTTCCCCTATCTTTCCATCTTTCCCATTCTTTCTTTTACCTCCTCTAGCTCATGAAACAACCACTCAATTGATCTGAAATTGTCTATCATGCTATTTCTTGCATTATTAAGTAGGTTCATTCCCACTTCCCTCGTGTTATTAGTGATGGACACCAATGCTAGATCAATAAGTTCCTCCATCTAGATCTCTCCCTCTTTTTCTTCAAGGATTTGTGGATTCATGACTTCTCTCACAATCGCCATCTTTGAAGTTCTAACATTGAATTTTTTTCCAAGCTAAACACCTATCTTTTATAACCACCTCACCACTTCCTTCCTCCATTTTCTCCTTTTCATGCTCTTGTTGGTGACTTGGAGAGAGTGAAAGCACTAAAATCTTTGGACTAGAAATAGTTTTCCCCTCTAAGGGTATGTCCTCCTCTTTCATCCTTCTTTGCTTCTTTCTAGGGTTTTCAACCGGCTCCTCTCTATCTTCATCTTCCTCACACTTATTCTCCTCATCTGTATCCATGTCTTCACATTCTTCATTATATTCCTCTTCCCCCTGACCGACAATTTGGGGCCCAAGGCCCTCAGAACCTTAGATGAAGTAGGTGTATCCTTATCTTTTCACCTTGCCTTCTTTCTAGACAAGTGATAAGCTTCCTCCTCCTCCGAGCTTATACTTTGAACCTTTTTTGAATTTGAGGAGAAGTTAGAACTCCTTGTGTTCTCAGAAAAAACCCCTACATGATCTATGGTTTTACTCTTAGAGTAAGCCTTAAAATGCTCATATATCAAGAGCAATAAACCTTCATGCAGGGTATTGTTAGAAGTAGGTTTTTTCTTGTGCCTAGAAATCCTATTGTGTATAGAAGAATACGAATAAAATGGAAAGGAAACCTTAACCCCATAATGAAAATGATTAAGTAAAACAAAGTGATGGGTTCTAATTCTATCAAATCTAGTATCCAGAGATATATATTCAATAATGACCCTCAGCACATACCTCCAAAGCTTTTTAATTGAATCCATATCATAGTTGGTCTCACATTTCACCAATTCCCATTTATCTTCCATATTCTTGGCAAAGTCCTTAACCACATTCCCAGACACATTTTTGTCTCTATAGAATTTTAACCCCTCGTCTAGAATTTTAGTGACATGAGCAATAACTTCCATAGTAATTTGATATGACACCCCATCCACTTTGACCCTACCATCCTTCCATGAATTTACCATGAGATTGGTTATCACTAAGTCATATCCATGAAGCTTGGCGATATAATTTGCAATTCCACCCTTTTCAAGCTTCTCCCAGACTTTTGTTCTTTGCTTCCATTTGTCCACCTCACATGCTGGTTCTTTCCCATTCCTTTCACCACCATCTTTGTAGCTTGAGAATTTAAAATTCTCATAAATTTTGTCCACTATTTCCCTTTGTCAATCCACTAGATACTCTATTTTAAATTGCTTTGTCTTTCACTACTTTGTCTTTTGATACCGTAAAAGTGATAAATGAAATAACCAACCCACAGAGCATGTAAATTTGACATGATAAATGTCTCCTACCTATTCCATCTATATTTACCATAATTTTAGAAGCTTTCACCCATACTAATATTAATTTCCATAATTAATTCAGGATTACACCTATACTTCCTTGGATCCTCTCTTGATCAATTAGGCTTTTTGCATATGCTAGAATATTCCTATAGGTATTCCATATCATCACTATCTCTTTCTCTATTTCTTCATTAACAAACTAATCAATCACTGAGTTAGCCTCCCTATAGTCATGCCTAACATAAATGCATTCAAATTTGCTAAGTGTTATATGGATTTCTTCAATTATATTTACAATTTTCTAGGTGGGATGAAGACTCTCTATAATACATCTGATAATATTATTTAAATCCCCCTCTAGCCATAATTTTTTGACTCCCACATCCAAGGCTAATTTAACTATATGGAGAGTAGCACTAGCTTCAACACAATGATTTTTCTAGATTCCCAAGGGGTAGGAGAGACCAATAACTCCTCCACCATGACAATTTCTAATTATTCCTCCACGTCTAGAAAGACCAAGATTCCTTTTAGCCACTCCATCAAAGGAGGCTTTATGCCAACCCTCAGGTAGGAGCTTCCACTTCACCTCCTATATTTTTGTTCTCATATCCTTTTCCTTTTCCTTATTCCTATCTCCATATTCAATATCTCACCCCTTTTTTATCTAGAAGTTTTCCTTCATAGTGCTATTGATTTTTTCCACATGCATATAAATAGTTTCCTCCCTATCTCTAAAAATTTGATTGTTTCTCTCCTTCCAAACTCCCCATCAAAAGTGAGGCAAAGTCCAAGATCTTATAGCATGCAAATTCATTACTTTATACAAGCTATCCTATTGACAAAAGATCCCCAAAATATTATCTGACTTGCAGCAACTAACCCCATATTTCTTTGTGAGCAAATCCCAAACCTCCATGGAGTATGAACAATGAATAAAAATATGATTAACCAACTCCAAATGATGCTTATAGAGAACACATCTTTTTGGGATATACTAACCTTTCTTTGCTAGATTATTCGAAGTGACAATTTTATCTTGTAACATCAACTAGAAGAATATATTGATCTTAGGGGTATGGCCAAGCAATGAGGCCTTAGCCCATGGAGGTTTCTCTTTCAGGATCCAAAGGGAATTATACCCCAATGCCACTAAGTATAAACCATTAGAATTATCCTCCCATATTAATTCATCCCTCTTATTCTTAAAGATCATTGAGTTTAGTATCACCATTATTAGTTTGAGATCATTTGAGATGAGAGATAGGTCTCTCAATCCCTTGTCTATTTTGTAGTATCTAACTTTCACTCCAAATTTCCTAATATAAATATTTTTCCAATTTTCATAGATAGGATTGTTAATGAGAGGACCCTGAGACAACCAGTTATCATGCCAGAAGAGGATCTCTTCACCATTTCCCACTTTCCACTTGGTCTTAGAATTACCTAGGTCTCTTGCCTTAAGAATACCTTTCCAAATGACCGATTCATTCAGGATGTTAGGATTATTGAGAAAAAAACTTAGAGAAGGCCTTCTAATATACTTCTCCACTAAAACATCTCTCCATTCCCCCAAGCTAGAAGACCTCCATATCTACTTTGCTATAAGAGCCTTATTAAGATGTCTTAGTTTCCTTATTCCAAGACCTCCATAGCTCTTAGGGAGTCAAACATTATCCCAAGCCACAGGAGGTTATCTTTTGTGTTCCTCAAGCCTAGACGAAAGAAAATCTCTTCGGATCTTTTCCATTTTATCAACATGTTTAGCTAGTAACCCAAAGAGACTTAGAGTATACATTGGAAGATTCTAAACTGAGGATTTCACCAAAAGAAATTTTCTAGCTTGGCATAAATTAGTACCTTTCCAACCTACCAACTTCTTACTGAACCTATCAAGAATCCCATTCCAAAATTGATGTAGTAGCTTAGTTCCCAATGGTAGACCAAGATAGTTAGTTGGAAGATTTCCAACCCCACACCCAAGAATCCTAGCAATCTTCCTTTGTCTTTCACTAGGAGTATTAATAAGGAAAATTGAGCTTTTTGACCAATTAATAAGTTGGCCTAATCCCCTAACATACACATCTAGTAATTTCTTCATCTCTTTAGCCTCCTAAACCAAAGCTTCCCCTACCATAATAGTGTCATCCACAAACTGTTGATGAGTAAAAGTTAAATTTCCTGAAGAAGGCTTGATACCTCTTAATATTCCATCCTATCTTTTTCTCTGAATCAACCTAGCAGTACACATAGCCATGATAATGAACAAGATAAGAGAGAGGGGATCCCCCTACCATAAGCCTCTTGAACGTTTGAAAAAAATAGAAGGATCTCCATTGATCAGTATGGCAAGTGAATAAGTAGAAACTATTTGAGACATGAGTTTATGCACCTTGTGATCAAAACCAAAATCCTAGAGAACAAAACCAAGGAAAGTCCAGTCCACCAGGTCATAGGCTTTGGAAAGGTCCAACTTTAGAAAGAGTCCTTCTCTTTTACCCACTTCTAGAAAATGAATAACTTCATGAACCAATATGATAGAATCCAGGATCTATCTTCTAGGGACAAAACCCGTCTACTACTGGGATATGATCAAAGGAAGAATATTAAGAATTTTGGACATCAACACCTTCAAAATGATCTTGTAGAATGAATTACAAAAACTAATAGGCCTAAATTGATCCATTTTATTTTCCCCTAGAACTTTATGAATGAGAACCAAAGTAGTAGAGTTGAGTTCTTTAATTAGATTCTTTGCCCCAATAGATTCCTACAACACCTTCACAACATCCTACATAACCACTTCCCAATATGCCTAAAACAAGAATGTAGGAAAACCATTCGACCCTAGGGATTTATCTACTAGAAGAGAGAACAAAGCTTGTTTAACTTTCTAAGCCTTTGGAATCATCCACAACATTTTATTGCAGTGTAGTTGAATTAATTTGGGAAGAGATGAAACAATTTCATTCTGATCCACCGAAGATAACAAGGGATCCTAGAAAAGAAGAGAAGAGAAAAAAGAAACATCTTCAGTAGCAATGTAATTTTATTGTGTCAAAAGAGCCTTTCCCTTCTTAATCCCTATAATTATTTTATTAGCTCTATGCTTAAGGGTGAAAAGGTGAAAAAATCTGGTGTTTTGATTGCCCTCTTTAAGCCAATTAATACGAGATCTTTGTTTACAATAGTTCTCTTCTCTACTTATAATGTTATGCAAATCAGTGAGAATTGACATCTCTATATTCCTATCCTAATCATTATATCCATCTATCTAGATAATATCCTGAATACTACTAAGCTTATCTGACATCTCCTCTTTTTCTTGTAAAATATATCCAAAATTTTTCTTGTTTCAAACTTTAATATTGTGTTTAACACTACTCAATTTCTTCGCAACCCTAAACATAGTAGTCCCTTCCACCTCAATATTCCACCAAGAGGAGATTTTATCCAAAATTTGTAGATGAGATATTGACATCTTTTCAAATGGAAAAGGATAATTCCTCCTAGCCTCAAGAGCAACAATTGAAAGGGAAATGGGGGAATGATTAGACCCAACTCTAGCGAAAAGAGAGAGCTTATGGGAAAAGGAATTCAAGCAATCTAGTGTGATAAGAGCATGATCCAAGTGAGCCTAGATGCACTCCCTCCTAAATTGTGTGTTGGACCATGTGTAAACCCCACCTAAGAGATCAACATCTAGAAAAGCCAAACTATTAATGAAGTTTGAAAGATCCAACTTATTATCCAAATCTGGGGCCAAACCCCCTAATTTTTCATCATCAATAAGGGGAGTATTGAAATCTCTCATTATAATACCCTTGTTAAGATTACTATTCTAAATAATAAAGTAGAGCTTCATCCAATAATCCTTCCTCCCCCTCTTAGTATTTGGGGCATACACATTCAAAAGAAACCACGAATCATTGCTATTCCAATGGAACATTTTACATAACTAAATATTACCTTCATTATACAAAGAAGAAACTTTAAAATGTTTACTATTAAAGAGAGATCAAGCAAGCCTCTTGAAGAACCCTCGGAATTAGTGGCCTCACTAGCCATGGTATTGCTAAAGGAAATGTTACCCAAAATTTCCTTCTTCATTTTTGTTTCTTGGATCAGCATAAAATTAGGTCTTTGATCTCTAATCATATTCCTAACTACCTACTATTTATGGGCCCCATTTATCCCCCTTATATTCTAGGATATTATCTTCATTTATATTTACTAGAGAATTCCAAAATGGTTCTTTGGCTCCCATCTGCCAAATTCCTTCTAGTCTCCTCTTGCATGACTTGGTTTGAACTCTTTCTTCCTACTGACTTTTGTTTAACTCCCACATCCGCTTTCACATGGCTTCTAGTAATTGATGGAGACACAAGGAAGGATCCTTGCTATTCTTCTTTTTGGCCTTTATCTCACTCCCCTTGTTATCATTAAGCCATTCCACTATTCTTGAAATATTTCTAGGAGAAGAAAATATGACGATGTCCATAAGCCTATCTTCCAAATTACATGCAGAATGACCCTTCATAGGAGATGAAGGAACCACTATGGTACCCTAATGTCCTTGTGGTTTCCTCACTACCTCCATTTTATCATTCAATATTTTCTCCTCCCCCCTCTCCACTAGAGAGGAAATCATATTGACTTCCTATATGGGTATCACAAATTGAACCATTTCCTCTTGAGTTGGTGATTTGAATATCTCCTTATTTATCCCTTTATCTCCCCTTGTTGACTCACTTATCCCCTCATTAATTTGGGGAATAGCTATCTCTGTGACCATCAATTCCTTTGTTGGGATAGCCTCCTCTATGGTCTGAGAAACTAGATGTTCATCCTCCTTACCCAACTTGGATTCAATCTAGGTGATCTAAGAATCAGGCATTATGGAAACTAGTCCTTTAGCCTCCTTGCCCACCTTGGGTCCAATCTATTGTGGTTCATGCACTTCTTTAATAGGGATTTCTACCTTCACCTCCTAATTCCTAGGACTATCCTTAATTTCCTTCTTTTTCCAAATCATTTTCTCCTTTCTAGATTTAGAAGTTTCTTTTTTCCTCCTCTTTTCCTCTTTAGCCTTAGCGCATTGATTAGGCTTATGACCCAATTTCAAACAATGAAAGCATACAAAAGGTACACTTTCATAAACCAACTTCTGGACATGCATACCAAGTTTAGAATGAAAGCACACAACCTCTAGCATATCATCGCCTTTTCAAACTCCAAAATAGATACAAGCATACATGAGTCTTCTTTTGGATGCAGTTATCAGATCTATGGATAGAAGCTCACCAAAGGAGTTTTCCACTCCCAAAAACACATCATCATTCCAAAACTACAATAGTAGCTCTAGAAGTCTGATCCACAGTGGAGCTTGCACAAAAAGGAATCTTTCAAATCCAGCCTTGAAGACCACTTATGGAGGAGCAGAATCGAGTGACCTATAACCCAAGGTCCTTCACACTAAATGTTTGGCAAATCTTCATTGCGTAAAAATTAAAAAGATACAAAACCCTTGGTCATTATAGTTATAGTGACCCACCCCTTAAGGTTCCATTTCTTCTACATGAAATCTCTAACAATATCTATAGTTAGCCTTTGCCCAATAAACTTTCCCTCTAGGGTAGAGCCCATTAAAGCATTGCTGTGATCAGCAAGCTCATCTTGTAATCAACAAGCTCATCTAGAATTACAATTACACATGAACCCTTTTCCAACCCAGTGAGTATCTTAACCAATGGAAAAGAAAACTTACTAGTTAGTTTAACTCCAAATAGAGAAGACCATTTTGCATAATGTGCCCTAGGCTGACCCACCTTGGAGGATGGAAAAGGCTTGTCTAGATCCTTACCATGGTTATGTGGGTCCTCATCTCCATTCTCTATCACATCTCTAATTTTTGAGTTCCCCTAACAAACTTCATCACCTCCCTATGATCCGTGCCCTGGACCATGTTTTTGATCTTGCCCAACCAAAGGAATCTTACCCAGGACAGGTTTTGAATTTTGAAAAATCACAGTTCCCCATCCTCTACCCCTACTACTCCCACTCAATATAGTTTACCACTAGCATTAGTGTGTCATATTAAGAACATAATTTGTATTAGATTAGAAAATGTCAAATTATTTAAGAATCAAATAAATATAGAACTATTGTGATGTATGCACCATCAAGTCAAACAAAAAAAGAATACAAAATAAATTATTATTATGAAATATTTTTTCATCCATAAAGAGAAGAATGTGAAATGTAGGCTAAATTTAGCCTAAGACTATATTAAAGAACTATGAAATATCCAATCATATCTCATCTCTTATGATATCATATTTTCACATTATCAAGTGTTTGTGAAAAGGTTGATTCCATATTTTTATTGGAATTACTATGTGATGTTGTGCAAGGAAATGTATACCCCTCTTGAAGGTGACCTATCCCCTAGAAAGTAACCACACAATAGAAATGTAACAATAACATAGAGATTCAAATCCAAAAGAACATACATTTTCATGATATAATCATAAGATTTACATCCAACATGTTCATTTGTAAGGCATTCCTAGTTATGGCCATTACAAACAAGTAAAAAAATTAATCCTCAAATGTGAAGATCCACCTCGTAGCTATCATCCCTCAAGATTCTCCTAGATAATTCATGTTTAACTAATAATTTTATATTTAATTTATCCGAAACCAAATCATTAACATGTTAGATCAAGTCCATAATGATAGAAACATGTAAATCCTTAGTCATATCAACCACAAGAGAATCCACATTATTAACAAGTAGATCCTCAAGCATATGTAAATCCAACTCCAAAAATCAATATCACTAGTTGACATGTATTTAAATTCTAATAAAATCCCCATGTATATAGCAACAACATGTAAATTTAAAACCATATTCACATTAGCATCATTATGGAAATTAAGTTAACCACATCAGTAGAAATATTTACATCCTCGACAATCTAGAAACACCAATATATAAATTCAGATCGACAACCATATGTAAATCCTCATTACCAAAAATGAAAATATTATCATCAATGATGTCATTTCTCACAATAAAATGCCTTGTAATTTCCATGTTAGATCCCTCCATCTTCTTATGAAACCCAAAAGACACCTCATAAACTCTGATGAAGTCAATCTTTACCTCTTCCTCTTTTGTAAATGAGCTAACTATAAAAAATTGTTTTTCTTATATGTAGATACCAACTCAAATAATATGTCATCATCTCTTCAACCCTCCAGTTGAATTTAGGCCAAAACTAATCCAACTTAGCCATCACACTCCTCTCAAAGTGCAACTACCTCACATCGATGATCTAATGATAAGGCTCAAGTTGCCTCATACTTGATTATTTGTTTTCCATCTTTAAAACCTACCTCAATTTGGTGATCTATTGAACCAAAGAAAACCATGTCTCTCTTTTCAATTTTTAACAACTAAAACTAATCCATCTAAGAGGCCTTTATAATTGTGAGCCAGAACCACAATCTACCATCCCACAACAAAGATATCTAGGGCTCCATAAACAATAACCCATCACACAACTTTCACAAGATTAAATTCTTCTTGTATACCAACTAATGTAGTGCAAGGTCAAGTGTACCCATCTTAGAGGTGACCTACCCACCAAACAAATAAATATGCAATGAGAATGTAAGAATAACAAAGAGATTCAAATCCCAAAACCATACGTTCTCCTAATATAATCATAAGATTTATATCCATCATGTTGAACCATAAGGTCTTCTTGGTTATGGCCATTAGAAATAAGAATACAACTCAATTGTCATTTGAAAAGATACACCTCATAGTTATCATCCCTCAAGATGTTCCTAACTAGTCCATGCTTAACTAATAACTCTAGCAATCACAAGAGACTCCACTTGTAGAAACCCAATTTATAAGTTGGCCTAGTAGATTATATTAAATAAAGACACACTTCATACAAGTAGACCTAGTAGATTAACTAGGTAGACATTTAAGATAGGCCCCAGGTTTACAACCATAACTAGATCATAAGATAAATTGAATTACACAACCTTAAACATAGGCCAACACACTAACTGTTGATCCTAATTCAATATCACATAAGTTAACTACTATTGCCTCCTGATTTAAAAATATTTTAACCTCTTTTTAAAGTTACATAGAATACCTAGGAGTTAGCCAAAAATTATAATAAGTATTTGAAGGGAAAATCAAAAGAGTCAACTATTAATACTATTCTAGACCTTTTCCCTTTGAATACTATAAAATTTAGGCTAGTATACCCTTGAATTTATAATTCTTCTATATATTTATCAATTCTTGGTATAAATTCCAATATAAGAAATGGATGCCTGCAATTCTTCTAATATAAGGATTGAACAAGGGACACAGGACAATTAATTCCTCAAACCCCAAGACTCCTTAAATCAAGTGTAGGATATACTTTCAATTTACAACTATAAAGATTTTGAAAGGTTGTTTTATTAATTTCACACTATATAGTTCATCCAAATTTTACCAATTCTAAGCATGATCGGTGCCTTATCTAGTTGGACTATTACTCACAATAGTTCAACACATAGTATCAAATCTATCATATCACTTTGGGGAAATGAAAATAATACTCAATCTAAAATCTAATACTTATTATAATCTTATTTTGGAAACTCTAAATTTTCCTAATTCCCATAAATAATTTACACAATCCATTAGATTATTAGAAATTTATATCAACTAATGTATAATCCCAAGTGGATCATAACTAATATTTAATATAATTTCTAATTAAATTCAAAGATAATTAAAGGGAATGGAAGAAGAGATGAGATCTAGATTGAGTAACCAATCTATAAGTACTTTATATTGTCTTCTTTGAAAAATATATAATTTAGTATCAACTTTTATGACAAAGCTCAAATAGACTCAGTAATCTAGCCTTTTGTATTTTTGTTAATGATACTTTTGGAGCAACATGACTATATAGTAATGTATTGACTCAAAGCATCAAAATATATATTCATTCAAAATGAAAACTCACACCATCCTCCATAAGAATACATTTGTCATTTAACAAGACTTAGTTACATTTGAGACCAATGTTGTAAATATAAGAAGAGTATCTAGGAGGGGAGGGGTGAATCAGTTACCACAAAAGAAACCATGATCCCTTAAGATGTTAATACAAATAAAAAAAAAACTCTATTGAAACTAAAATACTGATGTAACTTAAATAGCACTAAATCACTCAGTTAACACACTAACTCGGTTAATTCTACATATATGCACTATTACTTGGTTAACATTGAGCATAAAAATATTATTATATTAATTGTGATTAACCTTAATGAAATTAGTTGTCAAAACATAAATAAAATAACATGGAAACCTAATTTGAGAAAAACCACGAGTTGCAACTAGTTACTATTTTTCACTTTTCTAAAGTGAGCCATGTTAGGATCCAACCATATTAAAGGCTAAAAATAAAACATTTAGGTGTGATCTTATTAAATTATTTAAATCACCTTATTAGGAGTGGCCTTGTTAGAGGTCTTCAAACACTTTAATCTAGAAATGTCACCTTGTTAGAGGATTTGGAAACTAGTTGTTAAGCTAACTCTTTTAAGAGATTTGATTCACTGCTACAATTATTAGAGGGTAACAATGATCTGACCTAATTGCTGATGCAACTATATTGTTGATTTAAGATCTTTGTTCTAACTTGAATACTTGATCCTCCTTGATTAGATAAAACTTTGCAACTCAATCTATCAGGATACTCTTATATCCTTCCAATTCACTTCCTTGGTTTATCTTTTCAATCTCATGCTGCTCTCATTCAATCCCACAATTTGACCTTATAATTATATCATTTACCTTATGTTGTCACCTAGATTGTGCCTTTATGCTAAATATTAACTTTTAGCAATCTAGTGAAACATGGGATGATCCTTGGCCTCTAGGTATGCCATGTTAAGGATCAACCTCTGATACAAAGGGCTGACTTCCCTTTAATCACCTCTTAACACTAACTTTAACTTTTTAGGAAAAGGGCAGAGAGAGTAAATATAAAATAAACATAGGTGTTTCATCAATGTTATGAATGTAATGTAACTTTGAAGCTAAAACTCTCAACTAAAATAAATATAATAGCTTGATCATAGAAAGACCCTACTAACATTAAGTGCATGAAATGCAAAAAGTTGTGGGATTTAGAAGAAGGAAACTCATTCACAACTTTTAAACCAAGATTACACACAAATTACTCTTATTTTCTAAAAACTATCTCTCACATGCCTCATAAATACTTAAGTTTTAAGCCAAGGATTTGTAAAAAATCACACTAACTTAAAGTTATAGAGACTTAGAAGACAAGTGAAAAATAACAGATAAGACCAAAGAGGATCATTGTTCCATATTTATTTAGAAGGAGCCAAAATGCTCAAAATTGCATTACAAAAGGACTTGAGCTACAAACTACTATATCTCCAAGGAGGTAGAGTTCAAGAACTCACAAGGAGGTAGAATGTAAGAGCTAGCTGAAACAATGCTCAAGAATGGGGGATAAATAGATTTGAATCCCAAAAATTCATCATCTCCTCAAAATGGAAGCATATCCATGATTTCCCTCAAATCAGGTAGTAGGTGTAGTTTCTCATGTCCATGAATCATGCTAAAATTTGAAATTTGAAATCTCCCTCAAATTAGCTGGTAGGTGAATACAACAAAGGAAATTGATCAACAAGCTTCCATAACTTGTGCATAATCAAATAAAATTACCCCCTCAATTTTTACAATTCAAAAATGTATTTAAATGGAATTATTTATAAGAATGGCATCCATTTAAATATTTACATTAAATGCAAATGCAAAAATAAAATGCCCACTTCTACACTTGCATGTTTTATCTTGCAAACTTCCCCAATTTGAATTTGTAGATAACATTTAAATAAAATAATTTATAAAACATCATTTTATTTAAAATTTCACAATAATATTATATCCATTAAAACCTCTTGAGATTTGGGCTTTTACAATTCAATTACCCAAGAAAAAAAAAGCTTCAACATTCTTTTTAATAGGATAGATTTTAGAAAATGGATTAAATGACCCCCTAAACATCAGTAAATTTTATTTTTTTGAGAGAGAGGTTTTTTTATTCCTAGCATCAATATCTAACTCCTCACCAATTTATAGGGTCAAATGAATCCACATGTGGTCGTACCTAATTTTTAATTCTTGATTGCAAGCTCAAAAAAAAATTTTGGGCAAAGGTACTACCACTAAAAAGAGCATAACTCTTTCATTTCTTCATGAAAATGCCTCAAATTTGATTTAAATGAAACAAAAATCAGATACCTTTCAATTGAGCATGATTTTTTCATTATAAAATATTCATATATAACTGTACCATTTGTACAAAGTGTCACAACAATCAAAATCAACAACCAATAAAACTTGTACACTTCCTCTAGCAACTGATAACATCATATTTATTCATACTTCCTGTAGCAATTGGTAACATCATATTTATTATTATTTAAGTTACATATTCCTCACAACATGTATTTTTTTCTTTCTTATCCATTGTTTCTTCATATAATTCACTTATATTTCACATTGAATGCAACCTCCTATACCATTCATCCTGATTAAGCCTGCAGGGTGAAAATTAGGTAACACCCTATCAAGTCAGCTTGAATAGACTTTCAAATAAATGAAATTGATCCCATAAGTCAACCATACTTAGAAAATAAATTCATCAAACTAAATCCTTCATTAGTCAAGCCAACTCAATCACCACTAACTCAGAAAAGACTTTCTTCAGACGTCCTTTAGTAACTAAGTTAACTCAGTTAACATTGTATCCTAAAGTGATATCCCTTTGATAATCAAGTGAATTTTGTTAAAACTGGTTCCATGCCAACTTTCCTTTGGTGTCTGAGTTCAAACTTAGTAGACACTTTCTTTCTGCAAACTTCCTTTTGTGCTCAAGTGAACTTGACAAACACATACTCTAAAGTTGATTATGCTTGGAATGCTCAACAAACATTGGAAAATGTCTTCATTTCTCAAGTGAGCTTGTTAGACATTGACTATTAATGACTTGACATTTTGTGTAACATTAGAGGCAATATATAATTGAACAATTATTTTCAACAATCTCCCTCTTTGGCATTGATAGAAACACAACATATCATAATAAAATAAAATTTTAGAGAAAAATAAAAGTAAGGATAATATCCTAAGTTTCATTATGATTCCATCTATGAGAACTCCCTCTAACATTAATCTTCCCCTTTAGAATGATTCTTTGATTACTTTGATTGTAGTTTCTCCCTGAGTTAACAAACTTTCCTTCTTTACTCTTCAACTGACTTGATAGCAAATTATCCCTTTTTGACAATTCATTCTAAAAACATAAACAATCACAAAAATTCTTGATATTGAAAACAAACTCTCCCTCTTTGACATCTCATGCCAAAGATAGCATTCAGTGGACTTCCCATGTGCTTGATATACTAATTCATATTTAATCTTCTCTTTATACTACTGCATCAACTTGACTAATCATCATATGCTCAGTTGATGCATCACTAAAATCTAATTAGTGAGCTTCAAATAGAGTAATGACCCCTAGCCTACCTCTTAGATACAATGCATCGTTAAGTAATGTCTTAGTGAATATGTTTGCAATCTGTTCTTTTGTATTGACATATTCCCATCTTACTTCCTTATTTTGAACTAATTCTCTTAAGAAATGATACTTTATTGCAATGTGCTTGGTTTTGATTTTTTTTTTGGTGTCATCATACCAACTACTAATGCTATATCAAGTCTTGTGTGCACTACATACTAAAGTTTTCCAATCATTGATCTGTATGTATTCTGATCTACCTCTTTTGAATAGTCATTTTTGGAAATCTTATGTCAAGTAGATATAGGTGTTCCAGCTGGTCTAGAATCTTCCATTCCAAATTTTTTCAATATATCCTTGATGTACTTTGATTGAGTAATGTAGATACCATTCTTATTCTTGTTATCATTAGCTCTTTGAAAACCAATCTTTATTAGATAATTATATAACCTTTGAGACCAGACAAATCTTTGTGTAATCTACAAACCATGTCCCTTTTGGTAGGATCAAGGTTTCTCAATGCAAACTTCCTCTTCTAAGATTCCATTCAGGAATATTAATTTCACATCCATCTAATATACTTTGAATCTTTTTTGTGAAAAATATGGAAGGAGTGTTCTAACACCTTCTAGTATAGTAATAGGATTCAATTTTTCTCCATAGTCAATATACGTATGTGCAAAATGTGCAAAATATGCAAGGAGTGTTCTAACACCTTCTAGAATGAAATGCATCTTTCATATTTCAAAAGTGTTGTATTGTTTGAAACTTATAATTATTTTTTAGTCAATGTGTCAATTTACACTTTATATGTAACTTTGTTAGAAAACAAGTAATAATTACTTACTAAAGTCATAATTTGACAAACATTAGATTTATGGAAATCTATGAACATTCTTAAAATACCCTTTTCATTTCACCAAATTAGGGTGAAAAAAAGTCGTCAGATACATGCTTGATGTAAAACAACACAAGAACAGGCCAAAAACATATTTTTGGGATGTTTTTAGAGTTGACCATGTAGGTTTTGTATCTAAAGATATACTAGACCTTATAAAGGTACTAATTTTTTTGGTTTTGTATCAGGATGGGTGGGAAAATAACATATTTTAAAATTCTTTTAGGCATTTCAAAACAACATATTTTTCAAATCATCACTTTTTGGAACACCATTATCCTACACATACCAATACCTTCTTCTTAAGCATAACCCTTTCAATCTAGCCTTGCCTTCTTTCTTGAAACTTTTCCATTTTCATTCAACTTATTTCTGAATACAAATTTTGTACTAATTACATTCTTGTCCTTGTGTCTAGGAACAAGAGTCCAAGTTTTGTTCGTTTCAATCTTTTTAATCTCTTCATTCATTTCTTTAATCCATCTTTCATTTTCTAATGCATCTTTTATAGTTCTAGGTTAAAATTTAGTAAGCAAGCATCTAACTTTTAGTTTGTTCCATTGAACCTTTTGACTAATCTCCAATGATTTTCTCAGGTGCATGATGCCTTCTAACATATCTAGCAAGTTTAGGCTCCTTTCTAAATTTACTAGGTTCACCATAATCTTCCAAATCATAAAAAAAAAAATGTAGTTTCCAGGTTCCTTACTGCTTTGTCCTTCGCTCTTTTCTACAAACTCATCAATCTTTGCATGTGTACTATCTATAAGTTTATGAGTAGATAGATTCAAACATTTATATGCTTTTCTTTTGTTGGAGCATCCTAGAAATATGCCTTCATCACTTTTCACATCAAAGTTTCCTTTTCTTGACTTCTCCATAATATAACATTTGCTTCCATATACTTTGAAATAACAAACATCATGTTTATAGCCATACCATAATTCATAAGGTGTTTTCTCCAAATCTTTCTTCAATTGTACTTGGTTTAAGGTATGAATTGTAGTTTTAAATGCTTCCTTTTAGTATTTGATAGCAATGTTCTTCTTTATCATTAGGGTCCTTGCACAGTCCATGATTGATCTATTCCTTCTTTTGGCTATGCCATTCTACTTAGGTGTACCAAGTGCAAAAACTTGCCTTTTGATTCCTATTTCATTATAGAATTCATTATAAATGAATTCTCCTCCTCTGTTTGATCTTAAACATTTCAATTTATCTCTTGTTTCTTTCTCCACTCTGGCCAGATATGACTTGAATTCTTGAAAAGCTTCTAATTTATCCTTTGGTTACATAACTATCATCATCCAAGAATAATCATCAATAAATAAAATAAAGTACTTATCTCCATAGTATCTTTCTATGCCAATAGGTCCACGAAAGTCTATATGAACCATCTCCAGTACTTAGATTCAAAATGATAGTTCTTTCTTTTGAAACGTGTCTTTCCCATCTTACCAATTTGATAATTCTTGCACATGTCCATGTCAAGTTTCTTGAAGCTTAGAATTCATCTCACTCTTCTATTTTTTCTTATGTTAACTAGGTTATCAAAATTCACATGACATGACCTTTTATTCCATAACCAGCTTTCTTCTACTTGAGCTATGAAACATGAAATTTTAGTTAGATCTAGGTAGAATAGATTACCTTTTTCTTGATTACTAGTCCCAACAAGATTTCCTTTCCCATCCAACAAATTAGACTTTTCATTCATGAATTCTATCTTGAATCCAATTTTTTCAATTGAGCCACACTAAGTAGATTGCGCTTCAGTCCTTCGATCCAATCAGAATTATCACATATGAGATCATTGGTTAGTGCAATACAACCTTTTCCTTTTAGATAAGATGATGCATCATTTCTAAATCTAACACTTCCACCATCATAGTGCACCAAGTGCTCAAATTTAAATTTATCACCAGTCATATGGTTAGAACAAACACTATCAATAATCCATGTATCATTCTTACTAATATATGACATAAGGGCCATCTTATCATTCATAACAAAAATATATCTACCATTTCATCTTCCTCACTACTATAGGAATTTTTAGCAATATTATAAGATTTCTTATATGTGTCCTTGTGGTCCTTGTAGCTTTTGAAATCCTTCTTTCATGTGTACTCATCATGCTTCTTTTCTTCTTGTCCTTCTTTGATTGGACACCTTGCAACAATGTGACAATTAACTTATTCACAAGAAAAGTAGATCAAAGGAATTTTTCCTTTGTACTTTCCTTTTCCCTTGGGAAATCTTTTTGCAAGTAATGCTTTAATGACATCAAGATAATCATCAGAACTATTTTCATCTTCACTATCAGATTTCCTTATAGTTTTTTCAGCTTTCTTCTTGAGTGATACCTTGTCTTAAAATGTAGACTTAAGGTTGCTAGAGTTAGGAACATAGTTATCATAGAACTATCCAACTCAATTTTTGTCAACCTTCCCACTAGTACATCCGAAGTTATATCAGTCTTGAGATTGCATTTCAGCTATTGAATTTCTAGAACTCTAATTGCATACATAGGAAGAAGTGCTCTAATAAACTTTCTTATCACTATCTCATTATCTATCTTTCCTCCAGAGTCTCTGGTTGAACACAATTACTTTGATTCTTTCATTGCGTTTTGAAATTTTTTCATCCTCTATCATTGTCATTTGATCAAATTGACCTCTGAGACATTCTACCTTAGCTCTCCTTATATTGTCATCTCCTTCATAGATAGCTTTCAGCTTGATTGACATGTCATAATCAGTACCATAGTATTTGACTTTATCAAATTCAGCATAGTTGAGAGATGAGGCAATATCAATCATCATAATGTTAGGGTTCTTCTTTTCTATGATTTCTTCAACAATCATAGTTCCATTAGGTGACACATACTTGGTGTATAGGTACTTTAATCTTGAGTCTCCAATTGTTTCCAAATGTAGTCTCGTGAGTTCATACCATGCTTTAAAGCTATCCGTGTTTAGCTTAGTGATCTCCCTTCTATAAGACATCTTAATCTTTAGCTTAGGTCCTTGAAACCTTCTCTACAAGTACCAAAAACTTTTGTAGCAATTGTTGGAAATATAAGAGGAGTAGCTGAGAGGGGAGGGATGAATTAGTTACCACAAAAAAAATCCAAGGTCCATGAAGATGTCAATACAAATCAAAACAAAACTTTGTTGAAACTAAAATACTATTAGAACTCGGTTAACATAGGAGCTTGATTAACATTGAATATATGCACTATTACTTGGTTAACACTAAACATGAAAATCTTATAATATTAATGTAATTAACCTTAAATAACTTAGCTATAGAAACATAAAGAAAATAACATGAACACATGTGACACCAAGATTTAACGTGGAAACCCAATTGGGGAAAAATCACCAATTCCAACTAGTTACTATTTTTCACATGTCCTAACCCTTTTAAATGTTAATAAACACACTATTAGATTTGACCCTATTAAAGGATTTAAGTCACCCTATTAGGAGTGGCCTTGTTAGAGTTCTTTAGATAGTTCAATCTAGAAATGCCACCTTGTTAGAGGATTTAGCAAATAGATATTAAGCTAACTCTATTAAGAGATTTGATTCATGACTATAATTATTATAGAGAAACAATGATATGACCTGATTGTTGTTGCAAGTGTATTGCATAGAAGAAGAGACATCCTCCTGTAGCCACTAATACTCCTCCCAAGAAGATCTAGGTACAATTTCAACCTAATCCAAATCCAAACAATACAAAACAATAGGCTCAACAAAAAATCTATTCTATCTCCTTGAATAATATTCACTTAAGGTCAAGCACCACTCTTCCTTCAACCCAAAATCTTATAACAATTGAAGCTGAAGATTCTCCATCTAAGCAGACAAATAAGTCAAATTAGTAAATCTCTCTTGTAGCCAAAGAACCTCCATTCCCCTATAGGTTCATGTAACAAAGACAACACATAGAAAACCATGCATTCATTGGTTTTCTTAATCAACCAAATAAAATGATAGTAAAAATATCATTACTAGATGCTATCAAGGAAGTCCCTACTTATACTAAAGCTATTAAGTAAGCATGCATTAAACAACTAGGAAAGAAGAAGAAATACCCAAAAACCATTCACATCCTAGGATAGTTGTCTGATTTAATGTTGGAGAAATAAACTATGACTAAACAATCTGACCATGGGAGTCATGTGGTTATAGTTACTATTAGTGCAATCCAGTTTTAAATTTAGGAGAAAGGAGGTATTGTCTCGACTGTATCTCATTGGCCTCATAGAGACACCCACCATACTTTGGCTTGCTAATAGATCTACTATTAAGCTAGATGGGATGATAGAAGATATCATAGTCACCTTAAACTCTTGGGAGTATCTAATTGATTTTGTTGTCCTCTCCCCAAAGGCTAATATGGGTAGATATCCTTTAATTTTAGGATGACCATGGTTAGCCACTATAAATTCTTATATAGCTTGTCAATCTAGAAATATCACCAAATCCAATGGTATTCAAACTAAGAACCTAACTTTATACTCCCCTACTCAAATACTATTACTAGATGAGCAAGTAATCTAGCTAGACTTGGGTGACAATGAACCATAGGTCAATTCCATCCATCAACTGATGATAATAGGTAGATAATCATTTATAGCTACTTGAGAAGAAGATGAAATAATTTTATCTATTATGCTAGACAAATATGGAATAGAGTCTTAAGTGTGTCCCTAAGCTGCATGTATCTTAGAGACCATATTGCAATCCTTGGATTCACCACATCATTCAGAAGCTTCATAGTTTCTCCACTCATTATTACCTCATGAGATGGATTCTTCTCCCATTGTCCAATTACTCATGGAAAATAAGGTTATGATGATTGAATTTGGTCTAGGCAAAGAATTTAATGTCAACAATGCCTTATCACCCTCTAAATAGAATATTATTTTGTAGTTACTATAACAGAATCAAAAATCATTCTCTTGTGATTACATGGAAATGAAAGGACTAGATCCTATGCTCTACACTCACAAGATCTACATCAGCCTTGACTTCAAACCTATCTAATAGCCTCAAAGGAGAGTTAACCATCTTTTAAAAGAAATAGCCAAGAGTGAATTGCAAAAACTACTAAGTGTTAGTTTTATATAACCCATCTCTAATAGCCAATGGGTCTCACCCCTTGTTATAGTACCCAAGGGAGGAAAATAGAAATTTTGTGTAGATTAGAGGGAGCTCAATTAAACCACTAAGAAATACCATTTTCCCTTGCCATTTATAGACCACGTGCTTGGCAACCTAGCTGGCAAAAAGTATTTTTCTTTTCTGAAAGTTACAATTAGATACAAATAGCTCCATAGAATCAAGAAAAAATAACTTTTACCTACCCATAGGGAACATTTTCCTACTCATTTTTACCTTTTGGCTTGTGCAATGCCCGAACCACATTTCAGCGAGATACCATCAGTATCTTTTTAGATATATTTGCTAATTGTATGGAGATCTAAATGGATGATTTTACTATTTATTGAGCTACTTTTGAGGAAGCGAAAGCCAATCTTGAAACAATACTCAAAAGATGTCAAGACTACAATTTTTCCTAAATAGTGAAAAAAAAAATTATGATGATGGAGGAAGGTGTAGTTTTAGGCCATTTAATTTCATCTAAGGGCATCTAAGTAGATCTAACAAAGATTGAAGTCATTAATACCTTGCCTACACTAGAGAAGAAAAAGGATGTATGAAGTTTCTTGGGACATGTAGGATATTATAAAAGATTCATTAAAAACTTTAGTCAACTTGCAACACCCCTCTACAACTTGTTAAAAATGGATTTTGAATTTTCTTAGGTCTCTGATTGTGCTACATCTTTCTTACATCTTAAGGAATTTCTCACCATGACACCTATTCTACGAGGACCTAATTGGGGACTGCCTTTTCACATTCATATAGATGTCTTAGACTATGTTATAGGTGTCATACTAGGACAAAAGGTAGACTCAATTGAACATGCTATTTATTTCTTCAATAAAAATTTGCAAGGTGACTAAAGAGTCACTAAAAAGGAGTTACTTACAATTATGTAAACCCTCAATAAATTCAGGCACTATATTACTAGATATAAAATATTTTTCCATACTGACCATTCTGCTATAAAATATTTTGTTAACAATCCTACAATATCAGGAAGATTGGCACACTAGTTGTTACTAATATAAGTATTTGATATCACCATATTTGATAAACATGGCAAGGCCAATATGGTAGCTAAATTTCTCTCTTGGTTGTATGTCCTTAATGATCCTACAACCATTGATGATAGTTTTCCATACAAACACCTTTTTCTATTATTAGTACAACATCCATGGTATGCAAATATTGCTAACTATCTTATCACATGTAAAATGCCAGTTCACTTCTCTACCAAAGCAACAAATTTACTAGCAGAGAAGAGCTTTAACTATTTACAGATTGCTAAATTTATGCTCTACAGTAGATTTGATCAAGTCATGTGTTAGTGTATAAGAAAAAATGAAACATATGATGTCTTAAGGGAAAGTCATGATGAGCCCTGTGGAGGTCACTTTGCAACTAAATGAACAACTTTGAAAATCTTGACAACTGGGTATTATTGGCTAAGTTTGCACAAGGATGTAGCTAGATACATAGAGAAATGTGAGAAGTGTCAACATAAGGGAAGACACATTAAATCAGATGAAATGTCCCTACATACTCAAGTAGTTGTTACACCCTTTGACAAATGGGGGATTGACTTTGTAGGACCTGTTAAACTTTTTTCACAAGGAAAATTCTATATTCTAGTTTGCACTGACTATGTAACCAAATGGGTAGAGGTTAAACCCATAAAATACCCAAGGGATACCATCATGGCCAATTTTTTGTACAAATCCATCTTTACATGGTTTGGAATCCTTGGGGAGTTGACATCTGGTCAAGGGGCTCAATTCAGATTAAACTTGATAACTAATCTTATGTAGGAATATACTATCCAAAATGGTAAATCATCACCTTATCATCCATATGCTAATGGTCAAGTAGAAGTTACTAATAGGGAGGTGGAAGCCATCCTCACCAAGATAGTAGCACTCCATAGGAAGGTTTGGGCCATACGTATTCTTGAAGCTCTCTAGGCTTATAGAACAACCTGGGAATCCACAATCAATTTTATTACTTTTGAGCATGTATATGGTAGGTTAGTTGTAATGCCTATGGATTTTGTATATAAAACATTGAGGACTTTCTTGGAGCTTGGTACTGGAACTTACTAGTGCACAATGGGACTGAATCCTAAGTTTAAACAGTCTTGATGAATGGAAGAAATATGCATTGAATAACGCTGAACTCATTCAACACCAAAGGTAATAATGGCATGATAGGTTTATCACAGAAAAAATGATTGTTGTAGGAGATTGGGAACTCCTTTATGACTCCAAATACTAGCACAATCTTGGCAATTTTCAAACACACTAGTGAGGACCATATGAGATTGTTGTTCTATTTCCAAATGGTGTAGTTTAGTTGTCTACTATTAATCCTATACAATTCAAGTTACTTGTCAATGGGCATCACTTCAAGATTTAAAATAGACTAATTAGGCATGAGGATTTCATATAGTAGTTCTAGCATAGTGAGGATATTCTCATTCCTATAGCCAAAGAGTCTAGGTCTTCTACCCTGACTCCTGCTACTTCTTGATTTCATTCAAGGAATTCATAATAAACACTTTCTTATTGAAAGTAATTTCTTTACCATCCACTCCACTCCACCTTTTCTCTTTCCCTTCTTACCATTCCATCCCATCACTCTATCAATTTTGATGATCTTTTCCAAAATATCTTTCCTGCAGTAGTTGCCAGGTACATACCACATAACTTTGCATACATTCTATTTTATTCATGCTTTGTTAAAAATTGGTATTGTTTACAATTATAAAATCTTTCATATCCTATCTTGGTGGGACCCATTCCTTTTCATATTTGGGGGAGTGAAATATTCAAATTTTTTTTTTCAAATCAATTTAAAATTGAAACTACATGTAAACTATAAAAGTTAATTGAGATGATTGAAAGTAATTGAAATGACTAACGTTAAATATTGATGACTTGTCCTTTTGCGATTGCATCATTATGAAATTAAGGACATTAAAAGAATTTATCTAACTTTTAATAATCATTTTCAACATGTTTAGTTGACAGACCTATACACAAGTAGAAATTATGAAACTTTATGCAAGAAGGATATTATGAGATATTGTGACATTAAACTATTCAAGTACACATCATTTTTTCTGAGATATCTAGTATTGTAATATTTAAAACCTTAATTAACCAAGCTCTAAAACATCATGATTTTTCCCAAATTCTATTGAATCCAATAATGGGTGGAGGTCTTCAAAGGTATGAGCCAATCAATGACTAGGTTCTTCTAGGTGTTGTAGTTAGTTGTGAGTTCTTTAGGAGAAGGGTATGGTTGGATTGCTATCTTAGTCTAAAATGACTTGATGAAGAGGTCACTCTTTAATTCATGAGCACCTTAATGGATGACATTACAATAGCTAAGGTCCTAGGAATTTATTTCATTGGAGAGGTGATATCTAAGGTCACTAGGGAAAATATTTTGACCTATGAATAGCTATGGCGTAGTTTAGTGTACACCAAGACCCTCGACTGGAAATTGACAAGAAGTATGGTACTTCTAGATTATCCTTGCCGATGGAGTTTATCCAGCTAGTAGTGTTTATAATCTAGTACTTCACTTGTGAAGGTCATTACAAATACTTGTATGCCCTACATTCCAAGATTTTTCCTCACTTACGACATGATTATAGATAGGTGAACCTTCCAAATTTATCATTTAACATTGTTAAGAAACAAGATTCTTTAGTATAATAAGGAAAGGATCAGTCTATCTCTCATCATTTCTTAATAAAATTAATAATAGAAAGAGAGTTGATTAATCAATCAATTGGCACATGGGAAGAGTTTTTGTAGTTAAATGAGGTAAAGCCTCAGTTGGTCAGCCCTATAGAATGAGTTAAGTAGGGAACATCAAGCTATACCCTATAGGAATAGTGAAATGCTAGCACCACTTCTCATGAGACTAGAAGTTCAACACTCTAGAAAAACGTTTTTGTATTGGATTTATATTCTAAGAAATGTTGGTAGAGTAGGTAAAGTATGCCCAGTCAAAGAATGACTCAAAATTTGGCTCTTGCTACTATTAGAATTCCATGGTATATTGATATAGGGAGAAACCGGTGCAAATATTGGCTTTTGTTATGGTATCAACCTCCCATTCTCCTATAGCCACTACTGGTAGTAAATGACAATGTAGAGGATCATGATATGATAGCCAAAGTACAATGCTAGAGAATGCTAAAGCAAAATTATAGGTACTTTGACTATGTTAAGAATGAGTCAAGAGAAAGGACACCTATTAATTGGAGATTTCAAGCCCAAATCAAGAACTTCATAGTTCTTGGCAACCAAGAATAGATTAGTTTGGGGGAAGGATGGGCCTCCAAAAGGTCATTGTTTTGAGACCATTTTATCCTATTTTTAGACAACTATCCTGCAAAAGCAATCATGACTCTATGGTTTTAAAAAAATAAACTCATATTTTTATGAATATGTTATTTATATGTTAAGACATGAAGTAGAGGCATGAATAGTTTAAATATACTATATTTTCTTGAATATATGAACTTCTATGGTATAATGAAGAAATGTTACATGCTAATAAAATTTTCCTCATCCATGTTATGTTTTGGGTAGATTATTTCCTATAGCCATAGGATTTGCAAAGAGTGATAGTTTGAACATTACATCTTTTTCTAACATTGATGATGAAATAAATACATGTATTTGGAAGTTGTATACATTCAATGTTTTGCAAGTACTTTCTATGTGAGTTTTGAGTCAACACCTTAGTGCTAAGTCAAAGTTGATTAGATTTTTAAACCACCACAAATGAGCAAGTTATTGTATGTTTCCTATTATGGCAACACACAAATATAGCTCCCCCAACTTGCTATATTTTTTGAGGATTCAGTTAATGATATCTTTGTTGCAAACTTTATGAATCTATAATTGATCCTCATTGATGAAGTGATCATAGAGTTAGGATGTTTTTGTAGTTTTCCTTGTAAATAATGCTTGTTGCATCTTCGAGAGGGATTTTTTGGAGAAATGATAGAGTAGATTGATAATAGCAGTGTGTGATCTTGTTTTTAATCACATGTAATATCTTACCATGAATGAATAGAATAAAAAGTTCAAGTTTACATCTTTTGTCTTGATTGTCTTTTCTATTGACTCAACCAATAGGGCCCACTATGTGAGTGAACTGCTCTGTTAGAATAGATACCATTTACTTGTTTGTTTCTTCGCACTATAGAATTTTTTTATTCCTACAGGCATTGAGAATAGACTTAGTAAATTATTCCTACAGCATAGATGCATAGATAGGTTTACTATTTGCAACATTACCTTAAGCTTTAAGTTAAGATGTTGTTTTAGTTTCTAGCTTAAGTCTCCTTCAAAATTTCCTTTCATTTAGTTGTAATGACTTAAAGAAGAATTAAAGTGCATATACTTTGTAGCACCCTCTCAACCATACGCTCTCAGGTTGAAAAATAAAATGAGTCAGTATGTTAATTTATGAAAACACATGATTCTATCTAATCATGGAATCACTGTGAAAGGATGTCCAATCCTTTGTTACTAAGGCATTAAAACCACTAATCTTAGATCTCTATTCTAGCTTGAATACTTGATCTTCCTTGATCAGATAAAACTTAGTAGCTTGGTCAACTTAGGATACTCTAATATGCCTCTAATTTGCTTCATTAGTTTATCTTTTCAATCCCATGCTTCTCTCATTCAATTTGTCCACTTGACCATATACTTATATCATTTACCTTGTTAGCTCAGCTTGACTATAGTTTGAAATACATCAAATTCATCCCATAAGTAGGCTAGACTTAACAAATAAATTCATTAAACTAAATTTGTTGACTTAAGAAAATCCTTCATTAGCCAACCTAACTATGCAAACACTAACTTAGAAAAGACTTTCTTCAGACTTCCTTTAATAACCAAGTTAACTTGGTTAACACTACATCCTCAAGTTAATTCTCTTTAGTAACCAAGTGAGCTCATTTACCATTGGTTCCATGAAAACTTCTCTTTCATGCCCAAGTGAACTCAGTAGACACTAACTTCTGATAAACTTCCTTTGTTGCCTAAGTGAATTTGGAAGACACTTGCTCTAAACTTGGTTATCTCTAGAATCCTTGGTAGATAGTGGAAACTCTCTTCATCACCCAAGTGAGCTCAGTAGACACTAAATGATAAAGGCTTGATATTTTATGTAACATAAAAGATAATATACAATTGAACAATTTTTTTCAACAACAAAAAGTCAATATCTATAATAAACTCAAGATACAATTGATCTTGAATATATGTGGCATATTCTACATGTTTTGAAAGAAGTTTCAAAAACAAAAAATTAGGTATACCCATAGTGGATAAACCACAAAAGTAAGGCATTCTATCATGATAACTTCATTCACCTCTTCTAATAATCATTTTCTTCCATGCATCCAAGCTCTCCATTCTTCCTAGTGTAGCAAGATCCACTTCATTTTTCTCTTTTTCAGGGTTAGTAACAACCTCTTGTTCCTTTACTTCTTTTGTTTCTTTTGTAGGTTGTTGGGCCACCTTTTCATCTCACTAATATTGTCTCTACTCCTCTATCTACACCTTTGAGTCTTTGTTTACTGGGCCATATTTAATTGTCCTTTCATCAAAAACTAAATCACTTGACCAATCAAATCCAATGATCACCTTATATTTCATCATAAGATTTTCCCATGTTCTCTTTAACTCCTTGTTCTCATGGTTGAAAGAATAAAAATATATTTGAGCATTCATAATTTCTTCAACTATCATTGTGAACAAAATTTTGTCTTCTTTATTTATGAAATCATTCATCTCTGCACCTAGAGTTTCCTTTAGTTCATTTGACAATACTTCTTTAGGCTTTGGTATTAGTTGGGCTATTTATGACATGAGGGAAAAGATAAAAATTTCTGATGGGATATATCGAGAAAGATCCCTTTATCTTCCTTTTAAATATTCCACTAATTATATCAACATCTTGTAAATCAATTGTTTGATCACATGATTTCTCAATTAGTCTACAAGTATTATTTTGGTTAATCCCATAAGCACATTAGATGATCATATCATTCTCTCTACCAATCCATTTATCCAAAAATTTCCTTAGCATATCTTCATTCTTATTTATGTCAACCCAAATGTTTACTAACTTAGACATTTTATAATAAAATTGTACCCAATTAACATGCTCATCCAAAAACAAAAGTATATCCCTAATTTTGTCATCATATCTATTTAGCACTTCTAATTGTGCTACCTTGACTTTGGCCTTTTCTTCTTCGAACTCCTCTTTAGTGTTATACTCTAGATGAGGAGGGTTGTTGTTGGATACAAATAATTAATTGTGTATTGTCTTTGATGTTACAAAAATGTCATATCATTAATAGTTAGTGTATGCTGAGTACACTTGGGCAGTGAAAATAGTTTTCTATGGCTATTGAGCATTCCTGTGTTTCCCTAGTTTAAAAGGCAATGTCTATTGAGTTCACTCAAGTGTTAACTAAGCTCACTCAGTTAGTGAAGAAAATTTGGATGGAACTAGAGGTAACCGAGCTCACTCGATTGCCAAAGGATCTTTGCAAGTTTGCAGTGTTAACCAAGCTTTTGTTGGTTAACATAGGAAACTACTTCTTAGTTAGTGTCTATTGAGTTGGGTTGGCTAACGAAGGATTTTATTATTTTGGCATATTAACCTTAAATAATTTATCCATTGGTTCTAGCTGACTGAGATGATGAATATTAATTATTCTAAGTTATCTATGAGTTGACTTGACAATATGAAAGATATAAGTATAAGGTCAAGTTGTGGATTCAAAGTGTGTGAAGATGTGATGAATGTATTGAAGATTTAATGATGAAGAGAGGAAGCATATTTGAATGATAAGTAGAATATCCTTTTGGATTAGAGAAACTATATTCAATTAAGAAGGATCAAGTACAAGCCAAAATAGAGGTTTGTAATCAGAAAAAATCAATTTCTTTCAAATCAAGTCATCTCATTGGTATTCTCTAACCATTGTAGTAGTGATCTAAATCTCTTAACAGAGTTGGCTTAATAACTATTTGTAAATCCTCTAACAAGGTGGTAGTTCTATTGAATTGTCTTATGACCTCTAACAAGGCCACTCCTAATAGGGTGATTAAATCCTTTAATAGGGTCACACCTAATAGTGTATTTTATAACCTTTAATAGGGTTGGCTCCTAATAGGGCTTGCTTTAGAAGAGTGAAAATAGTAACTACATGCAATTGGTGACATTTTCCAAATTGGGTTTCCACGTTAAATCCTGGTGTCAAATATGTTCATGCTATTTTCCTTTATGTGTTTGAAACTAAGTTAAAGTAATGGTAATCACATATAACATTTAAAGATTTGCATAATCAATACTTACTAGGTTACAACATTTTATATGTGTTTACCCAGCATCAACAATATTGCATTTTCAAACACTATTTTGTAGTGGCATGTAAGGGATCTAGGATTTATTTTAGTAGTAATTGATTCACCCCTCCCCTCTTAGTTACTCCTCTTATATATCCAACAATTGGTGTCAGAGCTTTTGGTGCTTGTAGAGAAGGTTTCAAGGACCTAAGCTAAGGATCAAGATGTCCTATAGAAGAGAGATTCTCAAGCTAAACAAAGATAATTTTGTATCATGGCAAGGATTTATGAGGTTACATTTGGCTAATATCAGTGACTCAGGGTGCAAATATCGTGATACTAAATACAAGACTCCCACTGGAACATTATCAATTGAAGATATTGTTGAAAAGAAGAATCATAACATCATTGATTGATATTGCATCTTCTCTTAGTTATGTTAAATTTCACAAAGGTAAAGACTACAAAATAGATCATGAGATGTGGACCAAACTAAAAGACATATATGGAGGAGATGATAACATAAGAAGAGTTAAAGCTGAAAGTCTTAGAGGTCATTTTGATCAGATGAAAATGAGAGAAGTTGAGAATATTGCAAAATATGTGGAAAGAATCAAAACAAGTGTAAGTCCAATCAAAACATGTAGAGGAGACATTGAAGAGGAAATAGTTGTAAGAAAGATACATAGAACTCTTCTTCACATTTATGCCATTAGAGTGTCTACTATTCAAGAGATCAGATGTGATCCAAATAATAAAATATATTTGGATGCTCTAGTTGGAAGATTGACAGTTTTTGAATTAGATAACTTTGATAACTATGTTCCTAGCTCAAAGGTTATTGAGTCTGCTTTTAAAGGTAAACTCTCACTCAAAGAAAAGGTTAAGAAATGAAAGGCTAGTCAATCAGGAAGTGAAGAAGAAGAAACAAAAGAAAGTTTAGACAATGATCTTGAAGTTGTTGAAGCCCTACTTGCAAGGAAGTATTCCAAAGGCAAAGGAAAGTACACAGGTGGAGTTCCTCTGATCTACTTTTCTTCTTAAGAAATTGGCCAAGGTGTCCAAAAAAAGAAATCAAAGATGAAAAGAAAATAAATAATCACAATGGAAAAAGGATTCCAAGAACTACAAGAACTACAAGGACAAAGGTAAGAAATCTTGTTTTTATAGCTAAAGATTCTAAAAATAGTGATGATGAAATGGTATATATTGTTGTAAGAGATGAAATTGATGATGAAGGAGATAAGATGGCACTTATCTCTCATGTTAGAAAAAATGATATATGGATTATTGATAATGGTTGTTCACATCATATGACTAGAGATAAAACAAAATTTGACTACATGGAATATTATAATGGAGGTGGTGTGAGATTTGGAAATAATGAACCTTATAACATTAAAGGAAAAGGATGTATTTCAATGACTAAAGAACTTGTATGTGACAGTGCTTATTGGGTTGAAAGGCTAAAGTAAAATTTACAAAATGTGGCACAGTTGAATAACATTGGATTCAAGGTAGAATTCATGAATGGCTAGGCCAAACTACTAGATGGAAAAGGAAATCTGGTTGGATCTAGAAAGCAAAAAAAAGGTAATATATTTTATCTTGCTCTTAGTGAATGATCAAGTTTTATTGCTCAAGTAGAAGAAAGATGGTTATCGTACAAAAGACTATGTCATGTAAACTTTGTTAATCTAGTTAAGCTAAGAAAACATAGAAGAGTAAGAGGCATTTCTAGTTGTAAGAAATTTGATATGGATTTGTGCAAGAATTGCCAAATTGGTAAGATGGAAAAGATTAGTTTCAAAAGAAAAAACTATCAATCAAAAGAAGTCTTAGAAATTGTTTATACAAACTTATGAGGACCTATTGGAATAGAGAGTTGTAGTAGAGAAAATTTTTTCATTCTTTTTTTTGATGACTATAATGTATCTAAAAGAAAAATTAAAAGCCTTTATCAAGTTAAAATGGTATCTAGCAAGAGTAGAAAAAGAAACTGGAAAGAGGTTGAAATGTTTAAGATCAGACAAAGGTGGTGGATTCAACTCAAATTAATTCAATAATTTTTTCATTGAAAGAGGAATTAGAAGACAAGTATCAGCCCCTGGTACACCACAATAGAATGGTATAGCTGAAAAAATAAATAGATTCATCATGTATTATGCAAGAACCCCAATGATTGAAAAGAATGTTGCAATCAAATACTAGAAGTAAGCTATCAACACTACAATTCATACCTTGAATAGAGTATAGTTGAAGAAAGATTGAAACAAAACTCCTTATCAACTATGGTATGGCTACAAACCTAATGTAAGTTACTTGAAAGTATTTGGTAGAAAATGTTATATCCTAAAAGAGTGTAGAAAAGGAAAATTTGATGTAAAAGGTGATCAAGGCATATTTCTAGGATACTCTTGCAGAAGTAAAGCATACAAAATTTTGAATTTGTCTACTCATAAAATAATATATAGTGAACATGTTAGAATTGATGATTTTGCAAAAAGGAGTGAAGAAGAAAGCAACAAGGAGCCTAAGGACTATAGAAGGTTTGTTTAATATGAACTTGATACCCTACCAAACCTATCTAAAATAAAGGAGGATTCATCTCCTGAGCCCCAAAAATATCAAATAGTTATCGAGTTGTAGACAGTGTAACCCAAGTCTTAGTTTGAAGAACCCAAGTGACAGTCAGAGGCTACCAAGCTAGTTCACATCAAGTCTGATGGACTCGAGTCACAAATAGAAGGACCTAGGCTTGATACTAAAGGTCATGATGAAAGAAATGGAACTCATTCAAATCTCAAAGAATCTATGTTAGCAAGATATGGTAGAAGGCATCATGCACCTAATTAGATCATTGGAGACAAATCTGATGGAACAATGACAAGAAGCAAATTAAGAGGTACATGTTTACTTGCTAAATTTGAACCTAGAAACATTAAAGATGGTCTGGATAATGAAAGTTGGGTTGAAGCAATTAATGAAGAGATGGAACAAATAGAAAATAACAAAACTTGGACTCTTGTTCCTAGACCTAAGAATAAAAATATAATTGGCACAAAATGGTGTTCAGAAATAAGTTAAAAGAAGATGGAAAAGTTTCTAGAAACAAGGAAAGACTAGTGTGCAAAGGTTATTCTCAAGAAGAAGGTATTAATTATGGTGAGACTTTTGCTTCTGTTGCAAGATTAGTAGGTATTAAAACTCTATTAGCATATGCAACACAAAGAGGATTTAAAGTATATCAAATGGATGTTAAATTTGCATTTTTGAATGGAATTCTTGATGAGAAAGTCTACATTAAACAACTAGAAGGTTTTGTAGATCCTAGAAAAAGAGACATGGTTTGCAAGTTATACAAACCATTATATGGTCTCAAGCAAGCTCCTAGAGCTTGGTATGAAAGACTTCATAATTACTTGGTACAAATTATCTTTCAAGGAACAAATGATAATATTAGTATGTATATCAAAGGACTAGACAAGAAGATTGTCTTGGCAAAAATATTTGTTGATGATACTCTATTCATAGGATATGATGACTTGTGCAAAGCATTTTTAGAAAAAATGAGTAAAGAATTTGAGATGTTTATGTTTGGTGAGATAAAATTCTTTGTTGGGTTGTAGATACAATAGAACAAAAATGGTATCTTCATCACTCAATCTATGTATATCAAGGAGATACTAAAGAAGTTTGGAATGGAAGATTCAAGATTAGTTGGAGCCCCTATGTCTACTAGACATAAGCTTTCCAAGAATGATTCCAAAGAAGTAGATTAGACCACATATAGATCAATGATTGGAAAATTGTAGTATGTTGTAAATACAAGGCCTGATATTGCACTAGTAGTTGGAATGGTGGCAAGATTGTTAGCAAATCCTAGAGAAAATTACATGATGGCAATCAAGAGAATCATGAGATATCTGAAAGGTTCTGAAGACTATGGCTTATGATATAAACTTGGAGGCAGTTTTGACTTGAAGGTATTTACTGATGCTGATTGGACAAGAAGTCTTGATGATAGTAAAAGAACTAATGTTGGAGCATTATCTCTTGGTGAGAGACTAGAGTGTTGGACAAGAAAGAAACAAAATTGCATGTCTCAATCCACAATAGAGGCAGAATATGTGGCAGAAACAATTAATTGTTCTAACATTGTTTGGTTCAAACTATTGATGGAAGGAATGAAAAGAGAGATCAACGATCTAGTAACCATATACTATTGTAACACAAATGCAATAAATAAATCAAAGAATCCAGTCATGCATCTCGAAATAAAGCACATTGTGATAAAATATCACTTCTTAAGGGAGTTGGTGCAGGATAAAGAAGTCACATTGGAATATGTAAATACAAAAGAACACATTGCATACATATTCACCAATCCATTACCTAACAAGAATGCATTTCTATATCTAAGAGCTAAGCTAGGGGCCATTCCCCTATCTAAAGGTCACTAAATAAAGTCTAGTGTTGCATCAACAAGAGCTAGTTGAGGATCAATCCATTAGTGCAGAATTGACATGAGCATATTGTAAATGAATCAATACTTAAGGTACATTGATATTAACAAAGTTGTTGTCTTTGGCATGTGTTGTCAAAGAGGGAGAAGTTTACTATCATATCTCATATAATTTTTTTGTCATTCCTAAGAAGGAGAAGTTTTTTTTAAGGGGGAGAAGGTTCTGTGAATGAACTTGGTAGAATTTTTTATAGACAGAGGGAGTTTTCATGAATAAAACTAAGGATGGGTAAGTGCACCAAGTTGTGATGCCAAAAGGGGGGTATAAGTGGACACCTTTTTCCTGAAATCAGCAATTTCTGGACTTTAACAAGAATTTGAAGATAGTTACGCTCAAAATTTTAAGATATGACAAAAAAAAAAGTCATAGTCCTCTGGATCTAGTTTCTAAACTACTAATTTTTTTTCAAAATGGTTTAGTTTTAGGTCCTCAAAAAAGGGGGCCACAAAAAGTGGTGCTGGTTTTTCTAGAAAAACATAACATAGTACAAAGTGTGGTCCCCCTAAAATTTTAACTTTTTTTTTGAAATTCTTTAATCGCTCTAGTCAAAAGTTACCTAACACTATGTAGTTTATCCTAGATTTTTTGGGTAATTTTATAATATGTATTTTTTTTTTTATGAATTTTTTAATTGGACACATTCAAAAAATGTGAAATATCTATGTGCTCCCCCTATAAATGATTGAAAGCTAATCTAAAATCAAAACTTATTTTTTTCGAAGCATGTAGAATGGAGTCTAGTTTCTAAAAAACTAAGTTTTTTCAAAATTTGATGAACAACCTAAAATCTATAGCCCAATTAGTACATGTTGGTTTTTGACGAAAAATGAACATACATTCAAAAGAAATTATAGATGAAAGGCTTACAATAGTTCAAATTAAAAATAAATTATATGGTTTTGTAGCTAACAAAGAGACCTACAATGTCATGTAACTTGATTTTATTGATGCTCAACCATGAAGAAACTAGATGGAGAGCACACAAGAAAAATCAATCATTTTTTGTATGTTTGCAGCAAAACACGTCTTAGACCAGTTTATGGACTCCAAAGCTTTGGTTTGGATTCTCAAAGCAATACCAAATGTTAGGCTTGGTAGTATTTAAAGCTTTAAATAGTGTGTGCATGCTATAGTGCGCACGCACTATTTAAAGCTTGTTAAATTTACTTTCAAATAGCACGTACGCGCTTTGTAATTTTTTTATTTTTTTTAAAACGCGCACACCCTATGGTGCGTACACACTATAGTGCGTACACACTATTTAAATATACTTTTAAATAGCACGTACGCGCTTTGAAAAATTAATTTTTTTTTAAAATAGCGCGCACGTGCTATGGCTTGAAACACCCAAGCCATAGTGCATGCGCACTATAGTGCACACACACTATAGCGTGTGCGCACTTATTGAAAATAGAAAGGAAAAAAAGGGTGTCATCTTTTTGTCACCACAACTTGGTGCACTTACCCGGATATGTTCCTCATTTTATTCTTGTTTCAAAATTTCATTGTGTTATGACATCTTGTGTTGCCATTAATTCCAAAGAGGGAGATTGTTGGATACAATTGATTAATTGCATATTGTCTTTGATGTTACATAAATGTCATATCATTATCAATCAATGTATGTCAAAATCCCTTGGGTAGTGAAGATAGTTTTATATGTCTACTAAGTGTTCCTATGTTTTCTTAGTTTAGAAGGTAGTGTCTACCGAGTTCACTTGGGCATTGAAGGAAAGTCTATAGAAGATGAGTGTTAACGGAGCTCACTTGGTTAATGAAAAAAAGCTGGATATAACTAGTGTTAACCAAGCTCACTCATTTTCTAAAGGATCTTTGCATGTTTTTAGAGTTAAGAAAGCTACTTTGGTTAACATAGGAAATCGCTTCTAAGTTAATGTGTACTGAGTTGGGTTAGTTAACGAAGGATTTTCTTATTTTGGCATATTGAGCTTAATTGATTTATCTATTGGTTCTAGCCGATTGAGATGATGAATATTAATTATTCTAAGTTGTATATGAGCTAACTTGATAATATGAAAGATATAAGGTCAAGTTTTGGACTCAAAGTGTGTGAAGATGTGATGAATGTATTGGAGATTTAATGATGAAGAGAGGAAGAAAATTTGAAGGATAAGCAGAATAACCTTGTGGAGTAGAGAAGCTATATTCGATCAGGAAGGATCAAGTACAAGATAGAACAAAGATCTATAATCAAAAAAATCTAGTTGCATCCAAATTTGGTCATCTCATTGTTACTTTCTAACCATTTTAGTAGTAATCCAAATCTCTTAACAAATTTGTCTTAATAGCTATTTGTAAATCCTCTAACAAGGTGTCAGTTCTACTGAATTGTCTTAAGACATCTAACAAGGCCACTCCTAATAGGGTAAATCCTTTAATAGGGTCACATCTAATAGTGTGTTTTGTAACTTTTAATAGTGTTGGCTCCTAAGAGGGCTCACTTTAGAAGAGTGAAAACAATAACTAGTTGCAATTGGTGGTTTTTCCCAAATTAGGTTTCCACGTTAAATCCTAGTGCTAAATATATTCATGCTATTTATTTATATGCATTTGTAACTAAGTTAAAGTAAAGGTAATCACATATAACATTTAAAGATTTTCATAATCAGTACTTACCGAGTTATTGTATTTGTAATACCCCAAAATTGGCTCATTGCCATGATACCAATTCTGGTCTATTTTTGACCAATCCTAAAGTCCTATTCCATTATGCAAATTTTTATTCGGCTACTCGCTACTTGACTTAATTGTTAGATGCAAAAAAACCCTAATCTGCATTCATCATGCTTATTATTTAATTCCTATAGCATTTACTCATATTAGTCACATTAAACCTATTGATTAATATTTAATTTAATTACTAATTATTTATTCTTTAATTAAATAAAATTATATCCTAAGGCTAATGTACTATGGAATTAAATTTATTTAATTTAATAAATGTTCCTATTTTAATTAAGTAAACAAAATTATTTAATTAAATGGAGAACTTATTTCTAATTAATTAAACAAAGTTATTTAATTAAATGAGAAGCCATTCCTAATTAATTAAATGAAGTGATTTAATTAAATAAGAAAAGTCTCTCTAATTAATTAAATAGAAAAGGTAATTATGAGAGCATATCTCATTTTATTTTTAAATTAAATATCTCACCAAAATCTCTCTTTAGTTCAAAAAATGAAATTCCCAGTTCACTGTTGATCAAAAAGGAATTAAATTAGTTAACTCCTTATTCTACTCAAATTAAATCTAATAACTCCTTATTCTACTCAAAATAAATTAGTTAACTTCCTCTAATTTGGGAATCTTCCTTTATGACTGAACTTCGTCTTCAATCCTGACCATTGATAGAAATCAATCTCAACCATCGGAGGTTTTTAGGAAAATCTATATAAGAGACCCTCCTCTCTTCATTTTAGAAAGAGGTTGAATGAGAATTTGCATCGAATTGCTGCTAGATTGTGCATTAATTCGAGCTCATTATTTTCATAAGATATTCATTTTCTAGTTTAATCTCATTTAGCATAACATGCATACATTTTAGCATAGCTTTCGTTTACATGTTCTTAGATTAAAGGTGCATACTCCATTCTAGATTAATCTACATTCTAATATAGATTAGTCACATTTTCTTTTAAATCTTTCATTTATAGAGGGTCTGGTTTCTTAACACCTCAAATCTATGGATATCTAACAAGCAATTCCCTTTACATAAAAGGCAATAGGTCTCTTTCTCGACTGATTTTTGGATGAACAATCCAATGTTCATTCCAGGATGAATCCGCATATAAAGACCGTGTTGAAGTGTGTGTGTGTTAGCATAGGCCACATATTCACCCATACATTTCTGGCACCCACCATGGGGCTAGAAAATCAAATTTTCAGACCTCTTTCTACATTTTTTTAATCATTTTTTTGTTCTCTGTCCATACTGTTTCATACATATTCAAGAATCTTTGCCTGAGTCTATTCATTTTCACATGAGGATCCAGAATCCTTGTGTGAAGATTCTTTCCATATCGCGTGAGAAAGCACCTAAGTGTGCGAATCTTCGCACGACGCTAATTTTTGTGCATGAGCCATATTAGAACTTCGTGCAGGTTGTAAAAATTCTTCACATAGACTGTTAGGAATTTTGAACGAGACTCTGCTGATAGAGGCTATTTTTTGCATTGATTTTTGTGTTTTCTGGTTTTTCTACTAACTACTCACTATTTCTAGTTCTTTTGTGTTTTTTGGATTTTTTGGAATAGCATAACAGCAGTTTGTGGGACAATTGGAAAAGCATGATAAAATTGCTAAAAATAGGTAAAACATCTACTAATCATGTTGCAAGGATTACCATCTAATGCTCTTTGACTGATAAAACTTCATTTGGATCTAAAATGAACATCTCTCATGTCAAGCTTGTGTGTGTTTCCTTCCATGTTCTCATTTTACAACACATGCATAATTTGATACTAGGTTGTGATCTCCATTAGTTTTCATCTAGCAGGCTTAGTTACTAGTGATAGATCTAATTAGCTATCATGGGTTATTCGACTTGCTAATCCGCCAGCCCCTCATTTCACCCTGTGGTTGCAAGATCAGCACCACGTTAAAGGGGAGGGGTCTACAAGAAAGAAGCATTAAATGCTCAACTAGGCAACTCTTTTATGCTTTTTAGAACTCACTAGTTTCTGAGTTGTGGACTCGTGTTGGCTTGTGTGAGGAGATAAATGTTCCACATCTTTGGACTCACCTTGCATTAGTTAAAGCATTAAGTGTACCACCTTGTGCTCTTTGATTGCTTTTGGATAGATTTTCTTTTAGGAATTAACATCTGTACACACATATTAATTAGGCCCCATGAACACTATTCGTAGATCTTGAGAGAGTGGGTTCCTAGTGAAAGTCCTCTCTATGAAAGATTCCTTGTAGGTGGGGAGGATACTTCGAGCATCTTGCAGATGGATGAATCTTCAACTTTTTGATTGAGGCATCCTTTCTCCGGAGAGGTTGATAGATCACTGGGAGTTGATATCATAGATCTTTAAAAGATACTCTTAGTTTAGCGTGTCAGATTAATTTATCTACTGGGTTAAAAGTGAAAAGGTGTCAAAACCTTAAATCTAGAAGCTAAGTCCCCTTGTGGTAGACTATTGTGAGTCGGTCACCTTTAGAGAGGGTTAACCATAGCAGACAATCCCTCTAAGAACCTCAAGCAGTAATAGCTATTTTTGAGGTGGTAGTGACAACCACTATATAAATTTCCTTGTTGAAGAAATCTCCACGGGTGTGGTTCATTGTCGGTTGTCAGATCTCCCCAGCAGCTCTTGAAGATTAAGTTCTCGGACTGTGTTGAAACCTCGGTATGCCAGGATTGGAGGTCACCCTTGTGAGTCATAAAAGTTATAGAGTCAAAACATTACTAAAAACCTTAGAGAGGCCAACTTTTATTTTCTAGAGATGTATGCGTGATTGCAAAACCTTTCAAAAACATACACAATTAGCTCTCTTAGGAATCAGCGCATACTAAGTCACTTGATTGTTCATGTGCAAGGTTGCTTTTTCCCTTGCTCATTGTTTTCAAACATGCTTGATATCACCGTCTTGCTATTTTGCATGCCTGTTTATTTTCTTGGCTACTAAAATGATCAAATTTTCCAAAACAACAAGTTGATTTTGACTACGTACTTGTCATTTAAATCAAACTTAAAAATTGTGAACTGAAAGCACTATCCAAACATCTTGTGAGGTCAACCTCACTGTCTGTTAAATTGAACTTGTCTCAAAAATCTACCCAACCTATCTAAAAAGTCCAAAAACCTTGTCAAAATCAGTTGCTATTGCAAAACTGGTCTATCTTCTCGCGTGAAATCATTTGAGTCTCATGCAAAATCATCTCGTCCTCACAAAAAATCATTTTCTTCTCACACGAAATTAAACCTCTATCGTTAGTCTTTGCATGACCTTATGAACTTCTTCGTGCAAAATTAAAACACTATCATTGACCTTCATGTGATCCAGGAAACTTCTTCATGTAGCCTATAAAAGTTTCTCATGCGAGACTTTCTGTCAACATTACCAATTTGGGTCTGTTTTAGCTATCTGTGGCCTACATGTTGTCTTTTCCTACATCCTTTTATCACTCTCTATCTACAAACAATCCTAAAACAATGACATATCACTTAGCTAATGACTTGGGATCCATACTTTCACTAGTCTTGTCTCTCAGTTATCTTGCTCTTGTCCTTTAGTGCTTGTTGTACTCTATGTCATGATAGTCATAATCTTTGGTTGTTCTAGCCTTCAAATTAGACTATTCGTACCTTAGTATACTACACTCTTATCTTTCTTTTTTTTAGACTAAGTTTTACTGTGGTCCTTGTCTAAGCTTTTGCTTTTTGTCAGTGTCTATGACTATGGCAACTTGACTTATATTCTAAAACTTGGCTTTCATTACTTGAAACATAATACATCAAAATGGCTAACAACAAATGTGCTAAATCCAATATTCCTAGTGAGGAAGAAGGGATTCTAATTACAAACATGAAGAAACAAATTGAAACAATAAGTGGTCAACTTCAAATACTAAAAGAAGAGGAAAACACATCATTGAACAAATTCTCCTTGAGAGAAATTTTCCCTTTCTCCTATGACAACCAAAAATCACATTCTTATGATCTTGAATCCAAGACATCTGAGAACACCTCACATACGCCCAAGAAATCTAGGAATATCTTTGAAAACAAACCATGGGAACCTAAACCAAAGCATGATTTCACACCTTTGGGAAAATCTTATGAATTGACCTTGGAAGAAATTCTTGAAGAAAAACTCATAACTTTACGTAATCTCACTTTGGTGGGAGTTTCCTTTATGAGTAACTATTGTGTCTATCATAGACATAATTTACATAAAACTTCCCATTGTAAGGAGCTGAAAAACAAGATCCAAGATCTCTTTGACAATGTTATAATTCAAAAATCTAAGCTCTCAACTACTAAAGATTCTACTCTCAAGAAGGATCAACCTCATGAAACCATGTCTAGTAACGGTTCAAACACAACTTCTACTACCTCCAACATAGATCCACCTTCTAAATTGTCCAATCTTTCCAACCCATATTCACCAAAAGAACTCACTACTCCCCCAGTTGACTATGTGTACCCTAAAGGACTACCTTTAAAGGAAACTCAAGATAATCTTGACTTAGCTGCAAACCTCTCCCATACTACACAAAGAAAAGATCCAAAACCTCCATGTGTTGTTCCACCTATTACCCCCAATCCAACTATTGCTCCATTGTCCCTTCAAGAGCCTGTTATGGAGACTCTAGAAATATATTCTAATTCAGATCCAGATACTCCCTCATCCTCAAAATTAGTTTCATGTCAAGAGGAGCACTTAAATTATGAAGAAACAAGTGTTGATCAAGACCAAGATTCCTTCATCCCCTTTCAAGTCTTCCAAGATCTCATGCCTCCATCTCAAGAGTCACATAGTCCTCCATCTCCCATGTCATGCACCTCTACTAAGCAAGATCAAGATATTCCTTCTAGCATCCTTAAGGAGATTACAAAAGACCAAGAGAAGGATACTTTTCCTATGTTACCCAAAATTCCTTTTGAAGAGAAAAGTGTTCCCTCGCTCTCTTATTCTACCTCACTACATTCACTTCCAAACTATGCTCAAGTTTTAAATACTCTTGTCAAAGGTATTGCTCCTATAACAGTTACTCATAAATCTATTGATGACTTTGGTCATATTGCTCGCTTTAAAGATGCTAATATCCATACTCATGGTTCATTCACATCTTATAAATCTATCCTTGGTCCCTACCCATCTAAGCTAAAACCTTCAAGTCTTCCATCCATGTTGGGACCTTATGTTCCTCTATCTCCTATTGCCACTACTAGCTCATTACACGTTCCTCCTACCCTTCCTCAAGATCAACAAAGATACACATAATTGAACTCTTCACATCCACCTTTCCATCTAAACTAGTCATATTGGCCTCATTCATCCATAAATCCCAAGTCCTTTAGAAGCAATTTGGATGATCAACTCAAACACAAGTGTATGAATCCATCCTTAAAATTTCACTATGTCTCCCCTAATTTACATGTGAATGTCAAGAAGGAAAATATGCAAAAGAGGCCACAAAGGTCCACTATTCAAAGAGCTCAATCAAAGAAAGTATGGGTTCTTAAATATGTTATTGAAGAAATGTGTTCCAAAGCATCTAATGAAAAATCAAAAGCTATATGGACTCCCAAGTCTTTTTTGAACAACTTGAATATTGAAAACAAATCAAAGTTGACATTCAAGCTTCCAAATGCTTTCACTCCACCTTCTTCCCAACATCTTCCTAAAAAGGTTTCAAAGCCTTCTACTCCACCTTCCTCCAAAATTATTCCACCACCTCATACTATTTCATCCATATTTCCTCCATTATTCCATCACCCTTCAAGGTGTGCATTAATGTTGATCTTGCCCACTTTTTCTTCTCCCCTTGCACATTTCTTTCATTACCCTATCCACTACACCTTTTATCCTTCCATCCCATTTATCTCATCCATAGCCTAAACCTTGTCCTCCATATACCTTTTCTACTATCTCCCTTTGTTACCTTATCAACATATTTGAGCATACCTTGCTATGGCCTTGGCTTATCATAACTTATCTTTTTAATAGGAGTGCTATCTCATTTGAGAAAGGCTTGAATTCTTTCCAAAATATCTAAAAATCCAAAAAATAAAGAAAAAAAAAAAAGAAAAATGAAAAAGTGCCTTTGTGAAAACCACTTCTTGTGGCACCATGGTAGCAAAACTAAAGAAAAATAAATCAATCCTATGGTGAAAACCACTTGTTGTGGCACCTTGGATAAGTACCATGATGAAAACCTAGTAAATAGGTGTCATGCTTAATTCTTCCATCCATGACATCCTATCATGATCTTGCTTATCCTTCAGATGTCCTCATTCTCGAAGTCACTCACTCATAACCTCCATAAAAAAAACTTTTCTGTCCTATTCAGTTATCCCTTTGGTCTTGATCAATGAAAGAAAGAAGAAAACTCAGTTCTTAGAAATCTCTTGACATGGTCATTTTCTTGGATTACTTACACAATACCCTTCATTACACCATGATCTCATATTGCTATATCCTTTTCCCTAGCTTGGGTAATCTTGTGAAGACTTTCCTTGAGGGTAACATTCACCACTTCATACTCCATGCCTATCCATCTCCACTTATCCACCATCTTACTACTACATCTCATCCTACACCTTGCTAGACACTGGAACAAAATCAAGGTAATCATTCTTGAGAGCTAGTAATCTCTGACAAAGTTCTAAAAATTTGAAAAATCCTAAAAATTGGAAAAAGTCCTAAAAAAATTGTTACCCTGATGAAAACCTAGCAATAGGCACCTTGGTAACACCAAAAAAAGTTAAAAATCAAAAAAAAAAAAATTGAAAAGAGAAAAATATAAAAAAATTGAAAAACAACAAAAGTGCCATTGGTGAAAACTTGGAAACGGGCATCATGGTAGCAAAAAAAGAGAATCTTGCAGAGAAGGTGAAAACCTGGTAAACAGGCACCTCTTGTTCCCAATGCTCCATCTTGTAGCACATCTTCTAGCTATTCTGTATAGTTGCTTTCATACTTTTGCTTTCCTACTTTTCCTACTTTTTGCTCATGTATCCATAGATTGAGTCTTGTCACAACTTGGGGGCATTCCCTCTTTAGTGTCACTATTTTTGAGATTCTCCTCATAGGATCTCCTTCACTACAGTCACCAGTGGTCCTCACTATGTCTGCCTACTATTGCTAGTGTCACTATTTAGATTCTCCTTATAGAATCTCCTTTGTGACAGTCACTAGTGGTCCTCACTACATCTCCCTACTGTCACTAGTGTCACTCTTTTCAAGATTCTCCTCCTAGAATCTCTTTCGTAATAGTCACCAGTTGTTTCAATTGTGTCTGTCTACTGTTGTTAAGGTCATGTCTCTACATTCCTTTATGGAAAATCTCTTGTGTTGGTCACCAGTCATCCTGGATGTGTCTATCTACTATCACTTAGTCCTCTTTAGGTTCTTCATCATGAAGATTCCTCTTTTACCTTAGTCACCATTCATTTTGACTGCGTTTGCCTAATGTCATCACCCTACTGAAGAGATTTCTTTCAAACATGTTCTGGACACTGACACTTGACATCAATCCAAAAAATGAACTCAAAAATGATATACTTGTTTGGATATGCTGATCATTTTCTTTTTTTTCTTTGTTTTTCTTTATCATATCCCTTCGAGCAACTTGATGATGTCATCTTTGACTAGAGAAGTAATGACTGGGGGCATGATATTTTCTTTGCTTTCTATTTGTGGTTTAGTTCTAATAAGTTGATCTATTCCTATATGAGGGGTGTCCACTATAAGAGCCTCCATCTTGTATTGGATGGTTGTGTGTACCTCGACGCTTTTTATACAAATATGCCAATAATGTTGGTTCTTCTCCTTGTTTGTTGGAGAAAACTCTTCATGCTATAGTAAATAGTGATACTCATCCTGCTAAGTGAATGTATGGGTCACTGCGAGTATATCTAGCGCACTTCTATCTTAGGTTATGAATGCAAGGGTCATTGCGAACAAAATAAATACTGAATGCTTAGCATAAGATGGATCTCCCATGTGTTTGGTGTGTCTATTATGCAAGAAACATTCAGGTCATCCTAGCATTTATGCTTTGATGCATATGTTAACTTGCTACATTAAAAGGGACAAATGTTCTGGTCATTCTAGCTTCTTGTGTCTTGAATGCTTACATTTAATCTCAACAAACCAATAACGTATGTTATATTCATATTTCCATGATTGCAATGTTAGTGGGAATTGTATGACCTACGAGCTTTTTTCTATACTAGTGATGGTTAAATATCAAGGCTTGGTAACTAGACCTAGGGTTGCATTTAACATAGTCTTGCATTGCATACTTCACTTGCATAAGCATGCAATTCAATTGCAAATCTAATTTCACCTTCTCTGATGAGGGATTGCTGATCTCTTCAAAGAGTCATGTTCTTTCACGAACTGCATAAATGATAGATTAATCACTCTCTTGGCTACTTTGGTTACTCTAAACCCATATTTTGGGATCGATTTCAAAATCTGACACACTTAAGTGGCTCAAAATGCATTTAAAAATTTTTTATGCAATCCAAATTTTTCTAATAATTTGCGATTCTTGGAATCTTTTCAACTCAAACTTGGTCTTTTGGACCTCAAAATCAATTCGGATCAACTTCCAAATTTCTTCAGATCATTCTGATCTCTTCATATTTCTTCAGATCCTTCTGATCTCTTCATATTTCTTCAGATCATTCTGATCTCTCCAAATTTCTTTAGATAGTTCTAATCTCATTATATTTCCTCAAATTATTATGATCTCTCCAAATTTCTTCAGATCGTTCTGATCTCTTTATATTTCTTCAGATTGTTCTGATCTCTTCTTTATTCTTTAGATCATTTTGTTCTCTTCTACATTCTGTTGAATCTCAAATTTCTTCCATATCTCATGATATATTACTTCACATCATATTTTTGGTGTGTCATCTTTCAATTTTGCTCCTGAGGGGGTAGGATGATTAGATCATTTAATTAAATGTAACTCAATCTCAATCTCATTGCTTGGGGCATTTGGTTCCCATCTTATGTCCTTATCACTTGGGGCATCTCATCACTCGGGGCATCTTGTTCCCTTCTATTTGGCATCTTTGCTATCTATCTTATCTTTTCATCAATTGATCAACCTTACAACAGCTCTTCTTAGAGTTTGATGGACAGGTATTGGGACAGTCTAAACCCCAACTCCTAAGGATTAAGCCTCATTCTGGGGATGATTCTATGACTCGTGATTGGACCTTGTTATCTTTTATCAATCTTAAGTATATAGGTGTTCTATCTGGATCCTTGAAGATTAAACTCTATTTTGGAGATAATCTTCTAAATGCTATCAATTTCAGGTATCTAGATGTTCTGTTTGGATCCTTAAACATTATGCTCCATTTTGGAGATAGTCTTTTAAATGCTTTCAATATTAGGTATCTAATTTCTCTACTTGGATTCCTTAGGATTAAGCTCTATTCTAGAGATGGTCCTTAAAAGCTTATCAATTGCTCTCCATGCCATCAACTTCAGAACTAATCTCATCTTCGCATCATGCTTTCTAATTTTCTTTGAATTGAATGTGTTGCTTGCACATTCATTCAAAGAGCGGCAAAATGTAATACCCCAAAATTAGTTCATTGCCATGATACAAATTCTGGTCTATTTCTGACCAATCCTAAAGTCCTATTCCATTAGGAAAATTCTTATTCGGCTACTCGCTACTTGACTTAATTGTCAGATGTAAAAAACCCTAATCTGCATTCATCATGCTTATTTTTTAATTCCTATAGTATTTACTCATATTAGTCACATTAAACCTATTGATTAATATTTAATTTAATTACTAAGTATTTATACTTTAATTAAATTAAATTATATCCTAAGGTTAATGTACTATGGAATTAAATTTATTTAATTTAATAAATGAGCCTATTTTAATTAATTAAACAAAATTATTTAATTAAATGGAGAACTTACATCTAATTAATTAAATAAAGTTATTTAATTAAATGGGAACCCATTCCTAATTAATTAAATGAAGTTATTTAATTAAATAAGAAAAATGTCTCTAATTAATTAAATAGAATTATTTAATTAAATAGAAAAGGTAATTATGAGAGCATATCTCATTTTATTAAATTAAATATCTCACCAAAATCTCTCTTCAGTTCATAAAATGAAATTCCTAGTTCCCTATTGATCAAAAAGTAATTAAATTAGTTAACTCATTATTCTACTCAAATTAAATTAGTTAACTCCTTATTCTACTCAAAAGAAATCAGTTAACTTCCTCTAATTTGGGAATCTTCCTTTATGACTGAACTTCATCTTCAATCCTAACCGTTGATTGAAATCAATCTCAACCATTGGAGGTTTTTAAGAAAATCTATATAAGAGACCCTCCTCTCTTCATTTCAGAAAGAGGTTGAATGAGAATTTGCATCGAATTGCTGCTGGATTGTGTATTTATTTAAGCTCATTATTTTCACAAGATATTCATTTTCTAGTTTAATCTCATTTAGCATAATATACATACATTTTAGCATAGCTTTCTTTTACATGTTATTAGATTAAACGTGCATACTCCATTCTAGATTAATCTGCATTTTCATATAGATTAGTCACATTTTCTTTTAAATCCTTTCTTCGTAGAGGGTCTAGTTGCTTAACTCCTCAAATCTAAGGATATCTAACAAGCAATTCCCTTTAGATAAAAGGCAACAGGTCACCTTGCCAGCTAGTTTTTGGATGAACAATCCAATTTTCATTCTGAGAGGAATCCACATATAAAGACCGTGTTGAAGCGTGTGTTTTAGCACAGGCCACATATTCACATATACAGTATTTTATGTGTATTTACTGAGCATTGACAATATTCAGTTTTCAGACTTTATTTTGTACTAACATCAAAGGGATTTGGGTTTTATTTTAGTAGTAACTAATTCAGCCCTCTCCTCTTAGTCACTACTCTTATATTTCCAATAGTCTAGTACCTCAACAATTCACCAAACAAAAGGAGGTGGAGCAAGGGATGTTGCAATAATTGCTTAAGATGGTCCATCCACCAGCATTTTTTCCCCTTGCTGCTTCTGGAATTTAGCAATGATGTTTTCCATTTCACTTATTTTTCTACCCCTTTCATCATAAGCTTAAAAAATATTTTCAAACCTGGTATTTAAATTAGTAAAAAAATTATCATCCTTTTTTACCACATCTACAATGAAATCAGCTACTCCTTTACTCATGAGAGTTGATTGTTCACTATAAGTCTCTAATACCCTCTAAATCATCATGTTTCCTATGTGTTTTGTACTAGAACCCTCATGAAGCCTAGATTTATTCCTTTTATGTAATGACTACATCACTAATTCTTGGTGGTCTCCACTATACTTCACCCCCTTATAAGCCTCTTTGGCTTCTTCCTTTATGCTGATTTTTTTTTATGTTATCCCTTGCAATAGCATCAAATAGCATGGAATTCACAATATCCCATTCAGGGAGTATCAGGTCACCAACATCTCTCAAAAATTACCTTCCTTCTTCAATAATTATTCTATCAAAAAAATTCATTAACTCTTCTTTTACTTCCTCTTCTATAATAGAGTCTTCTTTACCATGTTTCTCTAGACCTTCAATTTGTTACACTTTGCATTAAAATTTGAAATGATTTCTCTCCACAAGAATTGACTAAACATTTCTAATTTGACAAAATCATCATCACAAATGAATTTCCTAGAAGCCTCTTCAATAACAGGATCCATTTCTCTTCAGTTAAAATCCTTAACTATGAGGTCCAAAAATGGCATTGGGGGTTCTTGTGGCATTCCTTCTAATTTTGTAGTTGTTATCTGAACATCATTATGACTCCCTACTTGCCTTAATTACTTCCTCATTGTGTATTCACTATCAAATACATGGGAATTTGGGAGAGTGAATATTCCCTAGCCCTTGAGGAAGTCTCCACTTCTAACTTTTGTCTCTTTGTAGATCTGGCTTTGAGGGAGGTCTTTCTGAATATTTCCTCTTGTATACTAAAACATGGTGTACATAAATGTTCCAAAGCATAGTATATCCAGCTCTTCTTTGAAGGGTATATTATCCTAGATTAATGACAGAGGTATTTACAAGCTTCTTTATTATCTCTTTTCCCCTTTCTAGATATGTATTGGTTAGGAATTCCTTCTTGTCATTCAACACTTGTATACCTCACCAAAATTTGACATTGAATTACTTAGTTTGTCACTGCAATACTTCATATCCTTTAATGGATCATAATATCTATCCAGATCATTTATAAAATGCATTACCTTTCTAAAAGCTTGGAATTTTTCTTTCTTCACCTCTTTCTCTTGCAAATAAAATTCATTCCTTATTACATCTCTAGGATAGTAAAAATTGTGCACATAATCTCATAAAAACCTTTAGGATCTATGAATCGAGAGTGAAATTGTTCCATTTGATACTTATCCAAAAGTCTTCCAATATGCTTCCATCCACCCTTTCTTATAAAAAAATGGTGGGCTGCAATTAAACTAGAAAATATTATTCCTCTTGATCTTCCAACCAATTCCTTTTCCTCTAACCCTCCAACTTGACATAAAAATTTAGTAACAGTTACCTTGAGGGGAACGTGGTAGGGTAATATATGAGGCTTTCCTTGAAAACCATAGACTCCAAAAATAGTAGACACTAGATATGGGATGATATCCCCCCAATTATGACTTACTTTCAATCTAGTGGCATATTCTTGAGGTCTAATTAATTCCATAAGTGGCTTGGGGATTCAAGAGTTAGGTAATTTCAAAAGGGGCTTGGGGATTTAAGGGTTGGGTTCTACTCACAATGCCCTCATCTTTGAGACAAAGTAGCTATTGAATCTAACAAATTTGGCATCCTTTAGCTCCCAAGAATATGCCACAACTAAATTGGTAGTTTCTCACCTTCTCGTTCATTCTCTAACTTCATATCCTTCCAAAAAATAGAAGCTCTCTTAAAGAGACACATATACATGAGAATGGAATACCATTCAAAGGGTTTAGTAACCTTCCCTTTACTTATTCCTAACAATCCATTATGTATCTCTTCTATCGAATAGGATTCAAAATTTAAAAAATTAAGTTCATTCCATACTGGAGGATTTGGACCATCATGTACATTAGGGGAACTGGAATGTAATCTTTGTCATTCATGCCAAACATTTTGCACAAAGGAACATACAATTCTTAAACTCTAGGATTGAAATATTTTTTATCAATAGTTTTGGGCTAGATGACATAACCAATGTCAAATTTCCTACTTTGGCAAAGTGATCTTGCAATGGCCAACCCTTGAGATAGACCCTTTGGTCATCATAATTCACTTGTAACTTTCCAAAATCAATCTCCTCATGAAGGGAGGCATAAGGATTCAGCATGACAACCTTTCTGATTACTTCTGCTGAAATCTTGAAAGGACCATCACCAAAATGATTTCTCACCAATAATAACATATGGTCATATCTTCTAGCAAGCATGGTGAGAAAATCTACATCCATAAAGACTCCTATACATTATTGTGATAGGTGTCTTATTTTCACTGGGAAAACCATTTCTTAAACAATCCCAAACCACCCATAGATGTTTGTGCATCTCTTAGTAAATTTCCCTTATCATACAAACCCTCATCAATCTTTAATCTAGGAGCTTTGGGAACCAATTCCTTACCCTTGGCTAAATCATTCATTGACAAATTCAATTATTCAAGGAAATCATTGTGAACATTCCTATGTTGATAGTCTATTTTTCCAAAAAAATATCTTCTTGGAGGCATCTAGTAAGAAATATTAAAGCTTTTCAAAAAGAAATCTTTATCAAGATATGAATAGGAACTTACTAAAATATTTTTCTTTTTCTTTTTTGCAACAATCCACAATCTTCTAGCATTGAATTTCTTGTTCTTTTGGTTTTCTCTCAAATATGATCACCTTTGCAGAATAAGGTGTGATGTTTGCTCATTATATTCTTAAATTATACTCACACAAGGAGACTTAATTCACCATTAATGTGTTGTATAGAATGGCCCATATGCATGTCTTACATGCAAATTTTCAAAATGGACCATTCATTAATAATACATCGAACAACCATAATTGAAATTGATTGATGAATTATCTTTATGCTTCTTAATATGGAAGTCAAACCAATAACCTCTCACCAGCTTGAAAACATTATGTCTTTATGATCCCTTGTTGTACTTGCTAGAAACCTAAGGACATGTGGTGCAATGGGGCTTTGTCACCCGAATAAATTTCATGTATCTAAGTATAGTGATATTGTGAGCTTTGTTGATCTCCTATAGATCCAATGACCAAGATATAACCTTTTGTTTTAAAATAACTAGGCCCCTCCAAGACACATGTCAACATGTCACATTATTTCTATGGTTAAAAACCTTGTATATCTTAATAGGGATATAGTTATAACCGTAGATTCACTAAGGATCTTGTGGCATGGAATGATGAATTTTTTTTTAAATTTCCTTGCATAATAGGCCCAATGAAGACATGTGGCACAATGCCTTGATGTGGCATTAGTTAAAATATTAGCTTCTTTTGATGGCTACAAAGCGATAGCCATAAATTTCATTTAAAATCAATGGTTATAAATTCACCTAAGAGTTTTCACTATCTCTCACACTCAATAAATGTGTCAACATGTCACTTTGTTGTAAAGGTTAAAAATCTTGTACTTTCATTTAGTGATATAGAGACAAGCATCAATTAAAAAGGATGTGATGGTCGAGCAATTATTAACAACTAAAAACCTTTGGAGACATGGGAGTCACTCGCTTCTCTACATCTATGAACAAGTACATGCCCTTTGTAGAAAATAATGACATCCATTGATCTTGTTCACAACAACACTAGCTATGGTGCAACTTATTTGCACCTAGCCGTTTGCCCCTTCGTATTTTACCAGACATTGTCTGACTATTCCTGACACTGTGCCTTGATAGTACGCTTAGAGAGAAATCCCATCAAAGAAAATCTACTCATAAGAGATGGGCCCATTTTAATTGAGTATGCGTGTTGGAAATTATTAAGAAGAATGCAAACGATTCTTCAATGTAAAATTTAGACTAATCAAAATGTTGTAAACTACTTTAATTTGTTAAAAGGATTATTAAAAATGTATTAGGTGTAATTTAAGTGAGTAAAATAAATAAAATAATTTACTTAATAGAATATTCAATATTGAATTTTTTTTTATATAGGGATTATGAAAAATGTATTAGGTGTAATTTTTTCATGTCACAAATTGCTTTTAACTATTAAGAAATGATTTTTAAAAAAAAATTATAGGAAAATTTCATTTACTTGACTTTCCAACTTAAATTTATATATATATAATTATTATATATCTTCCTACCAAAACATATTGCAAAACCACAATATTTCATATTAGATTAGAAATCGTAGAATATAAATTACATCATATTTAGTCATATTTTGTAACACAGTATATTCATAACTATAATATACTTTAAATTGGAAACTACTTGCATTAAACTTATTATTACATTTAATATTAGTTTCAAATGTTTAAAAAAGTAAATAGTTATAATATAGGATTTTCCATTTAGACATTCTTAAAATTTATGAGAAATATCTTTTATATTCCATTTTTTGGGGGAATCTAAGTTCTATATGTTTAGATCTTGTGAAAATCAAACAAATTAAGAAGTCTAGATTTTCCATTTAGACATTCTTAAAATTTATGAGAAATATCTTTTATATTCCATTTTTTTGGGGAATATAAGCTCTATATGTTTAGATCTTGTGGAAATCAAATAAAGTTATTGGCACTGGCTATGTATTTTTTATTTTTCAATCAAATTTGTCTTATAATATTTAAAAATATTATAACTCTATTTAAAAATTTAAAAGTTTATAATATCTTTTTAAATATATATATTGAATTGATAAAATTTTGAAATAATTTGAATGTAAATAATTGTAAATAATTGAATGTAAGTTTCTATTGTTCTAATTTAATATTTATTTTTAATATTTTATTTTATAAATATTTATATGATTTTTAAATGAAAGTATTTGCATAATTGAATTTAAAAGTTTATTTATTAGATGTATAAATTTGACTTATTTTTAATTATATAGTAATAATTTTAAGTTTTACGATTATATAACAATCAATGTAAGTGAAAAATATGAATATATTATTAAATAAATTATTTGCATGGTAAGCTTTGATTTTTAACTTTAAAAAATAGATCTATAAAATAAATGGCCAACTAAAAAATTAAAGGCTAATAATTAATTAATTTTAATATTTAAAAAAAAAATATTTTATTTTGAAATAATTTTTTAACAAATACTAAGAAAAATTTAATATCCATTTTAACAAAATGAAAGTTTTTAAATTTTTTTTAGTAAATTGCAATTTAATTTATATATTCAACTGCTAAAATTTTGGATTTATATATCTATATCATTTTGTAAAATAATGAACTAAAGGAATAAATATATTTGTATAATAAAATATAACATATTAATAAATGAATAAAAAGGTGAGCTAATTTAATAATTAGAATTTATTTCAGTCAAAAAAGATAAAGAATTATTTTTAAAAAAATTTATTGAATTAAAAATGTCGTTTAAGTTTTTACAAAAATAAAAAATGAAAATATTAAAAACTAATATACTTATAAATCTATTTCAATTTAAGAATAACAAATATTGAAAGTAAAATTTAAGTGAATAAAATTTATATTGTAAAAAGAAACAAAATTTTAAACATGGGTGAAAGTTATATTACAAGAGAAATTCTTATAAACAATTTGATTTAAAAGAAGTAATAGCTAGGGAAGTGGGAAATCTAGCAATGGTGGTGTGATGGCTTTTATATCTGGCAAGGATGTTGGGTGCAGAAGCAAGAAAAATGGTGCTAGGGTTTCTGGCAATGGTGGTTTAATGGCTTCTTAATTTGGCAAGGATGCTAGCTCTGAAAGCATGAAAATTGGTGCTAGGGTTTCTGGCAATGGTGGCGTGATGGCTTCTGTATCTGGCAAGGATGCTGGTTGCTAAAGTGGGAAAAATGGTTCTAGTGTTTCTAGCAATGGTGGTTTGATGGCTTCTGAATTTGGCAAGGATGCTAGTTGTAGAAGCAAGAAATATGGCAATGGTGGTGTGATGGCTTCTGAATCTAGCAAGGATGTTGGATATGGAAGCAGATCTTTTGTATCCCCTTTCATCCCTACTTGTAAGCCAATTTCTTTTACTCTAGGGGATGAGTCACTCTTAGAAATTGAAGAACGTTCGAGGGATTTGTCCAAGGATTCTATTATTTTTCGCTTTAAAGGTTTTTGGCCCTCTCTCTCGGAGCTCCATGCTTGGATTTTGAAGCATTGGGATCCATATATTATGGATACTATCGAGATTTTCCCTTTGGTCAAGGGTTTCTTCATTGTTACATTTGTTAATCCAAAGGACAAGAAAGCTATTCTATGTGATTAGGTCTTTTGTTGGGAGTACCACTTTCCTTTAATGGTTAAACCATGGCATCCAAATTTTAATCCTTAAATGGAGTCTTTCAAAATCCTTACTTGGGTAAGGCTTCCTAATCTTCCTCTTCATTTTTGGTTGAATTCTATTTTTAGGGAAATTAGTGAGGCTTTAGGGGATTTTCGTATGGTTGATTCTCAATCTTTTGAGCATTTCCATTCTACTTATGCTAGGATTCTAGTGGATATTGATGTTTTTGAGGGTCTTCCAGCTAAGATTATTTTAAATCATTCAATGGGCTCTTGGACTCAGTTGCTTGATTATGAGGGTCTCCCTTTTAGGTGTAAAAAATGTTTCAATACTAGGCATATGGCAGCTTAGTGTGTGCATGGAAAAACTACAAACAAACGACCCTCCTACTCATGGAATGATGTATTGGACCAGCATTATACAACAAACAAATCTTCTTTTCTGGTGGAAGAGGTTTCTGGATCTAAGACGGTGAATGCTTTTATTTCCAAGGTGGATGCCCAAGGTTTAAAATCTATTACTCTTGGTGTAGATTCTGGCCAAGATAATGGTGTTGTGGGTCTTGGTGCAGCATCTGGTCAACATAATGGTGTTGAGGCTGCTGATTCTAGACATGGCAATTTCCATTGTGCTACGACTATTTTTGATCAAGGTGTTAAATTTGGTAGTCTTTGTAAAAAATCTAGCCAAGATAATGGTGTTGAGGCTGTTGATTCTGGACAAGGTAAGTTGCATGGTGCTACATTTATTGGAGTTGGTCATTGTATGTCTGTTGTTGGAATTGTTAATAATTCTACTAGTAGAAATTCCATTCTAATGGAAGAAGGGATGTTAGCTAGTCCTTATTATAAATATGGGTTTTAGATTGTTGGTAATTGTTCCAATTTGATGGAAGAAGTGAAGGCAGATAGTCCTAGTCAAAAGAATGGGCTTCTTTTTGCTACTACTGCTGGAACTAGTAAACAAACTAATGGTATCAGTTCCAGTATGCTGGATGCAGTGATGTCAAATGGTCCTTGTCAATATTTGGATGAGTTTCCCTCTATTTTGGATTCTCAAAATTGGCAGTCAAAGGTTGCAATGGTAGAGGAGGGGTGGATAATTATGACTATGAAAAGGTCTAAAAAAACCCTAGCTCAATTTGATATGAATTTGCGCTCTCACAAAAAGGGAGTGAAATTGAATTCTTAGTCCCCTTGGCTGGTTAAGTACTTCTTGTTGGTTTCTTTTCTAATCTTTTTTATGCTGCTAGCCATAATGTTTTTATGTTGCAGCATGCTTTTGGTCTAGATCCCTATGGGATGTTTGGGCTTTCTTTGAATATCTTTTGGGTCTTTTTTGTAAACGGGTTTCGGGGTCCCCTCAAAACCTGTTTTTACCTTAATCTAAAACAATTTGATTTAAAAAAAAATAGAAACAACAGTAATTATAATACAATATTTTTAAAATTTTTTGGAAAAATTTAACTATTAATATTAAACTTAGCATTGATTAATTTAATTGACTTATTTATTATGTATATTATATTTTTAAAATTGATATGTTTTCTAATATATTGTCTATATTTAAATGTTATTGTAAGATTTGATTGTATGGTTATTTTAGAATGAAGAAGAAAATGAACTAATTATTTTTTATAAGATGTTACTTCTTTAGAAAAAAAAAAAAAATTTAAATCATTTATTTAATAATATATTCATATTTTTCATTTACATTTAATACTATATAATAGTAAAACTTAAAATTATTACTATCTAATTAAAAATAAGATAGATTTATAATCTAATAAATAAATTTTTTAATTCAATTATGCATAAACTTTAATTTAAAAATCTTATAAAAATTTATAAAATAAAATATTAAAAATAATTATTAAATTAGAAAAATTAAAATTTACATTCAATTATTTACAAGTTTTTACATTCAAATTATATCAAAATTGTATCAACTCAATATAAGAATTTAAATACATAATATAAAATATTGCATTTTAAATAGAGTTATAATATCTCTAATATTAGATGAATTTAATTAAAAAATAAAAACTTAGTGATAGCCAGTGAATTTTGGATGCATTCTTTCCATAAAAGTACGAAAGTAAAATTAGGAAAGCACAACCTACTATCAGTGTTAGGAGCAGTCAGGCAGTGTCTGGCAAAATACGGAGGGGCAAGTGGCTAGGTGCAAATAAGTTGCACCATAGCTGGTGCCCACGCTACTTCCTGATGAATTCCAAGTTAACACTTTGAATGTATGTTTGAAACCTCTCTCGCCAATTTATTCCCAAAAGCTTTGGATGCACGTTTGCCATTGGATATATTAGGTGTTTAATTTTTTAATTAATTTTATGTTTTCATTTAGAATTATAAATTAATGAGGTTATAAACAAGGACTTATAGATATTAAATAATGTTTAACTTGATAATTAGGATTTAAAAATCTTTGTAATGTAAAATCTTTGGAATGTAAAATCTTTGTATGTTCTTTTTAATGAGTCTTGGATAATTTCAATATAGTTATTACACCAACTAAGTCCACATATACTAGAACAATTCATAGTGGTTAGTAGAATAGTTGGTAAGGTGGGGACTTGATTTTAAAAGTTAGAGATTAAATCTACGATTATAGAAGTTACTTCGATTATATCCTCACTTCCAGTTCAATCTAGTGTGATGATTAATATGTTTGGTGACACTTACCAAAATTTAGAGAATGAATGATGGAAACTTTAAAATAATGTGGTATAATTATATCCATTTTTCATCTACTTCATTTTCTCCTTCATAATCCATATTTCCTTAGAACTATCATCCAACATACAACCTTTAATTCAATGGAAACCTTCATTGTGCACCACGAACATTTATTTGTCATGTCAAATCGCATAATTTGTTGAGAAATAAAATACTTAACTCCAAATTATGATTGTGCACAAGAATTAAAGTTAATGGGAATGTAAGCACACAAGCTACTATCAACAATTACCAAATAGTTTGTAGAGTTTATCCAATTTATCTTCCAAATCAACAATTGAATGAAATCAATAGAAGTCGTGTATATATATATATAGAAACTGGGTTTGAGATGATCTTCAAAACTTGAATTATTTTCCAAATTATATTGCCATATTCTTTGTGTATAGCTCAATTACCTATCTGCCAAAAAACTTGGCTCCTCCCAAGAACTATCAGTAAACAAGAAAGTTTCAATTCACTGACAACTTTCTTGTATTGGAACATGTGGAATCCTTGATTTCAAAACTTCAATTAGAGAGGCTGCAAATTTCTTTCACAATTTTCTCTTTTATTGGGTTTGTTTTGCAATCTTGAATACCAAAACTAGTTTTTTACGCTCACCATTCACTTATAATAGTAAAGGTGATCCTATTACACATCTTAAGACTCTCCATGTTTTATATAGTGATTATTCTCATGACCATAGGATCTTAGTTAAGTTGTTTGATTACACCTTACGTGATAAATCTTTGTAATGGTTTTTTTCTCCACCTTATTCTATTGATTCTTTTTATAAAATTTCTAATGCATTTAAACAATAGTCTTAGAGTAATATTGGCCCTTTTGTCTCTTTGATTGATTTGATGCATTCTAAATAAGGTCCTAGGAAGAAAGTGGCTGATTTTATTGGCATATTTAAGCAATTTTATACTTAGATTTCTTATCATGTGCTTGGTCTTGATATTCAACATATGTTTATTGTGAATTTATAAAAAAACATTAGAGATAAGATTCTGCTAACTGAATTTACTTATATTTCACATCTTTCCGTAGTGCTTCATCATTATCAATTACAAGTGACTCAATTTGAGAGAAACACTCCAATGGCTTCTATATCTATTGATAAGAGTGATGCCACACCTAGTCATAAAAAATTTAAGAAATCTAACAACTATGTCAAGATTAAGGGTAAGTGCACAAAGTTGTGGTCCCAAAAGAGAGGTATAAGATCCCACTCTTTTTTTTCTAATGAGCGATTTCTAAACTTCAACGAGAATTTGAAGATTGTTACAGTAAACATTTCAATATGTGACTAAAACAAAAGTTCTATTCCTCTGAATCTAGTTTCTAAACTATAATCTATTTTAAAATGGTGGATTTTAAGGCCCTCAAAAAAGGGGGCCACAGAAAGTGGTACTATTTTTTAAGTAAAAATATAACATAATGTGAAGTGTGGTCCCCCAAGAATCCTAATTATTTTTTGGAAATTCTTTAATCCTTCTAGTCAGAAGTTAGCTAACACCATGTAGTTTATCCCATTTTTTTGGGTAATTTTTTTAATGTATATATAATTCTTTACGAATTGTGTAAGTGAGCACATCCTAAAAACATGAAATATCTATGTGCTCCCCCTAAAAATCATTGAGAACTAATATAAATAAATAAATATTTAACTAAGTAGAATGGATTCTAGTTTCTAAAAAGCTAACTTGTTGCAAAATACAATGAACGAGCCAAAATCTAACCCCTAAATACTACATGTTGGTCTTTTAGAAAAAAATGGACATACATTCAAAAGAAATTATAGTTGAAAAGCTTAAAATAGTCTAAATAAAAATAAATTATATGGTTATATATCTAATAGGGATATCTATAATTTTAGGTCACCTAATTTAATCAACATTCAACCACACATAAACCTGATGGAGAGCACATGAGAAAATATGTCCATTTTTTGATATACTTGCTACAAAAAACATCTTAGAGTTGTTTGAAGTCACCAAGTCATTGGGTTGGATCCAAGGAAAATCTGAACCTTGCGCTTGGTAAATCATAGTACTAGTGTGTTATAGCATGAGTGCACTATCAAAATATATAGAATTTTAAATAGCATACACATGTTATAGTGGGAACACACTATAGTGCACAATCATGCAACAATAAATAAAGACTAAAAACCCTTTCAAATAGGGCACACTAATGTCAATTTGAGCACTGGGATCGTATACATAAAATATAAAATTTAGGGCATAATCATGCCAATTCATTCTCTCTCTCTCTCTCTCTCTCTCTCTCTCTCTCTCTCTCTCTCTCTCTCTCTCTCTCTCTCTCTCTCTCTCTCTCTCTCTCTCTCTCTCTCTCTCCCCACTCCTGTCCTTAAACATATTATATGATCAAATAGGTCAAAATGTCTCATAAGATATCTTATGACCCCTTTTCACCCATTCAGAGCATTATATATGTGCTAAGGGGTCCTTGGACCCCTTAGAAAAACATTATTCAATTAAATGGGGAAAAAGAGGTACATTTGACACATTGTATGTTTGTTAAGGGGTCACTCATCCCCTCAAGATACACATTATGGGATTGAATGGGTCAAAAAGGGTTATAGAGTACTCTATCACCATTTTTGACCCATTGTAACATTAAGATGTGTGTTAAGGGGTCCTTAGACCCTTTTAAAACACATATTATTTGATCAAATGGGTCAAAAGGGATAATATGGCACCTTATAATGCCTTTTAACCTATTTAAACAATTATATATGTATTAAGAGGTCCTTAGACCCCTTAAGACAAATAGTATATGATTGAATGGATCAAAGAGGTGATAGATTACCTTAAGACCCCTTTTGAACCATTCAAACAATTATATGTGTGCTAGGAGGTCCCTATATCCCCTTTTAACCCATTCGATCATATTATATGTGTTGATGGATCCTCAAATCATTTTAGACACACGTTATGTGATCTAATGGGTTGAAAGGGATCATAGGATACCCTATGACCCTTTTAAACTAATTTTAAATACTAAATGACTATTAAGGGCTCTAATGACCCCTTAAGACACACATTATGCAATTGATGGGTCATAAGGTACCCTATGACTGTCTAGACTAATTTGAAATACTAAATGAGTATTAAGGACTCGAATGACTCCTTAAGACAAACATTATACAATTGATTGGGTCAAAATGGGTCATAATGGGTCATAGGGTACTTTGTAACCCCTTTTAACCTATTGTAACCATTATATGTTTTATAAGGAGGTCATTGGACCCCTTAAGAAACATACTATAGAATAAAATAGGTCAAAAGGGATCATAGGTTACCCTAGAACTCCTTTTGACCTATTTGAACCAATATATAGGGGTCCTTAAGCCCTTACAACACACATTATTTAGTTGAATGGCTCAAATTGGGTCATAGAGTACCCCATGATACCTTTTGATCCATTTGAATCATTCTATGTATGCTAAGGCATCCTTAAATCCCTTGAGACAGACATTATGTGATCAAATAAGCCAAAAGAGGTCAAAGGGTATCCTGTGAGACCTTTTGACCCATTTGAACCATTATATGTGTTTTAATGGGTCCTCAAACCCCTTAAGATACATATAGTATGATTGAATGGGTCAAACATGGTAATAGGATACCCGAAGACACCATTTGACCCATTTAAACAATTATATGTGTGTGCTAAAGGAACTTTAAACCCCTTAAGACACAAATCATGTGATCAAATGGGTCATAGGGTACCCTATTAACCTTTTGAAACTTTTTAATTGTATTATGTGTTCTAAGGGGTCCTTAGACCCCTTAGAACACGCATTATGTGATTAAATGTGTCAAAAGAGGCTATAGATGACTTTGTGGCCCCTTTTGACCCATTTAATAATATTATATGTGGTAAGGGTTCCTTAAATAACTTATGAGACATATTATATGATTTAATACCTTAGGACCTGTTTTAACCCATTCAAATGATTATATATCTTAAGGAATCATTGGACAGCTTAAGAGATAGATTATTCTTTTGAATTGGTTAAAAGGGGTGACATAGTACCCTATGATTCCTTTTGACCCTTTCAAACCAATATATGTGTGCAAATATGTTTTAAGATAGTATAAGACACATAATATACTATCAAGTGGGTCAAAATGGGTCGGAGGGTACCCTATGACCACTTTTGACCCATTAGATCCATTATATGTGTGTTAAGGGGTTTGATAAGCCCTTAAGACACACATTATGTGTGCTAAGGGATCCTCAAACCCCTTATGACACACATTATCTGATCCAATGGTCAAAAGGGGTCTTAAGGTGTCCTATATTATTTTTTGACCAATTTGAACCATTATATGTATGCTAAAGGGTCCATAGACCCATGTAAGATATATTATGTGATTAAATGGGTCAGAAGGGGTTGTATGGTGCCCTATGAAGAAATCAAACCATTATATGTGTATCTAGGGATCCATAGACCCCATCAAAAAACATTATGCAATAAAGTGGGTCAAAAGGGGTCATAGAGTTTCTTGTGACCTCCTTTGACCCTATTGATCCATTCTATGTGTGCAAAGGAGCTTGGGGACCCCTTAAGACATATATTTTGTGATCAAATGCATAAAAGAGGTCATAGGGTACCTTGTGGCTCCTTTTAACCCATTCAAACTATTATATATGTGCAAGTGGATTCAGAGACACCTTAAGACACATATTATTTTATCAAATGTTTTAAAATGAGTCATAGGGTATCCTATGACCCCTTTCAAGCCATTTTATCATATAATGTGTGCTAAGGGGTCCTCTAAGGCACAAATTTGTGATCAAATGGGTCAAAAGGGGTCATACAATACCATATAACCCATTTTTACCCATTCAAACTATTATACATATGTGCAAAGGGATCCTTACATCTATTAAAACACACGTTATGAGATTAAATTGGACAAAATGGGTTATAGAGTACTCTATTTTTCTTTTTACCCATTGGATCCATTGTGTGTGTGCTAAGGGGTTTGAGGACCACTTAAGACAAACATTATGCGATCAAATAGGTGAAAATGGATCATAAGATAATCTTAACCCCTTTGACCCATTCAAACCAATATATGTGTGATAAAGGGTCCTTAGAAACCTTTTTTTTAAATTTTTAAAGAGGGGTAAACACTTTGACCTGAAGCTATGAACCAATGAGGCCACAAATAGGGGACCTCATCCCCATTAGATTTGAACCTTGATGGAAAGGATAACAACTGAACAACATAACCATCACAACATGCCACTATTGGCAGGGTCCTTAGAAACTTTATCAGACACATAAATTTAGAATTTTTTTTAATTTAGAAATATATAATGTTGGAAATTTACAAAGCACAATAATGCTATTTTGAAAATTTTATGAGCCTATGGTTCACGCTAGCCAAACCACACTTTTCTTTGGATTGGAAAAGGAAGAAGAAAGTGACATCGTTTTGGTCCACAACTTTGTGCACTTACCTTTAAAAAAGCCACAAATATAGTAGACGATCAAGTAATTGTTGCATCTCAAGGTGCTCCTACTTATTCCTTATTTTTTAGATGAAAACTAAGTTTACTACTCATTTTGAGTCTACATTATATTACAAGTAGGTTATTAGTGCTAATATGATTACACTTCCTCCTATTACACTAATTCTTCCTTCAACTACATCAATTTCATGCTTTAATCCTAAAGCCTTTTGTCATTATCATCGCCAACTTGGCCATGATACTGAGGCATGTTATTCTTTGAAATATAAGATTTAGGATTTGATTAATTCTAATGCTTTATCTATTGATAGTTAGTATAATGGAAATCATTCTATGCAACCTCGTAATAAAAATCTTCAAATCTACAATAATCCTTTACTGCAACATACTATCAATATTTTTATCTAAGGTTTTGGAACCCTAAATATTTCCCCTCTGAGAGATTAGAAACCTATAAAACTTACAAATTATTTTGCATTTATATTATTTAATTCTTAAATGAATTAAATATTTTTAATGCAAAGTCATTAATTAAACCATTACTCTAATTTCTCATATGATTGATTCTATAACGAATTAATTATTATTATAATATGAGGGTGAAAATAAAAGAGTTAATTGGGTAAGTTGAGGGAGCAAATTATATTTGGAAAAGAATGTTAAAATAATTAATTCTTTTTAAAGGATTAATTATTATTATTATAATTTGCATTAGTTAGGGTATATTGGAAAGTTCAAAATAATTAATTCTTACACTTAATTAATTACCATTGTAGTTGGAAAATGGGTTTGGCAAGAAGAAGTTAGGGCAGTTGCTAAACTTCTTGGCAAAATTTATTTAATGTGAGAAAAAATTTGTAAGGGGGTTCTTATCAGGTTAGGGAAATTGTCTGCACATTTTTCATGATGGGAGAGGGCATTTTGAGTTCAATAAAAATTGTAATAGAGAGAGGAGGGGAATTTGTTTATCTTTCTGCAATTTGATTATACTAGCAGGGACAAAATGATTCTATAGTTATTTTGTTATGTTTCTTTGCAATAAAAAGAAATATACCATATTAGATCTCTAGGTCTGGATGTTTATTTTTCTGATTGAAATCAATTATATAATTGTTTCTTTCTTATTCAAAGATACAATCTTGCAATATTCTATTTGTAAATTAGTTGGTTTAAGAATTTTTGTTTTGCAGATTAATTCATATAGCCCCTTCAATTTTCTCTGCAATATAGAAGACTCGGTAGATAGTCTTGTGGCTATTTGCTAGTTTTTCATTCATTACTGACTTATTAATCTGATAATCTCATTTATTCCATGACGATTGATGAATGTCAAAAAATCCTTTGTGTCTTTAGGTTAAAATCATAATCAATTTGTTACATTCATTGTATACCTTTTACGAGGGAGTTGTACCTCTCAATTCAAAGGAGAGTTATTAATCAATGATAACTCATCCAATTGCTAGTACATTTTTTCTTTCTTATTGGGCATATTGAGTCAAGTTTTACAATTTATGTAAAGGGAAAAATTGTTTACTAATAGTTTTTGGTGACTCTATTGGGGGAAAAAAGCAAGTTCTAGTGCTTTTCTTTTCTTGGAAATCTGAAGGTTACCTCCCCGAGGAAGGAGGTTGGTGGCTCTAATTGATTATGGTGAAAGAATTATGGTATTATGGCTTTGGTTGTATCCCAGCCATGGGGGGCTCAGGTTGGGCCATTTTCTTTATCTCAATACTCAGCCTTACCTAAGAATTCATTAGAATATCTCTCGAAGTTTTATGGTGATGCAAATCAAGACCCTAATGACCACATTAAAGCCATTATACTTGCCTATAGGATTCTTCGTGTGTAGGAGGAGAATGTTTTTGTTAGATTATTTGTTGGAAGCTTCATTGGAAGTGCAACAGATTGGTTCCAGAATTTACCTGATATTTGCATCACTTGCTGGAATGATCTTGAGGTAAAATTTCTACAAAGGTTTATGCCTGTGGTTGATGTTGTTGAGATGTTATTTAATTTCTTTCAAATCAAGATCAAAGAAGGGGAAGTCATGAGAGGTTTTATTGATAGATTCAACAGAACTATTGGTAAGATACCCCTAACCAACCAACCAACTGAAAACAATTAGTTGTGTGTTTTCATTGCTACCACACAAATAGAAATTAAATTCTTGCTTCTTCATTTAAAAGTGCAAATATTGCAAGATGCACAAAGGGAAGCTATTGGACTAGATGATGACATGATCCTGAGTGGAATGAGGTGTAAAGAAATTGCATAGGTAGAAATTTGTCTCTATGAGTAGCAACAATATCCAAAGGTAAAGCCTAAATAAAAAAGGCATGTTCTCAAAGTAGTAAAATCAGCGCCCATTGTTTCATTTTGTCAGAATCTAATGGTCTTTAATGATGAAGATTACCTAATCCCTCAAGTGAGTGAAAGTACTTCCTGTAGCATAGTTGGGGCCTACCATTTACATGTTGACTCCGAGGATGAATATGTATCACAATCATTTGACTCAATGACTCGCCTTGATATATCTCCCGCACAACAAAGATTGGAGAATGGAATACCAAATAAAAACTTGTCAGAAGATTTTTCAAATTCAAAACTTGATTCTTTTATATTTGGAACTGCTAATGATATTTCATCAAGTTATGTGATTTAGGAGGATATAAAATATCAGTGTACACAAGAGAAGATTGATGAAGAAGAAACAAAAATTTATTGTCAATTCAGCAATCAAAAGTAATGTGTGTCTTTCTTATCTAGTTGCACACAATATCTTAAGTTCAGTCACAACCTAAAGGGTTAAAGGGGCTCAAATACTTTTCTAAAAAATATGGCTGATCACACAATGCAAAATCCATCAAGGTGCTGGAATAGCTCTTCTTGTGAGCATGAAATTGATTTTGAATTATTTTTGTTTGATCACATGGAAACTAATAAAGAGTCTGCTCAACCAAAGGCATTCAAAAGTGCTAAGAAAACTGAGATGGAGGCCAAGGGAAATTCTCTTATCCACAAACCAATTCCATGTACACAATCCGAGTTAGAAGAATTTAGGTTTGACTATGAGGATGGGTTGATGGATTTTGGTCATATGTTGGAATCTTTTTGTTTTGGGATAGACTTCATAGACAAATCCTTTGAACCTGAATCTTTGAAGGAGGAAGTTGCAAATTTAAATGAGAACTATTTGGGTGATCACTTCAATAATTTTAGGAAAGACCATCACCATAAAGACTCCATTTTATTTGCAAAGAATCTCACAGAAGATGTCAAGAGTGCTGATAAGAAACAACTTGTGCAAGAAGATATTGAGGTGCCACAATTGATGAGCTATTATGTTGGCTAGCTTTTTGGTTTTAACTTGATGTTTGGAAAGCTTATAGCTGTCAAGTATTTCATTTCAATGGTTGTACTCCAATTTTCACCAATGGACTTACTTAGGCACCAACCATTGTTTCGCACTAGCACATACTTTTCTCAACCAGTTAATGGTTTTCCATGAGTAGCCACATTCTTCTGAGTATGGGCTGCTTGCCCTACATTTTGTACATAAAGCTTTTTTTGTGGCTACGTGTGGTTTGCTTTGTTACTTTTTGTGGTACTAATAGTTTTTGTGTTTTTGGTGTTCCCCTACTCTTTTCTTATCTGCAAGAAGCTCTCTTTGTTCTCTTCCCTATGACTCTATTTCCCTAATGGCTTTTTTCATTAATGGAGCAGATATATTTCTCAACCACATGGGCTCCAAACATTTCACTTCAAAAAATTAGGGTTCATTGAAAAAAATTATGATGAGTTGGTATAATGGGATAATAATCATCTTTGTCAGAAATGGAATATGTGGACAGGAACATTAACATTCAAGGGTTTCAATCAGCAACATTTTAAATGTGGACAGTAATATTAACATTCAAGGGTTTCAATCAGCAACATTTTAAAGGCTAAATGTGTGGGTAAATATTTGGTGCTAGACTATAGTTTAAAAAAAGAATATCTTGAGAGATAGGAGTATATCTATTGGTTGGAAACTTTGAAGCACTCAGTAATCTTCATTTCATAGATTATGAATGGGTTTAATAGATATCGAGGCATCTGTATGCAGAGTTATTATAAAAATGATCAAAGCAGTAATACATGAATGAGTTTTGTTGGACCCAAAAAATTCTAGGGTTAGCAGCCTATTCAAGATGGTAGGGACATAAAACCAGCATGGTATTGGTAATGCCTCCTCTTTCACAACCTGCGAGCGAAGCAACTCCAAAAGCTGATGATATCTTTTGCACTAATTCTGTAACACTATCCAAATAATAGGTGAAGTTGTGGGCATTATGCACTTACGGAGATGGTCAGACAACTTTGTGAAGGATTTCTTTCAAATGAAACCTCACGGTGTCCTGTATTTTCACCTGTGACCCCACTCCATAATGCCCATTCCTAGCAAAGGCGTTTCTATCAGATGGCGAGTATATGCGAGCTTCACAAAGTTCTCAGCACTTATGCCTAACCCGTGCCTCTAGAGGACTCAAAATGTTGGAAAATTTTATATAGAATTACATCTATCAATATCATTATTCTCCTAACAGTTGGAATTTAAAGATGATAATGAGAGAAAGTGGTGTGCGCACGAAGAGTTTTGGATTGGTGAATTTAAAATCATGAGCATTTCTATGTCAAGTTCAACATCAAAGCTTAAGAATGGTGTGAATGAGTGGTGAGGAAGTTTTGAGTCTCATGCTTAAAATGCACTAACCCTAATTAGGGTGGTGATGTGACAGCTAGAAGATAAAAGAGGCCGACCAATCCATTTTGCAAGGTAATCATTGTTATCTGCCATCAAAGATGCATTGATGATAATAGAGGATATGAATTCAAAATCAGGCCTTGTTTCATTGCATGTAATATGTTTTGGCTTTCCAAGCACTTGATAAATTCATAAATGAATATGGGTGTTTTCTATATGTTACATCTGAAGAAGATGCAAGTATTTTTGTTGAAACAGTAAAGACCATTAATAAAGCATCTTCTACTGATGGAGTTGACTAGTATCGATGAAAATATTTTAAAGCATTTTGCTAGTGGCTCACGAGCTGTACTGAATCCAATGGCATCTATGTTTGGCAGAATTGCTGGACAGGAGGTTGTCAAAACATGTTCTCGGAAGTTTCACCCACTTTTTTAGTTTTTCTATTTTGACTCATTGGAATCTCTTCCAGTTGAGCCACTTCATCCAGAGGATGTTTCTTCTTTAAACTATCGTTATGATGCTCAAATATCTGTATTTGGAAGATCATCCAAAAGGAACTTTTATTATGAGTTTGGCTCTTGAGAAACAAATGGATTGTGGTGCGGCTACAGGTTCTTATATCGCACTCAATAGCCCTGATGCTTCAAATGAAGTTATAAAACACCAACTTTGATGGACTCCCAATATCTGCGATCACTTTGTTGATGTTGTTGCATAACTTGGTTTAATCAGATAAGGATACATCGAAAGGAGTTCTTAGACCAGTTATGGTATTGCTGCTCAAGCCTTAACAGAAGTCATGAAAGGTCATGATGGACACGAGCCTCCCATTTCTACAAAATTTTGGACTTTCTTCACCAGAAAAAAGTTATTAGATGAACATCCGCAGATCCTTCAGGGGTTTGTATAGCTACTCTTGTACCTATAGTGAAGGCTTGTACAGAAGTAAGTGATCAAGTGACACAAAAAGTTTTGCATAATGATGTTCAAAAGCTTGCTGATAATGTCAAAAATGTTGTTTGAAGACTAGGGCTCAAGTAGGAAGAATGTTTTAAAATATTTTCCACTTGTCATGGTCAGTGGTGCACGCAAAAGTAGCAGTCACTTCAACCTTGAAATAGATGTTATTATAAACTCCATCAAATTTTCACAGTTTTCCTTAAACAAATGAGAGTCCTACTCATGAAGAAAGGTTTTATTCACCTAAAGTTGAAGTTGAAGCAACTTTGCAGTTCATGAGGAGATGATGAATGTCAGAAAGATAACTCCAATATGCCTATGTAGCGCAATGCATATGTTGTTTAATCCACTGCCTTTTAGAGTGAAGAAAAGGAAATAATTTTATTTTTAACTAGGTAAATAATTTGAAGCTTAGTAATGATTTGAAGTCCAGAAGATGGTGTAGCATTCGATAAACCCAAGCTTGTGGTAATAATATAATCAAAGGCTTTCTAATGGATGATAATCAGAGGGATTTTATTTGACAATCACAGAGAAGTGGTGAGGTGTATGATGCATTGTAACAAATTGTTTCAAAGCCCGAATCTCTCTAAAGTGATGCTGCCACATACATTGCAATATTAATTCAAATGGTAAGGGAATTAATGACTCTATGACCCAATGGACAGGCACTCGATAAAGATTCAAGAGTTCTCTACATCCTGACATAGAATGCAGCCCCTAGAAAGAGCCAATGTTATTTAAGGTTTTGGAACCCTAAATATTTCCTCTCTTGAAATTAGAAACCTATAAAACTTTCAAATTATTTTGCATTTATATTATTTAATGAATTAATGAATTAAATATTTTAAATGCAAAGTCATTAATTAAACCATTACTCTAATTTCTCATATGATTAATTTTATAATGAATTAATTATTATTATTATATGTGGGTGAAAATAAAAGAGTAAATTGGGTAAGTTGAGGGAGCAAATTATATTTGGAAAAGAATGTTAAAATAATTAATTCTTTTTAAAGGATTAATTATTATTATTGTAATTTGCATTAGTTAGGGTATACTGGAAAGTTCAAAATAATTAATTCTTTAATATAATTAATTACCACTATAATTGGACAATGGGTTTAGTAGGAAGAAGTTAGGGCAGTTGCTAAACTTCTTGGCAAAATTTATCTAATCTAAGAAAACTATTGTGAGGGGGTTCTTCTCGGGTTAGGGAAAATGTTTGCACATTTTTCAAGATAGGAGAGGGCATTTTGAGTTCAAAAAAATTTGTGACAGAGAGGAGGGGAATTTGTTTATCTTTCTGCAATTTGATTCTACTAGCAAGCACAAAACGATTCTATAGTCATTTTGCTATGTTTCTTTGCAATAAAGAGAAATATACCATATCAGATCTTGAGGTCTGGATGTTTATTTTTTTGACTGAAATCAATTATATAATTGTTTCCTTTTTATTCAAAGATATAATCTTGCAATATTATATTTGTAAATCAATTGGTTTATGGATTTGTATTTTGTGGATTAATTCATATAACCCCTTCAATTTTCTTTGCAATATGGAAGACTTGGTAGATAGTTCTGTGGCTATTTTTTGGTTTTTCATTCATTACTAACTTATTAATCTGATAATCACATTTGTTCTGTGACGATGGATGAATGTCAGAAAATCCTTTGTGTCTTCAAGTTAAAGGCATAATCAGTTTGTTACATTCATTGTATATCTTTTACGAGGGAGTTGTACCTCTCAATTTAGAGGAGAGTTATCAATCAATGATAACTCATCCAACTATTAGTATGTTTTGTCTTTCTTGTTGGGTATATTGAGTCAAGTTTTGCAATTTATGTGAAGGGCAAAACTATTTGCTAACAAATACCATTGTTCAACATTCTTCTTCTTCTCATCCTCCTAAAGTGAATGTTTCACATAAAACCTTGAAATGCGAGAATGATAATAATATTAATACTATGGAATGTGTTGTTCAACCTCCACCTTTGTATTGCTTCTTGTGTTTGTAATATATGCCTTGTTATATTTTGATCCAAGATATACTTATACTCATGTTATTTTTAAATTTGTGATGACCTGAGGATCAAATCTTATACTTTGATGTTAGTATCATAGATGTTAGACTACTATGTTGTCTAGTTGATCATATTTACCTAATGATGCCATTTTGAGATGACAATAAGTTTTATGATGATATCTGGTTATCTAGTATTTAGACATGTCTCTGATTATGTTAGATGTGGATTTATTACTATGGTGATTTACTTCATTCTTTCTTTGTTATGCTTTATGTGAATGTGAGTGATGTAAATGAATTATTCCAGTATATTTGAATAAATGGTTGAATTAGGCATTTAATGCATTTATTTCTTTAGCTATGTTATTAGATGCAATTACACTTCATCATGAGTTTTAGTGTGCAGGATTTATATCCCTAGCAGTGGCACATGGAGTTACTGATTCAACTATTCATATTTTACCAATGTCGTCCATGCATGGTTGTATCTTATTTAATTGTTTTAATTAAACCTTTCGGTGATTTGATAAATCTAGACTCATTGCATTATGTGATTAGACCTATGAACATGTCTTTGCATTCAGAGGTTTACATTTTTGTGAAAGTCATTAAGAAAATTTCTATGATTTTGGGTTTTTGGGCTTCGTTTTTATTAATTTTAGTTTCTAGCATCTTTTCCATAGATGAATTTCAATTACTTGGAATAGCCTATTTTTCTTTGCGTTGATTCAAGGTTTAACTAGGTTACTTGGTTATTTACTCTAATCGATTATTCACTCAAAAAATGAATAATTATCCAAAGAGGAAGTTAATTCCTCACTTCTCACTTTTGGAAATTACAAATATGAGAGTTTTCTTAAAATCCTCTTCTGGAGGATTGCATTTATGTTTGTTGTGAGAGATATGGGTAAGGGATCTTCACAAGATCGGTCTCGTTGGATCTACCTCAGGGAGACCTTTCTTTTCCACGACTTTTGGTAGCTTCTATGGGATATTTATTTTATCTAGTTGATTCTCATTTTAGCCCTTTTGGTTGTTAGGTAGGGCTCTCCCAATTTTGTTTTTCAGCTCTGTTTCTACTTTGGTTTCTGGCAGCTATGTGTTAGGAGGTTGAGAACTAGTGTTCCCCTTGATTTCTGATTGCTAGTTCTTCTAGGATGGATAGGCTTCAATATTTTCCTATTTTTCAGGATGAAGGTTTAGGGTTTCACACCATTATGCTGGCCATTTTCTCATATGGTGTCTAAACCTATATTTTATTGGATTTTTTATGGCTTTTGTGCCCTAAGATCAAATGAGTTTTATTTTTGACATTTTCAAGTTTTGGGGTTCTTACCTCAATTTGTGTTCTGCCAAGTTTTCTTAGGTTTTCTTGGCATGACGTTGGTCATGCACTTAGATCATCTATAGTATGTCAATTAAATAATTTCTACATTTTTATTGATTGCATTAGGATGTGTGCCACGTATGCACTCCTAAACTTGTATTTGGTTGAGTGTGTTTTTGCTTGTGTTCTCATCCAACCCTTGTATTTTTACTTTTGCGATGGTGGTGTGCCCACACATGAGCACCTGCACATGCAGTTATCAGGTGACTTGCAAGGCCCAAACTCTTGGTGGTAATTCAGTTGAGTTATGTCTTTTGGGTTTGGATTGGGAATATGCTGTGATGTCCCCTTCTAGCTAGAGACATCACTTTAGCTGGTGATTAGCCTATCAAAGACCCTCGTAGGCTAATAAGATTGGACAGAGGGTCACCTTGGTGTGGAGATCCTCCAAGGACCAGAGCAGAGTACTCTTCTGGGTTGCCAAAGTTTGTTTATGATGAGTTTTCCTTTGAGTTTGGCTTGGTCAGGCTATTTTTAGCAGTTTTGGAGTTATAAAGATAGACCGCTGCTATTTTTAGAAAAGGGGTATGGTCATATGCAGTTCTATCATGTTAGCTCCCAGTCCAAACGACATTCAAAAATGTTGAGTAATAATGGAGATATTAATGTTTATTTATTTAAAATTAACATTATTAGTTTTGAGCCTATATTGTTAAGTTATAATATATAACTTAAGTGAGGGTTATGATATCATAAAAGGGGCCATCGTTTCAATTAATTGTGGGTCCAAGCTTATGGAAAAATTAAAAGGGGTTTTCTAAGTTTTAATGTAATAACATTTTTTATGTTATTATTATATCTTTTATCCCACATTGAGCGTGGAGACTCATTCTGGAGTTGAGGAGTCCTTATAAACAAACCTTGTCTTCCTTCAAGAGCAAGTTATGAAAATTGCTTAAAAACTTTGCCTTGTGAAATTTCTTGAAGTTGTGGCAACAAGGGTTTCTACAAGTTTAAGAAGAATTCAGACTGTGGAGAACGTAGTATCTTCAGAGTTGATGCAATTTGAGGGTGTGAAATATCACTTGAATTTTGCCTGTGAGTTGACTTCATTTTGGAGTCAATATTGTGTTTCAGTAGGGAAAAAGTGGATGAATCTGTTTACAGGTTGGAAGGGGTTATAACAGCAGCTACAGTGCTGTGAACAGTACAGCGCTACAGTGAATTAAAAATTAGAGATTTAATATTGCAGTTTTTGATAGGCGCTGCCCAAGGAGGAAGCAACCAGCAGCGTGGTTGCGTATCGGAGACAAAAATCAGGTTTTTTCAACTATTAATGATGATGTTTTTAATGTATGCTTCCAGCAATAAGTATTGTACAAACATTAGGAGCCATCTGACTAAATGAATTTGATTAGCATTATAATCAGATTTGAGTTATAATTTGAGGTAGATTAGTTTTCAATATTTGTATTTTCTTTTCATCAACTCAAAAACCCAAAAATAGCTTAAAACATTCAAAAACAAACCAAAAACAATTTATTACACCCAGGAAAACAAGCAGTGATCAGCGTAGAGCCTATTTGGGGTTCTTACATATGTAGGCCTATAGGTGCTCATTGTTGGATGAGTATGCATAGGGTAGGGTAGCTTCATGGAGGGGCTTCCACCACAACCTTGGTGACTTTTCCTAGCTTGGTAGAAAGAAGGCTTAACAAGTTATAACTAAATAAATTACTAGGTAATAAACTAAAGATAATAAAATGTATGAGAACTTGGTTAAGTTTGGGGACATAGTGCATGACCCTTCCATTGGGAAGTTGATTCAGCACCATGCTAGTTTGGGATACCTAATGCCAAGCTATTTCCCCTCTAGGCAAGTTCCTACATAGTAACCCATTAAGTGTCTAACTAGGACCTATTGTACTTGCATTATGTCATGATCTTGGTTGTAGTCATCTTACTATCTAGCATGAGTATTATCCATGGATATTTTCTTTATGTGTGTTTTGGTTGGATCATTATCTCCATTAGTGCAGCAAGAGTGAACCTACAGGTTTCATGTGGTTGGGAGGAATAGCTACCTATACCACTACTAGGGACCTGTGTACAAAGAGGACCTATTATTCTAGTGTGACCAGTTCTTGATGTCCACTTAGTATATTTAAGATTCTAGAGTATGCTTCCTTATGATTTATGCTTTCATTGGAATGCTTTGTTACCACATTTAGATTATGTTAGTTTATTTAGGAGATTCCTATATTATGATGCTTACAATATGATTAGATGATGTGATTTGTTTAGTTGGACTATTGATTTCTTATTGGTTTAGCATGTTATATTTCCTATTATTATGATGTCATTACGCTTTAGTAGTGACATCCTCATAAGACAACTCTGACTATCAAGTTGGTAGTTTGGGATGTTACTCATAGGGGATGGCTAGAACTTTTGAGGTCTTATGATGCTATTATGGTTGGAAGGAACTACAGAAGTGTTTATTCAATTTTGTACATTGTGATGTTTCTTTCAGTACATTTCCTTTATTTCTATGGTTTAGATGGTTAGTGGTATTTCTATCTTCCTACTCTTGTGTTCAAGTGTCCAAGCCTTGACTTGTAGATTTGGTACTTCGAAGTATGGAGATTCTAACTCTCATTTTATTCCTCTTAATCTTCTTGGTTCATTTCTTTCTTGTTCTGGGTGACAATGTTCCAGTACTGGGTGATACTTTTAAATTATTATGTGCCCCAAGTAGAAATATCATGTGATACTGGAAAGTATCACACACCTTAATGGAAAGTATCATGCAATATGGGAAAGTATCACATACCCATTGGAGAAACATCATACGATACTGTAAGAGTATCGCACAACCTTAGGAAAAGTATCACTCAAAACTTCAAAGTATTGCATGCCCTTAATAGTCATTTCGTATGATACTAAAACGTATCACCTAGTGTTGCATGGAAATGTCACTTAAGTATTTGAGGAAAGTTATTCAGGTGGACAATAGGAACTTTTTGGTTTGTCTGGAAGTTTTCAAGAGGTGATTTGACTACCCTCTATGGTATTCTTAAATCCCTTGGAATTGGATTTTGAATTTTGAATGTTTTAGATTTGAAATCATTTGCATCTTCCATAGTTTGTCATTTTTGGTTAGCAGCGTTTGGAGATCCATTGGTGTTTGGATGGTTGGTTAGTCTTCCATTATGATCTTTGTGACCCTTGTATGTTGATTCTGGTGAGTGTCCATACTTTTTTTTTTAAAACTTGGTTTTTATTTATCCTTGTTCCAAGGATCTCTGGGCAAGGCATTACATCTGGTATCAAATCCCATGTTGCAACATTGGGATCTCTATGTTATGCTTCCACTATGTCATTGTTTTTAGTTTGTGTATTTTTATCTTACATTTTTTGTTTGATGTCTTGTCGCGGTTCATGCTTGTGACTCTTATGCTTGTGTCATATGATATTGATCTTATCTTGTTGCTTCCATAGAGATGCCTCCTATATGTAGACCTTGTGGTCAAGGTAGCAACTGACAAAATAACCATGAAGAAGAGCACCAAGAGGAAGAACATCATGTTTGTGGGGGAGAACAAAGTAACAATGATGAGGGTGGCATTTGGGAACTTTTTCCTTTCCTTCAAGAGATCATAAATTAGTTGGGTCCTTGTGTAGAGGAAAACCAACATGACAGTGGTCAAGAAGAGGGATCTCATCATGGAGATTCCCACATGTCAGAGCATAGGGAAGAAGAGGATCATGGCCATGAGCATGAACATTCTCGTACACCACCTATTGGTAGAAGGGACCTTTGGAGGGGCCATGGTTGGGATGATGATGACTTCACCTAGGTGGAGATGATGCTAAAACTCCAAAGGTCTAAACCACCACTTTTTGATAGCCAAGGGATATCGCCCAAGGCTGAAACCTAGTTACTATATATGGGGCATTGCTTTTCCTTATTACCCTATAGAAGCAAAATGAAGGCCCATTATGCTATCATGCAGTTGAGAGACCATGGATCTATTTGATGGGATATAGAGAGCTAGAAGCTTCATATCAACATGACAAATCCCACTTGGGAGATCTTTGAGCAGAGGTTCATGGAGAAATTCCTTTCTCCATAGCATCGTGAGGCCCATACTAATGAATTTCATGAGCTCAAGCAAGAAAGTATGTTAGTGGACTAGTTTGATGAGTTTCTTGGGTTGAGACATTATTTGAGTTACCATCATGATGAAGCTCTCCTCACACAACACTTTGTTATGGACCTTAGGGACTATATCATTGGGCATGCCCGTGTTCACCAATTAAGGACATTTGCACTTGTGGTAGAGAGGGAAAGAATTATTGAAAGCAATGTGGTCCAGGGGTTTAGTTGAAAATCAAGTTCTTAGAACCATAGTGCATGGAATTTTGGACAAGATGTCCAAATTACTCAATCCCCAGGAAAGGACCAAACCAATTCTATACCCTCGCAATAGGGCCAAGGGCACCAAAAGCGATAGAACCATTATTGATGGGCTAATGGTGGAGAGATTTCTAGTGCCTTAGGGAAGAAAGAAGATGACTAGAGCCATGGTCAGAAGCCTCAGCAAAATCATCCTTTTTAAAGTAACCAACAAAACTCTAGTAAGGGTAGTTTACCTTATTCTAGTATAACCCAAGGCAGTTGTGAGAAAAATTCCAAATTTCTAGGAGAATGTTTTTTTTTTGGCCAACTTGGCCATAAAGCATGGAAATGTCCTATTAAACAATCTATAGGACCTAGTAGAGGTGTAGTTAGATCAGAACCTACTATGGGAGATGCTAGTTGAAACCATTGAGTATTTGTGATGGCCAACTTGGCCATAAAGCATGGGAATGTCCTATTAAACAATCTATAGGACCTAGTAGAGGTGTAGTTAGATCAGAACCTACTATGGGAGATGTTAGTTGAAACCATTGAGTATTTGTGATGGTTGATAACCATCAAGCTTAGCACCAAGGTACCGTAGTTGAGGTTACATGTATGTTACATGGTATTTCATCTTTAGTATTATTTTACTTGGGTGCTTTACATTCTTTTATTTCACCATTTCTTGTTTAGTGATATGGGCTAGCAATACATTAGGTCAATAGGTGGCAAGTTGAGTTAGCCACAAGATCCAAAGTGGTTGTAGCCTCTTTCGTCAATGGTTGTAGATTAAAATTTGGTACCTTCACCACTACAGTGGATCTTCATATCCTACTGTTAGCATCATATGACACTGTATTGGGCATGGATTGGTTAACCACCCATCAGGAAAATATAGATTACCATTTTAAGTTAGTACAGTGTGTTGATGACAGAAGTGGGTAGGTGGAACTTTTAGGGGTCCAAAAACCAGTCTCACTTCAGATGATTTTAGCTAACCAACTAAAGGAAAGTGTGCAGAAGGGATGTCATATGTTTGCAGTCTCTGTTAGTGATCTTGAGGAGACTAAGATCCATAGAGTGACACTTAATGATCACCTACTCCTTCATGAGTATGTAGACATATTTTCTAATGAGATACCTGGTATGCCATGATAGCATGACATTAATTTTTAGATCGATCTCATACTAGGAGTGGAGCCAATTTCATGACCTCTTTACTGAATAACTACTTAGGAGTTGAGTGAGCTTAGATTGTAGTTGGGGGAACTGTTGGACAAGGGTCATATTTTTCCTAGTGCATCCTCATTGGGTGCACTGGTCATCTTATGAAGAAGAAAGATGGATCATTGCATTTATGCATTGACTACTAGTACTGGAATAAGGTGATGGTGAAGAATGTATATCCTTTGTTGAGGATAGATGACTTGTTCAATCAGATAAAGGGAGCATGAGTATTCTCAAAGATTGATCTTAAGTTAGGATACCACCAGCTTTGTATCCAGGAGGTTGACATTCATCAAACAATTTTTCATACACGATATAGGCATTATGAGTTCATAGTTGTACCCTTTAGGTTAACCAATGCACCATCCATGTTTATGAGTTTGATGAATAAAGTATTTCACATGTACCATGATTGGTGTGTCATTGTATTCTTGAATGACATATTGATCTATTCAAAGACTATAGAGGAACATGAGGTCCATTTATGCTAGGTATTGTAGTGCTTTAGAGACCACCAATTATATGTAAACTTGGGTAAATATAGACTCTTCCAGTCAAAGGTAAAGTATTTGGGGTACATCATCACTGATGGTGGTATTGTACTAGACCTAGAGAAAATCTGAGCTATCATGGATTGGCCAGTACCCACTAATGTTTCTTAGGTTCGTAGTTTTATGAGATTGGCAAGTTATTAGCATTTTTTCATAAAGGATTTCTCACATGTGGCTCATCTCATCACTTCTCTTTAGTGAAAAGGGAAGAATTATGTTTGGGCAGACCAATGTGAAGCAACATTTATGGCTCTTAAGGAGTGTTTGACTAGTGCACTAGTCCTTGCAGTGCCCAATCCTATAGGTAATTTTATGGATTACACTGATGCTTTGTTGGAAGGTGCGGGTGCAGTGTTGATATAGGATGGTCAAGTGATTGCATATGATTTTAGAAAACTCAAGGACCATGAGCTTAACTACCCCACTCATGATTTGGAACTTGTAGCCGAGGTGCATGCTCTTGTTCGTTGGAGGCACTTCCTTTTCGGGCACAAGTTTGAGTTGCATAGCGATCATAAGGGCTTGCAATATATCTTTACTCGGCCAAACCTAAATGAATGAAAATATTTATAGATGGAGTTCTTAGGTGGATATGACTTTGATGTTTACTACATTAAAGGGAAAGAAAATATCATCATGGATACCTTGAGTAAGAGGTGACATGAGATATCGGTCTTGTCATTGGGAGTGGATTTGTGAGGCTGTATCTTGGAGGCTTTGCTTAGTGACACATGGTATCAAGAGAGAAGAGTGAAGATCAAGTTTGGACATACCCTTGAGGGGATTTTTTTTGTGTGCTTGAGTTTGATGGACTACTGCAACACTTGGGGTAGATCTATGTATTAGTGTTGGGTGATCTTTGTACTTTGATTTTTTTGGAAGCACATCATATACCATATTTTTCACATCCAAACATCAAGAAGATGCATGTAAATCTTTAAAAATTTTACTTTTGGGAAGGGATGAGGCATGATGTTGCTGATTTTTTTGCTCAATGTCTCGAGTGCTAGAGAGTGAAGGCAACGCATCAACATCTGATGGGTCTTTTGCAACTGCATTCCATTCTAGAGTGGAAGTGGGATACAATATCTATTGATTTTATCATGGGGTCACCTATTCCATCATTATGACATCATTGTATTATGGTGACAGTGGACAAGTTGTCCAAGGTAGCACATTTTTTACCCATGAGAACATCCTAAATAGTTTCTTTCGTAGTGCATGTTTTCTTGGAGGATCTTGTTCATTTGCATGGGATTCCTCATCAGATCATTTTAGATAGAGATCCAATGTTTACTTCAACACCATGGACATCTCTCTACCATGCTTTGGGCATGTAGCTCAATTTTAGTTTAGCATATCACCTAGAGACTGATGGTCAGACAAAGAGAGTGAACTAGGTTTTGGAAGATATTCTTTGCATGTACAATATGGATAGGTAGGTGAAGTGAGAGGATTATTTATACCTTTTTGAGTTTTCTTATAACAATGGGTATCATAGTTCTCTTGGCATGTCACCTTTTCAAGCCTTGTACAATAGACTATTTCATACCCCTTTTAGTTGGGATCATTTGGAGGACCGAGTACTTCTAGGTCCAAATATACTTTAGGATATGGAGCAGTAGGTTGTTCATATTAGAGAGTATTTTGTTAATTCTCAAGACAGGAAAAAGAAGTATGTAGATGCCCATAGATTGGATTGTCACTTTTCCATTAGTGATAGGGTATTTTTTAGAGTGCATCCAAGTAAGAGCCCCATCCATTGTGGGAAAGGCTCTAAGTTGGGACCATATTTTGTTGGATTGTTTGAGATCCTCAAGAGGATTGGTCTCGTTTCTTATCAACTATAACTTCCACCTAGCCTATTGCACATCCATGATGTTTTCCATGTTTACGTTTGGAGATAGTATATTCCCAATGTGACCCATGTTCTTGAGTGGGATGCCATATAGGTGGAGAAAGGGAAACTTTCTTTGGAGCCTATTCATATCCTTTAGCATCATAGACTAACTTTGAGAGGTTGGGACATAGAGCAGGTAAGGGTCTAGTGGGACCTGAGTGATGAGACTTTTGCTACTAGGGAAGATGTTGCACGGTTGAGAAACTTGTACCTCTATCCTTTTGCAGGCTTTTAGGAGTAAGCCTATGCCTAGTTTGTGAAGATGTAGTGCCTCTTTTGTTTGACATCTATTTTGTGTTATATTTTGATCTGAGAGATACTTGTCCTCATGTTATTTTTTACATTTGAGATGACTTGAGGGTCAGATGTTATGCTTTGATTTCAGTATCAAAGATGTTAGAGTACTATGTCGTTTACTTGATCATATTTTCCTAATGATGCCATTTTGAGATGATAGTATGTTTTATGATGATATTTGATTATCCGATATTTGGACATATCTTTGATTATGTCATATGTAGATTTATTGCTATGGTGATTTACTTCATTATTGGTTTGTTATTCTTTATGCAAACATGAGTGATGTAAATGGATTATTCCTGTATATTTGAATAAATTGTTAAATTAGGTATTTAATGCATTTATTGCTTTAGCTATTTTATTATATGAATTTTTACTTGATCATGTGTTTTAGTGTGCGAGATTTATACCCCTGGTAGTGACACATGGAGTTTGTGATTCAGTTGTTCATATTTTACCAATGTCATCCCTGTATGGTTGAAGTATCTTAATTAAGTGTTTTAATTAAACCTTCCAATGATTTGATAAATCTAAACTCATTACATTATGTGATTAGACCTGTGAACATATCTATGCAGTTAGAGGTTTGCATTGTCACAAAAGTTGTTAAAGAAATTTCTATGATTTTGGATATTTGGGCTTTATTTTTAGTTATTATAATTTCTATCAGATTTGTCATAGATGAATTCCAATTACTTGGAATAGCCTATTTTGGTTTGGGTTTATTAGAAGTTTAACTAGGTTACATGGTTATTTACCCTAATCGATTATTCACTCAAAAAGTAAATAAGTATCCAAAGAGGAAATTAATTCCTTGCTTCTCACTTTTGGAAATTACAAATTTGAGAGTTTTTCCAAAATCCTATTCTAGAGGATTGTGTTTTGGTTCATTGTGAGAGCTACGGGTGTGGGATCTTGGCAAGATCAATCTTGTTGGATCTAGCTCTTTGGAAACCTTGCTTTGACGTGGCTTTTAATAGCTTCCACGAGATATTTATTTTATCTAGTTGATGCCCATTTTAGCCATTTTGGCTATCAAGTTGGGCTCTCCCATTTTTGTGTTTCATCTCTATTTCTACATTCATTTTTGGTAGATGTGTGTTAGGAGGCTAAGAACTAGTGTTCCCTTCTATTTCACATTGCTAGTTTTTCCTAGTTGGATGGGTATGAATGATTTCCTATTTTTAAGGATGAGGTTTTGGGGTTTCACACCATTATGCTAGTCATTTTTGGATATGGTGTCCAAACCTAAATTTTATTGGAATTTTGTGGCTTTTGTGCCCTAAGACCAAATGGGTTTTCTTTTCAAAGTTTTTAAGTTTTGGGGTTTTTACCTCAATTAGCATGCTTACTAATTTTCTCAATTTTTCTTTGCATGATGTCGGTCATGGACTTGGATCATCTGTAGGATGTTAGTCAAAGCATTTTTGCACTTTTATTGATTGCATTGGGATGCATGCCACTCTGTATTGCCGAGCTTGTATTCGGTTGTGTGAGTATTTTCTTGTGTTCTCATCCAGGCCTTTCATTTTGACTTTCATGATGGTAGTGGGCCCACACATGAGCATGAGCATGTGCATGTGCATTTATTGGATGACTTGTGAGGCTAGAGCTTTTGGTGGTAGTTTGGTTGAGTTATGTCATTTGGGGTTGGGTTTAGAATATACATGCCTATGGGCACTCATCATTGGATGAGTATGGATAGGGTAGGGTAGCTTCATGGAGGGGCTTATATCACAACCTCAGTGACTTTTCCTAGGTTGGTAAAAAGAAGGCTTAACAAGTGATAACTAAATAAATTACTAGGTAATAAACTTTAGATAATAATATGTGTGAGCACTAGATTAAGTGTGAGGACATAGTTTGTAAGCCTTCTATTGGCAAGTTGATTCAACACCATGCTAGCTTAGGATGCTTGATGCCAAGTTAATTCTCATTTTGGTGACTCCCTACATAGTAACCCATTGAGTTTCTAACTAGTACATGTTGTGCTTGCATTGTCTCATGATCTTGGTTGCAATCATCTTACTGTCTAGTGTGAGTGTATATGAGAAATGTTAGTATGCTAATAGAAACAAAATTTAAATAAAGCTTCTACAAACTAAACAAAATTCATAAACTTCAAGATAGACTAAGATGATCTCTCAATTGAGAATATGCTTCAAAAATGGCTTCCAATGGAGTTGGAATTTGGGTGTGAGTGTATGGTTTTGATGTAAAATGGCTTCTTAAAATGGCATTATGACTTTACTTCATGGATTGTGTTGTTTTGCAAAGGGGAAGGATCCAATTTATAGGCAAGAGGCTTGAGGGATTGAGGGCTAAGATGCAAGGATGGGAAAAAGCTCATGGAGGGCTTAGATTGCATGAGAGGAGAGCACATGGATTGTGCTTCCTTACAGCCAATCAAGGAGTGACACATGTCACATGGTGAGAGGATGGAGGAAAGGGGAAGGATGAGTCAACAAAGGAGGCTCAAGGGATAAAATCTTCATACAGACCCTCATAATGGCTTGTAAGAGCAATAAAAGGGCTTGGAAGAGTCATTTATGGCCTAGTGGGCTTCATAAAGTTTTATGGTTGAGATATTTTGAGGGAGATGAGAGCAATTTCGACTTGGGCTTGATTAGGAGGGTTTTAAGCTTGCTTAGGATTGTGCAAATGATTAGAGGATGGATTAGGATGGTTTAGGATTAGTATAGGGATAGGCAAGTGGATGGCATTTAATGAGGGTGGGTGGAGGAGGAGATATTTGTTAACTTTGGCTTGGGTTAGGAAGTTTTAACTCATGTTTAGGGAATGTGACAAGGTTAGGAGGGGATTAGGATTAGTTTTAAAGAACCCTTCTAGAAGAGTCTAGACTTTGGATGAGGATAAAGACTTTCTAGAATAGTCTAGAATTTTCTAAGATGAGGATGAAGACTTTCTAGAAGAGTCTAGAACTTCTTAGGATGAGGATAAATTAGATTTTTAGGAAATAAATAAAGTTTTATTTATTTCAAGGGTTTGGGTTGAGGATATATTTATTAAAACTTTTTTAATAAACATGAGGATTAATATTTAATCTTAATTAAATATTTTGAGTTGGGATTAGGGGTAGGAAATGATGGGATTAGGCTTTAATCAAAATTAAAGAAGGATTAGACAATTTTGGAACAGGTTAGTGGTCTTAAGAAAATTGGCCAAGTTTTGGGCAAAAAATAAATTTTTTATTTATTTTGTGTTTTTTGGTCAATTTATTAATTAAATAATTAATAAATAAGGAAATAATGTTTAAATAAGATTGAAACATTTTTGGGAGGGATTCCTTAATTAAATATTTTTAATTAAGATAAAGGGATTTAATGGCATAAAAATAAATTAATTGATTAAATAATTAATTAATTAATAAATGATGATGTCATCAAAATTTTTTCAAAAAATAAAAATACTTTATTTTCTAAAGGTGTTTAGGCGTCTACATTTTGCCCCTATTTGATGTGATGCCACAAGTGGTATGGCATCAAAGATGCCCAAGGCTAGAGCAGAAGAGGAGAGAATGGACTGCAAGATGCCCCCTCAAGAAGGCGGCAAGGAGAGAAAGCGAGGCTCGACTACTTCTTGAAAAGTACAAGAATCCGAGATGAGCAAGAAGACTTAGATTGGCTTAAGAGAAGAGGTTTAGTTAACTCAAACTCTCACTATGAGAGAATGATAAAGGAGAATCAGAGGCACAAGAGGAAGCAAGCTTAAGATCTCAGGGATTGCTGAGGATGAAGGAGCAGAGCGCTATAAAAGGAATCCAGGATGGGGAGATGGATGAGGGGATTAAAAAGCTGATGCAACAGGATTTCAAAGAGTCAGATTGGTGGAAGATGATTTTTGGAGATCCCTAGGACTAGGATTGTCGATCTCAAAAGATGAGGCTTGGTGGATTGATTTGAATTGGTGGATCCCTAAGACTAGGATTGTGGATACCTAAAGCTAAAGGGGAGGAGTGATTCAAAGAGATACTGATGCATAAGTTGGGGTAGGAGAGATAGATGCTGGATATGGATGGAGGATAATGGAGATGAAGGAAAACCATTGAAGCTTTTTGAGCGGGGGGATACTTCAAAGAGAAGTACCACCATGTAGTTGAGCACTAGATTTTTTATAGGACTGTTGATTAATTGCCAAGGTTACCAAGAACATCAAGGCCTTTTCACCAACTATCTAGAGGACTAACAGACTGACTCAAAACAAGCACGCAAGGATTGCCCCAGCATCACACATGATTCCTAAAGGAAGCAGCGTGGAACCGAAACTGGGTAACCCACAAGAAGAAAAGAAAAACAAACAAAAGACATGATCAAGAGCTTACGCTGTAATTGCCCCATTTGCAGTATACCATGATATGGAAGATTGTGACAACCTTGAGGAGGGAAAAATGAGATTGCTTGGAAAAGATATTTCAAGACCCAACAGAGAAGAGTCCAAATCAAAAGAAAGCAAAAATCCAAAAGAGAACCATTTGCCAATGAGATGGGTAGGACGAGGTACTAACGGACCAAGATCAGACATGAGGAAAGCTATATCCAGCAAGGACCTATCAGAGAGCACATAAGCTGGTGGATTTGGATGAGTGATGTGTTCGGCAAGATGAACTAAGAAAGATAACCCTTTGGTGACAGAAAATCTAGCTAAAGGATGCATTGGAATAGCTAACCAAGATGTGCGATGGGTGCAAGATGCTAATCAAGGATAAACTGACACGAACATTGGATAGATACAATGGTACTAAGCTAAAGAGGATGTACAAGCTGATGGACCAAGATATCCTACAAATGTACAAGTCTGTTCATGTTTTGGTTTTTGTGAGATGGAAATGTTTGTCAAGGATGGGATGTCTATAATAGGTGATAGGTGGATAGGAAGATGGTTTGCAAAAAGCTTAAGTGAAAATGGGGTTGTGTGTGTGCATGTGATAGTATACAAGCTAGGATACAAGATTATTTACAGGCTGGAATATGGTACAAACTTTGGACAAGATTCGGATATACAAGGTATGGTAAAAGATTTACAAGGTATAATACAAGCTTTGGTACAAGATTTTACAAGCTATACAGGAGGTATTTACAAGCTCCATTACATTTTGGATATTTGGTTGGAACACCAAGGAAACAAGCAGGTGTTTTATGGGATGGTGGATGGATGGATGAGGGATAGGATAGTGATAGATAATGGATTAGTCTTAGTACACAAGGCACCTGAATTAATAGGTTTTCACCAAGGTACCTATCCAAGGTGCTTGAATTGCCAAGTTTTCACCATTGGATGCTTATTTCTCTTTACTATTTTTTTTTTTTTGTATTTTTCAAAAGCTGGGTATACCAAGGATCTTCAAGCATAGAACTTCTTGAGATGAATGATGTTAGTAGGATCAATCAAGAGTTCTCCTTCTGGTGTAGATAGCTGATACGCTCTGAATCCAAAGGAAGCAGTGACAACATAAGGACCAAGCCATGTAGGTTCAAACTTGCCTTTCTTTTCTCGATTTGCTTGGACTTTCATGTTTTCTTTGAGGACCATGTCACCTAGCTGAAAGTTTCATGGAAGCACCTTCTTGCTGAAATTCCTTTTGAGATGAGTTTGATAGACTGTGAGATGATCATAGGCTTGTTGTTGCTTCTCGTCTAAGAGATCTAGCTAGGTGATCCGAGCTAATCTATATTCTTCATCTGATATTTTTCGTTGCAAAGATATGCGCAAGGAGGGAAGTTCAACCTCTATAGGTAGTACCACTTTGGCACCATAGACTAGGGAGTATGGAGTTGTGCCTGTGGATGTACAGAAGGAAGTTCGATAGGCCCATAGGGCTGGATTTATTTGTAGGTACCAATCATGGCAGGAATCATTGACAACTTTCTTTAGGATTTTGAGGAGGGTTTTGTTAGTTGCCTCTGCCTAGCCATTACCTTGTGGGAAATATGGGCTAGAAAAGTGGTGATGGATGCAGAGGGAAGTGCATAATTCTTCCATGTTGAGATTTTCAAAGTTACCTTCGTGGTTGGTGAAGATGGTGGATGGGATGCCGAAGCAGCAAACAATGTGGTACAAGATGAACTTGGAGACCTGAACTCCTATAGCTGAGACTAGGGGGACTGCTTCCACCCATTTAGTGAAATAGTCTATAGCTGTTATTATCCATTTATGTCCATTAGATGAGAGGGGTGTGATAGTTCCAACTAGATCAAGGCCCCAACAAGCGAAAGGCCAAGGTGGTGCAGTAGGCTATAGATCCTGTGTTAGAGCGTGCACAAGATTTGCATGCTACTGACATGGGAGACACTTTCAAAAAAAATCATAGGAATCTTCTTCAATGGTAGGCCAATAATAGCCTGCTCTAAGGATTTGTCGCGCTAGGACAATACCACTTGTGTGGGCACCGCAAAGTTCAGAGTGTACTTCCTTTAACACCATCGCAGCCTCATTTTGGTCTAAACATCAAGAGAGAGTATCATGATAACCTCGATGATATAGGGTATTGGCTATGATAACATAGCGGGATGATTTTCAAATGATGTTCTGGCATTGGGTATGTGTGAGGTGAGGGGATATGATACCATCATTAAGGTAAGCGTGAATCTCATGGTACCAAGGGGATTGTGGACCAACCAAGATACAAACACGTTTTGAATCCTCATTCGCATAGGCAGGTGTGAGGAGTTGCTCCACTAAAAACTCATACTGTGTAGCTGCTTTGGGAATTTCCAAGAGTGAGCCTATAGTAGCCATAGCATCTGCTGCTTTGTTCTGTATTCGAGGCACTTGTGTAAACTGAAGCCTTGTAAAATGCTAGGTTAGTTGATCAACTAGCTCTTTGTAGGGTAATAGGTTTTCATCTTTGGTTTGATATTCATTTAGGGCTTGCTTGATTATGAGCTGAGAATCGCCAAAGATTTGTAGCTCAGCAATGTTCCATTCTGCAGCTATCTTTAATCCTTCTATGAGGGCCTCATATTCAGCTATATTGTTGGTGCTAGGGAATTGTAGCTTGAAGGCTTTTAGAATGTAATCTCCTTGAGGTGTGACCAACAATATTCCTGCCCCTAATCCATGAGATGTGTATGAGCCATCAAAATAAAGTTTCCCTAGGGGTTGTTCTTCAATTAAATAGATATGCTCATCTGGAAATTCTATGATCAACGGATAAGCATCTATTAGAGGTGCATCAGCTAGGTGATCTGCTATAGCTTTCCCTTTGATTGCCTTTCTGTCCACATACTGGATGTCAAATTCTCTAAGGAGCATAACCTATTTGGCCAAACGGCCTATAAGTGTTGTTCTAGAGAGCATATACTTGAGAGGGTCAATCTCGGAGACTAGTTGGATGGTATGACTTAGCATGTAATGGCGATGCTTTTGAGTTGAGAAAACAACTGCCAAACAAGCTTTTTCCATAGGAGTATAATTGAGTTCATAACCAACTAGGGTTCTACTGATGTAGTAGATGGCTCTTTCTCTGCCGTAGTCATCGAGTTATACTAGAAGTGCCCCTAGAGCAGTACGCGTTGCTGATATGTACAAAATTAGGGGACAACGAGGAACTAGTGGAACCAAGATAGGGGGATTGGTGAGATACTGCTTGAGCTGATCGAAGCTGTGTTGACATAAAGGATCCCACTTGAAGTTCTCATCCTTCTTTAGTAAATGTAAAAATTGTGTACACTTATCTGCAAGCTGGGAGATGAAGCGTCGGACGGATTGAAGCTTTCCCTGAAGAGAGCAAAGCTGTCACAGTGTTTGGGGAGGAGGGATGTCTAAGATAGCCTTGACCTTCTTGGGGTCGATCTCTATACCTTGTTTAGAAACTATAAAGCCTAGAAGCTTTCCAGATGTGACCCCAAAGACACATTTCTTGGGATTCAGCATGAGATGATATTTGGCTAAGCTATCAAAGACTTTCTCCAGGTTAGCAAGATGATCCATGAAGGTATGAGATTTGACCAAGATATCATCCACATAATCCTCCAAAATGCTATGGATTAGATCATGAAAGATGGCCGTCATAGCTCTTTGATAGGTAGCCCCATCATTCTTTGCACCAAAAGGCATCATGTTGTAGCAAAAGGTTCCCCAAGGGGTAGTGAATGCTGTCTTATGCTGATCCTCTTCTGCAATCTTGATTTGATTATACCCAGAAAATCCATCCATGAGGGATAAAATTTCATGTCCAGCTGTAAGATCTACAATCATATCTATATTAGGCAAGGGAAAATCATCTTTTGGACAAGCTTTGTTAAGATCTTTGAAATCAGTGTAGATTCTGATGTCACCAAAAGGCTTAGTGACGGGGACCATGTTGGAGATCCACTCTGAATAGTTGATAGGTCGTATAACCTTAGCAGCTAACATTATTTCTAACTCAGCTTTGAGCAGTAATGCCACCTTGGGGTGCATTTTTCTAAGCTTTTGTCTGACGGGCTTGATCTGTGGATTGACTGCAAGATGATGAACTACAAGCTTTGGATCAAGCCCTAGAATTTCTTGATATGACCATGCAAATTGGCCAATGTTCTCTCTTAAGACCTCAAAGGGGAGATCAACTTGGTCTTGTGACAGGGATGCAGCAATGTGAACAAGCCTAGGGATCCCTGAAGAACCGATGTTGACTTCCCTAGTATCCTCAATTAGAATAGAAGATATCTCTGGTTGATTATCTTGAGGAGGTAATGCTAAATCCTCATGTTCTGCTTGTCGCTCTAGATGTTCTTGCTAAGGGGTTCTCTTCGCTACCTTAGCTTGTCTCATATTCACCTTAGTTCCAGTTTTTGGTGTATCAGAACTAGGTTGGGGATTTTCTCCAAAATACCCCTTGGGATCTAGCTTGTAGATATAGGCATAATCTGGCTTTGTTTTCCTGTGAGGTGTTTCAACTCCCATGAATCTTAGAAGTGCTTCCTCTGATTTGAACTCATCAATGTGTATGATGCTTGGTTGGTCCCAATCTATGAGTTGTGGATGGCCGAGTGGTAGGTCAATGAGGTGGATGGATAGTTCTTGGAGAACAGAGTCTCTGAGGGAGATTTGGTCTAGGATATCGTCGTAGGCTCTCTTTTCAACTTCCTCAGGAATTTCTTTGATTTTGACAAGGTCACGGTGAATGTTCAAAAAAGCGTGACCGTTCGTATTGGTATCCTCAGTTGTGGGTATGCCAAAGCCAAGACCTGAATTTGATTCCCACTTGTGTGCGTCGATGGGGCACTGCATGCCTCTTTCTTTTGTTCCTAGACCACCACCTTGATAGTTCCATTTATCAGTGATGCGCTTATGTTCTTCGGGATACTTCTGGTTGAAGTGATCAAGGTGTGCCTGATTCCTTTGAGGTGCATCCTTATGTAACCAATTGTTGATATCTGGAGTGAGCTCCTCATGAAGAGGGATTTTCAAGGATACAAAGGTTGTTGGGCCAAACTATTTGTATCAAGGAGGTGGAATCTCCTTAGCTTTGTGATATGTTGGTCGCCCATGGGCATGTGGATCAAGTGGGAGTGCCCCGACAACAAATGCATCCGATAGACTATACTCTCCACAGCCCTTGTTATTGATCTTTATGGTAGACAAGGTAGAGGTGAGGATGGTTTTTGGGTCATTACAAGTGTGGGATGAGCTGGCGATGGATGTGCCGATATCAATTCAAGGGCAATGGTTTGTATATGAAGCTTCAACCACATTGCAGTAAGCAAAGGGTTCTAGATCGGCATGGATGGTTACCTCAATGCCTTGATGCGGAAATTTGATGCACTGATGGTAAGTGGATGGAACAGATTTCATGGCATGAATCCATGGGAAATCGAGGAGGATGTTGAATGGTAGGTTTAGATCAATAACATGGCATAGTGTTTCTTGGATGACTGGCCCAACCTTGATTGGCAGCAAAATAGTTCTTTCTATGGTTCTTTCCGAGTTGTCATAAGCTTTGATGGTGATAACCTCACTGATGATATCTGCCTCAGTATACCCAGCTTGTTTTATGAATTTTAGGCTGCAAATATTCAAGGCTGATCCATTATCTATCATTACTCTTTTCACGGAAAAATTGGATACCATGATGGCTATGCGAAGCAGAAGGGTGTGATCTGGCTCGACCACGGGTATGTCGGTGGGTTTGAATGATAGGGCACATGAGGATGAAAGGTGTCCAAAGAGATTATGAAAATTAGTATCATTGATATCAGAAGGGACACGGGATTCTATGAGAGCACTGTCAAGGATGTTCTTGTACATAGGACTAGTGAGAAGAAGGTCTAAAATGGAGATTTGGGCTGGCATGTTCCCAAGGTGTTCCAAGATATTGTACTGGCTTTTTGTTGGAGCTGATGGTGCTGGTGGAACGAGTGGGCCTGCGATGTTAAATCCCGCTCTTTGAGTGGTGACTGCACACTCATTTTTTGGTCCTTGGATATTGATAACATTGACAAAAGGCTCTTTCTTGGATATACAACCTATAAGGCTACCATAGTCTATATAGGATGAAGTGTGGTCATTTTTCTTCCCATGCTGTTGGTTTGGCTGACGGTTGTTGGTGTTGTTGCTGTTGGTTTGTGTTGGTGTTTGAAAACGTTACCCATTTCCAATTACCCTAATGAGAACAACATGCATCTAGGGGCAGCTAACTCCCATTATCAACACATCCATTCAGATACCAGGCCAACTATAAGGCCGAACTCCTTCTGCACTTCAGGCTCTGCAAAACCTAGGTAGGTGAACCTCTTTAGATCGGACTATGTGACCAGTGTAATAACAATATTCAGGATCTATAAAAGTAGATGAAACCCCTAATCCTTCTATGCTTAACCAGGAGATCACAAGCATGAAATAGCTAAGGACATGACTCATGAAATTGGAAAGCTAAGTGCGGGTTATACTTTGAATACCTTTCAACAATAAAATGAAAATGATTTAATAGATTGATATCAGCAAGACCCAAGTATGAGCAATAAAACTTAATGATCCTATCTCGGAACAATGCCTTATGTGTTGGGAAATTAAATGAATCATAACCATACATCTCCTAACCTCAAACGTATCTCTACATTAAGATCCCTAATCTATCTTTCACCTTGTGAATAGACATCTGCTACAGAATGAATCTCATACTCAGAACATCCTATCATGAAATCTGCAAACCTTGTGACAAATATCAAGCAATTGCATGGTTCTTTGTTCCATAAGCAAGACATTTTAACCACATACATTTCAAAATGTAATGCAACCTAATTCATGCTCTTTGATCACAAATTAGAAGAAATAACAAAGCCATAATTAGGAGACAAGATTCAAACTGAACTTCAAACTTTTGCTGCACTTTACTTTTTTTCCTTGAAATCAAATACATGAAATGTACAGAAAATAACTCATAGATCACCTAACAGAAAAGAACTATCTACATAAAACTTAAAATGCGGTTCAATACAAGAAGAAATGTTGAAGAATGGTTTCTCAGTGCAAAAGACCGGAACCATTACAATGATAGAAAGAAAGCAAGATATAGCCTAGATGAACTCCCGGATCTGATTTCAGAATGACAAGTGTCCACCTGAAAATCAATCTTCTGGCAACTTAAAACTCATTTTTTCTTTCATCCCATCTGATCTGATTTTATTTCATCATTATTTGTAACTGATTTGCAAAATATCGTTGCTTAATGATGAAAGCTTTTTGAATCACCAAAATATCTGATTGCCCCATCAAAAAGCCAGTGAAGATGAGATTTTACTGGGTAAACCTAAACAAATTTGACCCTAACTGCATTTCCAACACCTTCTACTGATATTCAGGTCATTATCTTGACAAAAAATCAAAACTAAACTTCTTGGTCTGAAAAAGTTGTAATTCAGGTATCTAATGGAAAACCTCGTGTAGCTCAAACAGACTAATATCTGTGCAAAAATTGACTCCAGAATCGGTAAGTTCAATTTCTTCCGATTCCGGCGATATATAACATCGCCTATTTGATCTCTTGGAAACCTCCTGAAAGTCATTTTGAAAATGACTCCTCTGCTTAGAAACTGATGTCTGCACATTTAATTTTTTAAATTTCAAAATTTAAAATATCTAATGTTTGAACATTAGAATGGATCTTTTCTAAAATAAATTTTGAAAATGTGCATGTTTTGAAAATAATTTTAAAATGAAATTTTAAAATTATTTTATTTTGTTTTATCCAACTCTTTAATTTTGAGGTCAAAGCTCTGTTGACCCATGCCACATGGCTGCATTTGATTGGCCCACATGGTCCAAATCATCTGCCATGACATCAACTACTCCGGGACCACTTGCCACATGTCATTCCCTGATTCTCCCTCGCTATGTTGCTATCTGACTCAACAACCTCCATGTCATTAGCGACATGGTGATGAAATGACACGTGTCATCCTCTGCCACCTCAGAACTCATGCCACATCAGCCTCGCCATCTCGCCATGGTAACCTCCTTGCATCTTCTCCATGGCGTCATAGCGATGATCGTCGGATTGTCCACATGTCATGATCTCACCTTTTGCCGCCACATCGGCACGTGTATAATCTGGTTCAAAATTGTGCATTAGGCGACCCCACTGACGTCACACCTCCAAGTAGCATCCACTGACACATGGGCCCACGCACATGAGCGCTGCCCTCCCAAAGAGCATTGTCTTTAAAACAACTACTCATCTGTCCAAATTTGGATTTAAAAGCATTGAAAGAGCCTCCCACGGTGAATGTGGGATAATGGCACTTTATGGCTTTTTCCTGTGCCTTCCTTCTCTTCTTTGCGTCTGCAGATCTACTCTTAAGTCTGCGGCTCCCCTGACCATTGCTAACTCCTCCTTTTAAAAGGGGCGACCCTTTTATTTCTGCCGCTACCTCCAATCTCAGTCCCATGCTTTAAAAAAGGCCACCAGAAAAAACACACAATATCGATATTGCATACAAAATTTGTGCAATTTACAAAGTCGCGGAATAAATTACAAGAATGAACTGAGACTACCGTGGATTGCAGAGGTGGGCACTGAGAATGATTAATGCACGACATTCTCGCCCACGTCAGTAGTCACCTCTGCCAGCGCGGCGGCTAAGCTGGACGTCCTTTATCTTTGTGAGCCTTCACCATTAAATGAGGCCTCAACGCAAGAAACACAGGAGCAGCCTTTGCAGCCATCTCTTTCACCACCATTTTCCTTTCGATTCTCTTCCTTTTTTGTCACTAGTTTCCCTTTGCAATATGTGATGCTCTTCAATATGGGCACGAGATTTAACAAGAAGGTCCCCTGCAAAAAATTGACTGCCCCTGCATGTGTTGATTCCTCTTAGTCTGAGCCGGCTTCTATTTACTGATGCTCTTCCTCCATTGTGGACTTCTCATGTCGAACTTGGTGTTGGGAGCAGCATGAGATGCCTTTCCTAGACAGTGAAAGACATTTGGCATACAGAGGGGCAACGAATCCCCTATTTTCTCATGGGTTGCATTGGCTGTTGACGCAGGCTTTCACTGCGCTTTCAAACTCTGACCTCTGACTCTCATGTTTGCATTGGTGTGAGCCTTTTATAAAAATTCCATTTGATAAATGTTTTAGAGAAAATATTGCACTGGTCAATTTCTTTGTTAATTATCGGGTAGTACAATACCCAATTCCTTCAAAGCTAATATTGATAGCAAAGAGTGAGAAATTTATAGTCTTCCCCAGTGTGAGCAGCTGCAATGTGACCCTAGCCGATAGTGACTTTTTATTGTCTTGAATAATTTGGATTATACCTGTACCGGGATATAATTACTAATTTCCCAGATGGTTAGTAATAACTATCTGAGACCATGTCCATTTTCTAAAAGAAATCCTTGGGCCTGAATGGTTGACCTATTGGTAGCATGCTACAGACACATTCACATTCATCCTTAGTTCCTAGATTATATCTGTTGTGTATCTCCTCTAATTACTTCAACTTTGGCAACCAAAGCTTTTCTTCCAAAACTCAAGGAGAACAATCCCTTCAAAATCAAATAGTCGAAGATTATTTCAACCACTTTCATAGGAAACATTGGAAAAGCCAATACTATCAAGACCCTGAGCAATTGACGAAATCAGTCGGGCCCCAAAGCGGGTCTGACTAAAAAAAATTTTTGTTTTTGAACAACTGAACCTTCAAACTGATCGATCAAACCCATCATACTGATTAGAACCAAGTACAACCACTGATGAACCAATTGAAACTCAATTTATCACTTTCTTGCAGACTATCAAATTTGTGCCAGGAGGTTCATTGGCTGGCCTTAAAAACTGATCCAAACACTTGATCAGGCTCTGGAAATTGGCCCACTAAATCTCTGCTCCGCACTCTTGCAAACCGTCAAATCTCATCTCATGAAAAATTCCCAGTCAAAAGATACTAGCTGTCAAAGTTGCCTTCTCAGAATCACCTACAAGTAAACACGTCAGAAAACAACAAATTGGGTTCGGATTTGGCTTGGAAAACTGGGCAAATGAGCACATGGGGAAAAGAAAATTGGGGTGTCAAAACTTTGTCACGAGGACAATATGAATCCGCGATTTGGACTCATGAAGAATCATGGGATGAATTTGGCAAGTGTCTGAATTTGGCTACCTGGATTTGCAGGATAGGAAACAATGACAACATAACGATTTTTACAAACGAAATGACTCTGGAAAAGTGTGCAAACGAATTTGTCAAAAATTGAAAGCTGACACACGTGGAGTATTTTCAGAGGACAATACAGGGGTACAATCCATTCGTTCTCACCAATCATGGATCTCAAGTTATTACATCTCGAATAGGGGTCCTGATAAATCTGCAAATGCTGCATCAGTATAACTTTAGAAATTGCGTTTGGAATCGCGTTTGAAAACTGATCAAACAGATTCATCATAAGCTAAAACTTGAAACATAGCAAGTCTCTGACATCTACAATGCAACCCAAAAGGAATTTTAGCATTCGGGTCAATTGCTCAAAAGTTACAACACGTCAAATAGGGCTTCCCATAAATTTGAATACTTTGCAAAAACATGAAAACAATAACTGACCAACTTTGAGGGATACAAAACCTAGTCAAACAGACTCAAAAAAACTCAAAATATGAAACATAGGTTCTTAGGTATGGACACTAGACACTCCCCAAAGTGACTAGTCATGACACAGTCCTAGGTAAAAGATATTTAGATGCAAACTGGGCCTCTGATCGCTATTTGATACTTGGTAGAATTGCAAATTTTGACACTAACTCAAAATGTGACTTCAGAGAATGATTCAGGATGGAAAAATAACATTGTGGATAATATGCATATGTCAAATGAAAGGTATTAAGCCACTCAAACACCATCTAGGCCTCAAGCTACCAACTGACCACATGCTTAAAGGCACTTTAGGACATGATATTCCAAAATTTTCAAAATGTGACTAAAAATGAAGCATGCAATTTTCAGTCACAACAGTTTGGATAGGTGCTTTTCTAGGATTTTGGTTGTGGTGTTGAGGAAAAGCATTTTGATGGATCTGTAAGCCTGCATTACGAGAGGTTTGGGCACCAACAGTGATTTCCTTCTGATCAATGAGGTCATGCACATAGTCTTTCAGTTTCATGCATCTGAGGGTAGTGTGACCTTTTACCCTTTGAAATTTGCAGTACTCATTATCTTTGTACCATGTAGCTTTAGATTGGCTTGGGTCAATTTTCTGGGTAGGAGGAAATTTGACAAGGTTTTCCTTGACTAATTTCTCAAAAATGACATCTAAAGGTTCACCAAGGGGTGTATAATTTCTAGGTGCAGGTTGGAATCTGGGCTTTTGTCCTGGAGCTACATTAATGGCATTAGCTTGATTGCTAGATCCTTGAAAATTAGGTCTTGGATTGTGGTTTTGATAGCTTTGGTGATTATGTTGTTGGTAATTGATAGCTTGTTGATTGTTTGGTTGATATGGTGGGTTGGACAGGTTTTGAGAAGGACCAACAATATTCACATGTTTGGTGTCAGTGACACCATCTGTTGCAACGTGCTTATTTTTGTTCCAATACCTAGAATTTTCATTGGAATGTGATTGATTTTGGTTGGCTTCCTTGTAAATCTTGACCACACCATCTTTAATGAGTACTTGCTCAAGGATCATTCCTTTCTCTTTGATATCTTTGTAGGTCTGCAAACAGTTCATGGTCATGTGGTGAGCCAAGCTAGGATGGGCATTATCAATAAACATTTTCACCACATGGTGCTCTGGCAAGGTGCAGGATATGCGGGTGCTAAGGGTTTGCCATCTTTGTAGGTATTCAGTAAGGCTTTCTCCACCTTTTTGCTTAGTGTAGACAAGGTCAACTATTGATAGCTCTGTTTCAACAAGATGGGCATATTGGGCTACGAATGCCTCAGATAATTCAGCAAAGTTTTTAATTGTGCCATAGGGGATTCTATAAAACCATTCAAGAGCTGGTCCAACCAAGCTTTTGCGAAAAAGGCGCAAGAGGAAGACATCATTGTATGCTACGTCTTGGCAGTGCATGTAAAATTCTTTGATATGTGTGACAGGGTCTCCTTTTCCTCTGAATTTGTCAAATTTGGGTACCTCAAAGTGTTCGGGAAATGGTGTCAAATGGGTAAGGACACACATTCTCAAACTTGAATGTTATCGGATCATTCCCTTCTTGGATGGCTTTTAGAGCTATCTTCATTTCCTCCCATTCTGAATTGATAGGTGATGGCTGGGGTGCCCCCAATGTAGGAGTGCCTTGAGGTAGGTATGTGCTAGATGGGGCCACTGAATACGGATGGCTGTGAGAGATTTATTGATAGGAATTGTACATTGTTTGGGCAGCAGCATGGTGGATAATGGGTTGTTGAGGGGGAGGTGGTGCATATTGCTGCATGTGCTGAGAGGCTTGCTGTTGATATGGGATTTGAGGTTGGGATTGAGGAACATAAGCTGGCTGTAGGATAAATGAATGGCTTTGTGGAGGTAAGGTATAAGATGGCTCTAAAGCTTGGGAAAAGGATCGGGGGGCTTGTGGGGTTTAAACAAGGTATGTGGGCTGCGCCCCCATTTGGGATGGTACCTGCAAATAATTGGTGGTTGGCTGGATTGGTGGATTGCCTCCCTGAAGTGGCATTGAAAAGTAGTTGGTAATAGGAGGTAATGGATTAGTTGGTGGTGGAGGTGGTGGGAATTGAAAGCTTGGGAATAGAACTGATTGGGTTTGATAGCTTGGTGGCTAGATTTGAAAGCTTAGTAGAGTGGTGGCAGGAGCTGGGGTTACTTGGGAGCATGGTAGAAAATTGGTAGCAGCTTGTGGGGTTTGATAGCTTTGTGGAGTGAGGGTAGTAGCTTGTGGATTTGTGGCTGATGGCACTGAGCTCCCAAGACCTAATGGAAATGATGGGATTGTACTTTGGGCTATAGTGAACAAGCTGGGGGTGATGAAAGGTTGATTACTTGGCCCCATGGGTGGCATCACTGTAGTATATTGTTGAGGTTGGCCAAAGATGCTAGCACTAATTTGGGAGATGGGTGGATTTGGAAGGCTGGGTTGGGGAGCAGTAGCAGCAATAGTGAAGGGGGTCAACAGTGAGTTGTTTTGGGTGAAGGGGGTTTGGAGCGGAGATGTATGAACCAAGGATGGAGTGGTGGTGGCTAGGTTGCCTTGCAGTATGGATATTTCAACTTGGGTGGATGATGGTATGTTTGGGTCTGTTGGATCATATGGATTGGTTGGAGGCTCTTCTTTTGGCATATAGTGAGGATAATTTGGACCATAAGAGCCTATGGGTGGTGGTAGCTGCCCAAAAAATGGGCGAGATGGATCTGATAATGGAGGAGGTCTTCCAAAGTCAAAGGTTCCTACATTGTCCCTTCAAAAATTAGCCATGATTGTCTCTTTGTTCTTGTCTATAATGGCATTTACCAATACTGCATTTCCTGGTTGGTTCATGAAAGCTTCAATGTCAGTACATGATGGCATAGCTTTCTCTAGGCTGAAGGATGGCTGAGTGCTTAAGGGGGGTGAGGCTGTTCGATCCAAATGATAGGGCTCCATTGTTTCTTTCATCTTGGCTAAGCGAGTGACGGGTGGCATGAAAAATGCTCGTAGGGATGAGATGCAACAAATGCTGGTGGATGCAAAAGGGGGAAGGCTTTTCTATGCAAATGATTTCCTAGGTTGAGGCAAAGCTATATGAAAAAACCTAAGGAGGATAGGGTTTGGAATTCTAACTTCAAAGATATGTTGCCAAAGCACAAAAGGTCTTCTTTCCTATGTGCAAGCTTGGTGGTGATTGTGTCAACTTAAGGATAGACTGATGATCCTTTAGGAAGAACACGAGATTGACCACTTATGGATCCCAACATTTAGCTCAAGGTGATGAGGGATAACAAGTGGCAAAGCTAGATTACCCTAGGCAAAGCTTTTTCAAAAGGGATAACCTTGGTGAGATTGGTGGTTTTGAAAGTTTTTAGGAATGGAAAACTTTTAACAAGGTGACAACAAATTTGAAAGCTTAGATGTGCAGTTTTTGGATTGCTGGCTAGATGGTTTGATTCTAAATGAGATGGATGAGCTAATAATTTTTAAGGGGATAACCTAAGATGGCTGGCTTTTCTACAAAGATGACTTTAAAGTGAAGCTTATCCAAGAAGATGTGGAGAAAAAAGGGTGTCTAATCATAGAAATCATGCCTAGTTCGTAAGGCATAAGCAGGATTAACTCCTGGATGTTGGCTAAATTTGATGGTGCACTCTAACCAAGCCTCTTGAAGTGCTTCATCAGCAACTTTGTCCTCTAATTTGTGGAGTTTGGCAATTCATGGGCTTGGTGTTATTTCTTTTCTCTTGGCTAAAAGTTCTTGGTATACCTGAGATGGCTTCAGTTTAACTTTGTGAAACTTTTGTTTGAGTTTGGGTTGCTCTGACATGAATTCTTGAAATTGTTTGGCTTTGAGAGACCTTGATTATTTTGATTCAACTTGTTCAACTTCTGGAATAGGCAGTGACTATGCTAAGTGTACCCTAAGCTAGGTTGACCAAGATTGGAAAACATTCATTCAATAAGTAAAAGACCGAGCAATAGATAGAAACAACTAGATAGAAGTTTTGATTCCTAGAATGTGATACTTGCACCAAGGAGTGAGTGTGTTCTACAAATGTTTCGATCAGTCACTTCAAGCACATTAACATCCTAGATGGTTGTCTACAAGGCTGAAAGTTGTTTTAGTTAGGGAGTCCTCGATATACCCAAGGTACGTGAGGCCCAAATCCATAGATGAAACCAAAAAGATGTCACACAGATGAGAGGAGTGGTAACCCACTTATCCTCTTTCACTTCTCAAGGGTATAAAGTTCCTTGAGGCTTAGCCAAAGTGACAAAATCTTGATTCCAAGAGAGGTGTCTTTGGATTCACCTCTTGATTTTTATACTCCACCAGAATGTTGGAGTTGAGGTCATCACAAGGGGTGATGAAATCCCCAAGAAGGCCTCCTAAAAAGTGTAAAACAAGACCACATACATGATCTTGGGCTTTAAAAGACATGCGTTCATTCCAATTGATGATTTAGATTTTGTAAGCTATGATTGAAGAGACTTGTGATTATGGCATACAATGTTCATTCCAATTTGACAACATCGTCAGCATAATGAAAGTCAAGAGATCATCAACATAAAAAATGCGAGCATCATTGAAAATGCGTCCAAACCATGCAATGTTCATTGATTGTTAGGCATTCAAGATTGAGTGTGAGTTTGTTTTAAGCCCAAAATAAAGATGTGTGAAACTCGATTGCCAAGTGCGTGCCCGGAGGCCCTCCACGTCAAGATTTGTCCAATTTTTATGCCCAAATGAAGTGTGAGCAAGATTAATGTGCATTCAAAGAATTTTCTAACTTAGAAAAACCACTAAAGACCCAAGTGGGTGGAGTTTGATCTTTGTGGAGCACTTAACACCCTCTTAGGTAGACCCATCCCCATAGATGGCGCTGAGATTACAACCAATTCTTAAATTGATGGGTGATTAAAGAGGGTGAGTCCAACTACAAACTTACTCAAAGCGTCTTTATTAGTTTTTATAACTTAGAAGATTTCAAAAATGTGGATTCTTTTTATGCCCCAAAAGATGATTATTTGATCCTATGGCATTCAAGATTAGATTTGTTGTTTTAATCATGCATTCATAAAAAAACCAAACTTGATTTTAATCCATGGCACTCAAGAGTGATTTTAGCAACATGCATTCAAAGACAAGTGATTAAACATTCAAGTTTTTTCCTTTGAGCATTCAAGATTGAGATTTTGTATGTTGTTTTAAGAAATTTGAAGTGCTTTGTTTTATACTTAGATCATTCAAGATTGTTTTGGACTCAAAAGTGAAAATGAATTTTTGGACTTTGGTTTTCATTCAAGATTTTGTGTTCTAGTTTGCATATTTTAAGCCCAAAAATGATATTCCTAGATTGTTTTGATGCATGAAAAATCAAAGAAACATTCAAGATTTTGCAACAAGACATTTGTTTGGAACAAATAACAAAGCTTTTAGGACAATTTTTGGCAACCATTTAGGACTCTTAGTTTTCATGAGATTTTTAAAAGGACTTTAAAATATTTGCAAATTAGGTTCATTTTATCCTTGATCGATGCTCTGAGTTTGATTTAGATTTTAGTGTGCACTTAGTGTTGATTTTGAACATTTTAAAATGGAAACTTGAAGTTCTTTTTAAATTCCGACAAATGAAGTGTTCCTAACTTTGCATGAATGCATCTAAAACCTTGATGTTGCAAGGATGCAAAAGATTGGATTGGTTTAGTTTCACTTGTTAAAAGATTTTTTCTTTTTTGCAAATTTTTAATTTTTTAATGGATTTAAGTATGATTTGGGGGTTCATTTTAAGCTCTAAAAAGAAGTGTGTATGATTTTGCTTCCTTAAAAAAAGAAAATGGCCAAGATCTCCCACAAGAAGAAGAAAAAGAAGTAGATGGAATAAGATGAATATAGACAAGAAGAGGAAGAAGAATTCCAAGTTCTTTGTCCACCTATAAGCTTGAAAAATCTGCAAACACTATGAGATAGATTATGAGTTCCTTTGTCTTTTCAATGCTCATGTGGACCTACAAAACCAATTTATACAATCCTACCAATCACAAAAACCAGAAAAATTAGCCAAAATTAGCAAATGACATACAAAACTTTACTAAAAAAGCTAATGAAGATGACCCATGCGGGGTCCCACCGGGCATGCCAAAATGTATATGAAAAATGTTAGTATGCTAATAGAAACCAAATTTAAATAAAGCTTCTACAAACTAAATAAAATTCATAAACTTCAAGATAGACTAAGATGAGTTCTCAATTGAGAATATGAGCCATTAATGGACTCTCTCAATGAGAAGCTCTCTTGTTGAGTAGCTTTGTCTAAATAGATAAGATGTATGCTCAAGCTTTATGCTTCAAAAATGGCTTCCAATGGAGTTGGAATTTGGGTGTGAGTGTATGGTTTTGATGTAAAATGGTTTCTTAAAATGGCATTATGACTTTACTTCATGGATTGTGTTGTTTTGAAAAGGGGAAGGATCCAATTTATAGGCAAGAGGCTTGAGGGATTGAGGGCTAAGATGCGAGGATGGGAAAAAGCTCATGGAGGGCTTAGATTGCATGAGAGGAGAGCACATGGATTGTGCTTCCTTACAGCCAATCAAGGAGTGACACATGTCACATGGTGAGAGGATGGAGGAAAGGGGAAGGATGAGTCAATAAAGGAGGCTCAAGGGATAAAATCTTCTTAAAGACCCTCATAATGGCTTGTAAGAGCAATAAAAGGGCTTGGAAGATTCATTTATGGCCTAGTGGGCTTCATAAAGTTTTATTGTTGAGATATTTTGAAGCAGATGAGAGCAATTTTGACTTGGGTTTGATTAGGAGGGTTTTAAGCTTGCTTAAGATTGTGCAAATGATTAGAGGATGGATTATGATGGTTTAGGATTAGCTTAGGGATAGGCAAGTGGATGGCATTTAATGAGGTTGCGTGGAGGAGGAGATATTTGTTAACTTTGGCTTGGGTTAGGAAGTTTTAACTCATGTTTAGGGAATGTGACAAGGTTAGGAGGGGATTAGGATTAGTTTTAAAGACATCTTGTAGAAGAGTCTAGACTTTGTATGAGGATAAAGACTTTTTAGAATAGTCTAGAATTTCCTAGGATGAGAATGAAGACTTTCTAGAAGAGTCTAGAACCTCTTAGGATGAGGATAAATTAGATTTTTAGGAAATAAATAAAGTTTTATTTATTTCAAGGGTTTGGGTTGAGGATATATTTATTAAAACTTTTTTAATAAACATGAGGATTAATATTTAATCTTAATTAAATATTTTGAGTTGGGATTAGGGGTAGGAAATGATGGGATTAGGCTTTAATCAATATTAAAGAAGGATTAGACAATTTTGGAACATGTTAGTGGTCTTAAGAAAATTGGCCAAGTTTTGGGCAAAAAATAAATTATTTATTTATTTTGTGTTTTTTGGTCAATTTATTAATTAAATAATTAATAAATAAGGAAATAATGTTTAAATAAGATTGAAACATTTTTGGGAGGGATTCCTTAATTAAATATTTTTAATTAAAATAAAGGGATTTAATGGCATAAAAATAAATTAATTGATTAAATAATTAATTAATTAATAAATGATGATGTCATCAGGAATTTTTTAGAAAATAAAAATACTTTATTTTCTAAAGGTTTTTAGGTATCTACATTTTTCCCCTCTTTGATGTGATGCTGCAAGTGGCATGGCATCAAAGATAAGAAAATAAGATGCCCAAAGCTAGAGCAGAAGAGGAGAGAATGGACTGCAAGATGCCCCCTCAAGAAAGAGGCAGGGAGAGAAAGCGAGGCTCGATGACTTCTTGAAAAGTACAAGAATCTGAGATGAGCAAGAAGACTCAGATTGGCTTAAGAGAAGAGGTTTAGTTAACTCAAACTCTCACTATGGGAGAATGATAAAGGAGAATCGGAGGTACAAGAGGAAGCAAGCTTAAGATCTCAGGGATAGCAGAGGATGAAGGAGTGGAGTGCTATAAAAGGAATCCAGGATGAGGAGATGGATGAGAGGATTAAAAAGCTAATGCAACAGGATTTCAAAGAGTCAAATTGGTGGAAGATGGGTTTCAGAGATCCCTAGGACTAGGATTGTGGATCTCGAAAGATGAGGCTTGGTGGATTGATTTGGATTGGTGGATCCCTAAGACTAGGATTGTGGATCCCTAAAGCTAAAGGTGAGGAGTGATTGAAAGAGATACTGATACATAAGTTGGGGTAGGAGAGATGGATGCTGGATATGGATGGGGGATAATGGAGATGAAGGAAAACCATTGAAGCTTTTTGAGTGGGGGGATACTTCAAAGAGAAGTACCACCATGTAGTTGAGCACTAGATTTGCTATAGGACTATTGGTTAATTTCCAAGGTTACCAAGAACATCAAGGCCTTTTCACCAACTATCCAAAGGACTAAAGGACTGACTCAAAACAAAAATGCAAGGATTTCCCTAGCATCACACATGATTCCTAAAGGAAGTAGCGTGGAACCAACACTGGGTAACCCACAAGCAGAAAAGAAAAACAAACAAAAGACATGATCAAGACCTTACGCTCTGATTGCTCCATTCGCAGTATACCATGATATGGAAGATCGTGACAACCTTGTGGAGGGAACAAGGAGATTTCTTGGAAAAGATATTTCAAGACCCAACAGAGAAGAGTCCAAATCAAAAGAAAGCAAAAATCCAAAAGAGAACCATTTGCCAACGAGATGGGTAGGACGAGGTACTAACGGACAAATATTAGACATGAGGAAAGCTATATCCTACAAGGACCTATCAGAGAGCACCTAAGCTGGTGGATTTGGATGAGTGATGCATCTGGCAAGCTGAACTAAGAAAGATAACACTTTGGTGACAGGAAATCTAGCTAAAGGATGCATTGGAATAGCTAACTAGGATGTGCGATGGGTGCAAGATGCTGATCAAGGACAAACTGACACAAACACTTGATAGATACAATGGTACTAAGCTAAAGAGGATGTACAAGCTAATGGACCAAGATATGCTACAAATGTACAAGTCTGTTCATGTTTTGGTTTTTGTGAGATGGAAATGTTTGTCAAGGATGGGATGTCTATAATAGGTGATAGGTGGATAGGTAGATGGTTTGCAAAAAGCTTAAGTGAAAATGGGGTTTTGTGTGTGCATGTGATAGTATACAAGCTAGGATACAAGAATATTTATAGCCTGGAATATGGTACAAACTTTGGACAAGATTCAGATATACAAGGTATGGTACAAGATTTACAGGTTATAATACAAGCTTTGGTACAAGATTTTACAAGCTGAGGTACAAGATTTTACAAGCTGTATAGGAGGTATTTACAAGCTCCATTAGATTTTGGATATTTGGTTGGAACACCAAGGGAACAAGCAGGTGTTTTATGGGATGGTGGGTGGATGGATGAGGGATAGGATAGTGATAGATAATGGATTAGTCTTAGTACACAAGGTGCCTGAATTACTAGGTTTTCACCAAGGTACCTATCCAAGGTGCTTGAATTGCCAAGTTTTCACCATTGGATGCTTATTTCTCTTTACTATTTTTTTTTTTTTTAGTATTTTTCAAAAGCTGGGTTTACCAAGGATCTTCAAGCATGGAACTTCTTGAGATGAATGATGTTAGTAGGATCAATCAAGATTTCTCCTTCTGGTTTAGATAGCTGATAGGCTCCGAAGCCAAAGGAAGCAGTGACAACATAAGGACCAAGCCATGTAGGTTCAAACTTGCCTTTCTTTTCTCGATCTGCTTGGACTTTCATGTTTTCTTTGAGGACCATGTCACCTAGCTGAAAGTGTCGTGGAAGCACCTTCTTGTTGAAATTCTTTTTGAGATGAGTTTGATAGACTGTGAGATGATCATAGGCTTGTTGTCGCTTCTCGTCTAAGAGATCTAGCTGGGTGAGCCGAGCTACTTTGTATTCTTCATCTGATATTTTCCCTTGCAAATATATGCGCAAGGATGGAAGTTCAACCTCTATAGGTATTACCACTTCGGCACCATAGACTAGGAAGTATGGAGTTGTGCCTGTGGATCTACAGAAGGAAGTTCAATAGGCCCATAGGGCTGGATTTATTTGTAGGTGGCAATCACAGTCGGAATCATTGACAACTTTCTTTAGGATTTTGAGGAGGGTTTTGTTAGTTGCCTCTGCATGGTCATTACCTTGTGGGAAATATGGGCTAGAAATGTGGTGATGGATGTGGAGGGAAGTACATAATTCTTCCATGTTGATATTTTCAAAGTTACCTCCATGCTCGATGAAGATGGTCGATGGGATGCCGAAGCATCAAACAATGTGGTACAAGATGAACTTGGATACCTGAACTCCTGTAGCTGAGACTAGGGGGATTGCTTCCACCCATTTAGTGAAATAGTTTGTAGCTATTATTATCCATTTATGTCCATCAGATGAGAGTGGTGTGATAGTTCCAAATAGATCAAGGCCCCAACAAGCGAAAGGCCAAGGTGGTGCAATAGGCTGTAGATCCTATGCTGGAGCGTGCACAAGATTTGCATGCTGCTGACATGGGAGACACTTTCTGACAAATTCATAGGAGTCTTCTTCAATGGTAGGCTAATAATAGGTTGCTCTAAGGATTTTTCATGCTAGGACAATACCACTTGTGTGGGCACCACAAAGTCATGAGTGTACTTCCTTTAACACCATCGCAGCCTCGTTTTGGTCTAAACATCGAGAGAGAGTATCATGATAACCTTGACAATATAGGGTATTGGCTATGATAACATAGCGGGATGATTTTTGAATGAGGTTCTGGCATTGGGTACGTGTGAGGTGAGGCGATACAATACCATCATTAAGGTAAGCGTGAATCTCATGATACCAAGAGGATTGGGGACCAACCAAGATACAAACATGGTTTGAATCCTCATTCGCATAGGCGAGTGTGAGGAGCTGCTCCACTAAAAATTCATACTGTGTAGCTGCTTGGGGAATTTCCAAGAGCGAGCCTATAGTAGCCATAGCATCTGCTACTTTGTTCTGTATTCGAGGCACTTGTGTAAACTGAAGCCTTGTAAAATGCTGGGTTAGCTGATCAACTAACTCTTTGTAGGGTAATAGCTTTTCATCTGTGGTTTAATATTCATTTAGGGCTTGCTTGATGATGAGCTGAGAAATTCCAAAGATTTGTAGCTCAACAATGTTCCATTCTGCAGCTATCTTTAATCCTGCTATGAGGGCCTCATATTCAGCTATATTGTTGGTGCTAGGGAATTGTAGCTTGAAGGCTTTTGGAATGTAATCTCCTTGAGGTGTGACCAACAATATTCCTACCCCTGATCCATGAGATGTGAATGAGCCATCAAAATAAAGTTTCCATGGGGGTTGTTCTTCAATTAGACAGATATGCTCATCTGGAAATTCTATGATCAATGGATAAGCATCTATTAGAGGTGCATCAGCTAGGTGATCTGCTATGGCTTTCCCTTTGATTGCCTTTCTTTCCACATACTAGATGTCAAATTCACTAAGGAGCATAACCCATTTGGCCAAACGTCTTGTAAGTGTTGTTCTGGAGAGCATATACTTGAGAGGGTCAGTCTTGGAGACTAGTTGGATGGTATGACTTAGCATGTAATGGCGAAGCTTTTGAGTTGAGAAAACAACTACCAAACAAGCTTTTTCCATAGGAGTATAATTGAGTTCATAACCAACTAGGGTTCTACTGATGTAGTAGATGGCTCTTTCTCTACTGTAGTCATCGAGCTATGCTAGAAGTGCCCCTAGAGCAGTAGGCGTTGCTGATATGTACAAAATTAGGGGATGACGAGGAACTAGTGGAACCAAGATAGGGGGATTGGTGAGATACTGCTTGAGCTGATCGAAGCTGTGTTGACATAAAGGATCCCACTTGAAGTTCTCATCCTTCTTTAGTAAATGTGAAAATGGTGTACACTTATCTGCAAGCTGGTTGATGAAGCGTCGGATGGATTGAAGCTTTCCCTAAAGAGAGTGAAGTTGTCGCAGTGTCTTGGAGGAGGCATGTCTAAGATAGCCTTGACCTTCTTGTGGTCGATCTCTATACCTCATTTAGAAACTATAAAGCCTAGAAGCTTGCCAGATGTGACCCCAAAGACACATTTCTTGGGATTCAGCATGAGATGATATTTGTCTAACCTATCAAAGACTTTCTCCAGGTCAGCAAGATGATCCATGAAGGTATGAGAATATCATCCACATAATCCTCCAAAATGCTATGGATGAGATCATGAAAGATGGCTGTCATAGCTCTTTGATAGGTAGCCCCAACATTCTTTAGGCCAAAAGGCATTATGTTGTAGCAAAAGGTTCCCCAAGGGGTAGTGAATGTTGTCTAATGCTGATCCTCTTCTGCAATCTTTATTCTATTATACCCAAAAAATCTATCCATGAGGGACAAAATTTCATGTCCAGTTGTAAGATCTACAATCATATCTATGTTGGGCAAGGGAAAATCATCTTTTGGACAAGCTTTGTTAAGATCTCTAAAATCAGTGCAGATTCTGATGTCACTAGAAGGCTTAGTGACGAGGACCATGTTGGAGATCCACTCTGAATAGTCATGAGGTCGGATAACCTTAGCAGCTAACATTCTTTCTAACTCAGCTTTGACCAGTAATGCCACCTTGGGGTGCATTTTTCTAAGCTTTTGTCTGACAGGCTTGATCTGTGGATTGACTGCAAGATGATGAACTATAAGCTTTGGATCAAGCCCTGGCATGTCTTGATATGACCATGCAAATCAGTCGATGTTCTCTCTTAAGACCTCAAAGAGGAGATTAGCTTGGTCTTGTGATAGGGATGCAATAATGTGAACAAGCCTAGGGATCTCTAAAGAACCGACGTTGACTTCCCTAGTACCCTCAATTAGAATAGAAGATATCTCTGGTTGATTATCTTGAGGAGGTAATGCTAAATCCTCATGTTCTTCTTGTGGCTCTGGATGTTCTTGCTGAGGGGTTCTCTTCACTACCTTAGCTAGTCTCTGATTCACCTTAGTTCCAGTTTTGGGTGTATCGGAACTAGGTTGGGGATTTTCTCCAAAATACCCCTTGGGATCTAGCTTTTAGATATAGGCATAATCTGGCTTTGTTTTCTTGTGAGGTGTTTTAGCTCCCATGAATCTTAGAAGTGCTTCCTCTTATTTGAACTCATCAATGTGTATGATGCTTGGTTGGTCCCAATCTATGAGTTTTGGATGGGCGAGTGGTAGGTCAATGAGGTGGATGGATAGTTCTTGGAGAACAGAGTCTCCAAGGGAGATTTGGTCTAGGATATCGTCGTAGGCTCTCTTTTCAACTTCCTCAAGAATTTCTTTGATTTTGACAAGGTCACGGTGAATGTTCAAAAAAGCGTGACTGTTCGTATTGGTATCCTTAGTTGTGGGTATGCCAAAGCCAAGACCTGACTTTGATTCCCACTTGTGTGCGTCGATGGGGCACTGCATGCCTCTTTCTTTTGGTCCTAGACCACCACCTTGATAGTTTGATTTATTAGTGATGAGCTTATGTTCTTGGGGATACTTCATGCTGAAGTGATCAAGGCATGCCTGATTCCTTTGAGGTGCATCCTTATGTAATCAATTGTTGATATCTAGAGTGAGCTCCTCATGAAGAGTGATTTTCGAGGATACAAAGGTTGTTGGGCTAAACTATTTGTACTGAGGAGGTGGAATCTCCTTATCTTTGTGATATGTTGGTAGTCCATGGGCATGTGGATCAAGTGGGAGTGCCCCAACAACAAATGCATCCGACAGATTATACTCTCCACAGCCCTTGTTATTGATCTTTAGGGTAGACAAGTTAGAGGCGAGGATGGTTTATGGGTCATTACAAGTGTGGGATGAGCTGGTGATGGATGTGTCGATATCAATTCTAGGGCAATGGTTTGTATATGAAGCTTCAACCGCATTGCAGTAAGCAAAGGGTTCTGGATCGGCATGGATGGTTACCTCAGTGCCTTGATGCGGAAATTTGATGCACTGATGGTAAGTGGATGGAACGAATTTCATGGCATGAATCCATGGGCAACTGAGGAGGATGTTGAATGGTAGGTTTAGATCAATAACATGGCATAGTGTTTCTTGGATGACTGGCCCAACCTTGATTGGCAGCAAAATAGTTCCTTCTGTGGTTCTTTCTAAGTTGTCATAAGCTTTGATGGTGATAACCTCACTGATGATATCTGCCTCAGTATACCTAGCTTGTTTTATGAATTTTAGGGTGCAAATATTCAAGGCTGATCCATTATCTATCATTACTCTTTTCATGACAAAATTGGATACCATGATGGCTATGCGAAGCGAAAGGGTGTGATCTGGCTCGACCACGGGTATGTCGGTGGGTTTGAACGATAGGGCACATGAGGATGGAAGGTGTCCAACAAGATTACAAAAATCAGTAGCATTGATATAAGAAGGGACACGGGATTCTATGAGAGCACTGTCAAGGATGTTCTTGTACATAGGACTAGTGTGAAGAAGGTCTAAAATGGAGATTTGGGCTGGCATGTTCCCAAGGTGGTTCCAAGATATTGTACTGGCTTTTTGTTGGAGGTGATGGTGCTGGTGGAACAAGTGGGCATGTGATGTTAAATCATGCTCTTTGAGTGGTGACTGCACACTCATTGTTTGGTCCTTGGATATTGATAACATTGACAGAAGGCTCTTTCTTGGATATACAACCTATAAGGCTACCATAGTCTATATAGGATGAAGTGTGGTCATTGTTCTTCCCATGTTGTTGGTTTGGCTGATGGTTGTTGGTGTTGTTGTTGTTGGTTTGGATAGGTGCTTTCCCAAGATTTTGGTTGTGGTGTGGAGGAAAACCATTTTGATATATTTGTAAGCCTACATTGGGAGAGGTTTGGGCACCAATAGTGATTTCCTTCTGATCAATGAGGTCCTGCACATAGTCTTTCAGTTTCATGCATCTGAGGGTAGTGTGACCTTTTACCCTATGAAATTTGCAGTACTCATTATCTTTGTACCATGTAGCTTTAGATTGGCTTGGGTAGATTTGCTGGGTAGGAGGAAATTTGACGAGGTTTTCCTTGACTAATTTCTCAAAAATGACATCTAAAGGTTCACCAAGGGGTGTATAATTTCTAGGTGTAGGTTGGAATCTGGGCTTTTGTCCTCCAGCTACATTGATGGCATTAGCTTGATTGCTAGATCCTTGAAAGTTGGGTCTTGGATTGTAGTTTTGATAGCTTTGGTGATTATGCTGTTGGTAATTGATAGCTTGTTGATTGTTTGGTTGATATGGTGGGTTGGACAGGTTTTGAGAAGGACCAACAATATTCACATGTTTGGTGTCAGTGACACCATCTATTGCAACGTGCTTGTTTTTGTTGCAATACCTAGACTTGTCATTGGAATGTGATTGATTTTGGTTGGCTTCCTTGTAAATCTTGACCACACCATCTTTAATGAGTCCTTGCTCAAGGATCATTCCTTTCTCTTTGATATCTTTGTAGGTCTGCAAATAGTTCATGGTCATGTTGTGAGCCAAGGTAGGATGGGCATTATCAATAAACATTTTCACCACATGGCACTCTGGCAAGGTGCAGGATATGCGGGTGGTAAGGGTTTGCCATCTTTGCAGGTATTCAACAAGGCTTTCTCCACCTTTTTTCTTAGTGTGGACAAGGTCAACTATTGATAGCTCTGTTTCAACAAGATGGGCATATTGGGCTACGAATGCCTCAGATAATTCAGCAAAGTTTTTAATTGTGCCATAGGGGATTCTATAAAACCATTCAAGAGCTGGTCGAACCAAGCTTTTGGGAAAAAGGCGCAAGAGGAAGACATCATTGTATGCTACGTCTTGGCAGTGCATGTAAAATTCTTTGATATGTGTGACAGGGTCTCCTTTTCCTCTGAATTTGTCAAATTTGGGTACCTCAAAGTGTTTGGGAAATGGTGTCATGGTAATGGCTATGTCAAATGGGTAAGGACACACATTCTCAAACTTGAATGTCTTCGGATCATTCCCTTCTTGGATGGCTTTCAGAGCTATCTTCATTTGCTCCCATTCTGAATTGATAGATGATGGCTGGGGTGCCCCCAATGTAGGAGTGCCTTGAGGTAGGTATGCGCTAGATGGGGCCACTGAATACAAATGGCTGTGAGCGATTTGGTGATAGGAATTGTACATTGTTTGGGAAGCTGCATGGTGGATGATGGGATGTTGAGTGGGAGGTGGCGCATATTGTTGCATGTGTTGTGAGGCTTGCTGTCGATATGGGATTTGAGGTTGGGATTGAGGAACATAAGCTGGCTTTGGGATAAATGAATGGCTTTGTGGAGGTAAGGTATCAGATGACTATGAAGCTTGGGAAAAGGATCGGGGGGCTTGTGGGGTTTGAGCAAGGTATGTGGGTTGTGCCCCCATTTGGGATGGTACCTGCAAATAATTGGTGGTTGGCTAGATTGGTGGATTACCTCCTAGTAGTGGCATTGAAAAGTAGTTGGTAATAGGAGGTAATGGATTAGTTGGTGGTGGAGGTGGTGGGAATTGAAAGCTTGGGAATGGAACTGATGGGGTTTGATAGCTTGGTGGTTGGATTTGAAAGCTTGGTAGAGTGGTGGCGAGAGCTGGGGTTACTTGGGAGCTTGGTAGAAAATTGGTAGTAGCTTGTGGGGTTTGATAGCTTTGTGGAGTGAGGGTAGTAGCTTGTGGATTTGTGGCTGATGGCACTGAGCTCCCAAGACCTAATGGAAATGATGTGATTGTGCTTTGGGCTATAGTGAACAAGCTGGGGTTAATGAAAGGTTGATTACTTGGCCCCATGGGTGGCATCCCTATTGTATATTTTTGAGGTTGGCCAAAGATGCTAGTACTGATTTGGGAGATGGGTGGATTTGGAAGGCTGGGTTGGGGAGCAGTAGTAGTAATATTGAAGGGGGTGAACGGTGTGTTGTTTTGGGTAAAGGGGGTTTGGAGCAGAGAGGTATGAACCAAGGATGGAGTGGTGGTGGTTGGGTTAGCTTCTAGCATGGAGATTTCAACTTGGGTGGATGATGGTATGTTTGGGTCTGTTGGATCATATGGATTGCTTGGAGGCTCTTCTTTTGGCATATATTGAGGATAATTTGGATCATATGAGCCTATGGGTGGTGGTAGCTACCCAAAAAATGGGTGGGATGGATCTGATAATGGATGGGGTCTTCCAAAGTCAAAGGTCCCTACATTGTCCCTTCAAAAATTATCCATGATTGTCTCTTTCTTCTTGTCTATAACGGTATTTACCAATACTGCATTTCTTGGTTGGTTCATGAAAGCTTCAATGTCAGTACATGATGGCATAGCTTTCTCTGGGTTGAAGGATGGCTAAGCGCTCAAGGGGGGCGAGGCTATTCGATCCAAATGATATGGCTCCATTGTTTCTTTCTTCTTGGCTAAGTGAGTGATGGGTGGCATGAAAAATGCTCCTAGGGATGAGATGCAACAAATGCTGGTGGATGCAAAAGGGGGAAGGCTTTTCTAAGCAAATGATTTCATAGGTTGAGGCAAAGCTATATGACAAAACCTAAGGAGGATTGGGTTTGGGATTCTAACTTCAAAGATATGTTTCCAAAGCACAAAAGGTCTACTTTCCTATGTGCAAGCTTGGTGGTGATTGTGTCAACTTAAGGATAGACTGATGATCCTTTAGGAAGAACATGAGATTGACCACTTGTGGATCCGAACCTTTAGCTCATGGTGATGAGAGATAACAAGTGGCAAAGCTATATTACACTAGACAAAGCTTTGTCAAAAGGGATAACCTTGGTGAGATTGGTGGTCTTGAAAGTTTTTAGGAATGGCAAACTTTTAGCAAGGTGACAACAAATTTGAAAGCTTAGATGTGCAGTTTTTGGATTGCTGTCTAGATGGTTTGATTCTAAATGAGATGGATGAGCTAATAATTCTTAAGGGGATAACCTAAGATGGCTAGCTTTTCTACAAAGATGACTCTAAAGTGAAGCTTATACAAGAAGATGTGGAGAAACAAGGGAGTATAATCATAGAAATCATGCCTAGTTGGTAAGGCATAAGCAGGATTAACTCCTGGATGTTGGCTAAATTTGATGGTCCTCTCTAACCAAGCCTCTTGAAGTGCTTCGTCAGCAACTTTTTCCTCTACTTTGTGGAGTTTGGGAGTTCATGGGCTTGGTGTTATTTCTTTTCTCTTGGCTGAAAGTTCTTGGTATACTTGAGATGGCTTGAGTTTAACTTTGTGAAACTTTTGTTTGGGTTTGGGTTGCTCTGACATGAATTCTTGACTCTGCTTAGGTTTGAGAGACCTTGATTATTTTGCTTCAACTTGTTCAACTTCTGGAATAGGCAATGACTACGCTAAGTGTACCGTAAGCTAGGATTGAGCAAGTTTGGCAAACATTCATTCAATAAGTAAAAGACCAAGCAATAGATAGAAACAACCAGATAGAAGTTTTGATTCCTAGAATGTGATACTTGTGCCAAGGAGTGTGTGTGTTCTACAAATGTTTCGATCAGTCACTTCAAGCACATTAATATCCTAGATGGTTGTCTACAAGGTTGACGGTTGGTTTAGTTAGGGAGTCCTCGATATACCCAAGGTATGTGAGGCCCAAATCCATAGATGAAACCAAAAAGATGTCACATAGCCAAGAGGAGTGGTAACCCACTTCTCCTCTTTCACTTCTCAAGGGTATAAAGTCCCTTGAGGCTTAGCTAGAGTGACAAAATCTTGATTCCAAGAGAGGTGTCTTTGGATTCACCTCTCGATTTTTATACTCCGTCGGAACACTGGAGTTGAGGTCATCCCAAGGGGTGATGAAATCCCCCAGCAGGCCTCCTAAAAAGTGTAAAACTAGACCACATACATGATCTTGGGCTTTAAAAGACACGTGTTCATTCCAATTGATGATTTAGATTTTGTAAGCTATGATTGAAGACACTTGTGATTATGGCATACAATGTTCATTCCAATTTGACAGCATCGTCAGCATAATGAAAGTTGAGAGATCGTCAACATAACAAATGCGAGCGTCATTGAAAATTCATCCAAACCATGCAATGTTCATTGATTTTTAGGCATTCAAGATTGAGTGTGAGTTTGTTTTAAGCCCAAAATAAAGATGTGTGAAACTCGATTGCCAAGCGCGTGCCCGGAGGCCCTCCACATCAAGATTTTTCCAATTTTTATGCCCAAATGAAGTGTGAGCGAGATTAATGCACATTCAAAGAATTTTCTAACTTAGAAAAACCACTAAAGACCCAAGTGAGTGGAGTTTGATCTTTGTTGAGAACTTAACACCCTCTTAGGTAGACCCGTCCCCATAGATGGCACTGAGATTGTAACCAATGGTTAAATTGATGGGTGATTAAAGAGGGTGAGTCCAACTACAAACTTTCTCAAAGCGTCTTTATTAGTTTTTATAACTTAGAAGATTTCAAAAATGTGGATTCTTTTTATGCCCCAAAAGATGATTATTTGATCTATGGCATTCAAGATTAGATTTGTTGTTTTAATCATGCATTCATAAAACAAACAAACTTGATTTTAATCCATGGCACTCAAGAGTGATTTTAGCAACATGCATTCAAAGACAAGTGATTAAACATTCAAGTTTTTTCCTTTGAGCATTCAAGATTGAGATTTTGTGTGGTTTTTTAAGAAATTTGAAGTGCTTTGTTTTAACCTTAGATCATTCAAGATTGTTTTGGACTCAAAAGTGAAAATGACTCTTTGGAATTTGGTTTTCATTCAAGATTTTGTGTTCTAGTTTGCATATTTTAAGCCCAAAAATGATATTCCTAGATTGTTTTGATGCATGAAAAACCTAAGAAACGTTCAAGATTTTGCAACAAGACATTTGTTAGGAACAAATAACAAAGCTTTTAGGACAATTTTTGGCAACCATTTAGGACTCTTAGTTTTCATGAGATTTTTAAAAGGACTTTAAAATATTTGCAAATGAGGTTCATTTTATCCTTGATTGATGCTTTGAGTTTGATTTAGATTTTAGTGTGCACTTAGTGTTGATTTTGAACCTTTTGAAATGGAAACTTGAAGTTCTTTTTAAATTCCCAAAAATGAAGTGTTCCTAACTTTGCATGAATGCATCTAAAACCTTGATGTTGCAATGATGCAAATGATTGGATTGGTTTAGTTTCACTTGTTAAAAGATTTTTTCTTTTTTGCAAATTTTTAATTTTTTAATGGATTTAAGTATGATTTGGGGGTTCATTTTAAGCACTAAAAAGAAGTGTGTATGATTTTGCTTCCTTAAAAAAAAAAAAATGGCCAAGATCTCCCACAAGAAGAAGAAAAATAAGTAGATGGAATAAGAAGAAATATAGACAAGAAGAGGAAGAAGAATTCCAAGTTCTTTGTCCACCTATAAGCTTGAAAAATCTGCAAACACTATGAGATAGATTATGAGTTCCTTTGTCTTTTTCATACTCATGTGGACCTACAAAAACAATTTATACAATCCTACCAATCACAAAAACAAGCAAAATTATCCAAAATTAGCAAATGACATACAAAATTTGACTAAAAAAGCTAATGAAGATGACCCATGCGGGGTCCCACCGGGCGTGCCAAAATGTATATGAGAAATGTTAGTATGCTAATAGAAACCAAATTTAAATAAAGCTTCTTCAAACTAAACAAAATTCATAAACTTCAAGATAGACTAAGATGAGCTATCAATTGAGAATATGAGCCATTAATGGACTCTCTCAATGAGAAGCTCTCTTATTGAGTAGCTTTGTCTAAATAGATAGGATGTATTCTCAAGCTTTATGCTCCAAAAATGGCTTCCAATGGAGTTGGAATTTGGGTGTGAGTGTATGGTTTTGATGTAAAATGGCTTCTTAAAATGGCATTATGACTTTACTTCATGGATTGTGTTGTTTTGCAAAGGGGAAGGATCCAATTTATAGGCAAGAGGCTTAAGGGACTGAGGGCTAAGATGCAAGGATGGGAAAAAGCTCATGGAGGGCTTAGATTGCATGAGAGGAGAGCACATGGATTGTGCTTCCTTACAGCCAATCAAGGAGTGACACATGTCACATGGTGAGAGGATGGAGGAAAGGGGAAGGATGAGTCAACAAAGGAGGCTCAAGGGATAAAATCTTCATAAAGACCCTCATAATGGCTTGTAAGAGCAATAAAAGGGCTTGGAAGAGTCATTTATGGCCTAGTAGGCTTCATAAAGTTTTATGGTCGAGATATTTTGAGGGAGATGAGAGCAATTTCGACTTGGGCTTGATGAGGAGGGTTTTAAGCTTGCTTAGGATTGTGCAAATGATTAGAGGATGGATTAGGATGGTTTAGGATTAGCTTAGGGATAGGCAAGTGGATGGCATTTAATGAGGGTGGGTGGAGGAGGAGATATTTGTTAACTTTGGCTTGGGTTAGGAAGTTTTAACTCATGTTTATGGAATGTTACAAGGTTAGGAGGGGATTAGGATTAGTTTTAAAGACATCTTCTAGAAGAGTCTAGACTTTGGATGAGGATAAAGACTTTATAGAATAGTCTAGAATTTTCTAGGATGAGGATGAAGACTTTTTAGAAGAGTCTAGAACTTCTTAGGATGAGGATAAATTAGATTTTTAGGAAATAAATAAAATTTTATTTATTTCAAGGGTTTTTGTTGAGGATATATTTATTAAAACTCTTTTAATAAACATGAGGATTATATTTAATCTTAATTAAATATTTTGAGTTGGGATTAGGGGTAGGAAATGATGGGATTAGCCTTTAATCAAAATTAAAGAAGGATTAGATGATTTTGGAAGAGGTTAGTGGTCTTAAGAAAATTGGCCAAGTTTTGAGCAAAAAATAATTTTTTTTTTTATTTTGGGTTTTTTGGTCAATTTATTAATTAAATAATTAATAAATAAGGAAATAATGTTTAAATAAGATTTAAACATTTTTGGGAGGGATTCCTTAATTAAATATTTTTAATTAAGATAAAGGGATTTAGTGGTATAAAAATAAATAAATAAATTAAATAATTAATTAATTAATAAATGATGATGTCATCAGGAATTTTTCAGAAAATAAAAATACTTTATTTTCTAAAGGTTTTTAGGTGTCTACAGTGAGTATTAGCCATGGATGTTTTCTTTATGCTTTTTTTTGGTTGGATCATTATTTCCATCAACATAGTTGGAGTGAATCGATGGGTTTCACTTGGTTGGGAGGCATAGCTACCTATTCTACTGCTAGGGACCAGTGTACAGAGATGGTCTATTATTCTAGTTTGACTAGTGCTTGATGTTCACTTGGTATATTAAAGATTCTGGAGTATACTTCCTTATGATTTATGTTTTCATTAAAATGCTTATTTATCATGGTTAGATGATCTTAGTTTATTTGGTACATTCCTATATTATGACGTTTAGCATATGATTTGATGATTTGATTTTCTTAGTTGGAATATCTATTGCTTATTGGTTTAGCATGTTATATTTCTTATTCTTATGATGTTATTATGCGTTAGTAGTGATGACCTCATAAGATAGCTCTAACTATCAAGTTGGCAGTTTGGAATGTTACACACGGGGGATGGCTAGGACCTTCAAGGTCTTATGATGCTATTATGGTTGGGAGGAATTGCACAAGTGTTTATTTGATTTTATACATTATGATGCTGCTTTCAATACATTTCCTTTATTACTATGGTTTAGATGCTTAGTGGTATTTCTATCTTGATGCTCTTGTGTTCCAATTTCCAAGCCCTGACGTGTGAATCCAGTACTCCCTAGTGTGGTGGTTCTAACTCTCATTTTTTCCTTCTTAAGGTTCTTGGTTCATTTCTTTCTTGTTATGGGCGATAGTGTTCTAGCACTAGGTGATACTTTTAAAGTATCACATGCCCAAGGTAGAAATGTTGTGCGATACTGGAAAGTATCCCATGCCTTAAGGGAAAGTATCATGCTATACTAGAAAGTATTGCATGCCCATTAGAGATATGTCATATGATACTAGAAGAGTATTACTTAGCCTTAGGAAAAGTATCGCTCAAACCCTGAAAGTATCACACGCCCTTTATAGAAATGTCATATGATATTGGAAAGTATCACCTAGTACTTCTTGAAAATGTCACTTGGGTATTTGAGAAAACCTATCTGGGAAGACAACAGATACTTTTTGGTTTGTCCAAAAGTTTTTGAGAGGTGATTTGACTACCCTCTATGGTGTTCTTGAGTCCCTTGGAATTGGATTTTTAATTCGGAATGTTTCAGATTTGAAATCATTTATGTCTTCTGTAGTGTGTCATTTTTGGTTAGTAGTGGCATTTGGAGATCCACTGGTGTTTGGATGGTTGTTTAGTGTTTTTTTGTGATCTTTGTGATCCTTATATGTTGATTTTGGTGTGCATCCATGCTTGTTTATATATATATATATATATATATATATATATATTCGCTTTTATTTATCCTTGTTCCAAGGATCTCTAGGCATGGCATTACAACCTCAACCTCAAAAACATATTCCATCTATTTCTAAGGATTAACCTAAATTGAATTGTAAGCATCCTAGAGCTCTTATTATCCCATTTACTAATGAATATAAGTTCAAATCTCTTGATGGTCCTCTTTATATTGCTACTCATTTTGCTAAATATCCTTCTTATGTGTGTCTTTTTTATCCTACTCCTTGTTAGAAATGTTTAGAATAACTAAGAGGGTGTGGGAGGGAGGGTGAATCAGTTACTTGAGGTCTTTATGTACCATTTGAACAATAAAACAAACACTTACTATTATGCTAATAATTGCATTGCACTATCTCTTCTAAAAATACTATCTTAAACATACCTTGCTTTGCATAATGAAAACATTATCAAATGTAAAGCATATAAAGGATGTGGAAACTCAATTTGTGAAAAACCACTAGCAACATGTCACTCTTTTTCACACTTTTGAAGTGAGCTTTATTAGGAGCCAACCTTGTTAAACATTATAGAACACAACATACGGTTCCATAATAGATAAAGATAATCACATCATTATTAATGTCAAGGATACTATGTCCATTTTGAAAATTATCCATTCTATCATGAAATATAGTTGAATTGTCAATCCAGGGACATAGGACTTGAAATGGGTCAGCACAATATGTGCACTAAGTTCCTTTAAGAGTCTTAAAACCTATTCTATAGGAAAGTAAAATGCATGAAAGGAATCTATACTAATAATACAAAATAGTAAACACACTTGGACTAACAATAGACAACTATAGAAAACTTTGAAAAAGGAAAATCTAAACTAGTTAACTATTCAAACATCCACCATGATTATTTTCCACAAGTGCTGCAAGAACTTTCATAGTAACAATGTTGCAGGACTAATATAGTAAATCTATCTTAAAATAGGAGATTGCAAGAAATGAATCTACTCTACCTAAATCTATTCCACATCCCAAGTGGGCCCCCTTGGTTGGATTCAACTAACTAAGAACACAATAGGTATTCCAAAATCACTCTCTCAATAGAATCTTTCTTTATTTACATCATTGAATACTTCATGAAGAATAGAAAAGAGTATCTTCCAAATCTCAAACTAGGATTTTTTTTTCATTTTCTTTTCTATCTATTTTCAAAAATAATCCCAAATCCATTATATAGAGGATTGGATACATATTAAAAACATGACATAAAAGCTACGAACAAACATCACTAGAAAAGAAGGTGGAATGTCAACCATAACATAGAAAATTGATTAAACAATAGAATAAAAACTTTGTAGGAAATATAGCAATTCGAGGTTCTTCCTAGTTTCTCATAGAACAATAACTCCTCTATAGGTGTGGCTTATCATTAGGAACTGATCTGTACTTCCTTCACCATGATTGGTCCTCATCATATTCTTCATTTAATATGGTAATCACCACTCTTTGCACCACTTCTCCATTTCCTAAAAACTAGAAAAATTTAGAACACATATGCACAACAACATTTCTACTCTTATTCAAATATTAGAACATAGCTTAAAATATTTATATAAAATACTACATTCTATGTATAATATTAAGCATAGTATGTCATAGCCACTATCCATTGGTTCAATAAATTGTAGCCGTATCTGGCATAAGTTTTCAAGATATTTAAAAATAAATGTGTTGGAAATGTTTTTCAAAAGGCTCAAAGAGTAGGTTCAAACTATAAAAACTATATCAAAGTTGAGACATTAATATGCCTCATCATCTACCCCCCACTATGCAAATGCTTGTCCTCAAGCATTATATTTCTTTGCTATGACTTTGAAATGTCCTATTGTAGTCTTCCCCTACTTCCCATTTTTGAAAGTGTAGAAATATCCTTTGGTGCATCTCCAATGTTCACCCAAGTGTTCTTCAACTAATGGGTCTAGTCTAGTAGCATTATTTTCATACAGAGGTCAAAGAAGGGTAGGAGGATGAAAAGTTAATGGCATCCATAGCTCTTTTTTGATTTGTCTTCACAATTGCATATATTTAGCCACTCTATTAACTGCTACCTCAAAATTGACAGGGCTATGTGATTCAGCCTTCTTAAAAGCTTTTGGTAGTCAATTCCATCGATTTCTAAGCCTTGTAATTGCTCTTTGCTATGTAAAGTTTTGAAGTGTTTAATATTCTCTGTAAACCTTTTCCCTTTCTTCAAAAAATTCCTCCCTAATTTATGGCTTTGGTCTCCCTTAGGTTGATTTGAACTAATCTCTCAAAAGGTCATAAGGCTTATGGGATTCAGCTCAGAGTGGTAATGGTTCAGGTTTCTCAAGATCCCTATAAGTATCCAACTACCTATCATAATTTATCTCATTGTGCGTCCAAGACATTAAAGCTCTGAGGTGGACATCCCCTATGTAAAGTAGAGGATTCCACTCTCTCTCTTGTGGAATTATAAAATTATGTAAATAGAGTTCACAAAAAAATTCCTTTTTCCATGAAGGCAAAGTCTGATACACATTATAAAAATGTTGAGAATTTTTAAATTCATAATCAATATCTCTCATTATAATCATCAATTGAAATAACAAAAAAAATTTCCTTTAAACAAATAGCATACACCCTTGGTGATGGTCTATAGGTCATTACCTGGTCAACTAGCTTTAAATCTTTATTCATCTATTATTTCTATTTTTCAAGTTGTTCCTTGAATGATTCAATTTCCTCATCTCTATCAAATATTGCCTTCTTCATTTGGTCTATTTCTTGCCTCCACAAGACTTTTTGAAAAATTAAATGATTGTATAGACCAAACAATATCAATTGAATTGTAGATGAAGGAAATTCTTGAGCCTTAGATTTCATCTTTTATTCTTTGGCAACTTGATGGAAATATTGGGTGTACTAGGAGGATTTATAAGGTATAAGAGAAACATTAGAATATTTAGGAATTGGTAGCATGGTAGGTTGATCATTGCTAGGGGATTTTTCTGGAACAACAATAGGGTTTGATTTACATATTTCTTGATTCTCTTACAGTATCTCATGGATGGGCTCATTTTCATGTGTTTCAAAATTTTGGGGTTCCAATTGCACAGGAGAATTGTCTAGAATATTTTCAACTACTAATTCTATATGAGACTTTGAAATTGGGGCATTTGGGTTTTCAATGGAAACTGGTGATACTTGACCTCACATACGAGGGCTTTTTGCACACAGGAACCTCTTTAGCTTTGACATTTTTATGGGTCCACTTTGGTTTAGGCATGACTGGAGTAGATGTTGTAGGAGTGGTTGCTATAGGAATAGACCTTTTTCTCTTTGTTACATTAATAGAGGGGTTTTGGGCTTCCCTTTCAAGATTAGGGCTTTCTTTACCAACCTTATGCTTGAATTTATCTATAGAAAAGCTAGTTATATCATCCTCTAAAATAAGCTCAACAGGCTTATCAAGAGAGGGTTTTTTTTTTTCTTTTAGCCATATTTTGATTAGGCTCTAAAATTTCGTCCTCATTTCCTAAATTTTTTGGAACAGGGTTGGCTTGAGGATGCAAGGTTTTAAATTCAACAAATTCTACTAATGATATAGGGGAAGAATCCCTAAGAGACTTTTCAACTAAAATTTTGATGAGGGCATGATGAGAGACAAAATTTGCATTTCCTTTTTGATTTTCTTTAGCACTAATGCACATCATATTATAAAGGAAATTGGGGACATTAACTTGAATGTTATGTCTTATGCAACTGAGCATCTTAAAATGATGAGCATGCAAGTTTGAAAACCTACCTTCATAGGTCAAATACTTGATAATGTGGGTTGTCATATTTGGATATGGAGTTGGAAGAGAAAATATTTTACACCTTGCTTTAAAAAGTCCAATTGAGGATCACCTGGCCAAGTGAACTATGTCTATGAGGACCTGGCATCATGTTTATTTGGATAATGCTCACCAATTGTTGGTAGTCCTATATCTTCTCCTATCTGCTCCTTAGTAGTAATCACTCTTAATCCCCATACTATGGCTTCCCCTTCATCAGATATTGTCATAAACTCCATTGCTACTTCTTCATTGTACTAGGTTAATTGTAAGAAATAGCCAAGCCATTTACAAGCATGAAATTATCGAATTGCTTCAACACCCATAAATAAAATATTATGAATGACTGGCTCATACGTCTTCAACTATCCCCCCATATCAGAATGTTTAGCTTTGATTTTCTCTACTCTCACCAGTCTAATAAGTTTTTCCCCTTCTTACCTTTGCAAATTCCCTCTTCTCAAAATTTCAAATTGATCCTTATGAGGAATTTCATTACCACTTCCCTTAACAAGACTCCATTGTGTTTGGCATGTAAAATAATGATGCATTAATTATGAAGGACATCAAGGTTTAACTGAATGTGTTTTTGTAATAACTCTTAGTCCTTTCAATCATGCCAAACATAGGTGATCTTCCCCAAAATCATAATGAAAAGGTACAATAGATACAAAAGGATTTTTAAAATTAATGAAAAAATATTAGACTGGTACCAAAGTACAAGCTATAATGTGCACATGACTAGGATAACATGGCGATGACATTTGGAAATTAATACACTTTCTTGACCCCCCACTAAAATTTGACAAGTGTCCACACTTTAAAAATTTTGGCATAGGAATGAGAAACTGGCTTAAGATTTATACGATACATTTAATGCAGTATTATATATAAATATCAAAACCTATGCACTAAAAATGAATAAAGAAGAAAAAAATTATTGTACTTGAAAATTTGAGAGTGCACGTCTGCATGTAGGTTGATGATGTGGTGAAGCCTAGTGACCACAAAAAAGCTCCTAATGGTATTGTTTATTGAAAATAGTAAAAATAGAATTTGTAGGTGATGTAGATTTTGAGTGGATGGTAGATAGAGAAATGAGATGGGTTGATATGAAGAAAAAGAAAAATGAATGAAAGAATGGACCTCATATTAAATGAGGTTTTATTATGAGGGCTTCATAAAAACAATTTATGGAATGGCTATAGGAAGAAGATTGGTACCGTCTATTGTAGTTGTGTTCTTAGGAGCTAGTAAACTAGTTGGATGGAATTGTTCTAGGAACTCATCTTTGGCTTGTGGTTTATGATAGAGGCACAACTTATGGCCATTTACAAGTAACTTGAACTGGATAGGATCAATTGTTGTCAGTTGCACTGGTCCATAGTCAAATACATATTGAATTTCATAATGCCCTAACCATTGAGTTTGCAACTTCCCTAGATTCTCTTTAAAGTGAGAATTATATAGGAGAACCCAATCTCCTACTTGGAATTGTTTGTTATGGATATGTGCATCATGCCATTTCTTTCACTATTGTTGAATGGGTTTTATTCTTTCCAAAGTTCTCTTTCTTATTTCATCTAGGTAGTTCAAGTGGAGAAGTCTCTCTTCTTGTGTTGTAGGAAGATAGATGTTCAACTCTAGAGTAGTGCACAATGTTTTATATTCAAATTCAATAGGAAACATTGCTTCTTTACCATGGACAAGTTCAAATGGAGTGAATCCAATTGTTTTTTTCCATGTAATCTAGTGTGCCCAAATAACTTCAGTTAATCTATTGGTTCAATCCTTCTTGTGTACGTGCACTATCTTAGTTAGAATAGCTTCATTTTCTCTATTAGTGACCTCTACTTGCCTATTTGCTTGAGGGTGATAGGGACTAGATTTTTGGTACCTTATACTATATTCTTTCATAACCTCAATGATCAATTTTGATGTGAACTAGGCTCCTTGATCTATGACAAGATCTCTGGGGACTATGTAGTGGGTGAACACTTCTTCATATAGGAATTTAGCTACTTTATCATCTCTAGCATTTTGCATTGCTCTAACTTCCACCCATTTGTTTACATAATCTATACATACTAAGATGTAGGATTTTCCACTTGATCGTGGGTCAATTGGACCTATGAAATCCATAACCCACTTCTCAAAAGGTGTTACTATAATCTTTGGAGTGAGTGGCATCTCATCAGTTTTGGTTGGTTGGCCCATCCTCTGGCATTTGTCACAATTGGTGGTATAAGTTACTGCATCCTTATGTAAGGTTGGCCAATACTATCCAATTGTTAGTACTTTCAATGCTATTCTTTTTTCTATAAAATGGCCTCCACATGTTTCCTCATGGCAAGCATGCAGTATATCATATATCTCATATTCCCTAACACATCTCCTCATGACCTGGTCTGGTCCAACATAGAAGAGATTATTATCTATCTAGGAATAATGAAAACTTTTCTCTACTAGCTTCTTCCTTTCTTTGTGAGAGAAGTGTGGGGGAATTCTATTTGTAACAAGATAATTTTCTATGTTTGCATACCATGGTGTATGAGTTGATATATGGAACAAGTGCTCATTTGGAAAGGTATCTTCAATTGGAGTTGGATCTTCATCAATGATGTTCACTCTAGACAAATAATCTACAACTATGTTGGATTTTCCTAGCTTATCAATAATGCTAATATCAAACTCCTATAACAACAAGAGCCATATTGCCAATCTACCAGTTATAATAGATTTTTTCATTAAGTACCTTATAGCTGAGTGTTTAGTATGAACAAAAATAAGATATCTAGTTACATAATGTCTGAATTTGTTCAATGCATAAAATATAGCTAAATGTTCTTTTTCAATTATTGTATAATTCAGTTCAAGTCAATGAAGCCTTTTACTATTATAGTAGATGGCATTTCCAAGATTAGTAGGCTTTTGTCCTAATACAGCTCCTATGGCATATTTGAATGCATCAGTATGGATATGAAATGGAATTGACCAATCAAGTCCCTTTAAAATTGTCATCATAGTGAGGAGTTTCTTAAGCTATAGGAAGGCTTCATTACATTTGAGTTTCCAAATGAATTCAGCTTCCTTAGTCAACAATGTATACAAAGGACTAGCTATTTTATTGAAATCTTTTATACAATGCCTATAATAGCTAGCATGACCTAAAAATGATCTTAGATCCTTTCATTTTGTAGGTATGGGCAGTGTTAGAATTATCTCTATCTTAGTCAGATCAACTTATATTCTTGCAGCTGATATAAAATGACCAAGCACTACTCATTCCTGCATGAGCATGAAACATCTCTCACTATTGAGTGATAGATTATGTTCTTTGCATTGGAAAAGAACCTTTTCAAGATTCATCAAGGTTTCTTCAAAGCTAACTCCAAATGTTGTGAAATCATCCATGTATATTTCCATGCAATCATGTGATATATCAGCAAAGATGTTGATCACAACTCATTGAAATGTTGTAGGGGTGTTCGATAGGCCATATGGCAAGATAGAATATGAAAAAGTACCCCATGGGCATGTAAATGTGGTTTTATCTTGATATTCAGGAGCTATACTTATCTAATTATAACCACTGTACCCATCTAGAAAATAAAAATATTTTTTACCAGCTAGAGTGTCCAGAACTTGATCAATGAAGGGTAAAGGAAAGTGTTCCTTTTTGGTTGCCTTATTCAATTCTTTGTAATGTACATAAATCTTCCATTTCCCTCCCTTTTTAGGCATTATGACCAAAGGTGAGACCCATCTACTATCAGATATAGGGTATATAAAACCAACATCAAGAAACTTTTGCAGTTTAGTTTTAGCTATTTCTCTGAGGGCTAGATTAATCCTTCTCTAGGGTTGATGGAGTGGGAGGCATCATCCATTGATGTATATTCTATGAGTGCATAATGTAGGACTTAGCCCTTTCATATCCCCATAGTCCCATGAAAAAGCCTTTTCATTTTTTTGAAGAAGCTTTGTTAACTATTTCATCTGTATGGAAGGCAATTTGGGATTGATATTGAGATTATGACCTTTTGACAACTCAACAGTAGTTGTGAGATCAGTTATAGAAGCTTTAGAGATTGGACTTGCATCTAGTTCACATGGTAAGAGTTGATGGATAATGTCTAGCTCCTTGGGTAGAAAACAACTCTCATTCCATTCTTCATATGTAGTTAATTTTAACATAGAACTGTCAGATACATCTTTTTCTACCATATAAGTGTTATTAAGAATACTTTGAATTATTGAATCTTCTTCTTGCTACTTCAGAAAAGACTATCTATGTAACATCATAAGCTATGCTATAGAGTTTAACTCTTCTTCTCTATCCATTAAATCTAGCCATATAGATGTACTTAAATCTAGTTGTGGTTGTGCTAGAGGATATAGATCAAATTTCTTTGTTTCCTATCCATTAGATATGGTCATACTTCTTGGCCTACAACTTATGTTTGCATCAGTTATAGCTAACCATGGTCATCCTAAAATGATAGGGTAATCAGATAAATTGACTTTTGGGGACAAAATCATGAAATTTACATGGTACTCTATAGAGTCTAGGGTTACTACTATGTCTTCTATCATCCCATTAGGAGTGATAGTAGAACTATCTACAAGTTGCAAAATTGTTGGGGTAGCCCTTAACCCTTCTATATTTAGCTTTTTCATAGTATCCTTAGTCATAATATTTATAGCAATACCAAGATTAATTAAAGAATTTTTAATAAACTGGCCATTTATAATTACATTCACAACTAGACTTCTTGGATTATAGTATTTAGAAATAATCAAATTTCCTAACATAATGTCAGCCAATTGTCCTATAACATGGACTGTATTTGGGTCCTTTTTCTTGCTCCTAGGCTTTTTCAAATAGGCTTATCTAATGGCTTTGCCATAAATATGAACATATTTAATAGCTTGGAATAAGGGTATTTGGACATGCATGTTCTTTAATTGATCAATGATGTCAAAGGATTGTTCCTCTCTTTGTTCAATTTTACTTTGTATGAGCTTCTTTGGAAAAGGAGTTTCAACTGCTATTTGAGTTTGAGCTAAGCTAGTTATATTAGTTTGGGCATTGGTAGGGTTGCACCAGATCTCAAATGTATATCTACAACATTTAAAGCATAAGTAGGGTATTGTTGAGCATGAACAAAATACATGGGTTTTTTTGGCTACATGCTATTTGGATTTGGTTGAGACTGTGTAGGAAACTAAGTCTACTTTTGAGGTCCAAGACTTGTAGGTGGTGGCATTAATGTGGGTTTTTGGATTGGAGGTGGTAATTGTGGATTACCATTATTTTGGTTAGGCCATTGCTGAGGTCCTTTCCATTGGTTTATAGACTACCAATTCCCCTGGGGTGGTTTCCATTAGTTCTGTTTATTCTTCCATTAATTATTTTGTTGGTTTGGCCAAGAAGGTTGGGAATTCTAAGGCCATTGAGCATGTTGTGGATTATTTTGTCAAGAATTATTCCAATTAGGTTGATTATATCATGGAAGACCGTGGGTACTATGGTTATTCCATTGATCGCCATATAGATTTGAATTTTGTAAAGGGTCTTGAGGCATACCTTGACATTGGGCCCATGGCTGGCATTGAGAAACAAAGAATACTTTCTCATCCTCTCCATCTATCTTGATGTACTTAGTTGGAAGATGTTGGTTTTCCATGCTAGTGACCAATTTTCATTGGCAATCTTTCTTCTACTTCTTGCATTGTGGATAGTACTCAACTAGCTGCACCTCAACTTTTGCATGCTTCTTCTTTGCATTCATTAGATATCTTAAAATTTGGGAGCAGATTAGATATCTTGAGGTTTCAAATACCTTGACTAATTCCCTTACTAGCTCTAGTTCGATGTCCTCTACCTTTCTTCATAGTTGACCTTGAGTAGTTCATCCCAAGTGCCTACTGCATTGGCTCCTAAGCCCATGAACCATCATAAGGATGATTCTTTTAGTGTTTTTGGAAACAACTTGAGCTTATGGACATTAGTGTTGTTGTCAAAGCTACAATAGAGTATGGCAAACTCAAACAAGAAAGTATCAAGATATTCAGCTGTAAGGCTATAAAATTTTGGAAGAGAATTTGGAGGTATATTTTTTAGATTAGCATTAGTTACAAGGCTTGGGAGAGGAAATGGAAAAGTAGGTTGTGTCATTACTAGAGGTATTTGATTATAGGGTTGCTGTTGAAAAGGAACATTGAGTACTAGATTGTTAACAACTGGTGGATTTAGAGCAGCACCATCAAGAAAACTAGCCAAAATTTTAGCAAAAGGTTGAAGACCACTCATATCTAAAGGTTCAGCTCTAGAGAATGATTATGTAGGAATGTTAGAATTGGTAATCTTTACTTGGTTGTATTTATTAAATGGGATAAACCAAGGTATCCCTTATGTTGTTTGTCCTCTAGTCTACATGTGAGGACAAGTCTATTTTGTAATTCCTTTATTAAGGAAAATAGTTATTCCTCCTTAAGAGGATTATGAAACTTGTTATGCACACACTTATGAATGTGGCAATCATTCACTTGGGAGTTACAAATAACTCCTCTTCTCATCTCTTTATAAGAGATGCTTCTCTCTCATTCACAACACACAATCACGATGTAGTTCATGTAGTGAGCATTATGGCTCTTCGTTATCTCCTTCTCTCTCTTTCTTCATTCTTAGGCATTTGCCTCATTCATATAATTCACAAGGGGTTTTCTTTGCTTTCCCCTTTCAAAATCCTTGTCTCCTCTTTTGTGTTGATCTTGGGAAGCTCTTATAAATGATGGTAATTATGTTCATCACAAACTCTCTTGGATTAATTGTTAATTCTTTTATTTTAGTTCATTTCAATGTTATTATTTCTAACAAGGAAAAATAGGGCCTACATCCAAAAAAGAAAACTTAGTTTCTTCTTCAATTTATTCATTCAAATTAATAGACTCTCATGGAAGAAATCTCCCATATTTGTCTCGTTGCCTTCCTCTTTGATGCATGCAATTGAATTGCTGACTTGTTAATCAAGTCCACAATTTTTCCAATTTCTAACTAACAAACTAATCTAAAAATAAAGGACTCACAAAGGTTTCTAGTTTGACACCATCCCTGGTAGCAACACCAAAAATGTATAGTTCCATAATAGATAAAGATAATCACACCATTATTCCCCTGAAGGATATTATTTCCATTTTGAAACTTATCCATCCTATCATGAAATACACTTGAATTGTCAACCTAAGGATGTAGGACTTGAAATGGGTCAACACAGTATGTGCACTAAGTTCCTTTAAGAGTCATAACACCTATGCTGTAGGAAAGTAAAATGGATGAAAGGAATCTATACTACTAATACATAATAGTAAATACACTTGGACTAACAATATATAATTATAGAAAACTTTAGAAAAGGAATTATAAACTAGTTAACTATTCAAACATCCACCATGATCATTTCCCACTAGTTAACTAGGAACTATAAAGACTATATCAAATTTGAGACATTAATATGCCTTATCACACACTATTAAATGTGACCTTGTTAAAGGATTTAATCACCCTATTAGGAGGGGTCTTTCTAGAGGACTTTGATCATTCCATTTAGAATGTCACCTAGTTAAAGAATTTACACAGAATCTTAAGTCTTTAAAATGACTATCAGGTCAACCTATGTTGAAAGAATTTCAATACAAACTATTTACAATTACTAGAAAGAAAACAATAGATTTTTATCTATGTTATTACAACTCACTTTTTTTGTTATAGATCTCCAGTTGGTTCTTGTGGAGACTCACTGATAAGTCTTCCATTATCATTTGTGATCTTGATTTGCTTCGAAACTTTGCCATCAATCAGTCTATTCTTCTCAAAAACACTTAAGCCTTCTACTTAGATTCACTTATCAACATCAGCATCATCTCTACAAGATTTCTCCTTTATCTTTGCATTCACTCACACTTGTGTGTTTCTAATCAACCTTTCTTTGTATGCCTCTCTTCATGTATACGCACTTTCACACACACACACACACACACACACACACAACACTATTTGTTCAATTTTGTATCTCTTTAAATAGATAATTTGTACTTTACTATTTTGTACAACCATTGTAGATCTTAGGGTTTACATGTATGTTAAACTCAATTCATTGTATCTATCCGTCTTCTTGATCTTCTTCTAGAAACTTCTTTAGAATCTATCTGTTAGGTCTTTACCTAATCATTGCCTTGAATTCAATGATCCAACTCGTCAATCTTATCTTCAACATGGTTTACATCTCCCAAGAACTCATTTGTGTTAGCTTGATCTCATGATTTCCTTGAATTCATTCACATATTGTCACTTGGCAATCTCTAAATTCTGACACTCGATCATCAATAATTAACTCTGTTGTTGTAAATCTTTCTAGGTTAACATCAATTATCTTGCTTGGTCAATGCTAATACTTAGTCAGCACTAGATTTTCTCAGCACTCTATTGACACTAGCATTACTCAACATTCCTTAGCATTTTACTCTATTTCTCAACTTATCTTAACTTTCTTAACATAAACAATCACTTTTCTTTATCAATATTTATCTAATCAAATGTCCATTGTAACTCCCTTTCATAACTCAACATTTCCTCTATGTGCTATTGTTATGATAAATTTCTCGTATGCTCTTCATCAATCAAATATATATGACCTTTAGATAAGGTAGCAATATGTCTTATTAATAGATTTGACATCAATGACAAAAAAATAATTGTTCCAATTTTAAGTTTACAACAATATCCCTCTTTGGCATTGATAGAAACATCTCAATATCTTAATATGTAGCAATACCACTTACACTTATTACCATACAATCCAATATATTTTACTCTGATTCTCTTTTTTGAATTTCTCTCTCTGAAACAATTCTCCCTCTTTGGTAATCTCCTCCTCTTTAATCTCTCTCTCTCTCTCTCTCTCTCTCTCTCTCTCTCTCTCTCTCTCTCTCTGTGTGTGTGTGTGTGTGTGTGTGTGTGTGTGTGTGTGTGTGTGTGTGTGTGTGTGTGTGTGTGTGTGTGTAGTAATATCTCCCTCTTTAGTAATTTCTCCCTCTTTGACAACAATACCAAAGATGTTTAGTCATCTAAGCTTCAAACTCTTCATAGATCTAAATTATGTATGTTTTTCATGTTTGGATGATTCTTGTCATGTATCTCTAACTAATCTATTATGTTGTATAAAATTATCTGCTTTAGGGTTGTCCAAAAGTAGAGCTAGATTGCATCATTGTATAGGATATTTTGATTAGCACATGTGATGCAATGAACCTTGTGTTCTTAAGTAGCTTTGGTGAGGAGAATTACCCCTATTTTACCTCTAAGATATTCATGAGCATCTTTAGGTAATGGTTTTGTGAATATGTCATAAATCTATTCTTTATTATTCACATATTCTAGCTTCACTTCTTTGTCTTGAACTAATTCACTCAAGTAGTGATACTTGATAATAATGTGCTTTGTCTTAGTGTGCATCACTAGGTTCTTTGAAATGTTAATAGCACTTGTGTTATCATAATAGATAACCACTGGATCTATAATTTCTTCTTTCATACCTTTCACTAATTGCGTGATCCACATAATATTTGAACATTTTATTGTAGCTTCCACAAACTCAAGTTCAGCTATTGATTGGGAAATACAATTCTGCTTCTCGCCTTTCCATGATACCAATCTCTTTCCTAGAAAGAATGCACCTCCACTAGTGCTTTTTTTAGTCATCAATATTTCCTTCCCAATCCAAGTTAGTAAACACTTTCAGTTCAAACTTATTATTTATTTTGTGATACAATCCATAGTCTCTTGTACCTTTCAGATATCTTGTGATCCTTTTCACTTCCATCGTGTGATTTTCTTTAGGATTTGCTAAAAATCTAGCAACTGTCCCAACTACTAAAGCAATATCTGGTCTGCTATGAACAATATACTATAGTTTTCCAATCATGCATCTATATAGGGTTTGATTCATATCAGTAGAATCATTAGTTTTAGATAGCTTATGTCATGCAGACATAGGTGTACTCACTAGCCTAGAATCTTCCATACCAAAAGTCTTTAGTATCTCTTTGATATATTTGGACTATGTAACCAAACTTCATTTGACATACCTGTGATCCAACAAAGAATTTCATTTTACCAAGCATAGACATTTCAAATTCCTTCTTCATTTTATTAGCAATGATTTCCATAATACTTCTCTTCCTCCAAATATAATATCATCAACATATATTTTAGTTAACAATACTTCATTGTTCTTACCATTCTTCAAATATAGGTTATTGTTATCATTTTTCCTTTCAAAACTAATCTTCACCTAAAAATTATGTAATCTTTCATACCATGCTCTTGGGGCTTACTTCAATCCATAAAGGGCTTTGTTCATTTTACATACCATGATCTTCTTGTTTAGATCTAAAAATCCTTCAGGTTGTTCAATGTATATTTCTTCCTCCAATATACCATTTAAAAATGCAAATTTTACATCCATTTGATATACCCTAAAATTATTGTAGGCTGAATATGCAAGAAAAGTTTTGACTCCTTCAAGTCTTGCCAATGAGAAAAAGTTTCTCCATAATCAACTCCTTATTCTTGAACATAACCCTTGCATAATAGTCTTGCCTTATTTTTTGTTAATTCTCCATTCTCAATGAGTTTGTTCCTAAAAACTCACTTTATCCCAATGACATTTTTGACTTTAGGTCTTGGCTAAGGTCCAAGTATTGTTCTTCTCAATCTGGTTAATCTCTTCATTCATTGTCTAGATCCAATCTTCACTATCTTAAGCATCCTTTACTATTTTGGGCTCAAACTCACAAAGTAAGCATGTATCATCATTAGGTCTTTTTCTGGTCATAACACTTGATTCAGCATCACCAATGATATGTTCAAGTTTGTGATGTCTTCTCAAATATTTTACTAGCACAAGCAGTTTCCTTCTTTTTTCTTCTACAAGTTCATCTTGAAAATTAATCTCAAGTTCATTTTCTCTCTCTTGTTCAAGTTCTGGTTCATGTTCTACATGCTTAACATTTTCTATCCGATGGTTGACATTGCCCATCTATGACTCGACATCTTTAGTTTGTTGCTCAGCACCCACTCTCTAGTGCTCATCAATTTGAATTTGTGTTTCATTATTTCCGATCTAATGAGAGACTACAACTTGATTAGCTTGATTATTAGGAGTACTTGGAGCATCATCATCCACATAGATGAATGTACTATAGTCTTCAGGTTCTTCTTTACCTATAGTGTCACTTCTTTTTGCAAACTCATCAACTTTCACATTTGCACTTTCCACAATTTTGTTAGTGTTAAAATTTAAAGACTTATAGGCTTTTCTCTTGGTAGAATAACCTAGGAATATACCTTCATCACTTTTTGCATCAATTTTTCCATTCCTATTATGTTTAAGTATATCGCATCTACTTTTACTTATTTTTAATACTACACATTAGGAGCATAACCATACCATAGTTCAAAAGGTGTAGTATTTGTACCTTTCATGACTTGTACTCTATTTGCAGTATAAACAATAGTACTAGCCGCTTCTCTCCAATAATTTTTTGATATATTCTTCTCCATCATTAATATTCTTACACAATTCATTATTGACATGTTTCTCCTTTCAGCTATCCCATTCTGAGGAGGGGTCCTTGGTGCTGACATTTGTCTTTTAATTCCTTTGTCATTGTAGAATATATTAAATTCATTTGAAATGAATTCACCTCCTCTATCAAATCTCAAGCACTTCAAACTCTTCCCCATTTCTTTCTTAACTCTGGCTAAATACCACTTGAATAATTGAAAAGCATCAGATTTAGCTATAAGAAACATCGCAGGCATCATCCTAGAGTACTCATCAACAAATAGAATGAAGAAATTATTTCGATGGTAGCTTTGAACATCAAAGGGTCCACATAAGTCCATATGAACCAGTTCCAAAATATTACTATAAGTTTATGTTTTTATCTTGAAACTAGACTTGGCCATCTTTCCCAATTGATATTGTTACACATAGCATTGTCAGGAAACTTTAGTTTAGGAAACCCTCTTACTTTCCTTGTCTTACTAATATTCACCAAATTGTCAAAGTTTACATTACATAATCCCTTCTACCATAACCAAACATCTTGTTGTGCAAACAAACATGTCTCACTTGATAGATCTAGATAGAAAAAATTACCTCTTGTTTGATCACCACTTCCAACTAGCTTACTATCAACATCATGTATCTTGGCCTTCCTATTATGGAATTAAACTCTATAACCTATTTTTTTAAGCTATGAAACACTCAACAAATTATAGTTAAGTTCTTCAACCCAATAAACATTGTCACACGTTATCTTGTTAGTTAGTTGAATAGTTCCTTTACCTTTCACAACACATGGAATATCATTGCCAAATTTAACACATCCACCTTTTTATGGACCAATATCTCAAATTTATCTTTATCATCAGTCATATGATTGGAGCATCCACTGTCTATTATCCATTTTTCAATTTTGTTTACACATGAAATTAATGCAGTTTTCTCATCTTCATCAAAATCTTCTTTCATAGAAACATAGACAACTTCATTATCATTACTCTTAGATTCATTATTAGTTTCTTCTTTAGCACTATAACAAGATTTCTTACATTTTTCATCCTTTCTTCTCTTGTAGTCTTTGTCATCTCTTCTTCCTATGTACTTCCTTTGCTTCCTTTCATCCTTATCCTCTTGGTCTAGACACCTAGCATCAATATGATCAACTTTGTTGCATGAAAAAAAAATGATAGGTAATTTACCTCTATATTTATCTCTTCCTCTTCCAAATCATTTTGCAATAAGGGCTTCAATTTCATCAATGTCATCATCAAAACTATCACTAGCATTCTTCACATATTTAACTTTTCTTTTGTAAAAACTAGTTGTGACTTGAAAGCAGATTCAATAGTGGCAAGTGTGTAGTTATCATTGTTAGACATCTCAAAAGAAATAAGTCTATCAATTACACCTTATAAGGTCAAAGTGTTACCCAATGCGCATCTTAGTTCTTGGATTGAAGAGACTCTAATGAAACAGATAGGGAGTAGATTCCTCAATACCTTACTTATCATTGTTTCATCTTTGATTTCTTCATTTATATCACAAATAGAATTAACATCTTTAACTCATGTGTAATATTGTACTATGTTCTCACCTTTGATCATTCTCATGTCATCAAATTTTCCTCTTAGGCTTTCTAATTTGGCACTCAGGACATTGACATTACCTCCATATATGGTTGTCAATTTTTCCCACATCTTCTTTGCACTTTCACATTCTTTTAGGTCATCAAACTTGACATAACTTAGGGCTAAGGAAATATCCAACATTGCTTGATTATGTTATTGTTTCTGCTTGAGTTGTTCAGTTGGCAGACGAGTAGTGGTCACCTTTACATGTTCAATATCCACAAGATTGATAAAAGCATCACTGATACTAGTTATGTGCAACCTCACCAAGGTTTTCCATGCAAAAAGTTCTCCTTTTTTAGGTTGGATACATCTCTCTTATGATTCATGATATTTAGTTTGAAGTACCTTCAAAATTTTCTCTATAAGCATTGAGCTCTAGTACCAATTGTTAAAAATGTTTAGCATAACTGGGGGGTGTGAATCAATTAATCAAGGTCATTATGTACCATTTGAACAATAAAACAAACACTCACTATTCTGGTAATCTTTTTGTTGCTTGGTCTCTAATGAAAATACTATCTTAAGCATAAATTTCTTTTTAGAATGAAAACATATAAAGCATTCATCACAAATTTGACACTAGGATTTTTATGTGGAAACCCAATTGGGAAAAGCCACAAGTAATATGTCACTCTTTTTCACTCTTTAAGTGAGCTCTATTAAGATCCAACACTATTAAAGGGTACAAAACACATTGTTAAAGGATTTAATAACCCTATTAGGAGTGGCCTTGTTAGAGAACTTTGATCATTCCATTCAAAATGCCACCTAATTAAAGGATTTACATAATCTATTAAGTCTTCCAAATTATTGTTAGGTCAACCTCTATTAAAAGGATTTATTTATAAAAATTTTACAATTACTAGAAAGAAAACAATAGGTTTTTATCTGTGTGATTACAACTCACTTTTGTTGGTTTGGATCTCTATTCAGTTATTTTGCTGACTCAATGATAAACCTCCCATTGTCATCGCTAATATTGATTCACTTGGAAACCCTTCATGTAATCAATCCACTCTTCTCAACAAAACTTAAGCCTTTTTCTTAGATTCAATTATCAATATTAGCATCATCTCTAGAAGCTTTCTTCTTTAGCTTCACATTCACTCACACTTGTGTGTTTTTGATCAACCTTTCTCTGTATGTCTCTCTTCATATATATAGTCAAACACACACACACACACACACACACACACACACACACACACACACACACACAAAAAAACACCATTTATTTCAGCTATGCATCTCTTCAAATAAGAAATTCATGCTTTATCATTTTCTAGAACCGCAATAGATCTTAGGGTTTATGATTAGGTTCAACTCGATTCATTGTATCTATCCATATTCTTGATCTTCTTCTAAAAAATTATCTAGAATCTGTCTATTAGGTCTTTACCTAATCTTTGCCTTGAATTTAACAACCCAACTCATCAATATTATCTTCAACATGGTTTACATCTCCTAAGAAATCATCTATTTCAGCTTGATCTCAAAATTTCCTTGAATTCATTCTCATACTATCACTCAAAAATCTCTAAACTCTAACACTCGGTCATCACTAAATTACTCAGTCACTGCAAAGCTTTTTGGCGCAGCACAACCATCTTGCTTGATCGATCCTAATGCTCAATCAACACTAGATTTTCTTGGCACTAACTATAGCTTGGTTGACACTATAATTACTCAATATTCCTTAACATTTTCCTCTATTGCTTGGCTTGGCTTGTCTTTCTTGACATAAATAATCACTTTGCTTTATCAAATTCTATCTAATCAAATGTCCATTGTAACTCCATTTTCATAACTCAACCTTTCCTCTAGACCTGCTATTATTATGAGAAACTTCTCAAATCCTCTTCATCAATCAAATAGATATGGCATTGAGATTATATAGCAATATGTCTTCTCAATAGATTTGACATCAATGAGAAAACAACAATTGTTCCAATTGTAAGTTTCCAACAAATTCTATGGTTAATTTTATTACTGAAGAACATTTATATGCTAAGAAAAAATATCATGATTTCTATGAGTTAGCTAATACTTGGATTTAGACTTCTAATGGTTTGTTCTATCCCCCTCAAGGTTATGTTTATTTTCCTATTGAGTTTTGTGGTAAATTCCACTAAATAGTATCTTTTTTGTCATTCCTACATCTAATTAGTTCCAAGTGAGGCTTAGTTTACCTTGGTAAATCATAAACCCATGTCACCCTTTTATAAAGGAAAAGGCTAACAAAAGTATAATTGTTCAACTAAAATGACATAAAAGAGGTATTATGATTTAGAATTTGAAAATGAAGTAAACTAATGAAAAATGTACAAAGGGATGAAGCTTAGGATTACTATTTTTAATGATTATTTGGAATAAGAATTGATATATTTTTCTAATTTTCAAGGATAATTATTTAGTTGTTGAAAAATGTTAAACATTAAGGGTCTAGTTTCCACCCCAAAACTATATGAAAATAAACCTTTTCCCCTTTTATCTCATATTATGTTATAGATGAATATATAGCTAACTCAATAAAAAATTAAAAATAGTTTTTGACTGATATTTTCTCTTTTATAACAATCCAAATTTCAACTAACCTAAAATAAATAATTTTTGTCTCCCACCACATTTTTCAAAACAAATCTATTCTAACCAAAATAAAAATTATAGATTCTAGAAGAGAACTCTCTCCTCTAGAACATCATATGGTTTTTTTTTTTTTTTGATATGATTTACTATTTTTTTCTTTCTCAAAATCAATATCTTCTCAAATGTTAAAATACATAATTGTAGTATTTCTTAATTACAATATAAGTTATATCTAATTAAAACAGTATATATGCAAATATTGTTGACTTTGAACTCTACAAAATAGTATTTATGTGTTATAAAAAAATAATAATTAAAAAGAGTAAGAGTTATTGAAATGTCACTTTTTCTAAAATAATTTTATTTCTTTAGTAATTGGACACAAACTAGTATAAAAAATGCATTTAATAGACACTGCAAATTGAAAAAGTTTGACAGTTATATCACTTATCTAGAATGAGTTTATCTACATCACATGTTTGAACAAAATTAATTTTTAGATAGAAATAAAAAAATTTAGGCATTATAACAAGTCAACCTAAAAGGTGACACAACTTTTTCTTATGATGGTGAGATTAAAATGATCAATCATAGTCTTTGTCGTCCTTCTAGACCTTGACATTGTGATACTCTTGATCTCTTTTTGCCTTCTATTCCTAGTAGACCTTGTAATTGTCTAGATTATATGTTTCAATCTTATCAAGCTCATAAATGTTGAAAGATTCTTGAGTTTAGTATGTCTTGTGATATTTTTTGTGGTCTTTTTCCTACACCTTCTACACCCTTTTCTTCTAATTCTTCTATTTCTAATGGTCAACCACCTACTGATCCTCCTAGTGTGATTCTTCCCCCTAGTGTAGTTCCTTTTTCTAGTGTGAATCCTTATCCTAGTGTGGTTCCTCCTATTTCTCAACCTCTTATTATTCCTCCTCTAGTGCCATCAAAAGGAAATTAACATATGGTTATTGATCTCCTATCATCTCCTCAACCAAATTCTAATACAACTAAGCATAACTGACATGCTCGTGACCTTCGACAGAACTATTAGGCTCATGCTAAAGATTGTATGAATGCTTCTCATCAGTCCATGTATGCCAAGGAAGTTAACCATACTAATGAGATGGATATTCCTATTTTTTATTCTATTTCTATTAATTTAGATGAAGAGGATAATTTAGATGATGACAAGCATGAGATTATTGATTGGTGCATTAGAACCTAGCCATCATATAATTACAAGAGATTGTAATGGATATTTTAATGATATATGTTCATTCATGTATGTATCAATATCATTCTATGTAATGGAATCCAATTGAAAAGAAAAGTTGTAACAAAAATGTAATGTTGTCCACATTGTCATAGTTAAGGTCTGAATTGGTTTAATATGTCAAAAGTTGTAAAAGGGCCCTTGAAAGGATAATAACCATGTAAAAGGTTATTAAATTTCCATTATGATATGTCCTTTGGAGTGGAAATTTGTGTAGCTCTAAATAGAGTTTGATTAGCAGGGACACTATTTGCAGGCCTAAGAAGGAGGCTAGTCTTGTTTTTCGATCAACTATCTTGAGTAGTCAAGTGTTGGGTGCTAAGCTTTATTGGTGATGGTGCTCTGGACAACATCAACTATGGGACCATATTATTACTCATAAATATTTTAGAGGTGTTGATCCTTGCCCTATTTTTTCAATTCCTCTTGAAGTTCGTGGCTTTATGGTATGGCATACTCTAAAGACTTGAGCTCTTTTAGTTAAGAGGGGTCTTTTCTGGATATGTAAGGGAGGCTTTAAGGGTTTGTTTTGGTCTAATGCTTCAGATGGATTTCCCTTCATCGTATTCATGTACTCTCATCTTAAAACTCTTTGTGATTCTTTTCTTGCTGTTGGATGGGCTAAAGTGGCTCATTGCAAGACTCCTTATCAATTGGGACCTATTGTTGGTTATAGATGGAAGCACTATTTAGATTGGCCTCCTAGAGGCACAAAGGTGTATCATTAGGAGTTTTCTTAGATTTTTGCCTCTAGGGCATGTTTCTTTCTACTAGGACTAGATGTTTTGGCTTGGGGAGGTACCTTGTCTACTAAATATTTTGTCTTTTTTGGGTATCATGAGATAACTAGATAACTGTTAGGGGATGCAGAGGTCCCTTGGTAAAAACAAGTTTGGAATAAATTTTCTTGGTCCAACTTCAATTTTTTTATGCGTCTAGTGGATCACAACTGGTGTCTTACGTGGGATATCTTTGTAAACACATAGTTCAATGCCCCTCATTTTGTGTTTTATGTGATAATGGGGACAAGTCTATCTCCCATCTGTTCCTCCATTGCTCATTTTCTACTTAGTTATGGCATCTTTAGTGGAGTTCTTACAGTTACATTCTTGTTGGCATGCTTCCTCTTTGCCTAAGTTTTGGGCCTGCTTGGCAAGTGTTCCCTCCAAGGCTTCTCTTCTCCATGCTTCTTGGATTGCTAGGCCATCATTCATTCTTTGGCATATCTTGCTGGAGAGGAATTGATAAATCTTTCAAAATGTCCAAATCTTCAAGAAACTATTCACAAAAAAGTGTGAGCTAGATGGAGGTATGGATCTAATCAATCTTGCTATATCCAATCACCTTAATTTTCACCTTCAGGATGGGGCTGCAACTCAATGGTATCAAAGAGTGCCCAAAAAACCTCAGTGATAGGGGAAGGGACAGGTGAATTGGGAGAGGAGTTGGACTCCTCCTCCTTATGGAGTTCTTAAAATTAACATTGCTGGTTCTTCCCAGGGGAATCCAAGACCTGCTAGTATTTGGGGAGTGGCTCATTATAGCTTTGGTGAAGTTAAATTCTTTTTCTCAATGTATAAGGGTTACCATACAAATAATCTCATGGAGGCTTAGGCCATTCTATATGCTTTGGAACAATGTTGTTTGAGGGGATGGTACAAGATTATCTGTGACTCTAACTCCCAAGTGGTGGTGAACCTACTTACTTCGTAAGAGCTTGAGAATATTAGTTGGCAATTGGCTACTATTTTTAATCAGATTCTTCTCTTTTCTACTTTTCTTGAGTTCATTAGGTTCACTTACATTCCTCACAAATAGAATAGAGCTGGTGATTGTTTGGTCAAATGGGCTTTTTTTCATGCACCAGGCTGGAATATTATGGATAGGGGGCAACTACCCCTTAGTCGGTTATGAGAATTTGATGAACTTGTTGATTAGGATAGAGTTCCTTACTAAGCTATCCTTATTCTAGTCCTTTTTGTCTTAATAAAATTTTACCCCTCTTTTACCCAATGTTTATGCAAATTCATGGCATCACATTTGTTAAAAGTTTCAAAAGTTGTCAAGAAGGTGAAGAGTTGCAAAAAATGCAACAATGTAAAATTACGTTAAAGTTGTAAAAGGAAGTCCAAAGGTCATGGGTGGCATTTGTAAGGTCTAAACTGACCAAGAAACTATAAAATGAATTGTAAGGTCTAACCAAGAAATAAAACAAAGGAAATGAAGGGAAAATATAAGTGAATATTTAAGTTCTTTTGGAGCAATTTATACTTGTTATTTTGATTGGCTTTCTAGTTCTCTATTGCTTTTAGGATTTTTATGTCCATGTAACACCTGAAAATGATGTATTATATATATAGCAGAGTATTAAAATGAATAATCCTTCCATTTTTTTTGGTTTTAGTTTATTTCATGTAGATTTGAGAAAGTTGTGAGAATTATATGGATGGTAGTTTTTTCAGATTTTCAAATTGTAGTCATATTCAAGACAACATGTATGAATGTTTAATTGATTTTTCTAGTGATGAAACTTATATTTATGGAAAGAGGAATAGATCATATTTATAATGAAATTTATTTTGTACATGTTTATTAATTTTTGTATAAGTTATTACTATTTTAGTGAAAATTGGTTTCTAACCATCTTCAATGGAGTCATAGAAAAAGGGTCTCAATGTAGAGACCATAAATTTGGATTCTACCATGAGATTTTTCTGATTTTTGGATTCTACAAGAAAAATAAAGATGAAAAGAAATGGAATGGCAAGAAAGATTTCAAGGACAAAGGAAAGAAAACATGTTTTATGGCTAAAAATTCTAATGACTCTAATGATGAAGAAGAAGATGAGATTGTCTATATTGCTATGAAAGATGAATCTGATAGTGATAAAGAAATGGCACTCATTTCTCATATGAGAAAAAATGATACATGGATCATAGATAGTGGTTTCTCTCATCACATGATTGGCGAAAAAACTAAGTTTGAATACTTTGAAGACTATGATGGTGGCAGTGTAAGATTTGCTAACAATGAACCTTGTTGTATAAAAGGAAGAGGAAGAATTCCCCTAACCAAAGAACTTATATGTGATAATGCCTAGTGGGTAGAAGGACTAAAGCATAATTTGTTAAGTGTGGCACAGCTACTTAATAATGGAATCAAAGTAAAATTCATGCATGGTAAAACAAGACTGCTAGATGGGAAAGGAAAGCTGATTGGATCAGGCATTCAAACTAAAGGTAACTTGTTCTATCTTGAACTAGGTGAATGTTCATGTTTCATTGCTCAAGTTGAAGAAAGTTGGTTATGGCATAAAAGGTTGTGTCATGCAAACTTTGATAATCTGGTAAAGATAAGAAAATTGAGAAAAGTAAAAGGCATTTCCAACATAAAGAAACCTTAGGTCAGTCTATGCAAAAATTGTCAAATTCGAAAGATGGGAAAGATTAGTTTAAAAAGTAAAAACTATCAGTGTGAAGACATATTAGAAATTGTGCATACTGATTTATGTGGACCTATTGGAATTGAAAGCAATACTGGAGAAAAATTCTTCATTCTTTTTGTTGATGATTACTCAAGAATGATGACAGCCATGTATTTAAGAAATAAATTAGAAGCATTTGAAAAGTTCAAATGGTATTTGGTCAGAGTAGAAAAGGAAACAGGGAAAAGATTAAAATGCTTGAGATCAGACAGAGGTGGAGAATTCATTTTACAAGAATTCAATAACTTTTGCATTGAAAGAGGAATCAAAAGACAGGTATCAGCACCTGGAACACCCCAGCAGAATGGAATAGCTGAAAGAAGAAACAGATCCATCATGGATTGTGCAAGAACATTAATGATTGAAAAGGGCATTTCTATCAAATACTGGAAGGAAGCAATCAGCATTATAGTCTATACCTTGAATCGAGTACAGCTGAAGAAAGACTCATTCAAAACCCCCTATGAGTTATGGTATGGCTATAAACCTAATGTAAGTTATCTTAAAGTATTTGGAAGTAAATGTTACATTTTCAAAGAATCTAGAAAAGGCAAATTTGATGTAAAAGGTGATGAAGGTATATTCCTTGGATACTCATGCACAAGCAAGGCATATAGATGTTTGAACTTGTCTACTCACAAAGTCATAGAAAGTGCACATGTGAAAGTTGATAAGTTTGCAAAAAGGACTGAAGAAGAAAGAAAAAGGGAACCAAAAGATTATAAAAGGTTTGTCTTCAGTGAACCTGATACAGTACCAGTTACATCAGAGACTCAGAGAACTTCTACTCTCGAGTCATCTATAACCGAATTACAGGAAGTTCAAACCAAATCATAGCAAATCGAGTTAAACTCAATATCTACCGAGCAAGTATTTACCGAGCAAACATCTACCAAGAAAATATCTACAGAGCTAGAACAGAAAGAGCCTGAAGTTGAAAGGCAAAAATATAATAATGAAATCCATTCAAAAGGCAAGGAACCTGTATTAGCCAAGTATTTCAGAAGACATCATTCAACAGATCAGATCATTGGAGATAAATCTAAAGGAACCATGACAAGAAATAAGCTGAAAGGTACTTGTTTACTTGTTGATTTTGAACCTAGGAATATCAAAGATGCATTGGAAAATGATAGTTGGATTGAGGATATGAATGAAGAGATAGAGAAAATAGAGAAAAATAAGACATGGACTCTTGTACCCAGACCTAAAGACAAAAATGTAATTGGAACTAAGTGGGTATTCAGAAACAAGTTGGATGAAGATGGTAAGGTATCAAGAAACAGAGCTAGACTAGTATGCAAAGGATATGCTCAAGAAGAAGGAATAGACTATGGAGAAACTTTTGCTCCTGTTGCAAGATTGGAAAGAGTCAGAACCATACTAGCATATGCTGCTCACAAGGGTTTCAAAGTTTATCAGATGGATGTCAAATCAGCATCCCTCAATGGTATACTAGATGAAGAAGTCTACATTGAACAACCTGAAGGTTTTGTTAATCCAGATAAGAAGAACATGGTCTACAAATTACACTAGATAAGAAGATCTGTAAAATATGTAGTTTTGAAATGCCTCAAAGAATTTCAAAATCTATTCCCACTTTTTTCCCACTCATCCTGATACTAAATGAAAACAATTAATACCTTTATAATTCCTACTATATCTTTCAATACCAACCTTATATGGTCATCTTTAAAACATCCCGAAAATGTGTTTTTGGAATGTTCTTATGTGTTTTTTACTTCAAGCATGTAGCTGACGACTTTTTTTAAACCAAAATTTGATGTAATGAAAAGGGTTTCTTAAGAATGTTCTTAGCTTTTCATAAATGTAAGTTTTGTCAAATTAGGAGTTCAGTAAGTAATTATTACTTATTTTCTAATGGAGTTAGCTACAAAGTGCTAATTGACATACTGGTTGAAAAATAGCTATAACTTTCAAACCGTATAAGATTTGTGAAATTCAAAAGATGCATCACATTCTATGCTTTTTTTGAACTAGTTAAGGTGGTCAGACATGGGAGCTTTTTAATTCTAAAAATAGTATAGTAGAGAATTCATAATTAATTATTTATTTGGAATAAAAATTTCCAAAAATATGTGTCACATCCAAGCATGAGTCTACTTTTTATATCTAAAATTATATTTAAAAATATTATCATTTGATTATGATTGAGGTGCTCTTACATACACCTACTTTTTATTTTTGCCCTGAAATTTTTGTAGTACTACATTAAAATCCAAACTTTTGACCAATAAAATAATTTTTTCTCTCGATAAGGCCTTGTAGTTTAGAAACTAGATTCAATTTCCTACAAATTATTTTCTTACAAATTTTTGATATAAAGTCCAAAACCACTTTAAAATTATGTGTCAAGTTGACATAACCCTGATTTGTTGGTTTTCCACTGCCACTTAAGGCCATAGTTTGGTACACCATGATCTTGCACATACCCTCACTCGATAAGCAAAGGCAAGTTAGCTTTTACCGAGCTCACTCAGGAAGCGAAGAAATGTTATCTTTTACTGAGCTCACTTGGTAAATAAAGGATGGTTAGTATTTACCCAATTAACTTGATCTCCAAAGGAAGTTGCAAGGTTTGCAGTGTTTACCGAGTTTCACTTGGTTAACACGGGGAAACCATTTTGAAGCAGTGGTCACCGAGCTGGATCAGGCAACAAAGAATTTTATGATTCCAAAGAATTAAGTTTAATTGTTTTGTGCAGCTGACTGATTTATTTAGTTTTTTGTTGTTGTAAACTTGTAATTGAGCCGACTTAAACAATCTGTAAGGTATGTATGAAAAGTCAAGTTGTGAATTCAAAAGTAAGGAAGTGAATGGATGCAAAAAGTGTGAATGCATAAGCAAATACATGAGCAAATGTTGAGGAAGAATTGTTCATCCCTATGAAGCTACAACGTTGCTTTCAATCAGTGAGGATTTAATGAAGCGAAACAGAGATCTATGTTCAGCAAAGATAAGTTGCATATATCTTAGATCACTTCATTGTTTCTTTCTAATCATTGTAACAGTGATTCAAAATCTTTTAACAGAGTTGGTTTGACGGCCATTTTGTAAATCCTCTAACAAGGTGACAATTCAGTTGAATCTTTTTAAAGACCTCTCACAAGGCCACTTCTAACAAGGTGATCAAATCCTCTAATAGGGTCACACCTAACAGTGTGTTTTGTAACCTTTAATAGGGTTGGCTCCTAACAAGGCTCACTTCAGAAAAGTGAAAATTGGTAACTAGTTACTTGGTGATTTTTTCCAAATTGGTTTTCCACGTTAAATCTGGTATCTCTTGTGTTCATGTTATTTCTTTATGCATGCATGTTAATCACTTTAAATACTTAATAAAGTTAACAAAACATCTATCAAGTTTCAACATTTATTTGTGTGGTTACCAAGTGTCAGTAGCAGTTGTATTTTAAGACATCTAAGGATCTGTAGAAATAATTATTGTGGTAACTGATTCACCCCTCCCCTCTCAGTTACTCCATCTCTATTTCCAACAGGAACTCCATGACTGTTTTGGGGGTTCTCAAAGGGTTTTGATAGATGCTCTACATCATTGATCTTGATCTTGATTTATCTAACATATTTTATGTGCATCTTGAGGATCCTTATTTAGATTTAGCTATTGTTCCTATTGTTTTTTATATAGGTACTCTTTCAGTTTATCCACCTTCTCTTATTAGTACTACTAGAGATCAGGGAGGAGGACAACATGGTTGAAGTGAGTGCTCTAGCATAATAGGTTTTTGTGTGTTTGGTTGCTGTTATGTGCTTCTCCTATATTTTGTTTGTTTAATATTGTTTAGATTTCTTTATATGACCCTTATTTCTCTATCTGCAAAAGGTGATAAAGAAATAAAAATGTCATATCATTCTTCTATTTGTATCTTACTTATTCCATCTTTTGTTATATGCTATGTTGTACATTCACTATTCTTGTGTTTCTTGCTTGGAATTGTGACATGGTAGCACCATTTTTTTTTCATATCCATGGTGGTGGTCCAAAAATACTCTTATTTTTCTTTCTTTCATTGTATGGTATTTCTACCTCCTTTGGGGTGTGAAGATATCTCATACTTGATATATTATTTGCATGTTCTCATATGATCATAATGAAACCAATGCTAGTAGATCCCTTTGTGCTCTTTATATGTTATTTATTCATTTTCTTTGACTTGTCTTCTCCTAGGGTAATTTCATAGTGGAAATGTCTCTCAGTGGTTGTATGTATACCCCATTAAAGTCATTTCTCCTATTAAAGTGATAGAAATGACATTAACATGGGGGCATATGCTCTAGTCATTTTTCCATTCCATTCATGGGGTAGTGAATATAGATTTTGAGTATAGCTGTGGGCACTTTAGCCTTGGTTTTTTAGTATGCTTCCTAAGTCATCCTCAAATATATTCATTACTACTTCATCGTCATTTTCAATGCATGCATCTTTCAAATCCCTTTATGTATCCTACATAATCATAAAGAATTGGTTCTCTATATGCACATTCTCAATTTAGGAAGTGAGCATCCTCAACATTACATGCACATATGTTAAATCTCATCTATAGGCAATGCATAACAATTTTACAAGTCCCATACATGGATAACTCAGTCTTATTAGACCATGTCATGTTGATACAAAGAATGTTTATCTATTGGTAGGCCTTTTAATGGGTTGACTAGCAGGTTACCACCCCATTAGACTATTTCAATTCCATCTTTTGCAACAACTCTTTTAGTGATTCACAATTTAGCGTGGACAATATACTAGGCAAGATAATCATTGTTCTCTTGTTTCTTCCCATTCATAGATTTCTCTCTTATTATGATTTTGGAGTTAGAAAAGTCTCAAACCCTTAGCGGCTTGATGGATTCTTTATCTCCTTGATTTTAATAAGAGTGTCTTATTCTTTATGCTCTACTTTACAAAGATTTTGGGTTAGGTCCATACTCTCACTAAAGTGGAGGCTAAATGGACCATCTTAAATTGGATGCACTCTAATTTAGTAAATTTTTAGCACCTAATTAATGCAAGATCATCAATCTCCTTACATCTTTCCTTCTTTCTTCTCATTTCTATCCTTTCTCCTATGTGGAATTGTGGCAAAACCTAATGTATCCTCTTTAAATCTCATATTTCATGGTGTCAAGCTTGAGGTAGAATCTATCCTCCTAGGTCCTCCCTTCCCTTCATCTATCCACTTGGAATTTTCTCTTCACAATGTAATGACTATAGCTTGGATTTTTAACCCGATTCTAAGATCTAGGATCTATTTTAGGATCTTAAAGGGATCCCAAATATTCTTAGAACTAGTTTTCAATGGGGTAGTACACCCTTGACCAATCAGGGGCACAATGCATCCCTGATGGATTAATTAGGGTCATAGTGCACCCATGATTGGGACCTATATTTTATCTCCTCTTTTGGTACCTTCAGTGTGTTAATTCTTAAGAAAGTTGACCTATAGGAGTTATAAATTTTGAGCTATATATTAACCCTTTCATTTTATCCATTTCTCATCTAAGAAAATTTTATCAACTTCATTTACAAGCACTCGCATACTAGCATTCTAGCATTAATGTTTTGAAGCCTTCTAGTCTTCAAGAATTCATTCAAGCATTCCTCCATTGAAGATCAAGGATCAAGCATTCAAGAAATAAAAGGACAACTTTTCTTCAAGATCTTCTTCAATCCATTCAATATTCTTTAAGCATCTTCTACATCCAATCATCTTCATCTTCTTTATCCAAATCAATTGGTGGAGTAAACACATATTTGATTCTAGAAATTCATCTATTGTAAGGTGAATTTGTACATTTATTTTACATTCATGCTATTTCAATTTTTTCAATTCGAGGTTAATTCCTAAACTAGGGTTTGGCTAAGGAAAACCCCCCATCAACAACAAAAACCCTATTTTTATTGCAAGTTACAAATATTGAATTGATAAACATGTAGCAAATATGAGTACCATTTTTGGCTATCTTCAAAATTGCAAAAGTAGAATTAGTGTCACACATAGTTAATTAGGGTTGTAGTTTTCTCTTGATCATCCATTTTACCCCCGATCATCTAGTTTGCCCCTGATAGATCATCGAATGATTTCTAGGTTTTGTCTATTAAATAATTTTAAGCCTAGATCCAATGATTTTCATTCATTTTCATCATCATAGCAAGGTTTAAAAAATTCTAAAGGTGTGCTTTCTACCTTCTTTATTCTTTCAGCATATTTACTTATATCTATTTCTATCTTCTCACATCATCTAGGGTTTTCAAGGACATGGATATTCATTTCCCTATTCTTCCTAAACCTCATTTTCACATTAGTGCTACTTACTTGTTTTGGTTAGCACTAAAATCTCTAGACCTAGTTATCTAGAATTGAGATTGAAAGGACTCTTATCCTTGACTTCCATGTCCCTCTATTATGTTGTATGTATTTTGGCTATGTGATGAACTTAGGGTCCTATCCTTGGTTCACATTTTCCCTATTACAACTCTAAAGGAAGCCTAAGTAGATAAACCTAAACTACAACCCTCAAGGGAAAAACCTTTGTTGAATTAAAGTGCATATGCCATGATTTAACAAATAAGCTCACATGATTATAAATATAATGGGTTTCTTTAAAAATGTGATTCCATTTAGACATGTAAGTAAGGACAACTATAAAATAGTTTTTTCTAATGAGCATTATCTCCCTATCTCCTAGAAAATCTAGATCTCCAATGTTGATAAGGAAATTTAAATTCTAATAAATTTATAGATTGAAGCATGCTTACTCCAATTTAAAAAATGACAAAATAGGGAACCTTGTTTCACTTCATCAGAATGGAGAATGAAATGACAATAAATAAAGAATAAAATAGGGAACAACTACAAATAAGCCAAACATCACCCAATACCTACCACAATTGGTATGCAAAAAAAAAAACTTTTGCAGTAGTTTCCAAACTCTCCTAACAAAGAACCCAAAAAAATGAAAGAGAAGAATGTTGAATGGTACCTCATCCCCTCATCATACCTAACATGTAGAACCCACATATGGCTTGACACACTCAAAACCAAGGAGAATTGTAGTGGTTAGGGAAAACCCTAGCCCATGTGAAAATAACCATCATAGTTAGTATCACTCTCCATCCGTGTTCCCAAAATCTCTATAAAAACACAAAAGTTGTGAAGTTGTAAGGACATTTTTTTTAAAGAGGGGTAAATGCTTTGACCTAGAGTGATGAACTAGTGAGGCCAGAAATAAGGGACCTCATCCCCATTAGATTTGAACCTTGATGGCAATGATAACAACTCAACAACTTAACCATCACAACATGCCACTATTGGCAAGTTGTAAGGACATATTCAGGTCAATTGTAGAATACAATTAAATTCTAAGGAAGATATATTACAAAGTTATTATAGTTATTTGATATGAAAGAGTGAGGTAAGTATGAGTCAAGGACTGACTAGTATCTATTTTATGAAATTCTTCCTCATGCCTCACCCCTTATTTTGTTGGAGCCTTACACTTGGCAATGCTTGAATCTTGTAGAATTTTTAAGGACCTATTAACTTTACTAGTAGGCCAAGTACCCATTGACGTTAGAGGGAGTCTACATAGACACCCCCACCAATACAAGTTTTGAGATAAGATAATGATAGTCAAACTTAGGCCTCTGCCCCAAACCTACAATTTCTAAAATCTCTAAATACAGTAGGTTTTCAAGAACTTTTTAATAGCTAAATCTTCATGATCTACATCCAATTGTTGTTAAAAGAAACAAAAAATACTATAAATATAAATTTGAAAATATATATATATATATATATATATATATATATATATAATGATTTTATACAAAGAAGCACATAATTTTTAATTTGTACAATATTCACAATAACAAGGAGAAATATTTTCCATGGTAAAAAGAGGGAGTAATATATTTTTATTACAACATGTACAACAAAGTATGTTGGAAGGAATATAAAGACATTTCAAGATTTTTATTTTCATTTGAGATGTACTATATAGAAATATTTATTATTGATTTGTTTTTGTAAATATTAAAATATTTACAATTTATTGAAGACTAGAATAACCAACCATCAATACACATGTTGTATAATAAGGTTTAGGATTAATGTATGAGATCTACAAGTAAAAAATGATTCCTAAGACTCCACTCACACTAGAACGGATGTATGGAAGGTTGATAATTCTAAAATGAAATAGATATAAATCAAGCACGAGGTCATGGTAAATAATGCACATCACACAAGATTAGCCAATTTGAGGTCTATAATCATCAAATTAATGAACCCAAGGACTAAGAGAAGACTAGAGGTGGAAACGGTGGTTTGTTTGGTATCTATTAGAAGATGGAGAGGTTTGCAAATGTGAAATGTTGTTTCAAGAAAACATTTCTATTTGTTTAATCTAAATTTGGAAGGATACATTTCTAACTTATAAATCATATGAAGGATGACAACAATAATAGTTGGAAACTCTCTTGAATCTAATTGGACAATCATAATTTGGACATGATCCTAGACTAGAGAAAATGGTTAATAATTATGATTAGAAAATTAATTTTCTTTTTAAAAATATGTATTTATTTTCATGTAAATGAAAAAATCATAATACATTTAATTTATTAGAGTTTGAGTTGTTCTAATGATGGAGAACTCGTGTTCTTCGAAAAGAGATCACAAATTCAAATCTTATAAGAAGTAAGTTAAGCACAACTTATTTGTAGTACAAATAAATGTCTCCCACAAAGAATATAAGATAGTTTCATATTGATATAAATCATCTCTAAATTGATATTCAAATATTAAAAAACTGATAATGGAAAAGACCAACAAGAACATTTCTATTCAATATGTTTTAAACATAGAACAAAACTTCAATGAACAATCTATCTTTAAATTTTAACAAAAGTAAAGTCTCCAACTCCATCAAAACTTTTAACAAAAGTAAAGTCTCCAGCTCCATCAAAACTTTTGTTACAATTTATTATTTATTGAAACTGTATATTATATTAAAAATGTCATTATATGTTAAAAACTATACCATACTATAAAAACGGAAATAACTTTAAAAAAATTCCAGATAAAAAATATCTTTTCATATAATATAATCCTCTTCAAATCTATTCATTACTTTAAAAACTATAGATTAAAATATAAATCATGATAACTGAATATAGATGAGGTCTTCAAATGTATTTGTTGGCTACCATTTCCACTCGCCACTTGTTATTTCAGTGGGAGGAAATTGCCATCCATGTGGACGAATGGTAAATCAAGTATGTCTTTTAGACAAGAATATATACTATCGGTTGACCACCAGCGCTCGCCTAATTTTGTAAGAAAATTGTCCGGCGTCATCAAAGAGCATCAATGGTGAGAAGGGAGAGCATTGTCATTGTCACGATCCCGAAGAGGGGGCTCTTCTCTTCCAGGAGACGAGATTGTCATTGTCACGATTCGTTGTAAAAGCGGAGAGGAGCTCTGCTCTTCTTCTCATATGCAACCGCTGAAAGTCCATTCTGTACCGCTTATAAGTATTTTGTGATTATTATATATTGTTGAAACCATTGCAGGTTTGGTTTGTTTTTCTGGGTAAATTATATTGTAATGTCTGTTTTACTTTTCTTCTTACTTGCTGGTTCATTAGTTTTGGCTAATCTCTATCACCAAAAAAAAAAAAAAAAAAAAAAACAAAGACAAAATAAAGTCAGATTTATTTTTTTCAGATTTACAAAATGTAGTGATTTTTTCTTAATTTTTTGTTGTTGTTTTCGACTACAAACTATGTAGATCATGAAGATCAAATGCTGAAATTTTCAAAAAAATCCATTATGCTTTTGATCTTTTGAAAATTGGTCAACTGTAGAGTTTTGATGGAGGATAGCAGCATACTTAATTTTTATGATGAAGATTTAACTGTAATTCTATTGTAATTGAAATTATCTTAATAACAAAAATATATTACTCTTCTCATTATTAGTCTTTTGTTTTACTTATTATAGATTTTATTTTTCATTATAAAAAATTATGGAATCATTTCGTACTTTGTCTTGGTGTTGTATATTTGTGCAATTCTATCAATCTATTTATTAGTCCCTGCCTTTTAAGGCAGAAGACTATAGCTTTCAGTTGCCTTTGTAGCATTAGTTTGGTCTTGGAAAACTGTGCAGCTTGGAAATTTTTTGTTAGAACTATAGTTTTGGAGGAATTTTTGGATTAATTTGAAGTCAGAAATTTAAATTGCATTTTTTCAATTGGTTGTTGTCTATTTTCTAAGTAGTCTTTTCTTTTTATTACTTGAGATATTAGAAAACTTTAAACATTGCAAATGGCAATTTCTTCAAAAAGCTGTGGCTGGAATGTTTTCCACTTTTTGCATGGCATTGAAACTTTTATTTTTTATTTTTCCATGTAGGCTTCCACTGTCAATTTATGGTTGTAGGTATTATAAAAATGGATGTTGAACAGAGTTTAGTTTGCATGCATTGAAGTGGAAGCAAATAGGAAAATTTGGCACATATATTCACATGATAATGGTGGCTTCAAATTGAAGAAATATTAAATTATTCCTACCAAACTGCTCGGTAATTGCAAACTACTCGGTAATTACAAAAGGCCTTGGCATGTTCTTGCTAAAATTTTCAAACTTCTGTAAGTTTTCTCCTTTGATATTACTCTAATTAAATTTTAATATCATATTTTAAAATACTTTTAGGTGGGTTTGGACTTAGTTTTGGATCTTGTAGAGAAACCTGCCTAACTATCTATTGGGGGCCTTTCATGTTTGATCATGTATAAGTCACACAAAAAATTATTGAAAACTAGATTAGATCTTGCAGAGAAACCTACCTAAATAATTGTTGGGGGCCTTTCATGTTTGATCATGTATTAGTCACACAAAAAATTGTTGAAAACCAGATGGAAAGGTCAACGATTATTTCCTTGATTTTTCTCTTTACTTGGACTTTGGAAGTTTCACTGGACATGCTTCTCATTCTTACATTCTTTACTCACAGGAGTCTGCATTTTTTGTGGATATAATCTGCGACTTTCTTTTCCACCATTTTGTAGCTTTTCACTATGTATCGACTTTGATCATTGAGCTCTATGAGGGGTTTGAAAAAAAGATGATACGATTATTTGTGATTCTATTCTTTGATATGCGATGAAAATATATGAGGGTTTTAAAGATAGATTTATAACATTGGAACATGCAAGGCCACTCTTGTGGTACTCTTTCTCCTTCATAGTGTTTATCTAAAAATAGAAATGAATCAAATCCTTATTATCCCTATCTCACATAGGCTTCATTTTCCATTTGAGAACTATGTATTTCGTAGTTCTATTAAAAAGGTAAAATTCATTACAATATTCTTTTAATTTTTGTTCAAACTGTTCTCCTTCTTATTGATCTGATGCTATTATAAAAACAATTGTCTTCTACTCATATTACTTCTTAAAGAAAACTCAAATTTGTATCAATGTGAGCTTTTGATTAATTCCATTCACACATGCTACTGGGATTACTGGATCCAGTGAACCACTATACAACCCTAACTTCTAATAACTAAAGTAGCTACCTTGGATTTTTCATTTTTAATCAACTCCACAAAAATTATGATAGTTCCTCTCTCCATGATTCATTTCAGTAGCCAAGAGGCTATAAGAAACATCTACTGCACTTTGATTCTAATTTAATGGCCACAATGAAAATAGCTGAGCATATTTAGTATGTCTCTTGTATGGTAGATAGACATTATTCTGTATCACTACCCTTTCCATATTATTGTTGTTGAAGTTCACATATTTTACATACATGACTCTCATTCATAGTTTAAAATATTGTCTCTTTAATCATCAAAAGATATAATAATATATTGCTTATTGATAACATCTAAGAAACTCTTTGATAGTAATCTATATATACTATACCATAGTATCTGCAACTTCAAAATATGCACCTTACTTATCATTGTCTTCAAATAACTGGTTGACTATTCGTTGCTATTAGAATCTAAAGGTGATCACCCATGTCACTATAAATTTTAGGGAATAAAAATGAAGTTAGGCCTAAAACCTCACTAATAATAATTAATCCCTTTTCATGGAGGTTTTACCTTCTATGGATTGAAGTACCTTATTTAAGCTTTATTATTTTTAGGCTTTCTCTAGATATATTTGACTTGTTTCTTGCTTATCATGAATTGGCATCCTACTATTTTATTTTTCTCACAACTCCTTTTGCTATTTTATAGAGGGGAGTGTGTGGACAATGGTATGAATCTATTTACCCCCTCATTTTCATTGGTTCTATTCATTATGATTTTGGTTCTATTCATTATAATTATAATTTCTCTTAGATAAATTGGTTAAGCTTGAAAAGAAATATAAATAAATGAAAGGCTAATTTTAAAGTTTTATTAGGGAAATGTTGGGCTTATTTTGATAAAAGAATATTTGAAAGAGGTCTGCGAGGAGGTTGCAAACTATAAGGTATGTCTCTGTATTTTATTTTTTTAATATCCCCAATAGACATTTATCTAAATTTTTATCTTTCTCTATTTGTCATACAACTCCTACATGTGCATTGCATGTATAAATTGACCATGGAATCTTTGATGATATCTTAATAAGTTTTCTATTTCAGATGTGAATATTATTTTTCGTAATTATACAGTTATGACTTTCACCACCTCCAATTCTATCAAATTTGATGTCCTAACCATTTAATCATCTCAAAATCTTTTATGGTATTTTCCATTTGTATGGAGTTGCTGGCCAACGTGACCTCACAAATGTAAAATCCCCACTTTTAAGTAAATTCTATCATGTGAAGAAGAGACACCTTGGCACTTGAGGATCTTCAACTATGAATATTGTTGATGATACTTAGGCATTAGATGAAGAAAATAGTTTTTCTTTGTCTACAAATGAACCCTCCTCTCAAACATAGTTGTTGGTTGTAGTCTCAAATATTGATGTGCCTCAAGCAGATGGCTAACGATATTTTACCATTTTCTAATTATGCAAACCCGAGAACCCTGCCCGAAATGCTCCTTTATCTCTCACTATCATTTATCTTCCTTAGTTTAGTGCGTGGTAGAAAACAACTCCCCTATTTTTGATAGGAAGCAATAAAATTCATAGTGAGCAATCCCCACATAGAAACACATCCATGTCACACCATTTGTATTTCTTTGAATCTGATCACTCATTCAGACAATATCATCTATTGAATGTTGATTGTTTCCTTTAAAACTCTTGATTGGATGGGACTTCTCACTATGGTCACGTGTTTCTTCTATTTGTCTAACTACAATTATTCCCCTATAGTCTATCCTAGGTGCTGATCTTATCAACTTTTTTGATATTTGATCTCCATTTTTATTCTTAAAAATGCTCTTATATCCACCCCCAATATATATCTATGCGGTGGCCTAATAAAGGTAGTGACCTTATTGTCACCTCTTACTGGTCATGATCATTGATGATTATTATTCAAGTTTATATTAGAATGCTTGTTTTTGACATTTAATCAATATGTTTTTTTAATGTAAATTATAAAATGTAAATGATATCTATAAGATTTAATATTATAGTTTCTTAATTCTATTCAAATTTTTATTTTATTGTATAAATACTATTATTATTCAGTATTGTTTAGTTGTTAAGTTTCATATTAAATTGGTGGTATATGTATATGTTATATTGTACTAGTAGATTGTAGTATATTATATTCTTTTTTAATATCATATAAATAGTATATTATTATATCAATAATAAAATAGTATGTTAATAGATCACATTATACTAAAATTAATTATTTCTTTTAATTTTATTTTTATTGTGATTTATCACTCCATTCTATTTGGATAGGGGACATCATAATTTTGTTGGACATATTAAATGGGAGAATTTTATGATCCTTTGTGGTCTATTTGCAAGTATTTTTCATTTCTTTTCTAAAATTTGCTTTAGTGGAAGTTCATTGGCATCAAGCCTAGATTGTAGTTTGATTTGAGTCAAATACAAGTAATTAACTTGATTTTGTGTGGCTCTCTATATTTCTAGAGGTGCTACAATTCTTAAGGGCATGGATAGCCTGCTTTAGTTGTGATGGCAACTGAACTTTAAATGATTCAAAAAAAATTATTCTCCCTTTTATGATCATAGTGGAAGCCCTCACTTGTAATTTAGGTAGGATTTTCCACATTACATCCATGCATAGTGGTGGGTAGTGATGCTAGCTTATCTAGTTGGGAAGTCTCATCTGTGAAAAGTAGTGGATACCAAGTAGATGAAATAACATTCAAAACAAAAAACAATGCAATAACTCAACAATTTAATTGTATCTAATTAAGAATAAGAAAATCCCTCTCCAATTTTCAAAGCTAAGAAAACATTTTTTTCCTATATAGTGACACGTCTCTCACAACATTAACGTTGTTAGGTCTTTTTCATTTATTTTGTTCGATTGGAAATTCATTTCCTAAAAATTTCATGTCTTATCTTTACAAACTGTTCTAGTTTATACAACTACCCAATGTCACTCAAAATTTTATGACACTTTTAGCTCTTTTTCTTTTAAACAAACAATTTCAACCTATACAACTACCCAATATCACTCAGAACATTAGGACTCTTTTAGTTCTTTTTCTTTTGATTTATTTACTTGGAACAAGTTTTAGAAAAAGCTTGATGCTAGATTTGTACCCTTCCATTTTTCTATAGAAAATGGCTCCCATACTTCAAAAATACTCTGATTTTGTTATAAGTTTTTTTATGAGTTTTAGAAAAAGGTTGATGCAAGATTTCCATCCTTGCATTTTACTATACTAATACTTGCACCTTTGAAGGGTGCAAGGATTACATCGATAGTTTTATATATATCGAATAATGTCACTAAATTTTGACACACAAGGTTTTTTGATAATATTTTCTATACATAGTAGAAATTGGAAAGATAATTTTAAAATCTTTATTATTTTGTCTTCCTTGCTAACCATATAATACACCTAATTAAACCTTTCTTTCACGGAGGTTTGTCCTTTCTTTTCAATTATTTATCTTCTATGCAACTTTTGTTGGTATCTTTGCACCCTTTTTCATCTATAATGAAATTTAGAACATATTGGTCATTATGGCCTATAATATGATTATCCTCCTTCAAAATCATGGGTGCTACATGAGCATTGTCATTGTTATTAATGAAGTACAAACTATTTTAGTGAAGTACAAATTATTCTAGTGGTTTCCATCATGATATGAAAAATGAAGTGTGGAAGTTTTTGAGCTATCAATATTGTAGATTTGGGATACCTGGCCCTTCAAATAGTGCACATGACTATTAGTTTGAGTCACAATGGAGGCTACATAAATCTCACAATGGTCTACCCAAGTTTCACCTTCTGCCATTTTTTCATAGTATTCTTCAAAACCCATGTCATATTTTTAAGAAAAGAAAGGCTCAAAGTCTAAATATTCTCCATAATATACTCCACTACCATACTACGATACTTTGAGTGTTGCTCATGGTCAACTTCAAGTTGACTTGGTAGGGACCTGAAAAAACAATTTCCATCTTGTAGCATTTGCAACACTCTTATCTACATTCTGTAATGTTGAGCCTTTATTTCTTCTTGGCTCTCCTCCTCACATTCTACTTCATTGAAAATGATGCTTAATTGAGTTTTTTTGTCTCTTTCTTTGATAGGCATGTCTGACTGAGAAAGAGGTGGTTTCAATTAAATATTTCTTTAACATATAATTCAAGTAGATAATAAAATGTATAATTCAACCTTATATATAAATAATACAAATTAAATGAATTCATGGTTATGATTATGAACACAAGACAGTATCTCTTAAGGTGTAGGAGACAAATAGTTAAAATCAGAAGTGATGGGAGAGTGAAAGGCGAGGCTAATACATATTTGGTAAGATGTCAGAATCCAATGCTAATATGTCTTCTATATATAGAAACCTCTTAGATGTCCTTTACATAGTGTGAGGATAATGCAATTACATGTCTATGATATATTGACACGATTCTACTTAAGGCAATGACAAATATAGTTTCTGAGCTCTTCATGTCATTGTCAAGACATTTTACCATATACAATGCCTATACTTGCATTTTAGATCCCTTTAATAATTTTCTTATCCACTTTCAACTCTTTCAATCTTTAATTAGAATTTAAGATCAAGTCTAAGTTATCATGGAGGAGGGAAAGTCCTAATGAGAGAGGATTTCCACTGCTTTTGTATTAATCATCTTGTTTACAGAAATACATCTTCCTTCTTCACTTCAACATTTTAATATTACATCAATCAATTTTTTGTTAGTAAGGCTCCCCCATAATCAAGTTTGCACCACATCCCATTTTCCTAAGGAAGAAAAGAAAGATTTTGTTTGAGGGAGGGATGCATAGAGGAACCAAAGGACTTGTTGGATGTCTTGATTTCTCTAAAGGACTTTGATGGATGTCCCTTGCTTAGTTTCGAAGATATCAAGTCTCTAGTAGTGGTAATTAGCAAATTTACTTTATTATAATTTTTTTTTTTTTAAAGATTGGAGGAATTGAGTAGTTGTAGATTGTATCTTATGATCATGTGTCTACTATAGAAAATTTTAATCAATTTTATCAATCCCAACTTCATTATACTTGTTCATTAAATTCTTCTTTAAAAAATATCATTCAATTTTTTAAAATTATTGTCTATTTGTTTAACTAATCTAAGATCTTATATTTGAGGTATGATCATATATTTGTTTGAATAATTCAAGACTAAAGCTCTACAAATATAAATGACATATTCAATAGGAAAGAAACATGCTCATGACATTGAATTTTTTTAGAGAATCAAATCAAACATACAAGATTTTTGTTAGACATACATTTCAATTATATCATCTAATATCATCTCATCTATCTTTATCATTCTACATCTTCATCCAGTGATTATCTTATTTTTTAAAATTCTTTATCTCTATCTCTATTTTTCCTTTTACCTCTATATCTATTTCTAACATTCATTTTACTCTGCCATCTCCTCCTATATACATTTATCCCTCTATCACTATCACTATCATTTTCAATCTTAAATGGCCGGCCTAGTCTAATGACTAATTACTATTGCTTATAAAAGAAAAGTAAACACAAATTCTTAAGCTATAAAATTAAAGAAATATAAGACATTGTTTATATTTTAATTTCTTATGATATATCCATGTTTAATTATATAGATAAAAGAAATATTAATATAATTAGTTAAAATAATGAAAATATTTATAATCTATCCATTATTGTACATATATATTTTTAGAATTAAATAAACGACTATAATCAAGTCAACAAATGAGTATCTTATAACTTTTTCAAATGTTGGTCAATTCCTATGATTTTTTTAATGATTTGTATACCCGATGGAGATATCTACATAGCAATTTATTTTCGCTTTGACCACTTATTTAAAGAAATAAATGTTTTTCTATTCACATTTGGTCCAAACAACTAGTCTCTAGTAAATATAAGCCTTGAAAAAATGATTATGTTTGGAGGGTAAGTTTTAAAGAATGTTTGTTGGTTGAAGCAGTGCTTTGATGGTGGCAATCCATCATGCTAGTCTTCATTTACAACCATCTTTGTTAACACATCTTTTAACATCATTCTATCTAGAGTGTCTATCATTTTGTAATGATCATTTTTGTGTGTTTGTTACCATGGAGTATAGAGCCCATTTACATTGAATTTATGTGGGTATAATTAAAATGTTACTTATTGGTTTTTTCTCTTCCCTTATTGCACAATGGGATTTAGAATTTTCTTGTTTTGTTAAAAAATTCTAAATTTGAGCATCAACATTGGATAAGGATTTTGTTTGATAGGTCATGAATAGAGAGAAGTTGATCATGGAAATAGTTGGGCATTAGCAATCAATCTTTTAATGTAGGACCACATAATCTCTCTCTCTCTCTCTCTCTCTCTCTCTCTCTCTCTCACACACACACACACACACACACACACACATCCACTCTATCCCTTTCTAGGCTTAAATCTCTAACCTCAACCCTAAACCCTATTTTTGTCTCACTCATCCCTCTCTCAACCCAACATCATTTTCCTCTCTCATTCTCACTTTTACATTCTATACATACATATTATTGCAAAAATGATACATGTAAAAGTCATACCTTTGCCCAATGTTGTATAAGCAATCTAGAGTCTTTCTCATTCAATTTTTTGCAATATATTTGCTCAATGCACATTGGTGTTCATCTCATCAATCTAGTTCAATTGTTTCTACATATTTAATTTTTTGAGACTATTTTATGTCATTTGTAATTTTCAAAAGAATGTATTGAATCAAACATTCCACAACCTAAAATAATTTTCATAATGCAATATATATATATATATATATATATTAATTTTTTAGTATATATTATTTTGGTATTAGCTATATTTTTTTTAGCATAATTATTTTTTAAATATATTTTAAATTAAAATTATTCAAAGTGTATATACAATTTTTTTAAAGAGATATGTTTCTTCTTCTTAGAATTTCTCTACCTCCATTATTGTAGCAAGATGACAATAAAGTTAATCCGGTTACACCTGCCAACCCGGTATCTGTTTCACTTGCTCACTTTGACACTTTCATGGAAAGTCGTGGCAAATATCCACACTAACATGATTTGGGTCCTCACTTGCGAATATAATCCTTCCCAGGTGCGGGGCTCTTGGCAATGGAGGCGATCTTAGCAGCATCCGAAGGTACTGGATAGAGATGTAATAAGTCGCATACCAGCCCAATGAATTTTGATGGACATGAGAGTTTCTCACCAATTTCCTCAACCAAAAAATTGATGTCAGAAATGACTTCATGCTGGTAACCTAGTTTTTCAGAATGATCTGTTTTGCTGAAATATCCCATTACCTTAAGAACTTATAGGTTTAATTACAGAAAGGAATTGGTTCATGATAGTCTAGACAGCTACCAGAATAGTTATAGGTATGGATCCATACGTTAGCTGAACCAGATCGATGTTCTTTGGTCTACTTATTAATTTCCATATCACCCAATCCAACTGGAAAGAAATATTGCAAAGAGACATTGGAGAATCAATTCCAGCCATATTTTGCTCCTGTTTCTTGCCCATGCATACCTGCAGTGACACCTCACCCTCTGTGCAGTTGTCATTGATTCCTCGACCTCTTTTGTTATTTCAACCGCTAGACATGCCCATGCCTGCGATTTGTCTATTTATTGCCATGCATTGTAGAAAACTGTCAGAATACTTGAAATCCTTGTTAGAGCAGATTTATAGCTTCGTGAAAAAAATTTCATTCCTCATATATCGTTTCACATTGTTTCTTTGCTTAAGAATGATATTAACCGCATATCTAATGCAGGTGATGGTAAGTCATGTTTGTCTGATCTGCTTAGCTGGCACCTATCGGCGAGGGTATCATGGGACTAAAATTCTGAAAAGCTTTATTTCACTATGTTTTTGTGCACGGATAATTTTTTTTGCATACTTCACATCCATTTTTCCCAACGTAAGACTTGGAAAATCTGAACAAACTGGTAATTATTTTCTTTTAATGCCCCGCCAAGGGATCTAAAAAAATTAATCTAAATTTAATTAAGTTTGCCAAACAATTTTTTTTTAAATGATGAACATGATAGATAAACCATTCACATCAAACACATAGTAGTAGAAGCAATAACATACAATCAACTATAAGCATACATAACAGGTTACATTCCTTAAGGATCCCAAGACGTTGAGTCACATTTGATCTAATTAATACTAAGTCTAACAACCACCACATCCACATGAAAGAATAAATAGAAAGTCCAATATCGCTATTACACATTTGTTCCAAATGCTTCATGGCAATTAAATTCAGAATGCTCAATCATCCACTGTACATGTCACAGAGTATGAAAGACATAAAAGAATATACATATGAGAAATAAAGTACATCATCATCCTATTCTAATCCATGATGCAATAAAGTAAATGAGACCACATGTCATACATGATTCATCATCATAGAAGATATAAACATCCATCATAAAAGATAACCATAAATCATAACAGAACACATAATTATCTAAATGCACGGTTCCTCCCAACCATAAATAGCATCATTAGACCATTGTGGGCCCTAGCCATCCCTCCACGCGTAACATCCCACGTCACCGAAGAGATCATTGGTATTATCATAGTAGGAATGTCACTCTTAAAACATACTACATCATATTCAGAAAGCAATCTAACATGCTACAACGTATGCATCAAAAATCTAACATGCAAGAATTAAGAATAAGATGATCCCACAAGGTAGATAACATTATCTATCAGATGCTAATCACCAATATAAAGAAGTATAGAAATAAATAACATCCATTATAAGATCCAAGAACAAAATGAAGATAAATGCCAACAAAGAATGCTCGAGTCATAGTGACTACGGACGGATCTCAAATGGTAAGAGTGAAAAAGCACTACCACCAGACCACGTGTAACCTAAATGGTCCATTCTCATTGTGCTGAGGAGATAGTCTCAAGTCCCAAACAGGATATCAAATCACATAACACAAAAGAACGAATCAAATAACACAAGTACTCTCTAAGTCTAGTAATCCTAAAAGGATGCTAACTCAAAGGTTCCAATCACAAACCGACATCTAATCCCAAAGGCACAACAAAGACATGTAGGAAACCTACTATGCAAGCGAGAAAGTTTCATCACATGGATCATGCTAGAGTTACCCTAGTAGTCTCTCTATAGACCTCGGCCCCCTAGTGATCCCTATGCGGCCACTAGTATCCTCTCGTACTGACGAGGCATACCACGGAATGCAAGGTTGCAACCAAGCGTTCTCTCTAACAAGGCATGGGCAAGAACATAAAATTATCTTATTAGGTTCATTTAATCCCTATTTAGTATAAATATTTTCACTTATTAAAACAACTTACAATGAATTACCCTGGCAGCCACTTAGGGCCCCAACCCCCATTGCAAGCCACTTCTCGTCACTACATGTAGGTAACCTACCCTAGGCTCATAGAATCATAAATCACATAATCATCTTAGTCTATACAAGTGACTGAAAAAATACCAAAAGATAATCCACAATAAAAACATCAAATCTCCATGAGCAATAAAAAAAATCCATTGATAATCATGACCACAACAGTTCTCTATTGGAAACTGAAGGTATCAAAGATAAAACACAAATATCCATTGGTTCTTGACAAGCAACTAAAAAAGAATCTCAAAATAAATAATACTGATTAAAGACTCCAAAATGGTCAAGTCCAAAACATGTCACAACATGACATCATCAAGAATAAATAAACACTTCAGTCCCATTAAGGTAACTGGAAAGTAATACAAGTATAATTGATCGATGACTCAAAAATGGTTAGGTCAAGTGTCTCATGTACATACATCTCAGCTTCATACAGAAAGACTAGAAAGCAATAACAATCAATAAATACAAACATCTCATAATGCATGTCATCACATTACCATGGTTAGGTTTTAAAAGAATTGAGAACAAATAACATCAACATGCCATCACATTCGCATAACTCCCAAGCCTCTGGTACACATCCTAATTGGTCAACACTCTAGGACCACCCAAACCCCAAACATGGATAACATAAAGAACAAGATACAAACACATATTTTAGTTTGCTTTCACAATCACATGGTTAAGCCAAAAATTAGGTTCTAGTTTTTGTTTTCAAGTACATTTCAAAGGTTCAAGATTCTTCGCTTAACCTCCAAGTCAACATAGAATTATCCCTCTATTATTTAAAAGCAATTTTCTAAAATGATTTAGAAGATAATTGCTTACTTATCTAAATCATCAAACTAGTTCCTATTGGCTTCTAATAAAATCATTTTACTAAAATCAATAAAAACTCCCTTAGCTCTAAGAAGTGTCTCCCATTTATATTAAATCAATTTCCTGAGAAATATCAAGGATAAACAATTATCATAACAATAATGAATGTTTTCTATTAAATATAACTCTGATTTTATTAAGGTCAATATCAACATTTTAAAGGTAAATCCACATACCACTAGGTACTCTCGTACATTAATTAAATCTCAATTAAACTTTTCTAAAAGTTCCAAGTTTACATTCTCACGTAACTCCAACAAGGAAATAAATTTCAAGAGATCTGTTAATCAATCATAACTACTATTTCTAAATTTAAAGTATAATCTAGGTAAAAGAGATTCCCGATTCACTCTACAAGTCAACCCATTCTTATTTTTAAATGACAGACCGTGCAATTACTCAAAATCGATTTGAGTAGTAATCAAAGGTAATTGATTACTTTAAATTATCAAGTTAATACTTATCAATTTTCAATTTAATAATTTGCAGTTTCCTTATAATCGGTAATATTGATAATCATATCAATTAAAACTCCATTTGCATAACTTAGTTATCAATTAAATTTAATTAATAATTATATCAACTATTTATACTATCAATAATAGTCTCATTAATAATTTTGATAATTAATCCAAAAGTGATCCATACTTTCACTAATTAATATTCCACTAAATTTAAACATAATTAAAATATATCTAATTAATAATAATAAAGAAACATATTACAAAAATTATTACTAACTATATATTAAAACTTCAATTAAAATTTACATTTAATAAAACTATTAATAAAACATAATATTAAAACTCCATAATATTGCAAACTTAAAATATGATTTGACATCGTTGCATGCCTTATTACAAGGTCTGCTAATTGCGGGTACCTTGCGATGATGCAGGTACTCTATGATCACGCAGACCTACGCCATAAATGCTACCGGAAACAAAAAAGATGGGGGTGCGGTGGGTATAAATCCCACTTCCCAAATATTATGTTTAAAATTTTTTTTTACTAATTTTTTTTTAAAAAATTAAAATGCTTTTGTAATAACTGTTTCTATCAAGTTCTTTTTCGAAATTTGACTATATATATATATATATATATATATATATATATATATATATATATATATATATATATATATATATATATACATATATATATATATGTATATATATATGTATATATATATATGTATATATATATGTATATATACATATATATATGTATGTATATATACATACATATATATATACATGTATATATATTTATACATACATATATACATATATATATATATACATACATACATATATACATACATATATATATATGTATGTATATATACATGTATATATATATATATATGTATATATATATGTATATATACATGTATATATATATATATATATGTATATATATATGTATATATATATGTATATATATATATATATATGTATATGTATATATATATATGTATATATATGTATATACATATATATATATATACATATATATATGTATGTATATATATATATATATATAATAAAAATTATTATTATTATTTTAATATAGTTTGATAGGATACTCACTAGCAACTATACAAACTTCACATTTTAGAATTTTCTTTAAATTTAATTGATAGGAAAATTCAAATAACATTTCAATTTCTACATGAATTTTTCCTTTTAAATCTTGAACCCTTCCCGTTTTCAATCTAATTTCTTTCATAAATGAAACATGCATTTCCTAAGTGGGTTCTCTAAAGATTTCTTTGCAACCAAATAAGGATTAACACGCATATCTAGATTCCAATTTCAAGATTGAAGATTCATTCATGTAGTATTATTCAGACACATGTAACAGACAGGATGAAGACAGGAAGAGAAAGAGTGCAAATGGAATATGCAAAAATCATAAGTGCACCTAGATACTGATGCTAATTTGCTATGCCTTAGAAGTCCATAAAAAAATTCCTTCCTTCTCCAACAATCGTCATTCCTCCAAGAATCAGACCAACCGAAACCTCCAAATGACTAGAAGTGCTTTCAGAAGCGTATGAGCATGTAGAAGTATATAAGCGTCTTGAATGCATGTAAGCTTGTCTAAACACACTAGGAGAGCCTCTATATAAAGGCCTCTAAGATGCATCTAGAATGTGTCTGAAAAGAACTAGGAGATAAGCATGACAATAAGCACATAACTTCCACGATAAGAAGATAAACATGATGAGGTGTCTAAAATGTTGTAGACACCATGTGCTTAATTAGTACGCTAACTCCTGTGTTGTAGACAACATGTGCATAATTAGAGTCCAAACTCCTATGTTGTCAACATGACAACTTACAAGAGTTCGCATACTCCTATGTGAATAAATAATGCATATTAATTTATTTAATATTAGTTTTATTTATTTTTATAAATTTATTAATTTTAAATCTCATGCACTCGTCACGTTGTCATGAAATTTTAATAAATTAATTTCTTTTCCATTTATAAATTTATTTTTAAAACTTAATTGATAAAATATATAATAATAATATTATTTAGCATTTATTAAAAATGAACTCTAAATATATTATTATTAAAATAAATATTGTCATGTTCTAAATTTAAACTTATAACTTTTATCTCCAAATTTAATTATTTTATTTATTTTATTTATTTTATTTCCCAATTAATAAAATAAAATAAATATCATATTAATTTTCCTTTAAATTAAACCATTAATCAAATCTTTTAATTAGGCTTAATTAATAGAAAATACACTAAAGACTCATAAAGTAAAATACAAAAACCCATCATAGAAAAACACATACAAAAACAAACCAAAAGGGTTAATATCACGAATTACATCATCTGACGCATTCAGAGGGTACTCAACTCAGATACTTGTCTTAATTTTCAATTAGGACAAATGGCTTAAAGGGTTGGGATTTGGACTTGAGTATTTATCTCCCCTCTCATACCATTGAGATAATGCGATAGGGTACGCTCATCCTAGCAATTCAAGGAAGTTGATACCCAGTACCTGCAACCTGCATAAAACCCATGCATGTACAAGCACAATATATATACTAAGCTAAACAGGAAATGGCAAGAAGTGGTGCATCGTGTAGATCCCGACTAGCAGGTGACTACGACTCCCTTCCTTAACCACATCATAAATGTCATATAGAAAGGAAAGAAACATGCACACCATACACATACAAGTATGGGGTAATTATCCATAAGAAAATGTATATGATAATAAATCATCTAACTAATCATCATCAACAACTGCAAACACTGAAATAATCATCATGCATATATGAAATATAAAGTACCAAGTAATCTCATCATATAATAAATTGAATGTAAAAACAATATCTGATAATCTCAAAATAATGTCACTAATAATCATCAACATAAAACTGTCCTAAAAGAGTTTGGCCATAATAGCAAAATGCGAACTAGGGTAGGCACTACATTTCCAAGGAGTGAAGCCTATCGGCTTAATAAAATGACTCTTATACTTTAAGAATAGACTGATTTTGTTATCTTTTACATTTACTCTAGATTTGTTTCAAATATTTTGTAACATATTTTGTAACTCTATATTTTCATTGATTAAATATATCTTCTAAACAATTCATTCAATAGATACATCTGCATGAAGGCAAAAAGATATTGATCGTAATTATGCTATGAATGCACCAGAAACTCTTAAGAATTCCTTGAATTACCCTAACAAGATTTATTTGAAAGCTTGTTGGTATGATGTGTAGAAGCTTCTTTACTCAGATGAAAGAATAATGAAATGGATTTCATTCTAGGGTAAGCTTGGATTTCTCTATTTTGTTATTGTCTATCAATGAAGACTTCTTACAATATTTGAAGTTTTTTTTCCATTTTTGTTCTCAATAAAATATAGGTTTGATGCTAGCTCAATTAGTGATATCTAATAGACTCTTGAAGCACAAAGAGTTACGAATTGTGGGTACCTTAAAAAATATAAAGGTTTACTTTAAAACCCCATAATCTTGTCATAGGCCTGGAAACTTTACTTAGGGTTTTAATTTAAAAAAATTCTAGAAAATAAATTCATAAGATACTTGGGTAAAGTATGTGGAAAATATTTCATATTAGTTTAGCTTTTCACTAATGTTGTGTTTTCTTTTAACAAAATACTATGGGTCAATGGCTAATTATTAGTTAGCATGTCTCATTTTGTTTAGTGTGGTGATCTCACTTAGTCACACTCTCTAAAGTTTTCATTAATCTTAGAGAAATGCTGATGATAAGGATCTTCCATCTTAGTTTCTTCAAGTTTGTTGAGCTTTTGTTTATGTCTTTATTACAAACATTTTCCTATCAAGCTTCAAAGATGTGTTTATTTATCACCTCCAATTTTTTTTCAAATATTGTGATGATATCTATTTATTGGATGAAGTTAATCAACACTTGTAAACATTTACGAGTCATATAGACATTACATGAAGTAAGAAAGGAAATGTTTCTATTTTGTACAGGAATGGAGATTTTTTTTACTAATTTAAATTTAAAAATGGTTAAATTATATTGATTCATATATAGATAGGATAATGATTCAGATGAAACTAGTATCTAAAATAGTTTTCAAACCATTTATCAAACCACTAACCCTAGATTAGTAAATTATGATTGTACTCATTAAGTCCATTGCTCCATGCTACTTACTTGATGATTTCTCCTACTTCATTGTGATAGGTAGGGACTCTAGTTGCATACAACTCTTGTTATTTGACTCCTTAAATGACATAATATTACCATACCATTTTTTAAAATTAAATATTCTACTATGCAAATATGTCTCTAAGTTTTCTTCTTAAATTCTACTTTGACTTTGTACACACTACTCTTCCTTGTGAATTCAAGGTCTTAATATTGATCTATCATTTATCTTTCTTATGGGAAAAAACATTTTTATTGTTTTATCATTAATACACATATTTCTTTTCATTATTTGCTACCAATTTAATTATAGTAAAAAAAAATCACTCTTATCATACAAAGACTATATAACTACTAGTTATTAGTCTTTTACTATAGAAAATATTAATTAACCTATGTAGATTAGTCTCCACATAAAATTTTATCTTTCCAAATTTATAAAACATAATATTTTTTGCCTAATTTTATGTAGTTTAATAACAAAGGGATATAGATTATGAATATTGAATCATTAAAAATTTCTTCTAAATCTATTATGTTTTGAGATTTTAGAAATTATAGGTTCAATGCAGAGTTTCATTGTTTAAACATCAAGTTAAAAAGTTATTATTTATTTCTATTTTTTATTTTTTAAATTAATTTAAAAAGAAATATTGTAATGATCTTACCTTCAAAACATTGTATTTGTCAGGGGTATGTATTTAAAATTGTGATGCAAATATTTTTTTAAAATCTATTTTTTTTAAAAAATCATTGTGCTAGCTATAATTTCATAGAATAATGAAAAATTTCACATGCTATTGAACTAAATAAGACCATACTACTATCAAATATTCTGAGTGAAATTTTTTGTATTTGTGTGTGCTATGGATTGCAAAAAAAAATTGCCAAAGGGCCCTCAATCTATTGGTGAAGTTGACAGGTTCATAAAGAGTCCACCAAGAATGTGGTAGTTTTTTGCAACCACTTACATCTTGTTTTATTTGTTACCTATATGAATAATTGTGATTTTTGGACATATATCTTATAGAAATGCTGATTGTTTTTATAAATTTGATATTTATAATTTTTAAAAATGGACTCATTACCCTCTCAAGCAAAAAGTTGATTGTTCTTAACCAAAGAAACTAGGGGAAAAAAATTTGGTAAACCTCAAAAAAAATTGGAGTAGCCAACTTTACCTATTCTATATTTTTTTATAAAATATTGAGATAGTGACACATTTTGTCTCTATAAAGGCCCATCTTTCCCTATACTCTACCTCTTGGGACTCACTATCCTCTGTCATTAAATTTTTAGCATTTGATCTTCATGATCTACATAGTTTGTGGCACCGGCTACGATGCAACTTATTTGCACCATCAAAAGCCATGCCCCAACTTCCATGCAGGTACCATGCTTGCATTGCTAGGATATATGTCAAGCATGTCCATCAAAGGAATGCCTTTCACATGTCATAGATTTTGTCACTTTTAATGATTTCCATCGGAGAGCTATGGATACTAATAATACAACAATATGGTAAAAAAAAAATATATAAGTAATATAATAGGATAGAGATGCAGATCCTCATTTTTAAGTACATTATTCAAATTTAATTAATTTTATTATTACTTAAAATTTTTATAATGCTAATAATATTTTAACTTATTTTCTTATAATTATTATTTTTAGTTAAAATTTATTATTATTTTAATAATAATTTTTACTTTGGTAAATTACTCAATAAGAATTGGTAAGTTATTCTATAGATATTATTTTTGATTTTTTGATTGATTAAGAAATGTTTAAGTGTATCTTTAATTTTTTCTCTTAATTAAATTATAAGACTTTCAAATATTTAGTTCTTTGGAAATTAATGAATGAATTTTTAATCTTATATTTAATTTAAAAAAATCATATTTTAGTATTTATATTATAATTCAAGAGAATCGACTAAGGAGATAAATGTATAACACATATTTTAACTAATCAATCTATTTGCATTCATTTTACATTCCAGTAAAGAGTAAAATTATCTAGGTTCTAGCATGCTACCAAGAATAGGCATGCAAGGTTCGCAATAGTCATTACTAAGAATGAGAAAAAATCTTAAGTTTGATCATATTATTCAAAACCATGCTCATATGTTACAAAAAAATGCTCATCTGACCATGTTATTCATATCATACACTTATATGTTACTTCAATATTTGTGTTATTGCAATATTAAAGTTGAGTCAAATGTTACATGCTAACTTATTCAAAATGCTACATGAGAAGTTGGAAATAACATAAACGCATGACGATGAACAACTATAGTACAAAATATATAACTCAAAGCATCATAATGCTTTCACCATGAAAAGAAACCAAATCCGTTGGAAAAGCACAAAATCAAGAAAGTAATATTTGGATGATAAAATACTACAATAAGTTCTAAAAATCCCTCATAGTAAAGCTTTTTGCCTTGACTTATATTAAACCCTCTTTTGATTGAAACCAATTTTATTAGTTCAATCAATTTACCAAAAACCATTCATCGTTATACTCCATATAGATATCATCAAGACCTGCAAATGCATTGAGTTAATAATAAGAATAATTTTCAAACTAAAGATACATAATTGATTGAAATTCATTTCATATTTTCCTTACCATCTCCACTTTGCATTGTGTTCATTTATCTTATTGTTTGATTAGGATCAATAAAAGATGCTTCCACATGTTTTTTAATGGTTTGTTGATCAGCTAGATCTGCAAAAGAAATAACATTTAACATATATCTTGAATAAAATTAAGATGTATTTTTAAATTAAATACTTAAAATTATGTTCATTTCATAATTCCATTACCATATCGCACTTCCATTGCATCATTTTTTTTTTTTGTGTCTGATTGGATTCAATAGAAAAAGGTGACATGTGTTCTTGATTTTTTTGTTGATAATCTAATCCTACAATAACATAAACATTTAATATGTCAATTTTGATAAAAAAAAAAATTCAAAGTAAAGACTAATAATTGATTTATTTATGTTTTTATAATATCATTACTGTATTAAGTTTGTATTACAAATATTGTTGTTAATGTTTGGTTAAGATCAATAGAAAAGGGCAACACAAGCTATTGAGCTTCTTGTTGATCATCAAAAGCTGCAACAAAATTCATATTTAACGTGTTAGCTTATATAAAGTGTTCAAGTGTAAAATTAATTTATGTAATTAATATGAAAACTATTAAAATTACTAGTTACATGTAACAGTTTGTTGAAAATTATAAGTAGCGATAATACTGAGCAGTGATTTTTGATCGCTACCAATTATATTTGATTTGTTTGTTTAAAAATATACAAAAGTGGTTAGAAATAAGAACAAAGGTTTTTTTTTAATAAAAGTAATAAAGGTATTTAACAGTTAAAAACTTACAATTTGTAAATTTCACTTTATCTATTATTGTATGCTTTAGATCAATGGAGAAAGGTAATTGATGTCTTGATCAACCAAATCTATAATGACATATATTTAATGGATGAAATAATAATAAGGTGTAATTTTATGTAATTTACTAAAACATTCTTTTTAAAATGCACTCACCTTGTTTCCTAATAGTATTTCTTTCTTTTTCGATAGCTATGCCTAAGTGATTTGTGACCCTTTTTTGGCTTTTTCTTTTTGCATCCTATTGAAGGGAACTAGAAATTTTCACACTTCTGAACTCTACCATTTAAGTTTCTAGATAAGGATTTGTGCTTTTGGTGAATGGAATGCTTTTTTTTCATTTTTCTTGGACTAAATCATGGTGCAATTCATTTCATAGACATGTTATCTAAGCCAAGGATTGGTTCAAATTTGGAAGATGAAGCAAAAGATGCATGAATATCTCTAAATCTATCAACAAGTTGACTAAAAATGTCTTTGTCATCATCACTAATTGGTAAATTTTGAAGCAATGAATTAATATAATCAAATGATGTTTGAAACTTATCATTGATACTGCTAGATGAATTTTGACCATTTGCAATATTAATAACAATGTAAAAGTCAATAATATTGAGAAAAATCAAAAGTTTGTTAAGAATAATAGTTTTGAAATTTAGTAGTTGTCTCAGCTTCACCGAGATTAACAACCTCAATAACATCTTGATTCTCTGAAAGTATATGTAACCATCTACAATTGATATATGGAGTAATTAATGTTGAGAATCATAAAATAATTTAATATTTAATTACACAAATATATCATCATTACCAATGAAATTAATTTCTAGAGTAGAACTTCCTCTCACTTTCTCATCATCCACAACCAATGGATTACAAACTTTTGTAATTTAAAATGACTAGTATAGTTAATTAAATTTTTTTTTTTTATTAAAATATAGATAAGTTAATCTTAAATTGTAAAAGATACTTACCAACAACTTCATTATGTGTGTTCCTTTTTAAAATATATAAGACCTTCAACACATTTTTGCACGTGTTTCCTCTTTTTGCCCACTCACAATCACACACATACAAATTTGGTCCAAAATTCCTAACATAATACCATTTTGTTGGAATAGTTTGACTTCTAACTTTATATTTGTTTGGTAGGTGACCATCTAGATAACAATCTATATCTGGTATTATTTTTAATCTCTCTAAAGTAGTTCTGTAATAACTTTCCTTTTTGAAGTTGGTTAAAAATCTAGATAGCTGCAAATATCTTTTATTTTTATAGAATGGCTCTACCTTATGGAGAAGTGTATAAATGAGCCAATCCATTCTTCTTGTGCATTTTCTAGAATGGACACTTAGATGTTGACTCTTGATGTGAGAGTGATTTGATTCAATTGAGGCATTAGTTTCTTGATTTGCATGAGGGAAGCTTCGGAAGGTTTTTTCCCACATTTCTATACAAATAAACATGATATCTTAGGATATAAAATAAGAAATTTAAATTCTACAAATACATAAAAACTATAAAGAATATTTGTGTAACCTTACCAATGCAGCTCTGATCATTACACCAATACTTCTGAAAGTAATCAATGAATTCATTCTCTTCTTTAAATTCCTCCATGAACTTTATTATCAAATTAGTAATGGCATCTTCATTCTCACTGATTAAATACACTATCTCACCCAATTTATCAAATATTCTTGTTTTGATATCTTTATTTTTAACAAATCTGAATTATATCACACAATATGGAGTTACTATGTGATGTATGTGATTTTTCATATATTCTAATGAGATATTAACTTGTACATGTTTTTCAACCATGCCCTATGTACATACCAAATGCATAACAACACCTGATAATTAAAGGATAATCTACAAGACAATACACTATCAAAGTTCATAATTAAAATTCTACTAAAATGATTCTTAAATTAAAACTAGTTAATTCCAAAATTGGGGAAAAATATTTTTGCAAACTAAAAATAAAGAAATTACACTCTTATATCTACAAAGCAAAGTTGATAAAAACCTGATTGCTTCAATCTTAGTGCTAGCATCATCTATCGCGAATGCATTGACATTCCAATCTTCTCTACATTGTTTCCCTCTTTTGTAAATTTTAGTTACCCTTTCATTTATATCCTCAACTTTGTTTCTAGAGGATATAACCCATGCAATATGTACACCAGCTTCTTGCTCATCAAATACAAGCAAGGTATATAGTTCATACTGCATTTAACAAATTATTAATAAATTTATTTTTTATTCAAATAATGTTGATGATTAAATTAAAATCCACAAGTAAAATTAGCATTTTTCTACTTACACAATATTTATTTGTTGAAAACGTGGAGTCCATTGCAATAAGTGACTCATGTGAATGCTTCACCATCATCTCTTGCATCCATGGTGTTTGGATGTCTATAATAAATGGAATATTTTCTGCATTTTTTGGTGTTTTATAGAAGAAGAAGTTATCTTTCTCCTCTAAATTCCACAAGCATACACTTTTTGCATCATCTTCATTTTTTTGAGAATGTAGTGAATGTACTCATTTCCATGCATTTAACACATCCTTTCTTAACAAACATTTGTCCCTCCTGTTCATCAACTTTTTGAGACCAGGATCTAAGTATTTTTTTTCACATATTATGTCAATCCCCACACCCATCAATAGTAAGTATTCAATGTATGATTTGCATTCACTTGACAATCTTGGTGCAAAACTACTCCTTGGATCACTAGAAGGGTCATCCTTTCCATGACAATATTCACCATTAACATCCTAATGGCTAAATTCATTATATTTAATTATTGGAATATCTGGTCTACCATACATAACCCTAACATGAAAGTGTGTTTGACAACCCCTTTTTTGAATAAAAATTGTGTTTTCTTTCCTTTCTTTTTGGTGAATTTATTTTATCCAGTGGCCCAAAAGCATGATGATAATTGTTTATACATGTTAAAAATTATTAATCAATATTATAAACAAAATAGATAAACAAGTGGCATGCTTAATCAATTTATTAAATCTAGACAAACCTTAAATACATCTTTGTGGCGTGTTTAGTAGGCTCTACCAAATTAGTCTCTACAATTTTTTACGTATAAATGTTATTTTGGTACTTTCCAATAAACATTCTCCTTTAACAAAGTGTGGGAGTCCCTCAAGAGAGATAGCAACACACCAATCTATTTTTTGTTTACTATCATCTCCAATAGGTGTCCATTCAAGTTCATAACCTGAGAAATGACTTCCATCATTTGGGATGTCTTGCATGCCTAACTTAATAAGTGATTCCCACTTATTCTTTCTACCCACCCTAAAAATTATGAATATTCTTAATGACCCTTTATATTATTTAAATAAAGTTTCAACAAAAGAATAATTTTCTTACTTTAAGTATGGACTAAAAAGAGAGACAAAACTAAAAAATCTTGAAGCCCCTATTTGGCTTCAAGTAAGGTAGTTGCAATCTAACATGACAAACTGAAAAAATAACAACTCTATAACTATTCAAGTGGGAGTGGCTCCTAGTATGGCTCTACTAGACAAGCTAATACATTTTGTAGGTATACTAAAATAAATAACTAATTGTCATATTCTTCGCAAAAGTTTAAACCTTTTTAAAGTTAAAACATAGATTTTTTGAAATATGGAGAAGTAAATGTAGTTGAAGATTCAAGAATAAAATACTAAAACTTCATGCAAACATTGGTGCTCAATTACAATTTTTTTTCTACTTTATGGATGAAAAAACTTATGAAAGTAGAATATAATTAAAAATTATATATTATCATGTGTCAAAACCTAGATAATTGAAATATAAAATTTAATTGCACTTTGTATATTTTTCATTTCATATATTTTTTTTTATGCTCTAATTATTTAAACAAATAGAAATTGGATTTTAAAAAATTTTATAATAAAAAAATGATCTTATAATACATATTTAAAAATTAATATAAATACAAGTGTATTTGATTGATTTCTCTACATTATCTGGAATAGTTTGATTTTATATATGTGGATAACATAATCACACAATTTAATTAGATAGTTTTTTAAACGTTAGTGAATTCGAGCTTAGTGGTCCTAGAATATAGTATAAGAGATGTAAAAAATGATGTAATTTTAGAAAAAAATAAAATATTACAGGCATGCACAAATTTATCAAAGTGAAAAAATAAGGAGATACTTAGAAGGAATTTTCAAATTAAATTAAATGTATATTTTTCAATAAACATTTTAGATCACATTCTAATTATTTAAAATAAATAAAAGTTAATTTAATTAAGTTATATACTACATATAAAGTCTTCCATAATAGAAAAATAAAAATCAAAACAAATAGAAGTGTTTGACAAGTTTTGTTTTTAATTTAGAATAGTTTGATTCTGTATTAATGACATAGCTTATGTTATGTAGTTTTAAAATTTTGTCAAGTCAAATTTGAAGAAAATAGTGAGAATTTCTATTTCAATTAGAAGATAGATATCATTTAACAACGTGCATAAAATAGAGATGTAAAATTACAAATTATGTATTTAATAATTTTGTTTATTTTTTAGATTATTTTTATTTTGAATACGTACACATTTTTCCATTGATATAGAAACTAAATTTTAATAGATAATTTGAAACATGATTACTAATATTTTAATATTATTATTTTTTAATATTTATTTGAAAAATATAAAGATTATTATTAGTTTTAACAATATTATAATTATTTACCAAATTAAATATTACTTTGATTTTTTTTTTCTCTAATTTTTAAAATATAATATTAAAGAGAACAAAAACATAATCATCTATTTTTTGTGTGAGAATTTTAATATATAATTAAATATTGATTGTAAAATGTGAGTCTAACATCCAACTCAATCTATAAAGGTAATTTTAAAAATTTATCTCAAATAAAATACTAAATATTAAATAATAGAATTCAAACTTTAATAAACATAAAAATAAATACCTAATAAAGAACTATAGCAATATATAGGGTTTGATAAACATCAACAACAATATGTAAGGTTGATACACAATGATATTTATTAAAACAATTTAAAAATAATATAAAAATTTCCCTAAAATGAAAAAAACTATTAACATTAAAAATCTACTCGTTAAGAAAATATAAGCATTATTACGAACGATAGCAAACAACTTTGAACGCCAACTTCAACGATGCACAGAGGCCCTAATGCCTCAGCCAAATAAAACCAGATGAAAATCCCCCAACATGGCGATCCCCTACAATTTTACAATCTGCAAATTGACAATACAAAAGGTGAATGTTGACCTTGTCTTGATCCACCTCAAACAGCTTCGTAGCTTTGCAGTCATTGGAAAAAACATCAATAGCTTCCAACAACAATATGTAGGATTTGAGTTGCAACTGTCCAACAGCAATCACCGAGAAACAACAACAGACTATATGAATATCACTAAGCACTAAGGAAATAAGTAAAAACTGACTGGAAATGACCGAAATTCTTGATTAGGCTTCAAGAAAATTTGGCGCGATTGACATTTATGGTGGTAGGTAGAGGATAAGGCGAGAGAATATGGTGGGAGAATATGAAAGGCGTTCCTTCGATGGACATGTCTGACATGTATCCTGGCAAGCACGGTACTTGCATGGAAAGTGTGGGGCACGGTTTTCTATGGTGCAAATAAGTTGCACTATAGTCGGTGGGCAATCTCTACACAGCCACAAAAATGCACTTCCATACGAAGGAGAGGACTTGGTTAATTTTTTAAAAAGTTACAAAAAGCAATGTAAAGGAAGTGCATTTTCGTGGCTGTATAGCCATGGGCATAGCCGGTGCCGGTCACACACCTTCTCATAACAACAATGCAATGACCATTGATCCTGAAAAAGATCAACGCTATCAAATTCCCACCTAGACACGTGTCCTTGGGTTGCATTCTCACAGTGCTAAAAACTTAACATCTTCATTTGGAAAATTTGTGACAGCCACTAATCTAGATTTGATCCAATGGCTCAGAAATCCTTGAAATCCAACTGCTTAGAAATCCTTGAAATTAGAAAATACTTTCTATATCTTTTAATGAATTTTATAGATTTGTATTTTTATATATTAATATAATTTTATGTACATGTTAATTTTCTTTTATCCCCATGATAGATGTGATTTTAAAAGTTTACACAAAGCATTTACCAATCATAAACTAGAAATAATAACTATAATTTTAAATAAATTGCAAAACTTTATAGAACAATAATATTTCTCTCCTCATTTTTCCTCATATTTCTCTGATCATTTTCTGAACAAAAATGTTTATTCTGATGAATTTATTTTAGAGGTGGACATTATAAAATGATTCATCTCTCCTTTAAGGGGTACACATCATACCCCAGCAGTTTGTGCCCTTCTGTCTATGGTATATATTTCCAAGACTCAAGGTGCAAGTTAATTCCAGAAAACGTAACTCTTAAGTTATTGGCTATGTAGAGTCATTTCAAGGAAACATAACTATTTTGTGGGTTCCATTTATCTATTATGGCATCAAAATGGACTTTCTTTATCATAATTATTCGGTATAATTAATTGGACACTCAAAACTTAATTAGTTTAGTTGTTGCACTATTTAAATTAAAAGAGGGCTAAGAATTTATTCAAATATAAGAAATGTAGAGAAAATAGAGGCAAAAATCTTGGTAGAAAGATCACTATACAACCTTGTTAGCTTCCACAAGCTGATCTAACATATGGGACACATATGGAAATAATTTTCCTCTACCAACTATGTTCCTAGCCTATAGTTGATTGGAGGCTTGTTTGGAATAACAATCTAAAATAGTCCCCCTCTCACTATGTATGTTTCTAAAAGTAATAAATTGATGCAGTACAACATAGGAGAATCCCTAGAGGAGATTTCCTAGCCCCTAGAAAATAACTACACAATGGAAACACAAAACAAAATTTGCTAGATCTAATAGAAAATCACAATACTTAATTCATAAAACAAGTATTTACATGTAATGTGCTTGACTATAAGGCCTTCCAAGTTAGGGCCAAATACAAAAAGAAATTACAAAATAGTTCTGCAAGATCCCTCAAGATCCAACTCACAATCCTAATCCTCACTAGTCTAGATACACACTCTGGCATATACCTCATGGAAATCTCAACTTGTTCTCGTAGCCCACCAAGAAATCCCCTAGTCTACAAAGCCTTGGCTACTAGCCTTTCTCAAAGATGACTCCTACATTTCATCATCTTCTCCGAGCTGGATGATATACCCAAAGACTCCACAAGATCCCCTTACTTATACCCAACTAAGCCACAAGTCATCCTAGTAAGTTACAAATTAAATAAACCCTTAAATTGAAAACATGTTGAGCCACAAGTCAGCCTCCAATAGGTATTAAATACCAAAAATGTCTTATCAGGCTTACAACACAAATCAAATACAAATAGGAGAGACAAATAAGACCTAAATAGGTCCATACAAACTACCATATCAATCCACATCATGATCACACATGCTACATGCATTAAATACACCAAAAAAATAAGAGAAGGTGTCAAGCTCCTTGAGTGACTGAGCCCTTCAATGATTGAGCACATCAACCAACACTAAACCCAATAGCTATCAAGCACCACTCCTTTGGACTCTAACTCCTAGCCAAAATCCCTCCAACATGTAGGATTGCTAACAACCTTAGGATGCTCTTTCATCATAAACTCATAAGAGTTGCACAAGTAGAGAATCTATCTAATAATTAAAGATAAGTGCTAGCTAATATAAACAAGATATAAAAAAATCCATGTCATGAAAAAATGAGTGCAATTAGTGGGAGCAAGAAGGGGGAATTAGGGTGTACATGCAAGTCAAGTTGTGTTGGTTGTGGTTGTGTGGGTGATTTTCTTTTCACTCGTCCTTCTGATGGTATAGTCTATTTTCTCCTATTCTATAGCAGTTCCTAATGGCTTTTGGTTGTGGGCATGTGGCCTCTTCCTTGTTGCCTTGCGGTTATCTTTTTTTGGGTATTATTAGTTCCCTTATTTAGGAGCCTTGGATAGCTTCTGGGAATGATTCTTTGGGCATTTATTTTAGGATACTATAGTTTTTCTTATTGAGGTTTTCTGTTGCCTTGCATCTTTTTAGGTTTTCCAACCTTTTATTTTATAAAAAGTACTCTTCCCTTGGGAATTTATTTGTTCAAATCTAGTTTATGAGATTTTGGGGTACTTATTAGTTTGTTTTGGTTTGCTATTCTTCTCAAGCATTGTCTTGCCTCAGGCTACTTCTGGGTTATTGTGTTGGTGATTCAAGATGCCTCGTGTTCTTCTTTGCTAGGGGTTTTCCTTATAGTTCCTTCTTGGATCCACTTGTTCTCCTATGTTCTTTAGTTGTTCTCTATATTCTTCGCTTATTTTGGTGGGTTTGAGGTGGATCTAATCTCCTCATTGTCCTTTGGAGCCTTTTCTCTGTGGAGGCTAGATTTGGTTGAAGTTCTTTCCATCTCCCTTTGTTCTTCTTTTTTCTTTCTAATTGTCTACCTTAGTTGGTTATTTCCCTGCAACACTCTTATTATGGTAGAGTCTTTCTCTTTGGAGGTGAAATTTCACCTAGTTTCTTGGAGGCATAAATTGTATTCTTGGAATTTTTTTGTTTTTTCAAGTTTCATTTTGAGGTGGGAGATCCTACTGAAGTGGAGGCATGTGTTTTGGAGGTGGGTTGTTGGTAAGAAGAGTTTAGTTATTGTGGTTTTTATTCCTCTCTTACTCACTTAGTGGTAGGTTTGTTTCTAGTTGGAGGCATTCTATTGGTTGTATGTTCCTTGTCACTTATTTTCAGAGAGGGTTTCTCCTTTTTTCAGTTGTTGGGTCTTACAGGCTTCCTTCTTGTTGATCTCTATCTTTTTCATTTAGTTTTTGAGGTTTTTTGTTGCCTTATAAAATTTATAGATTTATTATTTCTTATGCTATTTTCTTTCAGTCCTCTTCCTTGTCCCTCATCTCTTAGGAGAAAGAGGTATTCTCTAGTTGTTGGTTTAGGATTCTAACCCAAACCCCTTTGCTTTTCAAAATTTAATATTGTAAGTGTTGGATCCTTGATCCACCTTGTTGTGGCTCTGTTCAAAAGCCTTTTGAATTCCCTTATTTTGAATTCCTTTCTTCTTGTTTCTTTTGACTTGATGTTACATTGATGATCTTTCTTCTTGTTTCTGTGTATAGGCTTGATCTGTTTCCCACTTTATCTAATCAGAATCAAACTCATAAATAATCCTTTTCCATACAAGAGGACATGAACATACAAAGTAGTGCAAGAACCTTTATTAAATCATTGGTTTGGAGGTCTTTATAAATATAAAATAGAAGCTAAATACCATCATAACCATATTGGCCAATTCCACCAATGTCAGCATTCCCATGATTCCCTCTTGAAGAAGCATTCGTGTTAATTTTTAAAATTCCATGGGGAAGAGTCCAACAACTCTCTCAATTGATGCTTTATAAAAAAAAAAAAACTACACTTCTACTACTTCTGACCTTACGTGAGCAATATGCATAGAACCAACACATTGAAGAGGAAAGTGGTGTGATTGAGAATAACAACATCATCAAGATCCATGCATCTAGACAAATTACACTTAGCAAAGACAATTTCATAAATAGAATGAATAATTTTCAGCCACAAGTATTCAAAACCAATTATGCCAACATAAAAAATATTATGATTCCTCTCTAATCAAATATGTCAAATGATAAAAGTAGGTCCAAGAGCCCATATAGGAAATGGATTGTAGTAGCAGCCCAATAGACCCAAAAGTCTTATAGGTTTGACCTCAAACACCCCATCAAAGGTGTAAGATATGTTGACAAAGGATCACTGAAAGAAAAGATGAGAAACTGACTTCTTGCCAATGCAATACAAGACATAATTCCAGGTACCCTTAAAGACTTCAATTTTGAACTAAAAGCCACATGGAAATTTACATTTTAACAAAATTATAGTTTTTTGTAAAATCATTAATATCATATAATATCTCTAAACAATATTAATAAAAGAAAAATATACCCGAGGTTTGTAGAAGGATGGGGATAGACCATTTTGTTTCAAGTCTGCTATGCTTCTAGCCAACGATTGAAGAAACTGTCAGTGTTGTCAGATATAATATGGTTTCCTCCACCACATAGAAGTTAGCTGAGTTAGCTCCAATTCGAATTCTTGAGAATTCTGCCAGCATACAGATAATGGAAGCCCTCTAGCAATTGTAAAATCCACTGGTGTAGTTGTTAAATCAATAAGAAAAATGTTTCTTTTCTTTGTTTAAGTGTCGTTATAATTAAGTATTTATCACTGTTATAATTTTTATTGTCTTCTATTATTTTCTCTGTTGCTAGCATATTCAGATCTATTTTTCATCAAGGGGATTCTTAGGTAATCGTTGGGGCTGTCATAGTAAGGAGAAAAGAAATTGCATTTGGATTATATTTTAGTTGAGGTCTAGGGATTACAGCCAAGGTTGACATATTTGAAATCATGATTATTTTAAAGTGGCTAACTACATAGCACATAAAGACATGTGATCCTCTTTTGTGGAACAACTTTTAGGGTACTTGTGGAATAGAATGTGGCTTCATTAAATAATATGCACATACTTAGGGAAATTCAATTAGAAAAATCTAATTGGCACCTATGCAGAGCACGTAGAATTTATTAGGCCAAAATCTTGCACTGTCAAACATTTTTTTAGCTTGTGGACAGAAAATAATCGGCTGGTGAGTCCTTAAATGAAATTCGTCATCCCTATTTGTATGGTCGCCTAGTTACGACTTTATTTCAAACATCATTGTGCATGGGAGTGTACCTATATTTGAGTCCACATTATCCTATTTCATATTTCTTTGAACCCATGTATATATATGAATGAGGATTTTGGAAGTGGTTTAGTTATCAGAGAGAAAGAGGATTCCGTGCATGATAGAAATAGCACTTCTTTTCACCCATATCTGAGGCTCACATGATCATTCCAGTGGATAGAAAAATTTAAAACCGAAGTACGACATAGAATAAAATGTTAATATTTTGGGTGTCAAGTTGAAAAAAATGTTGCACAATTGCCACTGATATGGATCGTTCAAGTTAGCACTTGGTTGCGTCGTTATCCTCATAAAAGGATACAATTAGGTTTTAGTCTAGTTTCTTGCGACCCAGATTGTGAGTGCTATTTACAATGGAGAATATTAACCCTGATTAATATTATTTACGCAGGGATGGTGCATTGGTGTATTATGATATTGAGCCTACATGTGTAAGTGGCTTTATGTAGGCTACTTATGGTGGCATTTTTTGTGTAGGGTCACTATTACCTGATGCAGATTAAAGAGTTTGATCTTTTAGTTGTATTTTTGTTTTGTTATTGTGGGAGTGTATATTAAGGTACCATGATCAAATTTACATAGCAATCATGTTAGGTTATGCATGAAAAGTTTGAATGCATGAGAGAAGACAATAAATGAATTTACAATTAAAGAAGATAAATAAATAACACCAGATTTATCCTAGTTCACCACAAATATGGTTACGTCTAGACTGTAGAGTATTGTATTAATGAAGAGTCTTCGAAATGAAGAGTCACAATTGGAGGGAAAAAATTATTATAAATGTTGTCCTTCACATTTCAACAAACTCCCACCTGAAGGACAACCAATGTTGCAACTGATCACCCAATACCCTTCTTCGCAAGCCCAAGAGAAGTCCTAGCACATTTGAACTTCTCTTTGGAGACAACCTTTGTGAAATTATCAATAGAATTGATCTTGGTATCAATCTTAACAACTCTCAGTTTACCTTCTTCAACTGCATGATGAACAAAGTGAGCATGTGCATCAACATTATTAAAGCGATGTTGTGATGAGTGATTATGTGTTATGAAGATCATGCTGCAACTATCACAAAACAAATTATAAATGCTTTATTGAACTTTCAAGTCACCAAAAATCACTGAAACCAAATCGTTTCCCTTGCTCCTTCAGAAAGAGCTAAGTAGCAACCTTAGTTGAAGAAAAAAAAATGCAATGCTACAACCATGAAGCCCAATTGATCACAACTCCAGCAAACATGAAGGTATAACCAGTGCTAGACCTTTGTTTATCCAAGTCTTTGGCAAGATCATATTAGTGTAACCTTGTAGCTGAACCTTGCTTCCTCCAAAACATAATGCATAATCTGATGTGCCTTTTATATACCTTAGTGTCCATTTGACGGCGGCTTCCCAATGAGCTTTTTCGAGACAACTCCCACCGCATGAGAAACATTGGGTCAAGTAGAAACCATGTCATACCTAATGCTACCAACTACTGATTTATAAGGAAATTTCTCCATGAATTCCTTTTCTTCTTGTGTTTTTTAACACAATTCTAAACTTAACCAAAAATGACCAGCAAGTGGAATACAAGAAACTTTTGCATCTTCCATGTCAAATCTCTCAACAACTTTATCAATGTATTTTTTTGGTCGTATATTGGAAAGAAATTGGCTAATTTTTGGATGAACACCTTCACCACTAATTTTGGGGTTGAATGTTTGATAACTGATGAGAACGTTGAAATTGCGATCCCCATTTGTGTTAGAAAATGGCATCCAAATTCAATTGGTCCACATCAAAAGATTCGTCAAAATGAGTACTTGGTATCAAAATTTTGATGATAATAAGTAATTAGCATCAAAATTTTGATAACAATAATTTATTTATTTTAAATCAATGAAGATGGTGGATAGTCAATGTAGATCTTCCATTTGAAATGGAAGGCCCAAATGCTACAAGAATCTCCCCAATGAAAGATTAAATCACCACAGTAGATGTAGATCCTTTCATTTTAAAATAGATAGTTGAGATGCAACAAGGGATTTCGCTATTATGTGGACTACCAAAAATGACCCTTGTAAAATGGAAAAATGGGACAACATGCAAAGTTTTCCCATTGCCACATAATACAAACCTGCATGAAAATATCTGGTGAAAATAGATCTCCTCATTTGATATAGACAGCTCAGATGCATGTGAAAATATCCATAGCTAATGATTAAAATGTAGTCATCAATCAACATCTTCTTTATTTCTAATAGATGGTTGAGATGCAACAAGGAAGTCTCCACAATGAGATCAAATCTAATCCCTATCACATCTTTACAAGGGAAAAAAGAGGTTTTGCAAAAATACGAGGGTCTTCCAATTCAAAGCAACTTAGTAAAATGTTGAAATAGGATAACAGGTGAAGATTTTCCCTCCACCACATGGCACAAACCCATTTGTCACAACCTGACATCACTATTTTGTAGAGGGAAGGAAAGAAGCTTTTTGAAATACCAAAATTAGCTATTTCAAGAAGGCAAGAAAGGTAGGCTTCTGAAATAGAAAATATTTCTCTTTTGGAAAGGCAAGGAAGGGAGCTTTTGGAAATAGCTAATTTTTCTATATCGGAAAGGACATAAAAGTTACATTCTAAAATAAAGAAAAAAGTTAACACAAAATGTTAACCCCTAAAAAGCGGTGTGTTAACCCACAACAAAGAAAACAACCCATGAAAACTCTCTCAAATCGGTTAACAATAATGTGTTTCATGGGGGGCAAAAGTGGCCAACATTCTTGGCAACTCAGAGGGGATTCTTTCCTTCTAAGCATAGATCGGTGGCCTTAAGAAATCTATTAGTCATGGAGTCACCATAAGGAATGACATGTTGTCCCGCCTGCAACTTCGTAAAATTCTGCAACCATTAAAAAACAAAAGGACTTTGAGGAGCTCTAGAAAGCTTGAGATAGCTCTAAAAAAGGGAGAAAATGTGCACGCTCACTTCCTGGAAAGTTGGAAAGGCCTACTCTTATATGTACAAGTATTTAAAAATAAAAATATCAAACAAAGCCATTAACTAGCTTGTTGGAATAACTGTCCTTCTCTCACAAGTTGATTTCTTTTCCCATGCACATGGGTAGCTGAAAATAACAGCCAGCATGAGAGACATTCTGTTGCACTTTGACACACCTTCACAATACTAAGAAAATTGAAGCTCTCTTTAACTAGCACACCATCTTCTTGAGAGAAACATGTTTTCTCCTCCTTCTAATCTTCACCCTCATGCTCAAGAGTAAGCATGACTGGGGGTAACTTGTTGATCTATTGCAGAGCTAGATGCCTTATTACACCAAAAACTACTAAATGCACAACAAAATCATTTTTGATTTTTAGCATTAATACTATGTTCAAACCGTCCAAGAATTCCAAAATAATGTGTTGATTATAGAATGATGCATGAATACAATGGAATTTAACATATCATTCACAAAGATATGATTTAGCACAAGGTAGAGATGCAAACATGTCTTAATAAAAATTAGAACACTCATGTTATGGCGTCTTTAGAAGTTGGTGATTAAAAGTTGGTTTAAATGTTATCAAAGGAGTATATTGAGAGTAATTTGATGTCCTTTCTTGAACTTTTCATCACAAACACTTTTAACTTCAATATAATCCCCTTTTTCATTTATATAGTCACACAAATCTTTTGCTTCACATATTACATCACATACAAATGGTTTGACTAAGTGACAAATAATTATTTAATCCTTTCAGAAACCTACACATGTAGCTTCATACATGTTCTCTGCAAACTTCCTTACTAGTAACTTCAACTATAAGATTCATAACACATCTGAAACAAATTGTCACACATCTTCCCTGTTGTAGAAATATTGCTTTAAGAAACCATTCTTTTTAAACTGAAATATTAACACTCAACACAAAATATTAATAATATTTTCAGCTTCTTAAGTTTACACATACCCATATCTCTTACCAACATACTTCTCCTTAGAGTACCCAACTTTTGACAAACATCATTACATAGGATTTAATTTTCGCAACCATCTCTTCACATTGTCTTCATCTATTCTTTATAGCTATCATGGGCTCAACCTCTTCCTGTGTTTATTTCTTTAGCATTCTCTAATCATTACTTTTCTCCAACCACTGTTCAATTTTTCTACAACAAGTTCATACAGCATGGTCATATCAAGGATCTACTCCAACACATGACTCCAAACAATAGAAAGATGATTTCTATATGAGAATCATTTTAAAAGTGCAATTCTAGCTATTTGTTTGAAGATCTTTGATCAATTATAACAATGACATACATAAGATAAACATATTCTTTCTCCTTGTGAACAAAAATAAGGAGTTGATTACTTATTTCGAGAAAATCAATCATAGATATGCATCATAGAGTACCTATAAATGAGAGAGATACAAACTTCCACAGTACCACTCCTTGTCCATGCTACCAAATTTTCTCAAATAGTTACCATGTCTCATCCATTCCACGTTCTATCACAAATCCCAATAAAAAAGATAGTTGATTAGTTTTTCCTACAATGCGCAGAGTTGTTAATCTTAGAAACTTGCCAAAATAAAATTTGTCTCAATAAAATTTGCCTCAGCTATACCTACACTAATAGTCCTTTGTATTCGTGTTGATCGTAATGCCCCTTTCTAAATATCTAGAGCAAATAACTTTAAGATTTGTGTTCATAAAACTAGATAATACAAATCTAAATTTCATTTCTAATGTTTGGATATATTTGTATCCAAGATTCAAATCATATGACAGATTATATTGCATTGTTTCTTACATTCAAATTGGACTATAAGACATTATAAAATGCTACTACAACATCAGTCTTTCACAAAGAGGAAAGATAAAACATTCTGCTACATTTTTCTCTACAAACACACATTATTTCCTACTTTCAAGGTCATCCAAAATATCCTTTAAGAATTTTTATAAATCATATTTTATGGGGTCCTTGTCACATTCTTACCTTGTCATTTTCTTGCAAAATTAGGGGATTCCCATACTGCTTATTTCATGCAAAACATATTTTTCAGCTATTCTTCATATTCCCCAATGCTCTAAGTTAGTGATTTGATCTAGTTTAATATAAGTTAAACCTTTTTTAAAGAGGATATAATTTTAAGGTGCCTCACCAATGAGGTTGAAAATCTATGGTTCCTAGAGGTGAAATAATCCAAACTAATGTATTTCTTTGGTGAGAAAAGAGTTTAGAAATGGTCTACATCTGAAAACTTTACTGTAAAATTAAAAATTGAGTAACAACTAAAGAGCTCAATGGTGGTGAAATGACTCTCCTATTTCTATGAATTATTGAATACATCAAATATTATTTTCTATTTCTATAAATCATTCAGCATGAAATATGATATTCATATAAGACAATTTGAAATTAAAACTTGATAATTGACATCTCCTACTCTTGGCCCATTTAAATACCTTCTTTTAGTGATGCTTATGAGATTCATATAATTTTGAACAACAATTAAAGTTAAACCCATTAAAAAAATAAAGGGATTCTTATAATCATTTCTACAAAGAGATTATCCCATATGATTTTTCTAAATATTACGTTTGGGCAATACATCTAGATTTTTAATGTCTTACTTGTAAAAATTGCAATTAGTCTTAAGCTTTGATTTCTTTTTCTTAACCAAGAAAGAAAATCAATCTGTGAATTGAGAAAAAGTAGGGGATAGTATTAATGAATCAATCTCCATGCTCATGGGTCACATTCAGAGGTTTCTATGCAACTTACACATGCAACTTCATATATTCAAATTGTTATTCACAAATATGATACACCAATACTACAAAAACAAATACACTATGCATTGTCATAGGGCATTTATCTTGGAAAATAAGGACATACCAGTGCCTTTGGTTGACATGCGCACCTAAAACCCTTACTCCCAACTATGAGCTATCTAAAACAAAATGAAATGAGATTTACCATTTAAAAAAAAAAAATCCTGCATTCATAAAAATCAAGAAAAAAACCCTTCCTTTCACTAGCATGTGATCCACCTAAAAAAAATTTGAACTGAAAATTACTTTTCTTTTTTCTTTGTTTATATCCCAAGTTCGTCAAAATTTCAACCTTTCTGGCCTGTGATTTTCAATTTTTTTGGTTATATCCCAAGTCTATTGAAATTTTAACCTTTTTGTGACATTAAAAAAATAAAAATCAAAAGACAAAATAACCTTTGGTCAAAATTGAAGGTTAAAAATTGACCTCAAATGTAGCAGTGTTGCTATCCCTTGTGATCATCATGCCAAGATTCTTCTTGGCTACTCCTAAATCTTTCATTGTAAATTTGCTCTCGAATTTCTCTTTTACCCCATTAAGTATTCTCTTGTTTGTGCTAGCCACTAACATGTCATCAACATAAAGAAGAAGAATGACAAACTCACCATTAGGTAGTTTCTTGAAGTAGAGACATGGATCTGATTTGCATCTTGGGAAACTATGTTGATCCATAAAGTGATCAAACCTTATATACCAAAGCTCCAATTTAATTTGCAATAAATATGTTCTTGTCCCTTCTTCATGAACCCTTGAGGCTTCTCCATTTATAGTTCTACATCATCATGTAGAAATGTGGTCTTGACATCAAGATGTTCCAACTAAAGATCCCACATTGCTACTAATCCCAAAATAGTATGGACGGTTGTGATTTTAACAACTGGTGAGAAGATCTCATCAAGTCTATGCCCTTTTCCTGATGAAACCCCTTTACCACAAATCTAACCTTGAAGCATTTTTTACCTTCCACTTCCTCTTTTAATTGATATACCCATGTATTCCTAAGTGGTCTTTGATTTGGTGAAAGAGAGACCAAATCCCAAGTTTGATTCTTGATTAGATAATCCATTTCATCATGCATCATTGCTTGCCATTTATCACTATTTACATTGTTGAGAGAATCTTTAAATGTTGATGGTTTAGAAAACTTTGAAATCAATATAGAAGGCTCTGCCTCTTCGGTGAATAATAACTCATACTCAAAGTATTTAGCTAGCATTCTCCTTTCTCTGGTGGACCTTCTCAATTGAGATAGAGCACCATATGATTTGATTGCCCCATGACTAGCTTCAGTCACATGAGAGCATGGGACATCATAGTTTGGAAGTGTAACCTACAATTGAACATGCATTTGTCATTGAGAATCACTAAAATGATGCCTCTCAAAGTGTTGCCAATTGTTAGCCATGTGATGGTGGCCTTATCTATCATGTGCTCCTATGATATCATAGGTCTATCCAAGTTAGAATTTGAATTCTGCAGATCATGATTTGTTGATTGTAAAACTTTTGTCTCCGTCATAGGAGAGTGTTCCCCATCAACTCCATCATGTTGGAAATTCATCACAAGATTGGGATTATCATGACTTGTGCAGTCATGAGATAGACCATTGTGTAGTGGGGAAGAAATGTTATCCACCATATCAGTTTGCATCAGATTATATGTAGAAACCTATCATTCACTTCTCATAGAGGAGTGAGAGGAATTTGTTTGTGTTCAATTAACAAAGTGCCCATGATTTAAATTTATACCATTGTTCATCATATCAAATAGATGATTTTTCTATGATAGGAGTATCATCTTTCAAATGAGGAAATACCTTGTCATTAAAGACTACATCTATGTTCCTAATTATTTTGTGATCAAATAAACTCCAAAGTTTGAAGAAAAACTGATCTTCTCCATATATAAGGTTGTGATTTGGGATCTAGCTTATTTCTTTTCTCCTTAGGAACATGAAAAAATGCCTGACAACCAAAAACCCAAAGATTAGAGTAGATAACTCTACTTCCTTGCCATTCCTCTTTCAGAATTTGAAATTTCAACTTTGAAGGACTTTGATTGATTAGATACACAGTTGTATTACATGCTTCAACCGAGAATTATTTTCCCAAACCTGCATTAGAAAGCATATATCAAGCTTTCTCAAGTATGGTCCAATTAAGCCTTCTTGCTTCCCCATTTTCTTGAGCAGTGTAGTGAAGAAATTTCACCCTTTGAATGTCATTATCTACACAATAGTTATCAAACTCAACAAACAAAACTCACCTCTATTATCTGTTTTCAAGCATTTAATCTTGTGACCTCTTTGGTTTTCAACAAGAGCTTTGAAAACTTCAAAGTTAGAAAAGACTTCAGATTTATTGGCCATCATATATATCCAAAATTTCCTAATATAATCATCAAGGAAAAAAACTTTGCACCTCCTAAAGAACTTATGTTGGTAGGACTAAAAACATCTAAGTGCACAAGTTCCAATAATCTTGTCTTCATGTCATTTCCATCTTTCAAGAACTTGACCTGCTTTTGCTTTCTGTAAAGGCAATGTTCACTAAACTTCAAGTTTTTTGATTGGAGACCCGATAGTTGATCCCTTTGAGCATTACCTCAAGGCCTTTCTTACTCATGTGGCCTAATCTTTGATCCAAAGTGTTGGATCACTATCCATGAGTTGCATAATAGCACCTACTTCGGTAGGATTTTATAAGAGATAATGACTACCATTTTTATTCCCTTTTGCAATGATCCTCAATGAAAGAATGGATGATATTGTTGTGCAAAATGATGACTAACCAAAATCAAAATTTTACCTTAATTTGGGAACATGGGGAACATCCTTGAACAACCATTGACATTTGTCTTCTAGTTGTGACAAAATGTTATCTTTGCAAACTATTTTGCAAGATTTGAGTGTCTCCAATAAATACCTCTCCAAATTGTCCTCCATGGTATATTTTGAAATAATTTGTACATGAAGTGGCATGAAAGGAGGATACAAAATCTATCACCCAAGAATCTAGTTTTGTGTCTCTTTTAGAAACACTTAAAATAGTTTCATCTTTCTCATACCTATATTTGCTTCAATATTCCTCATTTTTTGTTGTGCTTTCTTGTAAGGCCAACAATTTTTCTTTGAGTGGCCATGATTACCACAAAACTAACACTCTCCATTTCTAACCCTTGACTTTGATCAATTGGATGATCTAGATTTCCTCTAATTATAATGATTACTACCTCTATGATGGCTTCTTCTCCTGCAATCGATATTGACCATGGTAAGAGCATCACAGGATGAGTATTTGTTACTCCCTCACATATCTTCACTTAGTAAAGTCTCAACAACTTCATCATAGACCAGCTTTGTCTTCGTGAAGTTTGAGTTGCTTATTGTTGTAACTATGAGATCCCAACTATCAAGTAAGGAACACAACAAGATGATGTCTTTGGCTTCATCATCTTGAGTCATAGAAACCAATGTTTCTTGACATAATTAAGTTTTGAACTAATTTATATGATTTGACATCGTAGTCTCTTCCTTCATTTTCTTCTTGTAGAGCTTCTTTATAATGAAGATTTTATTTGCACCCAATGCTATTTGATGCATGCTTTGAAGTTTGTCCCAAACTTCTTTTATTGTCCTTTCATTCAAAACATTGAACAAGACATTTTGCACAATAGAGAGAAAAAAATTTGATGTCATTGCCTTCTTTAGTATTTTCCGAATCTTCATTTGGCATTGCAGTTGGTTTCTTAGACTTTCCTTTGACTGTGATTGATAAGTCTTTCTTAACCAACAAGGAATGCATTTGCACTTTTCACAAGCTAAAGAGCTTGCTTGCACAACTTGTGCTCTGATACCAATTGAATGAGCGAGAGAAAACAATAGATGAATTTACAATTTAAGAAGAGAAATAAATGACACCAGATTTATCCTGGTTGACCAAAAATGTCGATATGTCTGGACTGTAGAGTATTGTATTAATGTAAAATTGATATTTACAAATGAGAGCAGCAAATATAAAGGCTCCAATAATATTACATAATGAAGAGTCTTTGAAATGAGAGTAACAAATATAAAAGGCTCTAATAATAGTGGACAACTTCCTTTTGATCTGTTACAAGATTTTGATGAACTTGTCACTACACAACTCCTTGTTGAGCTTTCCTTGTTGTAATCCTTTTTGTCTTAATAAATTTTTACTACTCTTTTTCCAAAAAAGAAGTGTTGGCCTTCACTTCTCAAAAATGAGCCTAGATGACTAAGTGGCTTTCATGTAAGCTTATTATACCTGGTGTAGATTAAAGGGTTTCATCTTTTAGTTGTGTCATCTTTTTAATGGACTGTAGATTAAAGTGCTATGATCAAATTGTAAATTCAAAACAAACAAACAAATAAAATTTAAAAATAGAAATACAATATATAGTGGTTCACAATTTCTTACTCCCATCACATATGTTAATCAATATCAAATACATGCAGTGATATGAACCTCACATTTGACAGAATGTATGAATGTTTTCTTCATAGATTCTATAAATTAGAATCTCAATTTGAAAAGGCAGAAGGTTTGCAAGTGAATTAAATTTAAGAGGGATGCTTTCATTGTTATATGGATTATGGAAGCTTATGATGGGTTGGGCTTTAAAGTTAGCACAAATTTGTTGCTTAATGTCATAAAAATAACCAAACATCCTGCACCATTTAGGCTACATTGGTCAATTGTGTGTAGTTCGTACAAATTATAAAAAAAATTGTGAAAGTTTGGTTATTATATTTAAATAAGATCTAATTTTCTTCATGGTATCTTTATATGGTTGGAGAATTATGTATCCCATAACATTTCGCATCACACAAATGTTAATTTCTGGATTCTATTGTTTAAGCTTTTGTAAGATCATGGAATGATTGTCCCTGCAAAACCAATGCCACATCAGCAATCTCTATAAAATGCAAAAAATTCAACGAGAGTCAAAGTCATTTGAATATTGACTAGTCAGCATTAGTTGAATAACTATCATTAATTTTAACAAAAATGATGCATATACATGTATGCTTAAATCTAAAAGAAACCATAATTTCATTTCCAGATTACCATGATGTACCGATTATGTCAACCATTTTGAGGGAAGCTCCAAAACCTATCTAAAAACAAAAGGGAAAGAATATTGTAGGAGTGCTTTACCACCCTACCATGAAGCTATTAAGCTTCCCCAAAATCTTTCCTAACATGAAAGATACCCAGCCTGGCTTTGAGGGGGACTAAGCAGGTAGAACCAAGACAAGCAATGGAATTGTGCTACATGTTGTCTACAAGTCAACCATACAAATAACACATCTTTGCAAGACAAGTAACACAAATTTTTGTAGCCAAAAGAAAGATGATATATGTTAATCATTTACATAGGAAATGAATTAATTAAGCTCAATAGGTTTCTTCTCATAAGTTCATCAGAAGGGCATATCACACATTAAGTAAAAACTCTTTCCAAAAATTTAGGACCTCACCTCATAATAGTAAGGTAGTACATCACTCTCTTAGTCACTCATAACTCATCATGTCACAATAAATCTAAATACTAACCACACTATCGATACATAGTTATCTCTATGTGCAATATTTCTAGATATCTAATCCAATGTAGGCAACCCTCTTCAAATAATTATTTATTTCACATGAAACAAGTCAACTACCTAATATTTAATTGTGTGTCCATAATGCTCAAGGTGCACTCATTATATAATAACATAAAATCAAATTTGTCCTGCATGTTCTCCTCTAAATGAAAGGTCTACTCATACAATACTTTCCATCTAGGTGGACTTTTGACCAAACATAGAAAATAGATATATAATAAAACTTGGCCCACATCAGCTTAATGACCACATTATTGGTAGGGAGCAAAATCCAACAACCAACACATAAAACAGTATCAGTGTGCATATATTGATTACAATTCAACCAAACATCCATCAAGCAAATATTAAAGTAAACCTTCCATTATAGAATAAGATGTGTAATAGATTTATTCAATGCCTAAGAATCTCAATTTGAAAACCATGTTGTAGAGAAGAACTTCACATTTCTAAAAAGATCTATGACTTGAAGATAGTTCCTAACTCCCATGTTATTTATATGAAGAAAATCTCAGACTATAATATTCATCAAGAAGAACAAACCAATGGTTCTATTTAATATCCAATGGTTCTATTTAATATAAGTTTCTTTGTCTTTATTGGTGGCTGGCAATATCTAGAGCCCAAACAACCATGCATTACATTCTACTGTAGCAACATCATCAGTAGAGAATTTAGTCTGTGTATTGAAGGTTGTCATTTTTCTTGGTAAATCTGAAGCTATAGCTTAGTTTATGCAATGGAGGCAAGAGCATAATCATCACAACAACACCTTGTTTCTTTTTATTTTAAGTAAGGTTCATCTTTGTTCCAAGGAGAATCTTAAAGTTCTTGAATAAGCTATAGTTTTTCCCACATCCAGTATATGGAATCAATGAAATAGAATGTTCAACAGCATGCCGCATTGATTATTCATTCACTAACTTAGGTTAATTCTACTAGTGTTTAACTAATATTTTCACATATATACACATAGCTCTGAATAGAAACTCAACATTAAATGAGAAAGGAACTCAAAAGGAGACATGAATCCTGGAATTGAGCATAATGGGTGCTAACGACATATCTGAACTTGTTTCTCTGTACCTTCCTTCCATCCTAGTCACCTTTCCCCTTCTCAAGCCTGAAAGCTGAATATGGATATGTTTCCCTTGCTATATGGTCTCATGTGCAGCAGTGTCAACAACCATTAAAAGGCTCGTGATATTTTGTCAAAACCTAAATGTAAGACTGCTCCAATATGCCACCGCAAAACAATGTCAATGTGTGTTTCACAGGAAATACGTTCCAAAACCATTGATCTCTCCTCTGAAAGTCGTGTTCCCATCGAAACAAATCACTTCAAAGCCGTAAATGTAAAACTGCTTCATTATGTCGGTGAAAAGCAGCAGCCATATGTGTTTGCTAGTGCTACTGTTGTTTTGTCAAGTGTTGATAATGGAGAGATACAGTTGTGGTCTGCTACAGTTTTAACTTCACTTATCTTGTATTTGCTAATGCCGATTAGACATTTGCTAATATTGAAAATAGACCATTGTATGTATTTCATGAGGTATGCAAAGATTCGTAGAACAAATAGTAATAGTTCGGCAATTGCAAGGTACTTACAAGAAAAAAGAAACATAATATGTTCAGTCTATTGGCTTAAACTGGAAAATGCCAATACACTACCATTTTCTCATTTCCACGAAAGTAAAAATTAAATGACAATACAGAGACCGCAGTGTCATAGATGGAGGTATCTATTTCGTAACTAAGTCTTTCGAATCTTTATAACCATAGGAAAATTTCAACCATGGCATTGACTGGCTGTGTGTACATGGAGCAACTCAAAATATAGTCCACTGAAATAAGAAATTAGAAATAAGAAATTAGAAATCAGAAATAAAATATGCAAATGAAGGCATGATATATTGGACATTTTTAATCTGCTCGTTGTTCTCTGAGCCCTCCATTAAAGCATTAACATCTACTACAGGCTTTTCTGCTCCTCCTTGGTTGTCCCCGTGAAACAAGAGTAACTGTTTATTTAAAAACTTGGTTTTGCTTGAATCTAATTTAAGCAATAATTTAGTTGTTTTAGTCGAGGTGGCAGTTCAATATCGTGTTATTCGGTATGAGGTGGAGTGGGTTGTGACACATCAACATCTTCATGATCCATCATTACAGTGAGAGAATGCAAGAATAGAAACTATGATGGATCACAAAGTGTGATCTGAAATGCTATAAAAAACTTCCACAATCGAATCCAGAAATATGTTTGCAGACATTTAGATTGTAGAAATCTAACAATGTTAATTAACAACAATACTTATTCTTAGAAAATTATTCTTCTATTAAAAAAACAAAATTTATTTCTTTGTTACACTATATTAGATATCTTATTATTTACATTATTTCTTTCTCCAATACAAATTTCAAAAGCATTACTAGACAAAATTTATTACAAACCAATGAACATATGAAAAAAATTGATGTTTATTTAGAGCTTTAAAAACAGTTAACCAAAAAGGTAATATATCACTGCCTATAGAAGAAATAATATAATATCATATAAGGATTGTCTTTGGAATACATGTATCCTCCAGTCATCAAAATCAAAGAGTTTTTATTAACTAGTAAAGTCACAACCACACCTAACAATTAAACTACATTGCTGATCGAGAAATTTGCTAAATTTCCATCTAATGAGAAAAGCATTTAATTTAAATGATTGGATATTGAAATTCTAAATTCTGAAATCTGTTGTCCAGTTTTCAAATTTTACCTATTCAATGCCAAATATGGGGCAGTTATGTATCTAAAAAATATATTAAATATAAAGACAGTTTCAAGGGAAAGTAAAATAAAAATAATACATATTGTAAAATTAGAATTTTATGTATCAATGTAGTAATTTATATTAATATAATTTCTAACTATATACAATATAGATTTACATATCAAACAAGAATTCTAAAAAGTACAGAAGACAATTAATAAAACAATTATGCAATCAATATCATGAAAATGTTCTATAATACAATAAATATATCAATTAAAAGTATAATATATTATTTTCTAATTAAGTTAACTTCTATATCAGAAAAGTAGAGCCAAAAAAGTAAGAACATAACTTCTGTTTTGTGAAAAATGTTACAAACAAACAAATATTGTATTATGCAACTTAGATGACTTTTAAGAAATGAGTGATCCAAAAGAATTTATCTGTTTTCTTATGAAAGATTCTTTCATTATAGATCGTCAGTCTTAAGTTAAACTTCTTCAATTAAAAATCTTAGACAGCAATGTGATGGACTAAATCTCATTCCTTGTGATATCAGAATCTTACATAAGCATCACTAAAAGATCGGTTCACTTTTAGTGACAAAGACTCCTTCACAGAAAACAAAGTATAACCAATAAAACATTAATAGAACCAAAAAAATGGAAAAATAAATAACAACTAATAAAACATTAATAGCACCAAAATGACTTCTTAAGCAAAATAAATAAATAAAATAAAATCACCTTGTTGGGTGCTCTATAAAATATTTGGAAGACAAACATTGGGGCACTGCAAAAGGGAAGATGGCCCCTTCGGCGTGCGCAGCTTGTCGATCACAACGCAAGAAATGCTCCAATGAATGTCTGCTCGCTCCTCATTTTCCTCCAGAAGACCTTCAAACGTTTGGGACCGTTCAGAGAGTGTACGGATTCAATAATGTTGTTAAAATGCTCAAAGTAACGTAGCCCTCCGAAAATTCTAAGATTCAAAACCATAAGATTTAGGTCCATGACGTGAAAAATAATAGTTTTTAATAGGTCATCAAATGTTTTCTTATGTTCTGGAAATTCGAGCAATCCTTCCACATTGTTCTATTCAGTTTCCTTCATTATAGGCTGAACTAATGGACTTAAATTTGTGGTCCGCTTTTGTTAATTATATGTTAGGTTTAATTTGTTTGAGTCACCTATCTTAGAAGAAACTTCCTTCTAATTAATCTTCATACTAATTGAGAGAGCAGTTCAAATGAAATTGATGGTTTTGATGTGGTGTTTGCATTAGGATGTTAAAGCGGAGCAAAGAGCAGATGTAGTGAAGAGTTTGGTGCATGAAGCAAGAGCTCGAATGGAGGATCCTGTTTATGGGTGCACTAGAGAAATCCACCAATTACAGAAGCGGATTGCTGATCTGGAATCCCAGCTGGCACACACGCAAGCAGAGCTCCTGGATATGCGTTTTGCACATGAGAAGGTTGTTTGCATTCCCACAATTTGTGAGGAGGTACTTGATTCCATGCTCTCATGTGAACCGCTATGGGAAGTGTGACTTCACCAGTGGGGAAAATTGAAATTACGATTAATGATGTCATAGCAATCCCCAGTTGTCTATATTCTCAAGCTGACGTTTCACATGCTGCTTATCTTATCTTAATGAATGCCTGTATTAAATAAACTTTAAAGTAAACTATTTTTATTGATATTTTTATATGTGATGATCACAGTATAAATTTCTGCACTTTATTTTTTATTTAATATATTTTCCTTTTTATTCCTTTTCAAATTAGGCGGTCTTCATTTAAAAAAATAGAGATCCTACTTGAGTGATGGGAATCATGACGGGCACAGCTAAACCATCCATTTGTGCAGCACACGCTGTGAAAGAGTGGGTGAAAAACAGATTGATCAAACAATCTTTTAAATAGACTTTTTCTTATTGTTTTTTAATTCTTGTATGAATACTTTTGAATCAATATTTTAAATTAAATTTTATAATATTTTATAAAATTGTGGAGGTCATAAGAAAATAAAAATGATTTTTGTTCTGATCAAGCAAAGTTGGATGAAGCCTGAACTCATAATATAAAAATAAGTTCAAAGATCGCATAACAAGATTCACACGCCGTGATACCGTAAAAATGAAGGAAAAAAAAATGTTATAAACTGAAACAAAGAAAACTGCTAAACAAAAAAATGTTAAAAACTGATGGAAAACAGCTGCTAGAGAAACCAGCCATGGACTAACAACCAACGAAGCCACCATGAACCAACGAACCAGAAAATTGAAACCAGCACCAGACACCACGAACCCAACCAAAGCTTCCGACCACAAAACCATTAGCAACAACCCACCACCCACGGAGGTGCCTGTCCAGAAAGTAGTGTTTAGGGCAGGAAGGAGTAGCATCCCCTGCCCCAGAAACTTATTTAGTGCTTTTCTGCATAACATCTTCCTTTCTCAGAACTTCCTCCCTCCTCTTTTTTTCAAGCTTCCCTTCTTTATGTTAGAAATTAATACTCCCTCTTCCACGGCACTGTGCTGTTATAACTGAACTACAGATCGTATCACATATTTCCTTCAATATTGGTAACAGATAGAGCCGTCTTCCTCTGGACTGGGTCATACATCATTATAGTCGTCCACATACCTTCAATACAGAACATTCCTTTTATAGTATGGAGTTGCTGGGAGTCTATAAATTAGGGGTAAAATTGCAACAGATGTATCTCAATCACAGAGAGTTATGAATTAATAAAATCAATTCTATTTCTTCTGTGCTACTCATATTCTGATTTCTCTTTGTGATATCTAATTTTCAACACTTTATCTCCCCCTTAATCCCCCTATAGCGGTCTCCATCCTTTTCTTTACATAGTTTTGTTCAGTCATCAATTCCTCAAGTTCTTCCCCAGCTTCTCCTAAGAAACCTTCATTGACCCTAGAGCATTAATAATCTCAAATTTTTCCTTATGGATAGGAACCATACAACGAATCTTGAGGCACGGTCTTTTAGAAAACCCCAATTATGCAGTTTATACCCTAGGTCTCTACCAACTCCCACAGTACATCATCCCATCTATTAGTCTAGGCGAGTCCTCTTCTTTTCTTTTAACTCCACCGAAGCTTGTAATTTATTAATTTTCTTGAGGATTATATTTTCTTGAAACAAGAGGCACCTAGTGATCGCGTTAAGCTTGTTGTAACCTCATCCAGTCTAAGGTCAGAGCCTCTTAATCAACACGGCCATCCTCCATTCTAGGAAGAAGGGAAGGAGCGAACGAACAAGGCATTTTAAGGTCCATAGGCAACCCATGTCGAGTTTAGAAGAGGGGAAAGAAAGCAATGCTCGGCGAATTAGGAATAGGATCCAGAGTCCAGCAAGATTTCGTACAGTTAAATTCTTGTATTCAAAATATGGGAGTCTCTAGGTTTATTTTGGGTGTTCTGCAATTGTTTAATAGTGGGGGAAAATTCAAGGTTCTGCAATTCTATAGTCACATTAGAGGCATTTTACAGAATGAAGTCTGTGCGGAATTTAGAAAGCCTAAACAACAAATCCTGATGGAGGGAAGACTATTCTTGACCTTAGAATTTTCAGTAGATATGGAAAGCGAAGAGAAAATCCAAAACGAAAAATAGAATTCCACGTCTGAAAGAAAATGGTGAGAGTGAAAATGTTTGTCCTACCTTCATAAGTCACAACCTTAGTGATGATCATCATCACAATTTTCCATATATCAGTCAGATACTTTTTGTTAAAAAACAGTTTGAAAGCCTCTTTGAAAGACATTTTAGTGTTGTGGGGGATTTTCTGGCCCTCCATACTTTAACCCATAACCCAGTGATGGTCTAGAGTCACCATAAACTTCATATTTCCTACAGAAACCTTCCCTTCTTCCCAAGAATCATAATTTGCTAAGAAAGGTTAGGGTTTTAGCCCTTCATCAATTCAACATACACCACCATTTGCCCCTTTTCCATAATTTGCTAGACCTTGGGATTTGTCTTTAATTGTTGCCAATTATCAGGCTCAATCTGATTTAGAACCCCACCCATTTTGTGACTCAAGCAATAAGTCACAAGAACAATGAAATTGCACACCCCTAACCTTACCAACACTCAAAAGGCTTAAAAATATGGAGAAAATATGTCAAAAACAAATTAGGAATGAATGTGTTGTGATCATTGTTAGAGTAGGCAAGATCTTGCATGATTGCCCCACATGCTAGTCTAGGGATAAACAACATGTCTTTCAAAAATTTGAAATTGTGGGTGTACTTTACCATCGAGGCTAGGTTGTTCACTGAATTATTACCTTCACCTCAGGGTGACAGAAAGTTGAGTCTTGCTTATGATTTAAAATGCTTATATAACATTTAGAGAGTCACCTTCAATGACCACATTTTTGTACCCTCTCCTAGTCAGCTTTTTGACACCATCAAACATAGCAAGCAACATCTTACATTAGAGTTCTTAAAAGACCACCCTTGAATCACTATTACCTATAGATGATCCATCAAAATTTAATTTGATCTAGCCTAGGTTAGAGGTCCATAAAAATGATTTTTGTTATCTAAAAAGATTATAGTAGTTTTGTTGCAAATCTACATATTAAAACTTGTTTCTATATACTATATGCTATTTGTGATTTTATTTTCTTCATGTTCATAGATCAATCTAGAAGTTCATGCATCAACATACACAATTAAATTGTGAAGTAAAAATAGAAGCCTCTAACAACAGCATGATACTAGAGTAAACTAATAAAAAAACAAGAAAACTGCAAGGTTTCTACTTTAATAATTTTATAAATGAACAATTGAAATGTTTTAAATGATAGAAAATGTAATTTACAACTTTAATTTAAGATTATATCTTATTAACTATTTTATATGAAATAATAATATATAACCCAAAGTTATATTATGTAAAAAATATAAAATCAGATGGACAAAGTTGTTCTTGAATTTCCATTTCTAAACTCTATTATTTGTTGAATTTAGGGTTTTCTTGACTACATCCCACTCTATATCAAAATGGGTATAGGCTAATCTCCACAAAAAGGTACCAAAGGCAAAATAAAAGTCAAATTTATTTTTTCTGGAAAATATGGTCATTTTTTGCTATTTTTTTTTGTTTTCAACTAAAACTATGCAGATCATGAAGATCAAATGCTGAATTTTAAAAAAAAAAATCATAATATTTTCCATCTTTGAAATTTGGACAACTGTACATTTTTGTAAGAGGATATAGATGTATATATATGTAAACTAAAAACACAAACATTTCAAAATCAAATTGTAGAGTTTTGAAAACATATCAAAGAAAAGAAAATAATGTCATCGTAATACTACAAAATAAATTTAATAAAAGAGCGATCAATTATGAAAACAAAATTTTGGCCGACGAGTGTTCGTAAGCTACTACCTCAGACGTCATATTTTTTAAATTTACGTCATGTTGAATTTCCATACAGTTGTCGTATGCCATTTTAGGTGTTGACGGCCTTGTGGCTTTATATGACGGAATGACAGAATCACAACATAATCCAGTGATTTATGATGCTCTCTCTGTAATAGACATTTGCAACGTGTACGGTGCAGAATTGTTTCCGGAAATTTCATCGGTATTTTAGTGCCCTCGAGTGACTGTACCTTCTCATCGCATTGAATTTGAAAGGTACCAGGGCTCCGTGTGTGGGTCTGATGACACAAGGAACGATGGCCTTTTTTTGGTTATTTTGGGTTTCCATTGTCAACTCAAGGATCAAAATCGATCCTCTTTGTCATAGTTGTTTTGAATTTAGTAATTTAATTGAAACTTTAATAAAATTATTTTATCATAGATTTCTTGTTACATTTTTTTTTATATCAATAGTATTTTAGAAAAAAATTATTCATTTTGTTGAATTTTGTTAGATTATCATTTGTTGTTGCATTATTTATATTATATAGTATCTTATACATATGTTAAATAAATAAAGGAAATTTATCTATAGGTTGGAAATTTGTAAGTGTAAAGACAATTTGAAATAAATTATTGTTTAATTGGTCATTAATTCGAGGTATCAAATATTAAGTGGTTCATATATAAAGATAATTGTTGTTATGGACAACCTATTTAGACTTTGAGGGTTTTTTTTTTATCACTTTTATCATAACTTTTTTTCCCCCTGGATTAGGTTTAAGAAAATGTGGCTTATACTTATTGATCAAAATTAAAGAAAAGAACACCTAGCATTTGAAAGTGATATAATCTTATTCCAATTTGACTACCATGCTTTGTGGTTTGATAATATTTCACTAAGCAGTGTTATAGAATATTATTTCAATGGACAAACTAGAGGGAAAATAGACTAAGCTCTATTGTTGGACTAACCACAAACATTTCTCTTCGAGATTCATGACATAGTTTAACAACCTCCTCTATCCTTTGTCTCCTCCTCTTATTCAGGAGCATTTTTAAATTTGGGTTTACGAAAATGGTTGACCCTTGTGAAGAAAAGGGATCATTTTCACGAGCTAGTAGACATTTAGATGAGGAAGAAATCATGGTGAACACCAAGTTATTAAGATTAATTGACAAAGTAGGGGATGACTAGACATAACGGGTCAAATTATGGTGAAACTCATAGAGTCAAATAAATAAGTGCTAGTGAAGAGGGGCTCTATGTTTGACTTTAGTTTTTTCCATAGAAAGTGATAGAGTGAAGAATATCACCAAAGAAAAATAAAATATAAGATTCCTTTTCAAACGGTTTAATTTAGGGAAGAGGTGGAAAGTAAAATTCATGCACTTTCCCTCAAGGGAGACAAACTAGATGAGAGACTCCACCGTAAATTTCCATTCACCTGGAAGATGCTAACAATTGAACCCACTTTAGAACTCCAAAATTCATTTTCCAAGGTCCAAGAAGAGCCAAAAGTTGTCTTTGAAAAAAAATTGGCCTTCAAAAGGCTTTTGGTCCTATTCATGCTCATATAAATAACAATAATAATGGTTTATAATGTAAGAAAAAATAAAAAACCACCAATAATAACTTTTTTATTATCACAAATATCAAGAAACATATTGGAGAAATATGTGTACTTTCCCTCAAGGGTCACAATCCTGATCATAATCTCTTTCACAATTTTCCATTCAGTTAGGAGTTTCTCATGATTGAACCTACTTTGAAAATTTTAAATTATTTATCTAGGGTCCAAGAAGAGCGAAAAGTCCTCTTTAAAAGAAACTTTGGTATTTCGAGGGGTTTTCCAATCTATGATCATCTTGATAACAAAAACAATGATTTTTGGTGTAACCCAAACACCACCAATAGTTACTTTATCATTATCCTTAGGATCGAGAAACTTCTACTCAATAATTTAGGTTTGAATCCTTACATACCCTCAAGATACATATCCACGTAACCATCTAAAATGATCTCCTAGACCCTAATGTTACTCACAAATTCATCACAACCATCATGCTAAATCTAGTTCAACTCCCCACCCATATTTGTAGAGAGCTAAACTCCACCCTTCTTAGTCCTTTGCCTAAGACTAGATACCCAACAAATAGTAAAAACTGTGAAATCCACACACAAACTTTTAAAAAAATCAATGTACTTTCCTTGTTTCACTAAATTGCCCTCAACTTTGTTGCCTTAACCTAATATGTGTTCAAAAATCACTTCATCCATCATCTCAAGTAAACTTAGTATTTTGTTGATAACATGGCTTGCCTACCAATCCATTCCAGCCTTCCCATTTAGAATGTTATTAACATTAATAACAACACTTCCAACAATATTTTTCTTAAAACCCTTCACATGAGCTAACATGTGTAATGCTCCACCAATAAACTCATAAGGATAAGTCAAAATGTTACTAAGTTTGGTGGATTATTTTTTTAAACCATCTTTTTCTTGTTAAGTTCACTTAATCATAGATGTAACGTCCTAACAAGTTCCCTAATAACACCTTTAAACAACATTAATTAGTTTCCAAGATCAAGGGTTACCTTTTATTGTCCAATCAACTCAATAAGTATTACTTATCTATTGCTTACTTAATTTTTGCGCTAACACTAATCCTTAATACTTAAGTTTATCCATCTATTAGTTTACCATTTACTTATGATTTGATACATTATCCATTCTAATATTCAGTTCCAAATTAGGGGCTAATGTCCTAATCCATATAATCAAATGCATCTCTTTAAGTTTTAATAAGGGTCTATTCAATAGATTTAAGTCATCAACCATTTATGTAAGCCAATTCATCTTTTATTATCTAATTACTTAGATTGTTCAGTTCATAACATTATAAAGAGTATGGTGGCTAACTCCATGAGGCAAGAAAATATTTTATGCATGGGAGACTTTAACACCCTACTCTACCCTTTAGAGAAAATGGGGGATTTGGAGGACTCTTCAGATAGTGTCCAGGACTTGAAGGATTTCTTGAGAATAAATGATTTGATTTATATTGATCTTCTAGGTTTTGCCTTCACTTGGTCTAACAATAGATTGGAGAGAATTTTGATTCATGTTAGACTTGATAGGGTTATCATCTCTTCGGGATGGGACATTCTGCAACACACCTCCTTAAAGGTGAATTTGAGGACCATATCAGATCACTCTATGATGTTTCTCTCTTGGAAACAAAGTCCAACTAGATGACAACACTTCAAGTATGAGATCATGTGGCACTTGCATAAAGAGTTCAAAGATTGTCTTGCACAAGAATGGAAGGATTGGATGGAAGGTACGACCATGTTGTGTATTGCTAGAAAACTAGATAGAATCAAAAAAGAGGTGAGAGAATGGAGAAACTCCTTGTTTGGAAACATTCCCAAAGAAAAAAGGCTACTGAAAAAAAAAGTTAGAATTTTTCCAAAACCATATTGTGCATGGCAATGCTCATATTGAGAAGAAACATGAGGAGAGGGAGTGTCAAGACAAATTGAAGACCCTCCTAAATTAGGAGGAATTCTTTTGGAAACAAAGATCTAGGGTTAAATGTTTATAGGAGGGTGACAAAAAACACCTTTCTTTCATAGTTTGACCTCAAGAAGAAGAAAGAGAAACACCATTAACTTAGTGCTAGATGATAATGATTAGGAAGTTACTAAAGTGGAACAGAGAGAAGGCAAAGACAATTCCTATTTGCATGAAAAGTATAACCCCTAGCTATCTAGGTTAATAGTAATTTGCAAAATGATATCCTCATGTTGTTTCAGTTGGTGATCAATGACCTAATGGGAATATGATGAGTAAGGTCAAGGAGGTAGACGTCAGAATGGTTGTTTTTAGTATGAATCAGTACAAAGCCTCTGGTCCTAACGGGTTTCCTTTAGCTTTCTTCGAGGAATTATGGGACATTCTCAAGTATGACATGATCCATGCTCCTTGTGACTTTGTCAGAATGGGTAAAATGCAAAAGCAATTCAATCAAACTTTCATTGTTCTTATCCATATGATGAAGGACCCTAGAAGGCTAGAAGATTTTAGATCCATTAGCCTTTGTAATACAATTTATAAAGTTCTTGCTAAGGTCATGGTAAATCGTATCAAGCTCCTTCTTGATAAATTCGTAGGCCCCTACCAGAATGTTTTTGTGTTAGGGAGGTAGATTATTGACATGATAATAACTAAACATGAGGATATCCATTCACTAGAAATGAGAAAGAACCCATGTGCGAGCCTTAAACTGGATATTTCTAAAGCCTATGATAAGGTTAGGAGGGAGTTCCTTTTTTCTATACTCACCAAGATTGGGTTTAATGAGAATGTTACTAGAATTATAAAAAATGTTGTAACCTCTATTACTTTTTTGGTGCTTATTAATGGACCTCCTAGCAAGTTATTTTCTTCCATCCAAGGTCTACATCAATGTGACCCCATATTCCCTTACCTTTTCATCATTGTGGCAGAGGTTTTAAGTAGAAATTTAGTTTATTTAACTAACTTTTGAAAAATTATGGGTATTAAACCTGCCTTTCAATGCCCTTTACAAATTATCCAATAGTTTGTGGATGATACTTTCTTATTTGGCATCTCCTCTATCCATGAAGCCAAAGAATGGAAAGACGCCCTAAATCTGTATGTGTTGATATCTGGCCAATGCATAAATTACCAAAACATCAAAGTATATTTCTTCAATACTATTGCCAGTTTGAGAGAAAAGGTGACCGATATTATTGGTTACTAGGAGATGTCTCTCCTAAACACTTATCTTGGACCCCTATTCACAATAAAAGAAGTCCCTAATCAGTATTGGAATGGTGTAGTTGAACAGTTCCAGAGAAATTTGGTGGGCTGGAAAGGTAAAATTTTAAGTAACGTGGGGAAAATCCAACTTCTCTCAGCCTCCTTGTAGGGCATCTAGGTGTATTTCCTTTCCATCTTCAAAATCTCAAGCAGATTTAGAGACATTCTCAAGATGATCCTATTGGTGTAAATAAGTATTTACTTTTTACACTTAAGTTTACTTAGGCTAATGCATTATTTTATTATTTCTTAGGTGAGACACTTAGGAGTTTGCGTACTCTTATGAGTTGTCATGTTGACAACACTGGAGTAAGCAACTCTAATTCAGCACATGGTGTCTACAACATTGGAGTTTGCATAATTAACTGAGTTTTCATGCAGACAACACAGTTATTCACACTCCTATTTTAGCGCATGGTGTTTACAACATAATTTTGCATGCTACACCTTTGTAGGCTTATCCTCTCATCATCACACTAATTCCTATGCTTAATGGAGGATAACCCACACCTAGTGGACATGTGCCTAGTTGTATGACTTATCATGTTGCTAACTCCTATGCATTCTAGATGTATCATAGAGGCCTTTATATATAGGCACTCCTTGTGTACTTTCATATCAATTCATATCAATACATATTGAATGAATATTATGTCATCAGTTTGATCATACTCTTTTGGTCTACTGTTGTGCTTGTGCTTGAGTTCCTTGGTCCTGGGTGAATTTTTCCCTTAGGCAAATTCTTACATGGTATTAGAGCTCGGGGAATTTCTCTTCACATAGTCATTCAAGACCATTCTTGCTTTAGCACCTCGACTTAGATCCAAAGAATCCATAGATATTGGGAGCATCTAGAGCTAAATCAAACCTCACCATTTCATTTAGAGTGTCGATCAGTGAATTGACTATAAATTTACCTATGATGGACCATAGTCAAAATTGAGGCAACATTTTTTTTGCAAACCGACAACCCAGAGGATTGATTTGCGAAATTGGTATGATCATTTCAGATCTGTACATTTAATTTTTAGATCTGCATTATTTTTTTAGAACTCTTTGGCTATCAGGTCAGTAGGAGAGATTTTTTGCAGGTGAATATTAGAGCTTGCTAGTGTAAATCAGATATTTGCATCACATTCAAAAGGTCAAAAAACTCTCAGATCAGATTTTGTTTCATTGAAATCAGACATCTAAGGTCAAATCTAGAGCCATTTGTTTTTTGGAGACATGATAGAGGTGATTCAGAATAAATAATTACAGCAAGAATTTTCAAGCAATGATATCTCCCTCATACGGACTCCCTTTTGCGAGCAATTTTTTTTGTTTTGGTGTAGAATTTGGTGATCTACACATTGGTTCAGGTAGTTTGAGATCTCTATTCTTGAATTTTTCTACAACTCGTAAATCTCAATTTTTCCCACTTCAAATGCTTAGTACAGGATCATCTGGACACATAATCAGGTTCTATTTTTTTTTGGAAGTTCATTATTTTTTTTCTACTTTACAAATTTGCAATCAGATTATAGGATTCTATGGACAAAAATACTACTTTCATAAATAGACCCTAAATATGCATGTGGCTATCGCACTAAGTGCCAAATCATACATTAGGGGGAGTGATTGAATATTTTTGCATTTTGGGGGGGGTGCTTACATTCATTGATCTCTTGGATGAGTTTTGTTTCACATGTTAGTTTGGGATTAGACATCCATTGACAAAAAGGAACTATAAAAAATGGAGTGCTTTAGTCATTGATCATCTAAGAAGTAAGCATAAGGAGGTATTTCCTTATTTATGTTCCAACAAACTGATCTTTGACACTGAAACACAACCACTTGTTAATAGACTCTTGGATACTATTATAATGAATATGAGTTCTGATCCTTGGCATGTCTTTAAAAAGCTCATTCACCCATATGATATGTGGATGGCTCTTTGGAAAGAATATGGAGATCGTACAATTCCTACTTTTCCTGATGATATTCCATCTTTAGCATCCTCAGTACTGATTCCTTCACCTTGAGATGAAATCACTCCTCCTGATGCTCATGTTGATACTACTAATCTAGTTCCAGCCACAAATGCTCCTAATTCAGTGCAGTAGGATATACCATGTCTTCCTACTTTAGCTTCATGGGACGACTTCCTTCCAGATATTCTAGATCTGTTCGTGGAGTCTCACATTGAAGATGTGGGAGACATCATTAATACCATTCATCTTCTCTTTGTAGAAGAGACTACTTCATGCATTGTGGAAACTGATTGTGACCCAGCAATATTGCTTCAATAGATTCAGATATGTGGGGTCCTATTGGCAGATACAAGGAGAGGTCACATCATCAACAAATTGCACATGCACATATTGCCACAGTGATAGGTCTAGCACAACAAGATACACCTTGTCTTCTAGATCCAACATCAGTGGATGACTTCTTGATAGATATTTTAGGTTTGTCTATGAAGTCACACATAGTAGATTTGGAAGACATCATTTATGATATAAATATTCTCTTTGATGATGACAATACTTCTTTAGTTGTTGCGAGGGTTCACTTGGACCCTCATGTCCATTCCCTACATGATTGATCTTCATAGGTTGATATGATTGTGGATCCTTATGTAAAACAATTGTAGGAGGTCTCTTTATCATTTGAGGAGATAGTTTGTTCTTTGGGACATGTTCAACATCTATCCTTGCTGGATCTACACTCATTCTTTTCCATAGTGTTGGAAGGGGTGACTATCAGCATCAACATAGGGATAGTTGAGTAGGGTTCTGAGACACCATTCATCATCAAGATTCTTTCTACACATAGGGGAAGCATCTCACGTGTACCTCTACTATTGTTTCTTCCAAAGGGAGGAACATTATTCAGTGCTCATGGATCAGTTTCTACATTGGAGTAGCTCTTGTTGATCAACACACTAAATTTAGGGGGCTAGGGGGGGGGACTACCTTGTCTCCTTGTTCTTCTCTTTTATGGGAAGGGACTTTTTCCTCTTATGGGGTTTTGCCCTTCTCCCATTTCTCTTTTTTATATACTTGATGCATGTCGTAATAAGGGGGTTTGATTACTCCATCCATCAATACATCTACATCTCTCTTTGGGTGAGGGCTTTTCCCTTGAGGTTTTCCCTCTTTCTCCATTTTATGAGAGATTGCATGGTATCATGTACATGGGTACCTAACACAGTCTAGTATCCAAGACCCATATTGCATTTCATCCTAGCTTTCATAAGCTTAAGTGCATTCCCCTAAGTTACACTTAATGGGGGGTGTTCATGTAAATAAGTATTTACTTATTACACTTTACTTAAGTTTACTTAGGTCAATGCATTATTTTATTATTTCTTAAGTGAGACACTTAGGAGTTTGCGTACTCTTATGAGTTGTCATATTGACAACACTGGAGTAAGCAACTCTAATTCAGCACACTGTGTCTACAACACTAGACTTTGCATAATTAACTAAGTTGTCATGTAGACAAAATAGTTATTTGCACTCCTATTTTAGTACATGTTGTCTACAACATAATTTTTTATGCTACACCTTTGCAGCCTTATCCTCTCATCATCACACTAATTCTTATGCTTAATGGAGGATAACCCACACTTGGTGGACATGTGCCTAGTTGTATGACTTATCATGTTGCTAACTCCTAGGCATTCTAGATGCATCATAGAGGCCTTTATAAATAGGAACTCCTAGTGTACTTTCATATCAATTCATATCAATACATATTGAATGAATATTATATCATCATTTTGATCATACTCTTTTGGTCTATTGTTGTGCTTGTGCTCGAGTTCCTTGGTCTTGGGTGAATTTTTCTCTAAGAAAAATTCTTATAGATCCAACATAAATTTTTATGGTCTAGAATTGAAGAGAAGTCTTGAATGAGTCTAGTAAGTTGGGAGAAATTCTTTCATCCTAAAGCTCTTGGAGGATTGAATATAAGAGGAATAAGGCACTTGAATAAGGCCCTCCTTACCAAAATTGGCTAGAAATTGGTGAATTTTCAGGGTAGTTGGTGTAACATTGTGATGGCTAAGTACCTTGGTGGGTCTTCTTTCCATCGATTCCTCCTAGCATATGCTCTCTCCCAGGATTCCAAGATCTTGAACAATATGGTTAACACCCACAAATCTTGAAGATGAGATGTCATTGGATCATGGGGAATGGAAACTCAATTGACTTCTAGGAAGATCAATGGCTCCAAGATAAACCCCTCATGCACACTAAGTTCCTACCTCTATTTGAGATGTGTACTAGACTATATGGATCTCTAACTTTAAGCTTTATCACCCTAGATTGACGATGGATTAAATTCCAAAATCAGGAGCCTATGGAATTGTGTCTTTCCCTAGAGCTACAAGGCCTTTTCTAGAATTACAAGATTCCCCTCACCCCGATAGAGGACTCATTGGTTTGGAAACTTAACCCCTTAGGTGAGTTAAAACTACAAAGTCATCTTGCCTCTATTTTCTCTGGGAGGGGGGGTGAGGGCGGGGGAGGTGGCCCAGACTGATTGGAGAAAGGTCTGGCATCCATGGATCCTACTATAGATAATCTTCTTCTAGTGGACGGCTTTGCATGGGTCTATTCTCACTATGGGAGGGTGTCAACTTGCTACTTGCTACATTTTATGTTTGCAAGATGCTAAATCTATTACACACCTTATCCACTACCCTTTTGCTCTGGAGGTTTAGAGGGAAGTACTTGAATTATGGGATGTTCAATGGTGTGTGTTGACATCAAGTCAAGTTTTTTATTAGTTACAACAGTTATTCAGATTCTAGTTCAGATTGAGTGGTTCAATGTTTGTTCTAGGTTAGACTGAGCAATTCAGTATTTTCTGAGCTTTATAGTTTCTACCAAGCTAACAACTTAAGTCAAGCAAAGCTAGTGTTAACCAAGTTGAATGAAAGTAGGGTCTATCGAGTACAGTCATGGTAAATAGAGAATGTAGTTTATACCAAGTTACACTGTATCTACCGAGTCGCCAGTGTATCCCAAGTTTGAAACTACATTGAAGTGATTAGTATGGACTAAGTGTCTACTTCTATTGAGTGTATGATGATGTCAAGTAATGATAGTGGACGCTGTGTATCACAACTTCACCAAGTCAACTTTTAGAATTTGAGTATCTACATTTGGGCCAACTTTGTAATATTGGTGTTAACTTGTGCAATGGCCGACTTTGTAATTATGTGCATTGGATTGATATATATTTAATGTATTGTATCATATCCAACATATTTATGAAGCAATGAATAGATGAATGATTGTATGAAACGTGTGAATTTGAATTAGGAGCAGAGTAAAGTATATTGCAAGGCCATAATAGGAGCAACAAAGTGATATCTATCACATAAAGGTGATTAGTACTTCAAGGATTTCAATCAGAAATTTAATTGTAAGTTAGAGATCTATTTTTTCATCCTAATAGGTGGATCAACTTCAAATCCTTTCACAAGCTAGACTTAATAGTCTTTTTCTTAAAACTCTTTACCGAGTGCATACTTCATTGTATGCTTGTAAAACCTCTAACAAGGTGGACCTAGAAATCCTAATTGCTCCTAATAGTGTAGATAATTAGAAGTGATCAATGTAAGCCTTAATAGGTCAACTTTATGTTGTAGTATTGAAGTTTTGTGGGTATTATTCCCACCCGAATTTCACTTTCTATTTTGAAGGTTTCTGGGTCACCAAAAATTTATGTTCAAAGTGTTTTATACTTTAAGTTTCTAATGCATGTAGTTGATCAGATTTATGAACATTAATGCAATTAAGTTATGAATTTGTTTAAAGGTTTTGAGGTTACTGATTCACCCGTCCCCTCTCAATAACCTAGCTAGTCCTGAATATTTCCAACAATTGGTATCAGGGCATTGTGGTTCTCAGGATAAAGTTTGATAGCTTGAGCAAAGATCAAGGACAATGGAGATATTCAGACTTGATAAAGCTATTGACAATGAAAAGTTAGATCTAGAGATGGCCATAACTCAACTCAAGAAAGAAAAAGAGCATCTTTCCCAAACCTTAAAAAGAAGGAAGGAACTTGCAAATTAGATGAATGAACACCAGTATGTTGAAGAAAAGATTGAAGATTTTCTCCCTTCAAGTAGTTCAGATGAAGCAAATGATGCAATCAAAGAACTCCTAGAAAAGAATGGTTCCCTGCAAGAAGAAATAAGAAAATTGAAAAGAGCAGAAGAAATTCAATCAATAAGATTGTGTGAAATCTTAGAATGGAGAAATAAGGAAAAATAAGACTTGGATGCAAGAAATGATGAAATTTAAAATCAATCCCTTCAGTAAGAAAATCTTATTGATCAACTCTCCAATGCAAATTAAGAAATCATGAGTTTGAGATCTGAGAATGAAAGAATAAAGAATGTTCTGAACTCCAAAAGATAAATAAATGAAAGGTTAAGGAATGACTTAAACTTTGAAAGGAAAATAAATGAAAGGATGAAAATTGATCTAAATTATGAAAAGCAACTCAATGAAAGAATAATGAAATCCAAGCAAACATGGATCAACTGAATCAACAAAAGGAGTAGAATCTCTATAGAAAAAAGGGTAAGGCAAGAATTGGATATAAAGAAGAAGGCGAGTCCTCCAAATAAGGTGCACAAAAGAAATAAAATCCTACCTACAATCATTGTTGTAAGATAGTTCATACATCAAACATATGTTGGAGTAATGGAAAAGAAAAATTCAATGAAGAATGCTACAATTGCAGTCAACATGGTCATAAAGCTAATGAATGCAAAGAAAAACCAAAGTTTGAGGGAAAGTGTCACAAATGCAAGAAACAAGGTCACGAGGCATCTGAATGTAGATCTAAGTCATTCAATCCAATTGAACAATTTGTAAAGACAATATTTGGTTGGGACTACAACACTTGGTGTAGATGTCATTATTGTGGAGAATATAGACACATTGGCATGAATTGTGTTAGACATCAGATGAGAACAAAGGATACCAACATAAGATGTAATGCATGTACAAAACTTGGCCATATAGCTAAGAATTGCATGAATATAGGTAGAATTGAAGATGAAAAGAAAGCAAAAGTAGATAGCATCAGGAAGTAGATGCGATAGCAATGGATTCCTAAATCTATTGAGCAAGCTAGTTCTAGTGATAATAGTCATGTCACTCAAGAAGCGGGTGACTCCACCATTTACAATTAAATTCTTAAGGAAGAACTGGACATGTGTTTTCAAGGTCACATCTTAAATAGTTCCAATTGAAAGATTCATTTTGGTATTCAAGATATAGAAGAATCATCAGTAAGATCGGTAATAGTTATCACCAAATTGATTTCTTTACCGAGAAAGGTTGGGTCATGGACTTTACCAAGTGAAGTTGGGAGTAACATGATTATGTTTGGTTGCCAAGTTACAAGTTCTCACTTAGCAATCCATGCAAATAGTGGATGATAGGCTGTCACACACAATGTCATTATGGCTCCTATTGTACTGAGCATTAATGGGAAATTTTGTCAAAAGACAGGAAATTGACTTCATTTTCACCGTGAATTCAGAATACTGCAAACAGAGTGATTTGTAGACCATCTAAGCAACTTTGAGCAGAATTTGTAGTGAATTTTTTTGAATTTTTTCTCATCTTACTGAGTTACCATGGCATCTAGTAGTAGCAGCAAGGTGAAGAAAGGATCTGAAATGTTGGTGTGAGGTGTTGAATGGAAAGACCCTAACTTCAAACTTGTGCCAGCGATCACTGAAACCCTCGATCCAAATGGAGCTCAGTCACATATGCCAACTAAGATACTTCTCATAAATGACACTCAAACTCATTTTAAATGTGAAATTCAAGACATAGGAACCCTTGAAATGGATAATGCCCTAAGTGAACTTTGTGTGAATGGAATTCTCAAACCTAAGCACAAACATTTGGAAGAGAAAGGTTTAACTCATATTCCTCACCTACCTCAGAACTTTCAAATCAAGTGGATTAGGTATATAATAAGTCAAGTTCATAATGGTCAACTATGGTTAGAGCAACTAGTTTTGATCACCAAGAAAATGATACGTCGCATTACTGGTCTCCCCATGCTCACCAAAGCTAAAGCCACTAAAACCTTAGGTCGGGATGAGTTACAAAAGAAAACCCTAGCCTAATGGGATGATAGAGGAATGAAATTAAGTAATGTAACTGATATAGAACTAAAATCTGGCATCCATGTGATAGAACACAAGATTTATAGTTCAAGCCGACTCAATAGTGTGTCATGTGAAGTAGTTAACTTAGCTTTTAAGGTTGTGGAGAAGAATTTTTCATATGACTTAGCATATTTTTTATTGAAGTAGTTCAACAATAACATGGAAAGCATTAGAACCTCAAAGAATAACCCATGCAAATTTGGTTCATTATTGACATGTTTTTTTTTCTATGTTCAAAAGTTTTTCCATTCTAAAGGCATGATTGTATGGAGAAAAGATATGCCAACTTTATATAAAATTAATAAATGCATCACTAAAATGGGTGAAAATTTTGACAGTATCATGGATAACTATTTTGAAACCTTCAAAGAAAAGATGAATAATAGATTCAGGAAACCAAAGAAGTTAGTTGAAGATTATAAGGATGATGTTTTCTTTATGGTAGATAGTGATAGAATCTACATCTAGGTAGTAAGGCCTAGAGTTGTGTGGGTAAAACCTCTTCCATATGAGGTTAGCATTGATGAGGCTAAGGAAATCATTGAATCCTTGGTTAATGAGCCTATAGATCCAAAGGCATCTTAATTTGACACTTATGATGAGGTTAAAGCAAGAATTGAACTTGAAATCAAGCTTCCACAAGTAGCAAAAAAAGGAAAGAGGAGGATAACAAAATTGAGAATAGCAAGCACCCCTCTTATGTTAACCAAAGGTAAAGGAGAAGATGTGGAAGAATCTAAGAATGAAGAGGAATTAGAAAAGGAAGAAGAGATAGTAAGGAAGAAAGGCAAGGTGATCATCACCAAGCCACCAAAGCAATCCACTGTAGTATTTAAAGGAGATCCAGGAAGAAAGCAGGAAAAGATAACAGTGATGTTATCTTCAATTGACCTCCTCCTACATTTCAAGAAAGGCTAAAGACACTAAGAGAAGGTGTTGGAGTGCACAATTTTAAAGAACTCAAGTACAAGAAAAGGACTCTAGCAGAGCAGAAAGAAGTTGAAGATCTGATCATGGACAAGTTGGGCAAATGGAAATTCTTTCCAAACTAGCTAGTGTCATAGGTCCCTATAGTTTTTTTAGATAAGGTCAAGGTTAGATGGGAGAACACCATGTAGACTATCAAAGACATTTTTGCATAAACATTAAAATAGTTGGTACCCAACTTGATTGATGCAGAGGTAAATAATGTATTAAAAGACAATAAGAACAAAATAATCTTAAAGTTCAACACTTGTCTAGTTTTGGTGAAAGATATAGAGTATGTCATGAAGAATGATACAAACCTATGGAGAAATGTATTCCATCTTCAAAAACCAAGTGAAAATTCTATTGAAATCAAAGATGATGGTGATGATAGTGACAAGGATAAAGACAATGATGAAGACTCTACATAATTTGTCACAATTGATGTAGAAGAATATCAAGAGCTAATGAAGGATGATGAAGAGGAAAAAGAGAAAGATGCTATAGAAGAAGCCAAGCAAAAAGAAGAAGAGATTGAACCAGAAAATAAAGCTGTGGATATCATAGCCTCACTTCCTCACTCTCCAACAAAACTTGCAACATCATCAAGTGCAGAGACAACTTCAACAGATTTGATAGTGACAACCATTGATACATCAAATGTTCAATCACTCCCTACTACCTCTTAGCTTAGCACATCATTGATAGAACTGTCTACCACTTCATCTACTGAGCTAGAATATCTTTTAGTTACTGAGTCAGCTTTAGTAATGGATACAAAATGCACTACAATTCTAAGCTCCTTAGTAGTAAGTACAATTTTGGTTTATTCAATTTTGGCAACTTCAGTTGTAAATACTCTTGTAAGTACCTTAGTTGTGCATACTTCTATAAGTGCTTCAGATGTAAATACTTCTGTCAGTACTTCACTTGAAAATATTTTAGTTTTGGAAAGTTTGGTAAATACATCAATTTTGGATTTTGCAAGTATTCCAGTCAACATTCCACCAGTAGGCACTGTACAAATATTCACTGCTAGTCCTACTATTTCCACTATTGTTTCTATTCTAAATCCTAAAGTATTAGCTTTAAAAATAGTTGAATCAAAGATTCAACCAAGACTTTTGATTAGTGGAAAGGAAATAGATGAAGATATAGATTTGGATGAGGAAATTGAAATCCCCAAATTGGACTTTGATAATATCTCTACAGATCAAATGCATATAGTTGTCCAACTTCTACAAAAGAAGGCAAAGAAGAAGAAAGTTAGAGAAGAGAGAGATAGAGAATATAAGATTATTGAGGATGTAAAGAACATTTTGACTAAAGCTATAGGTGTTGAATTTGATACTTCTCAAAATATTTTTTTGCAATTAGAAGAAGTAGTTGGTAAATTCAATGAAGACTCTAATGGTCAAGATAAGTTGATTGAAAAAGAAGAGAAGAAATTTGATAACATAGTGCTTGAGCACATTTCTTAGCAAATAGCTATCCAGTAGGTAGAGCTTTCTTCAATTTTGACAAATCTTGAAACTTCTTAAACAAATGTAATATCCCTTTTTGAAAAGTTATGTGATATTACCAAATTTACTAAGGAAATAAAGAGAAAATGAATAAAATTGATGAAGATCTGATGGCTAGTGCAAAGCAGTTGCAACTTGACCCCAGTTCAAGCTTTGCACATCATATGAAGATCAGAGTCTTATCAGATATGTGGGTAGAATTATTGAGAGAAGAAGCAAGGATCCAGTCTACACTCATAGAGATTCAGAATATGATTCTTCCCATCATGGATACAATGTAGAAGCACATTTCCTATTCCAAAACATTGATCCATGACAATAATTTCTCAATTGTAAATCACATGATCAAGCTCTCTGTAGAAGTGCAAGTTTCTCTGTAGACATGCAAAGTTTTTCAAGATAATTGGGATAAGATCTTAACTCTCATTCTTAAGGTACATTCTGATTTTCTCTCACATTTTGGTGTCTCCATTTAAATAGATTGTGTGTAAATCTTTAGAATTATTGTTAAAAAGGGGAAGATATGCAGATACTTATATATAATAAAGGCTGGGAGATATTTGTAAATGCCAAGAGAGAAAGATACCATACTAAGAAATACACTTAGTATGTCAATATGCTTGACATGATATGTACATTGTATTGGGGAGAATTATGCTAAGAAAATGTATATATAACAGAGTTACAAAGTCAAATTTTGAAAAGTCTCAAAAATCAACATGCCATACCAAGCTAAGTATCACACTATGTTGTACATAAGTTTTGGCTAATAAATGTTTCTGTCACTAATGCCAAAGGGGGAGATTGTTGACATCAAGTCAAGTTTGTTATTAGTGACAACACTTATTTAGATTCCAGTTTAGACTGAGCAGTTCAATGTTTTCTAAGCTTTATATTTTCTACTGAGTTAACAACCTAAGTCAAGCAAAGCCAGTGTTAACCAAGTTGAATGAAAATAGTGTCTACTGACTACAGTTGTGGAAAATAGAGAATGTAGTTTATATTGAGTTACACTGTATCTACCGAGTCACCAATGTATACCAAGTTCAAAACTACATTTAAGTGATTAGTATGGATCGAACCTCTACTTCTATTGAGTGCATGACAATGCCAAGTAATGATAGTGGACACTATGTATCAGAACTTCACCAAGTCATCTTTTAGAACCAGAGTATCTACATTTGGGCCGACTTTGTAATTATGTGAATTGGATTGACATATATGTAATGTATTGTATCATATCCAACATATGTATGAAGTAATGAATAGATGAATGATTGTATTAAACATGCAAATGTGAATCAATATTAGAATAAAGTATATTGCAAGGCCATATCAGGAGTAGAAAAGTTATATCTATCACATAAAGGTGATCAGTACTTCAAGGATCTCAATCAATAATTCAATTGTAAGTTGGAGATCTACTATTTCATCCTAATAGGTGAATCAACTTCAAATCCTTTCTCAAGGTAGACTTAATAGTCTTTTTCTTAAAACTCTTTACCAAGTACATACTTCATTTTACGTTTGTAAAACCTCTAACAAGGTGGACCTAGTAGTCCTAATTGCTCCTAATAGAGCTGATCATCAGAAGTGATCAATGTAAGCCTTAATAAGCCAACTTTATGCTATAGTATTGAAGTTTTGTGGGTATCATACCCACTCCAGTTTTAACTTCTATTTGGAAGGTTTTTGTGTCACCAAATATTGTGTTCAAAGTGTTTAATGCTTTTAGTTTCTCATGCATGCAGTAGATCAGATTTATTCACATTAATGCAATTAAGTTCTAAATTTGTTTAAAGGTTTTGAGGTTACTAATTCAACCCTACCCTCTTAGTAACCTGGCTAGTCTTGAATATTTCCAATAGTGTGTCGATGGAGAGTTGCAATAATTTGTTCATTGGGATAGCCTATATACCCACCCTTACCTCAAAAACTTATGGTCCATACTTCCCCCATATGTTTCATGGAAAATCTGGAAGGTGTAGAACAATAGATTTTTTAGGGGACATGCCACTACTAGTTCAAGGGTGGCCCAATAGGTTATGAAACTTCTAAAAGAATGTAGTGGGATTTGAGGTGGAAGCCCCCTTCGAACCCCTCATGAAGACTTGATATGAAATGTGCTTTTGCTTGGGGTGTAGGCCCACTAGTGGAACAATTCATCAATTCCAAAGTCATGGCTAGAAAGAAGACGTTATTGCGACCTCCCTCTAAGTCCTATTTCAGACTCAATTTTGATGGTTTAGCCATGATGGGAAGCACTATTGTAGGAGGTTTCTTTTGCAATAGTATGGGAAATCTTGTGGTTGTCTATACTGGAAATTATGGAGGGGGCTCATGTAATAAAGTAGAGGCCCTAGAACTTCTATGGGGTTTGAGAATGGTGAGAGAACATGGAGTTAACAAGCTTTCCATTGAGGAGGACTCAATGTTAATTATTAAAGCTACTAAGGGAGAGGGTCAAAGTAGTTGGTCAATCAAAGTAATAATTTATGAAATGTGAAGGTTGATGGAAGAATTCCATGAGATCCGTGTGGATCTCATATACTGTGAAGGGAATGGCATGTAAAATGAGCTAGCAAAATTTGGCCACAGTCTTATGTGGTTAATTGAATGGAAAGATGCTAGATAGTTTCCATAATCAAATAAAGTTATGATGGAAAGAGAGAGTACTTAAAATAATGCCATATGAATCATCACAGTAGGTGGTAGGCCTTCAATTATTTGTGGGGGTAGGAGGACAAGGCTCATCATAAATGGATCATTTGGCAAGATTGTATGATGATTCACATTAATGATTTGTTTTCTGTGAGCTTTAAGTATTTTTGTAAAAGGATGTAGATGGAGGATTTTCCTAGATGTTAAAAATTGTCAATTGATGATAAAAAAGACAAGTTGTTAAATTCACACTCTAGCTACAACTGGTGATGGCCATTTATAGATGGAAAGGGAATGCTAACACATGTCACTGAGGGTGGTTTTTTTGTTTTTAAGAAACCTTGCAGACTTGTGATGACTATTCATTACCTTTTCCTTTTAATCCTTTTCCTTTTAATCGTGGATGCTTTTTGTTTAATATTTAGTAGCTGTCAAACGTGCAACAAGGCTATGTCAAAAAATTCTTAAGAGTTGGTGGTTGAATTGGGTGACAACATGGGCACTAGTGATCATATTGAACTTGTGGGAGTGGAGGCTTGCATCCATAACAATGAAGTGATGATGGTTTATCTGTAGGAGGGTGGCCTTTTCTTGTTTCTGTAAGGGATGACAAAACATGATGAGAACATATAAATATAGTTCTTTAATTTGTGGAAGAACATGAAACTGATTATCAATGGTATGGGTTTTGAAATCTTGGAGGAAATAATTGCTAAGATTATAGATATTTTTATGGAAGGAAAGAACTAGCACAGGTAGGCCAAGGTAAATGAGTAAACTAGTCTATGGAAAATTTTCAAATTTAAGGAGGAACTGGTGTGAATGTGTGGTGGGTTTTCAAGGGAAACCCTTTTTAAACCCTGGGATATCATCTTCTATGCTATTATGAGATACATCACCCTAGAGGATTGATTCTAGGTACTCTATTATTACCATTTCCCCATTCTTAATCACTTCAAAAACTTGGATCATATTTCCTTCTCATTTCTTTTGCTACATTCCATAGAAGATTGCATATATATAAGGCTAGGAAGAAATAAGAGGAGGGTAAAACCTCTTATCTCATCCATCAAGGGTTTATGAAAAAATTGTATAATCACCATCTTTCCCAAAACCTATTGATCCTTTTCAATCCTTTATCTTTTTTTACCCTCAAGTCTCTTTGGACCCTGGCCTTGGTCCTAGGTTAAAAAAAACCAAGAAAACCCATGGTCCTGTGGTTAAAATTAGCCTCATTGATTCAGATATTGACACTAGGAAGAGTAAGAAAATTTGTAGGAGAACCAACAAATGCCTCTAGTTGTAAAAATTCAAGTCCTCTCCACAAGCATGATTCCATCTCTGAATCTACCAAAAGTGATGTTAAAGCTACCAAAAACAAGATACTTCCTCAGGGCACAAAGCGGGTCCCCAACCCCTTTAGCCCCTCTCACATTTTTTACACCCTTGAACCTACCCTAAATAGAAGTGGTGTGGGAAACATTACCTCCCCTAAGAAAGACACTCCTAAACATGGGGGGAGAAAAGGTAAGCATAGGCACATGGACAGAGCCACAACAAGGCTAGACTGAATAGGCTTGAGCAATCCATGAGGGAACTAGTAGACAACCACATTGGTATTTGCAAAAAATTTCATACTTTGGTGGAATTCCCTAAAAAAGTCATGGATTCCAACCACCACCCTTTACTTTTTGCAGGTGAGAAAAGATGAGAAGGATTTGGGAAAGGAGAGTGAGACAACTCGATCCATTTATGCATTTTTGGCAAAGGACTAGTTGAAGAGAATTCTGGATAAAGGTCTATCAAAGTGGAGGTCGAGTATTTGAACAAGGAGGTGCTTGAGAAGAGGAACGATGGGGATCTTGGAAAGAAGAAGGGTAGCTAACCCCAAGTTTGGTAGTTTTTTGTTTTTTTGTTATGTAGTTGGTTACTATAAATAGGATATGCTATAGGGTTTTACATTATATTATTATATCGATATGTGGGACTCAAAGAAATGAGCTATTTGAGTGTTGTTGGTTTATTTTAAAAAAAATTCTTGTTGCTAGTTTCTATAGAGATAGTAGTGATAATTCAGCTATAGATATTATATGGTTTTTGAAGTTTAAACTTGGTATCAATTAGATGACTGGGACGTAACCTTCATCTGACTTTTTAGCCTTTTTTTACTTCGAGGTTAGCCTTCCATCCTTTTGGCTACTATCTAATACTTCAAAAACATTATAAAGAGTAAATGGTTCTACACACCATACACTTATCTAAAAGTAACAAATTTACAATGTCATGGAAAATCTCCATTCATCCTTTGAATTAATACAATATGTTCACATATCCCTTCAATTCTATTAGATATATCCTTACCATTTTACATAGATTTTTATTTCATGATAATTAAACAACTCAATTTTATTTTCTTTAGTATTTTACATTACAATATTACATATATTTATTTTAGTGAAATGTCTCAAATAGACTTCAATAATCAACAAGGATCCATATAAAGCCATCCTATAAAACTCGAGTAGTACCTAAAAATATTTTGCCACCCAATCATGAGAAACCATAAATGATCCACTCCCTCAAGCTAGGAGATAGTACCATGACCTAGATAAGCTCTAAGGTAATCTAAGGCTTATACCCCAAAATCAAAGTACAAAGATAACATAAATCCCCACCAAGAACAACTCAAAATGAAATCACAAAGTAAATGGAAAACTAGAGGAAAAAGTAGGTTGAGAGATTTTGATGGGGAACTTCTTCAACTAAGAGCTTTCTAGCTCTTCTCGAGCTACCCTTATCCCACTGTAGGGTTTTCTTTCCCAACCCTAACCTATCTACAATCTTGTGAACTTTAATTAGTGGAGTATGAAGGGGTGATACATTAATGTATTTAAAGGAACACATTAAGGACAGAGAATTAAGTGAATCCAATTCATCTCTAGGTAAGGATGTGAAAATTTTAGAAAGTGAAGAAAGTAAATATCTACATCCTCTAATAATTATGAAGATGACTAAATGAGCATTTGTTTTTGGTAAAATAGAAAAACCTGACCTAGCAAGTAGTTGGAGTTAAGAGTGATATGCATAGGAGGAGAATAGGATAACTATGCTTGGTCCAAAGCATGTTGCCACTTTCTACATCCGGTTTTTGTGAAAGAATACAACCTTGAGGATAAAATTTAAAGCTAAGCAACTTGTTGTTCTAGTGGAATACGACAATAATCGTTCCTATTAGACTAAAATAAAACTCAAATTCAGCTAACAAAATTTTGATCTGAAAGTGCAGGTTTGATGCGGCACTAAAATTAATGCATCAAAGCAATTCATGATAACTCTTGTCATCAACCTCATCCATTATGAATTTTGTTGCATAGAGAAGTGGTCAACTGGTTTGGGGTCAAATTATTTCTCCACATTGTATAAGAAGATTTGTTAGAGAGGAAGTATGTACATTTTCTCAAAGCCTCTTTTGTTTTCCTTCTAGTGGCATCATGTAAATGTTGTGCAATTCACAATTTTCTCTTTTTCATGTATCTAGTTGGAATTGGAAATTAGAAGAAACACTATACATGAAGAATAATGGGGAACAAACTTTAATTTTCCATGACCAAATTTGGAGTGGAATTAAATCGCTCCTCCTACATAATGATGTGTACAAATCAAAAGTAACCTCTAGACTCGAATAGTTGAAGGAGCTTGGATGTTCTTTGAAGTGAAAAGAAAAATTTAGAAATTATGAGACACTTTCCTTAAGATGGGCTTGTAATTTTTTGTACCTCCAGCCACATAGGAACTTTAGCAAGTCCATTGCCTAAAACTAGAGGACATAAAGCTATCGCTTGTGAATCATGGATTCAACATAGTAGGGACCATACGAAATGAGTCAAACCAGTCAACATTAAATTTTTTCAAATAAGTGCATTATAATGTGAGGCCTTTGTCACTAGAGGAAGCACTTGCCACATAAAATGTATATTATAAGGAGAAAAGGTAGAGGAGGTTTTAAGTGAAGCCCACAACATGTAAATGAGGCACAATAGGAAGGAGAACTACAATGCCTATGTATGATAATGGAAAAGAGTAGAGCTCCATGCAAATAGAGAAATGAGTCAAATGAAGAGGACATGCACAACAAGAGGTTGATGTGGTGCAGAATGTTTAGTTTTTGAAAGACGTTGGCAAAAGGGAGTTTATTGCATAAAGAATGACTCAGGGACTTAATCTCACATTTGTGTTGTCAAGAAAGTTTTAGTTATTTAAATGTATGAGCACTTAGATTGGTAAATGTCTTGAAGATGGAGTGCTTTCAAAGTGCAAGCCTCTTGTGGGGCCCCACCATGGATAGTGACAAATGATGGTGAAGTAAAAACAAAATTCGACCAGAAACGTAGAAGGTAACCATGAAAAAAGAGGATGATGTTAATGACGGATAGGTGGTTCCATTTTGTGGAATCACATCACAAATTATCCAGTCAATGTAAATGCCTCTAAGGGTGCAAAAATGCTTATTTTGTACCCTCGCATGAGTTAACCATAGTTAAGAATGAGGAGTTTCGATAGTGCGCCAATGCATGAATTTGCTAGTTCGCCCATGTTAAGGTGTAACCCTAAGTTAAGCCCATGAAGCCGCACTAAGATGGCACTTGACGAGAAACACTAATGAAGCAATTGGAGGTAGAAAGAGCTAACAAATGAGGAGCTGCCATGTGGTGGTCAACCAAGAGGGTTGACCTAGATGAAAAAAGGGCAAAAGCCATGAAATTTAGAAATATTTTATTTTGTTGTTTTTCTGTCAAATTTGAATACTCAAAGCTTGTGATTGTAAAGTATGGAAAATTTAATGCATTTAAATTTGTTCTATAGTTTTGACTATAGAAATGTTTAAATTTTTCATTTAAATGATCTAAACTTGCAATGGGGTCCTAATTTTTAAATGCATGCCAGAGGGGTAATTTTTGTCAAAAATATGTAGTGCAGTATACCATCAAAACTAGGAGAAGATTAACTTTCTAAATATGGGATCATAATTTGCACAGGTATTCAGTGGTACATTCTATAAGCAAATTTGTGCTTTCTAAGGCATTCTTAGTAGAATGAACAAAATTCATCATTGAGTGTCAAAATTAGTTGGAAAGTAATCATTGAAGCTTGTTAAAGCCAGAATTTGGGGAAAATGATTATGAAATTGTTATCTTGCCTCTAGAAGTCATTTGATAGATGTTTTGCTATTGCTTTGACTCAGATCTAGCATTAAAATTAGTTACACTTTTCAATCATTCTGAAGATATTTTCAAGGATTTCAATAGTAGCAGAGAAAAGACTTGATGTGTAGTTATAGAGAAAGAGTAGAGAGATGTTTTGCATCTATAGATGGAGTTTTTCCAAGTGGACAAACGACAACATCTGATCTGATCTGGGATTTCTTCCTTTTTATTCAGTCTCTTCTTTTCTCTTTCTCAAGTTGTTGGTAGTTTTTTCTATGAAACCAGTTGGTTCTAGTTTGGACCACATTGTTGGATATAGAAATGTGATTCCACCATATTTATTTAGCATTTCTCTTGTTAGGCAATTTTATGATTCAATTTCATATATCTTTATATATTTGTTTCAAGAAAATAAATAAAATGTACTAGTAAAATAATCTTCTATCTAAATTTTGTCTCTTGTTTTTACTATTTGTGATCTTCTATGATTTATGTACAAGGTACATATTGTCTAGTTGTAATTTGTTTTAGACCATATATGTTGATATTGTTTTCTTGTGATTCAAGGAATCATGAAACTACTTATTTTATCATCATAAGGTTGTAGGTCTCATGAAGGGATCCATCAAGTATGGGATTCAGAAAGATGTACATGTCATGTTCACAAGGTGAATTGATAGATAAGAAAGTCCTGATGTATGGGATATGTCAATGAGTCTCAAGGATATGTGTCAGGCTTTTATTGGATTGCCCAATAGATAAGGCACTGATCAGCTATAGGATCAGAGTGTTATGTTGTTCATGTCATGGTTATGCTAATATCCACATCATTAATCAAATATATTTTCCCTTTAATGCTGGAGGAACCAAAAAGTTTCACCCTCTCTTGACTTATCAATTCTTAGGTCATGTTATTAGTTATCTCATGTATGATATCTCTAAATAATTGTTAGAAGATTAAGGGTTTTATCTTCTTTGTTAGATTCAAGTGTATGTCTTAGTACTGGCACCATATAAATGAATATGAGGTTCAACCACCTAGGTTTTGCAGAGCCTGAAGTAGAAGAAGGGTCTAGCCTTATAGTTGGCCTAGTGTCTGAAGGGTATGTTGAAGATGGGAAGTAGCTTCCCCTAGATGTATCTTGTTCCCATTGGGGTAATTTGAAACCATGATGTTTCAAACCATCAGTAGGTTCCATATAGCTATATTTTTTTTCCCTAATGTTTCACTATTATTTCTTATAGTTGCATGTGTTTTATAGAGTTGTACTTTTGTGCAAGGTAAAAAGAAACTGGGAATATGTAGAATTACACTTATGTGCAGTATTCCTACACATTTGTTTCAAAGAATACAAAATATAAGGAATTGTATTTCCAATTTGAAATAGGAAAATTTCCTTATTTCTTAGGAATCTAATTCATTACATTCTTACAATAACACACTAAGATTATTTGCTTATGATTTTTCTATAAGGAATACAATTATTATACAAAAGGAGAATTTTATATGCACAACTAGAACACTACATATTTAGACATAAGTGTTTTATGTAATCAATGATTCAACTTTTATTAATCGTACAAATTTATTCCTTAGTTTAAATTGGCTTTGCTAAGAACTATGTGAAAATAAAGAAGCCTACTTGGTTTCTTGAGATGGGTTGGAAGAGAATCCCTTGTGTGTTTCTCATGCTTCATGGTATACCATGGCTTTGAGATGTATATTTTCCCTCCTGCCTCCATGATCCTTATGGATTCTCCCTTTGTAGGATTCCTTCCCAATAATCTCACTATTATTTTAATTTTTTTACTTTTCTATATTTTTTGTCAAAATTTATGTATTTCTCACTCCTCACAAGGCTCTTAATTTATATGAGAAATATATAATTTCCAATTCATTGCATCCATTTGAAAATGCCTCCTCCTATGGTTTGATTAATTAAAACAAACCATATTTAGTTCATATATATATTTTTTAATTTCTAACTATTCGTTGGGTTGTCTAGGTTGTCATGCAATCCTTATTCACATAGTTCTTGTGGTACAATGGTTAATGCGCTCTTCCTCCAGCCATAAGGTTAGGGGTTCAATTCCTATGATATTTTATTTTCTATTTTTTCTCCTTTATCTTAATAAATCACACCTTATAACTTATTCTTTCATGCTCCTTTAAGAGCACTACAGATTAGATGGTAGATAGTGAGTTTGGTAATTAAGAGGTCAAGTGTTAAAGTCTCCAAAAGTGTTAAGGTGTGTTCCTCTTTTAATTTGTTGTATTTATTTTTATTGAATTAATGTTCATCTATTTATTTTACTTTATCTATTTATAAGATTCATTAAAATAAGACTTAGCAAACAATGTATATGAACTAATACCACACATTTGCTAACTATAAATATATATTTATTTAGGTATATTTGTGTGCACCCATATTTACTTAGAAAAATATACTAGACATTAATGTAGTAAAGTACACATAAATAATATACAAAATATCAGCGCATCAAAGTATCAACTTAAGATCACATCCATACATAAAACCACCATTGGAAAATAAGGTATCACAACATCAAATTAGAGGAAAAATCCAAAAAGTTCCCCATAAGGTAGATATCTCCCTAATCAAGAAATCTAGGCTTAGGCTACCTATATGAATCATGGTTCCATATCCTTTGTTAACAACATCTAGTTCAAGGTTTTTGAGGCATGCTTATACCTATGTATCTCGGTGAAATCGACGTCTAGTACTTGCATACACTAGCAACATTGATTGACAAGTTACAATACATACACATACACATAGGTATATATATGTATATATAGATACATGTAAGTATGTATGTATGTATGTGTGTGTGTGTGTGTGTGTGTGTGTGTGTGTGTGTGTGTGTGTGTGTGTGTGTGTGTGTGTGTGTGTGTGTGTGTGTGTGTGTGTGTGTGTATGTGTGTGTGTGTGTGTGTGTGTGTGTATGTATGTATGTATGTATGTATGTATGTACACACACATACACACACACACACACACACACACACACACACACACACACACACACAAATAGTGATAGGCAAGGAAGGAGGAGTGCGACATCGTGTAGATCTCCCAAAGAAGGGACTATGAGTGGCTCCCCTCATCCACAAGACACACCAAGCTAAGTAAACAAATAATAATAAAAATATTATAAAAATGTATTGAAAGAATAAATTATAAATTTAGAATAGAAGACAAGGGATGATATAAATTTTTTCTGACATGTACTAATTGTAGATGTATATTTATTTTGATATATATGTGTGCACCCATATATAGTTAGAAATATATACTAGATATTATGAAATTAACGGCAAATAAATTAGATAAAAAATATAAATACATCAAAGTATGACTTAATATCACATCCATACATAAAATAACCATTGAAAAATAAGGTATCATAGTATCAAATTAGAGGAAAAGTATTGAAAATTCCTTACAAGGTAAGAAACTCCCTAATCAAGAATTATAAGCTTAGGGAAGGTATATGGATTATGGTTCCATCTCTCTTTTTAACAACAACTAGTTCAAGGATTTTGAGGCACCCTCAAACCTATCTAGCTAGTGGAGTCAATGCTTGGTACCTGCATACACCTACACCACTGATTGACAATATAAAATTCATACATACATACATGTGTGTGTGTGTGTGTATGTGTACACACACACACATATGATGTTGGAGCATCTTGGGTGTAAGAGCAATCTTGCATCAACCAAAAATATTTCATTTTAGTTATTTGAATAAGGGTTATCTTAATGTAGAGTTATCATCTATGGACACTTGCTACTTAGTAAGTCAGTCTTACGAGCTCAAAATATCCTAATTTTAAAGGTGGATGCTTAGCTTCAATATACCATCCCTCTAGTTGAGGGTCACACGCCATATCATGCATATTCAAAGATTTATTGCAGATTTTTGGTGTGTGATCTTGGTATGAAAAATTTAGGCTCACCCTAAATGTACCTAGATGAGGCCCAGAAACAGTACAGATGGGTGCTTGCACAGGTCTAAGTTTGTAGATCAAAAGCTATGGATTTCAAAAACTAGTTATGATATTCAATTGGAGCAAGGGTTCGAGAGTAATGGCCTTTGAAAGTTGGGCATACCAAAACTTATGAAATCAATGTCAAAAAATCTACTTGACCAATTGTATATGTATTGTTAGCGTCTATCGGCCCTAGGTATTAAGTTTGAGTATATAGAACCTTCCCATGTGGCATAAAATTGTCTATTTAAGAAATGCTTGAATATTGTCTAGGACATCTTTGGCTAATAGTTTACAGCTATCTTACAGATTATTGTAATGAAGGCACCCATGTGGGTTAGCATATTGTAACTCTAAGTTCTATAATTTTGCATTTGTGGGGATAATAAGAAGCTCTTAGTTTTTTCTTGCAAATTGTAGTTACTTCTTTGTTCCTATTATGTGTTTAAGGTATTAAGAGGAGCACCTTTAATCAAATGGTATCAGAAGTAGAGTTTGTGAATCTGTAGATAGATCAGCGACTATGAGGAAGTTTCCACCAAGAATGTGGTTCAGGCTACACACATAGACATATTGCCTATTTTGAGGTAGTTTGCACTGGGGCTTTAGCGGAAGTGGAAAGATGAATCCATGAAGAAAGCATGGTGAGAGAGTTGTAGGTGTTACACTTGACGGTTTTAGATCCCTCTAGAGAAAAATGAAAGCATTGGAAGGAAAAATGCATAGAGGAATGAATCTTGTTAAAGGCAGTGACGAAAGTGAGGATGAAAGGGAAGAAGAAGGAAATTGGTGCAAGAGACTCCCCTTAATACCATAAACTCATAACAAAGACAAAGAAATAACAAAAAATGCGAGCAACAAAATATGGACTTCTTATTATCGCTGCAAATGCGGAATTATAGAATTCTTAATTACAATATGCTAACCCAAATGGGCACCTTTATTACAATAATCTGTAAGAGAGTGCTGCAAACTATCACCCAAAGCTGTCATAAAAAATGTTTAGGCCTTTTTTAAATAGATAGTTTTATGCCACCCACAAAGATTCTAGAAGCTTAAACTTAATACCTAGGGCTGATAGACCCCAACAATACACATAGAGTCGGCCAAATACATCTTTGACAAATTATTTTAGAAATTTTGGTAGCCCAACTTCAAAAGGCCATAACTCATGAACCGTTGCTCCAATAGTCTATTATAAGCACTTTTCAAAAAAGCTAGCTCCTGATCTACAAGCTTAGAACCAGACTAGCACCCTTTTGTCAAATTTTTGGACCTCATCCAGGCACTCTAAGGCCTCCAATGATGAGCTTGAAGATTTTTCTGCAAATTTTTCCACCAAAATTTTGCTATATCTTCTCTGATACTAATGCTTGAGCAATGAAATTTTTATGGTAGGCTTAAAAATCCAAAATGAACTTTCCTATAGAAAATGAGAACATTACGAGCTCATATGACAAACTTATTAAAAATAGCAAGTTTCCATAAAGAGTAACCACCCTGTCTACTAGTCCTTATTAAAATAGAAAAGACTGAAAATAAAATATTTTTGGGTGATGTAAGATTGTCCTTACACCTAGGATGCTCCTACATCACACACCTAGGGTAATTTGAGAAGTGACCCTATCATGTCTCAAGTGTTCAAAGGAAAAATAAGATGGTTGACCTCCTCCTTTGCTAGCCATGATGAATCCTCAACTGGTCTCTCTTTCCATTTGACCAGATATTCTTCATAAGTTTTGTTTCTAGTACATTTTCCAGTATGATTGTCTAGTATCTCCTCAATCTCCTTGGTAGCTGAACTAGCTACTAGAATGCTCCACTATGCTTCTACAACTTCATCTCCATCAGCTCCTTCATAATACTCTGTCAAATCTAAAATATTAAATACTGGGGAAATATTCAATTCAACAAGCAACTCCACTTCATATGCATTCTAAAATCATGCCTCTTCACTATCTTACACAGTCCAAACTTCTTCATCTTCAGATTCTTTGGTATAGGTAATGGCTAATACAACCCTATATTCTGCTTCACTCCTTTTTCCATTTGACATACTTAACAACTTTGTACAAAGTTCATCACATCTTGCTATGACTGTGGCCAATAATAATTTTTAGCAACCAAAGCTATAATTTTATCTCTGCCAAAATGTCTAGGCAATCCTCTACTATGCTTCTCCTTGATGAGGTTCTCTCTCATTGAACTTCTTGGATCATGAAATCCAACCACTTTGTCTTGTCAAGTGTAATAGGTTCTGTACAAGACTTCCACGCTTCACCAAAATCAAGGTCATCTGGATACACTGTACTAAGTTCCTTGAGCCCAACCACCTTTATCTTCATTTCTATTAGCAAAATTTGTCTTCTACTAAGAGCATCTGCAACTTTGTTAGATTTCCCAATTCTATGTTTCAAAACAAATGTATAACTTTGAAAAAACTCAACCTACTTTAATTACCTTTGGTTCAATTTTGTTTGACTATTCAAATATTGTAAAGCTTGATGATCAGTATACAAAACAAACTCCTTGGGAAGAAGATAGTGTCTCCACTTCTTCAATGCTTGAACTATAGCATAAGATTCCTAATCATAAACAAAATATTTTCATTTTGCATCATTCAAATTCTCACTAAAATAAGCAACTAGTCTACCTTCTTGGTTCAAAACAACTCCTATTGTAGTACCACTAGTAGCACAATCTACTTGAAACACCTTGTTAAAATAATAAAGTGCTAAAATAGGCTACTCAATAACTTTCTATTTCAACAGATTGAAACTCTTATCTGCTCCTACAGTCCACTTAAAATCTTTCCTATCTCCTCTCATTATTTTAGTCAAGGGCCCACAAATACTGCTAAAACTTCTTATGAACTTTCTATAAAATGTAGCTAGTCCATGAAAAGATCTTACCTTTGTTGCACTCCTTGGAGTAGGCCATTCAAGGATAGCCTTCACTTTCTCTGGGTCCATTTTCAGACCTTCTCCTGAGACTACAAATCCCAAGTACACCAACTCCTTTACAAAACTGCACTTGTTTAGGTTTATCAACAACTTTTCTTCCCTAAACTTTTCAAACACCTTATGAATATGAATCAAATTCTCCTCCAATGTCTTACTAAAGATCAATTTATTGTCTAGGTAAATAATGACAAACTTACCTAGAAACTCCTTCAGTACCTCATTCATGAGCCTCATGAAAGTGTTCAGTGCATTGGTTAGCCCAAAAGGCATGACTAAACACTCATATAGTCCTTCCCTTGTCTTGAAAGTAGTCTTCCACTCATCACCTTCTCTAACACAAATCTGATGGTACCCACTCTTCAGATCTATCTTGGTGAACTAATGAGCTCCACTTAAATAGTCCATAATATCATCCATCCTCGACAAAGGAAATCTATACTTGATGGTTATCTTGTTGATAGCATGAGAATCTATGCACATCCTCCATTCTCCATTCTTCTTTGGTGCTAGCACTGCCGGTACAACACATGGACTCAGACTCTCTTAGATCAACCCCTTCTACAAAAACTCATGAACTTGCTTGTTCAATTCTTCACTTTTTGCTAGTGTAATTATGTGCTCTACCTTTTTTTGCAAACTGGTTGCTAGAACCAAATCCATCTGGTGACTGATCTTCCTCATTGGGCGTAATCCATCAGGTACATTATCTAATAAAATATTAGAAAACTCTTCCAACATATCTGCAACTTCTATGGGTCTCTCCTCTATTTCTTCTTTACTATCTTTAGGAATTATAGAAAAACACATATGCTCATGTTTCATACCTTTAATAAACTCTTTTCCATCAACAAAACATATTCTAGTAGCGCTACATACCTTTTCTTCTTTATCCTTCAACAACTTCAACTTATGTTTCACTCTGTCCTTAGTTAGAGTGTAGGTATCTGCTCACCCATCATGTACAACATGCCTATCAAACTACCATGGCCTACCCAAAAGCATATGACATATGTCCATAGGTATGCATAGTACCTCATCTTGGTAGCTTCCAATCTTGAACTTCATTGAGCACTACTCATTGACCATGACCTTGTGGTCATCTTGCACCCAAGAAATATGATATGGATGTAAGTTTTTTTGCCTCTTTAGCTTCAATTTGGTGACCATTATTTCTAACACTAGATTGTTAGTACTTCCACCATCAACGATCATATCACAACACTTATCTTCACATTTGCACCTTGTTTGAAACAAACTCCTTTGATTAGGTTCATTCTCACCACTCAACAAGACTCTTCTGTTAACTAGGACTTCTCCTCTTTCAGTATCTTCAAAATGTGAGGATCTACCATCTTCATCAACATGTGAAACTCTCATCTAACCTTCTATTCTTTGATCTATCCTTCCTTGGTTCTAGGTACATTCAAATGCTCTATGCACTTCTTCTCTATAGTGGAAACATTTTCCATGGAAGCCTCCTCTTTCAAATTCTTGTCCTCTACCTCTTCCTCTCTGATCTCTATTGTTATGATCATGGAAATGATTGGAATTGTTTCCCCTTTGGTTCTTGTTGCTACTTTCACCCTCATCCTTTTTCTTTTAATCATCATTACAGCCTCCATAAGATCGTTTGCCAGATCTTACACCATGACCTCTTCCATTGTTCTTATTGTCAAACTTCTTGATTAGTGTCTCCTCAACTCTTAGGTCAAACTAGTATGCCTCCTCAATATTGCTCATTCAAACTAGACCTAGATCGTCTTGAATGCTTGGCCTTAACCCATTAAGATAATGGGCACTTTTCTCCTTATCAGCTTCTACATGGCTAGTTCTAATGAGAACTCAGTAAAACTCTTCAGTATACTCTCGAACAAATTTTCCTACTTGCTTCATTCCTTGCATCTTCTTTAAAAAATAAAGCTCATGATCCATAGGAATGAATTGTCACTTCATTTTAGCTATCATCCAATCCCATCTGGTGATTTTTTCCTTTCCCTTTCTATTTCACTCCAACTAAACCTCTTGCCACTAGATCTTTGCATGTCCCTTCAATTTTTCCTTTGCAAACTTGACCCTATTTGGATCCTCAATATATTCATACTCAAATTACTCCTCTAGTTCATTGATCTAATCGATTAGCTCTTGTGGATTAAAATTTCTTGAAAATGTGGGAACCTCAAACTTAGGTCTTTTTCAATTCTTGGAGATGGCCCTAAAAAGCCTCTCTTCCTCTAGATTTAGAACTTCCTCTACTTCAACATTTTCTTCTACTTTGTCCTTGTCCTCACTTTCATCTCTTATAGGAAGATTTATTCCTCTTCTCATTTGTTCTTCCAACACTTGCATTGTCCTTTGGAGGGCTCAGAAACTCTCAGGTGTAACACCTACAACTCTTCTGCCATGCTCTCTTCATGGAGTCATTTTCTCACTTCCACTGAAACCCTAGTGTAAACTACCTCACAATTGGAAATTTGTCTACACACTCAGCCCAAACCATAGTCCTAGTGCAAACTACCTCACAGTTGGCAATTTTTCTACACACTTAGCCCAAACCATAGTCAAGAACTCTAGCCTTGATACCACTTGATGTAGGGTACTCCTCTTAATACCATAAACTCATAACAAAAAAAAAGAAACAATAAAAAATGCAAGAAACAAAATATGGACTTCTTATTATTGCCGCAAATGCAGAATTACAGAATTCTCAATTACATATGCTAACCCAAATGGGTGCCTTCATTACAATAATCTACAAGAGAGTGCTACGAACTATCACCCAGAGCTGTCTTAGACAATGTTCGAGCCTTTCTTAAATAGATAGTTTTATGCTGCCTAGGAAGGTTCTAGAAGCTTAAACTTAATACCTAGGGCTGATAGACCTTAACAATGCATAGAGTCGGCCAAATACACATTTGAAAAATTATTTTAGAAATTTTGGTAGCCCAACTTCCAAAGGCCATAACTCACAAACTGTTGCTTTGATTGGCTATTATAAGCAGTTTTCAAAAATGCCAACTCATGATCTACAAGCTCAGAGTTGTGATAGTGCCCTTCCATCAAATTTTTTGACCTCATCTCAGCACTCTAAGGCCTCTAATGGTGAGCCTAAATATTTTTTTGCAAATTTTTTCACTGAAATTCTACAATAACTTCTCTGATACTAATGCTTGAAAAATGAGATTTTTATGGTAGGCTTACAACTCTAAAATGAACCTTCTTGCAAAAAATGAAAACATTTAGAGCCCGTATGACAAATTTACCAAAAATAGCAAGTTCTCATAAATAGTAACCAACCTATCTACTAGTCCTTATTAAAATAGAAAAGACTAAAAATAAAATATTTTTGGTTGATGCAAGATTGCCCTTACACCCATGATGCTCCTGCATTAGAAATGTTGATCAAGTGGTAGAAAATGAAATTTTGAACCCAAAGGAGGAAAATCTTTTCAAGGCCATTTCTAAGATTGGAAAAAGACCTAAGATTGATGTTCCTTATTTTTCAAGAAATATTAACCTTGAGGAATTGATTGATTGGATCAATAAATTAGAAGAGTAGTTTGAATATGATGATATTTAAGATCTAGATAGGGTAAAGTTTGAAAAGGCCAAACCAAAGGGTCATGCAAATATTTGGTTGCAGGTGATCCAATTGGAGACAAATAGAAGAGGGAAAGACTAAATTACTAGATGGGATCGAATGATAGATAAAGTTTAGCAATAGTTCATGCCCATAGATCATGAGCTTAATTTTCTAAAAAAAAGATGTAGGGGTACTTGAAGCAAGTGCGAAGCTATGTTCAAAAGTAAATTGAGGAGTTATAATGAGTTCTCATTAGAGCTGACCATGAAAAATATGATAAGGAGAAACTTTCCTATTATCTTAATGGGTTCAAGCCAAACACTTATGAAGAATTAAGCCTAGTTTGAATGACCAATATTGAGGAGGCATACCAGTTTTCTCTAAGAGTAGAGGAGAAGCTAAGAAAAGAGTTTCATAACAAAAGTAGTGGTAGAGGAAATAGTAGAAGATGTAGTAGAAAATCTTACAGAGGCCAAAATGATGATCAGAAGAACAACGATGAGACTAGTAGTAGTAGTTAGAACTAGAGGGGAAACTATTCCAATCATTCCAAGATTAGAATAATAGATATTACAAACGAAGAGGAAGATAGAAAGGATCATGAAGAGGGAGTTTCCATGGAAAATATTTTCACTATGGAAAAGAAGGGCATATAGAATTTGAATGTGATGGGACTCAAAATTGCCCTCCTAATTTGAGTACCATTCCAATCTTTTGGGCCCTTAAATCTTATTTAATGCATGTGTACTTGACTATTTGTTTGAGACCTAAGAGGTGTTTAATATTTCTAACACCTTGCATTTAGTATATGCACTCATCCCATGAAGATAAATTTCCATTCTGAGTCATTCTCTGAAGTTGCATTTTGAGTAATGTTCAGTTCTACATTTTGCCTAAGTGTCAAATGATGATAGGAAGCCTAGTTTACATTTGAATATCTCACACCCAGTAATATTTCATGACTCACCACTTTGGGAGTGTTTAGTATCCATATCAATGAACCCATGTTTTAGATTTCAAGTTGTTTTTGCATGTTTTCACTAGGTTTTGAATTCCTCAAAGTTAGTTCTTTATTGTTGTCATGCTGATGTAAATTGTTTAGAATTCTAGGAGGCCTTATTTGAATAGTTATAACTTCGACCCAGTTGACCATAATGATAAATTTCATTTTGTATTAGTTTTAGGAGGTCAGAAACTTATTATTTTTTAAATTTGAGCTTATCACAAATTGTATTGATTAGTTTTCAAATGCGATTCCAAATGTAATTTACAATGTTTTACATATGTCATGAAATGTAGATTGACCAGTACCCTTGTTCATGATGTCATAACTCTAAATATGTGATAGGCAAGATAAAATGGATTGTAATATTACATTTTGCTATAAAAATTCTTTAAGTGGCCTATTTTGCAATTTTTGATGAACCCATCTACACACTTTCCCAGGTCCATTCTGTTTGCGAAAATCACTTGTCTACCGATGTTCCTAGTTCTGCAAATCCAAGTAGCCCACTTTGAACATTCCCTAAATGTGTCTAGTTATTCATCATGAGACCAAATCCTAGATTTATACTCTCCTCATGATAGTAAACCAATGCCCTAGTTTTTGTACCCCCAAGTGTTAGTTTGACCCATTTTTTGAAGCCAAAACCAAATGCAATTTATGGGTTTTTGACATATTTTCGTGCAGGCAATTTTGAGAAGACAAATTTGATGATCGATTTTTTTGACCCCAAATTTTACATGAGATGCAATTTGATAGGGTAAAAGAATGTGGAATAAAAAATCAATATGTTAGGCCTTAGGGCTTGGATGTCAGTTTTAGTTAGTTTTTAAGGCCAGTCAGTGGACCCCTTGACATTTAATTTGGAATTTTCTAGAAAGGATGAAATGAGAATTTAAGTATTCAAGCAATGATGGAATTTGAATCCAATTAGTATAAGAATCTCAGTTGATCATTTTCTAGGGTTAGGTGTTTGAATTTGAATTTTTTTAGCTGGACCTACTTTTGGGTCCAACTATCTCCATCAAACTATAAGATTATATGGGACTAGGAACATTTTGAAGACAAATAAGAAAAAAATACTTAACAAGGTCTAAATACAAGGGAGAGAATTCACCATTGAAAGCAAAAGGATCAATCTCACCTTTCTATAAGAATGAGTTAAATGTCAATATTGAAGAACATAGAGATGATGTTGCTTCATCTCCAACTGATCAGTTAGATGTTATGCCACCCACTAAATCAAGTACAATAGAAACTTCTATTAGATAGTTTCCTATAGGTACTAATATGGAGGTCCACCTATGTCTAAATAGTGAAGGAGAAGCACAATAATTTCTATAAAATCTTCCTGGTAGTTAGCTATCTCTTCTATGTTATGAGAAAATTTGTAATAACAAATCTAATGTAGTAGGTGAATTTCAGTTGCGAGTGCCATTGGTTGTTAGCAATGTAGACCAGTTGGATGCAAAATCTAGAAACCTTGCAAACTCAAATAATGGTCCTCTAAAAGGGAGTGTACACCATGTAAAATATTCTCATGGTTTTGATGTAAACTCTTGCCTAGTGTAAAAAAAGAGGGGAAGCTTGTGTATTCCATCCCACAACATATGATGCCCTTGTAAACTATAGACCCTATCTAAAAAATGAATTGATATTCTCCATCCTCAAAAATTCCTCCCTCAAAATAGAGAGAAAGGATCATAGCACTCACATTAAACACACAAATAGGAGGACTTGGAGCAGAATCTAGAGGTCTTTGGTGTTGAGTAATAGGTCACAACATGAAAAAGCCAAACATATATGTAGAAAGAAAGAGACATCTTTCATTTCTTAGGGTTTGTCATGTTGCATGTAAGAGTGGAGGTAGAGCAAATTGAGGAGGGAAATTTTCTGGAAAGAATATGAGGAATTCAAGGAAATCCAAACTTTTCACTATATGTGGGTTCTTCATTATTTTTTCTAGGAGTGATATGAAGAATGGTGTAAATTTTAAGGTATGCAGACAAGGATACAGGAAGATGGCATATTTAGTATAAATTAATGATAACCAAAGTCTAAAGGGAAATTATATCCATGAAAATACTACATCAATTTTAAAGGGGAAATTTTGTTATTTACAAGCTGTGCTTTTTTTTTTTCAAAGAAAGATTGTATGATTATTATCCCACATCACTCAAGATGTGGTTCATCAGTTTTTTAAAATACCACACCACACAATAAATTTTTTTCTTAAAGGTGTGAGCCTTATGAAGACACAAGTTCACGCATGAGGGCCCACCTAGGTAGCTAGATGTGACAAGAAACAAATTTTGAATAGATGCATAGATTTAAAAGATGACATCGGTAGTGATAGGTGGACCAACCAACAAGTGCCATGTGGTATAGTTCTCAAGGTAGCCTAGATCACACATTTGTAAAAGTTAAGCTGTGGTTAGGCTTAACTATGACAATGATGCCAAATGGTTAAGGACAAGCACATCACAGTTCCAGTCGGTTGGACCCATGGTTAAGAAAAAAGTGTTGTGATGATGTAGAAATGGTCTATATTGCATCCTCACATGGGTTAACCATGGTTGAGGCCAAAGAGCTCTGAATGTGTCAAAATAAGGTTAAGTGCTTAGTCATCGAGGTTAAGGTGGAACCCAGGGTTAAGCTTATGAAGCCATGCTAAGATTACATGAAGCAAGCAATACTGATGGAGTAGAGATGAGGTGGAAGAAGCTAGCCAATAGGAGGCTACCACATGGGGCCTAGATTATCAAAAAAGGGTTGACCTAGTTTTGCAAAAAGGGGCAAAAATCTAAAAATGGAAAAAATAAATATTATATTTTATGTGTGCAAAATTCTAAGCGTAGGGCATGGAAAAAATAATTTAATGTATTTAAAGTTTTCTATAGTTCTAACTATAGAATTTTTAATTTTTTTAAATTTTTAATAACTGAACTTGCAATGGGGGCTTGATTTTCAAACAAGCACTAGAGGGGTATTTTTGTCGAAAATGTGTAGTGCAATATACTATCAGAATCAGGAGAAGATGAAATTTTTGAATATGGAATCAGAATTTCTAGAGGTATTCAGTGGTACAGTTTATGATAAAGTTTTTGTTTCCAACGCTTTCTTAGCAGAATCAGTAGAATTCATGATTAAGTTGCAAAATTAGTTGGAAAGAAGTCATTAAAGTTTACTTCTATCATATTCAGAGTAAAAAAAGATTCTAAAAGCTCTATCTTGCCTCTAGAGGTCATTTGAAGAGTGTTTTTGCTTGCTTTGATCTTAGATCTAGCATTAAAATAAGTTACACTTTTCAATCATTATAAAGATATTTTCAAGGTAGTTTTCAAGTAGCAATGAAAAGATCTAATGTGCAGTTATAGAGAGAGAGTAGAGAGATGTTTTGCATCTATAGATGGAGGTTTTCCAAGTAGAAAAATAACAACATCTGATTTGATTTCTGATTTTCTTCATTTCTATTTAGTAATTTCTTTTGTCTTTCACAAGGTTTGGTAGTTTTCACTGTGAGACCATAGGTTCCAGTTGTTTATATGTTCCAATTTTGGACATTTTTCACTATTGTAATTCCAATTTCTTTAGCATTTCTCTTATAATGAACATCAAGTAATAAGAACATAGATAGTTCTAATCTATTAGGAATTTCTATGTTTCAATTTCATGCATTCATTATGTATTTGTTTCAAGGAAATAAATAAAAGTGTAGAAACAATTAAATTTTCTATTTGAGTTTTCTCTCCCATTCATGCTATTTTTGATCTTTTATGATATATGTGCATATTGTCCAGTTGCAATTTGTTTCAAATTGTATATGTTGATATTGTTTGCTTGAGATTCAAGCAGTGATGTAAACGCTTATTTTATCATCATAGGGTTGTAGATCTCATGAAAGGATGGGTTGAGTATGAGATTCAAAAAATTGCGGATATCAAATTCACAAGGTGAATAGATAGATCAGAAAGTCTTAATGTATGGGATATGTCAATGAATTTGAAGGATGTGTGTTAGGGGATAGTGGGATTACCCAATAGATAAGGCACTGATCAACTATAGGATCAAAGTGTTATTTTGCTCATATCATGGTTATGCTGAAATCAACATCATTAATCAAATATCTTTACCCTTTAATCTTGAAGGAACTAAAAAGTGTTTCCCTTGCTTGGATTATCAAGTTCTTATGTCATGTTATTAGCTATTTCATGTCTAGGATCTTTGCATAAGTGTTACAAGATTAAGGGTTTTATCTACTTTGTTAGATTAAAGTGTATGCTTTAGCACTGGTGCCATATAAATGAATTTGAGGTCCACCCACCTAGGTCTTGTAGAGCCTAAAGTAGAAGAAGGGTCTAGCCTTATAGTTGGCCCAATGTTTGAAAGGGTATGTTGTAGATGAGAAGTAGTTGTACCTAGGTGTATCTTGGTCTCATCAAGATAATTTGAACCTGTGACATTTTAAAACACCAACAAAATGGTGACTCTACTAGGGACTGTATTGAATCTGAATGGTATAGAAAACTTGAGAATTTGAAGGAAAAGAGATCCAATACAATAAGAGAATTACATGAAATAATTTTTCATAGTAAGTTTTTTGATGTGTTTTTGAGTTTCATACTCAAACATCATCCATCCTAGTGATGCTTTGTTCCGAACAATAGTAGCTTTGAAAGTTAAATGCAAATTATACTGTTACTAGTGAAATTACCTTTGAAATCAATTTAGCTGGGTATTGTTTTCAAAATTCCGTTGAAAAATTAGAGTGAGAATTAATCAAAAGTGTTTTCTCTTTTCTAAGTGTTTAATGATTTGCAAGTTTTACAAGTTGAAAGTTCAGTTTAGATTTGTCAAGTTATAAATCACGTTTTAAATCTTTCTCATGATTATGAATGGAGACTCTCTAAAAGATCTATATACTAGTGCAAATTAGTTCTATGTAAATGTTTTCAAGGGTTTACAACTTAGTTGTGCAGATCTAAAAGTTTTATGAGAAGATCTTAACATGAAAAGAGAAGATATCAATTCTTGATTGAGAATATAGGTGTTGTTTTCAGTCTACTATTGTAAGAATTTGAATGTCAAGAAGTGAATCACATCAATGATATTTCTTTGTCCTCTTTAAGGAGGTGGCAGATCTACATGGTTTTTATCAATGGTGTAAGAGAGTTTTATGCTTTCACCCATGCCAAATTAGCATATTAAAGTTCAACATCAACACTTGAAGATATTTTGAATTTCATGTTTTCTTTCTATGGAAGTCAAATGTTAGAAATTAGTACCTCTATTTAGTGATTTCAATGATAGGATAAAGAGGTAGAAGTTTTATTTTAAAATGGAATCAGATCTTAGAACTGAAGTTATTTTACCAAGTCATGAGGATGTGCTTGAAGATATTGTAGAGGTTAAAAACAACTCCACAATCAGATTGTCATATTTATAAGAAATTTGATAGGAAGTGTTCAAGGTCTAAGAGATGATCAAATTTATTAAAAGTTTAAATGAACATTTATGGAGTTTCATGTGTCCTTAAGACCTAATGGATCCTCATGGCCTATTTCTTTCTTGGATACATTTAATGCCTAATTTAGCTAGCTAGCCAACACATTTGAGAGTACAAAATATTTTTCATGTTGAGAGTCTTTTTACGAAAATTGAGAGTGATTTATTTAGCAAATGTGAATTTGTTGAAAGTAATAGCGAGTCTAGTGAATCCATAGATAATGACAACATTTCTTGTGATTAGGAAGAGATGGATTCAAGATATACTAAATTAGATGATTTTAATCAACAAGATGAAGATGGCTATGTGACTGAAAATGAATCATGTGACAGTATGCATGAGAGTGTGGAAAGTTCTAAGAGGTAACATGTCATAGTAATGATTCTAGTTTTTCAAATCATTATACAAATGGTACTACTGCTATAAGTCTTCTAGAATGGTTGGATTATAATCAGAGGCATGGAGAACAAACTTGTGATGAAGTCTTGTTTAGCATTGATAAAATTTCATAACTACTAGCTCATGATCTCAAAAGGTATGCAAATGATTTTCTGGTTGTTCATAATGTCCCTTGTTGTATTTCTTCTCAAGGTGAATTCATTTCCCCAAGGTCTAATGTTGAATTTGATATAAAATTAGAATGTTCATTGTCATGTTTTGGAGGTGTATGTGATAATAGATCAAGTATCAATACACATGATGATTTTTCTTATGAAGAGAATACCATCAGGGAGAAGTTTCATATTATTTTAGATTTATATCATGCTAATAATGATGAAGTTATTTTTAATTGGCCATGTGATAAAGAAGTAAGGGATGGAATTGATAAATTGGATTCTATGTTTTCACTATATGCCGATGATAGGTTTGATAAGTTCAAAGTTCATTCTAATGAGTTGTTTGATGAAGATTACAATCAACATGTTTTATCTCAATACTTTCATGATAGTTTATCAGACTTGCTGACTAATAAGTTGTTGGAGTTTAAAGGGATTTCAGCTTTTGATAAATCTAGTTGGATGAGTATTAGGACTACACATGAGGTAGGGAGATCGGATTTGAAATGTTCTTAACACCTAGTTACACAAGGTGAGTTGCAAAATTTTTCTACATGCAACCATTTGATTAAAGAAGAGTATGAAGCCTTTGTGTTTCTGGTTGATAGCATGCATCCACTATTTTTTCATGATGACTTTCTTTTTGATGATGGTTTATATGAGCATGTTGATTCTTTCTATCATAGTGAGTGTAATGTAGAAGTAAATACTGATTGATATATGCACTATGAGAATGATGGAAGTTATTTTGTTTTACTAAATGGCCTAATGAAAAATGTTGATTATGTTGGTGAAATTGATGAGAATAATTGTTTTAGCTTAACTCTTGAAAGTGCAGATGAAAATCACATCTATGAAAGAGGTAAAAGTTTTTTTTGAAGTTCGGTGGCCTGGGGCCATTATTTGTATAGTTTAGGAGTATTTATTTTTTGCTTTCAATAAGTTGTTCAAGATAAGTTTTTTTTGTCAAGTGTTTGGTTTTCTTCCTCTAAAGATTTTGAATCATTTCCATGCCCACAAGGGACATACATCCCAGAAAGAGCCACTAATGGGACTCAAAATTGCCCTCTCGATTTGAGTACCATTGAAAGCTTTTGGGCCCTTAAAGCATATTTAGTGCACGTGTACCTGGTTGTCTGTTTGAGGCCTAAGAGGTTTTTAATGTTTTTCATTAGGTAAAATAGGTTTTACAAGGATCCTGAAACCCAAAGTTTTACAGCGAAAAAGAGCTAAATAAAATAGTCTAAAAAATTTTAAAATTGCCTCAAAAGGCTAGAGACAAAATAAGGCCCGAAGCCAGTGACAAAAGGCCAGAGAGGAAAGGATCGGTGAGTAGGCTAGTGATTGTCCATGTCTATGGCTTGCAAGATTTCTGTAGCATCATTGTCCTTGTGACTGGCCATGCCCTCCTGAATCCTGGTAGGAGTGTTCATCTAGTTCTCCTTATTTGCCTAGTCACTGGCCTCTTTCTAAAGAACATCCTGGTTGAATCCTTGCATTGTGTTCTACTCTGCATCCCTTTCAAGGCCAGTGGTAGTCAGATAGTCCCCCAAATTGACAATGTTCTCATTCAAGGTGTAAAGGGTGTCCACATTATGTTTGGTGATTATCTGGTGGACAGAATCTAGCCTTTGGACTTTTTGCTCAAGCTGGGTGAGCCTGTCATCGTGATGGTCTCTAGAGACCTGACCTCTATCTTTCTCCTGGCTGCCCACCTGGTCATTTCTTCCTCTGGCATCCTGGTCCTTGTCAGTTCCTCGATTTTTGGGTTGGTTTCTCCTATCCTTCAAAGCCTCAATTTCTTGAAAAAGTCACTTGATGGACCGAAAGTTGTCAATTACATTGTTCTTTGCATTGTTCAGGAAGTTGAAGCCAGTTTCATGCACATTGTCAGAGAGAACCAAAAGAGAAAGTTCAATGAGCTCATTGTATTGGGTGCTTTTGTCAAGATCCTCTAGCACCTGGATTTTGGTAGGTTCTCTAACAATACCCAAACTGACTTTGTTGCCATAGAAGTTCCTCCAGGCCCTTCTCTTATTCTTTCTAATAACTTGCCCCCCTTTTTCAACCATGATTTCAATCATCTCCTTCGGGGGTGAAATGGGAACCTCCTGAGGTGAATTGGGCTGGGTGGGACTAGGGGGCATGTCAACAAGGTCACTGGGATGTTCTTGGGGCAAGACCTAGTTTACTTTTCTTTTCTTGGAGTTATCCTTGGGGTCCATAGGGGTCACCGCGTCCTTGTCATTTTCTCTGCTCTTATCTTCTTCCATCTCATTATCCTTCCCCATCTCTGAATCCTCCTCCTCAGACTCCGTATTAGACTCCACTTCATCATCACTTGCCTCTTTCACCTCCTTGAGATTAGGAGAGGGGGGGATTGGGGGAAGACATTTCGGGCTCTTCCTACTAGGGATGTGGGGATCATGGGTAGTAGGGGTAACTTTGCATGAGATGTCCATTTTCTTTGATTTCACTTCAAGCTCATCCCAAGAATCAGAACTGGCGGTGTCCTCTGAAGCGTTGCCTGAAACCCCAATGGTTTTACCAATAGTGACGGTTTTCAAGAACTCATAAACTAGAAGCAGGAGACCCTCATGGAGGGCAGGGTTTTTAACAGGGCATTTCTTGAACCCCTCTATATTCATGGTCATGGAGGTGAAAATGTAAAACGGAAGAGAAATTTTCACTTTGTGTCTAAAATGATTTAACAGAACAAAATGATGAGTCTTGATTCCATCAAACCTGGGGTCAAGAGTGACATATTCAATGATAATCCTGAGAACATACCTCCAGAACTTTTTGATGGACTCAATGTCATAGAAGGTGTCAATCTTGACCAATTTTATTTTCTCCTTATCATCCTTGACGAAGTTTTTGACAGTGTTGGCGAACATCTTCTTGTCCCTATAGATGTTCAAGCCATCTTAAGAAAGACCAGTTACCTCCGCAATAACACCCTCAGTGATTTGGTGGGAAACTCCATCAATTTTGACCCTACCATTTTTTTAGGAATCAACCATAGCTTTAGTGACCCCCACATAAAAACCATGAAGCTTCTCCATGTATTTAGTTATACCACCCTTCTAGAGCTTTCTCCATACCTTCCTCTTCTCTTTTCACCTCTCCGCTTTGCACCATAGCTCTCTTCTAATCCTTTCTCCCACCATTGCTGATTTTGGATCAACTAACCCTAATCCACTAGTAGTTTTGTCAAATTCAGAGTAGCAGAAGGTGCTAAGAGTAGAAATGATTTTGCATTGGTTAATTTGTTTATTTCTAGCTTCCTTATGCTTGTGTCTTCTATACACATGATTATGAAATGGAGGGGGTTCCCCATAACTTCGAATAATTCCCTTTTTAAAGTATGATTTAGAAAATCCTTTCATCATTAAAGAGATGTTATGTTGGTGCTGTGGATTTTCTCCTTTCGGATTAGCTCAGTCACCACCATTGAAAAAACATTATTGCTTCCCCACGTTATCACCGAGTTACTTACAACTGCTTCGTTGGCGAACCAGTCAGCAACCGTGTTAGCTTCATGATAAACATGGTTGACGTGGAAGTTTTAAAATTTCCTTAGGTCCGATTTTAGGTCCTCAATAATACTTTTGATGGTCTAGTAAGGTTTAGTGTCTCCTAGAATGCAAGTTATTATTTTTAAGGAGTCACCTTCAAGCCATAGCTGCTCAATCCTTGAGGCCAAGGCCAACTTAACAATGAACCTAGCAGCGCTAGCTTTAGCTAGATGATTGGTTTGGTGGCCAATAGAGGAAGAGATAGCAGCAATGCCACCTCCCAAACTATTTCTTATGATTCCTCCGTATCTAGCTGGCCCTGGATTCCCCTTGGCTGCCCCATCGAAATTGGCTTTATGCTAGTTCTCAGGGGGAAAAGACCAAATAGCCTCCTATCTTCTTTTCATGCTATCTTCTTTCCTAGCTTTGTTGTTCCCTCCAACCTTAATTTATCCTTCTCTGGTTATGGCATAGTTCTATGTCATTAGGCCTTCAATTTTCTTAGCTATAATAACCTCAGGAGCTACCCTATCTCTAAAAATCCTATTGTTACACTCCTTCCAAATTCCCCAACAGAAGTGTGGGAGGATCTAGGAGCTCAATAGCTAAGATTTAAATCTTTGGTGGTGGCTTTTCCACTATTTAAAGAAATACTGGATGCAAGCTGGAGGGCACCAATTGAAGTCTAGGTTATTAGTCAAATGGATCCACACCTTGGAGGAGAAGGGGAAGTGGATGAACATATCATTACTTGTTTCCTGATCTTTCTTACAGAGGTAGCATCTATTAGGTAAGAATTGGCCTCTCTTGGCTAAATTATCTTGGGTGAGGATTTTATCTTGTAAGAGGAGCCAAAAAAAAATGTTTATCTTAGGCGGAAGCCTAGGGATCTAGGATTTGGCCCAAATAGGTTTCTCCTCTTTTCTCACTAGGGATAGATAGCCAGAGGCCACAGAGTAAAGGCCCCTTGAAGAATCTCCCCAAACTAAAGAGTCGCCATTCTGGTTGGTGAAGATGGCATTTAGAGAGGACATTAAAGGCTTGAGGTCCTGCGAAAGATCAGCCAGATTGTGCCATTCATTACCATTTCTGTAGTTCCTAACCATCAAACTGTATCTACCAATACACTAATCAACCCACCTCCCAAAAATGGGGTGATTAACGAGGGGTTGCTGACATAGCCAGCTATCCTGGCAAAAATGAATTTTGTCTCCCATTGCAACTTTCCATTTAGCCCTAGATTTTGCAAAGGGGAGGGCCTTCAAGATCCCATTCCAAATGTGGGATCTCGTCGGTAGCTTGGCCCCTTGTTAATGTTTCTAACACCTTACATTTAGTATATCCACTCATCCCATGAAGAGAAATTGCCATTTCGAGTCATTTTATGAAGTTCTATTTTGAGCAATGCTTAGTTCTACATTTTGCCTAAGTGTCAAATAGTGATAGGATGCCCAGTTTGCATTTGAATATCCTGCATCCAATAATGTTTCATAACTCACCCCTTTGGGAGTTATTATTATCCATATAAGAGAACCTATGTTTCAGATTTCGAGTCATTTTGTCATGTTTTGACTATGTTTTGAATTCCTCAAAGTTAGTTGTTTATTGTTGTCATACTGATGTAAATTGTTTAGAATTATGGGAGGCCCTATTTGACCAGTTATAACTTTGACACAGTTGATAGAAATGATAAATTTCCTTTCTTATTTATTTCTAGAGGTTAGAAACTTATTATGTTTCAGATTTGAGCTTATGTCAAATCTATTTGACTAGTTTTTTAATACAATTCAAAATGCAATTTATAAAGTTTCATCCCTTTCCAAAAGAAGTTTCTCCTTGCTCGCTCATAAGTTTTGAGGAAGCCTGAGTGCCCTGCTGAAGGAGAAGCATGGAGTTCATAAAAAATAGCCTGATGTAGAGCTGGGTTCTGAGGAAGCACTAGCCGACCCTTGTATCGAAGAGAAGCACCATCCCAAGAGTAATGTGGTATAGCAGAAGGATTATTGGCTAGCTGGTGAATGATTTGAGATAAAGAAGAGTCACTGTCATAGCCCTGTTGAACAGACGCTAACCAATTGGGAATGGGCATAGAAATAGCGGAAAGGGAAGCTTGATTATCAAATGTGCGAGAAAGAGCATCTGCCACAATATTCTCCTTACCCTTCTTGTAGGTGATCTCATAATCATGCCTCATGAGTTTGCTGACCCATTTCTGTTGTGTAGGAGAGGATACCCGTTGTTCCAGGAAGTATTTCAGACTTTGGTGATCGGTTCTGATGCAAAAATGACTCCCTAAGAGGTATGGCCGCCACTTCTGTACAGCATGCAAAATAGCCATCATTTCTTTTTCATAAGTAGAGAGGGCTAGATTCTTACCAGAGAGGGCTTTGCTAGTGAACGCAATAGGATGGTCATCTTGCAGGAGAACAGCACCCAATCCATTGCCGCAAGCATCACTCTCAATAGTGAAGGGTTTGGAAAAATCTGGCATCGCGAGAACAGGTGTACTGCACATAGCCTATTTCAGTTGTTCAAATGCAGTCTCAGCAACAGGGGTCCAGGAGAAGGCATCCTTTTTTAACAGAGCTGTCAATGGTGCTGCAATTTTCCCATAATCTTTGACAAACTTGCGGTAGTAGCCAGTCAACCCCAAAAAACCCCGAAGGCTCTTGAGAGTTTTAGGATGCGGCCAAGTTTTCATGGCATCTATTTTTGTAGGATCCACCCGCACTCCATGGTGTGCAACAATATGCCCGAGATAATCCACTTCCTCCTGGCCAAACACACATTTAGATAGTTTTGCACAGAGTTGATGATCAGAGAGAAGTTGCAAGACAAGCTCCAGATGATGGAGATGCTCAACCCAAGTTTTGCTATATATGAGGATATCATCAAAGAAGACCAGAATGAATTTCCGGAGGTATGGTCGAAATATGTTATTCATCACTGCCTGAAATGTTGAAGGAGCATTCGTGAGGCCAAAGGGCATGACTAAAAATTCATAGTGACCATCATGTGTGCGGAAGGCAGTTTTAGGTATATCCTCCTCATTAACCCGAATTTGATGATACCCAGAACGAAGATCTAACTTGGAGAAAAAATGAGCCCCATGAAGTTCATCAAGAAGTTCATCAACAACTGGAATGGGAAACTTGTCCTTTATAGTGAGATGATTAAGTGCTCGGAAATCAATGTAGAGTCGCCATGACCCATCTTTTTTGCGAACAAGCAAAACTGGAGAAGAAAAGGAACTGGTACTAGGGCGAATAATACCTTGCTTCAGTAAGTCACGGACAAGTATCTCGATTTCGGTCTTCTGATGAAATGGGTAGCGGTAGGGCCTGATGTTGGGCGGAACACTGCCAGGAAGGAGCTGAATACGGTGGTCCTCTGGACAAGAAGGAGGTAATCCCACAGGTTCAGCAAATATACCAGAATACTTGTCCAAAATGTGTTGGAGATCGGTAGGAGTGCTAGAGACTGCTGATGGCTGCATCTAAATGGAATGGAGCTGAGCGATGACACCATGTGAATTCTTCTTAAGAAGTTTTTCCATACGGTGTGAACTGATGATGCTGAGAGACCCTGGTTGTAAGCCTTTCAAAGTGTGTTGGTGCCCCTCGGCTGAAAACTGCATCCAAAGTTCAGCAAAATCCCAGAGAATGGGGCCAAGAGTGCGTAACCATTGGGCACCCAAAACCACATCACAGCCACCTAAGGGTAAGGCAAACATGTCAGAGCGCATGTTATAATCTCCAATAGAGAGATGCACATTGCGACATTTCCGTTTACAAGGTAAAGTGCCCCCATTGGCAATCATGACTTCAAAGCTAGAGCAGGGATGGATAAAGCAATCAGCCTGTTTGGCTATTCGTGGATCAATGAAGTTATGAGTGCTACCAGAATCAATGAGTATAGTAAGAGGGATCTTCTTGAAGAAACCCTGGACCCGCATGGTTTGTGGAGTAGTGACTCCTGCCAAAGCATGGACAGATATCTCTGGTGGAGCTTCTGGTGAAGGAGGTTCAGGCTGGTGAGGCTCAACCTCATCATCCACTGTTTCCTGAGCATCTACATATTCTTCCAGTTCCGGTGGAGAATCCACATCCAAGAGATAGAGCTTTTGCTGAACACATCTATGGCCCCGAGACCATTTCTCATCACAATTATAACAAAGCCCTTTGTCTCGCCTGACTCGCATCTCTGTTTCAGACAAGTGCTTGATCAGAGTAGTTCTGGGAGCTGGTATGACGGGAGGGTTGTGAGAACCTGTATTTCTGAATGGAACAAAATTAGATCTGGAGCGTTGTAGAGCACTAATCTTGTCTTCCGCTAACTTAGCCAACCCAAGGGCTTCCATCATTGTAGTAGGTCGAAACATTTTGACTTCTGAGCGAAGTGCATCCTTCAGACCACTGACAAAACAACTACGGAAGAATTCATCAGAAAAGCCCTCTGTGTAATTAGCTAATTTTTCAAACTCTGTCTGGTATTCTCTTACAGTGCCTGTTTGACGCAGTTTAGTGAGTGCTCCTGTGAAATCATCAAAGGAACTAGGGCCAAAGCGCTCCAAAATGAGGGTGCACAATTCGCTCCACGTTGGGCCTACATTAGCCTTGATGTACCAACGGAACCATTGAAGAGCTTCATGTTCCAAATGAAAAGAGGCAAGGGAGACTTTGTGGTTATCCAAAGTATTATGCAAGCTGAAATACTGCTCTACCCTATAGATCCATCCAGTCGGATCAGAACCATCGAAGCGTGGAAAATCAAGCTTTGGTCCACGGAAATTGCCAGAAGAGGACCCAGTATCTCCTGAATGGTTTCGGCTCATGGCTGACTGCTGAAAGTTAAGACCCAGAATTTTGTCATCCAGATCTTGAAGTTTGGTTTTGAGGGATGCAATTTCCTCTTCCATGATTTTTTCTCCTGTACGCGTAACAACCATAAAACAAGGTTTTTTTTTTTTTTTTTTTTTTTTTTTTTTTTTTTTTTTGTGAAATTGAAATGGGTAGAAGATGAGAAACAAAAACTTTTTTAGTTACGGCAAACTTGGATTTGGGTAAAACTCATATAGGAAATGGGTGTTTGACGGGTGGTGGGAGACTATCTAGGGACAAGGGAAAAAGAAAAATGAGGGTTTCAAGGGTAGGGAGGTGAAATGAGGCGAACAGTCCAAGAGGGATAAGGGAGCAAAATGAGGAATTGAATCTTGTGGCTCAGTTTGGTGGCGATTGGATGAGAGGTGAAAAAGATAGGGCAAACCCTAAAATTAGATAAATGAGGGATTTAGGGCTTTGATATGGAAAATTTGGGGTTGGGTCGCCAAGGAAGGAAGTATGCGAAATGATATTGCAGACGTTCTGCGGAAGTATGAGCAGAAACAGAAAGCAAACAAGGAAGCTACGACTAAAAAACAGAAAAAATTTTAATCCTTTTTTTTTTTTTTTTTTTTTTTTTGAACAGTCGACTTAGAAAAATTCACTCACAGACAGAACAACTGAAAAGAGTTATTGCAATAACAAGAGATATTAGAAGTGAGAGGAACCTGAAGGCCACGACAGAAAAAAAATTTGATGTAATTTCCACCCAGCGAGCCCAAGAGAGTGCTCTGATACCAGATGAGAGGAACCTCCTTATAGCAATATCGTGAGAATGCTCGAAATAACAGAATACAAAGTGATAGCAGAACTCAGAATGAATCTACTGATCGCAGGCCACTTCGAGGGGGTAACCTCCTTTGAGCAAGCTCAATACAATAAATTCGTCCGTGCCCATCAAGGGCCTCAACCTATTCTAATATACTGGGTACGATCTAAAAAAGTAATACTACCTATGCATGTGGGATAATAAAATATACTCACGGAACGACTTACAAAGCATATGCGTCCAACAACACTACTCTAACAAAATAAATAGAAGGAACACACAGGTTCCTAACATGTTATGAAATGTAAATTGATCAATACCCCTATTTGGGATGTCATAAATCAAAATCCATGATAGCTAAGATTAAATATATTGTACCATTGTGTTTTACTCTAAAAATTCTTTAAGGGTGCCAGTTCGAATGTTTTGATGAATCCTTCACTACACTTTCGTAGGTCCATTTCATTTATGAAAATTACTTTTTTGTTGATGTTTCCAATTTTGCAAATCCAAGTAGCCCACATTGAATGTTTACTAAATGTGTCTAGCTATTTTTCATGAGACTAAATCCTAGATTTATACTATCGTCATGATAGTAAACCAATGCCCAAGTTTTTGTACCCCCAAGTGTTAGTTCAACCTATTTTCAAAGCCAAAACCAAATGCAATTTATGGTTTTTTGACATGTTTTCTTGCAAGTAATTCTAAGAAGACAACTTTGGTGATCGATATCTTTTGACCCCAAAGTCTTCATGAGATGAAATCTCATAGGGTGAGAGAATGTAAAATAAAGAATTAGTATGTTGGAGCTTAGGGTCCAAATGTCAGTTTTAGTTGGACCCATTGCCACACAATTTGTAGATTTCTAAAAAGGATGAAATGCGACTTTAAGTATTCAAGAAATGATGGAATTTGAATCCAGTCAGTACAAGGGCCTCAGTTGATCATTTTCTAGGGTCAGGTGTTTGAATTCATTGTTTTTTTAAGCCAAACCCACTTTTGGATCTAACTATCTGCATAAAACTATAAGATTATATGGGACTAGGCACATTTTTAAGATAAATAAGAAAATAATACTTGACAAGGTCTAAAGATAAGGGAGATAATTCATCATTGAAAGAAAAAGGATCAATCTCACCTTTCTATAAGAATGAGTTAAATCCTATTATTGAAGCACATAGAGATGACGTTTCTTCATCACCAGCTGATCAGCTAGATGTTATGCCACCCACTAAATCAGGTACAACATAAACTTTTGTCACATAGTTTCCTAGGGATATTGATGTGGAGGTCCACCTATGTCTAAAAAATGAAGGAGAAGCACATTCATTTTTGCAGAATCCTCTTGGTAGTTAGCCATCTCTTCCATGTTATGAGAAAATTTTTAATAATAATATAAATTTGAGATAATGGGACACTCTAATGTAGTAGGTGAATTTTAGTTGGGAGCGACATTGGTTATTAGCAATGTAGATCAGTTGGATGCGAAATCTAGAGACCTTGTAGAATCAAATAATGGTCCTCTAAAAGGGAGTGCATGCTATGTAAAATATTCTCATGGTTTTGATGTAAACTCTTGCCCATTGTAAAAAAAAGAGGGTGAAACTTGTGTATGACATCCCACAACATATGACACCCTTGCAAAGTATAGACCTTGTCTTTAAAATAAACTAATATCCTCCATCCTCAAAAGTTCCTCTCTCATGATAGAGAAAAAGGAGTAGAGCCCTCACGTTAAAGACACAAATAGTAGGAGTTGGAGTAGAGTCTAGAGGTCTCTAGTATTGAGCAAAAAGTCATAGCATTAAAAAGCTAGACATCCATGTAGAGGGAAAGAGGCATCTTCCATTTCTTAGGTTTTATCATGTTGCATGTAAGAGTGGAGGCAGGGCAAATAGAGGATGGCAATTTCTTGGAAAGAATGTGAGGCATTCAATGAAATCCAAATTTTTCACTATATGTGGGTTTTTCATTTTGTTTTCCAAACTCAATATGAAGAATGGTGTAAAGTGAAAGGAATGTGCATTCCAATAAAGGACAATGGAAGATGCACTCTAAATGAATGATAACCAAAATCTAAAGGGCTATTATATCCATGAAAATATTGCATCAATTTAAAAGGGGAAATGTCATTGTTTACAAAATGCGTGTGGTTTTTCTTGAGAAAAAGATTGTAAGATCATTATTCCATATTGCTCAAGATGTGGTTCTTCAAGTTTTTTAAATACCACATTGCATAATAGCTCATTATCTTAAAGGCATGAGCCTTTTGAAGACACAAGCTCAAGCATAAGGGCCCACCTAGACAAATTGACTTAACATGAAATAAATTTTGAACAGATGCACATATTGAAAAGATGAGATTGGTGGTGATAGATGGACCAACCAATAAGTGCCATGTGGCACAATTCTTGAGGTGGGCCTAGGTCGTGTGTTTGCAATAGTTAAGTCATGGTTCATCTTAATTGCAATGATGATGCAAAATGGTCAAGGATAACCACATCGCAGTTATGCCTAGTTGGAACCGCAATTAAGAAAAAGTGTTGTGATAGTGCGAAAATGGTCTGTTTTGCATCCTCATGTGGCTTAACCATGGTTAAGGCGAAAGAGCTCCAAATGTACAACGATAATGTTAAGCACCTGGTCACTGAGGTTAAGTTAGAACCAGAGGTTAAGCTTGCAAAGCTACACTAAGATGACATGTGACAAGTAGCATTGATGGAGCAGGGATGAGGTGGTAGGAGTTGGCCAATAGGAGGCCGCCATATGGTGCCTAGGCAATCAAATAATAGTTGACACAAATTGGCAAAGAGGGGCAAAAATATAAAAATGGAAAATATAAATATTTTATTTTATGTCTGCAAAATTCTAAGAGTAAGGCCTGTAATGAAAAATTTAATGCATTTAAAGTTTTCTATATTTCTAACTATAGATTTTTCTCATTTTTAATAATTGAACTTGAAATGGGGGCCTGATTTTGAAGCAAGCACTAGAGGGGCAATTTTTTTTGAAAATGTGTAGTTCATTATACCATTAGAATTGGGAGAAGATGAACTTTCTGAATATGGGATTAAAATTTGCACAGGTGTTCAGTGGTATTAGTCTATGAGTAGATTTTTTTTTTTCTACAGCAATCTCAACAAAATGAGCAAAATTCATGATTAAGTTACAAAATCAGTTGGAATGTAGTCATTAAAGTCTATTACTACCATGTTTGGAGTAAAAATGATTCTAGAAGCTTTATCTTGCCTATAGAGGTCACTTGATGGGTTTTTTTCCCCTTGTTTTGATCTCAAATCTGGCATTAAAATCGATTAAATTTTTCAATCATTCTAAATATATTTTCAAGGCATTTTTCAAGTAGCAATGAAAATATATGATGTTCAGCTATAGAGAGAGAGTAGAGAGATGTTTTGCATTTGTAGATGGAAGTTTTCCTTGTGGAGAAATGGTAGCATCTGATTTGATAACAGATTTTCTTCATTTCTATTTAGTCTCTTATTTTCTCTTTGTTAAGGGTTGGCCATTTTCATTGTGAGACCATAGGTTCTAGTTGTTGATATGTTCTAATTTTGGACATTTTTCACTCCTATGATACCATTTCTTCAACATTTCTCTTGTAGCTAACATCAAGTAATATGAATATAGATAGTTCTAATCTATTAGGCATTTCTATGTTTCAATTTCATGCATCTTTTATGTATTTTTTTCAAGGAAATAAATAAAAGTGCAGCAAAAAGTTAATCTTCTATCTAAGTTTTGTCTCATGTTCATGCTATTTGTGATATTCTATGATATATGTACAAGGTACATATTGTCCAGTTGCAATTTGTTTCAGACTGTATATGTTGATATTTTTTCTTGGGATTCAAGGAGTCATGTAAATTCTTATTTTATCATGATAGGGTTCTCGATCCCATGAAAGGATAGGTCAAGTATGAGAATAAAAAAAGATGCAGATGTCAAATTCACAAGGTGAATAGATAGATGAAAAAGTCTTGATGTATGGGATATGTCAATGATTTTTTAGGGATGTGTGTTAGGGTTTTGTGGGATTTCCCAATAGATAAGGCACTAGTCAACTATAGGATCAAAATGTTATGTTGGTCATATCGTGGATATGCTGAAATCAACATCATTAATCAAATATCTTTACCCTTTAATGCTGAAGGAACTAAAAAGTGTTTCCCTTGCTTGGATTATCAAGTTCTTAGGTCATGTTATTAAATATTTCATGTCTTAGATCTTTGCAAAAGTGTTAGAAGATTAAGGGTTTTATCTACTTTGTTATATTCAAGTGTATGTTTTAGCATTGGTACCATATAAATGAATTTTAGGTCCACCAGCCTAAGTCTTGCAGAGCCTAGAGTAGAAGAAGGGTCTAGCCTTATAGTTGGCTTGGTGTTTGAAAGGGTATCTTGTAGATGGGAAGTAATTGCACCTAGATGTATCTTGTTCTCATTAGGATAATTTGAAACAATGATGTTTCAAAACACCAACAGAATGTTCACAATGCCGAAGAAGGATAGATCAAGGAATAGAGGTCTAGGCCAAAGTTCTCCATGTTAATGAAGATGCAAAATCATCCCATTTTGAAGATGTTGAAAGAGGAGAAGTCCTAGTTAACTGAAGAGTCATGCTAAGTGGTGAGAGTGAACTTGATATAAGGATGTATTTGTTTCGCACTAGATGCAAATGTGAAGACAAGTGTTGTGATGTGATCACTAATTGTAGATGTATTGACAATATAGTGTTAGAAAAGATCGTCAAAAAGTTGAAGCTAAGGAGGAAGAAAAAACCATGTCCATATTGTATTTCTTGGGTACAAGATGACCACAAAGTCATGGTTAGTCAGTAATGCTTAGTGAAGTTCACTATTGGAAGCTACCAGGATGAGATGTTGTATGATATCATATGTATGGATATATGTCATATGTTGTTGGGTAGGCCCTGTCAGTTTGATAGGCATGCTATACATGAAGGGCAAGGAAATACTAACACTCTAACAAAGGATGGGGCAAACATAAGTTGAGGGCCTTTAAGGAGAAAGAAGAAAAGGTACGTAGTGTTGCCAAAATATGTTTTTTAGATGGAAAGGACTTTTTCCAAGGTATGAAGCATGATCATATGTGTTTTTTCTTTAATCTCAAAATTTGGTAAAGATTAAGTAGAGGAGGTACTTGGAGGGGTGGCATATTTGTTGGGAGAGTTTCCTAATATTGTGTAAGATAATGTACCTGATGGATTACCTATTATGAGGAATAATAGTTAGTAGATGTATCTAATTCTAGGAGCTAGTTTGCCAAACAAGGCAACACATGAAATGACACTAGCAAAAAGTGGAGAGATAAATAGATAAGTTCATAAGTTGTTGTATAAGGGGTTGATTCAAGAGAGTTTAAGTTCATGTGTTGTACCAGAAGTATTAGGGAAAAAGAATAATGGAGAATGGAGAATGTGTATAGATTCATGGGCTATCAACAAGATTGTCATGAAGTATAGATTTCCCTTGCCAAGTACAAATCATATTATGGACTGTTGGAGAGGAGCTATTTTTTTCACAAAGATAGATCTCAAGAGTGGATACCATTAGATTCACATTAAAGAAAGAGATGAGTGGATGACTCATTTCAAGACAAGGGAAGGATTATACAAGTGGTTAGTCATGCCTTTTGCACTAGCCAAGGCACCAAGAACTTTTATATAACTCATGAATGAGGTACTAAAGGAGTTTTTGAGTAACTTTTTCATTATTTATAGGTATGTGTAGGATCATGGTAAACCAAACTATGCCCTTAAGTGGCAATGAAAAATTATAAATTCAAGGTTATGTGAACTTGACATGCAATTTTCAAATTGTTATGAACTTTCTATCAAAAATTTGAGAGAGTAGAAAGTCTAGGAAATTGAATTTAGTTTCTAAAATATTAGGCCTTATCTAAAAAAAAAAAAACTGATTCATCCAAATTTTGAATTTTAATGAAATAATACAAAAAATTGAGGGAAAATAAAAGAAGTAGATGTATGTTTGACCACCCTAGTCAAACTCAAATGATAATATTTTTTAATAAGATTTTGTTGGAAACAATTGTGTATTGTGTATTGTCTTTGATGTTACACAAAATGTCATATCATTGTTAGTCTATCTATGTCAAGCTCACTCAAGCATTGAAGATAGTTTCTTGTGTCTTCTAAGCATTCAAGAGTTTGCCTAGTTCAGATGATAGTATCCACTAAGTTCACTTGGGTGACAAATAAAAGTTTACAAAAGTTGAGTGTTAACCGAGCTCACTCAGTTAATGAAGAAAATGTTGGATGAAACCAGTGTTAACTGAGCTCACTTGGTTATCAAAGAAACTTCATGAATATGAAGTGTTAACCAAAATCACTTGGTTAACACAAAAAAATCATTTTTGAGTTATTTTCCATTGAGCAGGGTCGAATAACGCAGGATTGTCTTGTTTTGACATATTGAGTTCAATTGAATTATTTGTTAGTTCTAGCCGACTGAGGAGATGAATATTAATTATTCTAATTTATATTCAAGCCAACTTGATAATGTGTAAGATATAAATACAAGGTCAATTTTAAGGATTTAATGTGTCAAACATGATTGAATATTTTATGATGCATAGAGGAAGCAAATTAGAAGGATTTAAGCAGAATATCCTTGTTGAGATGCAAAGATACATTTGATCAGGAAGGATCAAGTATACAAGATAGAATTGAGATTTGTAATCAGAAATTTAGTTGCATTAGTAATCAAGTCATCTCTTTGTTACTCTCTAACCATTGTAGTAGTGATTTAAATCTCTTAATAGAGTTGGCTTAACAACTATTTGTAAAACCTATGACAAGGTAGCATTTCTATTGAATTGTCTAAAAACCTCTAACAAGGCCACTCATAATATGGTTATTAAATCCTCTAATATGGTCAAACCTAATAGTTTGTTGTGTAACCTTTAATAGGGTTGGCTCCTAAGAGGGCTCACTTTAGAAGAGTGAAAATTAGTAACTAGTTACAATTGGTGGTTTTTCCCAAATTAGGTTTCCATGTTAAATCCTAGTGTCAATTATGTTCAAGCTATTTCTTTTATGTGTTTGGAACTAAGGTAAAGTAACATCAATAAGAGATAATATCTTAATATTTTCATGATAATCTTTTGCTGAGTTATTTTAGTCTTTACCAAGTTTCAGCATTTGTTAGTGTAAACCAGGTGTCTATGTATTGTCTAGTTACAACACAGTGCTATTTACACTGAGTTTTGATTTGTATTGACATCTAAGGGATCTGGGTTATATTTTTGTGCTAAATGATTCACCCCTCCACTCTCAGTTTCTCCTCTTATATTCCCAACGATTGGTATCAGAGAAACTGGTTCTTATAGAGAATATTTCAAGGACCAAAGCTAAAGATTAGGATGTCTTATAAAAGTGCAATTCCCTAGTTGAACCAAGACAACTTTGCAGCATGAAAAGGACTTATGAGGTCACAATTGGAAACTCTTAGTGATTTAGGTTGTAAATATCTTGATAGTGAATACAAGGCTCCTACTAGAACATTATAAGTTGAAGAAATTGCTGAAAATAAAAATCATAACATCATGATGATTGACATTGCTTCTACTCTTAATTATGCCGAATTTGATGAAGTCAAAATTTGGACTAAAACTTATGATATGTGGATCAAACTAAAATCCATCTATGAAGGTGATGATTATGTAAGAAGAGCTAAAGCCAATAGTCTTAGATGACAATTTGATCAAATGAAGATGAGAAAAGATAAAAAGGTTACAGAATATGTTGAGTGAATTAAAGCAAGTGTAAGTGAAATCAAAGCATTTGGAGGAGATATTGATGACAAAAAAATTGTAAGAAAGGTACTTAGAACCCTTCTTCCTATCTAGGTAAAAGTACAAAGCTATGTCACCTTTTAGGATGACTTATCAAAATGATTGAATTTGTGTATTTCTATTTAAAAATCATTTTTTAAAAAACATATGATCTATTTAAATTCATTATAGCTAAGTTATATATGGTATCACACTTTTCTAATTGAAAATGTCTATTTAATGCATGTTTTATACTAGTTTGTATCCAATTACTAAAGAAATAAAATTATTTCAAAAAAATGGCATTTCAATAACTCTTACTATTTTTTATGATATTTTTTAATAACATATGAAAACCATGACCTCTTTAGAATGGAGTGCAAGGGTAATGGCAATGGCATCAAGGACAGGGGTAAGGTGGTTGGCTTGCATCATCCCAAGTGCGAGGGGGTTTCTCATTGCCTGGCTCATCAATAGCAGAACCATTACATGCATGAAGAAAAGCAACGTGGCTTGGAGAAACATCAACATAGGTGCAAGGGAAAATCTCATGGCGACATGCGAAAAGAACAAGGTAATCAAACTGGCTTTGATTCTATCTTTCATGAATTTTCTTCCATTTTTTCATCTACCCCTATTGTCCAACCGGCTTGGGATCATGACCTCAAACATATTTTTTCTTCTACACTAGTGGTACAACCAATCAATTCTATGTCTATCCCTTTTCTATTTTATTAATGTTCCCTTTTTTGAGATATAAATTCTAAATGGCTCCCAAATACCACTAATAAGTCTATTTTCAAAGGGAAAGAAATTGTTCTACCTACCAAACCCTTTTTCCTTAACCCTCATTTTCATGATCGAAGGTCACAATTCAGATCTAAAAGTTCACAAGCTACAAACCTAGGATTCTCACCCTATTTCAAAAAGGGTGAATCTTTTAACCATGCTCATCAGCCTCAACCTCCAAAATTTTTTGGGTGGGAAATTTTTTCTCATAATAATCATTCAATGAATCATTCATCTCGAAGAAACACTTCAGATTATTGGGTTTCTCCAAAGGTGAATATGTGATCTACACTTGCACAAAGAAGTCCAAATTGAAAGATCTTCAAAAACAACCAGTTTTTGATATTTGTAAATGTGCTCCTCTCGATTTACCTATCCAAAGAAATCTACCCAGATGCAAAAAAATGTAACTCAAGAGAAGTTAGATTTGAGAATTCATAAAGCCCCCTTCAGACCAAACAAGATCTAGAGAAAGAAAACTTAGGGTAAATTAGATCAAGGCCTTCCAAACTATGCACCTGACCAACAGTTGAAGGACACTAGTCAAGAGAAATATCATAATTATTTGGATCAAAATCCTTTGAATCCTTCTCTAAAATAGTTGCTAGTTTTAAAATCAAATGTTGTAGAGCTTGATCTCTACTCTTTAGCAGATAGCTCTCATAGGTAATTTTTCTATTACTTCTTTATCTTTTATGGATATCAAGAAGTGCGCTTCAATACGCTGGTCTGGACTTAAAGATTTTTTTTATTATCATGAATTGGACTCCAATTTTCTTTATTGCTATTTTTAATTCAAAAGATGAAAGGGATGCTATTAATAAGTAGAAGGGTTGGTTTTGTCAAGGAGTGGGGTTATATAGCATGTTGTGGATTCCAAATTTTAATCTAGGAGATATTAATATCCAATTCTTTTCACATTGGATTTATTTTCCTTCCATGCCTTTGGAATATCGTGATCCTGAGGTTGTGCAAATTATAGCTAACAAGTTGGATATTTTTTTGAAACATGGTTTGATTCCATATGAGTGCCCTTAAATGGAAGTCAGGGTTTGTTATTGAGTAATATGCATAAACCATTTCCTAAATCTATTTCTCTCATATCCAAATGGGGGAAATGGTTGCAATCAGTTAAGGTGTAGGATTCCTCTACAATTCACAAATTTCAAGATAAACTTGGTCACTTTAGTTTTATGTGCAAACTGGACAAGAGGATGTTTTACAAGTTTGTCCCAATCACTATTCAAAACCCAATATTTGCTCTAGGAAAATTTCTTTGATGGACTGTAACACTTCTAAGGCCAATAACATTCTATCCATGTCAAGGGATCAAGATGATACATTAGATAGCTTTCACAATATGCACATAGAAAAAATGCATACAGGTGAATTTATGCCAATCTTATTCATGGTTTATCTTCAACAATTTCTTTAGATTATGGCTTTCTTCTAGCATGCGTGCTTCAATAGTAAAATATTTTTGCTGGAGTTTGTCCCTTTATCTTCAATGGATTCCTTTAAAGACATGAGATCCAAGTTACTCCCTCTAATAGACTTTCAACATTGTATATCTCCAAAGTCACTCAATTTGATCAATTTTTAGAATAGAAGTTTTTCACTTTCATTGCTAGGGCAGTCTATTTGGTGCCTCTCTATTCATCCTTCTCTTATTATATTGACTTTTATTTGTGATCAAATTTTGTTTGAAATTACCACTTCTATTATTTTTGATATTGCCAAAGAAGAAGGTTTTCAAGTTGAAGATTATAATTCACCTGTAATTGACTCCCTGCTTCGAGAATTTCAATTTTGGAATAAATTGATCCCAAGTCAAGCATTTGAAAAATAGACAGTTCTTAACCAATTTCCTCAAGATTCTGGCATAGGAAACTTATATTTAATGGTAGAAGATTCCTTGGGACTAGAGGCTAATCTCTATCAGCTAGTGCAAAAGTCTACAGTATCATTTCCTAAAGAACCTCAGTCTCGTGATCTTCACGATCTAGGTAATTTTAAAATTCAGCCTTTATCAATTTTGCAATCTCCATCTACAATACCTCCTACTGGTAAAACACCCAAGGCATGAGGTAGACTGAAGGGTTCCAAGATAAGAACATAAAATGTTTCAAGTATTCAAATAACTTTGGACAATAGCTTCACTATTATTAAAAGATTGACAAGGAGAATTAGGAGTTCTCCTTGTCTCCAATGAAAATCATTTCTTCGAATGTTAGAGGTTTAAACGCCTTTGACAAGAGGCAAATAATCAAACAAGTTATTGATTCTTTGTAGGTGGATATTATTTTATTATAGGAAACTAAATTGTCCCAACATAACTTTGATAAAACAGTTGCTAGCTAGAAAAAATGGAATTCTTATCATATGCAAGGATTCGGTACTTCTAGAGGTTTAGCAGTCCTTTGGAATCCTCTTACAGCTAATTCACAGCTCCTCCAACAAGAAAACAATTGGCAGATGCTTACTATAACTGCATTTGACATATCTTTTATTCTCATTAATGTTTATGGACCTGCTTCATCTAAGGATAAAGCATGTTTATGGGATTCTATCACATGCTCTCTTCAAATGCAAGAGCATTTCCAAGTAGTTATTGGAGGTGATTTTAATGCTTTATTATCTCAATCCGAGAAAATTGGAGGTATTATCCCCCCTCCTAAAACCATACAAGATTTTAATGCTTTTGTGGATAATAACAATATGATGAATGTTCACCCAAATAATGGCTCATTTACCTGGACTAATAAGAGATCTGGATTTGCTAATATTGCTGCTCATCTAGACAGATTTCTCTTATCAAATGATTGGAAGGTGAATTGCTCAAAAATTTCCTTAGAAATCCTTACACTACCAAGATCTGATCATTTTCCTATATCTTTAAGCATAATTTGCAACAACAAATGTTCAGAACAACACTTTCACTCTTCATTTAAATTTGAAAGTATGTGGCTCAGGCATCCAAAATTTCTACATAGTTTCCAATAGTGGTGGAATGAAGTTCCTATGGAAGGTCTTAAAATGCATCAGTTTTCTATGAAGCTTAAATATGTCAAATCCAAAATTAGGCTTTGGAATCAAAACGTTTTCAAAAATGTGTTTCACCAAAAAGTAGAAGTCAAGGAATAGTTAGAAGAAGTATATAATCAAATCATCCAGTAGGGAATGAATGAAGAAACATATTCTTCTCAAAAGAATCTACAATCACAATGGGAGGACTTGTGTGCTAAAGAAGAGATGTACTATAGACAAAAATCTCAAGAATTATGGCTCCAGGATGGAGATAGAAATACAAAGTTTTTCCATTCTTCAACTAAGCAAAAAAGAATTAATAGTACAATATTCCATATCAAAGACACTACCTCTGGTGATCTCTTGTCCAATGAAAATCTTATCAGAAATGAAGGTGTCAAATTTTTTAAAAACCTTCTTGCGCCTAACGTTTTGCCTAATCCTTCTGTGTCACAAGTGGATGAACTTCTTGACTCTATTCCAAAACTGATTATAGATTAAGACAATGATATTCTGATGGCTCCCTTCACTATTCAAGAAATTTGATTGGCTGTATTTTCATTTCTGCCTGACAAAGCCCCAAGTCCAGATGGTTTTACTACATTGTTCTACCAAAGTTCCTGGAATATAATTAGATGGGATTTATTGGTGGCTGTTGAAGAATCTAGAAGATCTAAACTTATGTTGAAATATTTTAACACTGCTAATATTTCCATTATTCCAAAAATTAAGGATCCCAAAAATTTGCTAATTTTTGACCAATTTCTTGATGCAATTTATCATATAAGATTATCATTATAGCCATATATCTTTGGGTTTAACATCTTATTCCACATATTATTTCTCCAGAACAAGGTGGATTTGTCTTGGGAAGGGAAACCATCGAAGGGGCACTCGTGGGTCATGAAGTTCTCCACTCTATTAATTCAAGAAATTCTTCAAACTTTGTTATTAAATTGGATATGATGAAAGCTTATGATAGAGTTTGCTGGAAATTTTTGCTTCAAGTTCTTGCTAAAATGGGTTTTTCAAAAAATTGGTGCAAATGGATTAAGGCATGTATTTTGGGAGCTTGGTTTTCATTGATCATTAATGGTAAGTCTGTGCATTTTTTTCTTTCTAAATAAGGGATTAGACAAGGGGATCCTTTATCCCCAGCCTTATTTATTATTATGGCTGAAGCACTTAGTAGGGCCATTTCACCAACACATGTTGTAGAAATGGAAAGAAGGTCTTATTTCAGGTACAAACATATCTATTACACATTCTCTTTTTGTGGTTGACACTCTTTTCTTTGGATTGTCAGATGTCTAGGAAGCTTTCCATATTCTTTATACCCTTGATCTCTACTTAGTTATGTCTGGTCAAGCTATTAATGCTCAGAAATCCAAGATTTAGTTCTTTAATACTAAGAAAATGGTGTCTGATAAAGTTAAACTGATATTGGGTTTTTCATAAGACTTTATTCCTTCAGTATATTTGGGTATTCCTTTCTTCATGGGTTCAAATAGGTCTTCGTATTTGTTTTCAGTTATTTAGCGTATTCAGAGTAGAATTGCTTCTTGGAAAGTTAGATAGCTGTCACTAGAAGGAAGAATTTTGTTGATCAAATCAGTTCTAGTTGCAATTCCTAATTATTTCATTGTTGTCCTCAAGATCCCACCTAAAGTGTTACATACAATTCAAAAATTGATTAAGGGTTTCGTTTGGTCGGGTAATATGAATGAATCTCGTAAGATTCCACTTATTTTGTTACAGCATATGTCACATATTTTAAGTGTTGGAGGGGTAGGAATTCATGATCTATCTATTAGAAATGAAGCATTTGGTGGGAAATTGATTTGGCACATGTATTGTAAGTTTCAGTCTATGTGGTACAAAATTATGCAGCAAAAATATCTAGATAACAATGACCCTTCTAGAATCCTTACTATTTCAAATCCTCCTAAAGGCTCGGTCATTTGGGATTTCATGATAGCTTTACACAAAATCATAGTAGACTACATCTCTTGGGAAGTCAATAGTGGCTTAAGTATTAATTTTTGGAACAATTATTGGAATGGTCAAATGCCACTTTCTAAGAGTGGAATCTTATTGAATGTTATCCAAGTTACTGAGCTTCCCTGGGGATCCCAATTTAATCATTATGTGGAATATGTCTATGAATTTTCAAAGAAAATAGTTTGGAAGGATCCTAATAAATTACCTCTATCACTGCAGGAAATCATTCAATTTCAAAATATTTTGAATTCAAGGCATGTCTTTCTATCTGAAGCCCATGATCAATTTTTTTGGGCTCTAGCTAAATTATTCAGTGAAAGAGGAGTACAAAATTTTAAAACATAATGGTTTGAATAAACCTACTTCCAGAGCTTTTTCATTTTGTTGGAATCCGGTTGTTCTTCCTAAAGCAGGTTGTTTCTCATGGCTAGCACTTAAACATAGGATTTTAATTAGTGACAGATTGAATAGACTACATATTGCTCCTCCTTTTAAATGTGTTCTTTGTGAGGAACAAGAAGAAACTATGGATTACCTATTTGTTACATGTTCATTTTCTTATCAATGTTGGTGCTTCATTTTGAGTAAACTTAATTACCTTACTCCTTTGCCAAACAATATTTGGGATCTCTTTCAAGCCTGACCACTTCTTTATCAAAAAACACTATTTGCAAATCTCTAGAAATGTATACCAGCCTTGGTAGTTTGGGCTATCTAGTGGAAAAATAATAAGCTAATTTTAAGAAAGGAATCCCTAACATTAGACATTTTTTTGATTGGTATTGAAAAATCAATCTCGGAAGTGACTAATTCTAGTCTAAAAGTGATTAAATTCAACTTGATTGTGACCCATTGGGATTCCCAAATTGTCCAACAATGGCAACAATTATTCATACCAAATGGGTGGAAAATTAGCCACTTACCCACATATCTGTTACCTAGAGAGAATTTTTGGAGACCCCCTTCATATGGTTTTCAGAAGTTGAATTTTGATGGAGCTTCAAGAGGAAATCTAGGTCCATCACATTTTAGAGTATGTATTAGAAATCCCTCTGGTCAGGTTGTGGCTATCACAGTTTATCCTTTGCCCATTTATACTAATAACATAGCGGAGGCTCATGCCCTATTGGCTGAGCTTATTTTAGCTAAAAAAGGTTGTTTCCATAGCTTACATATAGAAGGGGATTCTTCAACTATTATTGACGCTTGTATCCATAGGCACATCATTTCTTGGAAGCGAAAATATGTTCTTAACCAAATTTGGAGACTTCTTGATGAATGTTTAGATATTTCCATTTCACATATTTATCAAGAAGGGAATAAGGTTGCAGATTTTTTATCAAATTTGGGTTGTGATGGGGTTACTGCCTCTACTTTTCATCTTTTACCTTGTATTGAGAAATAAAAGGTTCTAAAAGATCTCATTCAAGATGACTTGGAAGCCTCTATTTTCTCGGCATCTAAAGTTCATGCTTCAAGTTCAGAGTAGATGCCGAGTCCAATAAGAAGATAATTGATGCTGAGTAATGTAGATTAATATCAGATGCTGAGAAGGTCTTTAGGTGCTGAGCTGAGAAATTTATACTCTGGTGTCAAGTAAGATATGTTCTAGCACCGAGTAAAGTAGAATTATTTCAAGTTCCAAGTTGGTCAGTTCACACAGTTGGTTGCTAAGTTCATCAAGAAGGCAATTGAAGTGGAGTAATACCGATAAGTATCAAATGCCTATGTTCAGGTGACGAGTAAAGTAGAATTGTATTAGGTGTTGAATTGTCCAAAAAAATAGCTGATCCTATTCTAGTATGAATGTGATACATGCCAAGTAAAAATAACAAGTGCCGAGAATATTTGATATCCTTCAGGTGCCAAGTTAAGGTGCCAAGTTTAGATGTTGATCCTATTCTAGTTTGAATGTGATATATGCCAAGTGATAAATAATAGATGTTGAGAATATTTGATATCCTTTAGGTGCTGAGTTTAGGTGCTGAGAGAGTCTTTTAGGTGTCGAGCTGAGAAAGTTATATTCTAGTGTTGAGTAAGCTATGTTCTGGCACCGAGTAAAGTAGAATTGTATCGGGTGCCAAGTTGGTCAGTACACATAGTTGGTTGCTGAGTTCAACAAGCAAGTAATTGAAGTGGATTAATTTTGATAAGTATCAAATGCCTACATCTCCAATAGTGGCATGTTGTGATGGCTAAGTTGTTGCATTGTTATCCTTGCCATCAAGGTTCAAATCTAATGGGGATGAGGTCCCCCGTTTGTGGCCTCACTGGTTCATAGCTCCAAGTCAAAGAATTTACGCCTCTTTAAAAAAAAAAGTATCAAATGCTTACGTTCAGGTGCCAAGTGAAGCATAATTGTATTAGGTGCCAAATTGTCAAGAAAGCATAGCTGATCCTGTTCTAGTTTGAATGTGATATATGTCGAGTGAAGATAATAGGTGTCGAGAGTTGCCAAGTTAAGGTGCCAAATTTAGTAGGATTGTTTCAGGTACTGAGCAGAGTTCTTGGTTGCTGAGTTTAATAAGAAGGTAATTGAAGTGGAGTATTGCTGATTTAGGTGCCAAATGAAGAAAAATGATATAAGGTGTCTAGTTTAGAAGGATTGTTTCATGTGTCGAGCAGAGTAGATTTTTTAGATGCTGAGTCAAGGTCATATGTATTAGGTGCCGATTTGCCTGGAAATAGAGTACGATTCAAAGTTGATTAATGTTGTATGATTTTATCAAAAGAATTTATGATGACACGAAATGTACAATATATTTTATTTGATTTCCTCATGTGGCTAAATCTGAGTCATTAAAATTCATCGTCATTAGTATTTTTTCTAGATCTTTCAAGGACATTTTGTTGTGCAAGCATAGATGGCTTATATCATGTTACACTGTGTAATTTATTGCTTGAGGAATGACATCTTCAATTGCACATATATGCAAGAGCTCAATTTTGTGATTTGTGCTCATATTTGTGTTAGAAGATGAGTTATGGGTGGAATATAGCTTTGGCTTGTGAAATGTGTGACAAACAACTTTTTTCCATCATGTCAAAGAATTTTTGTATATGCTTGCCACCGACATTTGAGGAAACTATGTTACCGAGTATTATTTCAGATGATGTGTTGGATCAAATATTTTTAGTTTCTTCACTCATAGTTCGAAGAGCTATTCAGCATATCATTGGTGAAGAATCTTTGTATCCTTTGGCACTTATATTTTTCTACCCATCTTAGCTCATTTCAATTTTCCTTTCCAATGCTATGGATCTCCTATAGTCTCCTAAAATGCTTCAAGCTTTGGCCCATAAGGGATATGAATGTTACTTCTCTGTAGCCGATTGGACAAAAATTTTGGGATTTAATTGATGAGATTAACTTAGATTTGGATTGGATTCATGGTACTTTAGAGTTTTGTTTTGGCTGGGGCCCTATTCCTAGTGGGCTTGGGTCAATTGAAGGTGGTTTTGTGTCTGATTGGGAAGATTTGTAGGATAAGTGTTAATTTCTAGGATAAGTTTTTCATGAAGATAGTACTTGGAAAAGTCCAAAGAAATCATTGTCAAGGTACTCTCTGGTTCACCGTTGGGTGGTAGTTGATACACCCCTTGTAATTATTTTCTTAAACTATATAAATCTATGTATAAATTAGTGATGATGTTGGGTTTTCTTCATTGATTCTTTCCTAGTTGACCTCATTGAATTAGACTAAATAAAATATTATACTCGCTTGCCACTTTTGCCTAAAAAAAATAAAAATAAAATATGAACAACATTTTATACAGTTCAGAGTCAAGAATATTCTCATATAGTTTTATAGTATTTTAATTAGATATTGTATATTGTAATTAAAAAAATTCTACATGCATGTATTTTAACACTAAAAAAGATGTCGAATATGAGAAAGAAAGAAATATTAAATCATATCATAAAAGTATAAATATTTTATGAAATTCTAGAGGAGAGACTCCTCTTCTAGAATGTATAATTTTTCTCCTAGTTAGAATAGATTTGTTTTGAACAATGTGGTAGGAGATGAAAACTATCAATTTTACGTGAGTCAAAATTTCAATCATTATAAAAGAGAAAATATAGGTCTAAAGTCAAATTTTATTTTTTATTTTTTTAGAGACATATGTTATCCATAACATATCCTGAGATCAAAGAAAAATAAGTTTATTTCCATATAGTTTTGTGGTGGGAACTAGACCCTTAATTTTTAGCATTTTTTAGCAGCTAAAAAATCATCTATAAAAATTAGGAAAATATATCAATTCTTATTCCAAATAATTATTAAAAATTATAATCCTAAAATTTATCCATTTCTACTCATTTCTTTAGTTTACTTCATTTTTAAATTAAAAATAATAATATGAATTTTATGTTATTGAAGGTGAAAAATTATACTTTTGTTAGCCTTTTCTTTTACAAAAGGGTGACATAGGTTTGTGGTTTTATCCATCTATGCAATTAGAGTGTCTTCTATTCAAGAAATGAGATTTGATCCAAATAGAAATATAACTTTGGATGCTCTAGTTGAAAGATTGATAGCTTTTGAGTTGGATAACTATGATAACTATGTCCCTAGTTCCAAAGGTATTAAGTCTACATTTCAAGCCAAGATTTCACTCAATAAAAAGGGTAAGAAATCAAAAGCCAATCAATCAAAAAGTGAATAAGAGGAAGGAATTTTAGATAGTGATCTTGAAGTTGTTGAAGCCCTACTTGTAAGGAAATATTGCAAAGGCAAAGGAAACTACAAAGGTAAGATTCCTCTAATCTAGTTTTCTTGTCAAGAAGTTGGTCACATTGCTGCAAGGTACCTAAACAGAGCAGACACATATGACAAGAAAAAAAATAAGTTAAAAGGAAAGAAGGAATTCAAAAACTACAAGGAATACAAGGAAAAAGGTAAGAAATCTTGTTTTATGGCTAAAGATTCTAATAATAATGAAGAGGAAATGGTATATATAATTGTAAAAGATGAATCTGATGATGAATGAGATAAATTGGAACTTATCTCTCATGTTAAAAAAAATAATACATGGATTATTCATAGTGGCTACTCACATCATATGACTGGAGACAAAACAAAGTTTGAGTACATGGAACATTATCATGGTGGTAGTCTGAGAATTGGAAATAATGAACCTTGTTACATAAAGGGAAAATGGTGTATCTCATTAACCAATGAGATTAGATGTGAAAATGTTTATTGGCTTGAAGGACTGAAGCATAATAAAGGTAGAATTTATGAATGGGAAGGCCAAAATTCTAGATGGAAAAGGAAATCTAGTTGAATCTAGTAAACAAACAAAAGATAATCTATTCTATCTAGATCTTAGTGAAAGTTCATGTTTTATTGCTCAAGTATAAGAAAGGTGGTTATAGAATAAAAGATTATGTCATGTAAAATTTGATAATTTGGTCAAGATAAGTAAAAATAAAAGAGTAAGAGGTATTCCTAGCTTGAGGAAACTTGATATGGGTCTATGTAAAAATTGACAAATTGGTAAGATGGGGAAAACTAGTTTTAAAAGAAAGAACTATCATTCTGAAGAAGTCTTAGAGCTTGTACTTATGAATTTGTGTAGACCTATTGGAATAGAGAGTTACAATAGAGATAAGTTTTTCTTTCATTTTCTTGATGATTATTCTAGAATGATTATAATGTACCTAAAACAAAAATATGAATCTTTCAAAAATTTAAGTGGTATCTAGCAAGAATAGAGAAAGAAATTAGAAAGAAACTAAAATGTTTGAGATCCAATAGGGGTGGTGAATTAATTTTCAAAGAATTCAATGTGTAATGCCTCGCCAAGGAATCCAAAGAATTACACTAAGTTTGCCAAAAAATTTTTTTTTTTAAACATGAAATATAAACCATTCACATCACTTGGGGAAGCAATAGAAATAATTCGAATAAAAGTACACATAACATAACATAAAAGATTACATTCTTTAAGGATCCCTTAACGTTGAAGTACATCTAACATAACTAATCATCTAACATTACATCCTTATGAAATAAAAATGATACATCCAATGTTCATAAACAATATACAAGTGTCCTTTTGTAATTATATTTTAGTTTAGCTCAATCATCCACTGTACATATTACAAGGTATGAAAAGATTAAAAGAATATACATAAGTGAAATTAAGTATATCATCATTTAATTTTAATCCATGATGCAATAACATAATGAAACCATAAACCATACATGATACATCATCGCAAAAGATATAAACATCCATCATAAGAGATAACCATAAATCACAAACATAAATAGCTAAGTGCATGATTCTTTCCAACCATAAATAGCATCATTAGACCATTGTCGATCCTAGCCATCCCTCCGTGCATAACATTCCAAAGCATCGAAGAGATCATTGGTATTATCATAGTAGGAATGCCACTCCTAAAACATCCTACTAACATGCAAAGTAAAGCATAGGATACCATCATCTAACATATGCAAATCATCAATATAAGAAACATACCAATAAATACATCCATCATAAGGTATAACATTTGTCATAATGCTCCAAGATCATAATGAAGATAAATACCAACCAAGAAAGCATCAGCCACGGTGTTTCAGATGGATCTCAAATGATAAGAGTGGATAATACACTACCACCCGACCGCGTGGAACCTAAGTGGTCCACTCCCACCTTGCTGAGGAGATAATCTCAAGTCCCAAACATGCTATCAAAACTACATAGCATAAATATCTATAAGTCTAGGAATCCTAAAAGTATACTAACTCAAGGGTTCCAAACACAAAATCCAACATTTGATCCTAGAGGTACACAATGACATGTAGGAAACCTACTCTGCAAGCAAGAAAGTGTCATCGTAATTATCACGTACAAGTTACCCTGGCAGTTAGATAAACTCCACGAGTCCATACTGATCTGATGCGACCACTAGTATCCTCTCATACTAACGAGGCATACTATGGAATGCACAGTCGCAACCATGCATTCTCACTACTCCCATCCTAGCCTGTACAAGCACTCAAGGCATGGGCGAGAACATCAAAACAATTATCTTTTTAGGTTCATTTAATCTCCATTTAGTGGGTAAATGTTATCACTTATTAACCAAACTTACAATGAGTTACCTTGGCAGCCACTTAGGGCCCCGACCCCCATTGCAAGCCACTTCTTGACACTACAAGTAGATTACCTACCCTAAGCTCATGGAATCATAAAATCACCACAGTCTTGTACAAGCGACTGTAAAAAAAATCCAAAAGATAATCCATAAAAAGAATCATCAAATATCCATGATAAAAGCATCAAATATCCATAATAAGAATCATCAAATCTCCAAGATAAGAATCATCAAATCTCCATGAGCATCTGGAAAAGAATCCATAGAAAATCATGATCACAATAGTTCTCTATTGAAAACTGAAGGCATCACTGATAATAAAAAATAATCATTGGTTCTTAATAACCAAAATATATCTCAAAATAAATCACCATATCTATTTGTTCTCATCAAGCAACCAAGAATATCTCAAAATCATACTGATTGAAGTCTCCAAAATAGTTGAGTCAAACATGTCACAACATGACATCATCAAGAAATAAATCCACATTTCAGTCCCATCATGGCGACTAGAAAATAATCCAAGGATAACTAATCGATGACTCCAAAAATGATTAGCTCATGTGTCTCATACACATACATCTCAGCTTCACACATGAAGACTGATGAACAATAACAATCAGTAAATACAAACATTTCATAGAGAACACGATCACATAACCATGTTTGGGCTTATAAAGATCGAGACCAAATAAGATCAACATGTCATCATATCTAATAACCCCTGAACCTCTGGTCACAACCTAGGATTGCTCAACACTAGTCAACCCAAAAATCCAAAATAAGAAGCATAGAAAATACACGATGTAGACAAATGTTTTGGTTGAATAATATCACATGAATGAGTTAAGTGTAAAGGTTTCTAGATTTTTGTTTGCAAATATACTTCAAGTGTTTTAAGTTTCATCAGTTGGCCTACAAGTCAACCCATTTGTTCCCTGATAGCATTATCCAAAGAATAACTTAAGGATAATTATTTACTCATTAAATTGATCATCATTAACCCTTAATCAACTTGTTCTCTTTATTTAACTATGATCCATATTGTAATTGATTAACTCTTCTTTAATGTTACTTGAACTTTTCACCATAAATCAAGGATCATTAATCGTTATATTATGAGAGCCAATTATCAATCTTCGAATAAGAATATTATAACCTTATTAAAATGATCAATTTAATCAATCAATTAACATAGGTACACCATCCATGACCTATTATGTTCTAATAGTTTTCAATTAGAAACTTAATTAAGTATTACTAAAGTATGAGTCTTTTAATTTAATCTTTATCATCATTGACAACCATATAATATCTAAAGTCATAATGCAAGTCATAAGACTTATCAACTTCGATATAGATAATCTACAATCTCGTTAAAATAATTATATCAATTAAATGTCCATTACATAACTTAATTATTGATTAAATCCAATTAACTCTAGTTAATTGATTTAATAATTTCACAACCAAACCATCAACCCAATGAATATTAGTTGAATAATAACTAAAAGCCAGCCATACACAAACATTCATCTTCATAGTTCAATAATAATAACTTTCTAATATTTAATGATAAGCTATACTGGGAATCTTATTAATAGATCACACTCATCATTCTTTATGAATACTAATGTTTTCCTTAATTTATTCATATTAATGATAGTCATTTCAAGATAAAACTCAATGGCATAATATAATTATATTGACAACTCAATGAATATTAGTTGATTAAAAATCAATCATACTTCAAACCAAAAACTAATATCCTCTACAAAACTTTAATCATTAAATAATCTCCACTAGATTAACTGTAATTGTATTTATTGATAACTAATCAAACCATTATTTATTAATAGTTTGCTAGTCCTTACAAACATTAATGAACTCATCAAACTATAATTACTCAATCTATAGAATCCTTCCATATACTCATTAGTTAATATTTGTCTAACTCTTAACACCATTAAGGTAAATCGACAAGTTATCTAATAATACATAACATAAAAATCCTACTTATAGTAATATTATAACTCCATGTCAATTAATCCATTACCATTACATTCTCTTCATTTAAAATTGTCATTTCTTAAATTATTTAATATATATTAAATAATATTTAATACATATTAAATAATATTTAATATACATTAAATAATTAATATTAAAAGTCATCCATTCTCTATTGAATTCAATATCTCTATCCATCAGCTCTATCTACAAACTTTCCATTAAAAATCTCCATTAATTCATTTAGAACATTCTTACTACTCTTTAGACTAATTAAAAAATTATTAAATTCTAATTATATTGTTTTGATATATTATTTTTGTGAAGTTTAAGCATAAAGAACTCTTGGTTATAGGAAATGGAGAAATATCTATCCTTGAATAAAATAGTCTCAGTACGACAGCCATATCTCCCTAATGAACCATTGGATCGGGCTGAAATTGAAATATGTTAGAGAGGGCCAAGTTGCACCAATTCTGGTTGAAGCGATCGAATAAAATTGATCATGATAAAAAGTTATGAATGACTGAATTTGGGTCTATCCAAGGGGCAGCGACAAGACTATTTGTGATGAATTAAGAATTTCCTCTTAAAATAATTGTTCTCTAAATTTACCCATTCATCCATCTAATAGGTTTGTCCATACAGATCTGAAAATATAATTTTATAGAAAGATTACATCTAACCATTCAAATTTTCAACTTAGAATTTCTATTTTAATTTCAAATCTTGTCTATCTAATTTTACAATATAAATTCGAACCCAAACTCGATTAAGATCTAATTTCCTCCTCAATAGGATCTAGGGTTTTCTATTGTTTTCTTCTTAACCAAATAGCATATTTAGATTCTAATTTAAAATTCTAGATTCAATCATAGAGAGTATTCAGACACATATAGTAGACACGATGAAGACAGGAAGAGAAATAGTGCAAAGAGAATATGTAAATATCATGAGTGCACCTGGACACTGATGCTAATCCACGATGCCTTAGAAATCAATAAAAAATCTCTTCCTTCTCCATCATTCGCAATTCCTCCAAGATCCAAGCCAACCGAATCCTCCAAGTGACTAGAAGTGCTAGAAGAAGCATGGAAGCATATAGAAGCATATGAGCATGTAAAAATATATGAGCATGTAGAAACATATGAGCATAAAGGAGCATATGAGCATGAAGAAGAATATGAGCATGTAAGCTTGAAGCTTGTAGCTTCCATTAAGCTTGTAAAAACACACTAGGAGAGCCTCTATTTAAAGGCCTTTAAGATGCATCTAGAGTGTCTCTAGAAACAATTAGAAGATAAACATGACAGCCAAGCATGGGTCTTCTCCAACCTTCTAGATGAGTCTTAAGGTTGTAGACACCATGTGCTCAAATAAAATGCTAACTTCTAAGTGTAGACAACTTGTGCATTCTTAGAGTGCAAACCCCTGTGTTGTCTACATGACAACTCTCGAGAATTTGCCAACTCCTATGTGAACAAATATTAAAATAATGCACATTAATTAATATAATATTTACTTTACGCTTTCCAATTCTAATTTATTTATTTATTAAATCTCATGCACTAACTTTAATAATTCCACTTTTCAATCTTAATATATTTATATTTTGGTCACATGAAATCTAGAATCTTGTATTAATTTAAATATATTTTCCACTTTTAAATTTCATTTTTAAAACTTTATTGCTAAAATATTTATTAGCTTTAATAATAATATTATTTAGTCATTTATTAAAAAATGAACTCCAAATATATTATTATTAAAATAAATAATGTCACATTCCAAATTTAAACTTTAAACTTTTATTTTCAAATTTAATTATTTTATTTAATTAAATTTTCAATTAATTAAATAAAATAAATATTAAAATATCATATTAATTTTCCATTAAATTAAACCATTAATTAAATCTTTTAATTAGGCTTAATTAATAGAAAATACATCAAAAACTCATAAGGTAAAAATATGAAATCTCATCATAGCCAAAATACATACAAAATCAAACTAAGGGTTTAAATCACGAATTATGTCATCTGACGCATTCAGAGGGTACTCAACTCGGATACTTGTCCTAATTTTCAATTAGGGCAAATGGCTTAAAGGGTTGGGATATGGACTTGAGAATTTATCTCTCCTCTCTTATCATTGAGATAATGTGATAGGGTACGCTCATCTTGGCATTTCAGGAAAGTTGATACTCGGTACCTGCAACCTACATAAAAATCATGCATGTACAAGCACAATATATATACTAAACTAAATAGGCAATGGCAGGAAGTGGTGCATCGTGTAGATCCTGACTAGTAGGTGACTACGAGTCCCTTCCTTAACCACATCAGGCACGCCATACAAAAGCAAACACTCAAAGAAAACACGCACACCATACACATGCAAGTATGGGGTAAGTATCCATAAGAAAACACATATGATAATAAATCATCTTAATAATCATCATGCATACATGAAATGCAAAATTTAAGTAATCTCATCACATAATAAATTGAATCCATAGCACAATATCTGACAATCTCATAACAATGCTGCTAACCATCAATATGAAACTAGCTCTAAAAGAGTTCAGCAATGATAACAAAATGCGAACTAGGTTCAAGCACTACAGCCACCCCCCCAGGATTAGGCTTACTCCTAGAAGACTACAAGAATGAAAAACTAAGATACTCACTATGTGGGTCCCATAGATCCCTTTTCCTCCTGTAGAGAAACATGATACCATTGAGGATATTACAACACCTTTAGAGCAATATGATTCTAGTTTAATGGTAAATCAAAAATCATATCGATCCAACATTCATTCTTTTAACAACTACTAAAATAGATCCCTTAATACATTCTAGACAAGATCAACTTAATGCTTGCAAAGATAAACAAAGGTTTACTACCTTAGAACATAGATAAAAGATACATGTTTTGCAACTAGAATGAGTTTCAATTTTCAATTTTTCCCATGTTTAAGTTTAGTATAATTTTCCGTTTTAAAAACTAGTGTTGAAGTATGAAAAATATGCAAGTAATAGTTTAGGTTCTGTTTTAGTTCACCTAGTTTCATGTTTTTAGTTTGAAGGGGATACATATCATAGTTTAAAGTTTTCGCTTTGTTCAACTAGTTGACAACTAGTGGTATTCAAATATACCCAGAGCTCCCAATGTTGAAACTCAGGCTCTGATATCAAATGTAATGCCCCGTCAAGGGATCCAAAGAATTACACTAAGTTTGCCAAACAAATTTTTTTTTTAACATGAAATATAAACCATTCACAACACTTGTGGAAGCAATATAAATAATTCGAATAAAAGTACACATAACATAATATAACAGATTACATTCTTTAAGGATTGCTTAATGTTGAATTACATCTAACATAACTAATCATCTAACATCACATCCTTATGAAATAACAATGATACATCCAATGTTCATAAACAATATACAAGTGTCCTTTTGTAATTATATTTTAGTTTAACTCAATCATCCACTATACATGTTACAAGGTATGAAAAGGGTAAAAGAATATACATAAGTGAAATTAAGTATATCATCATCTAATTCTAATCCATGATGCAATAACATAATGAAACCATAAACTATACATGATACATCATCGCAAAAGATATAAACATCCATCATAAGAGATAACCATAAATCACAAACATAAATAACTAAGTGAATGATTCCTTCCAACCGTAAATAGCATCATTAGACCAACATGGATCTTAGCCATCCCTCTGTGCATAACATTCCAAAGAACCAAAGAGATCATACGTATTATCATAGTAGGAATGTCACTCTTAAAACATCCTACTAACATGAAAAGTAAAGCATAGGATACCATCATCTAACATATGCAAATCATCAATATCAGAAACATACCAATAAATACATCCACCATAAGGTATAACATCTATCATAATGCTTCAAGATCATAATGAAGATAAATACCAACCAAGAAAGCATTAGCCGCGGTGTCTCAGACGGATCTCAAATGATAAGAGTGGAAAATACACTACCACCTGACCGTGTGGAACCTAAGTGGTCCACTCCCACCATGCTAAGGAGATAATCTCAAGTCCAAAATAGGCTATCAAAACCACATAGCATAAATCTCTATAAGTCCAGGAATGCTAAAAGTATACTAATTCAAGGGTTCCAAACGCAAAATTTGACATCTAATCCCAAAGGCACATAATGACATGTACGGAACCTACTTTGCAAGCGAGAAAATGTCATCGCAATTATCATGTACAAGTTACCCTGGAAGTTAGCTAAACTCCACAGGTCCATACTCATCTCATTGGGCCACTAGTATCCTCTCATACTGACGAGGCATATTACGAAATGCATAGTCGCAACCATGCGTTCTCACTACTCCCATCCTAGCCTGTACAAGCACTCAAGGCATGGGCGAGAACATCAAAATAATTATCTTTTTAGGTTCATTTAATCTCCATTTAGTGTGTAAATTTTATCACTTATTAACCAAACTTACAATGAGTTACCTTGGCAGCCACTTAGGGCCCTGGCCCCCATTGCAAGCCACTTCCCAACACTACAAGTATATTACCTACCCTAAGCTCATGGAATCATAAAATCACCACATTCTTGTACAAGCGACTATAAAGAAAATCCAAAAAATAATCCATAAAAAGAATCATCAAATATCTATGATAAAAGCATCAAATATCCATAATAACAACCATCAAATCTCCAAGATAAGAATCATCAAATCTCTATGAGCATCTGAAAAAGCATCCATAGAAAATCATGATCACAACAGTTCTCTATTGGCAACTGAAGGCATCACTGATAATAAAAAATAATCATTAGTTCTCAATAAGCAAAATATATCTCAAAATAAATCACCATATCCATTGGTTCTCATCAAGCAACCAAGAATATCTCAAAATCATACTGATCGAAGACTCCAAAATGGTTGAGTCAAACATGTCACAACATGACATCATCAAGAAATAAATCCACATTTTAGTCCCATCATGGCGACTGAAAAATAATCCAAGGATAACTAATCGATGGCTCCAAAAATAATTAGCTGAAGTGTCTCATACACATACATCTCAGCTTCACACATGAAGACTGATGAACAATAACAATCAGTAAATACAAACATTTCATAGAGCACACGATCACATAACCATGTTTGGTCTTATAAAGATCGAGACCAAATAAGATCAACATGCCATCATATCTCATAACCCCCTAACCTCTGGTCACAACCTAGGACTGGTCAACACTAGTCAACCCAAAAATCCAAAATAAGAAGCATAGAAAATACACGATGTAGACACATGTTTTGGTTTACTAATATCACATGAATGAGTTAAGTGTAGAGGTTTCCAGATTTCTGTTTGCAAATATACTTCAAGTGTCTTAAGTTTCATCATTTGACCTACAAGTCAACCCATTTGTTCCCCGATAGCATTATCCTAAGAATAACTTAAGGATAATTATTTACTCATTAAACTGATCATCATTGACCCTTAATCAACTTGTTCTCTTTATTTAACTATGATCCATATTCTAATTGATTAACTCTTCTTTAATGTTACTTGAACTTTTCACCATAAATGAAGGATCATTAATTTTTATATTATGAGAGCCAATTATCAATCTTCGAATAAGAATATTATAACTTTATTAAAATGATAAATTTAATCAATCAATTAACATAGGTACACCATCCATGACCTATTACTTTCTAATAGTTTTCAATTAGAAACTTAATTAAGTATTATTAAAGTTTGAGTCTTTTAATTTAATCGTTATCATCGTTGACAACCATATAATAACTAAAGTCATAATTCAAGTCATAAGACTTATCAACTTTGATATAGATAATCTACAATCTCGTTAAAAGAATTATATCAATTAAATCTCCATTACATACCTTAATTATTGATTAAATCCAATTAACTCTAGTTAATTGATTTAATAATTTCACAACCAAACCATCAACCCAATGAATATTAGTTGACTAATAACTAAAAGTCAGCCATGCACAAACATTCATGTTCATAGTTCAAAAATAATAACTTCCTAATATTTAATGATAAGCTATATTGGGAATCTTATTAATAGATCACATTCATCATTTTTTATGAATACTAATGTTTCCTTAATTTATTCGTATTAATGATAGTCATTTCAAGATAAATCTCAATCGCATAATATAATTATATTGACAACTCAATGAATATTAATTGATTAAAAATCAATCATACTTCAAACCAAAAACTAATATCTTTTACAAAACTTTAATTGTTAAATAATTTCCACTAGATTAACTCTAATCGTATTGATTGATAACTAATCAAACTATTATTTATTAATAGTTTGCTAGTTTTTAAAAACATTAATGACCTCATCAAAATATAATTACTTGATCTATAGAATCCTGCCATATATTCATTAGTTAATATTTGACTAACTCTTAACACCATTAAGGTAAATCGACAAGTTATCTAATAATACATAACATAACAATTCTACTTATAATAATATTATAACTCCATGTCAATTAATCCATTACCATTACATTCTCTTCATTTCAAATTGTCAATTCTTAAATTATTTAATGTAAATTAAATAATATTTGATATACATTAAATAATTAATATTAAAAGTCATCCATTCTCTATTGAATTCAATATCTCTATCCATCAGCTCTATCTACAAACTTTCCATTGAAAATCTTCATTAATTCATTTAGAACATTCTTATAGTCTTAGACTAATTAAATAATTATTAAATTCTAATTATATTGCCTTGATATATTATTTTTGTGAAGTTTAGGCATAAAGAACTCTTGGTTATCGGGAATGCAGAAATATCTGTCCTTGAATAAAATAGTCTCAGTATGACGGCCATATCTCCCTAATGAACCATTGGATTGGGCTGAAATTGTAATATGTTGGAGAGGGCGAAGTTGCGCCAATTCTGACAAGAGAAATCAAATAAATTTGATCATGATAAAAAGTTATGAATGATTGAATTCGGGTCTATCCAAGAGGCAGCAACATGACTATTTGTGATAAATTAAGAATTTCCTCTTAAAATAATTGTTCTCTAAATTTACCCATTCATCTATCTAATAGGTTTGTCCATACACATTTGAAAATATAATTTGATAGAAAGATTACATCTTACTATTCAAATTTTCAACTTAGAATTTCTATTTTAATTTCAAATATTGTCTATCTAATTTCATAATATAAATTCGAACTCAAACCCGTTTAAGATTTAATTTCCTCCTCAATAGGATATAGGGTTTTTTATTATTTTCTTCTCAACCAAATAGCATATGTAGATTCTAATTTCAAATTCTAGATTCGATCATAGAGAGTATTCAGACACATATAACAGACACGATGAAGACAGGAAGAGAAATAGTGCAAAGAGAATATGTGAATATCACGAGTGCACTTAGACACTGATGCTAATCCACCATGCATTAGAAATCTATAAAAAATCCTTTCCTTCTCCATCATTCACAATTCCTTCAAGATCCAAGCCAACCGAATCTTCCAAGTGACTAGAAGTGCTAGAAGAAGCATGGAAGCATATAGAAGTATATGAGCATGTAAAAATATATGAGCATGTAGAAACATATGAGCATAAAGGAGCATATGAGCATGAAGAAGAATATGAGCATGTAAGCTTGAAGCTTCCATTTTTAGCTTGAAACTTGTAGTTTGTAGCTTGTATCTTCCATTAAGCTTGTCAAAACACACTAAGAGAGCCTCTATTTAAAGGCCTTTAAGATGCATCGAGAGTGTCTCTAGAAACAACTAGAAGATAAGCATGACAACCAAGCATGGGCCTTCTCCAACCTTCTAGATGAGTCTTAAGGTTGTAGACACCATGTGCTCAAATAAAATGCTAACTTCTAAGTGTAGACAACTTGTGCATTCTTAGAGTGCAAACCCCTGTGTTGTCTACATGACAACTCTCGAGAATTTGCCAACTCCTATGTGAACAAATATTAAAATAATGCACATTAATTAATATAATATTTACTTTACGCTTTCCAATTCTAATTTATTTATTTATTAAATCTCATGCACTAACTTTAATAATTCCACTTTTCAATCTTAATATATTTATATTTTGGTCACATGAAATCTAGAATCTTGTATTAATTTAAATATATTTTCCACTTTTAAATTTCATTTTTAAAACTTTATTGCTAAAATATTTATTAGCTTTAATAATAATTTTATTTAGTCATTTATTTAAAAATGAACTCCAAATATATTATTATTAAAATAAATAATGTCACATTCCAAATTTAAACTTTAAACTTTTATTTTCAAATTTAATTATTTTATTTAATTAAATTTTCAATTAATTAAATAAAATAAATATTAAAATATCATATTAATTTTCCATTAAATTAAACCATTAATTAAATCTTTTAATTAGGCTTAATTAATAGAAAATACATCAAAAACTCATAAGGTAAAAATATGAAATCTCATCATAGCCAAAATACATACAAAATCAAACTAAGGGTTTAAATCACGAATTATGTCATCTGACGCATTCAGAGGGTACTCAACTCGGATACTTGTCCTAATTTTCAATTAGGGCAAATGGCTTAAAGGGTTGGGATATGGACTTGAGAATTTATCTCTCCTCTCTTATCATTGAGATAATGTGATAGGGTACGCTCATCTTGGCAATTCAGGAAAGTCGATACCCGGTACCTGGAACTTGCATAAAAATCATGCATGTACAAGCACAATATATATACTAAACTAAATAGGCAATGGCAGGAAGTGGTGCATCGTGTAGATCCTGACTAGCAGGTGACTACGAGTCCCTTCCTTAACCACATCAGGCACGCCATACAAAAGCAAACACTCAAAGCAAACACGCACACCATACACATGCAAGTATGGGGTAAGTATCCATAAGAAAACACATATGATAATAAATCATCTTACTAATCATCATTAATAACTGCAAACACTGAATATAATCATCATGCATACATGAAATGCAAAATCTAAGTAATCTCATCACATATTAAACTGAATCCATAGCACAATATCTAATAATCTCATAACAATGCTGCTAACCATCAACATGAAACTAGCTCTAAAAGAGTTCAGCAATGATAACAAAATGTGAACCAGGCTCAGGCACTACACAATGAATTCTGCATTGAAAAAGGAATTAAGAGATAGGTATCAACCTCTGCTACACCTCAAAAAAATGGTATAGCTGAAATAAGGAACAGATCCATAATGGATTGTACAAGAACATTGATGACATAAAAGAGTGTTGCAATCAAATACTAAAAGGAAGCAATCAATACTACAGTGCATATCTTGAACAGAGTATAGCTAAAGCAAGACTAAAATCAAACTCCGTATGAACTATGGTATGACCACAAACCTAATGTAAGTTACTTGAAAGTATTTGGTAGAAAATGTGATATCTTGAAAGAATCTAGGAAAGGTAAATTTTATGTCAAAGGTGATGAAGGCATATTCCTAGGATACTCCTGCAGAAGTGAAGCATGCAAATGTATGAATTAGTCTACTCATAAAACCAAAGAAAGTGCACATGTGAGAATTCATGAGTTTGCATAAAAGAGTGAACAAGAAAGAAGAAAAGAACCTAAGGATTATAAAATATTTGTTTACTATGAACATGATACATTGAAAATATATCTATAAGTCAAAAAGCTTCACCTCCCAAGTCACCAAAATCTTCAAAAACTATCAACTTGCAACTAGTGCAACCTGAGTCATAATCTGAAGGATCTGAGTTGCAGTCAGAACCTACCAAGTTGTTGCTAGAGAAATCTGAGTCTGATGGACCCGAGTTATAGATAGTGGGACTTAAGCTTAATATAGAAGGTCATGAAGAGGTTAGTGAAACAAAATCCAAGTCCAAAGTACCTATGTTACAAAGAGATGTCAGAAAGCATCATGCACCTGATTAGATCATTAGAGACAAGTTAGATGGAACAATTACAAGAAATAAATTGAAATGTACATGTTTTCTTGCTGAATGTGAACCTAGAAATGTTAAAGATGCTTTAGTTAATGAAAGTTGGATTGAAGAAATGAATGAGGAAATAGAACAAATAGAGAAGAATAAAACTTCAACTCTCATTCCTAGACCTAAGGGTAAAAATGTAATTGGAAAAAAGTGGGTATTAAAAAATAAGCTAAATGAAGATGGAGAAGTTTTTGGAAACAAAGTAAGGTTACTATGTAAAGGTTATTCTCAAGAAGAAGGTATTGATTATGGTGAAACTTTTTCTCCTGTTGCAAGATTAGAAGGTGTTAGAACTTTACCAGCATATGTAGCTCATAGAGGATTTAAAGTTTATCAAATAGATGTAAAATATGTATTCCTAAATGGAATTGTTGATGAGGAAGTCTACATAGAACAACCTAAAGGTTTTGTAGATCCCAGCAAAAGAGATATGGTCTACAAATTACACAAAGCATTGTATGGTCTCAAGAAATCTCCTAGAGCTTGGTAATGAAAGACTTCATAACTACTTGATAAAGATTGGTTTTCAAAGAACAAATGATAACAGTAGTTTGTATATTAAAGAAGGCCCAGATAAGAAGATTGTGTTGGAAAAAATATTCATGGATGATACTTTATTTATAGAAAATGATGACTTGTGCAAGACATTTTCAAAAGAAATCAGGAAAGAATTTGAGATGTCTATGTTTGGAGTAATTAAATTCTTTGTTGGATTGCAGATCCAACGAAAAAATAAATGGTATTTGCATTACTCAATCTAAATATATCAAGGAGTTACTAAAGAAATTTTGAATGGAAGATTCAAGACTAGTTGGAACTCCTATGTCTACTAGACATAAGCTTTCCAAAAATGATGATTCCAAAGAGGTAGATCAGACTACATATGGATCAATGATTGAAAAGTTATAATATGTAGTACATACAAGGACTGATATTACATTAGTAGTTCGTATAGTGGAAAGATTCTCAACAAATCTCAAGGAAAATCACATGATGGCAATCAAAAGAATCATGAGATATCTGAAAGGTACTAGAGACTAGTTTTTGGTACAAAGAGGAGGCAATTTAGATTTGAAAGTGTTCACAGATGCTGATTGTGCTTCAAGTGTTAATGATAGAAAGAACACCAATGGTGGGGCATTCTTTCTTGGTAAAAGACTAGTGTCTTGGACAAGCAAGAAAAAAATTTGTATTTCTTAGTTCACAATAGAGGTAGAATATGTAGCAACAGTAGTTAATTTTTCAAATATTATTTGGTTTAAGCAGTTGTTGGTAGGTATGAAGATAAAGATCAAGGATCTAGTGGTTATATACTATGATAACACTAGGGCAATTAATATGTCAATAGATCTAGTGATGCATACCAAAATAAAACACATTTCTACAAAAGATCATTTTTTGAGAGAATTAGTACAAGATAAAGAGGTAAGATTGGAATATGTGAATACTAAAGAACAAATTATAGATATATTTACTAACCAATTACCTAAGGATGCATTTATGTATCTCAGAGGTAAGTTAGGGGTCATTCTCCTATCTCAAGCTCACTAAAATAAGTTTAGTGATGCATCAACCAGAGCATGCTAAAGATCAATAAGTTGATGTTGTATTGACAAGGGAATATTACAAATGAATCAATACATGATGTACATTGATACTCACTGAATATTGTATTTGGCATGAGATGTCAAAGAGAGAGAGTTTGGCTGTCATATCAAAAGAGATTTTTTTTGTTGATGTTAATGAGGAAGAACATAGTCCAATATCAAAGAGGGAGAGTTTTCTATCAGAAGAAGATGTTAAAGGTAGAGTTTTGCTAACAAGGGAAGGAACTAAAGGTAGAGGGAGTACACACTAATAAAGGAAGTTGAGTTCATATGGATGAGAATCAAAATGAAAGTAAGGATATGTTCCTTACTTTATTCTTGCTTTAAAATTTTTATTATATTATGACATGTTGTGTTGCCTGGGATGGAGATTTGAAAGCTAGTGTTCAGCAGCTGAAACTTGACCCTAGTTCAAGCTCTGCACATTTTTAAAGGATAAGTTTTTTCTTAGGTATGCAAGCAAAAGTACTTAGAGAAGAAGCAAGGATTAGATCCACATTGACAGATATACAAATTATGATTCTTCCCATCATAGATACACTACAGAAACAAATTGTACATTCAAAAAATCTCACCCATGATAATAATTTCTCCATTGAGGATCATATGATAGAATTATTAGCAAAAGTCCAAATTGCACTTCACACATGCAAGATATTGCAAGGCAATTGGGATAAGACCTTGGTGATCATTCTCAAGGTACATTTAGATCTTCTATCTCATTTTGGTGCTACTATGTAAATAAATAGAATAAATCTTTGACATTAATGTCAAAAAGGGGGAGAAAAGATATATTGGAGAAAGACATATGTTATGGGGGAGACCATGCAATAAGTTGAAAAATTAATGGGGCGGTAAGACATGTACAAAGATATATTGTACATAGCAAGAAGATGTACATTATACTGTATAAAAGAACCTTACCATGTATAGATATATCACTTACAAAATTAATTTTGAAAAATCTCAAAAATTGTATACTCTATTGACCTAGTATTACAAGGTGATGGATAAAAGGTATTTAGAAACTTTTTGAAGTCAATTATGGTTGATAAGTGTTTTTCTCACTAATGACAAAGGGGGATATTGTTGACATATTAGTCAAGTTTGTTATTAGTGACACACACTTATTCAGATTGTATATAGCTATCGAGTTCATTATACAATTCATGTAGTGCTTGCTATGTATTGTAGTTGTCATCGAGTTCTATAGTTTTTATTGAGTCATTTGGACAAATCTTAGTGGTTATGGAGTAGTCACAGTTATAGTGAAGATTATTAGTGTAAACTATGCATCTTAGGTATGCCAAGCTTACTAGTGCAAGCCAAGCTATGCAATGTTCACCAAGTTCATAGTGTATTTGATGCGAGTCTAGTGTTAACTAAGCTTCTCAATGTTAACCAAGTGACTGAATTTATATCAAGCTCGAAGTGATAGTGTTTACTAATTCATACAATATAAATCAATAGACTCAGTTTATATGATGAGTTTCACAATATCTATTGAGTCACCAGTGCAGATTGTGTTTAGGACCACTTGGAAGTGATCAGCATGGACCAAGCTTCTACATCTACCAAGTGCACGATGATGTCGAGCATTGATAGTGGATGCTAAGTATTAGAACCTCATTGAGTCAGTCTTTAGAACCCGAGTATCTTCATGTGGACCAAATTTGTAATATTTCTGTTAACTTGTATTGTGGTTGACTTTGTAATTTGTAAAATTGGATTGATATATATGTAATGTATTGTTTCATATCCAAGGGTGAGTATGGTGATGATGAAAATCTAAATAAAATTAGAGAAAAGTAGAAGGAGTGAATTACAAAGGCTACAATAGTATAAGGAGTAGAAAATTCATATGTATCATAACAAGTTGATTAGTACTTAAAGGAATCTCATTCAATAAACCAAGTTGTAGATCAAAGATCATCTACTATTCCATCCTAATAGGTGGATCAATCAAATCCTTTAACAAGGTAGACATAATAGTCTTTTGTAAATTGCTTTACTGAGTGCATACTTAATTGTATGTTTGTAAATCCTTTCATAAGGTGGACCTAGTAGTCCTTGTTGCTCCTAACAGGGCAGATCATTAGAAGTGATCAATTAATCTTTAATAGGCTAAATTTTACTATAGTACTAAAGTTTGTGGGTATCATCTTCACCCTAGTTTTACTTTCTATTTGGAAGGTTTTTGGGTCACCAAATTCTTGTGTCAGAGCATTATAAATGCTTTCATATTTTCAAGTTTCTTATGCATGCAATTAGATCAGACTATATGTGATGGATTATATGATAATTGAATGGTTGGATTAAGAGTTGAAATTGTTGAAGTTTTAGAAGTTACTAATTCACCCCTCCCCTCTCAGTAACATAGCTTAGTCTTGAATATTTCAAACGATTGGTATAAGATCTTTGTGGTTCTTAGGCGCAAGTTTAACATCTTGTGAAAATATCAAGGCTATGGAGATATTCACAATTGACAATGCTATTGATAATGAAAAGATAGATTTAGAAGTGGCCATTGCCCAACTCAAGAAAGAAAAGGAACAACTCTTTCAATCCCTAAAAGGAAGAAAAGAACTTGCAATTCAAATGAATGATCATCTCTACATTGAAGAAAGAATTAAAAACCTTCATTCAAGCAACTTAGATGAATCTAATGAAGCAATCAAAGAACTCCTAGAAAAGAATGGATCCCTGTAAGAAGAAGTAAGAAAACTAAGAAGAGAACAAGAAATTCAGTCAGTAAGGTTATGTGAAGTCATGGAACAAAAAAGAAAGATAAAAGAAGAGATAGATGGAAGGAACAATGGAATTTAGAACCAATCCCTTTAGAAAGAAAACCTTATTGATTAGCTCTCTAATGAAAATAAAGAAATCATAAGCCTAAGGTTTGAAAATGAAAGAATGAGTAATAATCTAAATTTTGAAAGGAAAATCGATGAAAGAATGAGAAATGGTCTAAAAACTGAAAGATAAATCAATGAAAGATTATGGAATGATCTAAACTCCGAGAAGAAAATCAATGAAAGAATGATGAAATCCCAAGTAGACATGAATAAATTGAATGATAAAAACCTCTTTAGGAAAAAAGGAAAAACAAGAATTGGATATACAGAAGAAGGAAAATCACCCAAGGAAGGAGCTAAAAAGAATCAAACAACTACTTGCAATCACTATTGTAAGATAGGTCATACATCAAACAAATGTTGGAGCAATGAAAAAGAAAAATTCAATGGAAAATGCTACAATTGAAATTAGCATGGTCATAAGGCTAATGAATGAAAAGAGAAACCAAGATTTGAAGGCAAATGTCACAAATGTAAGAAACATGGACACAAGTCATCATAATGCAAAACCAAGGTATTGAATCTAGCAGAGCAAATTGTGAAAGTAATATTTGGTTGGGACTAAAACACCTGGTGTAGATGTCATTATTGTGGATAATTTGGACACATTGGAATAAATTGAGTAAAACATCATTGAGGAAAGGAGACACTACTTAAAGATGTTTCATTTGTATAGAACTTGGTCATCTTGCTAAGAACTACATGAGTACTGGTAGAATTGAATATGTGAAAAAGGCAAAAGCTAATAACATCTGTAAAAAAATGAGACAACAATGGGTTTCTAAGTCTATCAAGGATACAAATCCAAGTGATGATGATCAAGTTAGTCAAGAAATGGGTGACTCTATCATTTCTACTTGAGTTCTCAAAGGAGAAATTGGAACTATGCTATCAAAGAAGAAATCCAAAACAATTCTAGATCGAAAGATCAAAATGATCCAAATTAGTATTCAAGATACAAAGGGATCAACAAGTACAAGTTTCTACCAAGTTATCTTCTCTAACGAGTGAGGTTGCGTCACATAATTTACTGAGCAAGGTCAAGAGTGATATAGATGCTTATGATTACTAAGTCTTGAAGACTTTGTCGAGTGTTCAATACAAGCGTAGTGGATGATAGTCTGTCAACATGATGTTAGTTGATCTATCTTTCTTATTGAGCATTTATGGAAAAATTTTACGCAAAAGCATGAAATCAAAAATCACTTCTTACCATGAAATTTTGAGTGCTATTGTGAAAGTGCGATCTTCAAAGTTTCCAAGTGATTTGAGAGAATTTTTAGTGCAAGTTTTCAAATTATGTCAAACCCTACTAAGTGAAGATGGAATCCACCAGCAATAAGGTTAAGAGAGGATCTGACATGTTGGTTCATCGAGTGGAATGGAAAGCACTTGATTTTAAGCTCACTCCTACAATTGCCAAATCCCTAGATCCAAGTGGAGTGCAATCTCAAATCCTCCAAAGGTACTTCTAATCAACAATATTTGCACTCATTTCAAATGTTTTATTCAAGAAATTGGTACATTGGAAATGGATGGTTCTCAAGGCCAACTATGTGTAAATAAAGATTTGAAACCTGAGCACCAACACCTAGAAACCAAATGGTTAACTCATATCCCTCACATGCCCCATGAATTTCAAGTTAAAAGGATTAGGTTTATCCACAATCAGGTGCGTAATGGCCAATTATGGTTGGAACAACCAGTTTTGAACAAAGAAGATGATTCATCAAATCACTGGCCTCCCAATGCTAGCCAAGGCCAAAATGACAAAAACCCTATTTTAGGAAGACTTGGGAAAGAAAACCCTAGTAGAATGGGATGGCAGAGGAATGAAAATTAGCAATGTTTTTGATATGGAATTGAATTTTGGTATTCAACTCACTGCACATAAGATTTATAGCTCTAGTAGGTTGAATAGTGTGTCGTGTGAAATCTGTGGACTCGATATACAAGGTGATAAAGAACAACTTGTCATTTGACCTTGTTGAGCTATTACTGAGATAGATCAACAAGAACATGGAAAGAAATAAAGACGACTAGGTCCACCTTGTCAAAGGATTTACAAACATTTAATTAAGTATGCACTTGGTAAAAAGGTTTACAAAAGACTTTAAGGTCTACCTTGTGAAAGGATTTGACTGATCCACCTATTAGGATAAAATAATAGATGATCTTTGATCTGCAACTTGGTTTATTGAATGAGATTCCTTTAAGTACAAATCACCTTGTTGTAATAGATATGACTTTTCTACTCCTTATACTATTGTAGCCTTTGTAATTCACTCCTATTTTTCTCTAATTTCATTCACATTTTCATCTTCACCATACTCACCCTTGGATACAAAACAATTTATTGTATATATTTCAATCCAATTGTCCAAACTACAAAGTCAGCCATAATACAAGTTAACACAAATATTACAAAGTCAGCCCACATGAAGACACTCAGGTTTTGAAGACTGACTTGGTGAGGTTTGATACTTGACATCTATTATCAATGCTCAACATCATCATGCACTTTGTAGATGTAGAGGCTCAGTCCATACTAATCACTTCCAAGTAGTCTTGAACTCAGTCTGCACTGGTGACTCGATAGATACTATGAAACTCATCATATAAACTAAGTCTCTTGATTTACATTGTATGATTCCATAAACACTATCACTTCGAGCTTGGTATAAATTGAGTCACTTGGTTAACACTAGACTCACATCACATACAATGTGAACTCGATGAACACTGCACAACTTGGCTTGCACTGGTCAACTCGACATACACTAAGATGCATGATTTACACTGCAGATCTTCACCATAACTATGACTAATTGGTAACCACTACTATTTTTCCAAAGGAGTCAGTAGAAACTATAGAACTCGGTGACAACTAAAGTACTTGGTAAACACTATGAACTATACAATGAGCTTGGTAGCTATATACAATTTGAATAAGTGTGTGTCACAAATAAAAAACTTGATTGACATGTCAAGAATCTCCCCCTTTAGCATTAGTGACAAAAATACTAATCAACCAAAACTAAATTCAGAAATTTTCCTAAATACCTTTTATCCATCACCTTGTAATACTAGCTCAATAGAGTATACTATTTTTGAGGCACCATTAGTGCTAAAGAGGGAGATTATTGGAAACAATTGATTAATTGTGTGTCGTCTTGGATGTTATAAAAAATGTCATATCATTGCTAGTTAGTGTATGCCAAGCTCACTCAGGCAATGAAGATAGTCTCCTGTACTACTGAGCATTCTAAAGTTTGCCTAGTTTAGAAGACAGTGTCTACCGAGTTCACTCATGTGACAAAGGAAAGTCTACAAAGGTTGAGTGTTAACCAAGCTCACTTGGTTAATAAAGACAATGTTGGATGGAACTAGTGTTAACCAAGCTCACTTGGTTACCAAAGGAACTTCATGAATATGTAGTATTAACTAGATTCACTTGGTTAACAAAAGAAAATTATTTTTAAGTTAGTGTCTACTAAGCAAGATTAGGTAATAAAGGATTTTCTTATTTTTCTATATTAAGTTTAATTAATTTTTTTGTTAGTTTTAGCCAACTAATGAGATGAACTTTAATTATTCTAAGTTATATTCAAGCGGACTTGATAATATGTAAGATATAAATACAAGGTCGAGTTGAGGATTGAATGTCTGAAACATGATTGAAGATTTTATGATGCTTAGAGGAAGCAAATTAGAAGGATAAAAAAAATATCCTTGTTGAGATAAAAAGATACATTCAATTAGGAAGGATCAAGTATAGAAGCCAAAATTGAGATCTATAAATAGTAATTTAGTTGCATCAAAAATTAGGTCATCTCATTGTTGCTTTCTAACCATTATAGTAGTGGTCTAAATCTCTTAATAGAGTTGGCTTAATAGCTATTTGTAAATCCTCTAACAAGGTGTCATTTCTATTGCATTCTCTAAAGACCTCTAACAAGACCACTCCTAAAAGGGCGATTAAATCCTCTAATAGGATCACAACTAATAATGTGTTTTGTAACTTTTATTAGGGTTGGCTCCTAAAAAGGTCACTTTAGAAGAGTAAAAATTAGTAATTAGTTGCAATTGGTTGTTTTTCCCAAATTGGTTTTCCACATTAAATCCTAGTGTGAATTGTGTTCATGCTATTTCTTTTATGTGTTTGCAACTAAGTTAAAGTAGGATCAATTACAGATAGTAACTTAAGATTCTCATCATAAGCTTTTGCCAAGTTATTTAAGTGTTTACCTAGTTTTAGTATTTGTTAGTGTAAATGGAGTGCCTATGTGTTTGTTGAGTTACAATAGAGTTCTATTGACATCCAAGGGATCTAGCTTATATTTTTCTGGTAATTGATTCACCCCTCCCTTGTCAGTTACTCCTCTTATATTTCCAATAGATTCTAGATATAAGAACTAGAATCATGCTCATATGTGATGCATATTTTTGGCTATTTTTATTCTAAATAATTAATTGTTTATGAATTTTTTACTATATTATTTTCAAAATAAAAAAAACTCTCATGCCTGATCACATTAACTAATTCAAAACTCTACAAAATTTTATTTTTCTAATTTTCCTAATTTTTCCTTATAGTGGAAGAAGCATAGAGTGTGATGGATCTTTTGGATTTCAAAAATATTGCACTATTTGAATGTTATAGTAGTTTTTCTATGAGTGTATCAATCAACATTTTATATGCAACTCCATTAGAAAAAAAGTAATAATTACTTATAGAACTCATAATTTGACAAACATTACATTTATGGAAAGCTAACAACATTGTTTAGAAATGCTTTTTGTTTCATCAAATTTGGGTGAGAAAAAAGTTGTCAGATAGTTGTTTCAAGTAAAAAAAACACACAAGAATAGGTCAAAAACAAGTTTTTAGGACATTTTTAAAGTTGACCGTATAGGGTTGGTATCCAAAGATGTACTAGGTCTTATAAAGGTATTGATTTTCTTGTTTGGTGTCATGATGGGTGGGAAAAAAGTTGGAATAGATTTGGAAATGCTTTGAGGCATTTAAGAACTACATATTTTTAAGATCACCACTTTTTGGCACACTATGATCCTGCACATACCTTACCTAGATGATATATTCATCTTTAGAAAGATTTAGAGGAGAATTTGATGCATATTCAAAAGGTATTTGATAAGTTGAGGGAGGAAAAATTGCTGATAAACGTAAAGAAGTGCAGTCTTGTAAAGAAGTTGGTGTACCTATAATGTGTAGTCTTAGTGAAAGGTCTAAAAATGGACCTAGAGAAAGTGAAGGATATCCTTGAATTACCTACAGCAAAGAGTTATATACAGATGATATATTTTCATGGAATGGCTAGTTTTTATAGAAAGTTCATAAGAGGCTTTAGCAGTATTTGTGGACCCTTGACTAAAATAATGAGAGGGTATAGGAAAGAATTTAAGTGGATAGTAGGAGTAGATAAGTGTCTTAATCTATTGAAATATAAAGTTACAGAGCAACTATTTTTGGTGCTTCCTAATTTTGGCAAGGTATTTCAAGTAGATTGTGATGCTAGTGGTGTTGCAATAGGAGTTGTTTTGAGTCAAGAAGGTAGACTTGTTGTTTGTTTTAGTAAGAAGTTGAATGATGTCAAAAGAAAATATTATATTTATGATCAACAATTTTATGCTATAGTTAGGGCATTGAAGAAGTGGAGACACTATCCTCTTCCAAAAAAGTTTGTTTTATATACTAATCATCAAGCTTTGCAATATTTGAGTAGTTAAGGAAAATTAATTGAAAGACATTTGAAGTGGGTTGAGTTTTTGCAGGGTTATACATTTATTTTGGAAGAAAGGACTGGGAAGTCTAATAGAGTTGTAGATGCTCATAGTAGATAATAATTTTTTCTTAAAGAGACGTAGATTGAGATGGTTTGGTTCAAGGAACTCAGTAATTTGTATCTTAAGGATTTGGATTTTGGAAAAGCTTGGAAGTAATATAAAGAATGTGTTACACTTGATAGGAAAAAGTGATTAGATTTTATAATCCAAGATGTTATGTTCTTCAAAGGAAGTTAGTTGTGCATTCCCATAATTTCTATGAGAGAGAATGTCATCAAGGAGAAGCATAGTAGAGGATTGGCTAGACATTTTGGAAGAGACAAGATCATTTCTTTAATTATTTAACACTATTGCTTGCCATAGTTACAACAAGATTTCAAGAAGTTTGTATAAAGCTGCATAGTATGTCATATGGAAAAAGGAGTGAAGAAACAATATGAGGTTGCGTTAACCATTACCTATACTAGAGAACCCATAGGAGGATGTCAAAAGGGATTTCATCCTTGGATTACCAAGGACTCAATAAGGACATGATTCTATTTTGTGGTGTTTGATAGGTTTTCAAACATGGAACATTTCATTCCTTACAAGAAGGCTTTAGTTGTTGTTCATGTGGCAGAGTTGTTTTTTAAAGAAGTGGTAAGACTAAATTTTTTGCCAAATAGTATAGTTGTAGATCATGATACCAAATTTTTTGGGTATTTATGGTGTACATTTTGGATAAGACTGTGGAAGGATTTGATGTTTAGTTCATCATGCCATCCATAGACTAATGGACAAGAAGAAGTGGTAAATAGGAGTTTGGGGAATTTATTGAGATGCTTGGTTGGTGATAAGACAAAAAGATGGGATCTAATTTTAATACAAGTGAAATTTTTATATAATAATTTTGTCAAAAAGAGAACTAGTAAATCACCATTCCAAATTGTATATAGGAGTAATCACAAAAATACTTCCCAATTGAGGAAGTTGGATAAAAGAGAGATAAGTATTGCTAAAGTAGAAGAATTTGCTAAACATTTGAAAAGCATCCATGAGGAGGTGAGGAGGCACATTATTAAGATGAATATTCAATATAAAGATATGAACAATGTGAGATGAAGGTATAAGGAATTTCATATTGGATATGAGGTCATGGTTTATTTGAGAAAGGAGCATTATTTAGTAGGTACATCAAATAAGTTGAAAATGAAGAAGTTTGGACAATGCAAGACAGTGAAGAGGCATGATTCTGGAAAAACCTATCAAGTGGATTTGCTTGCTAAATTGAATATTTCACCAATATTTAACATTTTATTTTTGAAAGCATATTATGAAAGAGGTGATGAGGATGAAGTTTCATAAGCACTATTGGCATTATATTGTATTTGTCATTAGTGACAACACTTACTCAATTCTGAATGATTACCAAATTCATCACTCAATCTACAGTGTATATTGAGCATCCAGTGGTTACCTTGTAGGTTCATCACTTAAGTAGTTCATACCAAGCATTCCTGAAGCTATCAAGTGAGTGTGTAGTCAAGAAGTTCATACTGAGTATTCATGAAGCTACCGAGTGGGTGTGCAGCCCAACAGTATCTACCGAGCATACAGTGTTACTTGAGCTTCATAGCGTTTACTAAGTGATGGAATCCCAATGTTTACTGAGTAATAAAAGTGTAGTGTTGATCGAGTGAAAGAAAGGTAAATGAAGGATTCAATTTTTAATGAGTGATACTATATCTATCGAGCCTCCAATGGCTATCGAGTTCCAAGCTATGTTGTGTGATTAGTATGGACCGATCCTTCACTTCTATTGAGTGCATGATGATGCCGAGTAATGTAGTGGACGCAGAGTCTCAAAACTTCTCAGTGGCTGATCACTTGATCCAATTATCAGTAGAAGTTCAAATTTCTCTGTCCAACTGTCAAAATTTGCAGCAGACTTGGAATAATACTTTTGCCACCATCCTTAAGGTACATCAAGAATTTCTATCTCACTTTGGTCTAGTCATATAAATTATATATATGTAATCCTTGGGCATTATTATCAAAAAGGGGGAGAGATTCAACATAAAAAGTGAGGAGAGTTATCACTATAAGTGATAGGGGGAGTTAGCACTCAATAGAATTAGCATGTGTACATAAATATCTTTGTATATACATCATCAAGAAGATATATATAGAAATTTATATTCATCAGTTCTACAAAGATCAATTTTGAAAAACCAAAATTCATTGAGTCAGGTTATGTATATATGTTTTGGATTATAAGTGTTTTGTCACTAATGCCAAAGGGCGAGATTGTTGGCATTATATTGTATTTGTCATTAGTGACAACACTTACTCGATTTTGAATGATTACCAATTTCATCACTTAGTCTACAGTGTATACTAAGCATTCAAAGGTTACCTTGTAGCTTCATCACTTAGTCTACAATGTATACTAAGCATTCAATGGTTACCTTGTAGCTTCATCACTTAAGTAGTTCATACTGAGCATTCCTTAAGCTACTAAGTGAGTATGCAGTCAAGCAGTTCATACCAAGCATTCACAAAGCTACTGAGTGGGTGTGTAGCCCAACAATATCTACCGAGCATACAATGTTCACTGAGCTTCATAGTGTTTATCGAGTAATGGAAGCCCAGTGTTTAAAAAGTAATGAAAGTGTAGTGTTTACAGAGTGAAAGCAAGGTAAACGAAGGATTCAATTTTTACTGAGTGATACTATAACTATCGAGTCTCCAATGGTTACCAAGTTCCAAGCTATGTTGTGTGATTAGTATGGACCGAGACTTCACTTCTACCGAGTGCATGATGATGCTAAGTAATGTAGTGGATGTAGAGTATCAAAAGGTTACCAAGTCAGCTTGAAGAACCTAAGTTTTCTACTATTTGGCCGACTCAGTAATATTTTGTTCACTTGTGTTTTGGCCGACCTTTCAATTGTAATTATTGGAATGGTATATATGTAATGTATTATATCATTTACAAGGAAATGAAAAGAGAGTATGAAGAGAGACATGTAATGTTTTGAGAAGTGTAAATGTGAATTAGTAGAAGAGCAAAATATTCAGCAAGGTCTACAAGAAATAGTAAAGATTCATCAGTCGCAAGAGGTGATCTATATTTCAAGGATCTAATCAGCAATCAAGTTTGTAAGTAGATCCACTATTTCATTCTAACAGGTGAATCAGTTTTGTAAATCCTTTAACAGGGTATACTTAACAATCTTTTTATAAATCTCCTAACAGAGTGCATACTTCAGTGTATTTTTTTAAAATCCTCTAACAAGGTGGACCTAGTAATCCTTTGTGCTCCTAGTAGGGAAGATTACTAGAAGTGGTCAATGTAAGCCTTAACAGGCCAACCTCATACTGCAGTAACAAATTTTTGTGGGTATTATCCCCACCCCAGTTTTATTTTCTATTTGGAAGGTTTCTAGGTTACCAAATCACTGTGTACATGTGTTATGGATGTTTGATTTCTCATATATGTAGTAGATTAGATGAATGAATGGTGAATAGTATATATGTTAAAGTGTCAAATTGTTTAAATTTTTTGAGTTACTGATTTACCCCTCCCCTCTAAGTAACCTATCATATCTTAAATATTTCCAACAAAGCACAATGGAGTATTTTAGTAGCTAGTTTAGCTACAAAGGAAATTGACGAGATACTAGATAGTTGTGTTTGCAATAGCATAAGGAAAAGAACTTATGAAGAATACATAGTCAAATGGAAAGGGATGCTAGTACAAGATTTATCATGGTTAGAAAGGTAGCAGGTTAACCATCTTGGTTTTTCCTTCGAATACCTGAGACATGACAAGATCAATTCTAAAATTACCCTAGATGTCTGTTGCAAGAGCATCCTGGGTAGTAGAATTATGTTGCATCGACCAAAAATATTTCATTTTAGTTATTTGAATAAGGGTTATGTTAACATAGAGTTGTTTCCTATGGAGGCTTGATATTTAGTAAGTCAGTAATACGAGCTCGAAAAGTTGAAATTTTAGAGGTGGATGCTCATCTTGGATATACCATCCTACTAGTTCAGGTCCAATGCCATATCATGCATATTCATGGATTTATTGAAGATTTTTGGTGTACAATTTTGGTCTGAAAATATTAGGATCACTATTGAAGGCCTAAATGTGCCAAGAGAAGACTCAAAAAATTGATAGATGGGCACTTGCATAGATCTAAGCTTGTAAATCAGAACTTGAGGATTCCAAAAAGTGGGTATATTAGCCAATCAAAGAAACATTCTGAGGGTTATGGCCTTTAAAGTTGGGCCAACCAAAAATTCCCGAATCAATGTCAAAAATCTATTTTGCTAACTATATATGTATTATTAGGGTCTGTCAGCCCTAGGTATTAAGTTTGAGTGGCTAGAACCTTCTCATGTGACATAAGATTACCTATTTGAGAAAAGCCCAAACATTGTCTAGGACAATTCTAGGTGATAGTTTGTAGCTTTGTTTTGTAGATTACTGTAATGAAGACACATATGTGGGTTAGCATATTGTAATTTCAAGTTTTGTAATTCCACATTTACAATGATAATAAGAAGCTCATATTTTGTTTTCACAAATTTTTGTTACTTCTTTGTTCTTATTATGTGATTAAGGTATTAAGGGGTGCACCCTTTATATATATATACATATATACATATATATATATATACACATACATACATACATACATATATATATACATACATACATATATATATATATATATACATACATATATATATGTATATATATATATGTATGTATATATATATATATATATGTATGTATATATATATGTATGTATATATATATATGTATGTATATATATATGTATAGATATATATACATATACATATAAATATATATATATATATGTATATGTATATATATATATGTATATGTATATAGATATGTATATATATATGTATATGTATATACATATATATATACATATATATATATGTATATACATATACATATATATACATATACATAAACATATACTTATATATATATACATATACATATACATATATATATATACATAAATATATGTATATATATGTGTGTGTATATATACACACACATATACACACACACACACACACACACACACACACATATATATAATAACATGAAAGCAAGGATGAGTGTGACATCATTTCATCTCTCGAAGAAACTTAACTACGACCATGTCGCATTGTTAAGAAGACATGCCAAGAAGAATAAACATACACCTATGCAAGGCGTTATGGGATAGCATGATTAACTTAAGAATGAATAGTAATAAAAATATTATAAATAATGTTTGAAGGCATAAATAATAAATTTAGAATCAAAGATAAATCATGATATAAATCCATTGCATAGATCATGATCAAGTATCTAATAAAAGCAATATCTAACATCATATGAAAAAAACATGTGTATGATTAGTATGATTTTTGTGTAGATATAAGAACCTAGTTGATTACAAGTTTATGAGTAGATAGGTACTTTTATTTTGTGTTAGAAACATCTAATGTAAAGTAATAGTTTTACATGAATGTGTCATGTTGTGAACTAAGGAGTGCCACGTGTAACCTCATCTCCCAACCTTGTATAAGTCTACTTATACTTTCTTCAAAACCTTGATAATATTTGTTATAATAAGAGGGGTATTAAAACATGACCCAACATTAAGAGATAAAATATCTACCCCATAGGTCATCTGGACTCCCAAATTAACAATATAAGTGACCTAAACTCTACCTATAGATTCTCTTTTAAGGCCTCTTCCACCCACCCAAACAGTGTTTCTAATTGAAGACCCATCAAAATTTAGTTCAATCCATTAGGTGTTGGGGAGAGGGCCAATAAAACATCAATAGTTCCATATTGGTAAAAAAAAAAGAAAATAAAAATTAACATCAGTTGTTCTATAAATATTAGAAACACAAGTAATGGGGCATTGAGAAAGGGAAGATGTCCTCTTTCACATGTATAACTTGTTGATTATAATACAAGACATGCTCAAATGAATTTTTTATCTCTCATTATTTTAATCTCAATGACCTTGATATATTTGTAAATTTTTAGAGCATATGAATTTATTAATATTGTTAAAATAGAGAGAGTAACATAACCTTCCCAAATTCTAAAACAACATTGTATGACCTTAATTCTTAATTTATTAATACAAAAAATAGAATTAGTTCATGATTGATATTTAGGTGCATGATACAAAAAAATATTGTTTTTAGTTGGCTCAAATATTTTAGAGCTCGCAGCACAATCCCTTTTGAATTTGAATTAAATTAGTAAGGCCAAAACATAGAAGGGATGTCAATGTTTAATTTGAGTTACTAAAATGAATATGATGCAAAGAAACACTTATGGATCACATGTGTGACATGTATAAATGTAATATTTAGTAAAATGAAAAAATAGACCAATTGAAGACTCTACATGGATTTCTCAGCCTGTGATGAATTCAACCCCATTTTCACCTCACTTGTCATTTGGAGAATCATTTATTTTCAAACTAAGGTGTCTAATGCAGGAGTATCTTGGGTTCTTTGTAATCATATATTTTGGTATTTTTTATGTGGTTATCAGTAGCTACTTGGAGTTCTTAGTGGAGTATTCTTCAGATAAACCAAATGACCTCAATTTCTAGTGTAAATTTTCTTTAACAAGCTGAACTTTGTTTCTTTTGTGTTATTTCTTCACTAATAAAGTTTAGGTATCCCTTCATGTTTCTCTTGACTAAGTGACCTCAATAGTTTTTCTATTACTCAATGGTGAATAACTATTGGTCTCAATGAGGGGTTCTAATTTGAGTTTTTTTTTTATCTTACTAGCCTATACATTTAATTTTGTTCATGATATAATAAAGGGGATTGATTATTGGGAAGAGTTTAAACTTAAATCTAGTTTGTTTCATTCTCCAATACTAGATCTAGAAGGTTCTTTGAGCCATTTTGTTGAGTATAAAAAGGTAGAAGGATTAGAGATAAATGATCTTGCATAAATATGTAAGGATTGTTCTATTCTTTCCTAGACTCTTGTTGTACTAGCCATAACCAAGAAGGGCTCACCTACTAACATATATGAAGTTTGCATGAATAAAATATATTGATCATTTATATATTCTCTCTCTTTTCAATGTGTTTGTTGTAGTATTTTTTGTTCAACAAGGTGGTTTGGGTATTAGGTGAGCCTTTATCCCCTATTTTTGAAATCTTTCATATTAAATTCCTTATTCATACTTTTCCAATCCTTTACCTTTGTAACCCATTTTTTAAATGATATTCAAACCAATATTATCACTATCAATACTAATGATATTTTATCCCACATTTCCATATTCTTTCTTACATTGTTTTTTACAAATAACTTCAATAAAATAACTTTTATCTAGTGGTGAATCCTACTCATTTGTACTCCATTAGAAACCACATACTAATTTTGTATTAAAAAATGTATATTTCTTGTAGCAAGTAACCAATTTAGTTTATCTTTAAGAGGTTATTCTTAAAAGTTCAAACCATACCTCTAAAATATTTTTCTACCCAACTATGTAGAGCCATAAATGGTCCATTCTCCCAATGTAGGATATATTACCATGATACACATTGGCTCTAACATAAGCTAGAATGGTTATACCCAAAAATAAAAGTACAAAGGTAACATAAAGTTCCACAAAGAACAAAGCTCTAAATGAAATCACAAAGAAAAATGGAAAACTAGAGGCAAAGTAGAGTGAGGGATTTAACTACATCTAGTTGAGTGTCATCACAGCTTCCTAAGGTGTTAAGATCCACCTCCTATATGCAATACCATCCTATAATATAGAACATATTTTCCCTAAGTACTCCAATGACGACAAGCATGACCTAGTAATGTTGGGATCAACCACCCAAGCTAAGGACGTATAAGATAGATAGGATGTACCTTTCCCAAGTACTTGAAGAATACTTCCACAAATATCTTATTTAGTGTGTGAAATATCAAAAACCAATCCATAAGTTCATTTATTATTATAAATTATCACTTATTAAATAATTCACAAATGGAGCCATCCTATAGAGGGCTCTATCTTCCAAATATATGATCCCTAGAAGTGACTTTTGGGGCCCAACACCTATGCCAAACCACTCATTCAAGGTATTTATGCTACTTATCAAAAGAGTGTAAAAAATTTATAAAGAGTTTTAGAGAAAATTAACCTAGTGTCTCATACCAATAGTCCCCAACACTAACTCATGCACCCAAGCATATTTATATAATAAACATCATAGAATTATAATAATGCAAGGAAATTTTTCTTCAAATGACCAAAATAATCATAAGCCTCTGGTGACGAAAAAAAATCCAAATTAAATATGCAATCAATCAATTGAGGGTGACAAAATTGATTTGGGGCACATTCTAAGGTAATCTAGTAAACCCCAGTTCATCAAATAAGCAATAAGATACACAAAAAACTTATCAAATACTTTATAATAATGATTAAAAAATTTATAGATAGTAAATGTAAAAGGAAAAGCTGAATTGTTGATTCCTAAAATTTGGCTAAGGCTGAAATTTCTTAAAACCTCAAAAATCTATAATCTTTATTTTAACTCCTATGGGGATGGAACCTAATTATAAATGTGCATAATGTATAATATAAAATATAAATTCAATTATAAGGAAGTAAAATTATGCTACCTATATTTAAATGTTTGTTTTATGTTTTACCATGTTGTTAAAAATAAGCTCTAGAGGTTAAAATAATTTAATTTCACTATTTTTGTGCATTCATTTAATAGCCTTGTGATTTTTCTTCCCATTCCTATGCATTTAGTCATTATTGATATGCTTCCATGTATTATACCTATAAATCCATTCAATACAGTCATACTTTTGTTTACTTTTCTAAAATTATGCATATATTCATTATTAATATGCTTATGTTTCATATATCTATTCTTTGGTTCCATATAGCTACCTTTTGGTTCCTATTGTTTCCATTTTCTTTTTGATAGTATTCCTTTTATTTTTCTAGAGCTACACTTTTTTTTAAGGTGGTAGATGAACTTGCAATCTAAAGAATTGAGCATATGTGAAATATTCTAGTGCATTGTTCTAGACAATACAAAGACAAAATAAAGAATATATGGAATTAAATTTCCAAATTGAATAAGGATAACTTCCTTATGTCTTGGGAATCCAAAAAATTGGATTCCCAAAATAGTGCGCTAACATTATCCCCTTGTGAATTTATGTAAGGAATAAAAGAGATCACACAAAAGGAGAATTTCATTAGCACAACTAGAACACTATATTTTTTGACATAATAATTTCATTTAATCAATTAGATGCAAGGATTGAGGGCTAAGATGCAAGGATGGGAAAAAGCTCATGGAAGGCTTAGATTGCATGAGAGGAGAGCACATGGATTGTGCTTCCTTACAGCCAATCAGGGAGTGACACATGTCACAAGGTGAGAGGATGAAGGAAAGGGGAAGGATGAGTCAACACAGGAGGCTCAAGGGATAAAATCTTCATAACGACCCTCATAATGGCTTGTAAGAGCAATAAAAGGGCTTGGAAGAGTCATTTATGGCCTACTAGGCTTCATAAAGTTTTATGGTTGGGATATTTTGAAGGAGATGAGAGGAATTTTGACTTGGGCTTGATTAGGAAGGTTTTAAGCTTGCTTAGGATTGTGCAAATGATTAGAGGATGGATTAGGATGCTTTAGGATTAGCTTAGGGATAGGCAAGTGGATGACATTTAATGAGGCTGGGTGAAGGAGGAGATATTTGTTAACTTTGGCTTGGGTTAGTAAGTCTTAACCCATGTTTAGAGAATGTGACAAGGTTAGGAGGGGATTAGGATTAGGTTTAAAGACATCTTATAGAAGATTCTAGACTTTGGATGAGGATAAAGACTTTCTAGAATAGTCTAGAACTTCCTAGGATGAGGATGAAGAATTTCTAGAAGAGTCTAGAACTTCTTAGGATGAGGATGAAGACTTTCTAGAAGAGTCTAGAACTTCTTAGGATGATGATGAATTAGATTGTTAGGAAATAAATAAAGTTTTATTTATTTCAAGGGTTTGGGTTGAGGATATATTTATTAAAACTTTTTTTAATAAACATGAGGATTAATATCTAATCTTAATTAAATATTTTGAGTTGGGATTAGGGGTAGGAAATGATGGGATTAGCCTTTAATCAAAATTAAAGAAGGATTAGAAGATTTTGAAAGAGGTTAGTGGTCTTAAGAAAATTGGCCAAGTTCTGGGCAAAAAATAAATTTTTTATTTATTTTGGGTTTTTTGGTCAATTTATTAATTAAATAATTAATAAATAAGGAAATAATGTTTAAATAAGATTTAAACATTTTTTGGGAGGGATTCCTTAATTAAATATTTTTAATTAAAATAAAGGGATTTAATGGCATAAAAATAAATAAATAAATTAAATAATTAATTAATTAATAAATGATGATGTCATCAAGAATTTTTTAGAAAGTAAAACTACTTTATTTTCTAAAGGTTTTTAGGTGTCTACATTTTGCCCCTTTTGATGGGATGCTGCAAGTGGCATGGCATCAAAGATAAGAAAATAAGATGCCCAAGGCTAGAGTAGAAGAGGAGAGAATGGACTACGCGATGCCCCCTCAAGAAGGTGGCGGGGAGAGAAAGCGAGGCTCGACGACTTCTTGAAAAGTACAAGAATCCAAGATGAGCAAGAAGACTCAGATTGGCTTAAGAGGAGAGGTTTAGTTAGCTCAAACTCTCACTACGGGAGAATGATAAAGGGAGAATTAGAGGCACAAGAGGAAGCAAGCTTAAGATCTCACAGATTGTAGAGGATGAAGGAGCGGAGCACTATAAAAGGAATCCAGGATGGGGAGATGGATGAGGGGACTATAAAGCTGATGCAACAAGATTTCAAAGAGTTAGATTGGTAGAAGATGGGTTTCAGAGATCCCTAGGACTAGGATTGTGGATCTCAAAAGACGAGGCTTGGTGGATTGATTTGGATTAGTGGATCCCTAAGACTAGAATTGTGGATCCCTAAAGCTAAAGGTGAGGAGTGATTCAAAGAGATACTGATGCATAAGCTGGGGTAAGAGAGATGGATTCTGGATATGGATGGAGGATAATGGAGATGAAGGAAAACCATTTAAGCTTTTTTGAGTAGGGGGATACTTCAAAGAGAAGTACCACCATGTAGTTGAGTACTAGATTTTCCATAGGACTATTGGTTAATTGCCAAGGTTACCAAGAACATCAAGGCTATGTCACCAACCATCCAGAGGACTGACAAATTGACTCGAAACAAACACACAAGGATTGCCCCAGCATCACACATGAAACCTGGAGGAAATAGTGTGGAACCAACACTAGGTAACCCATAAGCAAAAAAGAAACAAATAAAAGACTTGATCAAAACCGTACGCTCATAGTGCCCCATTCGTAGTATACCATGATATGGAAGATCGTGGAAACCTTGAGGAGGGAACAAAAAGATTGTTTGGAAAAAATTCCAAATCAAAAAAAAGTGAAAATCCAAAAGAGAACCATTTGCCAATGAGATGGGTAGGACAAGGTACTGACAGACCAAGATCAGACATGAGAAAAGCTATATCCTACAAGGACCTATCGGAGAGAACCTAAGCCGATGGATCTGGGTGAGTGATGCATCTGGCAAGTTGAACTAAGAAGTATAACACTTTCGTGACAGGAGATCTAGCGAAAGGATGCATTGGAATAGCTAACCAAGATGTGTGATGTGTGCAAGATGCTGATCAAGTAGAAACTGACACAAAAGCTAGATAGATATAATGGTACTAAGCTAAAGAGGATGTACAAGCTGACGGACCAAGATATTTACAAGCAGGCTAATCAAGATATGGTACAAGCTAATGGACCAATGATAGGTATGATATAGATGGATAAAAAGCTCAAGATGAGAGGATAGCGAGATGGCTCAATTTGGTGCAAGAGGTAGAAGCTAAGGATGAGGTGATAACGAAAGATATGGTTTTGAGAAGATGCATCCAATGATGATGATGGGGACAATGCTAAGTTTGGTGGTAGCTGAATGGATAGATGGCACTAGAGTGAATGGCTAATGAGAGGATGACATTGGATTTGAATGAGGATAGCCTAGAGCAGGATACTAATGACAAGGGAGAATGGACAAGACAAGATCTCCAAGGAATACAGTGCCCCCAGTTAGAAGATGACATGTGGAAGGATGTCTTACAATGGATGTGATAGGATTCAAGCTAGGATGAAAAAGTGAAAGGCGCTAGGGAGATGGATGATAGTTGGGATGATTGGCTGAAGCTACAGAAGATCAGTGTATGGTGTGAGATGGAAGCTGGAGGATGGAGGATAGGTGTATAGATTGGAAGATGGAGTTGGATGTCAAGATGCGACCAAAAGCATGAGGATGATAGGCTAAGTTGGGGATGGCTAGATTACACATGATACTTGTTTGCCAAGTTTTCATCATGCTACTTATCCAAGGCGCTTGAATTGTCAAGTTTTCACTAGTGGACGCTTTATTTTTCTTTATTTGTTTTTTTGACTTTTTGACTTTTTGACTTTGGACTTAGCTAGAATGATTTTGGCTTTCTTTAGCTATTTTTGGCTTTTTTGGGATTTTTCACTAGCTGTTGGAATGTTTAATTTTGTTGCTAGCTATTGGTACACTGAGTGTGTGATTTATACAATAGATTGGATTATATGAGATTGATGGTAGGAGATGGAGGGATGAACAGGTTTGAAAGGAGCATGAGATGGGGATGCTTGCAAGAGCAACATTGGCACATGTTGGGACAGGTGTGAAAAGAGCATATGGGGGATAGATGGTAGATGCGGGTGTGATGGAGGATTTGTGGAAGTGTGCTTGGGGATATAGGCACCCAAGATGGAGTTAGGAGATGGGGGACATGAGTCACTAGATGGAGGATTAGCAATGGTGGATGCCATTATGCATTCGGTTTCAACTTTTTTCTTTGGGATCCACATGGTTTTGGATTTTCTTTTCATAGGTTTTTGCATTATTTTGCATTCTTTGATTGGATTTTTCCTTTTTGGAGTATGTCTTTTAGAATAGACATATGATTGCCTAGGATGTGGATTTTTAGCTTTATGCATTTTGAAGTTGGCATTTACATTGCCGTGGTAAGCTTTGGGAAGACGGTTAGGAGGAGCTTTGTGAGATGGAAAAGATATGGGAGAGTGTGTAGGGGGATGATGATGGATGATGTGCCTCGATATGTGCCTTTGCTGATCTTGCATAGGAATGGAGGGAATAGGATTTGAATGATGGTTGATAGGAGGATGGAGGATGGTAGATTTTGGGACATAGGGACCCAAAATGGATATAGCGGATAAAGGGGGGATATGGTAGGTTGTTTTAGGTTGCAAAGATGGTGGAGGGGGGATGATATAAGATTTCTTGAAGGAGTGATGGGAGGCTGGCATGGGGGGTTTGGAGATAGGCTTGGTTTGGGGGTGTGGTGTACCAACACCTTTAGATGGTGAGCCTTTGGATACATATCCAAGACCATGAAATCCTAGAATTTTTTGTGCAATAATAGGCTTTCTGATTCCTTGCTCTTGTGGTCCTAAACCTTGACCTTGATAATGCCATCGATTGAGCATTTGAACTAGTTGAGGATACTTTTTGCTTGCAGAAAATGGTGAAAGTGCTTTATCAGATGTACTACAATAGGGAGACACTATTCTTAATTCTTCTGCTAAGAGGAGGCCACTATGGATGAATGTAAGTGAACCAAGAGGGTATATTATAGATGGTGAAATAGCTTGGAGAGGTAGTAAGATGGAAGCATGGAGTGGAGGAGATGGTAGGATAGGATCTTGATTTAGCTGATGGGATGAAAAGATATCCTGCAGTAGAGGAGGTATGGCTTGAGGTTTTGTAGATGGAGGGGATAGTGACTGCACTATGGATGGAAGAAATGGTATGATGATATCTTCGTTTATGCTTTGGGGGATGTCAACATGCTTTTAGGCGGGATCTTGATAGGATTGGTTTGGAGTGGATGGTGTGATAGGAGGTGAAGGGATGGACTCTTCAAAGGTAGTAGATGGATAGATGGGAGATTCAGTAGTGGAGATGGGTGAGTAGAAGATGGATGCATAAGGGTCATTATGGGAGATTTGGGAAATTCTTGGAGGTGATGTGGATAGGATTTGTAGGGTTTTGACAGATGGTGGGATTTTGATGCTTGCAGGAAGTGGAAGGATTTTAAGCAATTTGATGGATGGTATGGGGATGATAGCTATGGGAGATGGAGGTGATATTATAGATGAGGAAGCTTCATTACTGACTACTTCACATGGTTGGATTAGATGACATGGTTTATCGACTGCTAGAGGCGACTTTTCTTGTATTTCCTCTAGGAGATTCCTTGGAGACTCGTGTGTTGGAGGTGGAGGTGGATTGACAGGAATAACTAGTGTGATAGGGGTGGAAGATTGGAAGCTTGGTTGATTGGGTGATGGAGGAGAAGCTGGGATATCAGATGGCATGACTAGATAGTTTGGAAGAATGCATGGATTTTGTGGGATTCTTGGGGGAATGTTTCTAAGGCTTTCAATATACCCGTCATAGTCAACAAGATTTTCATCATCATTGGAATAGGAGGTGGCAGGAGCAAAGACAATATGACTGAACACATCATGATAGGTTTGGGATTTCATGTTTTGATGATGAGTCAGATGGGGATGGGGTCTTGCATATGGATGAACATGGAAGCTCATGGTTGGATTTGGATTAAGCTCAGATTTTGGATTGGCTGATGAAGGATTTCCTAGGGAGAGTCAAAGCTATATGACAGACCTAAGGAGGATTGGCTGGAGATTTTTGGCTTTCCTATGGATGGAAGACTTCAAGGGCATGCTGTAAAAAAGTGATATTTTTGCTTTCCTATGCACTGGATTTGTGGAGATTGTGTCAACTTAAGGATAGACTAATGATCCTATGGACATGACATGAGATTGACCACTTGTGGATCCCAACCTTTAGCTCAAGGTGATGAGGGATGACAAGTGACAAAGCTAGATTACCCAAGACAAAGCTCTATCAAAGGGATAACCTTGGTGAGGCTGGTGGATTGATCAGATTGATTGGATAGCGAGTTCTAGCAGAATAAAAACAACTCTCTAAAGGCTTGGGTGTGATTTTGGATTGGGTTGCTAGCTGGCTAGGGGGGATGATTTGGAGAGACTTTGGATTTGGGATTGTTCTAAAGAAAGGAACTCGATATATTCGGTTGCAGCGGGCGAGCTTGGATGATTTTCTGATGAGGTAGTGACTAGACTAAGTATGCCTTGAGCAGGGAGATTTTTGCTTTATTTTGGGATTTTGACCAAAGTTGGCAAACATTCATTCAAAAGCTATGAAAAAACAAGGAGACAAAATTTTGGAGCAAGCACGTCAAACACACCAACATCCTAGGAAGCTTTTTACAAGGATGAAATTTGTTATAGCTAGGGAGTCCTCAATATACACAAGGTACGTGAGGCCCAAATCCGTAGATGAAACCAAAAAGATGTCACACAGCCGAGAGGAGCAGTAACCCACTTCTCCTCTTTCACTTCTCAAGGGTATAAAGTTCCTTCAGGCTTAGCTTGAGTGACAAAATCTTGATTCCAAGAGAGGTGTCTTTGGATTCACCTCCCCATTTTTATACTCCACCGGAATGCTGGAGTTGAGATCGTCCCAAGGGGTGACGAAATCCCCAAGTAGGCCTCCTAAAAAGTGTAAAACAAGACCACATACATGATCTTGGGCTTTAAAAGACACGCATTTATTCCAATTGATGATTTAGATTTTGTAAGCTATGATTGAAGACACTTGTGATTATGGCATACAATGTTCATTCCAATTTGACAGCATCGTTAGCATAATGAAAGTCGAGAGATCGTCAACATAAGAAATGTGAGCGTCATTGAAAATGCATCCAAACCATGCAATGTTCATTGATTGTTAGGCATTCAAGATTGAGTGTGAGTTTTTTTTAAGCCCAAAACAAAGATGTGTGAAACTTGATTGCCAAGCGTGCACCTGGAGGCCCTCCACATCAAGATTTGTCCAATTTTTATGCCCAAATGAAGTGTGAGCGAGATTAATACACATTCAAAGAATTTTCTAACTTAGAAAAACCACTACAGACCCAAGTGAGTGGGGTTTGATCTTTGTGGAGTACTTAACACCCTCTTAGGTAGACCCATCCCCATAGATGGCATTGAGATTGCAACCAATGGTTAAATTGATGGGTGATTAAAGAGGGTGAGTCCAACTACAAACTTACTCAAAGCGTCTTTATTAGTTTTTATAACTTAGAAGATTTCAAAAATGTGGATTCATTTTATGCCCCAAAAGATGATTATTTCATCTATGGCATTCAAGATTGGATTTTTTGTTTTAATCATGCATTCATGAAAAAAAAAAACTTGATTTTAATCCATGGCACTCAGGAGAGATTTTAGCAACATGCATTCAAAGAAAAGTGATTAAACATTCAAGTTTTTTCCTTTGAGCATTCAAGATTGAGATTTTGTGTGTTGTTTTAAGAACTTTGAAGTGCTTTGTTTTAACCTTAGATCATTCAAAGATTGTTTTGGACTCAAAAGTGAAAATGACTCTTTGGACTTTGGTTTTCATTCAAGATTTTGTGTTCTAGTTTGCATATTTTAAGCCCAAAAATGATATTCCTAGATTGTTTTGATGCATGAAAAACCGAAGAAACTTTCAAGATTTTGCAACAAGACATTTGTTTGGAACAAATAACAAAGCTTTTAGGACAATTTTTGGAAACCATTTAGGACTCTTAGTTTTCATGAGATTTTTAAAAGAACTTTAAAATATTTGCAAATGAGGTTCATTTTATTCTTGATTGATGCTTTGAGATTGATTTAGATATTAGTGTGCACTTAGTGTTGATTTCGAACCTTTTGAAATGGAAACTTGAAGTTCTTTTTAAATTCCCAAAAATGAAGTGTTCCTAACCTTGCATGAATGCATCTAAAACCTTGATGTTGCAAGGATGCAAATGATTGGATTGGTTTAGTTTCACTTTTTAAAAGATTTTTTTTTTGGCAAATTTTTAGTTTTTAATGGATTTAAGTATGATTTGGGGGTTCATTTTAAGCACTAAAAAGAAGTGTGTATGATTTTTCTTCCTTAAAAAAAATTGCCAAGATCTCGCACAGGAAAAAGAAGAAGTAGATGGAATAAGAAGAATATAGACAAGAAGAGGAAGAAGAAATCCAAGTGCTTTGTCCACCTATAAGCTTGAAAAATCTGCAAACACTATGAGATAGACTATGAGTTCCTTTGTCTTCTTCATGCTCATGTGGAACTACAAAACCAATTTATACAATGTTACCAATCACAAAAACAAGCAAAATTAGCCAAAATTAGCAAATGATATACAAAACTTGACTAAAAAAGCTAATGAAGATGACCCATGCGAGGTCCCACCAAGCATGCCAAAATGTATATGAGCAATGTTAGTATGCTAATAGATCCCAAATTTAAATAAAGCTTCTAAAAACTAAACAAAATTCATAAACTTCAAGATAGACTAAGATGAGCTCTCAATTAAGAATATGAGCCATTAATGGGCTCTCTCAATAAGAAGCTCTCTTGTTGAGTGACTTTGTCTAAATAGATAGGATGTATGCTCAAGCTTATCCTTCAAAAAGGGCTTCAAATGGAGTTGGAATTTGGGTGTGCTTGTATGGTTTTGATGTAAAATGGCTTCTTAAAATGGCATTATGACTTTACTTCATGGATTGTGTTGTTTTGCAAAGGGGAAGGATTCAATTTATAGGTAAGAGGCTTGAGGGATTGAGGGCTAAGATGCAAGGATGGGAATCATGGAGGGCTCAGATTGCATGAGAGGAGAGCACATGGATTGTGCTTCCTTACAGCCAATCAGGGAGTGACACATGTCACAGGGTGAGACGATGGAGGAAAGGGAAAGGATGAGTCAACAAAGGAGGCTCAAGGGATAAAATCTTCATAAAGACCCTCATAATGGCTTGTAAGAGCAATAAAAGGGCTTGGAAGAGTCATTTATGGCCTAGTGGGCTTCATAAAGTTTTATGGTTGGGATATTTTGAAGGAGATGAGAGGAATTTTGACTTGGGCTTGATTAGGAAAGTTTTAAGCTTGCTTAGGATTGTGCAAATGATTAGAGGATGGATTAGGATGGTTTAAGATTAGCTTAGGGATAGGCAAGTGGATAGAATTTAATGAGGGTGGGTGAAGGAGGAGATATTTATTAACTTTGGCTTGGGTTAGTAAGTCTTAACCCATGTTTAGAGAATGTGACAAGGTTAGGAGGGGATTATGATTAGGTTTAAAGACATCTTCTAGAAGAGTCTAGACTTTGGATGAGGATAAAGACTTTCTAGAATAGTCTAGAACTTCCTAGGATGAGGATGAAGACTTTCTAGAAGAGTCTAGAACTTCTTAGGATGAGGATGAATTAGATTTTTAGGAAATAAATAAAGTTTTATTTATTTCAAGGGTTTGGGTTGAGGAGATATTTATTAAAAATTTTTTAATAAACATGAGGATTAATATTTAATCTTAATTAAATATTTTGAGTTGGGATTAGGGGTAGGAAATGATTTGATTAGCCTTTAATCAAAATTAAAGAAGGATTAGAAGATTTTGGAAGAGGTTAGTGGTGTTAAGGAAATTTGCCAAGTTTTGGGCAAAAAATAATTTTTTTATTTATTTTGGATTTTTTGGTCAATTTATTAATTAAATAATTAATAAATAAGGAAATAATGTTACATTTGACTACCATCAGTGTTTCAGGTTACAAATATCTTGATGCTAAATACAAGACTCCCGCTGGAACATTATTTATTGAAGATATTGCTGAAAATAAGAATCATAATATCGTGATTATTGATATTGCATCTGCTCTTAGTTATGCCAAATTTGATGAGGTAAAGGATTGCAAAACTACTCATGCAATGTGGACCAAACTAAAAGATAACTATGGAGGAGATGACAATGTAAGAAGAGCCAAAGTAGAAAGCCTTAGAGGATAATTTGAAAAATAGAGAATGAGAGAAGATGAAAACATTGCAAAATATGTGGAAATGATCAAAGCAAGTGTAAGTGCAATCAAAGCATCAAGAGGAGACATTGAAGAGGAAATAGTTGTAAGAAAGGTACTTAGAACTCTTCTTCCTGTTTATGAAATTAGAGTATCTATTATTCAAGAAATGAGATGTGATCCAAATAAAAAAATATCTTTGGATGCTCTGGTTGGAGGATTATTAGGTTTTGTGTTAGATAACTTTGATAACTATGCTCCTAGTTCAAAGGTTATTGAATTCACTTTAAAGGCCAAACTCTCACTCAAAGAAAAGGGTAAGAAACCAAAGTATGGTCAATAAGGAAGTGAAGAAGAAGGAACATCAGAAGAAAATTTAGAAAGTGATCTTGAAGTTATTGAAGGCCTACTTGCAAGGAAGTATTCCAAAGGAAGAGGAAAGTACCAAGGTAAATTTCCTCTAATCTACTTTTCTTGTGAAGAAGTTGGTCACATTGATACTAGGTGTCCAAATAACAAAATCAAAGATGAAAAGAAAAGAAATAAGCATAAAGGCAAGAAAGACTACAAGAACTACAAGAACTACAAGGACAAAGGTAAGAAATCTTGTTTTATAGCTAAAGATTCTGATAACGGTGAAGATGAAATGGTATATATTATTGTGAAAGATGAATCCAATGATAAAGGAGATAAGATGGAACTTATCTCTCATGCTACCAAAAATGATATATGGATTATTGACAATGGTTGTTCACATCATATGATTGGAGATGAAATAAAATTTAAGCACATGGAATATTATGATGGAGGTAGTGTGAGATTTGGAAACATTGATTCTTGTAACATGAAAGGAAAAGGAATTATTTAATTGACTAAAGAAATTATATATAAAAATTCTTATTGGAATGAGGGACTAAAGAATAATCTATTGAGTGTGGCACAATTGAATATCATTCAATTCAATGTAGAATTCATGAATAAATAGGCCAAACTACTGGATGGAAAAGGAAATTTGGTTTGATCTGGCAAGAAAACAAAAGATAATCTATTTTATCTTGACCTCAGTGATTGTTCATGCTTTATTGCTCAAGTAGAAGAAAGCTAGTCATGGAACAAAAGGTTATGTCATGTGAACTTTGATAATCTAGTTAGGATAAGAAAACATAGAAGAGTAAGAGGTATTCTTAGTTTGAAGAAGCCTGACATGGGTCTATGCAGGAATTACCAAATTGGTAAGATGGGAAAGACTAGCTTCAAAATAAAAAACTATCAATTATAAGAAGTCTTGGAAATTGTCCATACAAATTTATTTAGACCTATAGGAATATAAAGCTATAGTGGAGAAAAAATTTTCATTCTTTTTGTTGATGACCGCTATAGAATGATGATAGTAATGCATCTTAAAGAAAAATTAGAAGCCTTTCAAAAATTTAAGTGGTATCTAGCAACAGTAGAAAAGGAAACTAGAATGAGGGTCAAATGCTTAAGATCATTTAATAAAGGTGGTGAATTTATTTCCAATGAATTCAATAATTTTTTCTTTGAAAAAGGAATCAAAAGACAAGTATCAACCCCTGGTACACCACATCAAAATGCTATAGCTAAAAGAAGAAATAGATCTATCATGGATTGTGCAAGAACTCTGATGATTGAAAACAAGGTTGCTCACAAGTACTAGAGGGAAGATATCAACATTGTAGTTCATACCTTGTATAGAGTTTAGTTGAAGAAATATTCAAACAAATCACCTTATTAGCTATGGTATGACTACAAACCTAATGGAAGTTACTTGAAAGTATTTTGCAACAAATGTTATATATTGAAAGAATCTAGAAAAGGAAAATTTGATGTAAAAGGTGATGAAGGCATATTTCTAGGATACTTCTACAAAAGTAAAGCATATAGATGTTTGAATTTGTCTACTCATAAAATTATAGAAAGTGCACATGTCAAAATTGATGAGTTTGTAGAAATGAATGAAGAAGAAAGAAACAAGGAACCAGAAGATTATAGAGGATTTTTTTACTATGAACTTGATACCCAACCAAATCTGTTTGAAAGAAAACAAGTTTAATCTCTCGAGTCTCCAAAATCTCCAATAGTTACTAAGTTGTAGATAGTGCAACCCAAGTTATAGTCTCAAGGACCTGAGTCACAATCATAGGCTACCAAGCTAGTTCAAAATGAGCCTAATGGACCTGAGTCATAGACAGAAGGACTTGAGCCTAAAACTAAAATTCAAGATGAAGATGGTGGAACTCATTCAAAAATCAAAGAGCTTGTATCATAAAGATATGTTAGAAGGCATCATGTACCTAATCAGATCATTGGAGACAAATTAGATGGAACAGTGACAAGAGGCAAATTAAAAGGTACATGTTTACTTGCTGAAATTGAACCTAGAAGTGTTAAGGATGCTCTTGAAAATGAAAGTTTGATTGAAGCAATGAATGAAAAAATATAATAGGCAAAAAAGAACAAAACTTGGTCTGTCGTTCCTAGACCCAAGGATAAAAATGTAATTGGTACAAAGTGGATATTTAGAAATAAGCTGAATGAAGATGGAAAAGTTTCAAGAAACAAAGAAAGATTGGTGTGCAAAGGTTATTCTCAAGAAGAATGTATTGAATATGGTGAGACTTTTTCTCCTATGACAATACCAAAAGATTTTAGAACCTTACTAGCATATGCAACACATAGAGGATTTAAAGTACATCAAATGCATGTCAAATCTACATTCTTGAATGGAATTCTTGATGAGGAAGTCTAAATTGAACAACTAGAAGGTTTTGTAGGTCCTAACAAAATGGACATGGTTTCAAGAAAACTCCTAGAGCTTGGTATTAAAGACTTCATAATTACTTGGTACAATTTGACATTAAAAGGAGAAATGATAACAATAGTCTGTATATCAAGTAAGGACCAAGAAGATTGTGTTGGAAGAAATATATGTTGATGATACTCTATTTATAGGAAATGATGACTTGTATAAAGAATTTTAAGAAGAAATGAGTAAATAATTTGAGATGTCAATTTTTGGTGAGATAAAATTATTTTTTAGATTGCAAATAAAATAGAACAAAAATGGTATATACATCACTCAATCTAAGTATATCAAGGAGATATTGAAGAAATTTGGAATGGAAGATTGAAGACTAGTTGGAACCCCTATGTCTACTAGACATAAGCTCTCCAAAAATGATGATTCCAAAGAAGTTGATTAGACTACATATAGAGAAATGATTGGAAAATTTTAGTATGTAGTGCACACAAGGGCTTAAATTGCTCTAGCAGTTGGAATAGTGGCAAGATTCTTAGCAAATCCTAAGGAAAATTACATGATGGAAATCAAGAGAGTCATGAGATATCTGAAAGGTACTGAAGACTGTCATTTATGGTATAAACTTGGAGGCAATTTGGAATTGAAAATATTTACTAATGCTAATTGGATATGAAGTATTGATGATAGAAAAAGCACTAGTGGTGGAGTATTATTTCTTGGTAAAGGACTAGTATCTTGGATAAGCAAAAAGAAAAATTGTACATCCCAATCCACAGAAGAGGTAAAATATGTAGCAACAATAGTTAATTCCTCTAACACTACTTGGTTCAAACAATTGTTGGAAGGAATAAAGGTAGAGATCAAAAATCTAGTAGTCATATTTTGTAATAACACCAATACAATCAATATATCAAAGAATCCAGTAATGCATTCCAAAAAAAGCACATTGCTATAAAATATCACTTAAGAGAATTAGTGCAGGATAAAGAAGTCAGATTGGAATATGTGAATACAAAAGAAAAAATTGCAGACATATTCACCAAACCATCACCTAAGGATGCATTTTTGTTTAAGAGGTAAGCTAGGGGTAATTCCCCTATCTAAAATTCACTAAATAAAGTTTAGTGATGCATCAACCAAAACCTATTGAAGATCAATCAGTTGGTGCAAGATCAACAAAGGGCTTATTGGAAATGAATCAATACTTTAGGTACATTGGTATTTATAGAATTATTGTCTTTGACATGTGTTTTGAAAGAGGGAGAAGTTTACTATCATATCTCTAAGAAATTTTTGGAACCAGAACAAAGTAAGGAACCAAATAGGGAGAAGTTTTCCAAAGAAGAAGTTTGTTTAAAGAGGGAAAAAGTTCTGAATGAACTTGGTAGTAGTTGTTGCAAATAGAATCTAGTAAAGGAAGAGCTCATACTAATAGAGGGAGTTCTCAAGTCTAAATCCAAAATTTCATTGTGCTATGACATGTGTTGCCATCACTGCCAAAGAGGGAGATTGTTGGATACAATTGATTAATTGTGTATTGTCTTTGATGTTACAAAAATGTCATAATCACTATTAGTTAGTATATGCCAAGATCACTCAGGTAGAAAAGATAGTTATTTATGTCCACCGAGAATTCTTGTGTTTTCTTAGTTTAGAAGGAAATGTCTATCGAGTTCACTCGAGCATCAAAGGAAAAGATGTAGAAAGTGAGTGTTAACCAAGATCACTCAATTTATGAAGGAAAGTTAGATGGAACTGGTACTAACCAAGCTCACTCGATTGCCAAAGTATTTTTGCAAGTTTGTAGTGCTAACCAAGCTTGTGTTGGTTAACAAATGAAATCATTTCTGAGTTAGTTTCTACCAAGCTAGGTAGGCTAATGAAGGATTTTCTTATTTTTGCATAATAAGCTTAATTGATTTATCTATTGATTCTAGCCAACTAAGCTGATGAATATTAATTATTCCAAGTTGTATTTGAGCCAACTTGACAAAGTGGAAGATATAAGTATAAAGTCAAGTTGTGATTTCAAAGTGTGTAATACATGAAGATGTTATTGAAGATTTAGTAATGAGAAGATGAAGCAAATTTGAAGGATATGTAGAATATCCTTGTGGAGGAGCAAAGCTATATTCAATTAGGAAGGATTAAGAACAAGCTAGAATAGAGATCTATATCAAAAAATTAGTTGCATTCAAATTAGGTTATCTCATTGTTAAACTCTAACCATTGCAGCAGTGATCTTAATCTCTTAATAGAGTTGGCATAACAACTATTTGCAAATCCTCTGCCAAGGTGGCAATTCTTTTCAATTGTCTCAAGACCTCTATCAAGGCCACTCCTAACATGGTGATTAAATCTTCTAACAGGGTCAAACCTAATAGTGTATTTTTTAACCTTTAATAGGGTTGGCTTCTAATTGGGCTCACTTTAGAAGAGTGAAAATAGTAACTATTTGCAATTGGTGGTTTTTCCCTAATTGGGTGTCCATGTTAAATCCTGGTGTCAAATCTGTTCATCTTATTTTCTTTTATGTCTTTGTAACTTAGTAAAAGTAATGGTAATTAGAGAAAACATCTAAAAGTTTATATGTTAAGCATTTACTGAGCTAATTCAGTTATTATCGAGTTAGAACATTTTAGATGTTTTTACCAAGCTTCTACAGTATTCAATATTTAATTTGTATTTTTTGTTGACGTCTAAGGGATTTGGCATTTGTTTTAGTATTAAAAAATTCACCCCTCCTCTCTCAGTTACTCCTCATACATTTCCAACAAAACATTCATAAGTATAGGTTCATATTTTTTTCGCTTGACAAAGTTTCTTAATCTTGTATTCCAATGATACATTTTAAGGATTTTCTTAAGTGAATTTCAAGACCTTAGTTTCTTGTCCAAAAGTAAGGTGATACTTCTTGACTATATTTATGATTTTTATGCTGGTCATGTACTACTACAAATAATTTTCTATAGAAAAAAAATAATCTAGTTAAAGGTATCCATTACCATTCGAGGTAGAATTCACAATGGTTTCAAAGAGGGTTTGTTTATAGACATCCCCTAGGTTTAAATAAATAAGGAGTTTTTTTTTTAAACTTTACTTTGTGTTAAATGTCATAAATCCCTTGGTAGGTGGACCAAAAAAAGGTCATTGTTCTAACTTCTTTTTATCTTACATTTAAGTAGTTATCTTGCAAATAATTATGACTTTATGGTTTCAAACATATGAAATTATGGTTTTTATTGATATGTTAGTTGTGGAAAGGGAATTAAACAAATAATAAATTAGGAAATGGGAAGAGTCTTTGTACATAATTGAGGTAGAGCCTATATTAGTAACAAGATTTATAAACCTAATACCTCCATTTCATGCAAAAAGAAAAGAAAAATTAGGGAAGCTACTAGTGCTCCCAAGACCCCATCGTCTATCAAAAGCAAGTCTACCATCAGAGAAGGAAAAGGTAAGGTTGTGGAACCTAAAGAGGAGAAATTAGACCAACAACTTGATGATTAAAGTAATATTAATTAAACCATGCACTTGAAATAGGAGGAAGCTTTAGAAAAACCTCCTGAAGAACCTATGGTAGAAATGTCTAGAATAAAGAGTAGATGAAAGAATCCTCCATGCTTGTCTACACCTCCTACAAGGAGAAGTGTGAGGATTTTTGAAGGAAATGAGGTTACTATAACCTCTATTCCAATAGTTAACCTAGAGTCTTCTTAGTTTGTGAAGGAGCCTCTTTGGAGGAAAAATTTCAACAAAACATAGCCAGTGATAATGATTCCAATAACTAGAGTCCACAACCCAAGGTTGACCTTAGTGTTATCTATGTACTTGTTGATAGTGATAAGGAGTTTGATAATTCTAAGGTATCTAAGGATTTTGAAGAAAGTCCTATTATGTAGGACACTAGTGAGAATTTAGAAGACCTTCCTTTTGAGGACTACCCAAATTTTAGGCAAGAAATTGCTGAAGAAGTAACATAAAAGTTTAATCAAATGGATTAGATACACTAGCTAAAGCAGCAGCTAAATCTAGTAAGGAAGAGAATGTGGTGAAAATTCTTGTTATAAGGAAAGGAGAATGCTCCATGCCACAAAGTGCAAAAAAAATTCCTCATCCAATGTCTGATTGGATAGACATTTTTAACCAAGAACCATTGCCACCACCCAATTTGTCTACACCCTTGTCCATAGGAATTAATTTTTTCCAACAATTGTTATGGGAAAGAGCACAATGGAAGTTGGAAAAAGAAAAATTGAAACATGCTATTAATGAACAAAGCTATTAGTTGAAGTAGTAGAGCTCAAACTAGAATGAAATTTTAAAAAGGAGGATTGAACAATCACATGATTGATTCCTAAACTAATGGAATTCAAATTACCATCATCAGTGTGTGCATTGTTTCTCAAAGAACAACTTGTAAATTTCAAATTGACAAGAATTGTGGAAGGATTTAATCCCTCGATTTCAACTCCACATGAGTTTTATGATGCCTTTGAAGAATTTATTTTGTGAATTATACCTACGTAATTTGGTAGTGCCTAATGACACATAGTGTAACTCACTCATTTATATAGGAGATGTGTAGTTGAGAGTAGTAATATTTTGGATGTAGAATTAGATAAGTAGGGAACATCAAGCTACACCTTATAGGGACAATGAAATGATAAGTTATTTTCTCATGAGATCAGAAGTTCAAAACTCTAAAAAAAACATTTCTAGATTGGATTTCTATCATACAAAATCCTGCTGGAGCTCATAAAGTATGCTAAGTTAGAGAGAAAGTCTTTGTAGATTGAGAACAACACTCATCTCAAGATGTTTAGACAATAATTTTTGCTTCAAGAAAAAGGTTGATATGGATTCCAAATGACCCAAATATAAAATAAACCCATTCTCCTCAAAACTTAACTCTTGCTACTATCTAAATTCCACGGTATATTGATTTGGGAAGGAGTGAGGGAAAATTCTAGCTCCCATTAAGGTTTCAACCTCCCATTCTCCTACAACGACTACTAGTAGTGAACAAAAATGTAGAGGATCATGATATGACAAAAGAAGTTTGGTGATGGAGAAGGCTAAAGTGAAATTATGGATACTTTGACTATGTTAAGAATGAGCTAGGGGATAGGCCAACTATTGATTGGAGAGTTTGGGCTAGAATCAGAAACTTCATGGTTGCTTGGAGACCAACAATAGCTTAGTTGGGGGGAATGATGGGCTTCAAAAAGGCCATCATTCTAAGTTGTTTTTATCTTACTTTTAAATAGTTCTCTTGCAAATAGTTATGACTTTATGGTTTCAAACATATGAACTTATGGTTTTTATGGATATGTTTTGTGTGTGTTTGTGTGAAAAAATGAAGTAGGAATATGGAGAGTTTAAAGATGCTATGTTTTCTTGAATTCATAGACATAAATGATATAATGAAGTAATGATACATGCTGATAAATATTTCCCCATATATGCTTTTCTTCCAGTAGTTTTCCTCCTATAGCCATAGGATTTACAAGAGTGGTAATTTGAGTTTTAGACATTTTCTCTAATATTGATGATGAAATAAATATATGTATGTGGAGGTTGTGTGCACATTCATTATTTTGTAAGTATTTGTCCTAGAATAATCAAAGATCAACACTTTAGCCCTAAATTCAAAACCAATTGGGTTACTAAACCATCACTAGTAAAGAAAAATATTATATGCTTTATTTTGTTGCAACACATGAATATAGCTTCCACAACTTGCTATAGTCTTGGGGGATTTATTTGTGATCAATGTTGTTTCTATTTCAAACTTTATGAGTGTGTAATTGATCCTCATTAATTTAGTGGTTGTAGAGTTAGGAGGTAATTGTAGGTTCCTTTAAATAATGACTCTTGTAGCTTCGAGTGCATTTTTGGAAGAAGAATAGAATAAGTTGATTTTCATAACAACAGAATGTGATACTATTCTTAATCAAGTGTAATATTTCACCATGAATTAATAGAATTCACCATTCAAGTTCATATCTCTTATCTTGATTGTCCCTTCTATTCACTCAACCAATGGGGCCCACTTGGTGAGTGAACTATTCCATTATAATAGGTTTTGAAGCCCTATTATTTCTAAGTAAGATAGAATTATGTTCCTCCCACAACCATTGATAATAGAATCAGTGAACTATTATGATAGCATCGGTGTATAGATAAGTATACCATTTGTAACATTACCTTAATCTTTAAATTTAGTTATTGTTTTAGTTTCTAGCATAGTTTTTCCTTCAGAATTTTCTTTAACTTATAATGACGTAAAGTGGAATTAAAAAATATACTTTGTAGTCACCCTCTCAAGATTATACCCCCAAACTGATAAATTAAAGGAAGTCAATATACTATTTTAAGTAAAACACATGATGTTTTCTAACCATAGAATCACTATGAAAGGGTTTTCAATCCTTTTTTACTAAGGTATTAAGCTTACTGGATAGTAGGATACACCTTGCTACATGGTTAATTGTCTTATAATTTTCTAGTACATAAACATTACCTCCAGTAGAATTCACATCTTATTGTTGTCCTGAGGTTTTCCTTGGTAGTTTTTCACTCTAATATTCTACATAATTTTAACCTTCTTTGAGACATGAGATTTTACTAAAATCTTTAATTTTTCTCAAACAATTGTATTTAAATTTCATCTAGGACTTTAAATATAGTCCGAAAGTATAATTTCTTATCACTAATCTATTAACAAGGAGATTACTCATGTACTTATTAGAGTTATCCAAGTATTCAATGCAGAGCGATTTTTTTTTTGTATAATAAGAGGAGAGGAACTCAAGACCTATTATCTTCAAAAAATTATTACTCCACATTACTTCAAATTGTTGGGTTTTGTTTTTAGAGGTTTGAAAATAAAGATAAGAAATATTTAGTTTAAGGGTTCATAATTTGTGTGACAAAAATAAGAATATCATCTATTTCCAAATTCTTTGTCTAGTACTTTTGCATTGTTCCCTAAAAGAATATTTTTCATCATCAGTTAAGGAAGGGGAGAAATAAATGCATACCTAAACACATCTTTTGTTGAGTATTAATGTAATCCTTATATAATATTAACAACTAATGGTCTTAAAATAAATGGTTCTCTAAAACATGCAGCCTTATAATCTCTTGAATTTTATGTAATGATGATTATTCATTATCTTATTTCCTTAATTTTGTACACTAGGTATCAATTTTCATAGCTCATGACCCAACAAGATATAATATTATATGTTCCAAAATGAATTTAAGAATCATGTCAAGAAATTTTAGGGTTAGCTTAGATTTTTTTTTAAATAGTTGTAATCAAAGAACATGTTAGAATTGATCTTAATATAGTTTGTAATTCATAGGATGCAAGATACTAATTTTGGAAAATATAGTTTTATCTTAAATAGGGAATTATGTAGTGCTTATATATGTTTAGTGTGTTTTGCCCAATGCTAGAGTTGTGCACTAGACACATATATCTTGTGTAAAATTCCTAAAAAAATATCATTTTCTTGACACCAACAAGATGAAGTATTTAAGTGATTTATGACTCATCTATCCTAAATGTTGTGTCCTTTTCTTGTAGATAGCATCTTTTGATTCTAGTCTACTCTCCTTGAAAAATCCCTTGTTGAAAACTTATGAAGAGTTCTACAACATCTAATAATTGTGTGCAAGAAGATGTTCTTAAAAATACAAAGAAAGAAAGTTCCATGTTTGCATTGTCCTTGCTTTTTCATAAGCATAATATTTCTTGGAGCTCCCAATGTAGAAACCCAATGCTCTGGTACTAAATGTAATGCCCTACCAAGAAACTCATAAGGATAAGTCTAAATGTTTCTAATTTTGAAGGATAACATTTTTTAAACATCTTTTTCTCGTTAAGTTCACTTAATGATATATGTAAAGTCCTAACAGGTTCCCTAATAATACCTTTAAAACCATTAATTAGTTTCCAAGATCAAAAAATATTTTTTATCATTGAATCAATGCAATAAGTATTATTTATCCGTTGCTTACTTAATTTTTGTGCTGACACTTATCCTTCTTAAGTTAATCCATCTATTAGTTTTATGTCTACTTATGATTTTATATATTATCCATTCAAGTGTCCATTTCCAATTTATGGACTAATATTCTAATCCATATAATCAAATGCATATAATTAACTTGCAATAAGGATGCATTAAATAGATTTAAATCATCAACCATACATGTAAACTAATTCATCTTTTATTCTCTAATTACTTAGATTGGTCATTTCATAACATTACAAAGAGTACATGGTTCTTTTATGTATTAAACACTTATCTAAATATAACCTAAATATATAAGGTCATGGAAAAACGTCATTCATGCATTGAATTAATATAATATGTTCACATATCTCTTCATTTTTATTAGAGATACACTTTACCATTTTACACAACTTTTCATTTCATGATACATAAAAAATGAAGTGTTCTTCCTTTGATATTTTACATTACAATATTACATATATTTTTTTCAATGAATTGCCTCAAATAGACTTCAATAATCAGCATGGATCCATATAAAGCCATCCTAGAAAAATTGAATAGTACCTCAAAAATATTTTTCCACCCAACCATGAGAAGCCATAGATGGTCCACTTCCCTGAGCTAGGAGATAATAAAATGATCCACATAGGCTCTAAGGTAATCTAAGGATTATACCCCAAAATTAGAGTAGAAAGGTCACATGAAGCCCCATAGAGAATGAATCTCAAAACAAAATCATAAATAGCAAGAGGAAAAAGTAGACTGAGGGGTTCAACTGGATCTAGGTGAGTGTTAGTGAGCCTTCCTAAGGTGTTGTTATCCACCTCCCAGGCTTAATAATATCTTGTAGTACGAGACATATTTTTCTTAAGTACTCCAATGAGGATAGGCACAACCTAGTAATGTTGAGATCAACCACTTGGGATGGTGACCTATAAGATTTACATGATGTCCCTTCCCTAAGCACTCCAACAATAATTCTACAATTATCTTATTTAGTGTATGAAATCCAAAACCCCAATCCCTAAGTTCATTAATTATTATATTATTACTTATTAACTAACTTACAAATGTAGCTAGTTTGCAGAAGGATCAGGATTCAAAACATAGGATCTCTAGAAGCCACTCTTGGGCAACAACACATATAGTAATTCACTCACCTAGGTCTTATATGCTAATCACCAAAAGAATCAATAACTAGAAATACTTTTAAGTAAAAATAACATAGGGTTCCATATTTGTAGTCCCCAATTGTAACTCGTGGATCCAAGAACATTCAAATAAATAAACATTATAGATTCACAATAATGTAAGGAAATTTCTCTTCCAAGAAACCATTAAGTTATTAAGCCTCTTGTGACTAAAATGAATCCAATTTAAAAATCTAATTGATCAGCCAAGAGAGAGAAAATTGATAATGGGTACAGTCAAGGGTAATCCACTAAATTCTATTTCCTCACATAAGAAATAAGATGCAACAAACACTTATCAAGAATGATTATCACATTTCTAGATAGTAAATTCCTTAGAAGTCAATACAAGGTCATAAAACCCAAAAAGGAAAAGTTGAATTATTGATTCTTTAAATTTGGCTAAAATTGAAATTTATTAAAAGCTCAAAAAATTAAAATCTTTATTTTAAATCCTATGAGGAAAAAATCTATTTAGAAAGATTCGGGATGTATAACATAAAATCTAACTTAAAGTATAAGGAAGAAAAATTATGCCAGTTATTCTTAAATTTTAATTATGTTATACCTTAACCCTAAAAATAGTATCTAAGGGTTAAAATGACTAATTTTCACTATTGTTTCACATATGTCTAATACTCTTGCACTTTTTTTTCCTATTCCTATACATTTTTTCATAATTTTTGTGCTTCCATGTAGTATACCTACACATGCATTCAATATAGTTTTACGTTTGTCCATTTTGCTAAAATTATGCATATACTCATTATTGTTGCACTTCTATTTTCTATAATTTTTCTTTGGTTCCATATAGATATGCTTTGGTTTCTCATTATTGTGCTTTTTCTTTCTTATAGTTGCAATTATTTTTATAGAGTTGTGATTTTTTTTGAGGTGACAATGAAATTAGAAATGTACATAATTGTGCTTTTGTGGAGTATTCCTATGAATTTGTTCCAAAGAATACAAAACAAAAATATAAAAAATAAGGAATTGAATTTCCAAATTGAATGAGGAAAATTGCCTCATGTCCTAGAAATTTGATTCATTACATTCCTAAAATAGCATAGTAAGATTATCTCGTTATGAATTTTTTGTAAGGAATATAATGATTATACAAAAGGTGATGGAGACACAACCCAAGAACAGAATGGACACAACAGAAAAGGGAAACTGTATTAACTAAAAAATAAGCTAGTACATTCAGTACAGAGAAAATAAACTTCAAAACATGCCCTAAGGGCTTACAATAGCATAAATGTGGAGATAATTTCTCCTTTCAGTACCTCCTCTCAAACTCCACTCTGAACTGCCTTTTACAATGCTAGAAATCTCCTTAAATAGACCCCAGAGGGTTAAGGACTAGGAGTACATTCTAGAAAGTGCTAGTAGGCATCCACAGACCAAATAGAAGGTTCCAGAAGCTGTGTTAGAAGTTGACGCAAATCTAGACGAATCCAGAAATGGTAACCAAACTTTCGGGAGGCATAACTTATCAACCATAGCTCTGATTGACGAACTGTTTACATTTTCGGAAAGCTCTCGAAGCTCTCTATAGCCTATGGACCAGCTTTAGCTATCCCCCATTTTTGGCCATTTTTGAGGTCATTTAATGCCCCTAACCTGACTTTGAAGCATTCTTAGGAGGTCTCCACAACCCAAAAAATTGCAATAACATTCAAACCGTGGGGCCTTTTGACTTGATTCTTTTTTTGGAATGCTCTAAATTACAATTACATATATCTAGCCAATTTACACTTCCTAGTTCACCAAAATGATGGTGGAATTACATACTCCTAATTTTTTGAGATTTTCTAGCACACTGATAGTGGAACTGTGAGAGTTGGAACCTTTATTTGACCCAAATGGCTGTCCAAAAATGAAAACACATGAAACAGAAACTAAGTACATTTTTTTTCGGTGACACAGGATTTCCCTTATACCTCTAGATGCTCCTGCATCAGACACCAAGGGTAGATTGAAAAGGGACCCTATCACTTTGTGAATGGTAGAGGAAATCCCAAATGGGAAACCTCAGCTGCTGAAATCCAAGTTGAGTCCTCGATTGGTCATCCTTTCCATTTGACCAAATACTCTTCATACTGCCTATTTTTGGCACTCCTACCCACACGATGATCTAGAATGTCTTCTATCTCCTCCTTCTTAGAAGTAGGAATTGGACATGGCTCTAACACCAGCTCCTCATCTGCACCATCATCATGATACTCTGTTAAATTTGCAATGCTCAAAATGGGAGAAATGTGAATACCATCTGGCAGCTCCACCTCATATGCATTTCCTAAGTCATGTTTCTTAAAAATTTTGTAGGGGCCAAATTTCTTCATTTTCAGCTTGTTGTAAGTACCGGCTGGAAATCTTTCTTTTCGTAAGTGCACCATGACTAGATCCCCTACTTGGAACTCCTTATGTCTTCTTCTTTTATCAGCCCTAGCTTTATACTCTTGATTCATCCTGGTAATGTGTGCATGAACCTCTTCATGTAGACGCTTGATATGTTTACCAAATTCTTCCGCTTCAGCACTTGTCCTCTCCCCTTGCTCTATCTTCCTCAATTCTGGTGCAGTCCTTGGGCTATTCCCATATACAATTTGTAATGGCAATTTTCTAGTACTCCTATTTATATAGTTATTCTAAGCAAACTCTACTTGTGGTAGAATCAAATCCCATCCCTTGGGCTTATCCCCAACTAAACATCTCAGCAAATTGCCCAGACTTCTATTTACCACTTCTATTTAGCTGTTATTTTGCGAGTGATGCGTGGAACTGAATTTTAGATCTATTCTCAACTTCTTCCACAATGTCCTCTAGAAATACCCCAAAAATTTGGTACCTCTATCAGAAACTATACTCCTTGGAAGACCATGTATTCTTACCACCTCTTTGAAAAACAAGTCTGCAATATGGACAACATCATGAGTTCTGTGGAATGGAATGAAATGTGCCATTTTGGAGAACCTATCAATCACCAGGAATACTGGGTCAGTACCCCTTTGTGTCCTTCGCAATTCAAGAACAAAATCCATACTTATGTCCTCCCATGGCCTTGATGGAACAGGCAATGGCTGATATAGGCCAGTATTGTGACTAAACCCCTTGGCAACTTGACAAACCTGGCAACTCTGTACAAACTTCTTCACATCCTATGAAATTTGAGGCCAAAAATAATATTCCCTAAGAATGGAAATGGTCTTATCTCGACCAAAATGTCCTGCCATCCCTCCACTATGTTTCTCCTTAATCAAATTTTCCCTCATGGAACTCCTTGGAATGCACAATTGACTACCCTTGAACAACATGCCATCCTGAACCAAATAGTCTAACCACTTGGTTCTATCTACAACAACAGGTTCTTTACAAGCTTTCCATGCTTCAGCAAAATCAAGATCCTCGAGGTACAATTTCTTTAGTTCATCAAACCCAACTACTTCAACCTGCATTACTGTAAGCAACAACTGTCTCCTATTTAGTGCATTTGCAACCTTGTTAGATTTTCCACTTCTATGCTTCAACACAAATGTATAGCTCTACAAGAACTCTACCCACTTCATATGCCTCAGATTAAATTTAGCTTGGCTATTTAGGTACTGTAATGCCTGATGATTGTAAGGAAACTTGGCAACAAAGAATATAACCATTTCCACATAAACCATAATAGATCTAAAATAAACATGGAATTAAAATCCACATGGAAGAGAATAGACAACATACCCACAAAATTGTGACACAAGATATACCCTGAGAAACCCTCATTGAGGAAAAAACCTAGCCGCCAAAAGCATCCATCACCATGTATTATTCAACAAAAATACCATTGTCATACAACCATGGAAGCGTTCATGGCCATAGCCACAATTGAGAAAACTATGTGAACAAGCATGAATCCACACCCCATGCCATGATTTCAACCTTCACAAATGCTCCCTTGGCTAACCTGTCAAGCCTTGTCCCACTTGACTCTTGCCTTTTCTCTTCTTGTTGTCACTCTACAACAACTACCCTTGTGGCTGCTTATATAGTAGCAAGTCCCACAAGACCACTAAGTGGTATTACATAAACCATGTGCTACCTATCCCACTGACCCCACATTTAATATTGGGTATTTAATTCTTTTTTCCCCAATATTAAATAATTACATGACATATTTTCACAATGTTACAATACAACTCATCAAGAATATTCTATGGGAATCTTTACATGTTGCAAGTCCATCTAGGCACAACATTACATAATAAAATAAAATAATAAAATATAACAATATTATGCAATGTGTGCAACACCCATTATCTCAACAATGATCAGTATACAAAACAAATTCTTTTGGCAATAAATAATGCCTCCATTTCTTTAAGGCCTGAACTATTGCATAGAACTCTTGATCATAAACATAATACTTCTTCTTTGCATCATTCAATTTTTCACTAAAATATGCAATAGGCTTACCTTCTTTGCTTAATACAGCCCCAATAGCTCTGCCACTGGCATCACAATCCACTTGGAAAAGCTTTCTAAAATATGGAAGTGCCAACATAGGCTATTCTATCACCTTCTTCTTCAGTAATTCAAAACTTCTCACAGCTGCTGCAGTCCATTTGAACTCTTTTCTATCCCCTCTTATTGTATCAGTTAGGGGTGCACATATGCCACTAAAATTCTTAATAAACTTCCTGTAAAAACTAACCAGACGATGAAACGATCTTACCTTAGTAGCAGACCTTGGAGTAGGCCATTCCAAGATGGCTTTTACCTTCTCTGGATCCATTTTGAGAGCTTTAGGTGATATAACAAACCCCAAATAGACTAACTCCCTTTTTGTAAAGATACACTTCTTTAGATTAATTAATAGTTTCTCTTCCCTTAGCCTTTCAAGGACACTACGAATATGCAATAAATGTTCTTCCAAAGTCTCGCTGAAAATTAAAGTATCATCCAAATAAACAATAACAAATTTTCCCAAAAACTTCTTAAGTACCTCATTCACGAGCTGCATGAAGGTGCTTGGGGTGTTCATCAATCCAAAGGGCATGACTAACCACTCATAAAGATCCTCCTTGGTCTTGAAGGCTGTTTTCCACTCATCTCCTTCTTGAATCCATATCTGGTGATAACCACTCTTCAGATCTATCTTTGTAAAGCACTGAGCTCCAATCAACTAGTCCATACGATCATCCATCCTTGGCAAAGGAAATCAGTACTTGATGGTTATCCTATTTATAGCTTGAGAATCTATACACATCCTTCACTCTCCATCCTATTGGAAATGATTGAAATAATTATAAGAAAAGTTGAGGGAGATTGTTGGAATAAAATATGGAACTAGTAAAGAATGTCCTCAATCATTGTTTTGTCATTGATGTCAAACTTGCTACTTGCAGGGATGACAATTTCTTTAGTGATCCAAATAATATCAATTAGTTGATTGCCAAGGTGGAGGCAATTAATAAGATGTAACTAAAATACCTAGAGAAAGGTTGAAGTTATGATGTTGGAATGAAGTACAAGGATCAACTAAGCCATTGATGAAAGAATGTATTTGATGACATACTACAAAGAATGGGCACACTGAAACGTATCAAAGATTTAAGGTTTTAACTAAGTCCTTTGTAAATCTCAAACTAAGTTCATTAGAGAGAAGGAGACAGGCAAGCTAGTAAGAGCCGAGTAAGTTCTAGTTAATGCCGAGTAAACTTCAAATACCGAGTGGTGCCGAGTAGAATCAAGTGCCTAGTAAGTTCAAGTGCCATGTAAGTTCAAGTGTCGAGTAAGTTCAAGTGTCGAGTAATTTCAAGTGCCGAGTAAGTTCAAGTGCCGAAAAAGCTCAAGTGCCAAGCTAGTATAGGTGCCGAGTAACACAGGTGCCAAGCACCAGTAACTCAATAATACCGACTTGCTGCATTATTTAGGAAATCGAAGATTCGCCAGATCTAAGCCGACAAGGTTGTTATCTAGAAATCTGTGAATTAAAAGGAAGATAAGAATGATGATTTGGTGGCACAGAAAACCATGTAGAACATTTTTAAGATACAACTGGCGAAGTTTCAAGAAGAAAACAAGATATGAGGTAGATCCATTGTATCCTACCTAATCAATTTTGAAACCGAAAAATTGAAGAGGGAGAATTGAGCGGTAAAGGAAAATCAGACTTCTATATAAGAAGACATAAGTTAATAAGAGAAAGAGAGAGTGAGAGGGGATAGAAGGAAAGGAGACAGTGGTCAAGCATAAAAGCATGAAATGCTGAAGAATGTGCCTAGGAGAAGATAGCGTAGAAATTCTATTTGTATAGACGACCACAAAGGTGATTGCATTGACAGAATGAGTTAGAAGACTCAAGGAGATGAAGCTTGAGAGGAAGAAAAGTTGTTAGAGCTAAAGAGATTAAAGACAAGCATAAGGATTGAACTAAAAGTGTGATCTGAAATCTGCAAAGTATGCTGTAATTTATATCAGATTGAAAGACCATTATTGTTACTTTCTAGCAATTGTAATTGCAAGTCTAAATCCTATGGACTTAGTTTGGTTTAACAGCCATTAGAAAAATCCTTTAATAGGGTGACATTCCAAGTGAATGTTCTAAAGACCTTTAAGCAGGCCCATTCCTAATAGTTTGGTGAAATCCTCTAACAAGGTCACATTTAACATTGTGTTGTAAGTCTTTAACAGGGCAGACGTTTAACAGGGCATCACTACAGAAGAGTGAAAATCAAGTAGCATGTTACTAGTAGTTTTTCCCAAATTGGGTTTCCACGTAAATCATTGTGTCATGTGTTGATCTTGATTGTTTTATCTTTGCATGTTGATATACTATAACTTGCTTATATGATTGATTTAAGTTTGAACAGATGAAAAGGGTATGGATTCATTAAAAGTAGTAAAAAGGTATTAACAGGGCATTTGGACCTTGAATAACTGATTCACCCCCCCCCCCTCTTAGTTATTCTAAAGAATTCTAACAATTGATATCAGAGCCGAACAAATGATTCAGTTTAAAGGGACTACTAGCAGAAAAGATCAAAATGCCAAAAAGAGAAAGTCTCAGAGGAAAGTTTGACGACATGAAAATTGAGGAAAATGAGAATGCTGCTCAGTATGGTGCAAGAATAAAGGAAGTGGTAAGTGCAATAAGATGCTTGAATGGTCAACTGGATGAGGATACTGTTAATAGTAAGTTCTTAAGAACCTTGCTCCCTATCTATGCTATTAGAGTATCAACAATACAAGAACTAAGATGCATACCAAGAAATAATCTAAGCTTTGAAGGTATAATAGGTAGACTCATAGCATTTGAGTTATCTAGCTTTGACAACTACAAACCTAAAAATGTTGAATATGCTTTTAAGGAAAAGTTATCACTGAAAGATGTCGAATAGGTAAAATCAAAGAAAGGAATAAAAATGAAGTATGTATCTAGTGATAGTAGCACTGATGAGGAAGATGTGGAACAATTGGAAGCATTGCTCGCTAGAAGATTTCACAGGGGCAAAGGAAAATTCAAAGGTAAGATGCCTATCATCTGTTTCAATTGTAATGAAGTAGGTCATATTGCTACAAGATGTCCACAAAAAAAAGGATTCCAAGGAAAGCAGTAAATACAAGAATAGAAGAGATGATGACAAAAGAGATTACAAAGAAAAAGGTAAGAAGTGTTATATTGTTGAAAAGAATTCTGATGACAATGATGATGAAGTTTTTTATGTAGCCATGAAGGACCAATCTGATGAAGAAGAAGCCACAGCACTGGTGACATGTATAAAAAAGAATGACAGATGGATCATAGACAGTGGATGCTCACATCACATGATAGGAGACAAAAGTAAGTTTGTCAACTTTACTCAGTATGATGGAAATAGTGTTAGATTTGGTAATGATGCTCCATGTCAAATCAAAGGAAAAGGTTCCATTAAGCTCACAAAACAGATTTCATGTGATAATGCATACTATGTTGAAGGATTAAACTACAATTTATTGAGTGTCTCACAATTAGGAAATATAGGTTGCAAAGTGGAATTTGGAAACAAAACTGCAAAAATCTATGATACTGATGGTAAACTAATAGGAAAAGGAGATCAAACAAAGAGTAATTTGTTTTACCTTGATATGGATGATGCTTCTTGTCTATTTGCAAAATTTGATGATGAATGGTTATGGCATAGAAGATTATGTCATGTCAATTTTGATAATCTAGTCAACATCAGTAAAATGAAGAAAGTCGGAGGTCTACCAAAAGTGAAAAAGCCTGATAATATCATGTGCAAACAATATAAGCTAGGAAAGATGACAAAATCAAGTTTCAAAAGAAAGAACTATACATCTAAAGAGATACTTGAGTTAGTTCACACTGACTTATGTGGCCCAATGGAAATAGAAAGCTATAGAGGAGATAAATACATAATGCTATTTGTTGATGACTATTCCAAGATGATGACTATTATGTTCTTAAAACAAAAATCTAATGATTTTCAAATGTTTAAGTGGTATGTGGCCAGAGTTGAAAATGAAACTGGAAAAAGCCTAAAATGTCTAAGATCAGATAGAGGTGGTGAATTTACATCAAAGGAATTTGAGATATTCTATAATGACAATGGAATCAAAAGACCAACGTTAGCTCCTAGAACTCCCCCACAGAATGGAATTGCTGAGAGAAGAAACATATATGTGAATGACTGTGCCAGAACATTAATGATGGAAAAGAATGTTGCTCTAAAATACTGGAGAGAAGTTGTAAGTGTAGTTGTTCATACACTGAACCAAGTACAAGTCAAGAAAGGTACAAATAGAACACCTTTTGAATTATGGTATGGTTACTCACCCAATGTAAAACATTTCAAAGTGTTTGGTTGCAAATGTTTTATCCTGAAGGATACTAGAAATGGAAAATTTGATGCAAAAAGTGATGAAGGTATATTTCTTGGCTACTCCACTAGAAGTAAGGCATATAAATGGTTGAATGTTAACACTAACAAAATTTTGGAAAGTGCAAATGTAAATTTTGATGAGCACATAGAAGTCCAAACTGAAAAACAAAAGAAAATGGAAGAATAAAGAACCTTTGTATTATCTTATGAAGGAATGACTGCTGATGAGGATGATGACAATCAAATTGAAAATCAACAACAAGTGTTAGTTTTGACCGATTCACAACCAATGAATGTTGAGTTGCATTCAGAAGTCGAGTTACAAAATGAAGAAAATGCACAATCTGATTCGAAAGATAGTACACATAATGAAGAACAATCTGACAATGAAGTGCATAGTGATCTTCAATCCGAAAGATCAAACATGGAAACAAGGACAGAGCCAAGATTATCCAAATATGTAAAAAACCATCACCCTGCTGAACAGATAATTGGTGACAAAGATGCAAGACCAATGACAAGGAATAGACTAAGACATGAATCATGCTTGATTAGAAAATCTGAACCCAAGACAGTATATGGTGCATTATAGTATGATGACTGGTATAAATCTATGGAAGAAGAAATTGATCAAATAAGGAAAAACAAAACCTCATGTTTGGTTCCCAGACCAACTGACAAGAATGTGATTGGTACTAAATGGATATTCAGAAACAAACTAGATGAGAATGGTGAGGTTACCAAAAATAAAGCCAGATTAGTATGCAAGGGTTATGCTCAAGAAGAAGGAATAGATTATGGAGAAACATGCGCTCCTATTGCTAGAATGGAAGGAATAAGAAATTTACTTGCATATGCTGCCTACAAAGATTTCAAAGTCTATCAGATGGATGTAAAATCTGCCTTCTTTACTGGTATACTAGAAGAAGAAGTCTACATTGAACAACCAGAAGGATTTGTTGATGAGAACAATAGGGATATGGTGTGTAAGCTACATAAAGCACTCTATGGTTTGAAACAAGCACCTAGAGCATGGTATGAGAGACTTCACAAGTATCTAGTGCAAATTGGATTTGAAAGAACTAATGATAACATCAACATGTACATCAAAGCTGAAGAAGGTAAAGACATTATTGTATCTGAAATTTTTGTGGATGACATAGTATTTGGTGGTAAGGAAGTACTTTGCAAAGGCTTTGCTAACAAAATGAAACATGAATTTGAAATTTGTCTATGTTTGGAGAAATCAAATTTTTTGTTGGATTGCAAGTACACCAACTTAAACATGGAATATTTGTTACACAATCAAAGTACATCAAAGAAATTCTTAAAATGTTTGGATTGGAGGAATCCAAACCAGTAAGCACACCAATGACCATAGGAAATACGCTGTCCAAAAATGACGAGTCAACTGAAGTCAATCAAACAATGTATAGATCCATGTTTGAAAAGCTACAATATGTTGTGCATAGTAGACCAGACATAGCATTAGCAGTTGGAATAGTAGCTAGGTTTTTTGCTAATCCTAAAGAAAATTGTCTCATATTAGTAAAAGGAATAATGAGATATCTCAAAGGGACTAATGATTTTGGTCTATACTACAAAAAGAATGGAAAATTTGAACTCAATGCATATACAGATGCAAACTGGGGAGGAAACATTGATGACAGAAAAAGCACAAGTGGAGGTGCATTATTTCTAGGCAAAAGGCTGGTTACCTGGACTAGAAAGAAACAAACATGTATATCCCAATCCACTGTAGAATCAAAATATGTGGCAGCTGTAGTCAATTGTACAAACATTGTATGGCTCACACATCTATTGAATCGAATAAAAGAAGTAACAAAACTGGTGATATTGTATTGTGATAATACAAGTTCTATAAACATATCCAAAAATCCAGTGATGCATTCAAAAACCAAGCATATCGCAATCAAGTATCATTATGTCAGAGAATTGGTAGAAGACAAATAAGTGAAGTTGGAATACATTCACACAAAGGAACAAACTATAGATATCTTTGCCAAACCATTGCCCAAGGATGCCTATGAATATCTTACAGGCAAATTGGGGGTCATACCCCTAACCCAAGAAATTTAAGGCAACAAGGAAGCTGCCTTGCATCAACAGGAATAAATTATTGAAATATTAATAGGTTGATGCAAAGGATGACAGTAGGTACAGAAACTCCAAATCAGTCACAAGCATCGTGACAGAGGGAGAAAAACAACAAGAAGTCAAAGCTTATATTTTGCATGATAAAAATGCTACATCTTTGGCATTTATGTCAAAGAGGGAGAAATATGCAGGGAAACTAATCAAATGCAAAGAAAGAGGGAGATATATATATATATATATGAAAGAGGGAGATATATGAGATCAGTAGTGAAATACATCAAGACAACGTATACAATCTTGGTGGTAACTAAATTGATTACTTGATCAGTTTCGTTTCCCATCAATGCCAAAGAGAGAGATTGTTGGAAATGATTGAAATAATTATAAGAAAAGTTGAGGGAGATTTTTGGAATAAAATATGGAACTAGTAAAGAATGTCCTCAATCATTGTTTTGTCATTGATGTCAAACTTGCTACTTGCAGGGATGACAAATGCTTTAGTGATCCAAATACTATCAATTAGTTGATTGCCAAGGTGGAGGCAATTAATAAGATGTAACTAAAATACCTAGAGAAAGGTTGAAGTTATGATGTTGGAATGAAGTACAAGGATCAGCTAAGCCATTGATGAAAGAATGTATTTGATGACATACTACAAAGAATGGGCACACTGAAACATATCAAAGATTTAAGGTTTTAACTAAGTCCTTTGTAAAGCTCAAACTAAGTTCATTAGAGAGAAGGAGACGGGCAAGCTAGTAAGAGCCAAGAAAGTTCTAGTTAATACCAAGTAAACTTCAGATGCCGAGTAGAATCAAGTGCTGAGTAAGTTCAAGTGTTGAGTAAGTTCAAGTGCCAAGTAAGTTCAAGTGCCAAGTAAGTTCAAGTGCCGAGTTGGTATAGGTGCCGAGTAACATAGAGGTGTCGAGCATCGATAACTCAATAATGTCGAGTTGTTGCATTATTTAGGAAATCAAAGATTTGCCAGATCTAAGCTGACAAGGTTGTTATCTAGAAATCTGTGAATTAAAAGGAAGATAAGAATGATGAGTTGGTGGCACAAAACACCATGTAGCACATTTTTAAGATACAACTGGTGAAGTTTCAAGAAGAAAACAAGATATGGGGTAGATACATTGTATCCTACCTAATCAATTTTGAAACCCAAAAATTGAAGAGGGAGAATTGAGCGGTAAAGGCAAATCAAACTTCTATATAAGAAGACATAAGTTAATAAGAGAAAGAGAGAGCGAGAGGGGATAGAAGGAAAGGAGAAAGTGGTCAAGCATAAAAGCATGAAATGTTGAAGAATGTGCCTAGGAGAAGATAGCGCAGAAATTCTATTTGTATAGACCACCAAAAAGGTGATTGCATTGACAGAATGAGTTAGAAGACTCAAGGAGATGAAGCTTGAGAGGAAGACAAGCCATCAGAGCTAAAGAGATTAAAGCCAAGCATAAGGATTGAACTGAAAGTGTGATCTGAAATTTGCAAAGCATGTTGTAAGTTATATCAAATCAAAAGACCATTATTGTTACTTTCTAGCAATTGTAACTGTAAGTCTAAATCCTACGGACTTAGGTTGGTTTAACAGCCATTAGAAAAATCCTTTAACAGGGTGACATTCCAAGTGAATGTTCTAAAGACCTTTAACCAGGCCCATTTCTAATAGTTTGGTGAAATCTTCTAACAAGGTCACATTTAACAGTGTGTTGTAATCCTTTAACAGGGCAGGCTTTTAATAGGGCATCACTTCAGAAGAGTGAGAATCAAGTAGCATGTTATTGGTGTTTTCTCCCAAATTGGGTTTCCATGTAAATCATTGTGTCATGTGTTGATCTTGAGTGTTTTATCTTTGGCTCCCTTGAATCAAGCCCTTCCTCAATAGCTCCTGAACCTGTCTATTTAGCGCCTTTGTTTCAATAGGAGTCATCCTATGAGTAGCCTTGTTAGGCAAACTATCTCCTGGAATTAGATCTATCTGATGACTAATTTGCCTTATTGGTGGCAATCCATCTGGAAAATTATCAGAGATAATATCTCCAAATTCCCTTAGTAAGTTTGATACTTCAAGTGGTATTTCACTACTACCTTCTTTATCTTTCCTAGGAATAAAAACATAACACATATGCTAATGTTTCATGCCATCTAAAAACATCCTTCTATCAACAAGACAAATCCTAGAACTGCTACATACCTTTTCACCTTCCTTTTTCATGGGCTTCAATTTGCGGCGAACTCCATCCTTTGTCAGAGATTATGTGTTTGCATGCCCATCATTTACTCCATGTGCATCAAACTACCATGGTCTACCCAAAAATAGATGGAAAATATACATTGAAATAACATCACAGAGAACTTCATCATGGTAACTCCCAATTTTGAATTTCACTAAACATTGTTCACTTACCAGGACCTTATGATCATCTTTTACCCAAGCAATCTGATAGGGCAGGGGATGTTTCTCCCTCTTGAGCTTCATCTTAGAGACCATCTCTTCTGATACCAAGTTATCAGTTCTACCACCATCAATGATCATGTCACAACATTTATCCTCACACTTGCATCTAGTACGGAACAAACTCCTCCGTTGTCCTAGTTCAATCTCACCACTTAGTAGGACTCTTTCATTTACCAAGGTCTCTCCTCTTTTTGCATCCTCTAAATGTGATGATTGTGCATCCTCATCCACATGAGCAACCCTAGCTTGGCCCTCAGCTCTCCTATTTGTCCTTCCTTGTCATGAAGGGCATTCAAAGAAACGATGACCTTCTTCATTGCAATGGAAAAAGGTAGCCACCTATTCCTTGTCCACATCCTCTACCTCTTCTTCTCTAATTTCCAAAGTCTTGATCATGAGAGTAGTTGAAACCCTCATTCCTCTGGTTCATGCTAGTACCCACATATTCATTTTTCTTTTGGGTTTCATTGCGGCCTCCAGATGATCTACTGCTTCCCCTTCCTCCTTGATCGTGCCCTCTTTTTCTTCCTTCAAACCTTTTATTCAGCTTCTCTTCAACTCATAGGGAAAACTGGTATGCCTCTTCAATGCTAATCATTCTTACCAGACTTAATTCCTCCTAGATGCTAGGTCGCAACCCACTGATATAATGAGCAACCTTCTCCTTATTTTCTTCTGCATGCCCTGCTCTAATCAAGAGTCAGAAAAAATTCCTCTGTATATTCTTGGACTGATCTTCCTGCTTGCTTTAAACCATGCATCTTCTTAAACAAATCAAGCTCGTAGTCCACAGGAATGAACTACTTCTTCAATTTGTCCACCATGGGATCCCATCTTGTGATCTTCTCCTTTCCTCTTTTGTTTCTTTGCAATTGGACCTCTTGCCACCAAATTTTGGCATGGCCTTTCAGTTTTACCTTTGCAAACTTAACCCTATCTGCGTCCCTAATATCCTCATACTCAAAGTATTCTTCCAGTTCATTGATCCAATCGATCAACTCATTTGGTTTTAGATTTCCTGAAAATACACCCACTTCAATTGTAGGTCTTTTCCCAAACTTAGTAATGGCCTTAAAAAGCCTTTCCTCTGCATGATTCAGAACTTCCCCGTCAAATTCCCCTTCTAGTCCAATTTCTTCTTCTTCATTGTCATCCTTACTATCATCACGTGTGGCAACATTTGCTCCTCTATGGAGCTCCTCTTGCAATGCCTGTACCTACCTTTGGAGGGCTCTAACCTCCTCAGGATTAATAGCTCTGGCCCTTCCACCATGCTCTCTTTGTGGAGGCATCTTCTAACTCAAACTCACAACCACATAGTCCTGGTGCAAACTGCTTCATATTCGGCACTCTGTCTACACACTCAGGAAAACCTGCTCTAATACCACTTGATGGAGACACAACCCAAGAACAAAATGGACACAATAGAAAAGAGAAATTGTATTAACTAAAAAATAAGCTAGTACATTCAGTGGAGAGAAAATAAACTTCAAAACATGCCCTAAGGGCTTATAATAGCATAAATGTGGAGATAATTTCTTCTTTCAGTACCTCCTCTCAAACTCCACTCCGAACTGCCTCTTACAATGCCAGAAATATCCTTAAATAGACCCTGGAGGGTTAAGGACTAGGAGTACATTCTAGAAAGTGCTAGTAGGCATCCAACGACCAAATAGAAGGTTCCAGAAGCTATGTTAGAAGTCGACACAAATCTAGAAGAATCCAAAAACGATAATCAAACTTTCAGGAGGCATAACTTTTCAACTGTAGCTCCGATTGAAAAATCGTTTAGATTTCTGGAAAGCTCTCAAAGTTCTCTATAGCCCTATGGACCAGCTTCGCTTGTCCACCATTTTTGGCCCTTTTTGAGCTCATTTAATGCCCCTAACCTGACTTTGAAGCATTCTTAGGTGGTCTCCACAACTCAAAAAATTGCAATAACTTTCAAACCGTGGGGCCTTTTGACCTGATTCTTTTTCTGGAATGCTCTAAATTACAATTACATTGATCTAGCCAATTTACACCTCCAAGTTCACCAAAATGATGGCTCAATTACATACTCCTATTTTTTTGAGATTTTCTAGCACACTTATAGTGGAACTGTGAGAGTTGGAACCTTTATTTTCCCAAATGGGTGTCCAAAAATGAAAACACATGAAACATAAACTAAGTCTAAGTACATTTTTTTGGGTGACACAAGATTGCCCTTATACCTCTGGATGCTCCTGCATCAAAAGGGGAATTTCATTAGCACAACTAGAACAATATATATTCAGACATAAGCATTTCATTTAATAAACTAGAAAAAATTTCTTTAATCATACACCATTCATTTCTAATGATTCATTATTTCAATTTATATTCCTTAGTTTAAATAGGCTTTTCTGAGAAATAGGTGAAAGTAAAAAAGCCTAGTTGGTTTCTTGATATGGGTTGCAAGAGAAACGCTTGTGTGTTTCCCAAGCTTCTTGGTCTACCATGGCTTCAATATGGTATGTTTTCCCTCCTTCCTCCTAGATCACCCCCCCCCCCCCCCCCCCAATATTCTCCATGTCCACGATTCCTTTCCAATAATTCAACTATAGTTTTACTTTTTATTTTTCTATATTTTATTGTCAAAAATTCTTTGTTTCTCATTTTCAGTGAGGCTCCTAATTTATATGAAAAATATATCATTTTCAATTCATGTGATCCATTTGAAAATTCTTCCTCCTATAGTTTAGTTAATTAAATCAAACCATATTTTATTCATATATATTTTTGTCTTAATTTCTAACTATTCATTGGGTTGTCTAGGTTGTCATGTAGTCCTTAAGGGATTCCTATGGTACAATGGTTAATGCACTCTTCCTCCATCCATGATGATAGTGGTTCAATTCCAATGACATTTTATTTTTTCTCTTTTTTTCTTTATCTTAGTCAATTACAACTTATAACTTATTACTTTTACCACACCCCTTGAAGATAACAATAGATGAGATGGTAGATAATGGGTTTTTTAGTTAAGAGGTCAAGTGCTTAAGTTTGAAAAAGTGTTAATATGTGTTCCTCTTTTAATTTATTATTTTTATTTATATTTAATTACTTTCATCTATTTATTTTACTTTATCTATTTATAACATTCATTAAAATACAACTCACTAAACAATGTGTATGAACTAATGCCACACCTATTGTAACTATAAACATGTATATTTATTTGGGTATATATGTGTTCTTAGGCCATGGTAATGGTTCCCACTTTTTGGCCAAGTTTGACACTAAAATATATAATTTTATCAAAAACTTGATTTTCAAATGCATATTACTTAAACATAAATAAAGAATTTGATGGTGATATAAACTAGTAATTTTCAACATTTCATATGTAGTTTCTAACAATGTTTTTCAATATTTTTAGTGATTTTGTTTTAAGTCCATTTTTCCATCTTCTTTTGTATTAAGATCATTTACAAATTGGGTGCTCCTTAAGAGAAACAATTACAAATGATTCAAGCTTCTTATGAGCAATCATAGTAGAAACAAAAATTGGAAGACCAAGAGCCACAACTTCAAATCCACTTTATACATTGAGACAAATACAAGTAATAGAAATCAAGAGTCACAACTTAGAATTCGACAAAGATGTACTTCTTGGGATTTGAACTATGCTATCCACAATGAGATCTCATTGCTTCAACCAACTAAATTAAACCCCTTGGAAATTATTTTCCATTTCCTTTGAGAAGTGGTTTATACAAAAAATGACATTTTCAAAAAATGATGGGTGTTTTGATCAACATAGTTTTTCTTAGAAATCTGCTAATTAAAAAAATATTTCAAGGCTAGAATATTAACATCAATATCTAGCAAGTTTTCTTGGTTTTGTTAAATTTTGTCTAAACTTATCTGGGTTTTATTTAGTGACAAAGTGAAACCAATGTTAACTTAGACATAGGTTTCTTTTGATCAATATAACTTGATTTGTATTTATCAAACTGAAATTTTTCTTGAAATTTTAGAAGGCTAACACACATAGCTTTAATGATCATATTTTTAAAATAAATTATTCTTTACTTATATATATTTTTTGAAGCTTCAAATGGAGATTTCTAAAAAGGAAAAAAACCCTATATTTAATAAAACTAAAAATAAAAACATCATAATAAACACAATATATGCAAAAAGTATATTCATGGGAAATCTTATTGAAAGGAAAACACTTTTCCAAATTTAATTTTAGAATTTAAACCTATTTGGCCCTTGTTTGTGCTCTCCAAAGAGAAAAAATTGACATGAATTATTAACAAATTTTGAAATTTCCATTTTTAGAGGCTTTGCATGAAGCTCTTTTTTTGGTCTTCTTATGAAGCCATCAAGATTATTTACCATATGTGGGATTCATTCAAAGCCCTTAGGGTTGTTTCCTAATGACAACAGTGTCCATGAGGGAATGACCAAGGGGGCATCAAGTAAAGCCCCCTATCAGCCAAGTGGCTTCAAGTGAAGCCCCCTTATTATCTAGGGGGCTTCACTTGAATCCCCTTGACTACCCAATGAGATTCATTTAAAGCCCCATGTTGCACATTTGGCTTCCCTAGAGGCTTCACCAAAAGCCCCTTTCTTGTTCTCTTAGCATAATAAATTTGGTTTTGTCGATAGGTTTCAATGGTATATTGACAGTTTTAATGGGCTTTGAGTGAAGCCTATTAGTCTTTGCATGAAGCCCAAGGCTTCACACGAAGTCCTTTTATGGGCCAATTGGCCTGTAGGGCTTCAAATGAAGCCTTAGGATTTTTTCAAAGCCAAACCCATATGGCTTCATGTGAATCCATGTGGAGGCTTCACACAAAGAATTTGCTTCACCCAAAGCCCTAGTTAAAATAAGAATTTTTTTCTTTTCATTAAATTTTTTCATGTCGAAAAGTGGGAACAAGTAGCATGGCTTGACCTGTTACATATTATCAAATCTTGTTTTAGTATAGATGAGATGTCTGCAATAATAACACAATGATAATAAAAAATGACCAAGTTCTCATATCAGTAATCAAATCTCTTGGGTATTGTATTTTTTTATTTTTTGAAAAAGCAACTATGTCATTTACCTTAGTGTTGTTTAATCAGATCCTATACTCTGAAATTATGATGATTTTCATAGGTCTATGTGTAGATTTTAGTGATATTACCTTCTTAACTAGGAAAGATAAAAGTTATATAAAGAAAATGAGATTGGTGTATGCTAATTAATAGTATTAATTGTAAATTCTTATGCTGGTCCTAGGTGTCAGGTTTTTATCTCCTCAATGGTTGCATATAATGTGGCAATTGGGAGGGTAGGGATGGATGCATTTTCTTTTGCTTCTCTCAACTTGTTAGATTTTGAAGATAAGATTAATTACATTTTGTCTCTATCACAGTATTATTGGTGAATGTAGTGCTTGGCCAAGCCATTTATCTATTGTATTTAAGTATGATATTCTAACATTAAGCATATGTATGCGACTATGCTTACTTTTATCTTACATATGAGTAGATGTACTTTAAATAAAAGAAATGTGCATGTGGGTAGATATGTTATAGTTTTTCTTTCACTACATATGAGTAGATGTGTAGTGTTCTTTTCTTTTCCATGTCACATTCTATGCTTAGATTACTAGGCACATGGTTGTATGTAGTATGTTTCACAAATACATCTAATCTATCTAATCCATCTTTTTTTGGAAAGATAGATTTCTCATGCCAGATTTAGGGATTTCATTGTGTAAGGAAGAATCTCAAAGGAGTAAACACTTTGTGGTTGGTAACATAAAAGAACCTTGGCTAAACTCCCATCTCAGATAGCAGATGCATGACATTCAATGGCTTTGGACACGGGATCACACTAAAGGATACATGGCAATATTTTTGAAGCCTATGTATATTGGATTGTACATTCATCTTTAAGATGAAAATTATGATGTAATTAATGTAATTACAATGATCATGATGTACTATTGTTCATGTATAATAGGGGCATGCAATGGATATGCAATGTAAATCAACACTATTGTTATTAAGTTGTACTATACTAGTTGATAAACTAATTGTTATTATTAAATTTGATTATTGATTAACAAATATTACTTTTGAACTCACTTTCCTATAGGTTCTTTTATGCATTTTTTGTATTTATGTGATGTATCATTTCTTTAATAGGACATGCTTCTTACAAAATATGTGGTTGTTTGTATAGGTATTGAAATTATTGATTTGACTGAAACACACTGTATCTCATCTCTCAAATTTGGGATTTTCTTTTGTATTCTATTGTTTAGCACTTGAATATGCTTGGTAATGATTTTCTAGGAAGTTTAAACTCAAATTCTATCATTCAAACATGATTGATACTATAATTGAGTTGATAATTCCAAACTGATGGGATGATATTTTTTTTGTATAAAAGCATTAGCTCAAGATAATGCCGGTAGTTTCCTCTATGAATTATTTATCTAACATATCTTAGAATGGGATGGGAGATCTCTTTGAGCAATGAGATTAGTAGAAGTGTCCATGATTTTCTTGGATATAATAGACCTTGCTTGGCATGTACATCTTGATAGATTTAGTTATTTTAACTGAAGTGAACTTTAATTTAGTGACATTCAATTAATTATTGAACTATACATATGCTAAGGCTAGTGGAGCTCAAATTAATATAATTTTTTATTTTTTTGTTACTTTTTCTAATATTACCATTTTCATAGCTGAATTTGGTTGTTGTATGCAAGCTATCATCTCTTTGTATACAAAAGCTAATGCCTTCTTGAATTATCATATCAGGCTCTCAATTAACTTCCTCTATACAATCTTTTTTCTAGATGAGCAACAAAATTGATTAGCCATGGTTGTCAAGTATGAAGTATATCAAAATTATATTTGTTTTAATTTTTGAAGTTTTTTGTATTTTCTATTTTAAGTAGTGTAGGCTAATTAAATAATAAGCTAAACCATGCATTTTACTAGGTTATTATAACAAGTTTTATTTGTTGTAATTAATATTTCTAGTGGTTTACTTATCTCCTAGGTGCCCTGGTATAAAAATACATTGTAAATAGATTAATAGTGATAGAGTCATAAATATACTTTTCTCTCCTAGTTGTAAGTACATTCATGTTATATATTGGATGAAGCTACATATAAATTGATTCCTCTAAGAAAAATTAAAATTAGAAACTTGTGATGACAGTAAATTCTCATGCAAAATTCTTAGACTTAGTTTTCTCCATTATTTACACAAATAAAGGTATTTCTTTTTTTGTTCCACAACTTTATTATAATAAGGAGAACAAGTCACATCTAATGAATTTGACAATGAAAACATCCTAGCATTTAATAATAGCACTATTCATTAAAGGGTACTTGCTCAATAGAAGAGCACCTACTTTACAAGTAGGAGGATGGTGGTTTGATTCCATCATGCCCTAATATGATTAAATTAATTACTAAATAAACTACCAAATATACTACCAAATCTAGTACCAATGAAGCTACCAAATAAAGTACCAAACAAACAACCACATAAGTTACCAAATAAACTACCAAATAAATAACCAATTAATAATGATAAACTACTAAATAAATTATTAGATAAACCACTCTCCATCAATATGTTGGATACAATTGTTCAATTGTGTGTTGTCTTTGATGTTACACAAATGTCATATCAGTTATCAGATAGAGTCTACCAAGCTCAGTTGGTTAGAAAGGTAGAAGATAGAGTCTAATGAGCTCAGAAGGTTAGAAAAGAAGGTTTACAATGTCAACCGAGAATTCTCAGACTTTACCTTGTACAGACAGAGTGTACCAAGATTTCAAGATTAAGAAAGGAAATTCAGTTGTTACTGAGCTTACTTGGTCATCAAAGGGAAGTATAGCAGAAATAGTTCTTACCAAGCTGTCATGGTCAGCAAAGGAAATTCAATTCTTACTGAGTTCCCTTGGTAGCCAAAGGATTTTGTAGTGTTTATTGAGTTGTGTTGGTTAACTCAGGAAATTGTTTCTGGAAGCAGTATTTACTGAGCAGGGTCACACAATGAAGGATTTCATTATTTTGTGAAATAAAGTTTACTTGTTTAATTTAATATTTGTAGCCAACTGATGTATGGTTTATTGGTAAATGTAACTTGTGAATGAGCCAAGTTGATAATCGAAAAGGTATATATAAGAGGGTCAAGTTGTGAATTCTAAGGGTGTGATAGATTTGATATGATGCGAATGTCAAGGAGGATTGATTATTGGGTGAGAAAATTCTAAAGAATAATCAGAGACAATTGAGGAGCAACAAAGCTATATTTGATCAAGGAGGATCTAATGGTGTGAAATAGAGATCTGTAATAAGCAAATTTGGTTGCATCTTATTTAGGTCAATCCATTGTTACTTTTATAACCATTGTAGTAGTGATTTCAAAATCTCTTAACAGAGTTGGTTTAGCAGCCATTTTGTAAATCCTCTAACAAAGTGGATAGTTCAGTTGAATTTTTCTAAAGACCTCTAGCAAGGCCACTCCTAAAAAGGTTATTAAATCCTCAAACAAGGTCACACTTAATAGTGTGTATTGTAACCTTTAATAGGGTTGGCTCCTAATAGGGCTCACTTTAGAAGAGTAAAAATTGGTAACTAGTTACTTGGTGTTTTTTCAAATATTGGGTTTCCACGTTAAATTTGGTGTCTCTTGTGTTCTTGTTATTTACTTTTGCATGAATTCTAACAATTATGAATGCTTAGAGTTTAGTAACAAGTTAATCTACCAAGTTACAACATTTTGTGAAGTTTTTACTGAGTGACAATAGTAACTAGTTATTTAAGACATCTAAGGGATCAGCATTTGTTTTTGTGGTAATAGATTCACCCCCCCCCCCCCCTCAATAGGGACAACTTCTCAGCATGGCAAGGATTGATAAGACTTCATCTGGCTTCTATTGGTAATTCAAGGCTGAAGTACCTTAATGAAAAGTACGCAAAACCTACTGGTACATTATCTATCAATGATATTGCTAAAAAGAAGACTCATAACAACATGATGATAGATATTGCATCTACTCTAAGTTATGAAGAATTTGATGACATCAAGGATTGCAAAACTACCTTTGAAATGTGGAACAAACTAAAAGAGATCTATGGAGGTGATGATAATGTGAGAAGAGCCAAAGCAAAAATTTTGAGAGGAGAATTTGATCAGATGAGGATGAGGGAAGATGAAAACATAGCTAAATTTGTTGAAAGATTTAAAGCAAGTGTTAGTGCGATCAAAGCATCTGGAGAAGATATCAAGGAGGAAATGGTTATAAGTAAAGTTCTTAGAACTCTACTTCCTATTTATGTAATCAAAGTTTCTAAAATTCAAGAAAGAAGATGTGAAACAAATCATAAGATAAATTTAGAGGCCATAGTTGGAAGATTGACTACATTTTGCTAGACAACTATGATAATTATGTTCTAGTTGCCAAGAACATTGAATTAGCATTTGAAGCCAAGCTTTCACTCAAGGTGAAATGCAAGAAAATAAAGGATCGTCAATTAGATAGTGATGAAGAATCAGAAAAAAGTTTAGATAGTGATCTCGAGTTGGTCAAAGCTCTACTAGAAAGGAAACATTCAAGAGGGAAAGGAAAATGCAAAGGTAAGGTTCCTCTAATCTATTTTTCTTGTGAAGAAATTGGACATATGTCTACTAGGTGCCCAAATAAGTAGAATAAGGATAAGAAGAAAGGTCACAAGTGCAATGGCAAGAAAGAATTCAAATCTTTCAAGGACAAAGGTAAGAAAACATGTTTCATGGCTAAGGATTCTAATGATTCTATTGATGAAGAAGAAGATGAAATTGTTTACATTACTGTAAAGGATGAATCTGACAATGATGAACAAATGGCACTCATTTCTCATGTGAGAAAAAATGATACAAGGATTACAGATAGTGGTTGCTCTCATCACATGACTAGTGATAAAACTAAGTTTGAACATTTTGAAGACTATGATGGTGGCAGTATGAGATTTGGTAATAATGAACCTTGTTGCATAAAAGGAAAAGAAAGAACCATAGCAACCAAAGAACTTGTATGTGATAATACATATTGGGTAGAAGGACTAAAACACAATCTGTTAAGTGTGGCACAACTACTCAATAATGGATTCAAACTGGAATTCATGCATGAAAAAGCAAGACTGTTGGATGGAAAAGTAAAGCTGATTGTATCAAGCACTCAAACACAAGGTAACTTATTTTATCTTGAACTTGGTGAATATTCATATTTTATTGCTCAAGTTGAATAAAGTTGGTTATGGCATAGGAGGTTGTGTCATGTGAACTTTGATAATTTGGTAAAAATAAGTAAATTCAAGAAAGTAAGAGGCATTCCTTCTTAGAATTCTTTTAGAATAACTAAGAGGGGGGGTGAATCAATTATTCAAAGTCCAATAATGTCCAATACAATTTTTTTAATAAAACTAGGGTGAATCAGAAGTACTAGCCTTTTTACTGTCTTGTCAAATCCTTAATGGCATGTAATTGAAATTATCATCCATGTAATTAAACATTAAATAATATGAAAAATAAACATGAATCACCTCATAACACAAAGGATTTTGGTGACCCAAAAACCGTCTAGGAATAAGAAGATAAAATTGGGGTGGGGATGACACCCACAAAATTACTGCATAATTGATTTCAACCACTTCTGATGGTTTTCCCTATTAAAGGCTTGTCCTATTAAAGGCTTTACATACTGTCAGATGTGACCCTGTTAAAGGATGTGTACATCCAGTTAGGAGTGTGCCCTATTAGAGGACTTAAGAACATTCAACTTGGAATACCACCCTATTAAAGGATTTACATAGAGCTGTTAGGCCTACCCAAGTCCATGGGATTTATAGTCACCTTCTCAAAATAATCTTTTATCCCTCTCTAAGGATCTCCTATCCTTCTCCTATGGATCTTCTATCCTTTTCTTGAGGGTTATCCACCTAGCTATTAATCTAACCTAGCAATGTAGGCTTTCAATATCTAATACAATGGTAAGAAAGTATTAGAAAGGTTTTGACCTGATAAAGATTGTAGCTCTAACCTTGTAGATTTTAGATCACTCTTTAGTTCTTTTCTTTTCTTGGCTTTTCTTCCTTGAAGTGTTGAAAACTTGTCCACCCTTCAAGATCTATCTCCTTGAGTTCTTACACTCGTTATGCCAATACAAACTATGGCCACTTGATCAACTCAGAGTCTTGATGCTCTATGCTTACTCCTCACTATGTCCTCTTCTTGACACTTCACACTAGCCTTCTCTTGGCTTCTTCACATGAACACACTTATGACCAATTCACTCTCTCATTTTTTTGATCTTTCACTTGTAACTCCTGATAAAGATGTTATGTTCTTCATTTTTTTCTCAAGTCTTCCCGCTTATCAATTTGAATTGATTTTAGAAATTGTTTTCCCTCCAAATTGTTTCTTCTAGAAAATCCATCAATATTCACCCTGAATTAGTTCGCATGGTTTACATAAAATTATGTGACATCTACTCATCATCCTTATCATCCAACTGATTCACAAAATTCAATGTAACAAACTTATTGTTACTGATCTGGTAATTCTTTTGACTTAACAAATAATATAGCAACTCAACTTCATTGGTTTACTAATACTCGACATTAACTGGGTTACTCAGCTTCTACTACTATTCACTGATGCTCAACACCCTAAGAGATTTTCTCGATATCCACTACCTTTTTCTGATGCTCGGTACCTAAAGGATTGCTTGGCATTTGAAGAAATTTTTTCAGCATCCACTACCTTTTTCTGATGCTCAGCACCTAAAGGATTGCTTGGCACTCACAGATGAACTTAGTCAGTCTTTGCAAATGGTTTAGTCAAACCTTGCATATTGTAGTGACCATTCCCAATGTCTTAAAGTATGTCATTTATACATGATTTCATCATTGTCTTAGCTAATCCTTATACTTCATTACACCATCATAATTTCAACCTTTCTCTACATGTTCTTGTTACATCTTGTCAATCAACTAAGTGATAGTATTTGGATCACTTAAGCAATTCTCATTCCTATAGTTAGCAATTTTGACATTAATGACAAAACAATGATTGAAAGCATTCTTTACCAATTCCATCATTCTTCATTCAAAGATCTTTTCGATCATTTCCAACAATCTCCCTCTTTATTATTGATGGAAAACCAAACTGATCAATTGATTGAGTTGACCAACTTAGTTACTACCAAAATTATATACCAAATAGAAAACTTGTTCTCATTACATATCTTCCTTTTTGTATCATGTCTCCCTCTTTTGTTGATACAAACTAAATCCTTTGTTCTGCTTCTCCCTCTTGACTGTTGCATCCTTACTCTCTATTCCTAATCCTTCATAGCTACTTGCTGATCAGTTTCTTATCTCTTCTAAATCTCCCTCTTTCATCTCTCTTTTTTTTTTGGTCTACTAATGATCTCATACATTCTCATACATCTCCCTCTTACGTTTTTATTGATCAATTTCTCATAAATCTCCCTCTTTGATATAAATCCCAAAGGTGGAGCATCTTCAACATGCTTGGTGTAAGTTTTGCATCGTATGTCTTTTTCCTCTATCACCATGCTTGTGACTGATCTGGAATTTCAGTTCCTGTTGTCATCCTCTGCATCATTCTTCTGATATTTCAATGATCTACTCCTATTGATGTGGGACAGCTTCTTTGTTGGTTTATATTACTTGAGTTAGAGGCTTTACCCCCAACTTGCCTCTAAGATATTCATAAGTATCCTTGGGAAATAGTTTGGTGAAGATATTTGCAATTTTTTCCTTTGTATGAATGCACTCCATCTTCACTTGTTTGTCTTCCACCAATTCTCTGACATAGTGATACTTGATTGCAATATGGTTGGTTTTTGCATGCATTACTAGATTCTTGGGTATGTTTATAGCACTTGTATTATCACAATATAGTATCACAGGTTTGGTTACCTCTTCTTTCATTCCTTTCAATAGATGTTTGAGCCACACAATGTTTGTGCAAGTGATTGCTACTGCCACATATTATGCTTCTATAGTGGACTAAGATGTGCATGTTTTTTTCTTGCTAGTCCAAGTAACTAGCCTTTTACCTAATAATAATGCTCCTCCACTTTTGCTTTTCCCGTCATCAATGTTGCCTCCCTAATCTACATCTATGTATGCATTGAGTTCAAACTTCTCATTCTTTTTGTAGTATAGGCCAAAATCATCAGTTCCTTTGAGACACCTTATTATCCTTTTTATTTCCATGAGATGATTTTCTCTAGGATTAGCAGAGAATCTAGCAACTATTCCAATTTCTAATGCTATGTTTGGTCTGCTATGTACAACATATTGTAGTTTTCAAATCATGGATCTGTACATTGCTTGATTGACTTCAGCTGATTCATCATTTTTGGACAGCTTATGTCCTATTGCCATTGGTGTGCTGATAGGTTTAAGGTCTTCCAATCCAAATGTCTTGAGTATCTCTTTCATGTACTTTTATTGTGTCATGAATATACCATATTTTTTTTGATGTACTTGCAATCCAACAAAGAACTTGATTTCTCCAAACATAGATATCTAAAACTCATGTTTCATTTTGTCAGCAAAAATTTTGCAAAGCGCTTCCTTTCCTCCAAAAATTATGTCATCCACAAAGATTTCAGATACAAGGATATCCTTACCTTCTTATAATTTGATGTACATGTTGCTATTGTCATCAATTCTTTCAAATCCTATTTGCACTAGATATTTGTGAAGTCTCTCATACCAAGCTCTATGGGCTTGCTTTAATACATATAGAGTCATATGCAATTTACATACCTTGTTTTTGTTATTTTCATCCATAAATCCTTCTGGTTGCTCTATGTAGACTTCCTCTTCAAGTATACCATTAAAAAATGTGGACTTAACATCCATTTGATAGACTTTAAATCCTTTGAAAGCTGCATATGCCAGTAAGGTCCTTACTCCTTCCATTATGGCTACTAGAGAAAAAGTTTCTCCATAGTCTAGTCCTTCTTCTTATGCATACCCTTTACAGACTAGTCTTGCCTTGTTCCTTATGATTTCACCATTCTCATCTAACTTGTTTCTAAACACCCACTTGGTTCCAATTACATTCTTGTTAGTTGGTCTTGAGACTAAGGTCTATGTCTTGTTCTTGTCAATTTCTTTTATTTCTTCTTTCATAGCATTGTACCAGCCATCATCTTTTATGGCTTCACTTACTATTTTTGGTTCTATTTTGTTGAGGAGACATGTCTCACTTCTGAGTCTATTCCGTGTCATTGGTCCTACCTCTTTGTTTCCAATAATTTGATCTGCAGGATGATATCTTCTTACATACTTTGCCAATACTAGTTCTTTCCTTGTTTGCATGTTGTCTCTTTCAGAATCTGAATGTTCATGTGTATTTTCATCAGATATTTCTCCATTTCCCTCATGTTGATAGTTCTCACAATCTAAATGAACATTCTCTATGTTCTGCAGCTCAGTTTCTGAATGTGTCTGCTGCTCAGCATTCACTATCTGTGACTCAACAGATACTGGATTTTGTTGTTGATTGTCATTCTAAGTTGTAACTTCACCATTATTAGATATACCTTCATAAAAGTATACAAAGGTCTTGTACTCTTTTGTTTTCTTGGTGTTCTCAACACTTTGAACTTTTGCAAGCTCATCAAATTTCACATTTGAGCTTTCTACTACTTTGTTAGTGTTAACATTCAAGCACTTATAAGCTTTGCTTCTAGTAGAATAACCAATAAATGTACCTTCCTCACTCTTTGCATCAAACTTTCCATTTCTAGACTCTTTATATATATAGTGTTTGCATCCAAATATTTTAAAATGTTTTACATTAGGTGAATGCCAATACCATAATTCAAAACATGTTGCATTTGTACCTTTCTTGACTTGAACTCTATTGAGTGTGTAGACTGTAGTACTTACAGCTTCTCTCCAGTACTTGATTGCAACATTTTTTGCCATCATTAAGGTTCTGGTATAGTCAATAACTGATCTATTCCTTCTTTTTTCTATACCATTATAAGATGGAGTCCTAGGTGTTGATGTCTTCCTTTTGATCCCTCTTTCATTGCAAAATTCTTCAAATTCTCTTGATGTGAATTCAACTCCTCTATCAGATCTAAGACATTTTAGGATCTTCCCAGTATCTTTCTCAACTCTGGCCAATTACCATTTAAACAATTGGAATGCATCTGCTTTTTATTTTAGGAACATGATTGTCATCATCCTAGAATAGTCATCCACAAATAGCATTATGTATCTGTCACCTTTGTATCTTTTCACTTCAACAGGACCACACTAGTCAATATGAACTAGCTCTAATACTTCATTAGAAGTATAAGCCTTGCTTTTGAAAGTTGACTTGGTCATCTTCCCTAGTTGGCATTGTTTGCACATGGTGTTATCAGGCTTCTTCAACTTTGGTAAACCTTTGACTTTCTTCATTTTGCTAATGCTTATCAGATTGTCAAAATTTACATGACATAGCCTCTTGTTTTGTAACCATACATCATCAATTTGAACAATGAGACAAGAAGCATCTTCCATGTCTAGGTAGAACAAATTACTCCTAGTCTGATCACCTTTTCCTATTAGACTTCCTTGAGAATCATAGATCTTGGCAACTCTATTTTCAAATTCAATGTCACATCCTATGTTTCCTAACTATGAGACACTTGACAAGTTATAATTCAAGCCTTCAACGTAGTATGCATTATGACATGATATATTTTTAGTAAGCTGGATACTACCTTTCCCTTTGATTTGACATGGTGCATTGTTACCAAATCTAACACTATTTCCTTCATATTGAATAAAGGTAATGAACTTACTTTTATCTCCAGTCATGTGATGAGAGCATCCGATGTCTATGATCCATTTGTTATTCTTGTTCATGCAAGTTACTAGGGTAGTTGCTTCATCTTCATCGTATTCATCTTCCATAGCCACATAGACTACTTCATCATCGAACTCATCGGAGTCTTCTTCAACAATGTAGCATCTTTTGCCTCTGTAGTCCTTCTTGTCCTCTTTCTTATTCTTAAGGTTGCCTCCATTCTTGTAATTTTTATTTTGTGTGCATTTGGCTGCAATGTGACTAACTTCATTACAATTGAAACAAATGATTAGTAGCTTACCTTGAATTTGTCTCTTCCTCTATGAAATCTTCTTACTAGTAATGCCTCTAATTGGTCTACATCATCTTCATTAGTGCTACTGTCACTAGATACATACTTTCCTTTTCCACTCTTTTTCTTTGTTTGCACCTCATTATTTTCTTTTATTGCCATCTTGGCTTTGAATGCAGATTCAAAGTTTTCTGGCTTGTAGTTGTCAAAGTTGGATAGCTCAAAGGTTGTGAGTCTTCCAATTATTCCTTCAAATGACAATGTGTTGCTTGGTACACACCTTAGCTCTTGGATGGCTAATAGTATTATAGCATAGATAGGAAGCAAAGTTCTCAAGTATTTGCTACATACTATTTCTTCTGATAACTATCCTCCTAGGCTTCTTACGACACTTGCCACTTCTTTCATTCTTGCACCGTATTGAGCAACATTCTCTCCTTCTTCCATTTTCATGTCATCAAACTATCCTCTTAGGCTCTCTCTTTTGGCTCTCTTGACATTATCATCTCCTCCATAGATGCTTGATAATGTTTTCCACATTTGATGTGTAATACCACATTCTTTGATGTCATCATACTCATCATAGCTTAGTGTTGAAGCAATCTCTAACATCACTTGATTGTGCTCCTTCTTGTTCATGTCTTCTGCAGTGAGGTTTCCTACAAGGTCTACATGATCAGCTATGATTGAGGTCTATTCATAGTTACCTATTGATCCAAGGTGAAACTTCATCAAACTTTTTCATGCAACAAAGTTATCTTTGTTTAGCTTGGGAACTTCTCTCTTGGACATCTTGATCTACCTGCTGCTAGTACCTTGAAACAAATTAGCAGTGGGCTCTAATGCTAATTGTTAAAATTCTTTTAGAATAACTAAGAGGGGGGGTGAATCAGTTATTCAAGGTCCAATAATATCCAATATAAATTTTTTAATAAAATGGAGGTGAATCAGAAGTACTAGCCTTTTTACTTTCTTGTCAAATCCTTAATGACATATAATTGAAATTATCATGCATGCAATTAAACATTAAACAATCATGAAAAGTAAACATGCATCACATCATAACACAAAGGATTTTAGTGACCCAGAAACCCTCCAAGAATAAGAAGGTAAAACTGGGATGGGGATGACACCCACAAAATTACTGTGAAATTGATTTCAACCACTTTTGATGGTTTTCCTTGTTAAAGACCTGCCTTATTAAAGGCTTTATACACTGTCAGATGTGACCTTGTTAAAGGATGTCTACACCCTATTAGAAGTATGGCCTATTAGAGGACTTAAGAAAATTCAACTTAGAATGTCACCCTGTTAAAGGATTTACACAGAGCTATTAGGCCCACCCAAGTCCATGGGATTTACAATCACCTTCTCAAAAGAATCTTTTGTCCCTCTCTAAGGATCTCCTATCATTCTCCTGAGGATCTCTTATCCTTCTCTTGGGGATCTTCTATCCTTTTCTTGAGGCTTATCCACCTAGGTGTTAAGCTAACCTCGCAATGTAGGATTTCAATGTCTAATACAATGCTAAGAAAGTATTAGAAAGGTTTTGACTTGATAAAGATTGTAGCTCTAACCTTGTAGATTTTATATCACTCTTCAGTTCTTTTCTTTTCTTGGCTTTTCTTCCTTGTAGTGTTGATAACTTGTCCACCCTTCAATATCTATCTCCTTGAGTTCTTCCACTCATTATGCCAATGCAATCTATGGTCACTTGATCAACTCAGAGTCTTGATGCTCTATGCTTATTCCTCACCATGTCCTCTTCTTGACACTAGCCTTCTCTTAGCTTCTTCACGTGACCACACTTATGACCAACTCACTCTCATTTTTTTGATCTCTGACCTATAACTCCTTATAAAGATGTTTTGTTCTTCATTTTTCGCTCAAGTCTTCCCACTTATCAATTTGAATTGATTTAGAAATTGTATTCCCTCCAAATTGTTTCTTCTAAAAAATCCATCAATATTTGACTTGAATTGGTTTTCATGGTTTACATAAATTTTTTTTGACATCTACTCATCATCCTCATCATCCAACTGATTTACAAAATTCAATTTAACAAACTTATCATTACTGATCTGGCAATTCTTTTGACTTAACAAATAATGTAGCAACTCAGCATCTTTGGTTTACTGATGCTCGGCTTTAAGTGGGTTAGTCAGCTTCTACTGCTATTCATTGATGTTTGACACCCTAAGAGATTTTCTCAAAATCCACTACCTTTTTCTAATGGTCAGCATTAACTGGGTTACTCAGCTTCTACTACTATTCATTGATGCTCGACACCCTCAAAGATTTGGTCAGCATCCACTACCTTTTTCTGATGCTCAACACCTAAAGGATTGGTTGGCATATGAAGAAATTTTCTTGGCATCTACTATTTTTTTTGATGCTCGACAACTTAAGGATTGCTTGGCACTCATAGATGAACTTAGTCAATCTTTGCAAATGGTTTAGTCGAACCTTGCATTTTGTAGTCTACATTTCTTGTGTCTTAAAGTATGTCATTAATACATGATTTTATCACTGTCTTAGCTAATCCTTATACTTCATTACAACATCATAACTTCAACCTTTGTCTAGGTGTTCTTGTTACATCTTGTCAATCAACTAAGTGATAGTATTTGGATCACTTAAGCAATTGTCATTCCTATAGTTAGCAAGTTTGACATCAATGACAAAACAATGATTGAAATCATTCTTTACCAATTCCATCATTCTTCATTCAAAGATCTTTTCAATCATTTCCAACATTCCTAACATAAAGAAACCTGAGGTTGGTTTATGCAAGAATTATCAAATTGACAAGATGGGAAATATTAGCTTTAAGAAAGAGAACTGTCAATCTGAAGAAATTTTAGAAATTATTCATACTGATTTGTGTGGACCTATTGGAATTGAAAGTTATATTGGTGAAAAGTTCTTCATTATTTTTGTTGATGATTACTCAAGAATGATGACTATCATGTACCTAAGAGAGAAATTAGAAGCATTTGAGAAGTTCAAATGGTATTTGGCTACAATAGAAAAGGAAATAGGAAAAAGACTAAAAATTTTGAGGTTAGACAAAGGTGGTGAATTTATTTCACATGAATTTAATAACTTTTGAATTGAAAGGAGAATCAAAACATAGGTTCCAGCACCTAGAACTCCTAAACAAAATGGAATAGCTGAAAGAAGGAATAGATCTACCATGGACTATGCAACAACCTTAATGATTGAAAAGAGCATTACTATCAAATACTAGAAGGAAGCTATCGGTATTGTAGTTCATACCTTGAACTAAGTATGGCTAAAGGACTCATTCAAAACCCCCTATGAGTTATTGTCTGGCTACAAACCCAATGTAAGTTACCTAAAAGTATTTGGAAGAAAATGTTACATTTTGAAAGAATCTAGAATAGGTAAATTCAATGTGAAGGGTGATGAAGGAATATTTTTGGGATATTCTTGCAAAAGTAAAGCATATAGATGTTTGAATTTGTCTACTGACAAAGTCATAGGAAGTGCACATGTAAAGGTTGATGAGTTTACAAAAAGAAGTGAAGATGAAAGCAAAAGGGAACCAAAAGATGATAGGAGATTTCTTTACATTAAACCTGATACAGTGCCAAATACACCTGTCAATTAGGAAACTTCAACTCCCGAGTCTTTTGTAATTGAGTTGCAAGAAGTCCAAACTGAGTCAATACCTATCAAGTTGCAAGGACCCAAATTGTAAATAGAAGTTATCAAATCAATAGTTACCAAGATTGAGCAACTAGAACCAAAAGTTTAAACATAGAATGATAACAATGCAAGTCATTCAAAAGGCAAGGAGCCTATGCTAGCCAAGTATGTTAGGAAGCATCATGCACCAGATCATATCATTGGAGATAAATCTGAAGGAACAATGACAAGAAGTAAGTTGAAAGACACTTGTTTGCTTGCTGATTTTGAACCTAGAAATGTCAAAGATGCATTAGAAAATGAAATTTGGATTGAAGCTATGAATGAAGAGATGGAGTAGATAAATAAAAACAAAACATAGGATCTTGTACCTAGGGGTAAAGAAAAAAATTTGATTGGAATTAAGTGGGTATTTAGAAACAAGTTAAATGAAGATGGTAAGGTGTTAAGGAACAAAGCTAGACTGGTATGCAAAGGATACTCTCAAGAAGAAGGTGTAGACTATGGAGAGAATTTTACTCTTGTTGCAAGATTGGAAGATGTTAGAACCTTACTTGCATATGCTACATACAAGGGATTCAGAGTTTATTAGATGGATGTCAAGTAAACATTTCTCAATGGCATACTAGATGAAGAGGTTTACATTGAATAGCCTAATGGTTTTGTTGATCCAGACAAGAATGACAAGGTCTGCAAATTACATAAAGCATTATATGGTTTGAAACAAGCCCCTAGAGCACGTTATGAAAGATTGCATAACTATCTTATTTAGATTGGTTTTCAAAGAACTAATGATAATAGTAGTTTGTACATGAAGGAAGGACCAGATAATAAGATTGTTTTGGCAAAACTATTTGTAGATGATACTTTGTTCACAAAAAATGATGATCTTTGTAAAGAATTTTCAGAGCAAATGAACAAGAAATTTGGAATGTCAATATTTGGGAAAATAAAATTCTTTGTTGGTCTTCAAATTCAATAGAATAAGAATGGTATTTACATCACTCAATCTAAATACACTAAGGAGATACTAAAAATGTTTGGTATGGAAGAATACAAACTAGTTGGGAATCCTATGTGTAATGAATTGAAACTTACCAAGGATGATGAATCAAAGGAAGTGGATTAGACATTGTATAGATCTATGATTAGACAGTTGCAGTATGTAGTTCATAAAAAAATCACATGACGGCAATCAAAAGAATCATTAGATATTTGAAAGGAACTGAAGATTACAGATTATGGTATAAACTTGGATGAAATATGGATTTAAAAGTGTTTACTGATCTAGATTGGGTAGGGAATGTTGATGATAGAAAGAGTACAAGTAGAGGAGATTTTTTTCTTGGAAAGAGGTTGGTTTCTTGGACAAGTAAAAAATATAATTATACATCCCAGTCCACAATAGAGGTCTAAATATGTTGCAGCAGCAGTAACCTATTCAAACATTGTTTGGTTCAAACAATTATTGGAAGGTATGTAGCAAGAAATCAAAGAACCTATTGTTATGTTTTCTAACAATACAAGTGCAATTAACATATCCAAGAATCCAATGATGCATTCTAAAACCAAGCATATTTCTATAAAGTATCACTTTGTCAAAGAATTGGTGCAGGATAAGGAAATCAGATTGGAATATGTCCACACAAAGGAACAAATTTTTGACATATTTATAAATCCTTTACCTAAGGATGCATTCTTGTATCTAAGAGGTAAGTTAGGGGTCATTTCCCTATACAAAGCTCACTAAAATACAATTTTAGTACTGATGCATCAATAGGAACAAAATTAAAGATCTATCAATTGATGCAAAGTAATGAAGATATTGCATATGAATTAGTACTTAAGGTACAGTATAATTCATTTTTAAGTTTTGTTGTCTTTGGCATGTCTTGTCAAAGAGGGAGAGTTTACTATCATATCTTTCTAAAATTTGAAAGAAAAAGAGATTTTATATAAGAGGGAGAGATTACTATGAAAGAGGGAGATTTCTATAATGAAATATAAGAAGCATTCTGTTAGAAAATACTAGTTCTCAAATTTCATTCTGCCATGACATGTTGTGTTGCCATCAATGCCAAAGAGGGAGATTGTTGGATACAATTGTTCAAGTGTGTGTTATTTTTGATGTTGCACAAATTTCATATCAGTTATCAGATAAAGTCTATTGAGCTCAGTTGGTCAGCAAGGAAGACGATAGAGTCTACCGAGCTCAAAAGGTTAGCAAAGAAAGTTTACAGTGTCTACCAAGCATTCTCAAGCTTTACCTTGTACAGATAGAGTCTACTAAGATTTCAAGGCTAAGCAAGGAAATTTAGTTGTTACTGAGCTTACTCCATCATGAAAGGGAAGTATAGTAGAAATAGTTCTTACGAAGCTCTCATGGTTAGCAAAGGAAATTCAATTCTTACCGAGTTCACTCAATAGCCAATGGATTTTGTAGTGTTCACCGAGTTGTATTGGTTAACTCAGGAAATTATTTTTGGAAGTAGTATTTACCGAGTAGGGTTAGCCAATGAAGGATTTCATTGTTTTGTGAAATAAAGTTTATTTCTTTAATGCAATATTTGTAGCTAGCTGATGTATGGTCTATCGGTAAATGTAACTTATGAATAAGACGACTTGATAATTTAAATGGTATATATAAGAGGTCAACTTGTGAATTCTAAGGGTGTGATAGATTTGATATGATGGGAATGTGAAGGAGGACTAATTATTGGGTGAAATTTTTTTGAAGGATAATCAGAGATCACTGAGGAGCAGCAAAGTTATATTTGATCAAGGAGGATCTAATGCTGTAGAATAGAGATCTATAATCAACAAATTTGGTTGCATCTTATTCAGATCAATTCATTGTAAATCCTCTAACAAGGTGGACAATTCAATTGAATTGTTCTAAAGACCTCTAGCAAGGGTACTGCTAACATGGTTATTAAATCCTCTAACAAGTTCACACTTAACAATGTGTATTGTAACCTTTAATAGGGTTGGCTCCTAACAGGGCTTACTTCATAAGAGTGAAAATTGGTAACTAGTTACTTGGTGGTTTTTCCCATATTGGGTTTTCACATTAAATTTGGTGTCTCTTGTGTTCTTGTTGTTTACTTTTGCATGCATGCTAACAATTAATAATGCTTAAAGTTTAATAACAAGTTAATCTACCGAGTTACAACATTTTATGGAGTGTTTACCGAGTGACAGTGGTAACTAGTTATTTAAAAGATCTAAGAGATCAGGATTTTTTTTTGTCGTAACTAATTCACCCCCCCCTCCCCTCAGTTATTTCATGTATAATTTCAACACAATAATCAATGACCAAATTAAAAACCTGATAACAATAATAAATAACCAAATAAACTACTAATTAACAATAATAAATGACTAAATCAATGAATTTATAGTTTAATCATAAGTTTGGTTGGGAGATAGATATCCGACAATAAAGTACCACTAGTCACATGATCAAAATTAGTCTTATATCTACAATATTTATTACTTTATATAACCATGTATTATTGTTTTTGTACTAATGCTTGTATCTATTCTCACATATCTAGCAACATGTCTAGTGGATGCTATCCATTAGATGTATTTTCTCATGTCCAGATTTACAAGGCAAAACACAACCGATTTTTTTATTTTTTTGTTTTAAAAGGGGGAACATAAAGAATAGTGCATAAATGTCTACTTATATTTTGTTATGAATATTCTACCAACAATGAGGTGCTTGGATTATAACAACTTATAACCCTAGAGAATATTAGAGGGTCAAAGCACAAACTTGTGTCACCCTTTTGTAAGGGAAAAGGCTAACAAAAGTATAACTGTTTACCTTCAATGATATAAAACTAGTATTATTATTTAGAATTTGAAAATGAAGTAAACCAATGAAATGTGTAGAAATTGATCAAGTTTAGGATTATAATTTTTAACAATTATTTGGAATAAGAATTGATCTATTTTCATATTTTTTATAGATAAGTTTTTCGCTGTTGAAAAATGTTGAAAATTAGGGGTCTAGTTCCCACCAAAAAACTATATGGAAATAAAATTATTTCCCTTTTATCTTAGAGTATGTTATAGATAACATATATATATCTAGAACATTCAAAAAACAAAATTGGCTTTAGACTTAAATTTTCACTTTTATAATCATTCAAAGTTCAACTTACCTAAAATTGGTAGTTTTCATCTCCCACCACATTTTTCAAAACAAACCTATTCTAACCAGAATAAAAATTATACATTCTAGAAGAGGACTCTCTCCTCTAGAATGTCATATAAGTTTTTATTCTTTTTAAATGATTTAATATTTTTTCTTTCTCAAAAATGACATCTTTTTGAGTGTTAATAATGTGCTTGTAGAATTTTTCAATTATAATATACTATATCTAATTAAAATGCTATAAAATCTCTCTGAGAATGTTCTTGACTTTGAGCTCTATAAAATGGTCTTTATAAGTTATTAAAAATATATCATAAAAAATAGTAAGAGTTATTGAAATGTTAGTTTTCTCAAATAACTATATTTCTTTAGTAATTGGATACAAACTAGTATAAAACATGCATTTAGTAGACATTTTCAATTGGAAAAGTGTGATACCATACATAACTTCACTAGAATGAATTTATCTTAGATCATATATTTGAAAAAAAATTATTTTTAGATAGAAATACTCAAATTCAATCATTTTTATTACTTAGCATGAAAGGTGACACAACCTTGTACTTTTACCCTAGAATGTTACTTAAATTAGTCATTGAGTTGGGCAATACATAAATTTAGTTGACGTGGAAGTAAATATTTTGTCATTTAAGATTTAAGTACTTCAAAGTTTCCATGGGAGATCAATTAGTTTTCTAATATTCTTAGGAAGTCTAAAAAGAACTAGGTGATGTTATATTTTTTGATTCCCGATCCTTTCCTTATGGTAAGATTTTATGTATATAAGTGCGGTGTACAATTTTGTGACAATGAAATTTTGATGAATCATTAGTTGTGAAAGAAATAAGTTCATAATGGTTCTAAATACTCCGATCTCAAGTCATCCTACTATCTACATATATGAATTTATTTGTTACAATCTATACTCAATTTTTATTCTAGTTTAATATGATATAGGTATAGCTATTTAATGAAATGATTATTGTTATCCCTTAATAACTTCAACTAAATTGATGTTCTTTGACTAGGAATTTCAATCAACTGATAGTTACTTGTGCCCCAAATTTCTATAAAGTGTCACTCTCAATTAATCTTAACACACACACACACACAGATATATATATATATATATATATATATATATATATATATATATCATTGAATGATATACATATTATTCAATATTTTTACATGTCCTACCTAACATATTATTTCTCAAGACATACTTTAACTTTACCTATAAGACATAATACACATTTCTCATAGTATGCTATTCTCATTGACATAGGTGGACAGGAAAGTTATTTATAATGTCTTTACATAAATAGATATATACTTGTTGCTCGGCTATAAAATTATTTCAATTTTATAAGCCTTGGTTAATTTTTGAAAATTGCCCAATTTTAAGCTTTCAATTGGCCATTTTATCTCTGAATCTTTGTGAATTTCTGAATCTTCATGTCTACGGCTTTTTCCCAACTCCGTATAGCACTTGAAATTTTTGAAAACTGACTTTTGAGTCTCAGGTTATTGCAAGTTAATGGAGAGACCCAAAATACGCATTTTCAAGTTTATCATTAACCATTAACCTCTCAAAAAGGTTAATGATAACTTTTCAATCACGCATTTTGGAGTAGGTTAATTAACCTCTCCAAAAATGCGTATTTCTTAACCTCTCAAATAGGTTAATGTTAATTTCCAAAATGCGCATTTTGGAGTAGGTTAATTAACCTCTCCAAAAACATGCATTTCTTAACCTCTTTGAGATGGTTATTAACCTGTTTGAAAATTTCCAAATTGTATAAACCATGTGTGAATTCCTTCAGCTCAAATATAGTGGAATAATGTTATTGAAGCACTTATTAAAGTTGATATTTTACATTTGTTGGAGTTTCAACCTATGGCTATATGCATCCACAGAACTTGGTTTTTCAGAATATTGTTGCATATACAAATCAGTGCATATTATTGTCCACATGAGCAAGGGAAAGTCTTGTGGTTTATTTAACATATACATCACCTTGGTCACCTTATTTCCAACTCAAATGCATGGTCTTCCTAGGTGAATAGTGGGTGTGATACTAAGGTTTGAATACCTGTCGTCAGCTATGGGAGTCTGGATTTATGAAGGAATTAGATTGGAACATAAAAGAATCTAATCATGTGCAGACCACCCTCTTCACCATGTAAAAGATAAGGACATTTTTAAAGAAGCAATTATAGCATGCCACCTCATACCATACTTGCCAATTAATTAATCCTCAACTTGCAGCTTTCCTTAACAATGGAAAACATTTTAAATTTCAAAAGTTGGAAGACATAAAGCCGCCAAAAATTTTTGTGGGTAAAATGTGATATATTTATATCAACTTGCTAGCATTAAAGGAAATATCACCATATTCATGAGCAGAGCAGTGTTGTTCCTATCCATGCAAGCAAATGAAGGATGACTTAAAGAAGCAATTGCACTTCTAGTTCATTCAATATGCATGCCACCTTGAACACCTCATTGTCAACCATGATATCATCCAAGTCTTTCAACACTTTCTTGCAACCCGCAGTTTTCTTATTATCTTCAGGGCATGCTTAAAGGAATATTGATGATGCCATGAAAATCTTTGCTTAAATATTTGATCTTTGGGTTATGGTGCTACACTATGGTTGGATGATGCCACTACAATAACGAGAGAGAGAGAAGATTACAAATTTCCATTACAAAAATGTGCAAAGATTTTTTTAAAATCGATATATCAACTTTGGAATTTGTCACCATCCATATCTTATTGACAAATGATTTTACTCAAAAGTTGAGCATCTGAATTATACTAAAAAATGAAGGAATGTTAATTACATGGAGACGCTTGATAGGCAAAGGATTAATGCCAAAGAACATCTTCCGAACAAATTCTTCATCTTTTCTCCATGCGAATTCAGCTCCTGACTTGTTTGACATAATGCCAAAATAAAAAAGGGTAGTGAGCATGAATAGAACATATAGAATACTAGGAAAGTGTTTAACAAAATGAAATATTCATTCCTGACCTATAGCTTTGAAAAGCTTAGATCAGCATCCTTACTTTCTTAGGCAATCGAAACTTTGCAGATAACCTAGAGCATCATTAATATCATGCAGATTTATGAGTGAATTATAAGTGTGGGCAAGATCCAATTCTTATGAATGTCTATTACAAGACATGGTAATTCCCAGTTTGATGTATTGCTGATAGATCTTTTTGGTTGGGTGGTTGATTTGTTACTTTGAAGTTAGAAGTAAAAAGTGCAGCACAAGGTTGAAGGCATCTAACAAATTTGACAAAGAAAGATTGATAATCTATCATGAAGTAAAAGTATCAAAAGCTAGATTATGCTCCTGTTCTAAGAAGTATGTTTCCAAATATCAATGATACCATCTTAGGAAGTGTCTACCTTCAAGACTTCTGGTCATCTCTTGTGAATGAAGAACATACCCCATTGGCTAGAAAGATATCAGAAAGTGTCTTAGCTTGGGCAGGCAGACACCCCATTTCAGCATAGTGCCCACACTTGGTATTGGAATAAATAAAAGCTTACCATCCAAATAGTAGAAAATTTATTTCATCGAGCAATAAAGTAATTGTCTGTCTAGATCCTACCTCTATTGCTAGTGTTTTCTAATTGCCTACTTGAATCTAATATGCTAACATCAATCTGAGAACTGCCAAAGAGTATTTTACTGCAAATCAGACTCAATGTCTAAACACCATTTCCAGGTCATGGTTCTCGCAACCAAGAAAATGGAAATCTCAATTAGGAAAATCCATTCATAGGTTGCTATTAAAAGAAGATGTGGCAAACATGGTGACCCTACTAAGCAGGATCGTTGGTCTTTGGGACTCACATGAGTTTGAAGGTTGGATGTTCCTGTTTATCAACATGATCTGTGAAGGAAAACAACATATTGATTGGGCTGAAATTATTAGTGATTAACTACATAGACAGCTTATGGGACTTCAAGAAAATGACTACATTTATATGACTTCATATCTTTTCTATGCTATCGCAAGCACCAAGAGTTGGTCAGGACTTAACCGACAGGGTTTTTATGATGACACATCCATTATTTATAATCATCTTCCTCAAATTCAGTATAATAATAGCCTACACCATTTTAGAAGAGTGAATGACACATTCACCATGCTAACTATAAGGGAAATTCAAGGGAACATTGGACTCAAAATTTCACCAGAAGCAGCGGTGAAAGTACAAAAATATGGAAGCATTTTCATGCAATTCTTGAAGTTTACTTATATTAGGTTAGCTGGCTATGATGGGTGTCCACTGATGCTACCTAGATTTTTTGATAATAAATTGGTCTTAATTGAAATGTGCAGGCAAATTGGTCAAATCAATAAACTTTGTAGGAACAGGAGGATAGATGAAATATATTTTCCTATCGGCATTAGATATTATAGTTGTGATACTGCATTAGATGCCAGGAACATTGAAAGATCTATTGCCATAATAAATTTGCATCCTTACACGATGCATTTGCCTTATGACAGTAAGGGCTATCCAGTGAATGGATTAAAGTTAAATCATAGTCTTGGTCACTTCCTAGCTCTAGAAGACTTTTGGAAGGATTGTGAAAATGACTTCAAAGTTAGGAAGAGAGATTGGATGCGGCTTACAATACGATAGGTGATAGACTTCAAGTTGGAAATTGATGTGATAGGTGTAGATGACGATGAGGTTTCTTTGGTCGATCCTTACTATTATGAGAAAATTGAATTTCTAGATCTCCCTCCTATTGATTGGTCAATTCTAGAGTTAAAAAGCTTGAAGGAAAGGACTACCTTTGTTCTTAAAAGGACAATAGATTGGAACAGTAAAGTCAGAGCTAAAAAAGAAACTGCTGAATTTCAAGGTAAAGAGAGGAGAAATAATAAAGGAGAATAATCTTGGATGGTGATAGAGAAAATTTCTAGTGAGAAGATGCAACAACTAGATACAGGTGCTCAAGATCGCGATGAAGATTTGAATCAGCCAGATAAGTTTACAGTCAAAAGAAAAAGGACAAGAATGAAAGGTAGAATGAATCAGGAAGGGAATGAATCTAGTGAAAAAGATCAAAGAACACCTCAAATTTCTGAATCGCATGTCCCTATTACATCCCCTCGTGATGCAGTGATTCCTCATTTGAGTCTCTCTCCTCCTGATATGCCATTAATAGACATCACACAATTAGATAACTTGTTATCTAATTCAGAAGACTTAATGATGATTGCTGAAAATGTGACAAGTGATGTACAAGCTTCAAAAATTACACATTCATGGTTCCATAATAGTCTTTAGAAGAGGAAAAAAGTTGTTTAAATGATCCCACCTCTATTTGATGTGATCTCTAGTATTCTTCAAAAGCCTCCTAAGGTGAAAAAGACCAAGGTGATGTCCAAGTTAGCTATTTCATTCTAGAAAAGGTTGATCCTTGTCCTTCTAATGCAGAAAGAGAGTTTCAAAATTTTGAAGTGATTGTTGCTCAGATGTTTCAAAGGGCGAAGGAAGAAAAAAGAGAGAAGGAGCAACTCAAGGAAAAAGTTCAGATGATGGTAGCTTATATTAATTCAATAAAAAATCCTTCTAATGCCCAAGCCATAGTCACTCTATCAGTTTTAGCAGGTCCTGATGGTATTTTAGATCATACAGTTGTTGAAAGAATCCACAAACACAAGTCGCATAGTATGATGATCGAAGCTTGGATAAACAGGATGATAGAAGATGCTTCAAAACGAATAACTGGGATAAAAGATATATATGGGAAATCCATAGCACAGATACAAGAAATTTCTAAAGAGTTGGAAAGTAGCAAGGAACATAAATCCAAATGGGAAAAAGTAGCTGATGAATTATATGAAATGGCCAAGTTAGATATGAGCACCCTATTTCTTGAGAAAATTATTGCTGATCCAAATGACAACAAAACATGTATCTGGAGTAAAAGTGCTGGTTGGAAGGTGATAAACATCAACAAAGGGATCATTTAATTCAAAAAGCTAATACCTTCTTTGGAGCAACTAAAAAAAAAAGGAAGAGATGAATTAATCTCTACTATCACAGGTGGGGTGCCAGTAAGTGATCTTCAACATGTTGATTGTCAATTTCTCATTGATTCTTTCAGTGTTCAAATTCATTTAGAAATAGAGAGCTGTGTATCAGATGCTGAAACTATGATGAAGCTTAGCCTAGTTGTAGTCACTCTAGGAGATTGTAACATTTCAGCTTGTCAACAAGAGTCAGAGGAAATTCAAGATAGATACCTCAAAACCAAACTTAGGATGGGAAATGTGTTCATTCTAAACTATGAATCAATGATGATCATCCTAGATGCTTACAGGGCTTTCCGGGATAGATCAATTGTGTCTGGGTAGATAGAATTAGTAGCTAGAAGAATCAGTGATTGTATATGTAAATATCTTTAGGAACTCTAGCTAAGTTTTGTTTTTGCAAGTTTCCTTGTGTAGGTTAATTTCCTTGAGGTTAATTAACCTTCCAAAATTACGTATTTTGGAGGTGGTTATTAACCACGAAGAGGTAGTTATTAACCTCTATGTCTATATAAGGATGCATTTTGGCTTTGTAAAGGGAATTTTTGGTTTTAAAAATAAGGGAACATTATGCTGAAATTTTGATTGAGAGATAAATTTTGGAAAGTATGTACACCTTTTATCTCTGAAATTGAAAATCTCTTTTGTCTTCTCAGTGCAAGAAAATGGAATGAGATCTTCTTCGGGTTTCTTATTCTAAAATCAAAATTGTTATCTGTTATAGTAAACATTCTCATGGTATTGTGCGAGTGTTTATGAATATTAATGAATGTGCTTGATAATATTGGTTTCTTTCAAGCGTAGTACTTGATCACCCTTGTTACCAATCTTGTTACCAGAGAAGGTTGTGAGGGTGTGTAGTGCATTCATCTTGGATGACTTTCTCTTGAAATTTGAAGTTTTAAACTCTTTATTTGAAAATCCTTTAAAATTACATCATACAAGGGAGCTGCCCCTCTAAACATAGAGGAAGGCCACATACCAAGGGCCTCTCCAACTGTTGTGAACAGTTTTCCACACACTCCATTGGGAAAATTCTACTACAACAAATATGTTTACCAACAATACTACTTAACACATATGTATGAAATGAAATAATTAAAATTATTGGTACATTCTTTAATCCAAGGTTCAATCACATTGCTACTAACTATTAAATCATAGTAGCCCATAACCTAAACTCTTCCCAAAAAGAATCTACCTAATTGGATGATACTATCTAACATCTAAATCCTACCTCCCTAACCCCTAGACACATAATAAAATATATGTTAGTCTAATCCAACACAAAACATGACTACCTTTTAACCTAACCTACCTTCATTTTCTACCCACTTCCTCCTTACTAATTTTACCCATGCTAAAACATTAAAAAACAATTATAATACACCACATGAGTTCCTAACTACTCTACCCACTAGTGCCTAAGGCCATCCCCTCTCCCTAGGCGGATTTGCCTAGACCCCATGGACTACATTAGAAAATGACACATTTCCTTTTCTATGGGGAAGCCGCTCAAGGGCGAGCTTGACATGTGTTAGGGAAATGACACTTTCAAACACTAAAGTCCCTTCCAAGAATATTATGAACCTTTTTACGTTGCTTGATTTATTTTTTTCTTTTAGTCCTCCTTTAAACCTAGCACCTAGGATTTCATATATGTGCACTTCCCTTGGCCCAAGGTAGAGGTGCTTAGGGATTAGGATCTATCTTCATGTCTATACTAGATCCCCCACCCCCCGCCCTTATCCCTTGTCACATGCACCCAAAACCTTTTTAAGGAAAAAGTTAGACACTTGGGCTTACTTTATTATTATTATTTTTTAAATTTATTTGTTGAACTTTATTACTTTTTGTGTAGTGTATTTTCCTTTCAGTACTACCTAGCTTGAAGGGTTAGGTGCCTATGTCTAGCATAGTCTTAGATTTGACATTGTTTTAATTCACACACACACGCACACGCACACACACACACACACACACACACACACACACACACACACACACACACACACACACACACACACACACACACACACACACACACACACACACACACACACACACACACACACACACACACACACACACACACACACACACATCTAAGCACAAGATTCTTACTATATTCTTTCTAAATAAAATATTGATCCGTAATAGACATCCTCTTATTTTCTCATCCTGATACAATTGCGAAAGGAGTAAAATGTACACCTACAACATAATTTTCCTCATAGATTTGGACTATGTAATTTTCTAAAGCTGATTTCTTTTATTCCTACCATGGATTTTTAGGGAACATGTTTGATGGTGTGATGGTGTTATCTAATCTAGGGATTTATTGTTTTAAGCTAACAAGTTTTAAGCACATTCATGTACATGGTTATTTATAATTTCAACTGCTATTGTTTAGATTACAATTGGTATTGTTTGCTATAGAAAAAAATTAAATCATTACTTATGATCTATTAGAAATTGAAATCCAAATGAACTTATTTTCATACAAATAAAATGAACTATAAAAATATGATAACTTTCTTCCATTTCATAACATATGATTTTACAAATCAACTAAGCTACATTTTGAATTGAGTCAGCTATATCCATAATAATCTTCCACACGACAACTATGGACTATTTATACCAAATGATTTACAATCAACATAAGAAGGTCTCATTACTTAAATTCTCCATAACACATCAAATTACATAGTGTGAAACTTAGAATAAATATTTCCTTACAAAGGCCTCTTTGTACAATTTCTCAACTTCATAATTTCAACAATATGCACTAATAAGAAATTATTTTTTTACATCACATTACAACAAAAATGGAGACTTAACATCACAACACATTTTGAGATGACATGGGAAGATTTGACTCTCTACACACTTGATTTTTCAACATTTCCAAGAGGGAAACCCTAATCTCTTCATAGGAACCATCTTCTCAAACCTATAAACAACACAAAACTTGGAACCATGGACACTCACCTCTGATGCTAGGCTTCTATGAAGCCACCCACCAAGTAGGGGAAACAAGTCCAAATAAGATACCCACACACATCAGTTGTCAATGCATGAAACATATTACATCGGAGAAAATAAATCCTCCCATGGCTTGCACATTCACCATTGTAATCATAAAAACATTGGGTGAAGGTTGACTTTTCAAAGAGGAGATGCCATATCCATAATACAAACATCATACTATAATTGTTTTTTTCCTCTCAAGGCTATCATGAGGTAAATTTTTTCAACTATAATGTTGAGCCCAACTAACCCCTTCAACCAAGACTTCTCTTCCCTCCCAAGGGTGAGTGATGCCTTCACACCCATTAACACTTGACATTCAACTCAAAAACAAGAAGATCTAGAAAGAAAGCTAAGAAATTTACATGAACACGATATATATTCACACCATCACAACACAATACAAAAATTTAACATACAAAGATTCACAATAGAATGCATGTTCCTATAACAAATACTCCATACTTGTAGATTGATTATGCAATGTTGAAAGAAAGGAAATGATCATGGTTTGAACACCAACCTTTGTCCAAGATAAAGCCAATGATAGTTGTTGTAGAGCTCCCTTAGTCTTCCTCCAAAACCTTAACTGTCTCTAAACTTAGAAAGTGGGTGAACACCACACTAATTTGTCCATGATTCTATAATAAGGCCTTCCCACTAACTATTTTGGTAAAAATACCAAGCCACTTCCTCTTACAATCTTGTCTCCCTCTAAGTTTACTATATTTGACTTAGTGGAAACATGGGAGAGAACACATGTGACAATTGCATTTTCGAATTGATGGAAGAATGCATGGGTAAAGGTCCCCCCTAGGCTGACTAGGCACTATCATGGTAAAAATTAGGTCCCTAACATGTTATACTATCATATGGGTAACTCATTTTCACATAGAAGGCACTCTAGGACCACCTAATGACCCCTCAAAACCCTAGCCTAGTCCAATTTCTAATTTCTTTTGATTGTGACCCATCCTACTCCTTGTCAAGTGGGTTTACTTACTCATTAAAAAGGTAATTAGTTTTATGGTAAAATTCCACCATGACCAAAACCCTAGATGACATGTTATTAACACACAATGTCCACAAGTGTCAAGTGATGCATAAAAAAAACCCATTCCACATCATCATGACATGTCCCTAATGCATCATTGAGATTAACAATTTCATAAGTAAGACAACTTACATTTATGAAATAAAATACTTCACAATGAGGCTTTTCAATCTTCCAAAGATTCACATTGGTTAAACTGTGTTCACATAGGTTTGAAACTTGTTTCCCCCCAAAATTTTCATGTTTCCACTTCCTACACATTCAACTCGAGCATTAGTAGTCCAAGGAGGTCATAAAATATCTATCATAAATGAATATAATTTCAAATTCTATGTAATCATATTAACATAATTCAATTAAATTTTCTTTCCTAATCATTTGAAATAAATCATTCAAAATGTTAAAATATCAAAATCTGCATATCATGAATCATCATAATCAAATTAAAATCTATCTGCATATCACATTAAATCATGAATTATCTTAATCAAATTAACATTTTGCATCACACCAAAATCAAATTTCTATCCTATCATAAAGTTGCATTAATTACATTCACAATATCAGGTTCTTAGTACATATCATAGATGCAAATACTACTATAATGTTAAAATCAATAGATAACCAAGCCACTATCCATCTAAGTCTTGAATAAGTGTCAAAATATCAAAATCCTGAAAATCAAAATGCAAGTAAAGACATCTATTCTATGATGGGTTGGGGTGACGCCTCACATAGTTCATTTTATCATTTCTATCCATACATTTTCTTATGAGATTAATATGTTATATTTTTATTATTATGGACATTGTACCTAAGACAAGTAAACAATTTATAAAAGAAATCATAAACGTGACTCAAAATGAAGGAAACCTTGATGAATGAAATCTACATTGTAATTGTAAGTGTGAAAAAAATTGTGTTTGTGTATATTGCTTCCACATTGTTACTTTGATTTTGTATAAACTTTAGAAAAAAATTAGTTTAGTAAACTTTGTAACATATTAGGTTTATTTGTTTTGGGTTCCTGAGTGGGGCGTTACATTTGATATCAGGGCCCAAATTTCAACTCTGGGAACCCTAGGCATATTGTGGACCTTTAGTTAAACAATTAATTAAATTTGTAATAAGATTAAATAAAAAACATTTATTGACATCAAACTTAGATCCAAACAATTGAACAACATACTTTTGAAAAATAGAATTTTTGAATGTGAAACTTGCAAACTCATTATATTTATGTTCTAGAATCTTAGTTTATTTCTATGCATTGTATCCTTAATTTCTTTGATGGATTCTAAGATGTCATTCTATGTTTTGTGTTCAGTAGGAGAGATAGTTTCTTGGTCTAGAATTTTTTTTAAATTATTAAACTAATGATACTTAGATCAATATATGTTTTGATTTATTCTTAAATAAAATTCATATTGCTCTTAGTGATTGAAAGTGTATACATAGTTAACTTGTTGTGATCATTTTTGGATAATATATTTTGACCTTTTGTTACCCTAGTCATAGTAGCAGGTTTCCAAGAGTCAGCCTAGTTCTAGGGGGTGGATGTAATGCCTAGCCATAGTTTTCTTTATGTTATATGTGTTGAGCTCTTTTAGGCTTATTTCATACATGTGTTATTTATAGAGATATATGGAATGATGTTATTTTGTGACTTCAAAATATCATTTATGATTACATAGTTGATTATATTTTATGTGTTGTCTAATGATTATGATTACTGATGTGTTAATTTTGTTTTAATAATTCTTAGTTAGTAAATGTGATTTCTTTCATAACAATATTAGATGATATGTCTTTAATGATGATTGGGGTACATTCATAGTAATATTCATTTTTATATATGAGCATATGATGAGTTCACTCACGATTCATTGTGATACTCAATCAACCCATACTTGTATGTGTATGGTGTGCATGCCTAGTTAACTTTTCTTTCTGATGTGTCTGGTGTGTGGCTAAGGGAGGGAGTCATAGTCACATTGTAGTCAAGATCTACACGATGCACCACTCCCTACCCTTTCCTATTTATTTTAGTTATATTTATGCATATGTGCATGCTCATCTTTTATGTTGTAAGTTGCAGGTATCAAGCATTAGCTTCCATGAGTAGCTAGGATGAGTATGTCCTTTCACAATAACTCAGTGGTAAGAATTGGAAGATAATGATCTAGTCAAATCCTAGCTATAGTCTAAAAACTTGTCCTACAAGGACTTGTATCTGACTCTCTACTCCTTTTTAAACCCACAAATTTATCTTTATGTGTTGTTTGAGTTTGGGTTTTCAATGATTTTGTTGATGTGGGCTTAATTATATTATTTATTTAGTAAAACCTTTAATTATGGTATTTAGTTCAATCAAATTATATTAGAATTATTAAATTTTATTTAAATAAAATGAAGAATTATAATACTAGGATAATTAATTAATTAAGAAATTAAATTAATTAAATATTTGTTTATTGTTTAAAAGACTTAATATAAAAAGTCTAAATCTATAAGTTGGAAAAAAAGATAAATTAATATATTAAAGACTAAATATTGATTTATCATAAATATTTAATCAATGGTAGTAAAATTAGAGTTGTATATACTTAGTGGGATTTAATTATTATTAATGACTAAACTAATTATATGCAATTTATTACACATTAATTAATAAAAATGAAAAAGATTTTCTAGTGGGGAATAAGTTATTTAATTTTAAAGAAATAATATTTATTTATTTTATTATAAAAAAGATAAATCTATTTTGTGAAAATACAGTAAATAAATAAAGCATATTTATTTATTCAATATTACAAGAAAGGAAAAAAAAGAAATTATGTATTTATTTTCTTAAAAAAAGTAAAGTCATTTTATTTATTTGTAAAAAATTAAGAAAATAAAGAAAAACTATTATTCTATTTTAGTTGAATTACCTTCTTTTGTAAGTCTACTCATTTTAGAAACTTTAGTTTTATTAATTTTATTTATTTATTTATCTTTGTCATGAGGCCATTTTGGCCATTTTGAGGGAGAATATTTTTAGAGAACAATACAATAATTTAGAATAGAGATTTTAGAAGACAAGTTATAGGTTATGCATTTAGATTTTGAAGTAAAAGTTTTTTTTCAAAGCTTCGGAGTTAAGTCTACAATTGAGTTTTCTTCTTTCTCTTAACAAATCAACTTGGTGTTTGAAGGTAAGGGTTTTCAAACCTCTTTGCAATTTCTATTGGAAATATTGTATTCTCTGTGTTTTCTTGATTGTCAATTTATCTTTGAATTTGAATGAATACCTTCAATTTTCCTATAGATAGAGATAAGTAGAATTTTATTAAATATTGTGTTTATGACATAATTGATATTCTAAGAAAGTTTGTTTGGAAACCTTAGTAGAGAGGTTTTAAAAGAAATTATCGTCCTTATATTTATAATTATAATTTTACTATTTTCTATAAATTTAATTAAAATATATAGTTATATTCCTTATTAGGAATAAATTTGTTTGCAGTAACTTGAGTGTCAGTTTAAGGGTTTGAAACATTTGATTCTGCTATAACTTTTGTTTGATATTTTTTTATAAATAATGTAAAGCCTCTTTTAAACTCACATTTTTATTTTAGTCAACATATATAAAATTCATATATGATTGAACATTTGTATGAACATGGTCAAATATTGACTGTCATGCTAAAACTAGGCCTATTTGAGCTTGATTTTTCAATTAGAGATGCACAGAACACGCTTATAAGTTTCAAAAAATATATATTTACAAAAATATATTATTCATGTTTATAAATAATTCAAACAAAAGTTATACTCTTTCTTCTAAAATGGCAACCTTCAAATATGATTAGTGTTGCTAGGAAGACTCATATTTTACACCATTCAAATGAACTTTTCTTTATGACTGATAATAATTAAAAATTTATGAAATTAAATTATCTTTCCATTGATATTGGTTTCATATCTATATAATTCCACATGAGATTATAACGTTTAAATTACTAGCTGATTTACATAGAGAAAATGCATAAAAAACTCACTGTTATAAACTTTGAAATTTTTTTTATCTTTAGTATCAAATATTATTTATTTAAATAATAATAATAAATTATGAGATTATAATATAATCAACATACTAAATTTATCTACACTCGTATACCCTTTATATAATCAAAAAAAATATTTGAAAATAATCTAATCCAAATCATTCAATGAAACCTTGTATTATTTGATGTGACTTTACATGAGGTTTTGTTGGTAATTTTTGTAATGGGTTTTCAAAATTTTAATTCAATGTATTATTTTTGTGATGACCTTTATGTGAACTATTTAGCTGGCCAAACTATGATGTGCACTAGAAGCGTGTTTTAATATATTTTTTATGATGGTTATTTGACTAGTTGTCAGGAGGTACTTAATGATTCAAAATTTAGGCTTATTTTTATGAGATTTATTTGGTGAGAATATATAGTTATTTTGATTTTGAGAACCAAATTATTTTTTGGTTACCTATTAAGTAACCAAGTTCTATCATTATGGGTGTTGCGGCATGAGACACAATTTAGGTTTATGTGCTTAAGGAAGGTTGTCTAGGTATGTGACTTTAAGAGTGGCTCGCAATAGTGTTCCAGGATCCAAAGTGCTTAGTACTAGAGTAAACTATTGCATGTTGTATAATAAGTGACAAAATTATAGTTAAAATATCTTCCCTAGCCCTTTTCCTTTAGATACAATAAGAAGATAAGTTAAAGATGTGCCTCGCCCATGCCTTGAGTTCTTGTATAGGCTAAGGTTCGAATGAGATGATACCTAGTGAGAGGTATGACTATTTTTCCTAGTTTTGCATGTGTCATGTTGGGGGTTAGGGGTCCAAAGTGACCAATCTAGGGTAACTCAACACTTGAGGGACTAGGGTCTAATGACAGAAAATTCAAGGATAACTCAAGTAGCTTGAGCATGTGATGACACTCCGTAGTATGTAGGCTTAGTCTCCTCCATAGATTTTGTATTTTCCTTTAGTGGTGTAGTTATTGGTGTTCTACTTATTTTTGGATGTATTTATTGTTGGTTTTTACTTTCATTGATAGTTATTGGTGATTTATGGTGATTTTACTTTTGACATGTATCTTTTGACTTGAGGTGGATATCTTTTGTGGAATTTATCTCATGATTTTGGTACTTGATATGTACTTGGTATATGTATGTTGTCTTGGTATAAGGTGTTGCTATTGGATGAGTGTTCTTTAAATTTTGGTTATATTTTCTTTAGTAGTTTGTATTACCCTTGAGATAGATTTGGCTATGAGGATTACTTTTTTAGGAGTAATTTAAGGTTTGATTAGATTTATATGGATCATTTATTATCTTTCATGGATAGTGGGAGTGGAATCCTAACTAGATAATCATGCAGTTAGGAGGTAGTGACATCTTAGCATTTGGGTCCCCTACATATTCACACATGTTGGAAGTTCAATGATGTAGTTTTACCTTTATCATTATTTGTTGGAAGCATGAATGTGTATGATAATTCCATGGGGGAGTATAGTAGAAACATGATTAGACCATTATCATGATGATATGTTACATTCATGATTGTGTGTGTCATTGATGTCAACATAGTAGTTTTTGTGGTATCTGACAGAAGTAGATTGGAAAGATCAAGATAGTATAGATAGATCATTGAGTACTTTCAATAACATAGGTTAAAGGAGGATGCTACTAAGTTTCTAGTATAGGAAGCTAACCTTGGAATCATAAGACATTAAGTTTGGAGGAATTTATGGAAGTTTTGGTGATAACTGTTCTAAGATAGAGTTTATAGAAGCATGTTCTGGTAAACTTGTTATATCTCTTAGTAGAGTTGTTATTCTAAGAAGCAAGGTAAAATATGTGTACAAAACATGTTGATGTTCATTTGGCTAAGCTAACTTGTCATAATATTACATCTATGGAAAGTTATTCAAGTTATAAGGCGACTGATTGATATTATCGCTAAGGGTAATGTGTTCTTAATGAGGTCCTATAATAATTGATTGAGAAGGTGTAATAGGCGACTCAAGGAATTTTTTTTATGGATATAGTATAAAGGAAGGATGTTTTCCTTTGTTATGTATGAATGAATGATTGCAAGAGGCATGAAGAGAAGAATGTGAAGATAAGCAGAGCAAAACAAAGTTGGAGAAAAATTCATTGTCTAGGTTTTTCTATGAGATCCAAGGTTTTTTATTTGGATATGAGGTTCATGACCTTGTCTGCAAGGTCTAACAATGACTAGTCTAGTTGAAAGTAAAGAGGAAATAGGTTGAAGTCTATTAAAAACAATTATTCTACAAGGAATAGTTGAGAGATCAGTTGGATACTGAGTTTAGTGGTCTTGCCCCAGAAGTTGTTTTGACAAAGGGTCCTTTTGTATTCTACAACTCCTAATAGGGTTAGCACAACTCCTACCAGGGATCATTCCCACTAGGGTTTTCCCTCTAATCAAGGGTTTCCCTCATTAATATATCTGGTGTAATTGTGTATGTGAATATTGTTATGCTTGTTTACTTTGATTGAATGGTTAAGATTACTTAAGGTTGATAAATTTTTTAATTGGATAACTGATTCACCCTTAACCCCTCTTTTTTATGTTTCTAGACTATTGTTTCTAACAATTGGTATCAAAGCATCAAATCCTTGAAGATAAGTCTTAACAACTTTGGGAGATCAGTGGTGAGTTATTTCAAAAAAGATAGTCCTAAGATTCGAGCACTGAGTTTCTAGATAGAGGCACAAGTAAAGGTAGATTGAGATCCAAAGAAGACATGAAGATCAAGGAAGGTATTGATCTCATCATGAAAATAGAGCCAGAAGGTATGGACATTTTTTTCTTGTTGGAAATGTAATGAGTTTGGTAATATTTCATCTACATGCCCTAAGAGAGTAAGAAAGATTAGAAAGAGTTCTCTTTTTGATGAAGATGAAAAATTTAAAACTAGTGTGGAAAGATTCTTGAATGATTGTGATGTTAAAGATAACGAGCCTAAATTGGTTAGGGAAAAGGAAGTATTAGAAGAGATAGCTTTGGTAAATATTGTTGATCCAAAGGCTAACCATGAAAACATGGAAGCTATCATTAACAATGATTTGTAGAATGGGAATCAAATTGAAGAATAGAGGTCTAATCCTAGAGAAAAAGAAAGAGTTGAGTTGAATATGCCTTATGAACTATGGTTTTGTCACTCAACTACAGTTAAGTATTTCATAAATTTTTGGTAGAAAATGTTATATCAAAAGAGATGATGATGTTGGTAAATTTGATGCTAGAAGTGATGAATGTATGTTTCTTGGTTATTCGTTGAAAAGAAGAGCTTATAGATGTTATAATTTGAGAACTAAAACTATTGTTGAAAGTGCAAATGTAAGAGTTGATGAGAAATTCAAGATACAAGAAAATACAATTCTGATGATGAGAATGTTGTTGTTATTAAATCAAAGAGTAATGAAGTATTCTTTAAGACTAACAATGATTTGTAGAATGAAGGCAAGCAAAGGTAGGAATAAATTTTTGAACCTAGAACATAGCTAAGAGTTGAGATAACAACTCCTACTTCTAGTAAAAATATGAGAAAGAATCATCCACCATAGTAGATCATCAACAACATAGATAAAAGGTGTCATGACAAGAAGTAGAATCAATGAAGAACTATGTATGATATTTCAAGTTTAACCAAAGAATGTGGATGAGACATGTAAAGATGACTATTGAAAGGAAACTATGAAAGAAAAATTGGATCAAGTAGTAAAGAATGAGACATGGGAATTGTTCCATAGACCTATGGGCCAGAATGTAATGTGAACAAAATGGGTATTCAGGAACAAGATGAATGAACAAGGTGAAGTTTTAAGGAACAAGGATAGATTGGTATGTAAAGGATGCTTAGAAAAAGAAGGAATGGAATATGATGAAACCTATTTTCCTGTGGCAAGAATTGAAGCAATAAGGCTATTCTTAGCCTATGCAAGACATAAGAAATTCAAAATATATTAGATGGATGTACGGTCAGCATTTTTGAATGGAGAACTTGAAGAAGAGATATACATAGAACAAGCTAAATGTTTTCCTTTAACAAATGACAAGGAAATGGTATGTAGATTGAAGAAAGAATTGTATGGCTTAAAGAAAGCACCCATAACCTAGTATGCAAGGTTGGACAAGCATTTGAAAAAAAATGAATTTAGCAAAAGTATGATAGACAATTATCTATATAGGAAAGAAATAGATGATGGATTGATGATTTTGGTAATATTCATTGATGATATCATATTTGGTGGAGATGATAATGAAAGTGACAAGTTTGGACATGAAATGAGCAAGGAATTTGAGATGAGTATGATAGGATAGATAAAACACTTCCTAGGAATACAGATTACTTAGGATAAAGAAGGAATCTTTATTTTTCAGACTAGGTACTTGAAAGACCTATTGAAAAGGTTTGTTTTGGAAACATATAAACCAGTTGGAACACCTATGGAAACTAGACATAAGTTATCTTCAAAGGATGAGACACCTACTATTGACCAAAAGAAGTATAGATCTATGATTGGAGGATTTCAATATCTAACTCACAAAAGGATGGATATAACAAATGCAATTGGAATTATTGCAAGATTTCAAGCTAATCCCAAAGAAGTGCATTGGTCCACCTCACAATAGGTTTATAATAATCATGCTTAACGCCATTCTTAGGAATAGTGTACTCAATCTAAGGATTATTTTTCCCCACCATGAGGTGCATTTAACCTTTTCAACCTAGGGACGTATACTTGAAATGGTTGGCATAATATGTGCACTAGGTCTCTTAATGAGTCATTATGCTTATGTTGCAGGAAAGTGAAATGCAAGGAAATAACCTACACTAGTGTTGTAGGAAACTAACACACTTAACTCTTTACTAAAATGAATACTGAAAATTCATTGAACTGCTAACATATATTCCAACTCAGTTTATCTACTATAACTATTATTATAGATGCTATAGGAACATTTACAAAGTATGATGCTTCAGGAAGGAACTTACAACTTCTACTTGCAAAACTAAGGATGCTTAAAAAACCAAATCTACACTACTCTAATCTAATCCACCTCCCAAGTGTGCCCCCTTGGTTGGCATCTACTAATCTACTAGCATAGAATGTAAACCAAGAACTATTTCATTACATTTCAAAAATTTGTTACATGGGAACAATACATAGGACTGTAAATACAATTCACTATAAGAGTTAATAGTTTCTTGTCATAAACTTTCTTCTTCTAACCCCTAACACAATTGGTTTGATCCCTATAAATAGAAGATTGACACTTATTCCAAAATAAAAAAGAAAACAAGCGAGCTATAAATTTGTAGAAGAAAAAGAAGGAAAGATAACAGCTCAAGGCGAGAAGAAAAGATAATGGCTCAAGGTGAGAATAATAAAGTTTGGACAACCACTTTGACATAATAATACATGTAGAGAATATAGAAAGTCTTCATAGCTCTTCCATACTCCCAGCTATGTCCTTTGGTACCGTTATAACTTTTCTACCATGGCTAAACCTCAATGTATTTTCTCCTTCAATGCTATTGGTTGTGTTCAACATTCATTTGTGAATTCTTCAAATCATCTTTAGAGTCACTACTAAAAAGTTAGTTATAATGCAGAGATATTTGCAAATATGCATTATCAAATTAAATTCAAATATTAGGACACATATTCTGATGGTTATATATAATACTGCATTATATATATAATATTGGCAAAAGATGACATACTATCTACCCATAGCTTAATCATCAGTTTAGGTAAATATAAGTTCACAAATGTCTTGATGAAAATAAAATAGAGCGTTAAATAAGTGTTTAAAACTATCATAAAATAGAGGCCATAATTAGCCTGATCATCTACCCCTTGGTAAACTAATGCTTGTCCTTAAGCATTGCATTTCCTAGACAGTGACCTGAATTCCCCAACTCCAATCCATCCTTTCCTATTGCTCTTGAAGGTATAGTAAAATCCTCATGTTCTTTCCCAAACTTCCCTTCTATTTTCCTCTTGTAGCTTGTCAATTCTATTGACATTAATATCATGTAGGGGCCACATGAGCATTAGAGGTTTCATAGTGAGTGGGCACCATAGTTCTAGTCTAGCCTATTTCCCTAACTCTATATACTTCGGAGCTCAGTGAAGGGTACCCTCCAAATTGATGGGACTATGTAGCTCTAACCTTTTAAGCGTCTTAGATAATCTATCCCATCTACTTATAACACTAACCATGGCTCTTTAGAAGGGAAAGTAGGGTAAGTTCTCATAATATGCATAGGCCTTGGTTCTAGCAGTGAAGATTCTATCACTTACTCCCTTCTTCTTATCCCCACAAGTTAATCTAAACCAGTCCCTAAGAACTTCTTTTAGTTTACTACTCTTAGATCTTAATGGGAAGGGCTTTGTTCTTTCCTTGTCTCTGTAATTGTTTATTTGACTATCATAGTTTGCTTCATTATACATCGAGGACATCAAAGCCCTCAGATGTATATCCCCTATATAGAGTAAAGGATTCCATTGGGTTTCTGATGGGATAATAAAATTGTGCACATATAATTCATAGAGAAAATTCTACTACTAGGATGAAAAATTCTGGTATAAACCATAAAATTCCTAAGCTGATTTGAATTCTGCATTTATAATCTTAATGGTTAGCATAAGTTAGAATAAAAGAAATTGTTCCTTTAAAAACATAGCATAAATCTGAGGTGGTGGCCTAGAAGAAAGTGTTTGATCAACCAATTTGAGGGCATGATCCATTCTTTGTTTTTGATCTGATAATTTATCCTTCAAATCTAAAATTTCTTCACCTTGGGATGTTATGACTATATTCATCTTTTTCCTCTCCTCTCCCCATAAGGTTTCAATAAACATATGTTGTCCAAAAAATTGGAAAAGGAGTTTTTGTAGGGTAATGGAACTACTGTCCTCTTCATATTTTCTTTTCCTCTTTCTCTATTGCCTCCATAACTATTCTACAAACCAATAAGCTATGTTGATCTATAGGGAACTAGGCTAGTGTTTGGATAAACTTGCTCAAGAACTATTTCATTATTACAGCTTGAAGTACCTGATTGGATTGTTGGGGTATCATTTTTATTTTCATTGAATTCAACCCTAAATTCCTCATTAGGGTTTTTAGGAATGTTTTTAGTCTCACAGTGAGGAGGAGATTTGTTAGGAACAATTTTTACTAGGGATTCTTTAATGGATGGCTTGGATGAAGTGGATTCTTTAGAAATTTTTCCTTTCATTCTAGGACTTCTTCTTCTAGGGGTTTCTTCTAGTATCACAACCTTATACTTACTTCTTCCTTTTGGTGTCTTTGCTACAGGAGTGACTACTACAGGTTCCATCTTAGTTCTCTTTTCCCTCATGACTATAGGATTTGGCTTTTCTTTTACTAGAGAAAAGGTCCCTTCTTGCAATTTCCATTTTCTCTTTGCTTAGCTAGAGGTAGGTTTCTAAGTTTCTTGAATAGGTAAATACACTTTTTCTTGCACATTCTTAGTTTCAGCATTTTGAGTCCTTTGCTTAGTAGGTTCATCAGTGGGAACTACATTCTCTTCATTGGGCTATTCATTAAGGATAGCCCAGGGTTGTAGTGTTTTAGCTTGGACAAATTCTATCCTTGACATGGGAGAGATATCCCTAAGTGATCTATCTATGAGTAATTTAATTACGACATGATGGGTGACAAAATTTTCCTTTCCCTTTTGGGTTTCTTCAGCACTAATACGTAGCATATTGTACAAGAAATTGGGAACATTTACTGGATAATTATGTATTATACAATTGAGAATTTTAAAATGATGTGCATGTAATATAAAAATATTTCTTCACATGTGAGGTACCTAATAATGTACATGGCCAACTCATTGTATGTTGGTAGGAGAGATGTCCTTTTCTGACCTTGCTTGGTAATATCCAACTGAGGATCAGCTGGTATGAGAAACTAAGCTCCGGTTGATCTTGCATCATGCGTATTAAGATAATGTTCTCCTATTTTTGGTAACCTAGTTACTTTTGCAATTTTCTCTTCTATAGCAACCACTATTGAACCCCATATAGAAGCTTGTCCCTCATCAAACGTCCTTTTGGATTTTGTGGCTACTTCTTCATCAAATGCAATTAAACTTAAGAAATACCCTAACCGGCCACACACATTAAATCTCATCACTACCTCTACATCTAAGAGAAATATAAAATGCTCCACTGGTTCTCATCGCTATAATTTTCAACCCATTTCCTCTTAACACTTTCACTGTCTGCACAAGTTGCACTATTTCCCCTTATGAATTTAGGCTTCTTTTGTTGTTTTTTGCCGACCCATTTTCACATTTCATTTAACAAGTAATTAATGTCATAACAATTCATTATGAGTAATAATATTGCTTTAATGAGAATAAATCATGGATGTGTGAAAATCATCCAAAAATGGGATTTAGATCGATTAAAATTTAAATACAGGTCACATCATAGGTTGACAATAAGGAATCATTCAAGAATAAGGGGTATGACACCTAGACACTTGCATACTTATGAAAATTGAATTCCATCAATAAAGGAAGTATAAATATTTGGAAAAAAATCTTTACAAATAAATAGGAATGTCATTGGGTTTTAGTAACCTTCCCTACCCCCTACAAAATATGGACAAGTGTCCATGGAATTGGCATAGTGCCACCATAATATAAAGAATGTAGTATTAGATATAAGCAACAAAATCTACATAATATAAATGAATAATAATTTGAAAAGCTTATACCTATTAATTCATCATTACACATGCCAAAAGGTGGCAAAAGATACATCAAGGTAAAGAAATGAGATGAGGTGGAAAAAGACGAAATTAGAAAGTGAATGGAGAAATTTGAAACTTTATGTGCGTATAAAGTTTTTATTATGTGCATGCATAAATAAATTAGTGTTGAACAGCTGCAGGCGGAAGGTTAACACCTTTTGCTGCAGGAAGAATTACCTTCTTTTGTTTGGGGCCATTTATAGAACTTGAGTCTATGACCATTTAATAATAATTTAAAAGGCATTGGATAATGGTAGTTAATTGGTTGGCTCTATTTTCAAAGACATGGTTAATTTCATATGGACCGAACCATCTTATTTGTAGCTTGCCTGGCGTATCTTTAAATTGTTTATTGCTAATCTGGGAGTCATGCCTTTTTTTTCTTTGATTCTATATAATTTTAGTGTGTTCCAAAGTAGCTTTGTGCATTTCATCCAAGAGTTAAGATGTATAAGATGTTCTCTCTATGCTGCACGAGTTGAATGTCCAACTCTAGTGCAGTTCTTAAAGTTTTATGTTCAAATTCAATGGGGAGCATTGCTACTTTCCATATAGGAGTTCAAATGGTTTGAACCCTATAGTAGTCTTCCGTGTTGTTCTATTGGCCCAAATAGCTTCTGGTTATCTGGTATTCTAATCCCTATGGTGCAAATGAACTATTTTTGTTAGGATGTCCTCTATCTCTCGATTTGTGATTTCTACTTGTCCATTAGCTTGAGCGTGATAGAAACTTGATTTATAGTGCCTAATGTTATATTGTTTCATTGATTCTAAGATTAGTTTAGAAGTAAATTGTGCACCTTGGTTAGTGACGAGTTCTTTGGGTACAACATAGCTAGTAAAAATTTCTTCATACATAAATTTTGTAACTTTGTGATCACGAGGATGCTTCATGGCTTTGATTTCAACCCATTTTTTTAGGTAATCAATGCACACAAGGATATATGATTTTCCATTGGATGGAGGATCAATTGTACCAATGAATTCCATGCCCCATTTGTCAAATGGTGTTAATGCCATTTGTGGGTTGAGAGATATGTCTTCTGTTCTTGTTGGTCAGCCCATCCTTTGAAACTTATCACACTTCTGTATATACTTGGTTGCATCTTTGTGAAGTGTAGGCCAATAGTAACCAATTGCTAAAAATTTTAAGGCTATTCTTTTGCTGCATAGTGCCCTCCACATGGTTCATTATGACATGCATATAGAATGTCATATGTTTCATCTTCTCTCACACATCTTCTCAAAACTTGATCAGGTCCAGTGTAAAAAAAAAAGATTATATATCCAAGAGAAATGGAAAATTTTCTCTACAAGAAGCTTCTTTTCCTTGTAAGAAAATTGTTATGGCATTTTATTAGATGCAATTTAATTAGCAATATCTACATACCATAGAGTTTGAATAGAAATATGAAATAAACGCTCACTTCAAAATGCATCATCTACTAGAGTAGTGTCATTATTATCATGTTGGATTCTTGATAAATAATCAGCTACCACATTGTCTCTTCCAGGCTTATCAATGATAGTTATATCAAATTCTTGCAACAATAGTAACCATCTTGCTAACCTACCTATTATAGAAAGTTTGTTTGTAAGATATTTTTATGTTGCATGATTAGTATGAACAAATATTGGATATCCAATTATGTAGTGCCAGAATTTGTTCAAACCATAAACTACTACAAACAATTATTTTTCAATCACTGTGTAGTTTAATTCTGGTCCATGAAGGCTCTTGCTAATATAATATATTGCATTTTTAATATTTTTGGATTGTTATCCTAGAACTGCACCTATGGCATAGTCAGAAGCATCTGTATATATGTGGAAAGGAAAATTCCAATTAGGGCCTTGTAAAACTATAGCTGTAGTGAGAAGTTTCTTAAGTTGTAGGAGGGCTTCATTACATTCAGGTGTCCAACTAAATTCAGCTTCCTTTGTTAGTAATTTATACAAGGGACAAGCTATTTTGTTGAAATCTTTTATAAAACATCTATAATATCTAGAATGACCTAGAAAAGGTCTTATATCTTTCAGTCTTGCAGGTATGGGCAATGTTTTAATAACCTCTATCTTAGTTGGATCCACTTGTATTCCTACAGCTGATATGAAATGACCAAGTACCACACCTTCCTGCATTAGCATTAAACATTTTTCACTATTAAATGTCAGATTATGTTCTTGAGACCTTATAAAAAAAAATTCAAGATTCATCATTGCTTCCTCAAAGGTGACTCAAAATTTTGTGAAATCATCCATATATATTTCTATATAATCATGCCATATATCAGCAAAGATGCTAATAACAGCTCATTGGAATGTTCCAGAAGCATTACATAGACCAAATGGAAAAATAGAGTATGTAAAAGTACCCCATGGGCATGTGAATGTGGTTTTATCTTGGTCTTTAGGAGCAATACTGATTTGATTATAACCACTATACCCATCTAGAAAAGAGAAATACTTCTTTCTAGCTAGAATTTCTAGAACTTGATCTATAAATGGTAAAGGAAAGTGATCCTTTTTGATGGCCTTGTTTAATTCTCTATAATGTACAAAAATTCTCCATTTTCCTTCTTTTTTGGGCATTATGACCAGGGGTGACACCAATTTACTATCACTTATAGGATAAATAAAACTAGTGTCAAGTAATTTTTGTAATTCAATTTTAACTATTTATCTAAGGCTTTGATTTATCCTTCTCTGTGGTTGACAGAGTGGTAGACACCCTTCATTGATGTATATCTTATGGGTGCACAATGTAGGACTCAACCCTTTCATATCACCATAGTTCCATGTAAAAGCCTTTTCATTCTTTTGAAGCAACTTTGTTGACTGCTCCATTTGTGTGGATGTTATTTTGGGGTTAACATGGAGATTATGACCTTTGGATAGCTCAACAGTAGTGGTAGACTCTATTATAGTAGCTTCAAAGATTGGACTTGCTTCTAATTCACATGGTAAGAGTTGATGAAGAATGTCAGGTTCTTTGAGTAGAGTACAATTCTTATCACATTCCTCTTATGTGGTTAATTCCAACACAGAACATTCTGATACATCTTTTTCTACCACACAATTGTTAGTAAGAATACTCTTAAGTATTGAATCTTCCTCCTATAGCTTTAGAAAGGATTGTCTATGTAACATCATGAGCTATACTATAGAATTTAACTCTTCTTCTTTATCCCCTAAATCTAGCCAAACAGATGTGCTTAAATCTAGTAATGGTTGTGCTGAAGGATATAAATCAAATTTCTTTGTTGCCTGGCCATTGGATATGGTCATATTCCCTAACCTACAACTTATATTTTCATTAGCTATAGCTAACCATGATCAACCTAGGATGACAGGGTAACTGAATAGGTTAACTTTGGGGGACAAAATCATGAAGTCTGCAGGATACTCTAAAGAGTCTAAGTTTACAACTATGTTTTCTATCATCCCATCAGGGGTGACAATAGAACTATCAACAAGATGCAAAATTTTTGGAAGAACCCTTAATCCTTCTATTTTCAACTTCTTCATAGTGTCCTTGGTCATGACATTTATAGTAGCACCAAGATCTATTAAAGCATTTTTAATAGACTGACCATTTATACTCATCCACAACTAGACTACCTAGATTAGAATATTTTGGGGTGATTAGTTTTCCTAACATAATGTCAGCCAATTGTCCCACAACATGGACTATGGTGGGGTCTTTTTTCTTCCTCTCAGGATTCTTCAAGCAGGCATCTATAACAACTTTTCGATAGATTAGAACATCTTTAATAGCTTGGAATAGGGGTATTTGGACATGCATGTTCTTCAACTGATCAACAATATCAAAAGGTTGTTCCTTTGTTTGTACATGTTTACTTTGTATAAGATTTTTTTGGAAAAGGAGGTTCTAACACTAGTTGAGCTTGGGTTGAGATAGTGACATTGGTTGAGTCAATCTCTTTAAAGACTAGGGGTTCTAATGCTACAGGAGTATCTGGCATTTTAGTTTTAAGAGGTGGTTTAAGTGCTGGTAAAGTTGTACTAGATCTCAGATGTATATCTACAACACTTAGAGCATAAGCAAGATATTGTTGAGCATCAACAATATACATGGGTTGTTGTGGCTATTGGCTATTTGCATTTGGCTAATGTTGTATAGGTAACTGTGTCTGCTTTGGAGGTCTAGGATTTGTAGGTGGTGGCATTAGAGTAGGTTGTTGAACTGGGGGTGGTAATTGTTGAGTACTAGTATTTTAATTAAGCCATTATTGAGGTCCCCTCCATTGGTTTGTAGACTACCAATTCCCTTGCAATGGTTGCCATTGGTTCTATTAGTTTTCCCAATAGTTATGTTGGTTCTTTCATTGGTTATTCTATTGGTTGGGTCAGGATGGTTGGGAATTCTAAGGCTATTGGGGTTGTTGCTAGTTGTTTTGCCCAACATTATTCCTATTAGGTTGATGATATTGTGGAGGACCTTGGGATTATGATTTTTCCATTGATTACCATGTGAATTTGAATTTTGCAAAGGGTCCTAAGGCATACCTTGATGTTGGGCCCATGGCAAATGTTGAGAACAAAAAATACTTTCTCATCATCTCCATATATCTTGAGGTACTCAATTGGAAGATGTTGGTTCTCCATACCTGCAACTAGTTTGCATTGGCAATCCTTTTTCTTCTTTTGGAAATGAGGTTAGTATTCGGTTAGCTGTAATTTAGCTTCTACATGCTTCTTCTTAGCAGTCATTGTGTCAAGATGTGTAGCAACATCATTTATAATATCGTGCTTAAAATTTGACAATAGGCTAGATATCTCGAGCTTTGAAATACATTGGCTAATTACTTTAGTGATTGTGGAATGAGGTCCATGGCCTTTCTTCATAGTTGACCTTGAATATTTTTGATAGATCTTCTTGAGATCATCCTAGGAAGCTTGATATACATCACCACTAGCCAACAACTCTAGTGCTTCTAGATAGTTATCATTCACACATCTCAGAAAGACTAGCTTTTGTGAATCCTTAGACAACACATGTTGAGGGTTCTTCTATAGTGTATACAAGAAATGTGAAACATAGTCTTCCATTGTTTCTTCCTCCTTTGGTGACATCCTAGAGACATCATCTCCTCTTAAACCAGATTCTTTGAAATACTCTTTATATTTATTTGGAAATAGAGTTTGCATTTCATCCCAAGTTCTTGTTGCATTGACTACTAAGCTCATGAACCATCATAAAGCTAACTCTTTTAATGTTTCTGGAAATAATTTCAGCTTATGGGCATTAGTGTTGTAGTCAAAACTATGATAGAGTATATCAAACTCAAACAAGAAAGTATTGAAGGTCTTTAGTTGCAAGGCCATAGAACTTTGCGAGAATAGTTGGAGGTATATTTTTTAGATTAGCATTGGTTACAAGACTTGGAAGAGGGAATGGAAAGGTAGGTTGTGCCATTACTAGAGGTATTAGATTTTGAGGTTGCTACTAAAAAGGAACATTTGGTATTGGATTATTAACAATTGGTGGATTTAGAGTATTATTATCAAGGAAATTGGCCAAAATTATAGCGAAAGGTTGAAGACCACTGTATGTATAGGTTCTACTCTTGCGGTTGATTATGTAGGAAAAACAGGGCTTGCATCTTCAAAAGGCAACAAAGCTTCTTCTTCTTCAATTTCTTCATTCAAATTAACAGACTCCCATGGAAGAAATTTACCATATTCATCTCATTGTCTTCCTCTTCGATGCATGCAATTAAATTTTTCACACTGGTGAATAAAGTTTTAAAATTGCAAATTTCTAGAAAAAAAAATTAACTAAGAACTATGACTCAAAAATGCTCCTAGCTTGACACAATCATCGAAAATGGTGCCAAAAATGGTCTACCTCACAATAGGTGTATAATAATAATGCTCAAGGCCATGCTTAGGAATAGTGTATTCAATCTAAGGATTTTTTTTCTTCACCATGAGGTGCATTTAATCTTCTCAACATAGGGATATATACTTGAAATGGTCACCATAGTATATGCACTAGGTCTCTTAATGAGTCATTATGCTTATGTTGTAGGAAAGTAAAATGCAAGGAAAGAACCTACACTAGTGCTACAAGAAACTAACACACTTAACTCTTTATTGAAATGAATACTAGAAATGCAATGAAATGCTAACATATATTCCAACTCAGTTCATCTACTATAACTATTCTTACATATGTTGTAGGACCATTCACAAAGTATGATGCTACATGAAGGAACTTATAACTTCTACTTGCAAAACTAAGGATACTTTAAAAAAAAAAATCTACACTACTCTAATCTAATCCACCTCCTAAGTGGGGCCCCTTGGTTGGCTTCTGCTAATCTACTAGAACATAATATAAACCAAGAACTATTTCATTACATTTTAGAAATTCATTACATGGGAACAATACATAGAACTGTAAAGAAAAACTCACTACAAGAGTTAATAGTTTCTTGTCATAAACTTTCTTCTTCTAACCCCTAACACAATTCGTCCAATTCCTATAAATAGAAGATTGACACTTATTCCAAAATAGATAAACAAAAAAACTAGCTATAAATCCATAGGAGAAAAGAAAGAAATATAATAGCTTAAGGGGGGAAGAAAAGATAATGGATCAAGGTGGGAATAATAAAGTCTAGATAACTGCTTTGACATAATAATAAATGCAAAGAATATAGCAAGTTTTAATAGCTCCTCCATACTCGTAGCCATGTCCTTTGGTAACATTATAACATTTCCACCATGGCTAAACCTCAATGTCTTTTCTCCTTGAATGCTATTGGTTGTCTTCAACATTTATCTTTGAATTCTTCCAATCACCTTTAGCTTCATTGCTAATAGGTTAGTTATAATGCAAAGATATTTGCAAATAAGCATTATCAAATTAAATTCAAATATTAGGACACACATTCTGATGATTATATAAAATACTGCATTATATATAATGTTGGCAAAAGATGACATACTATCTACCCATAGGTTAATCATCAATTTAGGCAAACATCAGTTCACAAATGTCTTGATCAAAATAAAATAGAGTGTTAAACAAAGTGTTTAAAACTATCATAAAGTAGAGTCAATAATTAGCCTCAACATGCATTAAGTAGCGGTTAAAAGGATGTTTAGATATATGAAGAGAACACTGAAGTTTGGATTGTGATATGAAAGATTCAATAATTTCACTTTATATGCCTATATTGATATTAATTGGGTAGGTAGTATGGATGACAGAAAAAGAACAAGTGGTGGAGTCTTCTTTCTTGGAGTAATGTTGGTTTCTTGGTTAAGCAAGAAGTAGGATTGTGTCTCACAAAGTATAGCATAGGTAGAATATGTTGTAGTAGCAAACAACTATAATCAAGTTGTTTGGATGAACTAGATGTTGAAAGATGTAAGGATAGAATTTAGTGAACCTATAGTCATACATTATGATAACACAAGCATAGTAAATATGTCTAAGAATCCAGTGTTTCATTTTAAGACTAAGCACATCTCTATCAAGTATCATATGTTGAGAGAGAAAGTTGCAGAAAAAGAAATCAGATTAGAGTACGCAAGCACCAAAGAGAAGATTATAGATTTTTTCACTAAGCCTCTAACCAAAGAGACTTTTGAGTATTTGTGAGGTATGTTAAGGGTTCTAACCCATCTTACATCAGTGTACATAATGCAAGAGTGCATCAGTCGAATGTTACAAAATACTATTGTTTTTTTGGAATGAATGTTGATGCTTTAGGTGTATGGGGGAGTATCTATGATGGAAAAAGTCATTTAGGACTCTTAATGGATTTTGTTTTCAATAGTGCCTTTGGACACTTGAAAAAGTCAGATATAGTTGTTGCAGAGATAGATGGTCGTTGAAACCTTTGACATTGATGTGAACTGGGGAGAGATTACAACATGAAAAATAGTCTAATATGGAGTATATTGAAGGGATAGATTATATCATGATATACAGCACATTGAGGTATATCAATGTGGGAGAAAGATTGATGAAGAGGATTTGAAAAGAAATGATAATGGTCTTTATAGTTGGTATTCTTTGAACTAGATGTTTTTCATCTATGCTGCCATCAATGCCAAAGGGGGAGATTGTTGGAAGCATGAATGGTGATGATACTTCTATGGGGGAGTATTGTATAAACATGATTAAATCATTATCATGATGATATGTTACATTCATGAATATGTTTTTCATTGATGTGAACATAGAAGTTTTCTGTGGTATTTAATAGAAGCACAATGGAAAGATCAAGTTGGTACAGATAGATCATTGAGTACTTTCACCAAATGAGATTAAAGGGACATACTACTAAGTGTCTAGTATATGAAGCTAATCTCATAATCATAATACATTAAGTTTGGAAGAATTTATGCAAGTTTTGGTGATGACTATTTTGAGATAGAGTTTACATAAGCATATTCTAGTAAACTTGTTATATCTCTTAGCATATTTGTTCTTCTAAGAAAAAAAGGCCAAATATGTGTAGAAGACATGTTGGTGATGACATGGCTAAGCTCACTTGTCATAATATTACATGTACAAAAAGCTATCTTAGTTACAAGGTGATTGATTGACATTATCAATAAGTGTAACATGTTCTTAATGAGGTCTTATAATAATTGAGGTGTAATAGCTAACTTAGGGAATTTTTTGATGGATTTGGGATAAAGGAAGGACATTTTCCTTTGTTATGTATGAATGAATTAATGACTAATTACAAGAATCATGGAGAATAAAATGCGAAGATAAGAAAAGTAGAGCGAAGGTGGAGGAAACTTCATTGCTAAGGTTTTATTCTAAGATTTGAGGTTTTCTATTTTAACCTAAGGTTTGTGACCTAGTCTACAAGGTCTGATAGTGATTGATCTAGTTGAAAGCTTAGAGGAAATAGGTTAAAGTATAGTACAAACAATTATTATGCAAGGAATAGTTGAGAGATTAGCTGGACAGTGAGTTCAGTGGTCTTTCCCTAGAAGCTATTTGGATAGTGCGTCCTTCTATCTTCTACAACTCCTAATAAGATTGGAATCTCCTAATCGAAAATCTTATGTACTGAATGTGTTTATAAACTCCTAATAGGGTCCATTCTCTAACAAGGAATATATATATATATATATATATGTATGTATATAAGTATATATATGTATATGTATATATATACACACACACATATATACATATACATATACATACATACATACACACAAACACACACACACACACACACACACACACGTGTGTGTGTGTGTGTGTGTGTATTTTAGTGAGAATCATTCCCACTAGGGTTTTCCCTTTGATCAAGGGTTTCTCTAGTTAACATATTTGGTGTAATTGTGTATGTACATCTTGTTATAGTTGTTGTTTACTTTGATTGAATGGTTAAGATTAATTAAAGTTGATAAATGTTTTAATTGGATAACTGATTTTCCTCCTTTTTAGTTATCTTGGTGGACTATTGTTTCTAACATTCTTATCCATATCTTGGAGACTTCTATTAAATTGATTTTGTTATACATTACCATGTATCTTTGATTTTTTATGTACTTGTATTTATTCTTCCATACCCTATGAGATGTGTGGTGGATGCTATCCATTAGATGCATTTCATTGTATTAGTTATATTCATGCATTTTCTTATGAGATTAATATGTTATATTTTTATGATTATGGACATTGTAGTTAAAAGACTTAAAAAATTAATAAAAAAATGTTAAACATGACTCAATATGAAGGAATGCTTGAGGAAGGAAATCTATATTGTAATTGCCTGTGTAAATGTTGTGTTTTTGTATATTGCTTTCAAATGTTACTTTGATGTTGTATAAACTTTAGGAAGAAAATAGTTCAGTATACTTTGTGATATATTAGGTTTATTTATTTTGGGTTCCTGAGTAGGGTGTTACATGAATCCGTTGTATGTTTCTCTGATGGGGACACAACCCAAGCATAGAATGGAGACAACAGGAAAAGGGAAATTATATTAACTGTGAAAATAAGCTAGTACATTCAATACAGAGAAAATAGACTTCAAAACATAGCCTAAGGGCTTACAATAGCACATGACTGGAGATAATTTCTCCTTTTGGTACCTCCTCTCAAATTCCACTATGAACTGCTTTTTACAATGCAAAAAATGTCCTTAAATAGACCCCAAAGGGTTAAGGACTAGGAGTACATTCTAGAAAGTGCTAGTAGGTATCCACCAACAAAGTAGAAGGCTATAGAAGCCACGTTAGATGTTGATGCAAATCTAGAAGAATCTAAAAATGGTAACCAAACTTTTGGGAGGCATAACTTTTGAACTGTAGCTCCGATTGACGAACCGTTTACATTTTTGAAAAGCTCTCGAAGTGATCTATAGCTCTACAAACCAGCTTTGCTTGTTCCCCATTTTTTAGCCATTTTTGAGGTCATTTAATTCCCCTAACCTAACTTTGAAGCATTCTTAGGAGGTCTCCAAAAATTGAAAAACTATGATAACTTTCAAACCGTGGGGCCTTTTGACCTGATTCTTTTTCTAAAATGCTCTAAATTGCAATTAAATTCATCTAACCAATTTACACCTCCTAGTTCACCAAAATGATGGATCAATTACATACTCCTATTTTTTTGGCATTTATATGTATCCCAAGGTGTTCAAATACTCTATCCTAGAACACTGATAGTGGAACTGTGAGAGTTGGAACCTTTATTTTACCCAAATGGATATCTAGAAATGATAACATGTGAAATAGAAACTAAGTCTAAGTACCATTTTTGGGTGACACAGGATTTCCCTTATACCTCTGGATGCTCCTGCATCAAACACCCAGGGTAAATTGAAAAGTGATCCTGTCACTTTATGAATGGTAGAGGAAATCCCAAATGGGAAACCTCAACTATTGAAATCCAAGTTGAGTCCTCTATTGACTGTCCTTCCCACTTGACCAAATAATCTTCATACTACCTATTTTTGGTACTCCTACCCACACAATGATCTAGAATGTCTTCTATCTCCTCTTTTTTAGAAGTAGGAATTGGACATGGCTCTAACATCAGTTCCTCATCTGCACCATCATCATAGTACTCTATTAAGTTTGCAATGTTGAAAATAGGACAAATATGAATACCATCTGGAAACTCCACCTCATATGCATTTTCTAAGTCATGTTTCTTCAAAATTTTGCAGGGGCCAAATTTCTTCATTTTCAGCTTTTTGTAAGTACCGGCTGGAAATCTTTCTTTTTGTAAGTGTACCATGACTAGATCCCCTACTTGGAATTATTTATGTCTTCTCCTTTGATCAGCCCTAGCTTTATCCTCTTGATTCATCTTGTTAATGTGTGCTTGAACCTCCTCATGTAGATGCTTGATATGTTCAATGAATTCTTTAGCTTTAGCACTTGTCCTCTCCCCTTGCTCTATCTTCCTCAATTCTGGCACAGTCCTTGGGTTACTTCCATATACAATTTGGAATGGTGATCTACCGGTACTCCTATTTATAGAGTTATTGTAAGAAAACTCGGCTTGCGGTAGAATCAAATCCCACCCCTTGGGCTTATCCCCAACTAAACATCTCAGCAAATTGCCCTGACTTCTGTTTACCACTTCTGTTAGGCCGTTAGTCTGTGGGTGATGTGTGGAGCTGAATTTCAAGTCCGTTCTCAACATTTTTCCACAATGTTCTCCAGAAATATCCCATAAATTTAGTGTCTCTGTTAGAAACTATACTCCTTGGAAGACCATGAAGTCTTACCACCTCTCTGAAAAACAAGTCTGCAATATGGACAACATCATAAGTTTTGTGGCATGGAATGAAATGTGCAATTTTGGAGAACCTATCAACCACCACAAATATTGAGTCATTACCCCTTGGTGTCCTCAGTAATCCAAGAACAAAATCCATACTTATGTCCTCCAATGGCTTTGATGGAATAGACAATGGCTGATATAGTCCAGTATTGTGGCTAAATCCCTTGGCAACTTGACAAGCCTGGCAACTCTGTACAAAATTCTTCACATCTTGTGAAATCTAAGGCCAAAAATAATATTCTCTAAGAATGGCAATGGTCTTATCTTGATAAAAATGTCTTGCCATCCCTCCACTATGTTTCTCTTTAATCATATTTTCCCTCCTAGAACTCCTTGGAATGCACAATTGGATGCTCTTGAATAACATACCATCCTGAATCAAATAGTCTAACCATTTAGCTTTGTCTACAACAACATGCTCTTTACAAGCTTTCCATGCTTCAAAAAAATTAGGATCTTTAGGGTACAGATTCTTGAGTTCATTAGACCCAACTACTTCAACCTACATTACTGTAAGCAACAACCGTCTCCTGCTTAGTGCATCTGCAACTCTGTTAGATATTCCACTTCTATGTTTCAACACAAATGTATAGCTCTACAAGAACTCTACCCACTTCATATGCCTCTAATTCAATTTACCTTGGCTATTTGGGTATTGTAATGGCTGGTGATCAGTATAAAAAACAAATTCCTTTGGCAATAAATAATGCCTCCATTTCTTTAAGGCCTGAACTATTGCATAGAACTCTTGATCATAAACATAATACTTCTTTGCATCATTCATTTTTTCACTAAAATATGCAATAGGCTTACCCTCTTGGCTCAATATAGCCCCAATAGTGATGCCACTAGCATCACAATCCACCTGGCACACCTTCCTAAAATCTGGAAGTGACAACACAGGCTGTTCTATCACCTTCTTCTTTAGCAATTCAAAACTTCTCGTAGCTGCTGCAATCCATTTGAACTCTTTTCTATCCCCTCTTATTATGTCAGTTAGGGGTGCACATATGCCACTAAAATTCTTAATAAACTTTCTGTAAAAACTAACCAGACCATGAAATGATCTTACCTCAATAGCAGACCTTAGAGTAAGCCATTTCAAGATGGCTTTTACCTTCTCTAGATCCATTTTAAGACCTTCAGGTGATATAACAAACCCTAAATAGACTAACTCCCTTTTTTCAAAGATACTCTTCTTCAAATTAATTAACAGTTTCTCTTCCCTTAACCTTTCAAGGACACTACAAATATGTAATAAATGTTCTTCCAAAGTCTTGCTAAAAATTAAAATATCATCCAAATAGACAATAACAAATTTTCCCAAGAAGTTCTTAATACCTCATTCATAAGCCACATGAAGGTGCTTGGAGCATTCGTCAATCCAAAGGACATGATTAATCACTCAAAAAGACCCTCCTTGGTCTTGAAGGCCATTTTCCACTCATCTCCTTCTTGAATCCATGTCTAGTGATAACCACTCTTGAGATCTATCTTTGTGGAGTACTGAGCTCCACTCACACAGTCCATAAGATCATTCATTCTTGGCAAAGGAAATTGATATTTGATGGTTATCCTATTTATAGCTCGAGAGTCTATACACATCCTCCACTCTCCATCCTTCTTTGGTGCCAATACTAAAAGTACTACACATGGAATCAGGCTCTCCTAAATCAATCCCTTCCTCAATAGTTCCTGAACCTGTCTATTTAGCTCCTCAATTTTAGTAGGAGTCATCCTGTGAGTGGCCTTGTTAGGAAAACTAGCTCCTGAGATTAAATCTATTTGATGACTAATTTTCCTTACTGGTGGCAATCCTTTTGGGACATTATCAAAGATAATTTCTCCAAACTCACCTAGTAAATTTGAAACTTCAAGTGGTATTTCACTAATACCTTCTTTATCTTTCCTAGAAATCAAAGCATAGCACATACGTTGATGTATTCATTCCATCTAAAAACTTTCTTCCATCAACAAGAAAAATCCTAGCATTGCTACATACCTTTTCACCTTCCTTTTTCATGGGCTTCAGTTTGTGGCAAACTCCATCCTTTGTTAGAGAGTATGTGTTTGCATGACCATCATGTACTGCATGTCTATCAAACTGCCATGGTCTACCCAGCAATAGATGGCAAACATCCATTGGAATAACATCACAGAGAACTTCATCATCGTAACTCCCAATTTTGAATTTCATGAGACATTTTTCACTTACTAGGACCTTATGATCATCTTTCACCCAAGCAATCTGATAGGGTTGGGGATGATTCTCCCTCTTGAGCTTCAGCTTAGAGACCATCTCCTCTAACACCAAGTTGTTAGTACTACCACCATCAATGATCACATCACAATATTTTTCCTCACATTTGCACTTGGTATAGAACAAACTCCTCCTTTGTCCTAGTTCAATCTCACCACTTAGTAGGAGCCTTTCATTTACCAAGGTCTCTCCTCTTTATGCATCCTCTAAATGTGATGACTGTGCATCCTCATCCACATGAGCAACCCTAGCTTGGCCCTCAGCTCTCCTATCTGTCCTTCCTTGTCATTGAGGGCATTCGAAGGCACAATGACCTTCTTCATTGCAATGGAAATAGGTACCATGGAAGCCTCCTCTTCTTTTTCCATATCCTCTACCTCTTCTTCTCTGATTTCCAAAGTCTTGATCACGAGGGCAGTTGAAACTCGCATTCCTCTAGTTCCTGCTACTACCCACATCTTCATTTTTCTTTTGGGTTTCATTTCGGCCTCCAGATGACCTACCACTTCCCCTTCTTCCTTGACCATGCCCTCTTTTTCTCCCTTGAAACCTCTTATTCAGCATCTCTTTGACTCGTAGGGAAAACTTGTATGCCTCTTCAACGCTGGTCATTCTTACCAGACTTAATTCCTCCTAGATGCTAGGTCGCAACCTACTGATATAATGAGCAACCTTCTCCTTATTTGCTTCAGCATGCCCTTCTCTAATCAAAAGTCAATAAAACTCCTCTATACATTCTTGGACTAATCTTCGAGCTTCCTTTAGCCCATGCATCTTCTTAAACAAATCAAGCTCGTAGTCCACAGGAATGAACTGCTTCTTCAATTTGTCCACCATGCGATCCTACCTTGTGATCTTCTCCTTTCCTCTTCTATTTCTTTCCAATTGAATCTCTTGCCACCAAATTTTGGCATAGCCTTTCAGTTTGGCTTTTGCAAACTTAACCCTATTTGGGTCCCTGATATCCTCATACTCAATGTATTCTTCTAGTTCATTGATATAGTCGATCAACTGATCTGGTTTCAAATTTCCTGAAAATACACCCACATTAATTGTACATCTTTTCCCAAACTTAGTAATGACCCATAAAAGTCTTTCCTTTGCCTGATTCAGAACTTCTCCATCAAATTCCCCTTCTGGTCCAATTTTTTCTTCTTCATTGTCATCCTCACTATTGTCACCTATGACAACATTTGTTCCTCTACGGAGCTCCTCCTATAATTCATGTACCTGCCTCTAGAGGTCTCTAACCTCCTCAAGATTAATAGCTCTGCCCCTTCCACCATGCTCTCTTCGTGGAGGCATCTTTTTAACTCAAACCCACAACCACACAGTCCTGATGCAAACTACCTCATAGTTGGCACTTTGTCTACACACTTAGGAAAATCAACTCTGATACCACTTGATGGGGACACAACCCAAGCACAGAATGGACACAACAGGAAAAGGGAAATTTTATAAACTATGAAAATAAGCTAGTACATTTAGTGTAGAGAAAATAAACTTCAAAACATGCCCTAAGGGCTTACAATAGGACAAAACTAGAGATAATTTCTCCTTTTGATACCTCCTCTCAAATTCCACTTTGAACTTCCTTTTACAATGCAAAAAATTTCCTTAAATAGACCTTGGAGGGTTAAGGACTAGGAGTAGATTCTAGAAAGTGCTAGTAGGCATCCACTGACCAAATAGAAGGCTCCAAAAGCCACATTAGAAGTTGGTACAAATTAAGAAGAATCTAAAAACGGTAACCAAACTTTCAGGAGGCATAACTTTTGAACCATAGCTTCGATTGACGATTCGTTTACATTTTTGGAAAGCTCTTGAAGTGCTTTATAGCCCTATGGACCAGCTTCACTCATCCCCCATTTTTTGGCCCTTTTTGAGGTCATTTAATGCACCTAACCTGACTTTGAAGCATTCTTAGGAGGTCTCCAAAAACTGAAAAACTGTGATAACTTTCAAACCGTGGGGCCTTTTGACCTGATTCTCTTTTTGGAATGCTCTAAATTGCAATTACATTCATCTAGCCAATTTACACCTCCTAGTTCACCAAAATGATATCTCAATTACATACTCCTATTTTTTTGGAATTTACATATATCCCAAGGTGTTCAAATACTCTATCCTAGAACACTGATAGTGGAATTGTGAGAGTTGGAACATTTATTTAACCGAAATGGGTATCTAGAAATGAAAACACATGAAACAGAAACTAAGTCTAAGTACATTTTTTGGGTGACACAGGATTGCCCTTATACCTCTAGATGCTCCTGCATCATTCTCAAACTTCTTTCTCTTTCATGACTTCAAGATTGTATGTTATCCTTCCTTCCCCCTAGATCCCTCCAAATTCTCCTTGTACAGGCTTGCTTCCCAATAATCTAACTATAATTTTGGTTTTTATTTTTCTATTTTTTTAATGAAACTTTCCTTATTTCTCATTCTTGGGAAAGCTCCTAATTTATAGGAGAAAGATATCATTTACAATTTTTTGTATCCATCAGAAAAGGCCTTCTCCTATAGTTTGATTCATTATATAAATTCATATTTTATTAATATATTTTTGTTTTGACTTCTAACTATTCATTGTGTTGTCTAGGTTATCATGCAGTCCTTACTCAATGGATTCTTGTGGAACAATGGGTAATACACCCTTCCTCCATCCATGAGGTTAGGGGTTCAATTCCCATGATATTTTATTTTTTAAATCTTTTCTCCCTTTTCTCAGTGATTTAAAAATTATAACTTATTCATTTTACCATGGTGCTCAAAGAGTACAATAGATGAGTTGATAGATAATGGGTTTTGTAATTAAGAGGTCAAGTGTTCAAGTCTCAAAAAGAATTAAGATTTGTTCCTCTTTTAATTTATTTTATTCAATTTTTATTGGTCTATTTATTTTTCTTTATCTATTTGTAACATTCATTAAGCTAAGACTCACTAAACAATATATATGAACTAATGCATAACATACACAGTGAAGTCAAGAGTACATAAATAACATCCAAAATATCAATGCATCAAAGTATCAACATAAGATCCCATCCATATATATATATGAACTAAACAATATATATGAACTAATGCATAACATACACAGTGAAGTCAAGAGTACATAAATAACATCCAAAATATCAATGCATCAAAGTATCAACATAAGATCCCATCCATTAATAAAAAATTATTACAAAATTAAGTTATCACAATATCAAATTAGAGAAAAAATCTAAGATTTTCTGCAAAAGGTTGCCAACTTCCTAATTAGGAATTGTAGGCTTAGGGTACCTTTATGGATCATGGTTCAATCTCACTTTTTAACAATAATTGGTTTGAGGATTTTGAGTCATGACCATCTACTTGTGTAGCCAAGTGGACTCAAATCCTGATACCTACATGCACTTACATCACCAATTGAAGAGATACAATAAATTCATATATACATATATACATACATACATACATACATACATACATACATACATATATATATATATATATATATATATATATATATATATATATATACATATATATTTATATACATACATATATACACACACACACACATATATATGTGTGTATATATATATATATATATGTTAATCTCATATTGGTTTTGACAAGGTAGCAACAAAATACTTAGTCATTCATTATCCATATTACAGTGCACACTAAGTAACCAGAGTGAGCCAAGAAATTAGTGTAAGTCAATTGATCAAAGCATGCCATGCATAAGTTGTCAGCCAATACATACTGAGCAATATACCTAGTTAGTGTTGAGCACCAGTATGTGTTAAGAAGATGTATGTGCCAAGTCACTCATGAGCCAAGTAGTCTATACATGTCGAGTGATTCAGGTGCCAAGTAAATAGAGAATGCTAAGTTGTTCACAAGTTGAGTTACAATATAATAACCATAGTGTGTGATGAACATCATAGTCTTTGGGTGTTGAGTGAATATTTTTTTCACATAGTTGTTTGTAATGGCACAAAATTCTATGTAAACTATTTTTGAGCTGAAATAATGATTATTTTATGATTTTTAGAGATAAGTATGGAGCTATATTGTGAATCCCTATGCATTACATGTAACCAATATTTTTTAGGGGTGAATTAAGAGACAATATGGATCAACGACAACCATTGATTCTTAACTAACCCATTATGCCTATGTTTATTTACTAAGGAAAACCCTAAACAGTTTGTATGCATGAAAGGAGATGTATGCTAGCTATAGAGAGAATTCATGGTGGCTATGGAGGTTATGATAGTGATTAGAATTGGAGAATTAGTTAGAGAGAATAAAGGAAAGAAGAGATAAGAAAAAGGAGACATATCTGATCAAAAGGATCAAGGATTTATCAGAAAAGAGAAGATCTGACATTTAGCAACAATGTGCTGACCGAAGGATTATGCAACTGAATCATTTTAATAGGTGATACAGAGAAAATCTCTTAAGTATTCATAAAAGGCTTGTTAAATTCCTAATAGAATTTTGTAAATCTCCTAACTGAGACCTAATAGTCTTTATAAACCTTTAACAAGGCAAACCACTCATATGGTAGATCATAGTGTATGGTCAAACTCATTGTAACCATAATTAGCTAAAATTTACACCTATAGTACTAAAGATTTATGTGTCATCCCAACCCTAGTTTTACCTTCTCATTATAGGGCTTCTAGGTAATAAATATATTGTGTCATGTATTATTTGTTTTATGCTATGGATGAAAATGTATAGTTACTTATTTCTGTTTATATGCTAAATTATGAGATGGATGTGTGGTGGATGTTTTATGGTTAAAGTTTTGAAGTGTTGATTCATCCCCCCAAGAGTTTACTTTCCCATTTTTATTCCAACAATTGATATCATAGATTTTTTCTCTAGAAAAGAAATTTGTATAGCTTCGAAGGTAAGATATTGAAGATGGAAGTCTTCAAGTTGGGAAATACTATTAACAACTAGAAGATTGAAGTATAGCTTCCCCTACACCCACTCAAGAAGGCATGAGATGAACTATCACGTTCATTGCAGAGAAGAAATGAACTGACTTTTTAGAAAAATGACACTCATTACCAACAATAAGACACTACTGGATTGTTTGAGAATGGAAACTCAAGTGAATTTAATGCAAAAATTGTAGATCTAATGGAAAAGAACAATTCCCTAACTGAAGAGGTCAGAAATCTTACTTGATAGAACAAAAAGTCCAATTAGTATTACTATGTGAGGTGACTAGACAGAAAAAGAAAATTGAAGAAGACAAAAGAACAGTGACCAAAAAACTTGAAGATAAGACATCATCTATGTAAAATCTTGCTAACATGCAATTGGATTCAATAAATCAATTGATGATTGCAAACCATGAATTGAATGGAAAAGACATTGAGATCACAACTCTTTTGTTGAAATATGGGACAAACCAAGTGAAGTCATCAAGTACTTTGAGAAACTGATAAAATCTAAAAGACCTAATAATGATGCTATTTTCTTGGGATGCTCCAATACCAAGGAAGTAGAATCATCTAAAAGTGGTGAGAAAAGGAATAATAGAGGTAAGAACTACAAACCCACTTGTCATAATTGTGAAAAGCTAGGTCATGGAACAAATGTTTGTAGGATCAATAATGAAAATTAGAACCCTAAGTAAAAATTCAAGGGTTACTATCATAAGTTTAATAAGAAAGGATATCAAGAACATGAATGCAAGAACAATGCCATTAAAACTTAGAGATTTGAAGGATACAACCATAATTGTCAAAATTATGGATGTGAAGCATATGAATGGAGATCCAAGTCAAAGTGGACATCAAACAAGAAGACAAAGGTGCAAAAAAATAGAAAATCTTATGATTGGGATTATAACAAAAGGTATAGTTGTGAGTATTGTCAAGAATATGGACATGTTCCTAAGAATTGCATAAGAACATATTTCAAAGGAAACTACATCAGATGATTGAAAGAAACTACATGCTTTAGTTGTCTCGAGACTAATCGTGTTAGAAAAAACTATCCAAATAGGTCACCAATATTGAGTAATGCAACTAGAAAAGGAAAAGAAAAGGTCAATATTGAGAAGATAAAGGTGTAGATGAAAAAGAAATGGAAGAAGAAGGAAGATTGCAACACAAAAAGCTCATATGAGGTCACTTCATTAAATGGATACATTGATCACATCACCCCTAACTAGATAATCAAGATGTATTTATGTGACTGATATTTCAAAAGTAATATTATGCATCTGTTCCAAGAATCTAAGATTTGAAAAGATCATATATGCATGAATTGAGATGGAATGGAGTGATTAGAACCTAGAGGAACTCTATAGTTTTTTCATTTTTATGTTTTTGTTGAGCATGGAAAGTTTCATAGTTCCTTCAAAGTGTGAATGATATTATGGTTATGACTAAGCATATTGGAAATATGTGTTAGCCAAGGGGGTTGAAGGTCTTATGAGAACCAAGATTTAAACTATGTAAGAATTAACCATTTAATGCCAAATACAAAGGATTATTTATTTAATTTTTGACTCATTTTCACTTACCAAAGTTTATAGAGAGCACAAAGAGAATGAAGGAAAAATGATAAAGAATATTCAAGTATTTTTGAACTAGATTCAGATGCTACTCATCAACAATCATCATATTGGAAAGGGATTTAGTTATTGTCGAGTTATGTTGGTTCATTTCTTGCAAACCCTAAGTAGTCAAATGGCATATAGATCTTCTCCAAAAGTTAGGATAAAGGGAATGTCTTGGAAAGTTAGATCTTCTCAATTGATAATTAATGATTTTATGAATCCACCTTTCCAATATATTCCTAAGATAACATATAAAGGAGACCCATCTAGTGTGTTATCTATGATACCTCCAAAAGTATTGATGATCCAAGATGTTAGATTTTTCTATAAAGGAAAGATTCAATATGTTGGTGATACGGAGATAAGGGATACTAATAGAAAACTATGTGATAATAGAATCTTGAGGGAAGAATATAAAATCGTTGAATGGAAAGGGTTAAACCATGCCCTCAAATTTCCCCAAGTGTTTAAGACTGAATGGATTTAAATTGTTCTAAGTTCGATACATGATGCCTATATTTGGTTAAAAGGTGGACCAACTAAGGTCACTTAGAGGATCATGAACCATGTATTAGGGTACCCTACCCTTGACCAACCTAAGATCATGTGAAGTGATTCAAAGGAAACCATTGAAAATAATATAGGTGCAATATGGAATAAAAGAGGCATGCTTATTGACACAATTTTAGATCCCCTAATTGTCTTTGTAGTGAGAGTGATCACTCACAATTTATTTCTTTCTAGCTGAAAAAATAGTGTATCATCTATGGATGTTGATTTAGGATTCAAGATAGTATTTAGAGAGACCATTCCTATGACCTTGCTGAGTTGCAACTATAGAAACTATTAAAAAACTTGGAGGCCATCAGGAAAGAAAAACCTGCATCATTAAATTTGTTTCTTTACTTGTTTTTATATTATTTTATGTGCAAAATACCTTCCCCAACTTTGGTCAAGTTTCTTGGAAGATCAATAGGTTAATTGTGCAATATATTTCAAAATTCATTGAGCAGCTTAGAGATAATTTTGAGTCAGCAATGACTAGCTATTTTGAGGATTTTAAGAAATCCATGTAATAGAGGTTAAGGATCCCTGTACCCTTAGTTGAAAAACATTATGAGGATTTTTATTTCCTAGTGGATACAAACCGCACATATGTGCAAGCAACTATACCAAAAGTTAGATGGCTAAAACCCTTGTCATTTGAGATCAACACAGATGAGGCCTCTATAGCTATTACAACTCTACTAGAAGAATATATTGACAAGAGCGGTACTTCATTTGGTAACTATGAGGGGAAAAAATCAAGAATCACAATAGACCTAAACACATGCACAATTCTTAGAAAGAAGAACAAACTAGTGAAAAACCTAAAGGAGAGATTTTGTGAAGGAGGAGAAGAAGAAGATGATGATGATGATGAAGTGGAAGAACAAGGCTAGGCACCACTAGAACTAACTCAAGGCCTAGGTGAGGATCAAGCCCAAGAAGAAGAAGGTGTTTAGGGAGAAGAAGTCTAGGAAGCACTTAAGGATACTAAGGCTAAGAAGAGAAAAGATAAAGAATAAACTATAGAAAAAAATAGGGAAGCATGTGGAGAAATCACAAAAAAGCCAGTTGTACCTATTACTAGGTCAAGGAAAAGGGAAGCCACATGTTAAGTTAAAGAAGTTGTGAAGCCTGAGGGAAAGAGGACACTTGAAACAATAGAGCTAAGTGAGCCTACTAAGAAGACATACCATAGATTGAAGAAGAAGTCAGTGCCTCAACAAGATTTAGACAAGCAAAAGATTGAGTTAGATGACTTGAGTCAATAGAAGGTGGTAAATTACAATCCCTCTTTTGACATAGATAATTTATGTGAAAAAATTATTACAAATTCAGATTTATCTATTTTTATGCATTTTGATTTTGATAACCTAGGGAATGTAGATAAGAATAATGTTGAAGAAGCTAGATATGAGATGATGGCTACATTTAAATCTACTCCACTAGAGATTTTGAACTCTTATCCAAAAATTCTATATATTTGAGTTGAGAGAAAGTGGAAATATAGTTTGACAATTAAAAGGCAAATAACTGAGGCTCAATTACCCCAAGTTATGCTTACTTTGGACAAGTAGATGATGACTAAATCCATGAAAAATACAAGGAATGATTTTCCCCCAAATGTAGAGCTTTTAAGATTTTGAGAAATAAGACAAAAGAAGTCATAACTCAAAGCATATTGCTTTGGAAGGACATTTATGGTCTATCTACAAAGGCCAAAGTGAAGAAAGTAGATGAAGAGATAAAGGAACCTAAGAAAAGAGAAAGAGAAAATGATGAAATCATAGTCAAAGAAGATGATGTGGAAGGGACTAAGGGAACTATATAAGAGGCCACAACTGAAGATGAGAAACATGATGTACAAGATGTCTGAGTGCCGAGTGTCAATCCACCACATGAAAAATAGGAGAATTGATAGGACCAAGTGGTTATTATCAAGGATCTTACTAATAATTCATTATAGAACATAAATATTTTGATTGAGGAAGATTTCTAGAAGATTTTTAATGACTCCACCAAAGCATCACAACTATGAACAAATCTATACTAGTGAGAATGGATGAGATTGATAAGGCAAAATTTGCATCTATAGGGAGAAACTACAAGAAACATCAAATATGCCCCCTCAATCTATAGAAGTGAAAGAGATAGATACACATGATATTCAAGATCTAAGTGAAAACTTGGTATAGATAGTTTTTACAACTGATACACGATCTATAATGCCCATAATTGTATTTCACATGAAAGAAGTAGAGGCAAATCAAACAAAGACATCATTACCTAGCCTAAATAGTTCAGATTTTCTCGTATTATTTATTTTTGAGAAAGATGGAACTAAAGTAAAAATAGGTCAAGAAGAAAGTCATGTACTTAAGATAGACGTACAAGGTGAATCTCAAATGGAGGATAAGAACAAGTTAAAGAGTCTGGTTGGCTACTATGCCAGAGGAGCATACAGAAATACAAACAATGGTCACATTGCTAGTATTTACATCTCCTATTAGTAGCCAAACTCTTCAAAGATTGAGTATACATTAATATACATATCAAGGTCGAGATCCAACACACCAATTACTAGTAATACTACATCATTTGGTGATATAAGTCTTGATGAAGTGGTTAAGCTACCTAAGTTTGATCTTAATACAATCACTATAGAAGAGATGAGTATACTACAAGATGTTCTACAAAGAAAAAAGAGGTAGGAAATTCTAAGTGTTGGTGTTTTAAAACTACTAAGTGTATATGAGCAATGTTAGTATGCTAATAGAAACCAAATTTAAATAAAGCTTCTACAAACTAAACAAAATTCATAAACTTCAAGATAGACTAAGATGAGCTCTCAATTGAGAATATGAGCCATTAATGGACTCTCTCAATGGAGTTGGAATTTGGGTATGAGTGTATGGTTTTGATGTAAAATAGCTTCTCAAAATGGCATTATGACTTTACTTCATGGATTGTGTTATTTTGCAAAGGGGAAGGATCCAATTTATAGGCAAGAGGCTTGAGGGATTGAGGGCTAAGATGCAAGGATGGGAAAAAGCTCATGGAGGGCTCAGATTGCATGAGAGGAGAGCACATGGATTGTGCTTCCTTACAGCCAATCAAGGAGTGACACATGTCACATGTGAGAGGATGGAGGAAAGGGGAAGGATGAGTCAACAAAGGAGGCTCAAGGGATAAAATCTTCATAAAGACCCTCATAATGGCTTGTAAGAGCAATAAAAGGGCTTTGGAAGAGTCATTTATGGCCTAGTGGGCTTCATAAAGTTTTATGGTTGGGATATTTTGAGGGAGATGAGAGGAATTTTGACTTGGGCTTGATTAGGAAGGTTTTAAGCTTGCTTAAGCTTGTGCAAATGATTAGAGGATGTATTAGGATGGTTTAGGATTAGCTTAGGGATAGGCAAGTGGATGGCATTTAATGAGGGTGGGTGAAGGAGGAGATATTTGTTAACTTTGGCTTGGGTTAGTAAATTTTAACCCATGTTTAGGGAATGTGACAGGGTTAGGAGGGGATTAGGATTAGGTTTAAAGACATCTTTTAGAAGAGTCTAGACTTTGGATGAGGATAAAGACTTTCTAGAATAGTCTAGAACTTCCTAGGATAAGGATGAAGACTTTCTAGAAGAGTCTAGAACTTCTTAGGATGAGGATAAATTAGATTTTTAGGAAATAAACATGAGGATTAATATTTAATCTTAATTAAATATTTTGAGTTGGGATTAGTGGTAGGAAATGATGGGATTAGCCTTTAATTAAAATTAAAGAAGGATTAGAAGATTTTGGAAGAGGTTAGTGGTCTTAAGGAAATTGGCCAAGGTTTGGGCAAAAAATAAATTTTTTATTTATTTTGGGTTTTTTGGTCAATTTATTAATTAAATAATTAATAAATAAGGAAATAATGTTTAAATAAGATTTAAACATTTTTGGGAGGGATTCCTTAATTAAATATTTTTAATTAAGATAAAGGGATTTAATGGCATAAAAATAAATAAATTAATTAAATAATTAATTAATTAATTAATTATGATGTCATCAGGAATTTTCTAGAAAATAAAAATACTTTCTTTTCTAAAGGTTTTTAGGTGTTGAAATTTTGCCCCTCTTTGATGTGATTCCGCCAGTGGCATGGCATCAAAGATAAGAAAATAAGATGCCCAAGGCTAGAGCAGAAGAGGAGAGAATGGATTGCAAGATGCCCTCTCAAGAAGGCGGCGGGGAGAGAAAACGAGGCTCGATGACTTCTTGAAAAGTAAAAGAATCCGAGATGAGCAAGAAGACTAAGATTGGCAAAGAGAAGGGGCTGAATTAGCTCAAACTCTCAGTATGGGAGAATGATAAAGGAGAATCAGATGCACAAGTGGAAGCAAGCTTAAGACATTAGGGAAGGTGGAGGATGAAGGAGTAGAGCGCTATAAAAAGGAATCCAAGATAGGGAGATGGATGAGGGGATTATAAAGCTGATGCAATAGGATTTGAAAGAGTCAGATTGGCAGAAGATGGGTTTCAGAGATCCCTAGGACTAGGATTGTGGATCTCGAAAGATGAGGCTTGGTGGATTGATTTGGATTGGTGGATCCCTAAGTCTAGGATTGTGGATTCCTAAAGCTAAAGGTGAGGAGTGATTCAAAGAGATACTGATGCTTAAGCTAGGGTAGGAGAGACAAATGTTGGATATGGATGGGGGATAATCGAGATGAAGGAAAACCATTGAAGCTTTTTGAGCGGGGGGATACTTCAAAGAGAAGTACCACCATGTAGTTGAGCACTAGATTTGCTATAGGACTGTTGGTTAATTGCCAAGGTTACCAAGAACATCAAGGCCTTTTCACCAACTGTCCAGAGCACTAACGAACTAACTCAAAAAAAACATGCAAGGATTGCCCCGGTATCACACATGAATCCCAGAGGAAGCAGTGTGGAAACGACACTGGGTAACCCACAAGTAGAAAAGAAAACAAGCAAAAGACATGATCAAGACCTTATGCTCTGATTGCCCCATTCACAGTATACCATGATATGGAAGATCATGGCAACCTTGAAGAGGGAACAATGAGATTGCTTGAAAAAGATATTTCAAGACCCAACAGGGAAGAGTCCAAATCAAAAGAAAGCGAAAATCCAAAAGAGAACCGGTGGAACCAAGATAGGGGGATTGATGAGATACTGCTTGAGATGGTCAATGCTGCACTAACATAAAGGATCCCACTTGAAGTTCTCATCCTTCTTTAGTAAATGTAAAAATGGTGTACACTTATTTGCATGCTGGGAGATGAAGCGCCGAACAGATTGAAGCTTTCCCTAAAGAGAACAAAGTCGTCACAGTGTCTGGGGAGGAGGCATGTCTAAGATAGCCTTCACCTTCTTTGGGTCGATCTCTATACCTCGTTTAGAAACTATAAAGCCTAGAAGCTTGCCAAATGTGACCCCAAAGACACATTTCTTTGGATTCAGCACGAGATGATATTTGGCTAACCTATCAAAGACTTTCTATAGGTCAGCAAGATGATCCATGAAGGTATGAGACTTGACCAAGATATCATCCACATAATCCTCCAAAATTCTATGGATGAGATCATGATAAATGGATGCCATAGCTCTTTGATAGGTATCCCCAGCATTCTTTAGGCCAAAATGCATCATGTTGTAGCAAAAGGTTCCCCAAGGGGTAGTGAATGTTGTCTTATGCTGATCCTCTTCTGCAATCTTGATTTGATTATACCTAGAAAATCCATCCATGAGGGACAAAATTTCATGTCCAGCTGTAACATCTACAATCACATCTATGTTGGGCAAGGGAAAATCATCTTTTGGACAAGCTTTGTTAAGATCTCTGAAATCAGTGCAGATTCTGATGTCAGCAGAAGGCTTAGTGATGGGGACCATATTGGAGATCCACTCTGAATAGTCGATAGGTCGGATAACCTTAGCAGCAAACATTCTTTCTAACTCAGCTTTGACCAGTAATGCCACCTTGGGGTGCATTTTTCTAAGCTTTTGTCTGACGGGCTTGATCTATGGATTGACTGCAAGATGATGAACTACAAGCTTTGGATCAAGCCCTGGCATGTCCTGATATTACCATGCAAATCGGCCAATGTTCTCTCTTAAGACCTCAAAGACAAGATCAACTTGATCTTGTGATAGGAATGCAACAATGTGAACAAGCCTAGGGATCTCTGAAGAACCAATGTTGACTTCCCTAGTATCCTCAATTAGAATAGAAGATATCTCTGGTCGATTATCTTGAGGAGGTAATGCTAAATCCTCATGTTCTTCTTGTGGCTCTAGATGTTCTTGATGAGGGGTTCTCTTCGCTGCCTTAGCTAGTCTCAGATTCACCTTAGTTCCAGTTTTGGGTGTATCGAAACAAGGTTGGGGATTTTCTTCAAAATACCCCTTGGGATCTAGCTTGTAGATATAGGTGGAATCTAGCTTTGTTTTCTTGTGAGGTGTTTCAGCTCCCATGAATCTCATAAGTGCTTCCTCTAATGTGAACTCATCAATGTGTATGATGCTTGGTTGGTCCCAATTTATGAGTTGTGGATGGGCGAGTGGTAGGTCAATGAGGTGGATGGATAGTTCTTGGAGAACAGAGTCTCCGAGGGAGATTTGGTCTAGGATATCGTTGTAGGCTCTCTTTTCAACTTCCTCAGGAATGTCTTCGATTTCAACAAGGTCACGGTGAATCTTTGAAAAAGCGTGACCGTTCTCATTGGTGCCCCCAGTTGTCGGTATGCCAAAGCCAAGACCTGACTTCGATTCCCACTTGTGTGCATCGATGGAGTACTGCATGCCTCTTTCTTCTAGTCCTACACCACCTTGATAGTTCCATTTTTCAGTGATGAGCTTATGTTCTTGGGGATACTTTTGGCTGAATTGATCAAGGCATGCTTGATTTCTTTGAGGTACATCCTTATGTAACCAATTGTTGATATCCGGAGTGAGCTCCTCATGAAGACATATTTTTGAGGATACAAAGGTTGTTGGGCCAAAATGTTTGTATCGAGGAGGTGGAATCTCCTTACCTTTGTGATATGTTAGTCTTCCATGGGCATGTGGATCAAGTGGGAGTGCCCCGATAGCAAATGCATCTGACAGACTATACTCTCCACAACCCTTGTTATTGATCTTCACGGTAGACAGGGTCGAGGTGAGGATGGTTTCTGGGTCATTACAAGTGTGGGATGAGCTGGCGATGGATGTGCCAATATCAATTCCAGGGCAATGGTTTGTATATGAAGCTTCAACTGCATTGTAGTAAGCAAAGGGTTCTGGATCGGCATGGATGGTTACCTCAGTGCCTTGATGCAAAAATTTGACACACTGATGGTAAGTGGATGGAACGGCTTTCATGGCATGAATCCATGGGCGACTGAGAGGATGTTGAATGGTAGGTTTAGATCAATAACATGGTAGAGTGTTTCTTGGATGACTGGCCCAATCTTGATTGGCATCAAAATAGTTCCTTCTATGGTTCTTTCCAAGTTGTCATAAGCTTTGATGGTGATAACCTCACTGATGATATCTGCCTCAGTATACCTAGCTTGTTTTATGAATTTTAGGGTACAAATATTCAAGGCTGATCCATTATCTATCATTACTCTTTTCACGGCAAAATTGGATGCCATTATGGCTATGCGAAGCGGAAGGGTGTGATTTGGCTCGACCACAGGTATGTCGGTGGGTTTGAATGATAGGGCACATGAGGATGAAAGGTGTCCAACAAGATTGCAAAAATTAGTAGCATTGATATTAGAAGGGACATGGGATTCTATGAGAGGACTGTCAAGGATGTTCTTGTACACAGGACTACTGTGAAGAATGTCTAAAATGGAGATTTGGGTTGGCATGTTCCCAAGGTGTTCCAAGATATTTTACTGGCTTTTTGATGGAGCTGATGGTGTTGGTGAAACAGGTGGGCCTGCGATGTTAAATTGTGCTCTTTGAGTGGTGACTGCACACTCATTGTTTGGTCCTTAGATATTGATAACATTGACAGAAGGCTCTTTCTTGGATATACCCCCTATAAGGCTACCATAGTCTATATAGGATGACGTGTGGTCATTGTTCTTCCCATGCTATTTTTTTGGCTAATGGTTGTTGGTGTTGTTCTTCTATGGTTCTTTCCAAGTTTTCATAAGCTTTGATGGTGTTGTTCTTTTGTTGTTCTTGATTGGCAGCAAAATAGTTCCTTCTGTGGTTCTTTCCAAGTTGTCATAAGCTTTGATGGTGATAACCTCACTGATGATATCTGGCTCAGCATACCCAGCTTGTTTTATGAATTTTAGGGTGCAAATATTCAAGGCTGATCCATTATCTATCATTACTCTTCTCACGGCAAAATTGGATACCATGATGGCTATGCGAAGTGGAAGGGTGTGATCTAGCTCGACCACGGGTATATCAGTGGGTTTGAACGATAGGACACATGAGGATGAAAGGTGTCCAACAAGATTGCAACAATCAGTAGCATTGATATAAGAAGTGACACAAGATCCTATGAGAGCACTATCAAGGATGTTCTTATACACAGGACTAGTGTGAAGAAGGTCTAAAATGGAGATTTGGGCTGGCATGTTCCCAAGGTGTTCCAAGATATTGTACTGGCTTTTTGATGGAGCTAATGGTGTTGGTGAAACGGGTGGGCCTGCGATGTTAAATCGGGCTCTTCGAGTGGTGACTGTACACTCATTGTTTGGTCCTTGGATATTGATAACATTGAAAGAAGGCTCTTTCTTGGATATACAACCTATAAGGCTACCATAGTCTATATAGGATGAAGTGTGGTCATTGTTCTTCCCATGCTGTTGGTTTGGCTGATGGTTGTTGGTGTTGTTTTTGGTTTAGATAGGTTCTTTTCTAGGATTTTGATTGTTGTGAGGAGGAAAAGCATTTTGATAGATCTGTAAGCCTGCATTGGGAGAGGTTTGGGCACCAACAGTGATTTCCTTCCGATCAATGAGGTCCTGCACATAGCCTTTCAGTTTCATGCATCTGAGGGTAGTGTGACCTTTTACCCTATGAAATTTGCAGTACTCATTGTCTTTGTACCATGCAGCTTTGGATTGGCTTGGGTCAATTTGCTGGGTAGGAGGAAATTTGATGAGGTTTTCCTTGACTAATTTCTCAAAAATGACATCCAATGGCTCACCAAGTGGTGTATATTTTCTTGGTGTAGGTTGGAATATGGGCTTTTGTCTTGCAGCTACATTGATGGCATTAGCTTGATTGCTAGACCCTTGAAAGTTTGGTCTTGGATTTTGGTTTTGATAGCTGTGGTTATTCTGTTGTTGGTAGTTGATAGCTTGCTAATTTTTTGGTTGACAGGGTGGGTTGGACTGGTTGTGAGAAGGACCAACAATATTCACATGTCTGGTGTCAGTGATGCCATCTATTACAACATGCTTTTTTTTGTTCCAATACCTAGACTTGTCATAGGAATGTGATTGATTTTGGTTGGCTTCCTTGTAAATCTTGACCACACCATCTTTAATGAGTCATTGCTCAAGGATCATTCCTTTCTCTTTGATATCTTTGTAGGTCTGCAAACAGTTCATGGTCATGTGGTGAGCCAAGCTAGGATGGGCATTATCAATAAACATTTTCACCAAATGGCGCTCTGGCAAGGTGCAAGATATGTGAGTGGTAAGGGTTTGCCATCTTTGCAGATATTCAGGAAGGATTTCTCCACCTTTTTTCTTGGTGTGGACAAGATCAACTACTAATAGCTTTGTTTCAACAAGATGGGCATATTGGGCTACAAATGCCTCAAATAATTTTAAAAAAAATTTAATTGTGCCATAGGGGATTCTATAAAACCATTCAAGAGCTAGTCTAGCCAAGCTTTTGGGAAAGAGACACAAGAGAAAGATGTCTCAAAATGCTTGGGGAATGGTGTCATTGCAATGGCTTTGTCAAATGGGTAAGGGCACACATTCTCAAACTTGAAAGTTTTTGGATCATTTCCCTCTTGGATGTTCCTCAAAGTTGTTTTCATGGCTTCCCATTCTAAATTAATGGGTGATGGCTGGGGTGCCCCCAATGTAGGAGTGCGTTGAGGTAGGTATGCACTAGATGGGGCCACTGAATATGGATGGTTGTAAGGGATTTGCTGATAGGGATTGCACATTGTTTGGGTAGCTGCATGGTGGATGACAGTTTGCTGAGGGGGAGGTGGTGCATAGTGTTGCATGTGCTGCGAGGCTTGCTGTTGATATGGGATTTGAGGTTGGGATTGAGGAACATAAGTTGGCTATGAGATAAATGAATTTCTTTGTGGAGGTAAGGTATAAGATGGTTGTGAAGCTTGGGGAAAAGATCGGGGGGCTTGTGGGGTTTGACCAAGGTATGTAGGCTGTGCCCCCATTTGGGATGGTACCTGCAAATAATTGGTAGTTGGCTGGATTGGTGGGTTACCTCCTAGAAGTGGCATTGAAAAGTAGTTGCTAATAGGAGGTAATGGATTAGTTGGTGGTGGAGGTAGTGGGAATTGAAAGCTAGGAAATGGAATTGATGGGGTTTGATAGCTTGGTGGTTGGATTTGGGAGCTTGCTAGAGTGGTGGCAGGAGCTTGGGTCACTTAAGAGCTGGGCAGAACATTAGTAGTAGCTTGTGGGGTTTGATAGCTTTGTGGAGTGACGATAGTAGCTTTTGGATTTGTGGCTGATGGCATTGAGCTCCCAAGACCTAATGGAAATGATGAGATTGTGCTTTGGGCTGTGGTGAACAAGCTGGGGGTGATGAAAGGTTGATTACTTGGCCCCATGGGCAGAATCCCTATTGTATATTGCTATGGTTGGCCAAAGATGCTAGAACTGATTTGGGAGATGGGTGGATTTGGAAGGCTGGGTTGGGGAGTAGTAGCAGCAATAGTGAAGGGCGTGAATAGTGAGGTGTTTTGGGTAAAGGAGGTTTGGAGCAGAGAGGTATGAACCAAGGATGGAGTGGTGGTGGTTGGGTTGGCTTGCGGCATGGAGATTTCAACTTGGGTGGATGATGGTATGTTTGGGTCTATTGGATCATATGGATTGGCTGAAGGCTCTTCTTTAGGCATATATTGAGGATAATTTGGATCATAAGAGCCTATGGGTGGTGGCAGCTACCCAAACAACAGGTGAGATGGATGTGATAATGGAGGGGGTCTTTCAAAGTCAAAGGTTCCTACATTGTCCCTTCGAAAATTAGCCATGATTGTCTCTTTGTTCTTTTCTATAATGGCGTTTACCAATACTGCATTTTCTGGTTGGTTCATGAAAGCTTCAATGTCAGTAGATCATGGCATAGCTTTCTCTGGACTAAAGGATGGCTGAGTACTCAAGGGGGGTGAGGCTGTTCGATCCAAATGATAGGGCTCCATTGTTTCTTTCTTCTTGGCTAAGCGAGTGACGGGTGGCATGAAAAATGCTCCTAGGGATGAGATGCAACAAATGTTGGTGGATGCAAAAGGGAGGAAGGCTTTTCTATGCAAATGATTTCCTAGGTTGAGGCAAAGCTATATGACAAAACCTAAGGAGGATTGGGTTGAGGATTCTAACTTCAAAGATATGTTGCCAAAGCACAAAAGGTTTGCTTTCCTATGTGCAAGCTTGGTGGTGATTGTGTCAACTTAAGGATAGACTGATGATCCTTTAGGAATAACATGAGATTGACCACTAGTGGATCCCACCCTTTAGCTCAAGGTGATGAGGGATAACAACTGGCAAAGCTAGATTACCCAAGACAAAGCTTTTTCAAAGCGATAACCTTGGTGAGATTGGTGGTTTTGAAAAAAATTTAGGAATGGCAAACTTTTAGCAAGGTGACAACAATTTTTGATGGCTTGGATGTGAAGATTTTGGATTGCTAGCTAGATGGTTTGTCCTAAATGAGATGGATGAGCTAATAATTCTTAAGGGGATAACCTAAGATGGTTGGATTTTCTACAAAGATGACTCTAAAGTGAATCTTATCCAAGAAGATGCGGAGAAACAAGGGTGCTTAATCATAGAAATCATGCCTAGTTGGTAAGGCATAAGCATGATTAACTCCAGGATGTTGGCTAAATTTGATGGCGCGCTCTAACCAAGCCTCTTGAAGTGCTTCATCAATAGCTTTGTCTTCTACTTTGTGGAGTTTGGCAGTTCGTGGGCTTGGTGTTATTTCTTTTCTCTTGGCTGAAAGTTCTTGGTATGCCTGAGATGGCTTGAGTTTAACTTTGTGGAACTTCTGTTTGGGTATGGGTTGCTCTGACATCAATTCTTGAATCTGCTTGGCTTTGAGAGACCTCAGTTATTTTGCTTCAACTTGTTCAACTTTTGAAATAGGTAGTGACTATGCTAAGTGTACCCTAAGCTAGGATTGACCAAGTTTGGAAAACATTCATTCAATAAGTAAAAGACCAAGCAATAGATAGAAACAACCAAATAGAAGTTTTGATTCCCAGAATGTGATACAAGCACCAAGGAGTGTGTGTGTTCTACAAATGTTTTGATCAGTCACTTCAAGCACATTAACATCCTAGATGGTTGTCTACAAGGCTGACAGTTGGTTTAGTTAGGGATTCCTTGATATACCCAAGGTACGTGAGGCCCAAATCCGTAGATGAAACCAAAAAGATGTCACACAGCCAAGAGGAGCAGTAACCGACTTCTCCTCTTTCACTTCTCAAGGGTATAAATTTCCTTGAGGCTTAGCCCGAGTGACAAAATCTTGATCTCAAGAGAGGTGTCTTTCGATTCACCTCCCAGTTCTTATACTCCACCGAAACGTAGGAGTTGAGGTCGTCCAAGGTGTGATGAAATCCCCAAGCAGGCCTCCTAAAAAGAAATAAGGTTTTGGATCCTAATCTTATGCACCCAAGATGGCCTCGAAAGATGACAAGGGGAGAGAAGACTTGGATGACCTTGGGCTAAAAAAAACACGCTTGTTCTTTTACCAACTGACTCTTATGTGTGCTAATCTAGACTTTGCAAGAACTCATGTTTAAGAGACAATGTTCAATTCCAACTTGAAGCGCCAAAAAAGGTAAATCGATCAAAGAATACAAACAAGAAGGAGAGTTAAGGTCAACAAAAGCAAACTTGCACACTCGGAGGCCCTCCACGTCAAGTATCGATTAATTTACTTTAAAGCATTCAAGAGTTGGTGTGATTTTGTTTTAAGCCCAAAGCAAAGATGTGTGAGACTCAATTTGTCAAGCGCGCACCCGGAGGCCCTCCACATAATTAGTTGTTCAATTTTGGTGCCCAAACTTGAAGTTTCATTGATTTAATCTAGAGTTTTGATCATTTAAAAACTTTGATAAAGTTAAAGCAAACATTCAAAGACCAAGTGAGTGAGTTAGATTGTGGAACATTTAACACCTTTTTCAAGTAGACCCATCCCCATAAATGGACTTGAGATTGCAACCAATGGTTGAATTGATGGATGATTAGAAAAGAGGTGAGTCCAAGGAACTACTCAAATTGATTTTTGTAAATTTCTATTTAAGTTAACAAAGTTTCTTAAATGTCCAAAAATCAAACTTTACCTAAATTGCATGTGGAAAAGAGATTTATTTTGTTCAATTTTAGAAGCTCCAAATGAAGTGTTTGATATTGCAATGGTTAATTGATCCTTGTCATTCAAGATTGGATTTGTTTTTTTAATCATGCATTCATAAAAAAAAAAAACTTGATTTTAATCCATGGCACTCAAGAGTGATTTTAGCAACATGCATTCAAAGACAAGTGATTAAACATTCAAGTTTTTTCCTTTGAGCATTCAAGATTGAGATTTTGTGTGTTGTTTTAAGAACTTTGAAGTGCTTTGTTTAAACCTTAGATCATTCAAGATTGTTTTGGACTCAAAAGTGAAAATGACTCTTTGGACTTTGGTTTTCATTCAAGATTTTGTGTTCTAGTTTGCATATTTTAAGCCCAAAAATGATATTCCTAGATTGTTTTGATGCATGAAAAACCTAAGAAACATTCAAGATTTTGCAACAAGACATTTGTTTGGAACAAATAACAAAGCTTTTAGGACAACTTTTGGCAACCATTTAGGACTCTTAGTTTTCATGAGATTTTTAAAAGAACTTTAAAATATTTGCAAATGAGGTTCATTTTATCCTTGATTGATGCTTTGAGTTTGATTTAGATTTTAGTGTGCACTTAGTGTTGATTTTGAACCTTTTGAAATGGAAACTTGAAGTTCTTTTTAAATTCTCAAAAATGAAGTGTTCTTAACTTTGCATGAATGCATCTAAAACCTTGATGTTGCAAGGATGCAAATGATTGGATTGGTTTAGTTTCACTTGTTAAAAGATTTTTTTTTTTTTGCAAATTTTTCATTTTTAAATGGATTTAAGTATGATTTGGGGGTTCATTTTAAGCACTAAAAAGAAGTGTGTATGATTTTGCTTCCTTAAAAAAAAAATGGCCAAGATCTCCCAGAAGAAGAAGAAGATGAGGTAGATGGAATAAGAAGAATATAGACAAGAAGAGGAAGAAGAATTCCAAGTGCTTTGTCCACCTATAAACTTGAAAAATCTGCAAATACTATGAGATAGACTATGAGTTCCTTTGTCTTCTTCATGCTCATGTGGACCTGCAAAACCAATTTATACAATCCTACCAATCACAAAAACAAGTAAAATTAGCCAAAATCAACAAATGACATACAAAACTTGACTAAAAAAGCTAATGAAGATGACCCATGCGGGGTCCCACTGGGCGTGCCAAAATGTATATGAGCAATGTCAGTATGCTAATAGAAACCAAATTTAAATAAAGCTTCTACAAACTAAAAAAAATTCATAAACTTCAAGATAGACTAAGATGAGCTCTCAATTGAGAATATGAGCCATTAATGGACTCTCTCAATAAGAATCTCTCTAGTTGAGTGGCTTTTTCTAAATAGACAGGATGTATGCTCAAGCTTTATGCTTCAAAAAGGGCTTCAAATGGAGTTGGAATTTTGATGTGAGTGTATGGTTTTGATGTAAAATGGCTTCTCAAAATGACATTATGAGTTTACTTCATGGATTGTGTTATTTTGCAAAGGGGATGGATCCAATTTATAGGCAAGAGGCTTGAGGGATTGAGGACTAAGATGCAAGGATGGGAAAAAGCTCATGGAGGGCTCAGATTGCATGAGAGGAGAGCAAATGGATTGTGCTTCCCTACAACCAATCAAAGAGTGACACATGTCACATGGTGAGAGGATGGAGGAAAGGGGAAGGATGAGTCAACAAAGGATGCTCAAGGGATAAAATCTTCATAAAGACCCCCATAATGGCTTGTAAGAGCAATAAAAGGGCTTTGGAAGAGTCATTTATGGCCTAGTGGGCTTCATAAAGTTTTATGGTTGGGATATTTTGAGGGAGATGAGAGGAATTTTGACTTGGGCTTGATTAGGAAGATTTTAAGCTTGCTTAGGCTTGTGCAAATGATTAGAAGATGGATTAGGATGGTTTAGGATTAGCTTAGGGATAGGCAAGTGGATGGCATTTAATGAGGGTGGGTGAAAGAGGATATATTTGTTAACTTTGACTTGGGTTAGTAAGTTTTAACCCATGTTTATGGAATATGACAAGGTAAGGAGGGGATTAGGATTAGGTTTAAAGACATCTTTTAGAAGAGTCTCGACTTTGGATGAGGATAAAGACTTTCTAGAATAGTCTAGAACTTCCTAGGATGAGGATGAAGACTTTCTAGAAGAGTCTAGAACTTCTTAGGATGAGGATAAATTAGATTTTTAGGAAATAAATAAAGTTTTATTTATTTCAAGGGTTTGGGTTGAGGAGATATTTATTAAAACTTTTTTAATAAATATGAGGATTAATATTTAATCTTAATTTAATATTTTGAGTTGGGATTAGGGGTAGGAAATGATGGGATTAGCCTTTAATTAAAATTAAAGAAGGATTAGAAGATTTTGGAAGAGGTTAGTGGTCTTAAGGAAATTGGCCAAGTTTTGGGCAAAATATAATTTTTTTATTTATTTTGGGTTTTTTGGTCAATTTATTAATTAAATAATTAATAAATAAGGAAATAATGTTTAAATAACATTTAAACGTTTTTGGGAGGGATTCCTTAGTTAAATATTTTTAATTAAGATAAAGGGATTTAATGGCATAAAAATAAAATAATTAATTAATAAATGATGATGTCATCAGGAATTTTTCAAAAAATAAAAATACTTTATTTTCTAAAGATTTTTAGGTGTCTACACTAAGCAACAAAATGCTCAATACCAAAATGATATCTCTCAGAAAATCTAAGGATTAACCAATTCCTATCAACAATTATATGTGCAAACCATTTGGACCCAACTTCAACAAAACCAAGGGTAGTTTTCTACTCTTTAGGCTCTGCAAAACCAAGTTGGGTATACCTAGGGATGATTCAAGACTAGAAAACACTGTATGAGAATTATTTTAGTTCCATTCTAATTCTCATCTCAAATCCTCAAATACATGCATAATTCTTGACAATTTGATAAACACATCCCATATAATAGATTTGGCCAAAATTCTTCTATAGATCTGCACGTGTTCTCAGCAATAGTGGCTAACTGAAGCTAAAACATTCCATGCTAACAAGTACCGGCCAACTTTGAAGATCTTCAAAAAATAAAAGTAAAATTGATTATAATTCTGCATTTGAAAACCATTTATGACATATTTCTCTTCTAGCTTAATCAATTTGACCAGTACCTAATCCATTGGAGCTCAGAGTTTTCTACAAATCCCTTGATCTAATTTGTTGCTTTACAACAAATATTATCAGCAATTCCTATTAGAATTCATCATTCAAAAAATCCTTCCTATTACTATAGAAACCTTATCAAATTTATCAAAGCTTTTACTTAATCCATAGAACTAATAGCAATGGTGAATAGATATAAAACCTAACTAGATTGCATTCAATTTCACAAGCCTTTACTCATACAATATCAAGATGACCAAGTAACTAAAAGGAGACAAAATTTAGAAAGAACTGATATGGGGATAGCTCATAATCTGTATTCATTTTCTTTGAAAATTGTATACATTTGCAGCAAATTCAAAATGACCTTAGGAAGAAACATAGAGATCATTCTATATTCATTTATTCTTAGGAACTAATAGAAAAAATACATCATAAACTTGCTCCAAACATTGGACCAAAAACAAACTAAGTATATCACCTAGAAAACATTAGAAATTAGACCCTTCTCTAGCCCTAGAATCTCACTTATATAGTGTGAGATGCAACAAGCTTCAGGATAAGAGAAAATGATAGGTGTCCTTTGCAAGAGATAATTACATACACCTATCATAAAATGACAAAAATGTGGGTAATAGAAGATGTCTAGATCAAACATTCCTCTTGGTGAGTCTGCTTCTATTACATCCTCTATTCTTGTTGATTTGGCTACTATTCTGATCCCTCTTTGTATGCAATTGCCAAATTAGCCAACGATGAAGTTTGTTCTGATGATTGCACATTAATCTCCACCTATGAGTTTTCACCATCTTTATCCTATATGGTGGGAGTAACATCTACTTTTTTCTCTTCGTCGGTTGTATTAGCATCATGTAGGCCTGGGCCTACAACTGAAAGTGACTAATTATTCTTGTCTTCTTCTTCCCATTGGCCTTGTGTAGTGATGGTGTCAATAATTTGGATCTCCTAACCTTGCACCTCATCACTATCAGTTTCATCTTCATCAAATTGTTCACTGGGAGCTATTTCTATCATCCACTTGTCAAACAATGTATCATCTAGCCAATTGAATTGAAAAATATCCCTCTATCTTTTTAACACATACTTAGCCTCATTATCAATAGCAAAAAATTCATGTTTTGAGGAATTAAATAATATTTGGGCCTTCACCATTTCTTCTATTGTGGTAACCCACCATGAATGCCCTGTTTCATTTACAATTCTATTCATCCTTAAACAAAAAATATCATCAAGTTCCTTTGCCCATTCATCTTTGTTTTTCAAGTTATTTATTTTATCTAGGGCATGAGGAAAAAAACTGAATTTTTGGCTCTTTTACATGTTTAATTAGCCAACTATTACTTTTTGTAAATGAATCTTTTTATTGTCAAAATCAGCAAGATTAGAAATAATATCAAAGGTTTTTTCAATTCGATCATAAGAATTCCTTATGAAAGAGAAATACAAAAATGTCATTTCTTTCTCCCTTGTCACCCATTTATTCACAATAGGCTTTAAACCCTCATCATTGGCTTTCATTTCATCCCAGTTACTAATCACCCTAGCCAACTGATCATAAACTAGTTGCCATTTAATTTTATCCCCCAAATACGTAAGATATTTTCTTAATTTATCTTCATATTTTGCCTCCAACTCTACATGTAGGGCACATAGTTTATTCTTTTCTTCTTCAAAGTCCTCAGCAGTATAATATTCTGGCCTTTGGGGTGTATCTAGTATTTCTATGAGGGGGGTGGATTTGAAGGGTTCAATTGGGGGATGAAGGTATGTTATTCTAGGCCTAGTGGATTTTCCCAATAGCTTGTTCTCAAGCTAAATTATCTTTTTGACCTCTTTATTGTAGGCATCCACAACTGCCTCATATTTTCTTTTTAATTCAATCATTTCCTTTTCTTTCCTTTTTGCAGTAGCAAAGGAAAATTGAGAATAATCTACATTCATGTGGGTTTCCTGTACATGTAAGGTATTAGCAACTCTCCTTACAATGATATTCCCTAGCAATCCTAAATAACCAAGCTGTGCTAATACAATCATGGATCCTCTTCTTAGTGACCACATGACAATGGTAGCTTGGTCATTACTAAAAGTAGTCCCTACAAACTCTTTTTTATTTGGGTCTTGTAACTCCAATTTATTAGAAACAAAATTGAAAATCAATGCATCTACAATATCCCAATTAGGAAACAATAGTATGTTAGAAGTCTTTACCATTTGTGTTCCCTATTCAGGGGTAATGTTTTGGAACTCTTGCATCATTTTTTCTTTTATTTGGTTTTGGATTGAGGCTTCATCCATTTCTGGATGCTCTATTTCATATTCTTACACCTTTCCTCAAAATTGTTCATATTCACCCTCCAACCAAATTGGTGGAAAGCCCTAGACTTTACAAAACTATCATCTGACAAAAATTGCTGACTGGCTTGTTCCAAAATAGGATCCAATTCTCTTCCCCTAAAATCTACTATAGTCAGCGCAAAGCTTGGCATAGGAGGCTCCTAGGGATTCCCTTCATCAATCTCTTCTTGGGTAACAAAAACTCCCCCTTGTGACCCAGTTTGTTCAATTTTCTCATCAGTGAGCTCCTCCTCCTAAATTCTCAAAGGGGTCTATGAAAGTAAATACTCCTCAACATGAGGATCCTCCTCCCTTATTATTTTTCTCCTCTTAGGGGAGAGCTCAGAAGGCCTCTCTTCCAAAACATTACTAGTGGACTCAATTATTTGTTTTCCTTTGTCCACAATATTCCTTTTATTTTGAATAACAGTATACCATGGCCTTTTCTGGATAGTTAATTGACCTACCCCTATATTGGGAGTAAAACCCAATCTTCCCATTACTTCCCTGGCCTTATCCAGGTAAAACCTAATAAAGAATTTCTTCATCTCATTCATTGCCTCTATTATTTTGGGGAAAGTATTCATAAGTTTTCTCATCTTATCTGCATTTGTAACTACATCGTCCAAAGGACTATAATCTAGATCAAAATAATAAATAAAATTCAAAATTTTAGAAAAGACTCTCAACTTGTCTTTTCTAGTCTCTTGCTGTTGCAAGGAGTACTCATTCCTTATCAAGTCTTTAGGAAAATAAAATTCATTCTCGATTTTACCAAGCTTAATTCTATGCCTTAGAGTCAAATGATAAAAACCTTCAGAATCACAAAAATGAGGGTGAGAAGTAGCCATCTTATAAGGATCCAAAATCTTTTGCAAAGAAAGCCAACCCCCTTTTGTGATTACAAATTGATGAGCCATTGTGCAAGTAGGAAAAATTGACCCCTTGTGTCTCTTCAATAGAAGGGTTTCCTCCACTCCTCCTAGCTACCACAATATTTCAGCTACTCCTACCTTGAAAGGCACTTGGTAAGGTAGTACATGAGGGCTTCCTTTAAAACCATATACTCTAAATACAATAGAAACAAAGTATGCAATAATATCTCCCCAATTATGTGATACTTTCAAACCACTTGGATTGCCCATAGGCCTAATGAGATCCATTAGTGCTTTGGGGATTCTGGGATTATCTCTTAATAAGAGGCATCTCAACTTTGAAGTGAAATACCTATCAAACCTGACAAAAATAGCATTCTCTGCATCCCAAGTCATATCTATACTCCACAATTGAACTGGTAGTGCTTCCCCATTCTCTTCTCTGTTTAATTCCATTTCTTTACCAAAATATGTAACTCCCTTGAACAAGAACATGTGCATCAATAGAGAATAATGGCCAAAAGTTTGTTCCACCTTGCCCTTAGCAATTTCAATAAGTCCAATGTGAATCTCCTCAACTAAGTATGAAGCAAAATCAAAAATTATATCCACACCAAAAGAGGAAATTTGAGTAATCATATACATAAAATCCACAGGCATAAACTCCTCTTCATCTCTCCCAAAAACATTGCACAGGGACCTATATATTTCTATAGCCCTAGAATTGAAATATACCCTTTTGAAAGGTTCCCTGGAGGATGTTGTTATTGCTGGTAGGGTTCCATTTTTACCTATGTGTGCCCTCAATGCACCTTGCCTAACTGCATCTTTCTCAGACATATATTCATTCTCTAATCCTTTCAAATCAATGGGCACATGATAATCAATGACAGGTCCTAAACTAAAAACCTCCCTAATTTCCTCTGGGATGATTGTAATCAAGATTTCACCATTAGCTCTCCTCACTACTCTAAGGGTTTGGTCGTAGTTCTTAGCTATAGCTTCCAAAAGATCATAGTCCATGAAACCACTGGGAACCACCAGTTTCCCTAGATCAAAATTCTAGATATTGGCATGTGAGGCAAAAAGGTTCCTCTCTAGAAACCATTTTTTGAAGAAAACAAGAATAGTCTGTGAAGTTCTTGCATCCCTAACCGAGTTTCCCTTGTCATACAACCCATGTGCTATTCTCAACCTAGGGTTTAATGAAGTTGGCTTTTAGTTTCTATAGTTTCAATGGTGGAATGAGGGAGAAATTCAAGCAAATCATCATGGAAATTCCAATCCAAATAGTTCTCTTGACTAGAAAAAGCCTTCTGCTTTGGAGCCATATTCGATTAACTCTCAAAGAAACCAAAACAATGGAAGGATTATAGTGCAAATACTTACTTTCAATTCCACTCTACTTTTTCTCAGTATTTTTTCAATGTTTCTATAAACAAACTACTTCACAATCTTACCAGATTCAACACGGTCTTCTCAAAAACTGCTTCTACTTAGAAACGCTTGGAATCTTTGGTCATGTAAGGTAGAATTAAGAAAATCATCTATGTTATATTCTATTTTTTCTCACACATGAAGCTTTCATTTCTCATAAATGCACAGGGTGGCATCACCTTCTACAATCAAATTTACACCATAGATTTTTGAAAAATCCTATGATCCAAGGATGCAAGCAAAGATGACTCGTGTTCCTCATGAAAAGTTGGTAGTCAACCCAATGAAAATTTTCCATGTGTACCTTTCCTTCATTTTTGGCACTTTGAACTGGACCCACAAAATTCTAAGGACACGTGTCATTGAATCGCTATCTCATTATACATAAAAAGTGAGCACTTGGTCCTAGCGAGATAGTGGCCATTGTTGATTCTACATTGATCATGTGGGATACATTTGATGCATTACTTAAGAGCAATATTGTCGGCCCCTTATCACTATTTCACTATTTGTAACCTTCGTGCAACTCACCATAGTGAGATAGCGATGATCGTAGATTTGAGATCGATTTGATGATCAAAATCTTTCATATGTTTCATGAATTAGGGTGTGGGTCTAGTTATTGATGACATGAGAAAACCTTGCACTGCTGGCATATAAATTCATATTTTAAAAAACTTGGCCATCTTATCGTGCTACTTGAATCCCACCATGTGTCTATTTCCTGGTTGGGCACTATGTCACTAATGGCGAGAATAACAAGTTTCTCGATAGGGACATAGCGACCTCTAGTGCTATCACTTTTCCTAGTGTATATGTGTATCCCACTAGATGCTATCATGTGTCAAAACTTTATAACTAATATTTTACAGGGCATTGTCTCAGACCGACTTTCTCTAAAATGTTGTCGCAGTATTACTTTCTATCTGGGAACTATGCCGCTAACGGTGAGAAACACAAATTTTTCGATAGCGACATAGCGACTTACATGGACATATCAAAATTTGGGGCCAAAAATATAAAGGCAAGTGAAATCATAACCACCTTGATTAATGTTTCTAACATAACAATAAAATTGCACATCCATCACGCAGCTTGGAAAATGAATGGTCACCAGATAACTTAAAAGTGACTGTCGGCCATTACTTTTGGTGACGGAACCATGTCACTAATGGAAAAGTGCTCAATTTTTTCTATAGCGACAAAGTGACTAATATGAAAAGTTGATATTTCTATTGACACCTATTGTACTTCAATGGTCTAACCCCTTTTCAGGTTCTAATAGGTCTATCATAAAAATGTGATCAAAATATTTCTAAAGCAATACAATCTTCGATCACCATACTTCCATTTTTTGGCACCGCTCTTCAACTTAGAGGCAGTCGCTATGTCACTAAGGTTAAAACACTTGCATCTTTTCATAATGAGATAGTGATCATTGTAGATATTTTAGGGATCAAGCAGTGAGAAATAGAAAAGAAATGGGGAGACTCAGGGCGCAAATTTTTTTAAAAGGATGGAGAATATTGGCATATTTTTATAAGGTTTTGTGCTCAAAAAAATTTAAAAGGAAATGAGACCTAGGGCTTTGACAAGAAAATTGAAATGCTACCAAGATTTTGTAGGATTAAAAAAAAAACCCCAGTCTCCACTTGACAAATTCAATTCTGATTTTTTTAGAAAATGGGGAAAGATATCTTGCAAAAATCAGACCAACACTAAGGAGGAAACACAAGCAAAAGAAATTTTTGTATGTTATTAAAGGCATATTCTATGATGCTTTTAGCCTTGCAAAACCAAATGAAAATAATTCTATCATAGAGAAACTTGTCACCATTATGGACAAGATAAAAATTTAAGACTTGGACTCAAATGTCAACTTACTTGAATAATCTGAAAGGAAGTTCCATCTATAAAGGTACTGCAAAAGATAACCATTGCACTTTCATAGGTTGACTTAGTAAACAAAATGGAAAGTGCCAAGATAGTGCTAGACAATATATTCTCTCTATACATCAAATTGTGTAATATGGAAAATTTCACACAAAAACATGTAGGGCTTTTGACCAATTGCAAGGAGATCTATAGAACATATGTAACACTTTAAAGTTATCTCCTATTCAAAGTCACAAACATTTCTAGAGGCTATTGTACACTCAAGGTAGGCTTGTTGAGTTGCAAGCACAAGATGCTAATATTTTGTCTACCTTGATCAATATCCAATCCATGTTAACTCTGCACATGGAGGTGTTACATAAGGAACTAACCTATGTAGAGACATTGATGAAGAAGGATTCACATCTTTCAATTCATGATGGTTTGGTTGAACTTGCTACCAAGCTAAATATTCAATATCAATCACTAGAGGTAGCTTGCAACAACTAGGGTGCATCATTGAAGATAATCATGGAGTTACATAAGCCATTTGTGAACAAACACACCTTATGTGTACATAAGTATCAAAAAAGGGGGATTATGAAATTCTAAGAAAATGTTTTTCAAGATAAATAAACTACTCATTAGGAGTATGAGAAGAATATTCAAAAATAGAAAATTAGTATTTACTTAGGGGGAGTAATGGAGTAATAATTTATGATAGAGTCATCAAATTTTGCAGAGTTTTGAAGTTTCAAAATTTTGTATATGATTCAAGTATTATAGTATATATTGTCTGACTTATGCATAAATAAGATTGTATATGCCATGACAAAGTGTTTTTCCTACTCATGTCAAAGGGGGAGATTGTTAATCTCAGATTGGTTTTGACATGGTAGTGGTCCAAAAAACTTAGTCATTCTCTCTCAATATTATAGCACAAGATGAGTGATTAGAGTGAGTTGAGAAATTAGTGTGAGCCGAGTGATTAAAGCATACCACACATAAATGGTCATCCAATACATGCTGAGAAATATATCTAGTTAGTGTTGAGTGCTAGTACGAGTCGACTAGATGGTATATGCCAAGTCAATAATGAGCCAAGTAGTCTATGCATGCTAAGTGATTTAGGTGCCAAGTAAATAGAGATTGTTGAGTTGTTAAGGAGCTGAGTTACAACATAATGATCATAGTGTATGTTTAGCATCAAAGTCTTTGCATGTAGAGTGAATGGCCTTTTGACATAATTGTTTTTAATAGCATAAACTTCTATGTATATCATTTTAGGGCCTACATAATGATTTTTTTATGATTCTAAGAAATGAGTATTGAGGTATATTGTGAATCCCTATGGAGTACATGCAACCAATCATATTAAGGGTTGAATTAAGTGGTCATATGGATCAACCACAGTCATTGATTCTTACCTAACCCATTTCACCTATTTTTATTTAACAAGGAAAACTTTAAATATTTTTTATGTGTGAAAGGAGATGAATGCTAAGGGAAAAGAGAGAATTCATGTTGACTATGGAGGTTATGATAGTGATCTCAATTGCAAAATTAGTTAGATAGAATAGAAGAAAGTAGAGATAGAATAGATGAGACAAATCTTATCAGAAGGATCAAGGATTTATCAATAAAGAGAAGATCTAACATCTAGAAATAGTGTGCTAAGTGAAGGATCATTGTGCTAAATAATTTTAACATGTGATATAGAGAAAATCTCTTACCCCAGTAGTCCTAACAAGCTTGAAGTTATAAAAAACATTTGTAAATATTTGAACCAAGTGCTTGCTTTATTGTAAGTTTAAATCCTCTAACAAGGTTAGACCTAATAGTCATAAGGTAGATCATAGTTTATGGTAAAATTAATTGTAACCATAATTGGCTACACTTTACAACTACACACTAATACATTTGGCATCGATTTGCGACTACTATGTGTCGCAATTATGACAGCAATGTGTTTCCACTGCTACAGTAATAAATGTCATTATTTTTTAGTCACAAATTATGACATCTATCATGTACCATTGCAATTATGATGCCTATCCATCGCTGTGCAACCACTTTATTGTGACATCAACCCCATCAAAATTCTTGTGGCCGATGTTGCAATTGTGACGAAAATTGGCATTGCAGCTACAACAACCCCATCGCAATTCTTGTAGAGTACATTGCAATTGTGATGGACACCTTAGAAATTGTGATGGCAGATGGCATCGCCGCTATAGCAACCCCGTCGCAATGCTTGTGGTTGATGTCGCAATTGTGATAGATACAAAGTATAACTAAAAAAAAATTCCTCAGTTATATTTAGTTGTCAATACCTACCCATACTAACCACCCCTATTCTTCTGAAGTAGAAATTTGGTCAACAAATTATAATAAATTAAATCAAATATAAGATTCCTAAATGGGTCAATACCTGCCCATATTGAGCCAATAGTAGTAGATTAGAAATGCAGATCCCATGTTAGTTTTCCTTTTTCAATTTCTTCAATTTCTGATGTTTTACATTTCTAGAGAGATTTTAAATGTATGTTAATTAGATATTCAGTCATAACATTTTTTAAAGAGAAATGCCATTTTAAATACTAGATTTACCATATTTGGGTTTACATGTATCTAACCAGACTCCTACTAAATACCGTTGATAAGGTCAACCTATTTATGGACTCTTTTGATTTTTCATTTGTTCCTAATCAACTAGAAATTTGTGTACTTATTATCTTCAATCCATCTTCATACCAGATTTATCTTCAACCTCCTTCAGAAATATAGAACTATGTATCATGAGTGATCAAACCTTTAATTAGATTTTGGTACTCCCGTGTAACCTCTCTAATCACTTTCAAATGGGCTATTCTAGATGTTGGTATTAGAAATACCATGGATAGACTAATCCAATGCCCAAATATTACAAATTAACATTGCTCAATAAGAATCAAATTCAATTAAGTCTTACATAGATTTGAAATTACTTGTGAAGAAACTCTGAAGCCTCCCTTCTGAAGAAATTACTTGCTGCCCATCTTTGACTCACTGTGGTAAAATGCTCTGCACAATACATCCTGCAGTGCAATGAAAACCCGCGGGTGAAATTAAAATTCTTAGTTAGGCACAAGAAAATGAGTTACAATTATTATCCAATGTCTACAATCATCAATCCCTTCACCTTAGCTAACATGTCAATTCTTACCCCAATCTCTTTCTCGCCAATGTCTATTTATGCACAAATGGGTATGCCACGATAGTATATGCTTCCTCAAGAGGCAAGAAATATTCCACATGGAAAAAAAACCAACCAAGTTCTATGAAGGGAGCCCTGTAAAAAAAAAAAATCTAAGTGTTCCTTTCAAAAGTTCACCATCCCTTCCAAAAGCCACCCCCTCTAGATTTTGACCTCCATGTACCCTGCTGGAGAACCGCTCTACGGGTGTACAACACTATTTACATTTATAAAAATTAATTATAAAATTGTTAAGATTGAAACAACATATAATATTTTTTGTGTATGGGCTGAATATGATGATATCAACATATTCTAATACTAAAGTTGTTTGTCAAAAACTATATAGCTAACCTAAAAACCTATGTGAATACTAAATAACCTGAATTCATGCATTGTTGCAACTTACATCATATAAGACAAAGGGTCTATTATATGGTAGGACTCAACCTATGCATCATGGAAAAAATCATGCTACTTCATAAACAAGATGATTTGAAGCATTTGCATGACATAACATGTCCAATGGCTTGTGCTAGTTATTTACCACTAGTTTATGTGTGCAAGGCCTTTCATACCAATGGTACAAAATGTTTAACTCTATAATTCTAACTTCTCATATATCAATCACCATTGGACTTGGCATTAATGTAATGCATATGAAAATTTCCAGGCTTAAAATTGTATCAAATTTATCCAGAATAAAAATAGAAACAGTAATAAGCTAAAAAGATAACGAAAACATTGATATTTATGTATATATCCACATTTGATTTTTTATGTACATAAATGCTGACATCATGCAAGGTCAGCTTGGATGATGGGCAAGCCTCTTTCTAACAAGAACTAGACTATAAATGCATGTATATTCATGGACGTGTATTTCCCTCTAGTTAGGGGTTTAGAGACCCCAAACAGAAGCATCATGCATCCCATATAATTACAGTATTGTGATGCTAAGAGTAAGCCAATGCTAGTCAAAGAATGATAATAACCATCAGGTGTTAACTATAAGAATAGGGAGCTCTTCTAGGAGGTTTGCAATAGTCACATTCTTATCCTCATAATTCTTAAGGAAAAGAATCTTAGTAAATGAATTCAATGTAGAGTTTCTATTGGGCTTGAGTAGTCCCAGTACATTCAACATTATATATAAATTATAATCCCATAGTATCTCTTTTTCCCAAGTACCTTAAGTGTAGTGAAAGTGATCATTTAAGACAACTTTATTTCTAAGCTACAATTATATTTAATCGAGGCAAAGCTTTAACAATTCAATTTTTTATTGGTTTTTCCATATCCTATAATATTGTCAAAACAAAAAAAGACAACATAATCAAAGATGTTAAAAATTATGTAAAAATTATTAGATCATAAATCCACATAGCTTGGAAGTTCTATAGATTTTTAAGTATACAGATGATTTTATTGGTATAGCTTTGAAACATACCCATCATGTGGCCATGATGGGATCAAAATACTTGCACACTCAATGAGCCATCACAGTTCCTATAGCCATGCTTTGAGTTGTGAGAAGCATCCACCACTCTCCACTATCCCAAAGAGATGAGATATTTTTCTCAAAAGCTACATTTTGGGATGTCACTATTTCAGAAATATCAATACCATGAAGTGCGGGAACCCGCGAATGAAACAAGTTAAAAATTGGATGGATCTAAATAAGTATAGATAGAAGTTAAATGGTCTACAGATTTTATGTTTTTATATATATTGTTATTTTGTTTAAGGTTCTTCAATATATGTGATCATATTAACTGCCTTACTAAATAACTAATTGCCATAACTCCTAAAATATTGTGTAAAGAAACAATGTGGAAAACTAGATACAGTGGAGTGATAGCATCATTTTATTTCAGAATTAGCTCATTATTGCAAAATGAAATCTTACTAAAGAATGCATAGAATGAACCACCTTTTGTGCTTCAAGCATGATAAATAGCTTCACTATTCAGTAGCCTTTTTAACATTTCTAACTCCTTAACAATCCCTATAGAATAGTTGAGAATGTTAACAACTAACTTCTTTTATATAGTGGATGAGAAAAATATTAGATGATGACACATCGAACAGTTTTCTTGCTATCCATCTGTATCCTCTACTACTAAATGAATTCATAGTCTAAAATAGAGTTTAACAACAATGTCACTAACCCAATTGAAGTTGGGTAGCTATCATTAGGTTTCTATATATGATAGTGCTATTCGCATATCTCGAAATTCCTTTTTAGCTTAATGCTATTGGATGGAGATCTGATAACTGACATCAGATCCAAGGACACTCAAATAAGGCTTCTCACATATTGCAAAAACTATTGGAGAATATTAAATTAAAGTAGGCTAATTTTTAGTTTACAGTTTAGATTAATAAAAAATTGAATAAATTGTTAGTTGTTGGGAAGTTAATTTCCTGTAAGGGAGTTTTGGTAGTCATATGGCAAATAATGGCTTTATATAGCCAATGCACATCATTGTAAAATCAATCCATTTGAATCAATAGTTTGACCACATTCTATCTATCCTGACTCTACCATTTTAAAGATGGTATCAGAGCTTTTATGGTATAAGATCTGTGAAGAAGAAATGAAGACTCCTCGCAAAGAAGTGTGGTATGTTATACATTCTTTATTTTCAAATGGCATTTTTCTATATCAATTATATAGTCACAATAAAACTACCACCCATTTTTCATTTCTCAACAAAAATTTAAACTTTAAAATGTCTTGGAAAAAGGATGAAGAGTAAATTGTAAATGCACAAATGGTTTAGAAAAGTAATCAGAAGTTTGTGAGTAGACTGAACAGACGTTCAATGTGAATTTCCATTTGTTGACTTCGAGAAAGATTTTGAGGACCAGTTTAAAATAAAATAGAACTTCAATTATCTTTTATCTTGCATTTAAAGAGCAACAATTACTCTTATGAGCCAGTGAATGCAAGACCAAGCAGGTTCGATTGATACATTTTGGTTTGGTTGGCATCATTATTGATTTTTTCTCTAAAGGAAATAATATGATAGATACATTTATATATGAATGTGGAGGATATTCCTAAAGCACAGACCAGTACTGAATAGGCATGAAGATTGTGCTTAGAAAGGAGGAAACAACAACATGAAAATGTGCTAGATTTTTCTTCATCATAACGTGTAACTTTCAACCTTTCATTTGCATAATTTATTGCCATCCATTTCAAAGGAATAAATATCTTGAAGATAGTATGAGATAGAATTGGTTTGAAATAAAGAATTAGAAAATCAAGTGGTTTTATGTTGAAAAGCTAAGAATTTATTGTAGGGTTGCAGTCTTCTATAGAAACAAAAGTGTGAATGGCTTTAAAAAAATTATGTTAAAGATATACCTAAAGTAACTAGATGAAAATATTGTTATAAAGGTAATGTTATATGATCATTTGTGAAGTCGTGGAAGGGAGTTATCACAAATTTAAATAATACTATACCAACTAATAGAGGTTTATTCACTTTTGAGGTCTCTTATCAGATCTTTTGTCAAAATCAAGAATTTCAATATAAAAAGTTTGTAATGTGTGCATTCTCATTATTGCTGCACAAGGAAGGATAACAAATGCTGAAGTTAACTAAAACCATGATATCAAATAATTACATGAAAGGCTGTGATTTTTTTTTGAGTTGGAACCTCTCATATTCATGTCTCTTCAACATTATTAAAGGTATATCATCCACTCCTTCAAAGGTATCGATCAAGATCATTTTATATACATCACAGACTAAGCACTCCAAGAGCCTTAGACCTACCAAAAAGGTGGAATTATTCAACCATTGGCAAGAGACAAAGATCACATGTGCATCTAGCATCAACAAGAGATGGCATCATAATAACATGAACATGAGAGACAAGGATCAAGAATAGCAACATATTATATCAACTGCAGATCATTACAATAGTGGTTATACTTGAAATTCATCCAATCCATGAAAGACTGACTCACAGACTCATCAAGCAATGATATTACTAAATCAGATTGTAAATTCTAATTTTCTATTTGTTAAGTGTTATAAATTTCAGCCACAATTTTATTGTCATCCCTAAGTAGTTTAAATTTCTTCTCGGATGCCTTATATAAATTTCACTATTTATCTATGTGCATTTGATGTTTCGATAATGAACTAAATGTGACGACACTAAATACAAATTTATGTCAATTAGTATTTTATTATTTTATGAATATCCATGACTTGATATCTTGTTAGTCTAAATCTTTTCCATAGGTCCTCCTATTCAAATAATTTATAAAGAAGATTGGTAAAATTGATTGTGTTTTGCAAATCATATACAGGCAATATTTTAATTATTTCTATTGACTTGAATTATGATCTTTTGATTCTTGCATTGTCTAACTACAATCTATTGGCATGAGGTGGATGCTAGTCAGTCTTTTTCCCCTCTCACTTGTTGAGTTAGGCATCATCTAGAAAAGGGAGGCTGATCATGATAGTGAGGAAATTTTACTGTAAATTTTAAGAACTTTTACAAATGCATCAATTGCAAGTTGATTGTATGATAATGAAAGGTAGACATGCAAAGGTTTTCTCAAGTGTCATCACAAGTATCTGTACTCTCATTGCCTTTCTATCGTTGCATGAGATCCAATGAAACATAGGGACTCATTGTTTCCCTAGTTAATTATGATAATCATATCATTGGTGATAACACAATCCCAAGGTAGTGCTGAGATCCAAGGATGCAATAAAAAAGCTACAAGTTTAGAACTTCATGATAGTTCAAAGCATGAAGCCTTAGATGCATAGGACAATAGTCTAAACATAGGAAAAAATAGAGAAATATTTAATATCTTATTGAGCTTCACTTTGTTTCGAGAATAGTTTAATATTCTCTACTAAATAGGACCAACCACATGAAGGTGGAAGCTCATTTGGCCCCACCCCCCTCCCCATAACATCACTCTACATTCCTTGTTAACATCTAACATTCATTAATTATTTCACATTAATAAAATGTAACATTCAATCAATATCACATGATAACATTCATTCAATATTACATGATAACATTTATTAACACATTAGATTCATTAACATGAAACATTCATCAATATTCTGCATTAACACATAATTCGTGAACATTCACTAGCACATAATTAGATTCATTGAGACATAAAATTCAGTCATTATCAATTAATGTATGTAGATGAAAATCATTTCTTTTTTTCTTTCTATTTCTTTTTTCTATGTAAGCTCTAAGAGGAGCATCAGCGTCATCATCAATTCCCCCCCTCATCAGTTCTTCTGTTCTCTATTCTTGATGATCTCAAATTCCTATGCTATTGCAAAGGGGGGTCCTCTACAATAAAAAATAAAAGAGTTAAATTAAAAATAATTTATTATAATTGTTACAAGTATTTAATTATTTTAAATAACATAACTATGGCACTCTTTACCTGATCTAATCACATCATTTTGTCTGCACTCAATGTCAACACGGTCATGAACATCGACCCTTCGATCCTCTACAACTGCTATACAAAATGTTATGTTAATCCAAACACCAATTACAATTACATATAAAAAATTTAATAGAAAATGTATACCTCCACCACTAGGATGCACATCATGTGAACCTTCAGCATCCACAGATTGTGTAGAAGGATTTTCAGGCTACATTCCAACATCCTACACATTGTTATCATTTCTTGCTTAAAACAAATATACTCACTTTATATTGGAACTTAACATCAAATAGACTAATTGGTAAAGTATTCAATTTGAAATAAATTTCATTTAGCTTATTTACCTATGGCTCAGATGCATCATTATTAGAACCATCCACACTGATTTCAGCTTGTAATCATTCAGCCATGGCTCTATAGACCTATTGGAAGCCAATTCTCTTATCCTCTTCTGTGAGGCATCTCTTGAACTCTGAGCCCTACATTTTTGCATGGTATGGTGAATTTAACTTGCATTGTTTCATCAACCAATTGAGGGTAGTTAAAATATCAAAAGGAAATGGAAAATAGTTAGCAGGGTTTCCAACCCTTGTTACACCTTATTTTGTTCATCTTGGAGTTGTTCTAAACTATCTTTGGTGTTTGGGAGTCCTAGAGGATCCAATTGCACTCTTGGTTGGGTGTGTAGAGTAAAGGTCAAGTGCAGCAATCTGCCTTGTGACTGGTAATAACAAGTTTTTCTTAAACCTGATTTCTTTTGGGTTGTGTTGATGTTTATTTTGGTTTCCATTTATGTTAGAGGGTTGGAGTTTTCCAAAACACTTGGCGTCAAGGTTGGGTATATGAGGCTTTGAATGGTACAAGGGAGAAGTAACTATTATGCAGCCTTATGTGATGAGTTGGGTCCATGAATTAAAGGAGCAATTGTAAAAGTAGATTAGTTCCTTTTTTGAAGGTGAATCAAGCCTTGAATGTTCTTGTGGAGAATAGAGGATTGGGGTGATAACTTGAATTTCTTAGTTGTTCCAAAGTGCTAGGAGTTTGTTGGTGCTTCCAAAGCGTGTTACTCTACATCATATATTGGTGTGGAGGAACACTGAGATCCAAGTTGAGGATCAAGAGAATAGACAAGCTAGTCTATCCTAGCATTTCCCATCACAATATATAAAAAAATTGATACAATTTTTCATTTACTAATACTTACAACTTGTGCTTGAAGTTTCGAAAAACCACCAAAGTTGAGCTTGTGTGTCCCATGCTTTTCTAGTCTTGCCTTTGTTTCCTTTGATGTGTCAGGCAATCTATGAAAAGTTTGAAATATGTTAGATAGTATAAATATAGAGGTTAATTAGTGCATAATTACATTCTCAATAGTATCACATACCTTTTTGTACTCTCTACTGGTGTAATATTATTTTTCTTGTTAGCTTTATACTTTCCATCCAAAATTAGAGCCTACCACTCAACCTTAGGAACATAGGGTGGATGCTCATACCTAGGGTTATCTCGTAAATTTTTTTTCTACTGGTCCCTAATATACTTCAAACATAAACCAGCTTTTTCAAGGAGCTTGTTTCTCTCTAATGCATGAGGTCCAAAGAGTTGGGTGATGCTCTCTATAAGATCATCCTTCAACAGTTTGTCTCGGTTATTCCACCTTTTAAGTAAAAAAAAACATGTTAGACTCATAAATGAAGTGAAGCTACCTTTAACATTGTTCAAGAAATGGATGAAAAGGAAAACTATTCTAGCAATGATATGAAATCAAAATAGTGGTTTGGGGTTTTAGTTTGGATATGATGTTCCATTAGGTACACAGGGTGGGCCCGAATATTAGCAAACACTCATCACCAAGTTTTCTCCAAAAAAAATCATTCCCTACTTTTAATGGAATGCCTTCATTGTCACTGATGATCAATATGACATCCTTCACCATTCCCATACTAGGAACATAGGAACATCCAGAAAATGATGCTGCATGTCTTATTGCAAAAAGTTTCATAATTTTTGTAAGTCTTTGTCATGAAGTATAAGAGAAAAAATGATAATTGATGTTAAAAATTTGTAAAAAAAAAAAATGTTTGTTGCTGTCATAAGAGAGAAAAAGAGGGATTTGTGTACCAGTAGATGGTGCAATAGTCGATGCCCTGTAAGTTATGTGTTGTTAACTCAGCAGTCAGAAAGAGATTTGTGGTTTTCCTAGATGGAGGCGACATCATCATAGGATACAATTGATTTGAAGCTAAAGAATAAAATTGTTAGAGCATGCATAAATATAGAGCGTGTGGACTAGCATGGACAAGACTATTAGAGCATTAAAAAGAAGGATTGTTTGAGCATGTATTGTCAATGATTATGATCATTCCTATATATATTTAGTGGAAAACACAAGTGGGGAATGGAACATGCAATCTACCTGAACCACCTACAACACCTGCATCATGGGAATGGGGCTTGAAATCATGCAAAAAACTTTGTAAAGACAATGCATCCATATTTTAATTAATGTCATAAAAGAGCATAACATAAAAACCATTATTGAACTCTTGTTATAATAAAAAATTTCATTAAGACTTACTTTTAAGGTTTTAGAAGTGTGCAACAATTCAGACCCCCTATCTTTTATTTCTTGAGTAGTGGGCTCTATGGTTTTGAAACGTATAATTTCTCTTCCAATTTTCTTTAGCACCTTTTTAATCGAACCGATCGGGTCATCGGTCTCTATTAAATCAATATAGAAAGGGTCCTCCTTAGGGCGAGGCTGTTGATCAGGGACTATAGGTTCCTTTCCCTCCCTCCAACCATTGGCCCTCTATGACAACAATAGTATTAGTATTATCAAAATTACTCCAAAACAATGAAGAAAATAACATTAGAAAAATAACAGTTTGCTTCTATCTGGTTTGTACAATTACAATGAGTTTTACCTACTCATGTGTGGATGATCCAAGAACATCACTAGCATCCCCTCTGGGCGGTTACTCCATATTATGCCCCTATATTAAAGATCAAGTATGAAAATGTTAGCCAAAAATTTATTGACTAAATGATATGTTGGAGTCATTGATTAGAAGTTGGTTTAATAGTATGTACCACCCCCATGATAGCAGCCTCCTTTGTATCTATGCAGTTCAAATTTTAATCAATAAGAAGCTCTTCCCCTGCACATATTGATTTGATCGCATAGATGAATACACAATTTCCCTTGCAGACCTCAAATATGCAATTGGGTTGCTTTTTAGTTAACCAAAGTCATGTACTATTTATAAAACTTGCAATATTCCTTGTTTCTTTTGACCTTCCATCAATGTATATAGCCACACTTTTAGTTTGGTTATTTTCTTGTTGTTGTATATTATTATCCAAGATGGCATACCTATGCATACTTTTTTTTTATTGAACAATATGCATCCAACTTTTGTAATCGTAACATGGTCAAACATACTCCATCAATTCAGAAACTTTTTTGTAAGACACCTTTATGCTATCCATAGAAAATAGGCCCAAACCACGTAATGATGATTATGATATGCGATATATCCTCTTGTTAACACAAAAATCTATGTTTATTGGAGGAAGTTCCTTGGGTACCCAATGTTTCGATAGATGTTGGTACCTCAAGGGCACCTCGATGTCACCTTCTGTCTCTTCATCATAAGAACATGACCCCCCTTGAGCAAGGAAAAATTTCATGTGTTTATTGAATTTCCTTCTAGCCCATTGACCTCTAGTTAATCTCCATATTCTAGATAAATTGCATGTCTCACTTTCCTCTTCTATTCCTATATTTCCCTCACTCGAGGAAGACACTTCTAAAAAATACCTATTCCTTGGTACCTAAAAATGGGAGAGATCTTAGAAGACATCAATCTTACAATTGATAAGTGTATTAAATAGACTATCTATAAGGAGTATTGAATTATACCTATTGATCCATGAGACTGTGCGAGATGCTCCTGAAAGGGGTTTAGTTTCCTACAAATGTAATTCAATTATCGTGAGCATAATCACATCATAATCATGATCACATCCATCATAAGCATCACATAAAAATTAAAAACATTAAAAGGTGTAGAACCTAAGGTGGCATAAGGATTTGGTGTGCACTCTGATAGGTTATGGAGTTGACTTGGATCAAGGAGAGGGATCTTATGAAGATGCTTGGTTGGTGTTGTGAGAACACTATGGAAGTCCCTCTTGTTATGAATGATTGCAAGTCCACCTAGGGTCTCTGCATCACCTATAGAGGTAGAATTATTAAACAAAAAATTGGGTAAGCACTTATATTATGTTTTGCCTATGAATTTTATTATAGGTACAACTCCCTTTTATAGATATTTAATGAATTCCCTTTTCTAAACTAAACACTTACAAATGTTTTTGACCTGAAAGAAAATAAGGCTCAATAAATTCATGCATCAATATGTCTTTTAAAGAGTTTTATCTAATTAATTTAGATTAATAGTTAATTTAGATTAGCAGTATTCTATTTGTAGTTGAAACTTGTAGCTATTAAATAGATAATGAATAAACTATGTAACCATAAAAGACAAATATATTTCTATCAATGAATGAATATTAAATAGATTAAGGATTGATGGCATACCTCTAAATTTCATCATCATCATCCTCATCGTCATCATCATCATCATCATCATCATCATCATCATCATCCTCATCATCATCATCATCATCATCATCATCCTCACCATCATCATCATCGTCATCGTCATCATCATCAACATCATCATCAACATCATCATCATCAACATCAACATCATCTTCATCATCATCATCTTCTTCTTCTTCTTCATGAAAATTTGTGTCAGGAACATCATCCAATAATTGTCGATCATGATCACCATCTACATCATCTTCTACTTCTTTGGTATCTTGTTCTTCCATCGCATTATACTTTATTGGCCTTCCTCTTGGTTCATGTCTAATAAAAAATGACCAACCTAGTTTATGTGGAACCTCTGAGTAAAATACCCACTCACATTTGCTTGGAATAATATAGGGCTCATCCCCAACTAGCTCAAATGACCTTGTATTAACCATTGTAAATCCATTATCATGTTCAATAATAGTTCTATCAGGATCATTTGGATTAAGTCGTAGCCTGTACCATTTGACAACGAAGAGTACTAATTTGAAGGAACTAAAGTCACACTCATGTATATCATCCAAAATGCCATCGTATCAATTTTCAGACTCTCGAGGATGTAAGTCATTTCTAGATGAAATATTAGTCACTTGAAAGATTGTAGTTATTCTTGAATCACAAGTTTTCTTTGTGTCATCCAACACTTTGAAGTGAAATTTTTGACCATTATAGAACATAGCCTTGTGGTGTTTAACTTGCAATAATATGTGAAACATGTCAAAATTATTGTATCATGAGTTGATAAATGTAGAGGTGATTAATAAATTTGTATGTACCTAGAAATCTCTTGAACCACGTGCTAAATCTATTTCCCTTTGCATAACATTGGAATCTCCATTACGATGAGCTTCTTTAACTAATGAAGAAACACCTTACCATGTTAATGTGCAACCAAAATGTTGACATCATTCAATCCATACCGTCATCCAATCAAGATTGTTTGCAATATACAAATGTAGTGCATCCCACTCTCGAGCACCTGTACAAAAAAAAAAATAGACAACTTACAACCAATTTATTTTGAAGATTAAGAAATAATTTATTACGATAACATCTTATAATTTATTACCTCTCACTTTTCTCAATGTACCTTTCCCCATCAAGTACTCCCCTTCTAATTTTTAAAAGATTCGAGATCTCAAATGTGATCTACATGAATATTTGATGCAAAATTAGGAAGATATTCAGTAATGTACACCATAGTCTGGTATACCATATATCCCTCTACCATAGAACCCTCAGGATGTGATTTTTTTAAAACCAAAACCTTCAAAGATTTCAAGTGCCTCTCAACCATCCATATTGAGCTAGTGTGTACAAGTCCACACAATTCAATCTCCTCAACTAGGTGTATGAGGTAGTGTTCCTGTGCATTGAAAAAACTTGGAGGTAGACATTTTTGCATTTCACACAGTAAATGAGGAATTGTTCTCTCTGATAGTTTATATCTTCTTTATGGATTTCTTTAGATGACAACCACCTACATTAAGAGATTTAAGTCATAAAAAAATATATAGATACAAGACTTTACAAAATAATATACAATAGATTACATAGCAAGAAAAATAAATAGAAAATATAATAAATATATACAAAAAATTGAACAGATATTACTACTTACCTCATGTATTTTCCAAGATTGTATATCACTTGTTTGATGTTATTGTTGAAGTGCTCTAGGAGAGATAAAGGAGGCACATACTATAGTAATTATAAACCAATCATTTCATTTTTTTCTAACAGAACATAATGAACAATACACGTAGTTTATGAATATATTGTAAATACATAAGAACATTACTTACCTTGATGAAAGTATGCCAATCATGCATTTTGAGCGCTAGCCCAAATTCACTTTTTTTTTACATGAGATTGTTTATGTTCGTAGAAAATCTTGTGGGAAATCAAATTTTTCATATGACTTATTTGATGGCATCACTTTCCTGCTCCGTTAATAACCAAGGAAGGGCATATATATTAATATGATATCTGCTGCTATTTGAGTGAATGAAATTCTTCAATGCATGATAGGATTCATGAATGTCATTACAAATTTTGACAATTTTTTCTTTGTCATGCCTTCCATCCAATATTTTCCACAATGTCTCTATTATACTCTTTCCAATATGCATAGTATCAAACAAATGCACAATTTGTAAGTGCTCATAGTAGGGAAACCTACTAAATTGTCTAGGATAGCTTTTTAGTCCCTTTGGAAGGTTTTCAGTACTACCTTGATGACCTTCACGATCATCAATTACACAATTAGTAAACAAAAATTACAATACAAATATATAAATTACAAACATAAACCATTAGGTGGAACGACATTACCTCAACGATTAATTCTATTATATTCCAACTTCCATAGGTGAGGTTTCATTCTTCATGGCTTTGATGTAGTCTCTTCTTTCCCATTGAAAAGATGTTTTTCTATACTTTGATACTTATGATTCCTGTGGACGAAGCACTACTACATCTGAGGCCACTTTTCGACCATTATTGATCAAAATTTTAACTTACATTTCGACCAATCTTCGACCAACGTCGACCAAGTCATTGGTCAGAATTATTTTGGTCAAAACTTCGACCAACACTCTAGTTGGTCAAAATTTTGACCAATATGTTGGTCGAAAAAGCCTTCATAACTGAGGTGCAAGTTTTCCTAGAATTGGTCAAAATTTTGACCATTGAAGTTTTCCATTTCGACCAATATAAGTAGAAATTTTGAGCAACGATGGTAGAAAGTTTTGGCCATGAAAGCTGAAAATTTTGACCAATAAAGGTCGAAAAGTTTGACCAACAAAGGTGGGAATGTTGACAAGGAACGGTAGAAATTTTGACCAATGATGGTCGAAAAGTTCGACCAATGAGGGTGGACAATGTTGACCAATAAAAGTAGAAATTTTTTAACATTGAAGGTAGGAAATATTGACCAAGAAGGCAGAACTTTTGACCAATGAAGGTAAAGAATTTTGACATCTGAAGGTAGAAATTTCGACCAATGAAGGTAGAAATTTTGACCAATGAAGGTAGAAATTTCTACCAACGCCTGGGTGTAAATTTTTTTCAGGCATTCTATAAAACAATTCACATGCTTTTGAAATGTCCCTTTTCAAATTTTATATGATATTTCCAACCTCTAATCAGATCTTTAAGATCAAACAACTAATATCACAAAGATCCACCAAATTTCTCAAGAAACCCCAAATCGGGTATGCTGAAAATAGTGCCAAAAGCTTCACAACTTCACAAATTATTAATAAATCTGAATATGGACATTTTTATAGAAATTTCAGCAGAATAATAGCCTACAAAATGACATTTCCAGATCCATATAGCCTTTACACAACAGTTCACAAATGTAGGACAAAAACTATGCTCATTGGGCTCCCGAAATTAACACAAAAATGCTCGGAAACACCACAAATACACTAATAATCTATCTCAGAAGTTTAATCATGTCCCAATACATATATTAAGCTCTATTTGAATACCTTAAAGTCTGAAATACAGCAGCAAGCCAAACTGATATGAAATACTCAACTGTAAACACCAAACTCATACAAAAAACACACCCGAAAACCCACAAATCTGCACTGTTCAGCATAAAGGAAAACTCTGTATGAGCATGCACATGGAATGGCTTCAAACTACCATCTTTAGCCTTCTTGGAAACCTTCAAACTCCCGTTCTTGGATCTCCCTGGAAACCTGCAAACTCCCGTTCTTGGGTCTCCTTCTCCACAGGTTTGGCAGCCTCTGAAGAATAACAAAGAATGAGCAAAAATCAAGTTCTGGAATCAGCCGAAAATGCCTCCAAACCCCTTAAAAGAGGGCATAACCGTAACTCATTTCCAAGAGATATTAATGAAACATATTTTAATAATAATTTTCATTTATTAGTCCAACGGTTTCCAAAGATTAACCCCCTTTTTCTGAAACATCACTTTCTTGGGCCTGCCTGCCTTAGCAAAGATTAATTTTTTTTAATTATTTGAAAAGGGGACATGACAAGTCCTCCCCTCCCAAAAATTTCTTGTCCTCAAGCAATGGATGAACGATAAACCAATCAATCCACCTGGATCCCAAATGTAGTCATGAACTATACTACTACCAATTAACACAGGGTCCTGCAATATCCTCTGCAATATGATCAAGAGGAATCCATAATAAAACTGAAAATTATAGCTCAACCAAACTCCAAATTTACAACTATCAAAGTCAAAAACCCATGAGACACAAACTCTTAGAACATCAAAATCCAAGTAAAGTGGAAAAATCAAACTACCAACATAGTAAATACCATCAACGCATCTCACTGGCCTACATGGAATGCACAATCCAACTCTACAACAATGGTGAATGCTCTCAAATGAAACTGTACAAAGTATGGAGAATCCACACACTGTACAACTCCTACAATCAACACAACTCTACAAATCACCAGCCACTGTCTCATAACAATAGCTCCCACATGGCACCCCTGATGGTAAAAAACCATCACAAGATAAACAGCAAGAAATGGAACCCAAACCAAATTTTCCTTCCATCAACTCCTCAACACAAGGATGAAATGCTAACTGATGTACATACCTTGCAATATAATGTTGATAAAAAAAACCAACCTTAGTCAACAACTCACCATGAACAAGTTATACAAGCCATTGTGATTGATCACCAGCTAAGTCAGAAGATGTCATAGCCAAAGGAGTAGAATCAATAACAACACCCACTGAAGCATCACTCCAAAAATCCTGCTCTAAGTCATGTATTATCAAGCTATCAACTGCAGAACCTATCGCCATGTTGTGCCCATCACAACTCTCATCCTGAGGCATCAAACTATCCCATAACTGATGATAAGCACTAGGAACCAAAGTACATCTCTATATCATCATCTCATCAACATGGTCATCAAAGGTAAATTGATGAGCATACCTCACAATGTAATGTTGATAGAATGCGCTAATATCAGTCAATGGCTCAGACTGCAATCTAGATGTAACTAACTGCAATCGATCACTAACCAAGTTGGAACTGACTACTACCTCCAAAGACATCACCAAGGGAGTAGTATTACTAGTAGGAACCATGCCAACTATCAGCTCACCAACATCACACATAGTCTTTGATACATCATCTCTAGTCTTCGTGCCATTAGTGCTAGAGGTCACCACCATGTTAGGCATACCACAAAATCTACTATCGCACCCAACTCAACTGAACCTAACTATAGTGGGAATGAACCTGATATGTCAATGTTAGTATCAAGGATGGATGCATCCCCATCTCCACTGTCTCTGACAATCTCGGCCATGGACATCCTCGGATCACCAAACACCACAGCTTGTGACTGTATAGAATCAGGTAAAGACTATAGTCACTCTAACTCCATGGTCACCTTAGCCAAATGAAACTGTGACTCCTTGAAAGCCAACTGTGTACTCTCAAGAATCTCAGAAGTCACCTCAAGCTGCTTAGTAATCTCACTCACCTCATCTTCCTTGGCCAACAATGCATCATATGTTGTACTGCCCCACTCCATAAGATAATCTCTGTCGGCTACCAACTGCATATAATTCTATCTCAAAATCCAAATAGCCTCCCATAAAGAGTGGATCTCTGTCAAGGAAAGATAACTACCTTCCAGCTCATCACTAGTAGGAGAACCCCATCCATAAACTGCTAACAACTGACGAGTAGCATCAAAATGCTTGCAAATGATAGCAATGTCTCGATCACTAACTCTCAACTGATTAGACACATGATGGCACTGGCTTGACTGTCTCCTACAAACCTCCTCTGATGCACTATCTAAAGGAGTATCCTCAAAGTTACTAGTCTCTAGAGTATTACTATCCATATCCTGTGAATCAAATCTAAAGCTCGTATCAACATACGGAGTATCAAAAATATTAGCATTGCTGTCCAACTCCTCTATACTCAAGGAAACTAAGTCTTCAAAACTTCCCACTGCATCCTCTTGGATGTCATCAATGCCAATATGATCTTGGGACTCATCTATACACACTGCCAAATATGAAATATCATCAACACATTCCAACAAGTATGGTCGACTAGATATATGAACAAAGCCCAACATTGGTGTATAAAAACTAATACCAACATCGGACAAGATACTGGCACAAGAAAAGACAACACCGTGTAATCTACTAATAATATCCATGATAGCACCCAAACAAACATTGCTACCAAAAAGTGTTAAAGATCTCCAGTCAACTAAATCCCAAACACCAATATAACAATCTCGAGTCCATATCTGTAAACTAGAATCAACTAGTAACTCAAGCAAACTCCTCACCTGAGTAATATGACCAATACCAACTAACTCCACATACCTGTCATGATGAGATAATGAAGTCACAATACTATCTTTGTTCACCTTCAGCTGGCTAGACAAATCATGTGAAGTACTACCAACCTCAACCTCATGTGATGAAGCATCTAACTATGCCTAGTACTCTTTCTTAGCAAAATCATGAATGCTCAATGTCTGCTCATCTCTACGAGGTATCTGACCATCCTACACAACAACATCCTCATAATCATCATCTAAACCCACTACACTTTAGTCACTGCCTGTTGTAACTATACCATCCTGAATAACTGTGGCATCACCCTTTGACGACTTATAAACAATTGTCTCAATTTGAGTATCAAGTTGACCGTTACTATCAATCTATGGTAGAGTAGAATCTGAGACCTCTTCCTGGCTATAAGCTAGTTTCTCAAGCTCCTCATGCAAGTTCTTGGTAATTGTGTCATCTGCCTTGTGAGAAAATCTACCGAATAGAAATCTAGTCAACTTATCCACCTTAGCTGGGTCGGACAACGTGTCATTCATTATATGGTGGTGCTCAACCAACTGTTCAGACATGTCATGGCTTATTTTTATAAGTCTATCTCAAATGTCTAAATAACCATCCTTTCTACTATTTTGACTCTGGATATCAATTGTCCAAGATCGTGTCCTCTGAGACTCTGTACTATACCTGTCCATTCTAGATAAAGTAGAGTGTAACCCCAATAGGATATAACTTCTTCAAACACCAAGAACTAACATGCAAATGATTAGAAGTAGCATGCAATCATAGATTTTGACATGCACCTGATTAGAAGCAACATGCAACCACAAAATTCACCAAGAACTAACATGCAAATGATTAGAAGTAGCATGCAACCATAAATTTTGACATGCAGCTGATTAGAAGCAACATGAAATCATAAATTATGACATGCAAGATCTGGGTAGTTGTCAAAACTAACATGCAAGATCTAGGTAGTTGTCAAAACTGACATGCAAACTTCTACAACCACCAAATTCACCAAGAAATAACATGAAAATGATTAAAAGTAGCATGCAACCATAAATTTTGACATGCAGCTGATTAGAAGCAACATGCAACCATAAATTATGACATGCAAGATTTGGGTAGTTCTCAAAACTGACATGCAAACTTCTACAAACCCTCAGGCTGGCAAGATAATAGATCTGATACAATTGAAATGTCCCTTTTCTGATTTTATATGATATTTCCAACCTCTAATCAGATCTTTAATATCAAACAACTAATATCACAAAGATCCACCAAATTTCTCAACAAACCCCAAATCGGGTATGCTAAAAATAGTGCCAAAAGCTTCACAACTTCACAAATTATTAATAAATCTGAAAATGGAAATTTTTACAGAAATTTCAGCAGCATAAAATCCTACAAAATAGAATTTCTAGATCCGTATAGCCTTTACACAACAGTTCACAAATGCAAGACAAAAACTATGCTCATCGGGCTCCCGAAATTAACACAAAAATGCCCGGAAACACCACAAAAACACTAATAATCTATCTCAAAAGTTTAATCACGTCCCAATAAATATATTCAGCACTATTTTAATACCTTAAAGTCTGAAATATATTATCAACCCAAACTGATATGAAATACTCAACTGTAAACACCAAACTCATACAAAAAACACACCCAAAAACTCACAAATCTGCACTGTTCAGCACAAAGGCAAACTCTGTATGAGCATGCACATGGAATGGCTTCAAACTCCCATCCTTAGCCTTCTTGGAAACCTGAAAACTCCCATTCTTGGGTCTCCCTAGAAACTTGCAAACTCTCATTCTTGGGTCTCCTTCTCCATAGGTTTGGCAGCCTCTGAAGAATAACAAAGAATGAGCAAAAATCAAGTTCTGGAATCAGACCAAAATGCCTCCAAACCCCTTAAAAGAGGGCATAACCGTAACTCACATCCAAGAGAGGTTAATGAAACATATTTTAATAATAATTTTCATTTATTAGTCCAACGGTTTCCAAAGATTAACCCCTTTTTCTGAAACTTCACTTTCTTGGGCCTGCCTACCTTAGCAGAGATTATTATTTTTTAATTATTTGAAAAGGGGATATGAAAAATTTCCCTATGATATGACATTTTTCATGCATCCTACAATGTCTCATCCAGCTGATGATGGATTACGAAGAGTGATCTGAAACAATGACACTAAAAAACATCACAATCAAATCCAAAATGAACTTGCATTACAAATAGATTGTGAAAATTTGATATTGTTGATTTTCCATGCATGTCTACCAGAGCAATCACAACTTAAACATAATATATGTTTAATTTGTGATTGTCCTGGTAGACATGCATGCAAAATCAACAATATCAAATTTCTACAATCCATTTGTAATGCAAGTTCATTTTGGATTTGATTGTGATGTTTTTTAGCATCATCATTTCAGATCACTCTCTGTAATCCATCATCAACTGGATGAGGCACTGCAGGATGCATGCAAAATGTCATATCATAGGGAAAGCATGTGAACTATTCTATAGAATGCCTAAAAAATATTGACAATAACTAATCAAATTATCATAATCACTGACAGTAACTAATATGCTTCTTCATTAATATGCCCGATAAAATAACCAAACTTGGCAACTATGCATAGCAACTTATACACTAAAAGGAAATCATTTAGGAGATACAAAATTTGAACAACCATATGTTAAGATTCTACAATAAAACATCACTTGCCTGAGTCAGACAGTTGAGATTAAGTTCGTCATCCTCTCTATAGTATGTTCTGATGGCCTGCACATCCACAAAAGTTCTAGCATCTCGAATTTGTAGAATGAGAATTGTTTTGTAGCAAATGGACATGATTGACAATAAATCATCATATAAAAAGACTCCTGTGTGAAGCATGAATAGCAAAGGAAATGAATATGGGTGATAGGGAACAAAATTCAATAATAGAGGCTAAGTATACTTTATTTTCTAAGTATACTAACTTTTGCTAATTCTACTGATTGCTACTGATAATGGGGCTCAAGGACTACCACTCCTTGTCCATGCTCACATTGTATTATTCTTAATGAGAAGGATTCAAAAAAGAAGACATTCCATCCAGGCAGACCAAAAGGTTAAAGGAATAACCTCCAAATTGAGCACCTGAAACAACACAAACAAAACCGAAGTATCATAACAAAGTAGAAAGTCTACATGTAAAACTAGGCAAATAGAAGCTAGCAACAAGTATGTAAGGAAGAGTTGGGTACTCCTAAAGCAATCTCTCCATGTAGATAAAAATGTTCCTAGTCTAAAGCCCATGGACATGTAATAAAGATTTTGGAACTATTATCCCTTGCTTAGCCACTTCAAAAGCATGCATACAAGTGGCTTTGTCAACTGGCCTTTTCCTTCACTTGATCGTACACTCTTTGTATTCTTTTCCTTTTATGTTCTTGGCTATTTGGATATCTATGATAGCTTGAACTTGTTTTCTCTTCAGGGGCAGTTATCATACCCAACTTTTCTCATAACCTTTTGAAGCTGCTCCTTGTTTTCACAATTTTGTTCTTGCTAACAATAATATGAATCAATATAATGATAATTGGTGATATATGCATACCAACAAAAAGGACCAAACTAAAGTAATACATTGAAGTAGAAAATCTACACCTAAAATTGAGCAAATAGAAGCCAGCAAGAAGTAAGGAAGGCTTGGATACTCCTAAATCAGCCTCTCCATGTAGATAAAATATGTCTGTGTCTCTAAGTCTCATGGACATGTAACAAAGATTTTGAAATAGTTGCTTAGCCACCTTAAAAGTAGGCATACAAGTGGTTTTGTTAGCTGTATTATTGCTTCAATTGATCAAATGCTCTTTGATTTCCTTTCCTTCTATCTTCTGACTGTTTGGATATCTATGATAGCTTGAACTTAATCTTCTCTCTTCGGGGGGAAATGTTGTACCCCACTTTCCTCCTAATCCTGTAAAACTTCAACTTTTTTTTACAATTTGGTCTTGCTAAGAATGATATGAATCAGTATAATGATAATTGGTGATTTATCCATACATAGGCATTGGCTCCTTTTCTTTAAGATCCTGCATGGTCCAATCTTCTTTCTCTTCAACTTGTTATAATTTCCTTGTGGAAACCTCTCTCAACTTAAATGGGCCAGTACTAGTCCCCCAACTTGAAATTCCCGCTTTCTTCTTCTTTGATCAACACGCCTCTAATATTTTGTTCTATTGTTCTCCATGTTTTTTTTCACTTCTTGGTCCAATTTATGGACACACTAGTTTGAGGCTGAACATTTCCTATATATCTAAATCAATGCTATATCTTAAGGTGTCCTTTTCACTAATTCAAATTGTGTTCTGCTGAATTTTATGATAAACTTTCCATAGAAGCTTGTGAGGACATGGAAACTTCTTTACCTGAATGTACTCTTTGGGATTGGCCAACTGCAGCTGCTTCTAGCTGTCTTTGGTTTTGAAAGCAGTTTTTCATTCTCTGATCTGAAACTGACAATACCCATTGTTTAGATCAATTTTTGTGAAGTATTGCACCCCATTCAAATAATCCATATGAGGTTAGTGAAAGTGATACTCTATCGTGATCTTATTCATGGCTTGAGAATCTGTACACGCATACCATACTTTGTCATTCTTTGGTAGTTATTACCACTGGTATAGGTTTCTTTTAGCAAATATCTGATGAATACTACTTCTCCTCTTCTCCTTCTCTTTTACCTTGCGCACTCTCCATCGGCTTCATTCTATATGTTTCCTTTGACAAGTTTTCATATAGAATCAAGTCCATGCAATGGTGAATGCTTTTACCAAGTGGTAACCCTTTTAGCATTTCATGTGAATCTCTTCTTCGATACATTCAAACTTCCATGATAGCATCTATGGTTGGTTTCCAATAAGAGACATGGCTCTTATGAAGGGTTCATTCATCTATTCTCCTCCTTGCACATCAGGTTGTTTTGCTGCCACTTCATATCTGCTCACATTATCAACTGCTACACTTTTCCTTTGCACTATTTCCAATCCCTATAACCTTGCAACTATTGCTCTCAACAACTTTTCTCAACATCACGGTGAATTATCTCATAACCTCTACAATCAGATGACTAATATCACTCACAAAAAATTCTTTATGGGCTTTCCAAGACTATACTTACAGTACCCCAAGATCCCACCTTGCTTTGATACCATATAATGCAGTATTGATTCATGAACCCAGTTAACAGGAAACTCCTTACAAAAGCTAAACCAAAATGGCAATACAAACATAACAGAGAAATCTATAATTATACTATGATAGTACAACTCTTGCTTATATCAATGTTCTAGTACCGAATATCCTGTCTAGGTGCTTAGCTTGAGACATTTTTCTTACAGAATGACATTCTAGATTTCCAATGCTTCTAGCAGGTTACAACCAAATTAATTCTTTAGGTCTAGATCACCTTCAATCTCCCTACATATTTTCATCCACCTCTACCAACAGTCTTCTTTTTTCCATCCTTTTAAATGACATGAAACTTGAATCTGCCAGTCAACATCCAAATTTAGGTGCTGCCAATCATGCACTAGCCTAAAAGTAGTCATTCATAAATATAGCAAGGTACAAGTAGTACTCTTATCTCTGTCAAAAAATTTAGAAGCAATAAAGGCTGCACCAGTAGTTATTGACATCAGTTCACAACCCTAGTTATTTGATGTAATACCTGCTAAGACACCCAAATCAAAAATACTAACACCCAAGGTTATCACTATCATAACAACAGGCGGTGGCAACGAATAACCTCTTAACTCTGGTATCTGCAACAACAAAAGAGAACCAAAGAAAAAAAATACAATGAGGAGGAAAATTTAACAATCCACTAAGCAAACAAAATTTAACGGTATGCAAAGGTTGCTTGGATGCTCCTGCATCACTTGTCCCTTGCAAACAAAGACAAAAGAAAAATGCTTTAGTTTATTTGTAATATGTGCTCAAAACCCAAAGAATTAATTTCTACATTTTGTAGAGAGCTACAGGTTATTTCAGTAAGTTCTAGGGTTTAGTTTAGTTATAAGTTATGAGAGCTTTCACTTTTAATTGGAAGAGTTTTTCACCTTTCACACTGTTCTATTTGTGTTCTTTCAAAAGTGACAAAAAATAAATGTTCGTCTGTATCCAACTATGTCTCGCATTGTGATACACCCCTTATCCTAGATTGTTTTCTATACATATATTAGATTACAATAGTAACATCATATAACAAACTGTGTATAATAAGACACTAGATACTTAAATAGTCCACACAAGAAGGCATTAAAAGCAATAAAAGACAATTTAGAGAGGTTCACAATGATGAGTTAACGTGCATGGTTTTTCTATACGCAATATTGCACTAATTGTTCACAGTAGACAAAATATATGTGCATTTTTAGGCAGCTTCTGCCTAAAAAATCCTACTCTTAAGTTCCCATAATAAAAAATTTTATGGTATGCACTCATGAAAATATCTCCGAGAATCCTTAAAAAAAATTAGTGTTTACAAAAACTTACTCTATATCTATGTTTGCAAATAGAAAAGGAAAAATTGCATGGCACAACATACCATGTCGGACCCAATTTGTGGAGGAACATTCATGCCCACAAATCTACTTAGGCACCAGCAATAGCACCTTCAACAACTTTCAGAATATATGCTTCCTACAACACCCACAAAGAATGGATTAAAATATTTCTTAAAATAGTGAAAATTAAATATGATACAACACATCGATTTAGAAAATTGAAACATATACTATGAAAATTAAATTGAGATCCTAGTGTACTTTTCAGTTGTCTTAGCATTGAGACATCTATTGAGAATGAGTATGTGACTGGGTCATATAATTTCAATCTTATTTCTAAGAGTAAAAATGGAAGGGAAAGTTAACTTCCAATTTATGGATAGAAGGACAACCTATCAATAGAGTTCTAGGATAGATTTGGAGAACAATATACAAATATGATTTATGCTCGGGTGTTAATTTGTGCTATTTACACACAAGTTTGACAATCTCCATTGTTCTTCTAGCATTTAAAGCAATGTAGGAATGTGCATCCCCTCTCTTATGGTGTTTTATTTTTAATTGTGAAATTAGTGATCTGTATGCTAGAACCAACTATGATATGTGGTAGGAAATTGTCTATTAAAGTATTGCTGATGTTCATTATTATTGTTATTTGGCCATTGGAATCGACAAGGTTGACATGGACAACTTCTGTTCTAGGTTGATTGTTGGGAATTTTTTGGTTGTTGGTCCATAAACAACTAGAACTTCACCTCCAAATGCAAGCTCATTGTTTCCAAAAATCCAATATTGTACATAACTTCACCTTCAAATGCTAGCTTGTTGCCTATAGATATCAAAAATTGAATTACATGTTGCCATATTGAGGGGAGGCTACAAGAGGAAAGCATGTAGCAAAAAAAGTATAGCTTGTTAGAATTTGTTAGGAAATGGTTATGTGAATTTGCATGTGTAAAAACTAGAGTCACTAAGATCAAACAGTGTTGCATCTAGCATCTTAGAGAGGAAAAAATTGATACAAGGATACATGTGATAGAAAATTTCATGTGGGCAAAAAGACCTATTAAAGGCAGCAAATAAATAAGGAAATGTTTTGAGGAAAAGCGTTAAGAGAGAGAACCTTTGTTCTATTTCAGTGTCTTGTATATCCAGCATATGAGGAGGTAAGTTGTTGGCGGTCTTGGTGCCAAGGTGGCTGTGAGAAAACAATGGAAGAGTGTAAGTAATAAAGCTAATGAAATATAATAGAAGGCAGCATTTGCCTAGCATGATTAAGATATCTTACCATTTTTAAAGTTTATCTTGTGGAGTGGTACTCTCTTCAGTTGTTGTGTTCTTGTCCTTGGGGCACCTTGAAAATGCAAACAAGAAGAGCACATTAGGAAAGCATTCGGAAAGCAAGTAAAAATGTCAGTGGGTACTGATGGGCTGGAAAGGTTAGTCAATCAAGATGTTTTGCATTATTGCAATTCTGAAAACCTTGTTAGTAAACTATAGATGCACTCAAGACAATGACTAAGTATTGTAGTGGGAAACCATGTCAAGTAAATACCTTTGTTTGGTGCATCCTATCTGGAAAAGGTCGATTGGAAGGCATACTGATGTGACATTGACTATGACAAGGTAAAGAGAGCTGTGAGTATATTGTTTTCCAAATTAATATTATTACATCATACCAATAATTTGAATGACTTAATCTTTTAAATATTATTTTTAACCAGTGGCATGAAATCTTAAAGTAATGTGAACAAAATCGAAAGATGGTTTAGAAAAATTATCTCTATTTTCTTGTCTTAGACGAAACTTTTCCAGTATGAGTGAGATGAATTTTAGGTAAAAAAAGGTAATCAAATTTTACCATTTACATCACCTTCCTCTTCCTCTATATCAATCGGTATCAGAGTATAGCTTTCAGATATATTATAGGTGATTTTTTGAAGGTTGGAAGTTGAAGATTCATAATGCACATAGAAGATAATGTGGTAAAGGAGATGAGAGAATTTAAAGAGAGATACACTAAGCTAAAGGAGATGAGACAAAGGAAGGCACTATTCAGGACAAGTTGTAAATGCAAAACAAGGTATGTAATGTGGTAATAGATTCAAGTTCTAAGGATAGAATTCTTTGTGAAGTTTTGCCAATGAATTGTAATCTCTTAAATTTTAGAGAGGCCATGGTAGTTTAAGAGATGCTTTGTATGATGGGAGAGAAAAAAAATTTCAAATTAAGAAAGATGGAAACACTTTGTCTCTAATATGATTGCAGAAGGATGAAAAAGAGAAAGATAGGATAGCAAGGGTGATCGTGATAGGCGGGAGGGAATTTCTAAGGCATGAGGAAGATGAAAACAGAGAAGGTGCAGCCACACAAGAAAAGAGAATGTTGATACAAGTATAAGAAATGATGCAAGGTTGAAGAGTAAAGAAGAAGATAAGACATAGCTCTACAAGTCTGAAAATATACTGATGTCAAGGTTTGAAGGTCATAGACAATATAGGAGAATAAAAGTTGTGACATGATTTCAGCTCAAGATAGTGCTTCTGCTTCATGAACAATAAAACAGGAGATGTATTTCTAAATCTATATTTTGTAGTAGTAGGAAGACCTTGCAAAACTAGTGGCAAATCGCATTCAATAGTGTAGAAGAAGAGTATTGTAGCAGCATCATTTGCATCTTCAAACTATGTAAGCAGAAACTATATATATAGAATATTAGAATTTTGAGAAAGAACATACATATTTTAATTACAGATATTTCTCACCACTTACTTCTAATTGTTAATTGTTAGTATAACGCATTACCTTGTTAATAAATTTATTATACTAATTAGACTAAACAATTAGAAAAGAAGTTGCCTAGTAAAGGGGAAAACGAATCTACTGTTGTCTCTGACAAAAGTTTCTCCATCTAACAAAAGTGTCAACATGGTGCTCAAGAATGTACAATATAAATAGGAAAACATGGTGCTCAAGAATGTTAGATTTGTTAAAGTTGATAAAAATTCTTGGGTAGAGGAAAGCAAAGAAATGCCACTATTTATCATTGTGAATGATGAACTTGTCAATATCATCAAATTGATCGAATATGGACTTCATCATCAAAAGAGACAGAAGAATCAACAAGGGTGTGATCATGATAGAACATGATCATTAAAAGAGATAGAATATGAGCATGATCAGAACCATTGATGTAAAAAATTGTACAATTAATTTAGAAGTATTTGTACTATATCTATGGATTGTGGAAAGCTGATAGATCAAGTATTGGTATCCATTTTGTTAAAATCTTTACGATACTAAAAATATATCATCCTCCTTACTAGTTGCAGTGGATCACACTTCTTTGATACTTCTTCCAAGTTTCTATACTTATATTCCTTGTGACACTATCTTGAAATGTTCTTTTTCAACTAAGTAATATACTATGTATGAGATAGATTAGATTTCCACTATCTATTACAATTATTGTTTTGTGTCTGAATTTCACTATGAGTTTTTTGTTTGCATCAATGTTTCTGATCACTCTCATCTTGATGATGGTTCATGGAGTGTAATCTGAAATGTTCTTACAAACAAAATCATCCAATAAAATATAGAAGCAAAACAATAAAATATGTCATATTTTAAACAACAATAGAAAGAATTGACTTATATCATCCTTGTTTTCTCTTTTGTCATCATGATGATAGATCATAGAACATGATCCCAAATATTAATAGAGAAAAACCCAAAAACTCAAATACAATATAAACCATTTTGACACTTTTCCCCTTTACTAGGCTATTCTTTTCTTTCGATCAACAGACCTTGTTTTCTTGATTTTTCTCTTAAACTTTCCAAAACACCAACAAAATAAATAGTCTTTTCAAATACCCTTTTGGGAGTTCTATAACATACTCAAAACTTAATATGGACTCCTTTAGAAAAATATGCAAAAAATCATGATCGTCACTGTTTTTCAAGGGTAAAACATGAGGTTTTACAAAGAAACTATGCAATATACTTATCCCAACTCCAAAAAATTCATATATTCATCATATTTTGTGCCTAATTAGACAAATCGATCATCAATTTCATCCTACGAGGACTTTTGATATGAAACCCCCAAATTCAAGCCTTAAAACCCTCAAAATCAAGGGTATCACCAATCTAGGTCAAGCATATACTTCCAGGATATAAAACTTAGGATTCACCATTCACTCATCATGTATTCAAAAAATATCAAATAAAAATTATACCTTGTTAAGCCAAATGTACAGCCGCATAACACCTAACACTCATTTGGGTACCCAAATTACTCCTTCCAACACTCAACTTTGCATTTCTTTCAAAATAACCTACAAATATTCACTTTTCTTGGATAGTAGAGGTTATTTGGGCATGTTAGTGCTATGGGTTCCATCTCAAGAAGCAGTTAAGAGTACACATTGGATGGAACCCTCATTTCTTCATGTTAAACTAGGCAAAATTGTGACTTTCGGCATGACAGCAGCAATAAAGATTTAAACCTGTTAATAAATGTATTAAATCTGATTCAAAGTCTCTTAATAACACTTTCCCAACATGAATGAAATATTACACCACCAAAATATGCTTCAAATGTGCAAGAAAACTCAAAAAATTTATTCAATTCTTGGTTGTCCGTACAATTTCTATACTATTTTGTACATACCATTATAGACACTAGTCATATTAAAAGTAATTTTCTTCAGGATTGAAGATGTTTGGTGATAAAATGCATATGGGGGGATCAGTTATGAAGTGTTTATGCAATTATTTTGTTCTAGTGATATGGTTAGAGGTCCTGTTGAATAGGCCCTAGATTAGTGACCCCAAAACCAAGGGTTTGGTGGCAAATGTGTTGTGTAAAGGGTAGAACCTTAAAATCTTGAAAATCTATTGTTTCTCAACCCCTGGAAGGACTGTTTCACCCTTTCAAATCGTAGGGTTCAGTGGAGTTGTGGGTTGCTGTGTAAAATTGGAGAATTAGGCCTAGTGTGGATAGGCTAGGGGTATCGAATCTTGGGTATGGTCCAAAAGGGTTGATATTGAAACTTAGGGAGGATGTATAGATCCCAAAAGGGTATCTTAATCAGGTTTTAATTTCTATAGTTGTTTGGGAACTATTGGAGAGAAATCCAAATTAGTGACTGGTGAGGGCTACTAGCTTTAAGGCTAGATATGAATGTTGGGTAAGAGATTAGTTGTCCAAAATGAATGGATAGATGGAACATGGTGGAAAGGCCATGAGGAGATGATTCACAAAGGAATAATGAAGGTTGAAGCCTTGGAAGAAGTTATGGTGTTTGGGAAACTCTAAGTGCACTTGGGGTAGCATGGAAGGTAAGTCCTTGAGGGGACATTGGAGTAAAGAGTTGTTGCTAAATGAATGGATTTGCTATCTCATATGAAGAATATGGATACCACACACCACCTCTTCATCATAGACTAAGAGTGCATTGCGCTTGTTATGGCACTCGGGAATGTAGTTTCTTCATGTGATGCATTGGTCTTGGGGATAAATCTCGATTGGGTGTCAATGTTGGGATTTCTCAACAAGAAGTAATGGAACTGGTTGGAATTCACTAGAGTGACCTTGGAAGATATAAGGATGAAATTTTTAGATGTTTAGGTGTTATTCACCATTTGACTAGTCACTTTGTGTCCTTGTTTCATCTAGAGATTGATTGGAACAAAATTCTCAATAAGGATTGGAACATTGATCAAATTGGTACACTTGAGATCGTTGCTTGGAAATCCTTGGTGAAGGAAGGCTCATTCCTTTAATTGTGAACTTATTGGTTGGTTGCAGACCAGCCACACCACTCTATAGTTTTCCATAATAGTAGAGAGCTGGCAAGTTCTTCTTGGCCAAGGCAGGGAGAGTTCATAGTCTCAGACTTGTGTAGGCTTCTTCCAGCCACTTCTGAGGCAATCTAGACTGAGGCATTACTCAAAATGCATGCTAAGACTATAGGCAACTCCTATGCTTTGAGTAGAGTGTTGAAATTGGTGATATCAAAATGTATTTCACAAATTCATGTTATGGGCAGCAGTAGTCGTGGATCATTTTAGACCTACCACATGCAAAGTGACCATTTTATGTTAGTTTGAGCTTCACTTGGTTTCAAGAATACTATAATATTCTCTACTTAACAAGGCCAACCATGTGAAGGTGGAAGCTCGTCTAGCCTCACCCCCCTCCCCGTAACATCAATCTAAAGTACCCATTATCATCTAATTACATACTTCATTGATTCATTCATCCATTTATGAACCATAACATTCAATCAATACAATCACATAACATTCATTAATATAATATAAAATTCATTAATACACAATACTAATCAAGACTTCATTAAGACATAAAAATATTCATTAACATAAGATAAAAATCAGTATTAATACGCATCATTCATACATAATTACTTAAAACAAAGTTCTTTCATTATCCAACAAGGTTTATGAAAGAAGATTTTTAAAACATCATTTCTTCTTTTTGTTTTTAGGAGCTCTCTTAAGAAAAGCGCTCATAGGAGCATCCATATCTACATCATTCTCCTCCTCTTCTAGCATGTGTAATGTCAAATTATGATGGCTCCTTCTCTTTGTAGGAGCAGGAGGCTGCTGCACTAAAGGGGGCTCTGTTGCAAGAACAAGTGAATGGGATAAATTGGCATACTCTTTTCTTTTTTTTAACTATTACCAGTCTATAATTAAGTACTAGTACAACATAACATGCATTTTTCTTACCTGACAATGCCACATCATGTACATTAACATTTTGATCTGCCGCCATGTCAACATGTTGAACACTTGGAACAAGTTCCACTCCTTCGACATGATGTGCAACATGCTCTAAAATATTCAAAAAAAAATTATCATGAGTGATGGATTCATTTTGAGCACTGCACATGAAATATGAGTCAATAAATTTGACTCAAATACTACATAGTTAAATCATGATAGCAATATCACAATATTTACTCTATGAGTTTTGTTAGAACAAATGATTTATCAAAGTACACAGTTGGAAATCATTATCAACTACTGAACAAAAGCTTAAAGATCCCTATTTTAAAAAAATGAATATGTTTTAGCAACCAGAGATAATCTTTAAAGTAGTGTTAGAGAAATAAGAACAAAACTATGTGAATGATTCAAATCATATAATAAATTGCCTTGCCAATCTATAAACCTAGTGCTCATTGCTCAAGAATACCCTAAATACATAATACAAGAAATGAAAACTACTATGATTTAATAAACAAAAAATAGCCAAGAGAAAAGTCTTAGCTCAAAACAATAAAATCTCATGTACACTGCAATGGAATTGAGCAGCAACACAGAGACACCTTCCAGTGATGAAAACTATAGTTATGGATTTTCAAATCATACATTAAAATAGCCTCAATGATCTGAAGACCTGGTGGTAATGGCTCAGAAACTAATATCAATACTTTGTGTCTGTAATCCTCTTTCAACTATGACCAATATTTGAACTTAGATGGTGTATATTCAAAAAGACTCTCGATGACTATAAAGTATAAAGATACACACATCTTAAAGACTGGGAAGTCAAGTCTCTCATGTCATTTGAGATGCATATTCTTGAGGATGCTAATAAGTGGTCTTTTATTATATTTTTATTATCATGGAACCCTCACTTGGAGAAAAGTTTGAAGAGGTTGTAGTCTTTAAACAATACATTTTCTAAAAGATCTGCACAATGAGCATAGAATATATGTTTTGATAAGAGCATGCTTGGAAAATAAATGGAAGGAGAACATTTCGTATTTTTGATTGCATAATTAATTTCCAATAGAAAATTAATACCTCCACCACTATAATGCACATTATGGCCTTCGTCACAAACAGGTTCTATGGTAGGATATGAAGGCTCCAATAAAATGTTATGCACATTGTTATGTAGTCAATTTACGTTCAAAACTAATACCAAAAAAGAAAAGGATCAACTATTCAATTTCATTTACTTTTCATCTAACCAATTTACCTGTGAGATATCATTTGGTGAACTGGATTCTTGAGCAAGGCTTGTAGATTCTTCGCATAGGCGTGCCGCCATGAATTTATAGCCTTCCTTCAAGGAAAGTTTTCTATCTTCATCTGTGACCTCCACATTGAATTCTATGCCCTGTATTTTTTGCTTAATATCATCAGTTTTGTATGTATGGTTTCACTAAAAAAAATTTTTTTCAACATTATATTGAAAATTTTTATTTCGTACCATTGCTCCTACTTACAACTCGAGACTGGAGATTCATATAGCCACCAGAGCAAAGTTTGTGTTGGCCAAACTTTTCTACTCTCGCTTTTGTAGCCACGGATGTGTCCTACAATCTATGAACAATTTCAAACATCTTAGATTATATATTTACAAATATGAATAATTAGTGCATGATTACAATGTACTTAATACTATCATGACATACCTCTTTTTTCCCTATGCCAATTCATTACCTCTATCTTCACATAGCCTTTTCTCCTTTGCATCTTCTACTATTTCATTCCACTCCATTGGTGGAATCATAGTTGGACAGTCGTACTTTCGATTATCCTTAAGAGCCCTTCTATATTGATCCCTCACAGTCTTTATATGCTTTGCTGCTCTTTTGAGAAGTAGGCCATTGTCAAACATGTCTTTTCCAAATTTCTCATCAAAAGATGCAATGAGCTGATTTTTTAATTCCACGGTTTGTAAATTCCACCTTTTTAAAAACAAATAGATTGTTAGATCAATAGCTTTAATATATTACAGTAAATGAAAGAAAAGAAAAATTATGTAGAAATGATATGAAACTACATACCTTTTACGTATGGTGGGTCCGAATAGTCTCAATGTCATATGAAAAAGATGTTCAAAGAAAACATTATTACCTACAAAAACATAAAGGATTTATCAGTCCAAAACGAGTAATATAAAAATAGATTTTTTTTACACTTTAAATAAAAACAATTGTAAAGCACCTGGAAGCTTTCGTTCTTTTAACAAAAACATAGTTTTCTTATTCAACAATAATGTCCCTTCATATGAACCAGTACTAATCACACGAACTGCTCCAGGAAATGGATCAACTTTAGTAGTACTTCTCTCTGCTAGTCTATCAACTGAAACATCGTGAGAATTAAAGTAGACACCAAATGAATTAAAAGCATAGTTATGGATATAATCAAATTGAAGAAATTGACTAGAAAAAATTTTTTTTCCTCACATTCCATTAAGGATTTAATTTTGGATAATCAAATAGTGTATTAAAGATGCCATATTTTTAGAATTCATGATATATTGTTGTTTATGTTTATGATAAGATAATGTGTGATTTTTAATCATCTATGTTTAGGATAGCTTTCAATGGTCCATGGTCTGTGATCACAGTGAGAGTTCAAAAATATAAAAGTATCTATGCACATACATCGTAGAGAAACATAAAAGACAAAATTAAAATATATTTTTTAAATGATGTTTCAGTTTACTTTTGGATTAAAAGGTTAGACTATTTTTTCCATGTGAATCTAAAACATTAATTCAAAAAGTAGCACAAAATATTGCCTACGTAGTACGATATATGGTACCGAAGGAGGAGTCTGCACGTCATCATGAGCTGAGGAATACAATATTGTTAGCAAAGACATTTTCAATGGATAAAGATCAAATGGGATACTAGCTAGAAATGTCCACAAAAAAAAAGTAAGTGTTATAATGTTAATGAAAACAAACAAAGTGCTACTTACACGAAGGTTGTGCACAACAACCATCACCATGTTCACCATGTGATGTCACAAATGGCACAAATTTCTATACAAGTACACATAAAATTAGAGATCAAGATCCATAAGATAGTATAAAATATTCATATCTATTGAACTTCTATTATTGCTTTAGTCGAATTACTGCTTACCTGCAAAGATTGGATTCTACGGCCCAATTCTGTTCTCAGTGCCTCTTTCTCCTCACTTTTGTCACCCTCGATGATAATGTTAACAAGTTCATCAGTGTATCTTTGCTTTATTTTTTGGGTGATGAACATAGGGTCAGTACTAAGGGTGATGTTATGTAGATATGAAGCTCGTATTTCAGATCGCATTTGATCAGCAATCATTCTAGTTTTTTCCTATCATTTGTGACATTAAATATCAGTAAAATTTCATCAAAAAAACTGCAAAGCCATAAAGAAAAGAACATAATAATATGACATTTTTTTCTATATTAACATTAAAATTTACAATATTTAATATTTACCTCTACTGAAGGTGTCTAAGATGGTGCATCCATATCGCCCTGTGAAAAAAATTAGTAAGTCTTAGAACTCAACAGCGAATTTAAAGTAATAGACTTACCAACAAAAAATATTAATAATAAAGTAGATTGTATATGTAAATCATTTTTCTTAAGTTATAAATTTAGTGTAACTAATGTGTATATCTAAAAAAAATTGACATGTTCTACTTAATTTTTATATGTGCACATATGGTTTAGAAAGAAAAGTTTGGTCATACAAAACCCCATCATAGTTGACATTGATCCTAGTTGGACATTTCATTGATCATCATGATCTTCATCCATGTCATCATCATCATCATCATCACCATCATCGTACTTGTCACTTTGATCATTGTCGTCACCACCACCATCTTCTTCACCATCATCACCATTTTTATCGCCATCATCATCATCTTCATCACCATCATCATCATGACCATCATCGTCATGATCATGATCATCATCAACATCATCATCATCATTATCACCATTATTGTCAGCATGACCAAAATCATCACCATCTTCTTCATCTTCACCACTAGGTAACTGTTGTTCTTGATAATCATTTACTTCTTCTTCTGCTTCTTCAATTTTTTATTCTTCGATCACATTATACTTTATCGGTCTTCCTCTTGGGTCATGTCTAAAAACAAATGACCAACTTAGTTTCTATGGAACACCAAAATAAAACACTTTCTCGCACTGGCTTGGAAGAACATAGGGCTCATCTCTGACTAGCTCAAATGACCTTGTATTAATCATAGTAAATCCACTATCATGTTCAATAACAGTCCTATCAGGATCATTTCGATTTAGTCGTAACCTAAACCATTTGATGACAAATAGAAATATTTTGAATGAATTAAAGTCACACTCAAGTATATCATCCAAAATGCCATAGTATCAATTTTCAGATCGTTGAGGATGTATGTCAGTTCTATATGAAATATTGGTGACCGCGAAGATAGCACTTATCCCAAAATCACACGTTTTCTTCGTTTCATCTGACTTTTTGGTGTGGAATTTATAGCCATGGTAGTACATAGCTTTGTGGTGCTTGACCTACAATTACTCAAACATGTCAAGAATATTTGCATCGATCTGTGAGTTGATATTAAACTTATGTGTGATGATTAGTAATCTTATGTGTACCTCTATATCTCTTAAGCCATATATTAGATCAAGTACCATTTGTGTAACATTGGGATCTCCATTACGATGAGCTTCTTTAACCAATGATACAACACCATCCCATGTTAATGAGTGACCATTTTCTTAAGACTGCTCAATCCATACCGTCATCAAATCAAGATTGTTTTCAATATACAAGTGTAGTGCATCCCACTCATGACCAACTGTAAAGAAGACAATAACACTAGTTAGAAACAACTTATATATATTGATGATGAATAATAATTATTAAACTACAAAAAAAAAACTTATAATTACCTGTCACCCTCCTCAATCTACCTTTCCCCCTCAAGTACTCCCCTTCGAATTTATCATTAGAGTTGAGATCCCAAATGCGATCTACATTGATATCTACTGGAAACTTTGGAAGATATTCAGTACTGTACACCATGGTCTGGTATATCATATATCCCTCTATCATAGAACCCTCAGGACCTGCTCTTTGTCGAACCAAGCCCTTCATAAATTTCAAGTGCCTCTGAACCATCCACATTGATCTAGCTTCTATAGGTCCACACAAATCAATCTCCTTAACTTGATGTATGAGGTAGTGTTCTTGAGCATTGAAAAAAGTTGAAGGTAGACAATTTTGCATTTCACACATAAGCTGTGGAATTTTTCTCGTCTAGTATTTTATATCTTTTTTGTCAATTTCTTTAGATGATAACCACCTAAAAGAGATTCAACACACAAAACCACATAAACGAGATTTCAAATAAAATTATACAATAGATTTAAGAGAAAGCTACAAATCTACGAAAAAACACTTCTAACCTCGTGTATTTTCCAAGATCATATATAACTTGTTTAATACTATTGTCAAACTGTTGTGGAAGGGATAGAGGTAGGATGAATTGCAATCATTAAAAATGATAATTTCAATATATTATTAAATAATGCAATAGGTAGTACATTCAATCTTACAAATATACTATAAATGGAGAACATGACTTACCTTGAGGAAGGTATGCCAATCATGTGTTTTCAACCAATGCCCAAAATCACCTTTCTTGATAGAAGAGTGCTTATATTTGCAGCAAACCCTGTTGGAAATTTTGTTTTTTTTATGACTTCTTTTAATGCATCACTCTGTTGCTATGTTAATAACCAAGGAAGGGTGCTTGTATTTATGTAGTCTCCATTGCTATTTGATTCAATGGAAGGCTCTAGTGCATGATTGGATTCATGAATGTTGGTACAAATTTTTGCAATTTGTTCTCTATCACACCTTCCATCCAACATTTTCCATAGTGTCTATGTTACATTCTTTCCAATATGTATAGCATCAAACAAATGTGCAATTGGGTGATCTTTGTAGTATGGTAACCTACTAAATTGAGTAGGATAAATTTTCATTTCTCTAGGAAGTTGGTCATTGATGCCTTGACGACCTTCACAAGCATCAATTACAACGTTAGTAAATATAAGACAATATCAAAATACAAATTTTAAACTTTGGATGACAAATTGGATATTACCTCGACAATTTAGTCGATCATATTCCAACTTCCATAAATGAGGTGTCATTCTTCATGGCCTTGATGATGTCTCTTCTTTCCCATTGAAAAAATGTTTTTCGGAAATTCGATACCTATGATTATTGTGGAGAAAGTGTCTAAACTCATCAAACACCTGCTTTCTTAAAGTTCTCGAATGACGAGATTTCATCTTCAGACCACAAACTGGACATAAGAATTTTCCCTTTGTCTGAGGACCTACAAGATCATGTAGAAGTGGATCATGTACAATTATCATGTGCAACTTAAAAATTTGATAGTAATGTGTAAGCACTATAACAGACCAAAAATATGTGATATTAACAATATAACATACCACAAAAATGAGTTGACCCAAGGGCATCATGTATTGTCCATACAAGCATTGCATGGAATTGAAATTGTCGATGTCCTATCGGTCTAGAGATGTCATACATAGTGATGCCATTCCATAACTTCAAGAAATCGTCAGTCAGGGGCTCAATATACACGTTCATATCTTTCACTTGGTATTTACCTAAGAATTGAATGAACATAAATATTACATTATTATTATGACCATTTTCATTCACTATTTATAAATTAATTTAGATAACTATAAAATGATAAAAATACCTAGCACAATCATTGACAACATTATGTGCTCCCTCTTTATGGACATCCAAGGAGGAATGTTATTATTAATAAAAAAAATAGGCCACACTGAGTAAACAGATCTCATATCTCCATATGGATTGACATCGTCCGCTGCCAATGAAAGCTTCAAATTACGAGATTCTTCTTTAAAGTGTGACCATGTTTCTTGATGTAACACCCCAACCTTGCTTCCAAACCCCAAGCTCTCTCTCAGGGCTACCTTAGGTCATTCATTAGACCCACTAGGGCTTCTTCACACCCTATAATTACTAGGACCTTGCTCAAGAGATCCTAATCCTTCAGTTGGGGGTACACCAACAAAGTAACATCAAATTTCTTACTAGCCGGCTCCAGTCCGCTATTAACCCTCAAGTCCATCTATAGCTCCAAGGGTACCAGTTCTTCATCTAGGTTTTTTTTTAGACTCCTTCTAACATCCATGACCCTAAAAATTTCTGATTTCATAGGAGCATTCAATCTACTAGGGAAGATACACCAAATTGCTCCAAAAAGGCTACAAGGAATTAGCCCTCCTAAATAGCTGGAAACAAGATTTCTTGAAAAACTTCTTAACAACCCTACAAAAAAATTATAGTTTTGGATACCCTTTTTAGAGTACTTCAAGATTCTGTAATTTTTTAGCCTCCAAACTTTTCGTACAATGAAAGTACAGTTTTAGGCCAAAAATGAGGATTTCAAGTGCTTTATCGCTGTTGTGATGGAAAACCACCTTAGACACCTTTCCAAGACCTCTCCTTTGGACTGGAGCAAGGTTAGACCTTCTCATTACTCGTTGTGCAGCCGGATTAAGGTATTTTTACACTCAATCCTCTCCATAACTCATTTTCCAACTGTGATTCCTAGCCAAGTTGCATTTGGCTTGCCTAGGGCATCACCTTAAAAATGCTTGCTGATGCTTTCAAGGGCCCTCCTTCTTGATACATAATTTACATGGATCCTAGTTCCAAATCCCAAAATACCAGAGGTTTCCAATGGTGGGAAGTGGCCCTAAGATCCCATTTTCTAAGTGCAGCCCTGTTCAGATCAGCAACTTGCCAAGAACAAAAAGATTTTTCTACACTAATGCAAACGAATTAAAATGATCAAACCAACACTACAAAAAGATTAAAAACAATATTTCAGAACTTTTTCAACACAAAAATCAGGCCATTCAATCCTCCTCTATTAAAAATGCCTTCAAATGCATAAAATCGGCCACAAAATACTTGCTCAATTCGTACAAAAATGCAAAACCAACTTGTCCAACCCCCTAAAAATGGTTGTCCTCACGTTTTTAAAGGCTCCTCCATTAGTTCCATAACTATTCTAAACAGTTAGGACGTTCTAAACACACAAATGCCAAAAAGTAGCTTTTTGCAAGAAAATGTTGTCATGACAACATGACAACATTTCAGCAACTTTTGTTCTACATGGAGTTAGACCTCCAAATTTGGCACAAAACAAAGTAGACATATAATATGCATAAAATGACTTCAAATAAACAATTCAAAGCCATTGGAACCTTTCTAGACCATTTTAGCCTTTTTCGGACCTAAGTCACCTAGTTGACAATAGTCGGCAACTTCTAGCAACTTGGTCACTTTGGGTCTTGCCAAGTCTCCTAAACACACCTAAGGACCACATAGGACCTATTATTAGAATAGTGATGTGGCTAGCATCACTACAAGCCAAAAATAAAGAAATACCTAGGTTTCACACTTAGCCTACCTAGGTGCTCCTGCACCATACTCCCCCCTCCAACAAAGAACTCAAGGTGGATCAGTTTGCAACAAATCTAGAGGTATGCCAACCTTCTTGAACTCTGTCTCAGCAACCCATGTAGCCTCTGAAATTGGTTTCTCCTTCCATTTGATGAGGTGTTCCATGTAAACCTTGTGCCTTGTAGTCTTCTTTACCCTTGAATCTAACACCTTTTCTACCTCCAACTTGTTGTTTGTAGGTGTTGAAGCAAGTTCAAGATCTTCACGAACATCGGGACTGAGCTAAGATGGGTCACCTTTTTATGCCACCAAGTCTTGCACATTAAAAATAGGGGATATGCCCAAATCGGAAGGTAAATCTACCTTATAGGCATTTGCTCCATATTTAGCCAATATTTTGCAAGGCCCTACCCTCTTCATCTGTAACTTAGTAGGAATGCCTTTTTGAAGCCTTGCTTTGTTCAAGTGGACCATCACATAGTCCCCAACAGCAAACTGAACATCCTTGATCTTTTCATCCACCTTGGCTTTGAGTTTTAGAGTGTTGTCTTGAATAGTCTTCTTGACTTGCTCCTGAATCTCCTTCATGGTTTGTACAAAGTCTTCAGCTTGACCACTAATCTGATCCATGTTTCCAAGACACCTTAGTTCACACACACCTCTTGGGTGCATGCCATAAACAATTTCAAAAGGACTCTTTTCGGTAGTCCTATTCTTGCTATCATTGTAGGCATATTCTGCTTGTGAGATGATAACATCCCAAGTCTGACCATACTCCTTAGTTAGGCACCTAAGAAGGTTACCTAAAGTTCTATTAACCACCTCAGTTTGACCATCAGTTTGAGGATGGTAAGCTGAACCAAAAGACATGTTAGTGCCAAGCTTCTTCCATAAATTCTTCCAAAAGTGACTCATGAATTTCACATCTCGATCCGACACAATGCTTAATGGAAGTCCATGAATCCTTAAAACCTCTTTGAAAAACAAATGAGCTATATGACTTGCATCATTAGTTGTCTTACATGGAATGAAATGTCCCATTCTACTGAATCTATCAACAACAACATAAATGCTATCATACCCTTGCTTAGTTTTAGGCAAACCAACAATGAAATCCATACTTACACAATCCCATGGTCTAATAGGAATTGGTAAGGGCTGGTAAAGACCTGCATTGCTCATTCCTCCTTTTGCCTTCATACACACCATACATTGCTCCACATACTTGGTTACATCTTTGACCAATTTAGTCCAATAATAGAACCTTTGCACTAGTTTTATTGTCTTGCTGATACCAAAATGCCCACTCAAGCTACCATTATGCTTCTCTTGTATTAGGTTCTCTCTCATGGAACCTCTTGGTACACACAACTGGTTACCCTTAAATAGCAACCCATTTTGCAAAGTGTATTCTGAAAATCTGCTATGAAATTGGTTTCCAAAATCCATGCATACCTTATAGGCTTCAACAAAGTCCTCATCATTCTTGTAAAGATTCTGAAAACTCTCCACTCCAATGCTATGGAGCTGAATCTCTTGGACTGTTAAAACCCTTCTACTTAATGCATCAGCAACCTTGTTCATTTGTCCTTTCTTATGCTTGATTGTAAAGGTGAAGGCCTGCAAATATTCCATCCACTTCAAGTGCCTATTGCTCAACTTCTCCTGTGTGTTGATGTAGCTAAGAGCTTGATTATCTGTAAACACAAGAAATTCTTTTGGCAACAAATAGTGTCTCCACTTCCTAATACACTGGACTAAGGCATACAATTCTAGATCATAGGATGAGTATTTCTTCTTGGCCTCATTTAGCTTTTCACTATAGAAGGCTACTGGTCTACCTTCTTGACTCAACACCCCACCCACTACTAAGCCACTTGCATCACATTCTAAGGTGAACAACTTTTCAAAGCTAGGCAATTTTAGGATGGGTTGAGTAGCTACTTGTTTTTTTAACATATCAAATGACTTTTCAGCCTCTAAAGTCCACCTAAACTTGGACTTGACTCCCCCCTTTATGGTATCAAGAAATGGTGCACAAATACCACTAAAGTTCCTAATGAACTTCCTACAAAATTGAGACAAACCGTGGAAACTTCTTACCTCACTAGATGTGGTAGGTGTAGGCCAACTTAGGATAGCAGCAACTTTCTCCTTGTCCATCTTCAAAGTTCCTTTAGACACCACAAAGCCTAGATACACCAACTCTTGCTTGAAGAAGTCACACTTCTCAAGGTTGATAGATAGCTTCTCCTCATGAAGCCTCTTCAAAACCGCTTCTACATGCTTGACATGTTCCTCTTTGGTCTTGCTATAGATGAGGATATCATCCAAATACACCACCACAAATCTGCCTGTGAAGTCTTTGAGCACTTCGTTCATGAGCCTCATGAAGGTGCTAGGGGCATTGGAAAGACCAAATGGCATCACAAGCCATTCATAAAGACCATCAGTAGTCTTAAATTTTGTCTTCCATTCATCTCCCTCCTTTATTCTAATTTGGTGATACCCACTTTTCAAGTCCAGCTTAGTGAAATACATAGCATCTCCTAGACAATCCATAAGGTCTTCAATTCTTGGAATAGGAAACCTATACCTAATTGTAATGCGGTTAATGGCCCTTGAATCAGTACACAACCTCCATTTTCCTCCCTTCTTGGATGCCAAAACCACCAGGACTGCACAAGGGCTTATGCTCTTTTGGATCAAACCTTGGTCCATCAACTCTTGGACTTGTCTTGCCACTTCAAGGTTCTGATCTGGGGTTAACTTGTAGGCTGCCTTATTAGGTAGTGAGGCACCTAGAACAAAGTCAATTTGATGGCTGATAACTCTTCTTGGTGGTAGGGTAGCTGGTGTACCATCACTAACAATCTCCTTATACTTTACAAGAAACTCTTGTACCTTTTCTGGTAAAGGTTCTTGGACTGGCTTTTCTTCACTTGCAGCCTTTAGTATGACTGCAAATCCTTGGCTCTCCTCATGCTTGAGGTCTCTAATAAACTCTTTCTCTCCACATAGCAGCACATTAGGCACCTTGGACTGTGGTTCATCCCCTTCTAACAATGACTTAATTTTGAAGGTCTTGCTTCCTTTCTTAAATGTTATGGTATTTTCATTGCCATCATAGACCACTTCCCTATCAAATTGCCAAGGTCTCCCTAGAAAAAGATGACAAGCATCCATTGGCAAAATATCACATAATAAGTGGTCTTTATATCCTGCAATTGAGAAGTCCACCCATGCTTGTTCATTCACTAGGATGCTTTGCCCTTTGTTAAGCCATGTGACTTTGTAAGGGTTGTCATGAGGTATCTTCTTCAGTTTGAGCTTTGTAACAGCCTCCTCTGATATTACATTATCAGTTGATCTAGAATCAACCACCACCTTGCATACTTTTCCTAGGATCTTGCACTTGATCCTAAACAATGCCCTTCTATGTCTAGGCTCATTAGAAGTTGGTTGCTTGATCAGCACCCTCCTAAACATGAGGTTCTCACCTTTTTCAGACTCAATATGGTCTATGTCAACATCCTTGCAACTTCTATTATCTTCTTGTGCATATGCTAGCCTTTTATCTTGGCTTGAGGAAGAGGGTTTTTCCGGGCACCTATAGGCAAGATGGCCTAGTTGACCACAATTGTAACACTTCATTGTTGCAAAATAAGAGCTGCTCCTACCTCCTCTACCCCTACTTGATCCTCCTTGATTGCTTCTCCCTCTCTTATAGAGTGGTCAATAGTTTGCTCCATGGGTTTGCTTTCACTTTGGCTCTTTTGATCACTACCTTTGCCATGGTAGCCTCCTCTTTGATTTTTCTGATTTCTGCCTTTGCCTCTATCTTTGAAGTTAGAATCTCCTTTCCTCTTGTTCTTTTCTTCTACCTTCAAAGCTAGCTGATGACATCTTTGGATAGTGGTAGGGGCCCATAAGCTAAGCTCCTCTTGAATGTTCCACTTCAAGCCACCAAGATACCTTGCCACCTTGAGTGACTCCTCTTCTTGCTTCTTGGATCTCAAACACAACCTCTGAAATTCTTCAGTGTAGGAGGTCACATCAAGATCTTTTTGCCTCAGTCCTTGCCTCTTTTTATGGAGTTGGATCTCAAAGTCTTCAGGTAGGAAGTTCTCCTTGAATTTGTTTGCCATAGCACTCCAATTTGCAATTGGATTCTTGCCCATGCTGACTCTTTCATCTTGTACATACTTCCACCATGTTAAGGCTGAGCCTCTAAGCCTTGACTTAGCAACCTTAACCTTCTGTGCCTCTGAGATACCCTCACACTCAAAGTGCTTCTCCATACCCTCTAACCAATCCATAACTGCATCAATATCCATCTTACCACTGAAAAGTGGCACTCCTTCCAAAGCTTTACCTCCTAAGGCTTTGATTGCCTTCAAGAAGGGCTCTTCTTGCAAGATAGGATCAAGTTCAGGTACAATATCTTCCTCTGCTACCTTTTTACCATTCCCATCTTCTTCTTCATCTCTTTTCTTGGCTGCCTCTACAACTGCATCTAGTTTTTGCTTCACCTCTTCTAGTGCTTCTTCAAGAAGCTGATTTCTTTGCCTTTGCTCATCAACTTCTTTAGCTAACTCCACATTTGTCACCATCATGGATTCTCCTACTGATTCTTCAGCGGCTTCCAACATTAACTACCTTTCCCAAATCTTTAACTGGCTCTGATACCACTCTGATGTAACACCCCAACCTTGCTTCCAAACCCCAAGCTCTCTCTCAGGGCTACCTTAGGTCATTCACTAGACCCACTAGGGCTTCTTCACACCCTATAATTACTAGGACCTTGCTCAAGAGATCCTAATCCTTCAGTTGGGGGTACACCAACAAAGTAACATCAAATTTCTTACTAGCCGACTCCAGTCCGCTATTAACCCTCAAGTCCATCTATAGATCCAAGGGTACCAGTTCTTCATCTAGGGTTTTTTTAGACTCCTTCTAACATCCATGACCCTAAACAATGCTGATTTCATAGGCACATTCAATCTACTAGGGAAGATACACCAAATTGCTCCAAAAAGGCTACTAGGAATTAGCCCTCCTAAATAGCTGGAAATAAGATTTCTTGAAAAACTTCTTAACAACCCTACAAAAAAATTATATTTTTGGATACCCTTTTTAGAATACTTCAAGATTCTGTAATTTTCTAGCCTCCAAACTTTCCGTACAATGAAATTACAATTTTAGGCCAAAAATGAGGATTTCAAGTGCTTTATCGTTGTTGTGATGGAAAACCACCTTAGACACCTTTCCAAGACCTCTCCTTTGGACTGGAGCAAGGTTAGACCTTCTCATTACTTGCTGTGCAACCGAATTAAGGTATTTATACACTCAATCCTCTCCATAACTCATTTTCCAACTGGGATTCCTAGCCAAGTTGCATTTGGCTTGCCTAGGGCATCACCTTAAAAATGCTTTCTGATGCTTTCAAGGGCCCTCCTTCTTGATACATAATGTACATGGATCCTAGTTCCAAATCCCAAAATACCAGAGGTTTCCAATGGTGGGAAGTGGCCCTAAGATCCCATTTTCTAAGTGCAGCCCTGTTCAGATCAGCAACTTGCCAAGAACAAAAAGATTTTTCTACACTAATGCAAATGAATTAAAATGATCAAACCAACACTACAAAAAGATTAAAAACAATATTTCAGAACTTTTCCAACACAAAATTCAGGCCATTCAATCCTCCTCTATTAAAAATGCCTTCAAATGCATAAAATCAGCCACAAAATACTTGCTCAATTCGTACAAAAATGCAAAACCAACTTGTCCAACCCCCTGAAAATGGCTGTCCTCATGTTTTTACAGGCTCCTCCATCAGTTCCATAACTGTTCTAAATAGTTAGGACGTTCTAAACACACAAATGCCAAAAAGTTGCTTTTTGCAAGAAAATGTTGTCATGACAACATGACAACATTTCAGCAACTTTTGTTCTACATGGAGTTAGACCTCCAAATTTGGCACAAAACAAAGTAGACATATAATATGCATAAAATGACTTCAAATAAACAATTCAAAGCCATTGGAACCTTTCTAGACCATTTTAGCCTTTTCCGGACCTAAGTCACCTAGTTGACAATAGTCGGCAACTTTTAGCAACTTGGTCACTTTGGGTCTTGCCAAGTCTCCTAAACACACCTAAGGACCACATAGGACCTATTATTAGAATAGTGATGTTTCTATCATCACTACAAGCCAAAAATAAAGAAATACCTAGGTTTCACACTTAGCCTACCTAGGTGCTCCTGCACCATTTCTTCTATCTCTTTAAATGCAAAACCATTGGCAAGCATTCACATAATTTCATCCTAACTTCTATTGCGTGCATGGTAATCCATAAATTGTGCCAAGGTAGTGCACCTGAATAACCATTGAAGACGTGGAATAATGGGAATGTACCAAAGAACCTTGTGAGAAACTTTTTTGTTATTTGATCTGATTGATATCTACTACTATGACAATCAGGGCATTCTGCTACAAATTCATATTGTTTATGATATAGAATGTGATCATTGGGACATGCATGTATTGTTTGATACTTCATTCCAATCTGATCCATAATGTTAGATAATTCTCGGTACGACTGAGGCAAAATGTTTGATGGTAGTAACAAAAACTCACTAATCAACCTATAATAACAAATATGCATTGTTAATATAATGAATAGTAATTGTATGCTAACATTGAAAATGACAAAAATGACATACCTTAGCATACGTGACATTGCTACATTAGATATACCATTCATAACTTTTAAGTTCACCAACAACATTATAGCCGAGAGTAGAGTTGTTTGGGAGCCTTTGTATAAGGGCTCGTATGCCTTCTCAAGTAAAGGTATATCAAGATCATCTTCATCATCATTATCAGATTTGCTAGTACCATCATTGTGAGCCTCTTCATCACCTACCCCAGTACCATCTTCTTCAATCAAGTCCTCTGACACATTATCATCTTCTTCCATGAGAGTGTTATCCTCAGCTTGGATATTCACACCTTCATGTTCCTCGAGTAGGAAATCCACATTTAGCAATGGACAAAAATCGTGTCCCCCTTCAACATGACCACGTTGCCTACAATGACTCTGGGCTGTTGTGATTAGAATTCTTTGAGTCTTTAAGCCTTTACACATCTTGCAAGGACAATAACATTTATTAGGTTTTCTTCATAACTGAGCCCACAATGCAACCATTGTCTTATTTTGTTCAGCGTTCATATTGTCAGGCATGGTATTTCTTCATAGGAAAATATATCTGCAAATAAATTGGACATGTTGTAATTAATGTTTATATCTACACATATGGATTTTCTTGATTAATGTTTTCAAATGTAACTAAAATGATCCTATAATTTCTAGAAGGTGTAGATGTTTGCAAAATGTGTAGTACCACCCTTCTACCAAAAAAACACATCTAGTATAGAATAATGGATAAGATCAAGACAACAATAATAGTGGTCCTTCTATTGATATGCCTTTTGAAGGTTGAATAAGGTCCTCATTTTGCTAACCCAGTCTGTTTTATCTGCTATACTTTCTGCTTTCAGCACAATTGCACTATGTGTTGGAATAGAAAGCCATGAAACAAAGATCAGCAACCATTTCAGCATAGAAGGTGCCAATTTAATATACAAATATGTGCACTTGCAATTTGAAACTTGAACCCCAAAAAGACACACACCTTTTAGTACTATTCTGTATGAAACCTTGTTGTTGATTTTGAATGTAAGACTTATAGCTATAGCATCAGGACCATTTACCTGTTTTGAGTTTTTAGGACTTGATTTAGCTAGAGCTAGGGAATCAAAAGTACCATCATTAATTCATTTATTCAAAGAAATTAATTCATTAAAAATTTTTGTGGTGCTTGCTAGATAATGAAGAAAACCAAATACTCCATATAAAATTACACAATGGATAAACAGATAGAAACAGTCAATCTCATTTTTTCGTTACTTGATTTAGAAGTTTAAAGGTTCCAATTACAAAAAAAAAATTGTATCCTTTAGGGGACTTTTGAAAAAGACCAAAAGCCTTTACAATCACAAGAGATCAGCTTATGGTATACCTAAATGTTAGTAAAGATCTGCATTGTAAAGTTTCCTGGAAGTGACTGGCGCACATTACAATTACTATGCCACTTAGGCACCATGATATTGCCACATAGGCACTACGATAAACTTAACCATTTCTATTGGTTGGAGAGGCTATGGTGAATTAAAGTAGTATCTGGAGTATCTAGGAATCAAGACCTTTATTAACATGCAACAAAGCAGAGTTCTTTGCTAAAGTAAAACTATGTATTCTCATGCTTCTCCATAGTTGTAGAGGCATGTTTTTTACCATCCTCCTAAGGCATAGATGCAGATAATATTTACTCTTCCCAAAAAATTGAACATAAAGCATTTTAAAACAAAAATCACAAAGAATTTTTGTCTTCACTGGATTCTTATTTCAAGTGAATTCTCAATACAGCTAGACACTTCGTTATGGCATAATGATTCAAGTTAGCAATCCTTTGCAATAGCTTTACAATCCTATCTGGAAATACTAGTTCTTTACACTTTTTCAAAAATGATTCTTTGCACAATGATATTCGAAATATATTGTTGGCTGACAAATTTTCCCTCTTAAAAGATATTGGAATAAGGGCGATACTCTTGCTCAAGGTTGTTATCACCTTTTATTACTTCCAAGGTACAGCCCCCTACATAACAGCCAACTTGGCAAAAGGGTCAGACTCTAGGGGAAAGTTATCCACCCTTTAACTTCACCATCCAAAAAAAAAATGAAAACTTCCATATGTTGCACAGTACTAATCTTCTCTCAAACCGAAAATAATTTTGTTCAGAAAAGATGGCAAGAACAGATCTGAAAGAAGCAGGGAAGACATCAACATTGTGTAAAAATGAGGAAAAAATCGTCCCTAACTCTGCTAGGGAAGCTTATTTAAGTAAATAAAAATGATTATTATGAAAGAAAAAATTTCATCTTCCATTTATATTATTTGAAAGACAGGCATGCAGGGTTGTGTGTCATGATTAGTGCTGAAAATTATAGTAACATGTTACATTACATTTTTTTTTAAAAGCATGAATATGCTCGTCTTCTATCCAAGATTCTCCATACATAAACTTAGTACAAAATCACTTGGGGTATGTAGATGAAATTTATTCCATCTTTGCCTTTGTAAGAAAAAGATCTAAAAGGAGAGTGAAAAGGTAGATTTATTCTTAAAAGAATGGATTACTAAATATAAGACAAGAGATTATTCTAATTACTTTAATTGCATTATAGTTTTTGAACTGGAGAATTAAAGAACAAATATACACTAAGCATGTTTACAAAAAATTCAATAATATAATAGAGTGATAACTAAAATAATATAAGTCTTCATTAATTTTATTTTATATGAATAGTTGTATTGAAAAAAATGAATAATTGAAGAAAAAAATGAATAATTGGAAAAAAAATTACTAACAAGTTAAAAATGGTGGTAATTGGAGAATTTTTACTTTTCTTCAAGTAGGGGAAATGTATCATCAAGTGTTTATCCACCCAACCATTGATCAATCTTGATCCTTCCTTGCATATTGCTAACTAAAGTGAGCCCAATCCTCTACAAGGGAATAGGAGAAAACCTTCTAGGAACAAGCGTAAGAGTCCTACACCTTATTAGTCAAATTCTACAACTCTTGTCATCTTGGTGTGACCCTTGACTAGAGGTGTATCCAACATCTTAGGATTGTCCAACAGTTGAACTAGTGTACCTAGGCAAAGGATTTCACAACTATGAAGTTAACCTCTCATCCTATCCCACTTGAACTTAAGTCATATTAGATCATGGGGTTACTAAGGAATAAGATTCCCTCCTTTGGTATTCAAATCCTAGAGATACATGAATTTAACTTCTAATTACAACTACTGAAGAACATCATCTCATAAATTATAATGATTCTTGTCCATGGATTATTTTGGTAAGTGTAATTGTAATTTAAAACTTGGCTCCAATGGATCAAATGTCTCTATACTTGGAATTGCCCCACATCTTGTCCATTTGTAAGTTTGATCTGATAGTTTAGAATTCATAAAATAGTTGAAAGTGTTATAATTTTCTAAATACAAGAAATATCTTCTACCATCATGCTACATGCTAGAAGAGAGAGAGAACATACAAAATTTAGTTGTGTTACTGGTAGAGTCCTTTGACTGTTAAAGTATCACTTTCTTATGCTTTGACTTCTGAGACACAAAAATTCAAAGGTCATTGTTAAGATAGTTTCATATTATAGTAGATTTTTTTTTTCCATTTACATATTTTATTTTCACATTAAATTCGGTCTCTTTGGTTTTGTCCATCCTATTGTCAACTGATGCAATGGTTTCTTCTTCTAGAGTATTTAGTCACTTTTCTTATTTAAAAACTATGGTGATTAGCACTACCATTTTTTATTAACAAAAAGGATATACAACATACTAGTAAATGATGTCATTACAATTTTCTCAAGGTTTATTATTTCTAGGTTGTGTATGTTACTATCTAGGCTCAAAAGTTTAGTCTTTTTGAAGATTATCTTATAGGAAGAATTATTAATGTTTATATTTCAAGAAGAATGTAAAGTAAAAATGTAGACATGAATACCTTCTTGGGCATGCTATAACTATAGAAGATTCAAGATCACATATGGAAAGTTTTAAAGTAGAATAAAGAATTTATAGTCTCTAGGGAGCTACAGCTAAGAGGTTAGGAATTTTGTACATTCTAGATATATATGTTAAGGAATCTTAATGGAAAGATCAAATTAAAGTAAAATTTTAGAGAGATTGGCTACAATTAACATGCCAAAACCTTTGAGAGTTATATGAGGCATAGGTGACTTGTAGATGGAAATGTATGCTAGAAAACTTGGTGCAGTTCTTTATTACTTGAGAGGGGATCTGAGTGATAGGAATTAGTCACTACCTATCCGGTATTCTACATTAATGCAAACCTGCACCGAACACCACCAAAAGGAAGGAAACAGAGCTTAATTTGCATAGTCTACTCACAGCACCCACCTATAGACACTTGGACTATTCTTGGCTCAATTTGTAAATCTCATTAAGAATGGTTCCAATTTTTGCCATCGCTAGATAACAAAGAGGGATGTCAAAGTCATTGCCATTTTTTTCACCATTCTTTATGCTGAAACAGAGATTCAGAAATGCCTGTAATAAAATCTATCGGATCGCACGTGTAAAATTCAAAATAATATACATCCACGATTCATGCCACATCATCCCCAAACTTCATCAATAATTTGGATCCCAAGATATTTCCATGGGACAACCCTCTAGATTGAGAGAATCTAAACAAGCCATATAGGGATGAACTGTTTACAATTAAACACATAGTGTCAAAGGGAAAAGACATTAGAATGAACATGAAAGCTGAAAAGTTGGTGTTTTCTACATGGCACTCTTGAGAAAGACATGAATATCTTTGGCCATATCAACTCTGGGATAGCTATCATACATATCTCTGTGTGTGTGTGTGTGTGTGTGTGTGTGTGTGTGTGTGTACCTCTACACACACACACACACACACACACACACACACACACACACACACACACACACACACACACACACAGAGATCTCAAAAACTGTGAATTTTGTATGTAGCAATCTTGAGAAAGACATGAATATCTTTCTTCTAGTCACATTAATTCTCAGATAGCTTACACAAACACACACTAGATAGAGGCTAGAAAACCATTATGAAATTTGAAACAGTTCAGCTTAGTTGTGACTTCACATGTCAATGTTTTGAATGAATAACATCAAATATAATAGTCAATTTTGACTCGATCTCCGAAAGAACAAAGGTAACAACTATATCCCTTGGTGATATATTTTGTGAGACAACTTTCACAATTTGGTTGGTAGATGTTCGAAGCCCTGAGAAAGCTAATGATTAAGATCATGCATATTTTTGTTGAATGCTTGGGTAAGATCATATCTGATTTATGAGGATGGCTTGTACCACTACAAAAGAGTGCATGGCATTTAATAATTATGGGTTGGTAAACTTGGAAATAATATATAATTGGACAAAACTATGATTTATTTGATAAGATAATTGATGCAGGAGCATCTAGAGGTATAAGGGAAATCCTGTGTCACCAAAAAAAAAAATGTACTTAGACTTAGTTTCTGTTTCATGTGTTTTAATTTTTGGACACCCATTTGGCTCAAATAAAGGTTCCAACTCTCACAGTTCAACTATTAGTGTGCTAGAAAATCTCAAAAAAATAGGAGCATGCAATTTGGCCACCATTTTGGTGACCTAGAAGGTGTGAATTGGCCAGATGAATGTAATTGTGATTTAGAGCATTCCATAAAAAGAATCAGGTTAAAAGGCCCCACGGTTTGAAAGTTATTGCAGTTTTTCGAGTTTTGGAGACCTCCTAAGAATGCTTCAAAGTCAGTTTAGGGGCATTAGATGACCTCAAAAAGGGGAAAAGAATGGGGGATGAGCGAAGCTGGTCCATAGGGCTATAGAGCACTTTGAGAGCTTTTTGAAAATGTAAACAGTTCGTCAATCGGAGCTATGGTTCAAAAGTTATGCCTCCCGAAAGTTCAATTACCGTTTTTGGATTCTTCTAGATTTGCACCGACTTCTAACGTAGCTTCTGGAACCTTTTATTTGGTTGGTGGATGCCTACTAGCACTTTCTAGAATGTAATCCTAGTCCTTAACCCTCCAAGGTCTATTTAAGGAGATTTTTGGCAATGTAAAAGTTAGTTCGAAGTGGAGTTTGAGAGGAGGTACTGAAAGGAGAAATTATCTCCAAATTTATGCTATTGTAAGCCCTTAGGGCATGTTTTGAAGTTTATTTTCTCTGTACTATTTGTACTAGCTTATTTTCTCAGTTAATACAATTTCCCTTTTCTGTTGTGTCCATTCTGTTCTTGGGTTGTGTCCCCATCAATAATTTTAATTCTTATGTTTACTAACAATTCATTTAAGAGGCTTAAATGTAGATCAATCATTTGTCATTCGTAATGGCTACTTGCACAAGTGCTAAGATTAATGAAGATGCATAAAATAAATGCAAAAATACTAATAAAAAGAGGATGAGGATAAACTAAATGTAGAAAAATTCTTCTAAATTTTCTAAAAGGCTCATTTAGATATAAACAGCGGGGAAAGACTTCTTTTGAAGGCATGGAAGACTGGATAAACATGTTGCAATGATCTCGTGGGAATACATAGGCATTCCAGTGCTATAAGGATAGATTAACATAATTCTAAAGCATGTTCTACTCTATGTGGTTTAATATTGGTTCACTTCAATTATCAGGTTATCTGATCACCTAAGAGACACTAGTGCCCCATATGCATGTAATGCTGAAACATATAAATATTCCTTCACAAGTATCCACCTTAATGGATTTAGAAGAGATGAAGAATTATTTTTTTAAACTCACCTTTTTGCATTGCTCAACTAATGGTTCTAGAGGAAACAATAGTGTTCTTGTTTTAGGAAAAAATTTACCAACAGCCTATTGTTTAAGATGGGATACTTTCTTCTTGACCTTAACACTTTTTGACATTATTTAATTTGGTATATCTTTGTCGTAAATTTTTTTATAGAATAGTGCACTAAAATAAGCATAAAATTGTGGAGCTGAAATTAGAACTTTCTTAAAGGAAGACAAGGTTTTGCCTAGACTCTAAAATTTAACTTTTGACCAACAGACTGAGAGGACTTACCCATAATTTTGGCACTATGCTTCATCATCTGTTCAAGATTATATATGTATCTTCAATCTATGAGCAAAGAGAAAGTTTGATCATTAATTTTAACTGTTTCATGGGGATCTAATGTTTTCTATTTTACAACTGACCAACTGTTGAAGAATTCATCTACCTCTAATTTTGGTTTGCAAAAGAGACCACTTCTAGAGCTTACCATCAGCCTGTCACAATTCAAATCATCCTAGTCGTCGCTCTTTAAAACATGTTGATGCCCCTTATCATCTGTCTTGTATAGCCTTAGAATAAATATCAGTTATGCTTATTACACTGTCTAGATTCTCATTAAGACTTACAAATGGCATTTGAGTGCCTTCTTGCCTCTTTGATCTATTACTCATTGACTACATTACACAATGCAAAAGATATCCTTCTCTAGTGACATTTTTTGGATTATTGGTAGACCATTTCCCACCAAAGTGAACATTGTCCAATATCTCATATGTAACAGCATTGTGAATAAAAAATATTTTCATAAGTTTACCCAGCCACATCATAGCTTGATTCAGCATTCCAAGGCTACAAAAATGATTAAGCAGTGTACTATAGGACATCGTATCTGGGACAAAACCCATTTTAAAAAGTTTTTCTCACAAAGTAAGAACTAGACCAAGGGAATCCTTGCAAAGCCCATCCCAAATTGTATTGAAAGTGAATGTGTCCGGTGAAAATCCTATGGAAACAATGCTCTCAAGGAGATTAAAAGCTAGCTGAGTCATTTTTGTAATACAAAGACCATTTATCAAAGTATTTTAGGTAATAACATCAAGAGCACAACCACTACATGATATCATGTTCATGATCTCCAAATCTCACTTCATATCAGCTACCTTATAGTGAGCATTAATTAAAATATTGTAGGTAAAAATATCAGGGGACAAGCCATTGCTTGGCATGAGGGTACAAAGCTTATTTGTTGTACTTATCATTTCTTGTTTACAAAATCCATTAATGAGAGTATTAAAAATAACGACATTAGGCACAAGCCCAATTTTTAATCATTTCCTTTTCTAGCCCAACATCCATCAATCAATGAGCTATAAGTGAAATTGTCATGAAAAATGTGTCGATTTACCATTTTCGTAAGGAATCTATGTGCCTACTTTATGTAGCTTATCTTGCAAAGCCCGTTCATAAAAGGAGTGTAAGCAATAACATCTGGTGGAATTTCTTTCTTATCCATTTGTGCCCACAGTTTAAAAGCTTGTTCTACATTACCATTCTTGAGATGTTCATCAATCAATACACTGTGTATAGTTTTGTCACGAATCAAACCTTCTCCAAACATTTCCCTCAAAAGTGAATGTGCCTCCTATATATTACCTTCCTTGCATAACCCAATTGTAAGAGTAGTATAAGTAATCACATGAGGCAAAATACCACTCTTTACCATATTATCAAATAGTTTGAATGTAACACTTGTGTAGGCAACCCTGTAGTGTCCAGCAATAATGATATTATACGTAAATTTTTTTAGATCTAGACCATTTAGAATTAGTTGGTTTAAGAGTCTGACTACTTCTTCTAGCCTGCGAGCTCTAGAATGACCTGAAATGAGCTATAAGTGCACATATCAGGAGGTATGTTCCTTTCAAGTATGTAATGTAATATTTGATTGCCTCAGTTTTCTCTGCCAAACTTGAAATAACAAACAATGAGAGTGTTCATCCCTAGAGCAACCTGGCTAATGTTGACAGAGAAATGTGCTTGGACATTGCAAGAGTGGATTGAACTTCAAGAAATTAATTTGGATTGTGTTAGGGATTGAACTGCAAGAATCCATTGATTAGATTTTGATAGTTTTGTGTTCCATTTTTTGACTCATCAAATTTATTTGCCTTGCTTTTGGATTACTAGTATTTATGAATATCTTAAGAGGTTGTTATAAGAACTAGTTTGAAAACTCCAGTTAGGGAACAAAGAAAATGAGAAATGTCTACTCCAAAAAAAGGAAAACATTGTATAGGGTGCATATAAATATATTCAAAACAAGGCAAGAAATGTCAATCTATAAAACAAAACTTCAACTCGCCTTTGTAATGTTGGGAAGGAGACTCTTCAACATTTCCAGCTGTTATTTGATCCTTTCATGCCACCTTATTTCTGAAATCTCTTTCAATGGATCAACTTGGAAGCATTCATGAGCTCTCGTCTGCTACAATCAACCACCAAAGAACCCAAGATATCAAACCGTAATGGTGCTGACACTGTTAAACCCTTTTGCTGCATACTCCTGGCCACAAATCGCAGTGGTAGAAAATGGTTCAGTGCATGCACGAATCTTCTAGGTGCAATACAATAAGATTAGGGTGGCAAACATAACTTATTTCAATTTTTGGTTAAAGATGAACCCATGTTGGCTGAAATTTTGACCAACACGGTTTCATCTTTAACAAAACCCATCACAGTTCAACCAAATTGACCCCAAATTATCAGATGGTTGAAATTTTGGTCAAAAATTTGAGTCAAATGTACTAGTGAAGTGTCTACACTCATCAAACACCTTCTTTCCTAAACTTTTTGAATGACAAGATTTCATCTTTGGACCACCAACTAGACATGCAAATTTTCCCTTTGTTTGAAGACCTACAAGATAATGTTATAATTGGATTATTAAATATGTTGATTTTTATAATTAGAATTATCGTTCGCAACTTGAATTCACTATAACATACCACAAAAATGTGTTAGTCGTTGGGCATCATGTATTGTCCATGCAAGTATTGCATGGAACTGAAATTGTCTTTGTCCTATTGGTCTAGACACATCATACATAGTGACACCATTCCATAACTCCACCAACTCGTCGATAAGAGGCTCAATATATACATTCATATATTTTACTTGATATTTACCTACTTGAACAAATAGTAACATTACATAATTATTGTGATCATTTTACTACAAGATTTGCAAGTACATGTAAATTAATAACTATCAAATGATAAGATACCTGGAACAATCATTGCCAACATAATGTGCTCCCTCTTTATTGACATCCACGGAGGAATGTAATTGTTGATAACAAAAATAGGCCACACCGAGTAAACAGATCTCATCTCTCCAAATGGATTGACACCGTCCACTGCCAATGAAAGCCTGAGATTACAAGGTTCTTTTTTGAAGTGTTGCTACTTTTCCTCTATGTGTATAAATGTTGAACCATCCACAGGGATTTGAATAATGTCATCTCGACTTCTATTGCATGCATGATAATCCATAAATTGAGCCAAGCTACTACATCTGAATAATTGTCGCATCCATGGAATAATGGGGATGTAATGAAGAACCTTTTGAGGCACCTTTTTTGTTAGTCAATCTGTTTGATATCTACTCATATGACATATAGGGAATTGTGTTGCAAATTCATCTTCTTTATAATATATAATATGATCATTGGGACAAGCATGCATTGCTTCATGCTCCATTCCAATATCTTTCATAACAATAGATAATTCTCGATATGAGCGAGGTAGAATATTTAGTGGTGGTAACAGAAACTTGCCTATCAATCTACAACAAAAAATATAAGTTGTTAATATAAACAATATTAGTGGTGCATTATTCACCCTTTGTTAACTATAAAGACATATATGACATACCTTAACATACGTGAAATTGTTATGTTGGATAAACCATTCATAACCTTCAAGTTCAACAACAACAATATAGTAGAGAGAAGAGTTGTTTGGGAGTCTTTGTATAGGGGCTCGTATGCCTTCTTAAGTAGAGGTACGTCGAGGCTATCATCATCATCAAGATCAGATACGGTTGGACTAAATGTTTCATGGATCAATGTATTTATACCATCATCTTCAATTGTGTTTTCTGGTGCATGATCATCATCTTCCATGGGATCATTATCTTCACCTTGGATGTTTGCACCTCCATTTTCCTCCACTTCGAAAACTATATTCTTCATATTTTTGTGGTTCATATCATGTACTTCCCTAGGGAGATCAACCTATATAAAATTGATTAACATAAATAAACCATGATAATCAACTCATCATCAAGTGATTTCATATGTATATAAATTGTTAAAATGATATAATGAACAACTTACCAGTGGATGATAGTCATGCCCCCCTTCAATGTGACCATTCTCCCTACAATGTCTCTTAACTGTTTTGATTGGTAGTCTTCTACGATTTAAGCCCTTACAAATTTTGCAAGGACAATAACATTTTTCATCACCTTTTCTTTTCAAGTTAGACCACAATCTAGCAATTGTCTCCCTATTTTGTTCTTCACTTATATTATCTGACATGATCATTCTTCGCAGGAAGCAAAAATCGAGCTATGAAAACTTTGGTCTACAACTTTCAAAAACTAAGCAAAACTATTAAAAGTACACAAATCTTCTTAGACCTAGCTAAATACTTTAATATTTTAAAAATAATTTCTTTGACTTTATTCCTAAGACATTTAACCCAATCACCTTTTGTAAGATTTAGTCAATTATTCTAGGAAAATTTGTGGATAAGATTATTTGTAAAACTTTGACCAATCACTTGAAGGTCTTATTTCAAGAGACTTGACAACATTAAGCCACTAAAACCAATTTCAAAACATATAAGCTAAAATTCTAGTTAAAATATACATTAGATTAAAATATATACAATTTTCATACCCAAGTGCACAGCTATAACTCGTGCAACGACCGTCTTGCTTGGTTGTAGAAGCTCTCTAGTAATCAAATTATACAAGCTACAAGGCCTAACAACAATTTCAAAACATATAAGTGACAAGGCAAGACATATTACATGACATGGGAAAAGGAACAAAATTTACAAGCTTTAGAAAGACATATAAAATAACATCATAGTGCTAGAGAGATCACAATTATATGAATCAAACATAGTCATGAAAAAGTACATAAATTAGTTATTATATGAAATTAAAAGATATATAGTTAGATAGGGACATCCATAGGGCATATTGAAAATGGAGCAATGAGAACTGGTGGTGGTGAAATAGGTGGCCAAACACAAAGGAACAACACAATAGTGATAGATGCAGATGGAGACACAAACGAGATGGATCGATGGTGGGTAGTGTCAGTGGAGTTGTGTTTTAGAGTTGGATTTGCCAGCATGATTGCAATGTTGTGTTTTCACCTAAAATCAAGTTACAAGTGTTTTACTTTGATGGATAGTTTTATCCAATATCTTTTTGAATGTTGTATTCATGAAGGTTTTATGTTGGTCCTGATGTGTTTGAATTTTTATATTTAACTTCTTACATACAGTTAGAAGTCCCACGAAGTAGTTGTTATATGGGTTGAACTGATTCTTCCTCTCCTTTATTTTACTCTTGAAATGCAAATTGTTAAGATGATTCTATCAAGAATATGTATCTGGGGCAATTGAAATGTATTTTGAAATTCTCACATACATTCTACTCATTATTGAAATTATGCAAGAATTATATATTTTATTGTGTAGATCCACCAAATATTGGTCACCTTTCAAAGTGATAAGAAGTTGCTTCTTGAATAAAATCTGATTGTGCAGAATTATCTTGATTGTTAACAAAATGTTATATCTTTAATATTCAATTGCAAGCATTTAGGGAAAATAGGAATCAAATGCAATATGTGAATAGTTAATTTTGAGAAATTTGCATTTTACTTGTTTGAATTTTTATATTGAAGAGAATTTTTTTGCTTGGTGCAAGTGAGAGTGAAAGCAATTTCCATCACTCCAATTGCAAAAATCCTCTCAACCAATAATGTGGTTACCAAATCCAACTTGTATTGAGGATTCAATTCTAGGGGCACACAAGACAAACATTCTCAATCATTAGCAACCTAATTGATGGTACTTAAATGGAACTTCTAGCAAGGATCGCCAAGAACTCCCATCACATCACTATCATTGCCTACATACCTCATTAAATGGATGAAGTTGGTGGTGGCCAATAAAAGAAAGGAAAAAAATAATCATAATGGATGAAGTTGATAGTACCCAATTGGACATGGTGTTGACCTCTTTATTGCCTTGTCTTCTCAAATGTGATAATTTGGAGTCATCCAGAGAAGCTAATTCTGCATTAATTTGATCTATGTAGTTGTACAAGTTCTAAGCCACCATGTCCCTTTTTATTATTGCATTTACAATAATTTGTGAATCACCCTCAACATGAAGTTTTCTAGCTCCTAGCTGCTTTGCTACTCATACTACTGAGATAGCAGCCTCTAGCTCTGAAACATGCTTTCTACCATCTGAATCATACTCCATGATCCATCATCAAGATGAAAGAGTTCAATGAACCAAAAATTGGATCATGGTGTATGATTTGAAACGTTAATTATAAAAATAATGTTACACAATCAAATTCCAAAAACATAGTACAAAATTCAATGTGGATTATGGAAGCCTGCTATATTTAATTAGAAATATACTTATGAGCTCTACATTCATTTACTTTTTTCAAAGTTTACCTCAATTATCTTTTATTCAATTTGTTGCATATATGCATTTGATTAATTATTTGGACATCTTGCAACAAAACAAAAGTTTAGTTTACATAAGATGACTTTTGTTCAATGGATTGATATGCATTTAGATTATTGGTATATGATTTATTTGATAAGTAGAGATCAAGGGTTTTTCTATTATGGAAATCCTAAATAAGGATAACTATGACCCTTGACAAAATAGTTACTTGACACATCTTAAGTTTCTTTATCTTATGTATTGTCTTTATAGACTTATACTAGAACCAACTATACCTAGGACACAACCAACAAGGCAAACTAATATCAATCATTTTGTAAGACTAATTAATTCCAATGTTGATTCAGACATTGTGTGTTGTATTAGACCTTCATTACCCATTAACGCTTGGACCATAAATCTCTCCATTCCCAAATAATCTTGGTACAAATTGCCTCATTCCCCTTGATTGTTAATTTTTTGCCCAGAAGTAAGGATAAACAACAACAAAGAACACAAAAAAGGTACAAAAGACACAAGACATATATTCTAGGAGAACACTTTGGCTTGAAGGGAAAGACCCAACCACACTAGGAAAATATATCTTTTATTGATATAAAAATGTTCAAGTACAATGCTTTCAACTTGATACGTTATCTCAACACACAAAGCAATCACATATATATATAATTGAGAGACTCTTCATATCACAACCAATGTTCTCTTCAATTTCCAAATACAAGTCTCTTCATATTTCCAAATGGATGACACATGTCACTTCATATAATATTATCTCAAATATCCAACTATAAATAGAATCCATAGGTATTATCTCAATTTCAATACATAGAGAAAAATCAGAGATAAAGATTTCTATCATAGCTAAAATCTTTAAAATTGCTGATGCCAGAGTTCATTGCAAGAAAGAAAAAGTGTGTGATACAGTGTTTTTAAGGTCAAGTGCATTAATAAGTACAAAAAAATACCTTAAAAAAAGCCAAGAGATTGCAATAAATTGGGAGGAAGAAGAAACCAATGAATGTGTACAACTTTATTTGTGAGCATTTACAATAGGTTGCTAGGAGTAACTTAAACCTCACCATTCGTCTCTATTGGGATTGTTGGCGCTAAAATTTGCATGGTCAATTTTGAACCCTGTCGAGAAAAATTAGCCCTATAAATGCGTTTAAATGAGATTGTACCCGGTTGTTAGTCTGAGGCCTAAGAGGTGTTTAATGTTTCTAACACCTTTCATTTAGTGCATCTATGTGTTCTATGAAGTTAAACTGACATTTCGAACCATTCTGTGAAGTCCCATTTTGAGCTAGTGTCAAAATTTGCAATTCTGCCCAAGTGTCAAATAGCGATCAGAGGCCCAGTTTGCATCTGAATATCTTTTACCCAGGACTGTGTCATGACTAGTCACTTTGGAGATGTTTAGTTTCCATAATAGATAACCTATGTTTCAATTTTCAAGTCATTTCGAATCTGTTTGACTAGGTTTTGCACCCCACAAAGTTGGTCATTCATTGCTTTGTGCATTTAACTAGTTGTTCACAATTATGGGAAGCCCTGTTCGACCAATCATATCGTTGACCCAGTTGACCCAAATGAAAAAATCCTTTTTGCATTGTGTTCTAGGGGTAAGACACTTCATATATTCCAATTTTTAGATCATGTCGAATCCATTTGATCAGTTTGCTAACATGATCAAAAACCCAGTTTGCATTGTTTTGTTACGGCTAAGGTATCCAGATTGATCCGTAGCCCTGTTCGGCACGTTATAACTTTGATCTTGTGATTGGTGAGCCTAAATGGATTATATCATTGTGTTGTCTCCTAAAAATCCTTGAAGTATGCCAATTCTTAAGTCATGATGAATCCATTTGCATACTTTCTTATGTCCGTACATTTGCCAAAAATCACTTTTTGACACATTTGCCAGTTAAAATTTCCAAGTGCCTATTTTCGGAAATTCGCCAAATGTGCCCGGTGATTCGTAAAGAGCCCAAACTATAGAATTCCATTCTCCTCATGGCAAAGAACCTATATCCCAATTTTCAGAAACCCAAGTGATCAATAACCTAGTTTATGATGCCAAATCCGAGCCCAGTTTATGTTTTTTAACATTGTCTGCCTGCAGGATATTTGAAGTATGGATGTTCGGCAATCAAAATCTTTTGACTAGAAATTCGTCATGGGCTAAAAATTTGCAGTGTGGTAAAGTATACAGGATTGAACACTCATGCCAATTTTTACAACCTGGTTACTTGATTAAGTTAGCTTTTACAGCCACCTGGCAAACCTCCTGACACAATTTGCACAATGGTGCGGAAATGATTAAAATGGAGTTTTAAAGTAATGTTCCTATGATTGTTTTTAATTGCAGTCATTGCTATGGAGTCATTGGATAAATCTATAATGAGACAAAATGATTTACTTTCTAAAATGAATTGGACCACCACGGTGAAATTGAAAGTAAGTTGCATTGGAGAAGAATGAGGTTAGACATAAAAAATGCAGCCGGCTACAAAAAGTAGAGAGCCTTCCAAGGCTGAGTGAAATGCAGGAGACCCCATGCACACAGGTCAAAGAAGTAGCCTTTCTCAAGGCACACACCATAAAAGCAAAAGGCCACGTGAGCAGAGCAGGGCAGCTTTCAAGCAAAGCAGGCCATTCAATACAAAAGGAGTTACCTACAGCCACAAAATGACAAAGATAAAGGGCAGTGAGCAGTAGTCAACACCATCATAAGGAAGTTTCAACATCAAAACAAATGAAGAGAGCAGAGCACTAACACAATCAAAGAGCAGGCCATGAAACAAGCTTCCAGTGGTTTAAGACAAAAAACATAGCTCATAGCATAAAAAACTAGTCCCAAATGCATTTAAAGGGAAAACATGCAAGAAAAATATCCACGTAGGCAGAGTTTGCAGCAAGAGAGCTTGCACAACCATACAAAAGAAACAAACCACACTTTGTTAAAAGGAATCCTGTTGCAAGTAAAAAGGCAAGCCACAGGAACAGGCCACAGCAAATACCAAAGAACTCAAGCAAATGGCAAAGCAAATAGAGGTCTGTGCATTAAAAGGGATGCCAAAATTGGAAGCTGTAGTAAATAAAAAACATTAATAGCAAGTTGATTGGAGAAGCCAGCAAATAAGGGTAGTCCAAGAATTATATGAAGCCCGTGACAATCAGACCCACGCATATTAAAAATAGAAGCCATGGGCAAATAAAGAGGAGCTCATGTTTTAGTGAGAGATGGATATTCAATGAGAAGGCTGTGCACAGAGAGGAACCAGTCAAAAAGCATTATCCCACATTGGTAAGTGGAGAAGCTATTTCATAGTTTAAATACAATTGCACTCACATAACATTGTGAATTGAAATGTGAGCCTTTTGAAGGCAAAGCTTGACTGCGCGGGTCCCAGTCATCCGACCTGGTGAAATGACATAATAAATTTTAAATAAAAATGCATGCCCAAATGATGACGTCAGCAGTTAATCCGACCGGAAAAGTCAAAAATCCGGCAGGTCGCTATGTCGCTTGCCGAAAAATCTCAAAAATCCGGCTAGCGATATAGCGAGGTTGCCGGAAAACTCAAGAATCCGGCAAGAGTCAAATCAGCGAATCAGCACGTGACACATGGCGATATGGTCAAGCCAAGTTTGACCCGAGTGAAACATATGGTGGAATTTTCAAAGGTTAAAAAAAAAAAAAAAAAATTTTTGTTTTTCTAAAAGATCATGTGGGGTTGATTTTTTTAAATAAATTTTCACTTATCATATAGTTTGAAACTATATAAAAGTTAAAATTTTTGCAAAACTACATGGAAGTCATGAACAAGACTGAGATTTTCAAAAGGCAATATCTGGGGCAATTTTTAACCAAATTGGGCACTCCAATATACCATCGGAACCGGGAAGATCTGAATTTTCCAAATTTGAGGTTGGTTCTTGCACAGGTGCTCACCAGTTCGAGTTATAGGTCAATTTGTGTTTCTTGGGCCATTAGCGACAGAATGAGCAAACTTGATTCTAGAGCATCAAAATTGGTTAGAGGGCTATTTTAAAAGCTTGTTGGGATCTGAATATGGAGAAAAATCAACTCTCAGCAATTTTCTTGCATTTTGGAGGTCACTGTGAACTGATTTTCACTTTTTACATTGAGTTCTTTTTTTTTATCAAAATCAGTTACATTATTTCATCATTAGGTTGCTGAGATATTTGAGGCTGTTGAGAGGTAAAATGAAAAGATTTGATTCACCAGTTGGGGGGAAAGATTAAAGAGTTGTTTTAACCTGTTAAGAAGGTTTTTCAGATAGACAAGTGTCAATTGCAAATCAAATCCGGGAATTGCCTTCTCCATACATATTCTGTCTTCTTCCCTGAAAAAAGGTTGTTGGTTGGTTTTCTATTTCCAGTTCTTGGAGCTCTGCTCAGGCTGTGAAAGCCACACACCCAGCATTTCTCTTTTGTATTGAGCAACATTCATGTTTTACGTAGATAGTTCTGGTCTGTTAGGTGATTTATGAGTTGTTTCCTGTACATTTCATGTATTTGGTTTCAAGGAAAGCAAATAAAGAGCAGCAAAGGTTTGAAGTTTAGTCTGAATCTTGTCTCCTGATTATGGCTTTGTTAATTCTTCTAATTTGTGATCAAAGAGCATGAATTAGGTTGCATTTCGTTTTGAAATGTATGGGGTTAAAATGTCTTGCTTATGGAACAAAGAACCATGTAATTGCTTGATATTTGTCACAGGGTTTGCAGATTTCATGATAGGATGTTCTGAGTATGAGATTCATTCTGTAGCAGATGTCTATTCACAAGGTGAAAGATAGATCAAGGATCTTGATGTAGAGATACATCTGAGGTTTCCAGGAGATGTATGGTTATGATTCATTTAATTGCCCAATAAATAAGGCACTGGTCAGAGATAGGATCATTAAGTTCTGTTGTTCATACTTGGGTCTTGCTGTTATCAACATATTAAATCAATTTTCCCTTTTATGTTGAAAGCTATTCAATGTTAACCCGCACTTAGCTTGCCAGTTTCATGAGTTATGTTCTTAGCTTTTTCATGCTTATGATTCCTGGTTGAGTATAGAAGATTTAGGGGTTTTTATCTGCTTCATATTAGATTCAGTGTATGCTTTGACAACTGGTACCATATAAAGAATCTATAGGTCCACCCGCCTAGGTTTTGCAGAGCCTGAAGTGCAGAAGGAGTATAGCCTTATAGTTGGCCTGGTGTCTGAATGGATGTGTTGATAATGGGAGTTAGCTGCCCCTAGATGCATCTTGTTCTCATCAGGGTAATTGGAAATAGGTAACATTTTCAAACACCAACAAAATGGCGACTCTGCTAGGGAATGTATTGGATCAGATTCAAGACAAACCTTGAGAATTTGAAAAGAAGAGATTCAATACAGCATTAGAAGTGCATTAAAAATTTTCAGCAGTAAGTTCTCTGATGTTCTTTCTAGTTTTCTTACTCCAAATCATGCACCCCAGTATGTTTTATCCACTTGCAACAGTGACTTATTGGTTGAGTTCAGATTGTGCTCTCCTCAAGTTTTATTTTCAATCAATACAACCGGACCTTGTTTTCAAAGTGCTATTGTAATTTCAGAGTCAGAATTGTGATTAAAAGTTGGTTTCTCTTCAAGGTGTTTGGTGACTTTCAAAATTTTCAAGTTGAATTGTCAGTACAGATCTACCATGTTATAAATCATTGTTTCAAATCTTTCTCACAATAGTGAGTGGCGACTCTACTTAAAGGATCTCTAAATCATTGTAGATCAGTGATGTATAAATTGTTTTCAAGAGTTTTCAGTGTAATCAAGCAGATCTGAAAATTAGGTGAATTTGCAAGCAAGAAGAGATATCTATTATAAGTTTCTGACTAGTAAGTGTTGTTTGATTTGCTGTTATAAGAATTTGTAATGATAAAGATGAATCACAGCAGTGATGTCATTTAATTCTCCTCAAGGAGATGGCGACTCTGTAAGGTTTGATCAGTGGTGTAAAGAATTTAGATTAGCACCAGGCCAATCAGCAGATCAATGGTTTCATGCAGCAACACTTGAGGTATTTTATGCTTTCATATGATTTCTTTTCAATGAAAGTGAGTTCCACATATGTGTTCTCCATCAAGTGAAGTTTTAGCACTAAGAAGAGGAGAATGATTTGATAAGTTTTATGCACTTCATTAGAACGAGTTTCAATTGTTGTTTTGAAGTTGTGAAGTGTATTTGAAGTTTTGAATTGGTAGAAAGAACTCCAGATCTGCTGCAATTAATAAATTCTAGAAGTGTTTAATGGTGAATGAGTCTTGACTTTGAAGAATGCTAAGTTTTATCTCATCTAATATGCAGCCTGTTAGTGAAAGTTTTAGATCTGTTTCTACCAGGAGGTATATGCCATTGAATTTTAATGGTATTCATGGTTTCCCGAATACTATGCCTTGTAACCTCAGAAAGTATTTGCCTAAGTTTGGTGGAAACCATGAAAATTCAGCCAGTCATCATGTTCAGCTGTTTAGTGACTTGGTTGGTGATTTTGAAATTGCTCATGAAGACATTCAGATGAAATTGTTTGTTCAGACTTTAGAGGATGATGCTAGGGACTGGTTTTCATTTTTACCAGCATGTTCAATTTCATCCTGGGATGAATTATTATCAGCCTTCATGATGCAGTTCGGGGAAAGAGTAAGCATCTCTGAATATTTTGATAAGTTTGTGAAAATTGAAATCAGGAATGGTGAGTTAGTTCCTGAATTTAATATCAGATTTGCAAAGATTTTGAGTGAATTTCCTGAAAGTTACAAGCCGGATGATCAAATGTGTTTAGTGGTTTATCTCGGTGCTTTTGATAAAAAGATGAACTATATGTTGAGAGATAAGGAACCTAGAACTTTACATCATGCATTCATGACAGCTATAGAGATTGAGAATAACATAAAATATGGCTTAACCCGTAGTCACTTCTCTAGAAATATTGGCTGGCTATATGAGGTGCAAAGCACAAGCCAATGTCATAAGGAGTGTTTGATTTCAGATCAACAAATAAGCACTCCTGCTGTTGTAAATAGTTTTGTTGAAGCCTCAGAAATAAAAACATGTGAACATGAAATTTCTCTGTTGGAAAAAAGAAATGATTCCATTCATGATGAAGTGAATGCACATGTTTATGGTATTACAACAGTGAATGATAGAATTGATTCACTTGATGAGTCATCCACGCAAGATATAAATCCAGCCATTCATTTTCCCATTGATAATTTGCATTGTGTTGAAAACATAATAAATCAGGAAGAGGAAAGGTATTCATCTCAGTATGAGGAGGAGCAAACCAGAAGTTATCTATCAAGTGATAAAGGTGAAATTGCTGATCCGACATGTCATGGCAAGATGACACAATATAAAGAATGTAAATCATATGTATCTCAGTCACAGTCAGAAGAACTAAGCTCATATGTTGATAATGTTTCAGCGGTAGAGATGCATTCTCTTGACCAACAGGATAGGCAAGAAATGAATTATCTCATTGAGAGATTGCATCATGTTGAGAACGTTATTAAATCTGAAGTTGAAAGACAATCATATCAATGTGAGTATGATAAAGCTGAGAGTCATTTTCCAAGTGATAATTATGTTGCTGATCCAATATATTATCAAGAGGTGTCATATGAAGCTGATGATGAGAGTTATTACTCAAGTCAAGAAGAGGATAGTGCTAGTATGTGTTCGTCTTCATGTGAATCAGATGCTGATTGGGAAGAAGAGAGCAATGATGGAAGTGAGTGTTCTCTTGCTAATAAAGGTATGAATGCTGTTTCTGAATCTGAAAGTGAGTTTCCATATCAGAATTGTGTAAACCAGTTTGAGATTGAAAGTTATGAAGAAAATGTGTCTACACAATATGAAAACAAAGAGGTTATCCATAAAGACGTATTACCTAATTGTGTAGAAGAGTGTCTTGAGGATGAATGTAATGATGATCAGTACGTGATTGACTCTGAGATTAATGCATCAGCACCTATTGGTAAGATAAATGATGATTTTCTTGCAAGACATTTGAATCACCTATATGGAGACAATGAAAATAATTTTGATCTAAATTCTACATGCTTCGTTGACAGAGTGGATGTTGGGTCTTCATACGATTCTGATTTTTCTTCTTCATATGTTGAAAGTGTCCATGACAGTGATGTTAGAAATGATTTTAAAGTTTTCACTAATCCGTTATATGGTGAGGAGTTTGATGTTGATCAGCACATTACTTGTCCTAATGTCTACAAAGGCGTTTTGCATGGAGTTATCAATCCTCTTTTTGAAGAACACATGGAGAGTTTAGATTTAGAAGAAAATAAGTTTAATGATGATACTTTGTCTTACTGCTGTAAGAGGCCAAACTGTTCTTCTTCCAAATATGACAGTGAGTATGATCATGATGTTACATCTGATTATGATAACAAGGTGTTTAATAAGACAGTTATTGAAAATCTACCTATACCTTGCAACGAGATTCATGATGAACTCTCCGATGTGAAGACTAATTTGTTTGCTGATTGTGAAGAACCATTTGAAGATTATAGATTAGTCTCAGATTTTGACATTGATGATATATGTGAGTACAAGTCAGAATGTTCGTTTGAACATCATCCGGTTATGTATAAGGAAACACATTTTCAAGGTATGAGTGATCCTTTTCCCCAAGTTGAATATGAAACCTTCATATTCGAAAATGATAGCATGCATGAGTCATTTGTTAGAGAAGGTTTTCAGTCTCAGTCTGATATTTTTGAGCATGCTGATCAGAACTTTCATAATGAGCTAACGGTTGAAGATGAATATAGTTTTTATATGCATTATGGAAGTAAGAGTGCTGATTTTGTTTTGCCAAGTGATTTGTCATACGATGATAATATGATTGGTGAAACTAATAGAAGAAGAAAATTCAGTTTACCTCATGAAAGTTCAGATAAGAATCATGTTTATGACAGAGGTAAACAATTTTGCTGAAGTTCAGTGGCCCGGGGCCATCGTGTGTACATAGTCTTGGTAGTTGTAGTTGTTTCCCTGTTTTCAATAAAGCTGTTCGAGAGAGTTTTGCTGTTCAGTTGTGTGGTCTGCTTCCTCCAGAGATCTGAATCCTTGCCATGCCCGCAAGGGACATGCATCCCCAGACAGAGCCACTGTTGGCGCTAAAATTTGCATGGTCAATTTTGAACCCTGTCGAGAAAAATTAGCCCTATAAATGCTTTTAAATGAGATTGTACCCGGTTGTTAGTCTGAGGCCTAAGAGGTGTTTAATGTTTCTAACACCTTTCATTTAGTGCATCTATGTGTTCTATGAAGTTAAACTGACATTTCGAACCATTCTGTGAAGTCCCATTTTGAGCTAGTGTCAAAATTTGCAATTCTGCCCGTGTCAAATAGCGATCAGAGGCCCAGTTTGCATCTGAATATCTTTTACCCAGGACTGTGTCATGACTAGTCACTTTGGAGATGTTTAGTGTCCATAATAGAGAACCTATGTTTCAATTTTCAAGTCATTTCGAATCCGTTTGACTAGGTTTTGCACCCCACAAAGTTGGTCATTCATTGCTTTGTGCATTTAACTAGTTGTTCACAATTCTGGGAAGCCCTGTTCGACCAATCATATCGTTGACCCAGTTGACCCAAATGAAAAAATCCTTTTTGCATTGTGTTCTAGGGGTAAGACACTTCATATATTCCAATTTTTAGATCATGTCGAATCCATTTGATCAGTTTGCTAACATGATCAAAAACCCAGTTTGCATTGTTTTGTTACGGCTAAGGTATCCAGATTGATCCGTAGCCCTGTTCGGCACGTTATAACTTTGATCTTGTGATTGGTGAGCCTAAATGGATTATATCATTGTGTTGTCTCCTAAAAATCCTTGAAGTATGCCAATTCTTAAGTCATGATGAATCCATTTGCATACTTTCTTATGTCCGTACATTTGCCAAAAATCACTTTTTGACACATTTGCCAGTTAAAATTTCCAAGTGCCTATTTTCGGAAATTCGCCAAATGTGCCCGGTGATTCGTCAAGAGCCCAAACTATAGAATTCCATTCTCCTCATGGCAAAGAACCTATATCCCAATTTTCAGAAACCCAAGTGATCAATAACCTAGTTTATGATGCCGAATCCGAGCCCAGTTTATGTTTTTTAACATTGTCTGCCTGCAGGATATTTGAAGTATGGATGTTCGGCAATCAAAATCTTTTGACTGGAAATTCGTCATGGGCTAAAAATTTGCAGTGTTGTAAAGTATACAGGATTGAACACTCATGCCAATTTTTACAACCTGGTTACTTGATTAAGTTAGCTTTTACAGCCACCTGGCAAACCTCCTGACACAATTTGCACAATGGTGCGGAAATGATTAAAATGGAGTTTTAAAGTAATGTTCCTATGATTGTTTTTAATTGCAGTCATTGCTATGGAGTCATTGGATAAATCTACAATGAGACAAAATGATTTACTTTCTAAAATGAATTGGACCACCACGGTGAAATTGAAAGTAAGTTGCATTGGAGAAGAATGAGGTTAGACATAAAAAATGCAGCCGGCTACAAAAAGTAGAGAGCCTTCCAAGGCTGAGTGAAATGCAGGAGACCCCATGCACACAGGTCAAAGAAGTAGCCTTTCTCAAGGCACACACCATAAAAGCAAAAGGCCACGTGAGCAGAGCAGGGCAGCTTTCAAGCAAAGCAGGCCATTCAATACAAAAGGAGTTACCTACAGCCACAAAATGACAAAGATAAAGGGCAGTGAGCAGTAGTCAACACCATCATAAGGAAGTTTCAACATCAAAACAAATGAAGAGAGCAGAGCACTAACACAATCAAAGAGCAGGCCATGAAACAAGCTTCCAGTGGTTTAAGACAAAAAACATAGCTCATAGCATAAAAAACTAGTCCCAAATGCATTTAAAGGGAAAACATGCAAGAAAAATATCCACGTAGGCAGAGTTTGCAGCAAGAGAGCTTGCACAACCATACAAAAGAAACAAACCACACTTTGTTAAAAGGAATCCTGTTGCAAGTAAAAAGGCAAGCCACAGGAACAGGCCACAGCAAATACCAAAGAACTCAAGCAAATGGCAAAGCAAATAGAGGTCTGTGCATTAAAAGGGATGCCAAAATTGGAAGCTGTAGTAAATAAAAAACATTAATAGCAAGTTGATTGGAGAAGCCAGCAAATAAGGGTAGTCCAAGAATTATATGAAGCCCGTGACAATCAGACCCACGCATATTAAAAATAGAAGCCATGGGCAAATAAAGAGGAGCTCATGTTTTAGTGAGAGATGGATATTCAATGAGAAGGCTGTGCACAGAGAGGAACCAGTCAAAAAGCATTATCCCACATTGGTAAGTGGAGAAGCTATTTAATAGTTTAAATACAATTGCACTCACATAACATTGTGAATTGAAATGTGAGCCTTTTGAAGGCAAAGCTTGACTGCGCGGGTCCCAGTCATCCGACCTGGTGAAATGACATAATAAATTTTAAATAAAAATGCATGCCCAAATGATGACGTCAGCAGTTAATCCGGCCGGAAAAGTCAAAAATCCGGCAGGTCGCTATGTCGCTTGCCGAAAAATCTCAAAAATCCGGCTAGCGATATAGCGAGGTTGCCGGAAAACTCAAGAATCCGGCAAGAGTCAAATCAGCGAATCAGCACGTGACACATGGCGATATGGTCAAACCAAGTTTGACCCGAGTGAAACATATGGTGGAATTTTCAAAGGTTAAAAAAAAAAAAAAAAATTTTTTGTTTTTCTAAAAGATCATGTGGGGTTGATTTTTTTAAATAAATTTTCACTTATCATATAGTTTGAAACTATATAAAAGTTAAAATTTTTGCAAAACTACATGGAAGTCATGAACAAGACTGAGATTTTCAAAAGGCAATATCTGGGGCAATTTTTAACCAAATTGGGCACTCCAATATACCATCGGAACCGGGAAGATCTGAATTTTCCAAATTTGAGGTTGGTTCTTGCACAGGTGCTCACCAGTTCGAGTTATAGGTCAATTTGTGTTTCTTGGGCCATTAGCGACCGAATGAGCAAACTTGATTCTAGAGCATCAAAATTGGTTAGAGGGCTATTTTAAAAGCTTGTTGGGATCTGAATATGGAGAAAAATCAACTCTCAGCAATTTTCTTGCATTTTGGAGGTCACTGTGAACTGATTTTCACTTTTTACATTGAGTTCTTTTTTTTTATCAAAATCAGTTACATTATTTCATCATTAGGTTGCTGAGATATTTGAGGCTGTTGAGAGGTAAAATGAAAAGATTTGATTCACCAGTTGGGGGGAAAGATTAAAGAGTTGTTTTAACCTGTTAAGAAGGTTTTTCAGATAGACAAGTGTCAATTGCAAATCAAATCCGGGAATTGCCTTCTCCATACATATTCTGTCTTCTTCCCTGAAAAAAGGTTGTTGGTTGGTTTTCTATTTCCAGTTCTTGGAGCTCTGCTCAGGCTGTGAAAGCCACACACCCAGCATTTCTCTTTTGTATTGAGCAACATTCATGTTTTACGTAGATAGTTCTGGTCTGTTAGGTGATTTATGAGTTGTTTCCTGTACATTTCATGTATTTGGTTTCAAGGAAAGCAAATAAAGAGCAGCAAAGGTTTGAAGTTTAGTCTGAATCTTGTCTCCTGATTATGGCTTTGTTAATTCTTCTAATTTGTGATCAAAGAGCATGAATTAGGTTGCATTTCGTTTTGAAATGTATGGGGTTAAAATGAAAGGATCTTGATGTAGAGATACATCTGAGGTTTCCAGGAGATGTATGGTTATGATTCATTTAATTGCCCAATAAATAAGGCACTGGTCAGAGATAGGATCATTAAGTTCTGTTGTTCATACTTGGGTCTTGCTGTTATCAACATATTAAATCAATTTTCCCTTTTATGTTGAAAGCTATTCAATGTTAACCCGCACTTAGCTTTCCAATTTCATGAGTTATGTTCTTAGCTTTTTCATGCTTATGATTCCTGGTTGAGTATAGAAGATTTAGGGGTTTTTATCTGCTTCATATTAGATTCAGTGTATGCTTTGACAACTGGTACCATATAAAGAATCTATAGGTCCACCCGCCTAGGTTTTGCAGAGCCTGAAGTGCAGAAGGAGTATAGCCTTATAGTTGGCCTGGTGTCTGAATGGATGTGTTGATAATGGGAGTTAGCTGCCCCTAGATGCATCTTGTTCTCATCAGGGTAATTGGAAATAGGTAACATTTTCAAACACCAACAGGGATTATGCAAATGCTTATTAATTTCAACAATACCTCTTAATTTCCACTTGCAATAATATTCTTCCTTATGGAGAAACTTGGTTTCTTCTAAATCAATGCGGTATTTTGTATTGAAACAATGCTTAAAAGTGCATATTATTTTATGCATTCATGTGTAATGTCAGCATTATGTTCTTTATTCCTGAGAGCAATAAAGTGGAAAGTTTCTCCAATATTAAGGGAACCATATGAACAATCAATTCTATAGATAGCTAAATTGAAAATTCACAAGTGGTTCTCTCTAGACTCTAATCCTGCATAGCAAAGATCACATTCCTAATCATCTAGTGAATTAGGCATTATATTGATACCTTTTCCTCTAATATCTTTTAGATCTCATTTGAGATTTCCTTTGACATAAGTTTATGGAGTTGCAGTGTGATAGAAAATTTCCTTTAATAGCCCTTCCTTGATATTATTCATTTTCTAAAGCTTGATTGTTCCATTTCTATCAAGTGTTCACAAAAAACAACATATTTACCTTTATCTTTAGACATCTTATCATCACGATGCTACCCAAAAAATAATTCTACTGAACACTAATGCTGCAAGAGAATTTAAAGTCTACATTGAGGTACAAATTGACCAGAGATGTCTGACCTAAGATAAGTGTTTGAAAGGAATCAATACAAATCTAAGTCGATTGCTAGGGCATTTAAAGAATCCAAAAGATGAAACAAGGGAAGTGTGGATACTCACAAAATAATACAAGACCTATGGAGCAAAACTGAGCAAAACCTATGGGGGGTTGGCCTAGGAGGCTTTCCACTCTATCCGCTTCTTTAGCAGCTCCATTGCTCCCCTTCACCAGCAAAACCAAAGCCACCTCAGTCTGAAAATGGCCTCGCCTCAAAACCAGAGCCACCTCACCTCAAACTTTCCCTTGCCTCCATCTATCAACATTGTGTCTGGTAGCGGAACAAGTTCATGTTGTATAACAAGTAAGCAACGTTTTTTTTTTTTTTTTTTTTTTCTCTTATATCCCGTTAGTGTCGCAATTGTGACATAGTCGGGCTATAACAACCCAAAAACACATTAGATTTGCCTGCCGTCACAAATTGACCCCTAATGTAGTAGTGACAGTAGTGAAGATTTGTGGGTGTCATCCCTAACACAGTTTTACCTTCTCATTGGAGGATGTCTAGGTAAAAAATTTATTTTGTCATGTGTTATTTGTGTCATGCTATAGATGAAAATGTGTAGTTAGCTATTTTAGTTTATATGCTAAATTATGAGATGAACATGTGGTGAATGGTTTATTGTTATAGTTTTTAAGTGTTGATTCACACCCCATTCAGAGTTTACTTTCTTATTGGTATTTCCAAAAATAAAGATATTTAAATGCATATATAGATGTGTGTGTGTGTGTGTGTGTGTGTGTGTGTGTGTGTGTATATATATATATATATATATATATATATATGTACATACATACATACATACATACATACATACATATATATATATATATATATATATATATATATATATATATATCTATATATATCTATATATATGTATATATATGTACATATATATACATATGTATGTATCTATGTACATATGGGTAAGTGCAAGAAGTTGGGTTTCACTTTTGGCAAAAAGTGGAAGTGTTTTTTTGATTTTTTAAATTTCTTTTCTATTGATGTAAAAATTTGAGGCATTTAGAGATTGAATATTTAAAAAATTTAGAAATAAAAACTGTAGTGTTGGGAATCTACTTTTTGAATATGTAATTTATTTGTGTACCCATATGATATATTTATTTTTGGTATGGATCTTTAAAAACTATTTTTTTTAAATATTTGTTTCGGGACCATAGCACACTCATATATGGACACCATAATTTGACACTTGAATAAATGTATTTTTTGTAAATTCTTTTAAAGGAAGTTACTAACACACCAAAGATTTATGGTAATATTTTACCTTAATATTTTAATGAATAACTATTTATTATTAATTTTTAATTGGCTACAAAAGTCAATTTTAAAACCTCTCATCTATGAACACCATAATTTGACCAAAATTTCATTTTTTATCAAAAATCTATTTTTTTAAACCTCCAAAAGAGTTTTATGTAGATTGATGACATATAAATTAATTTAAGAAAAATCAAAAAATCAAAATGTTATTAAAGTTTTAGTGAACCTCACTATTTTACATTTAAGTGCCACCTTTGATTAAAATATAATGCAAAAATAGTAAAGAAAATCATAACACTATAAAATTTATATTTTTAAAATTAGAACAATGAGAACTCTAATGTGTTTTTATTTTGTAAAATGTTTTGATCGGGAAGACACTCTAAAAATTATGGCAACGCATGAATTTGTCAGTTTGATGCCTTAGCCAAATCTTGAGAGGTAAAGGCCTAGGCTTGGTCTCACCAAGCCTATCTTGAACCAAAATCTTAGGCAGGAAAAAAAATCTCACCCCATGTTGTAAGAAACGAGCACCTAGTTTTTGAAATTTGAAAAATGGATGCTTAAAAAAAATTAGAAAAAATGATTTTTTAAAAAATGGGTACACTTTTTAACTTTTAAAAGGGGTGCCCATTTTTTGAATTTCAAATCAAGCACCCAAGCCTAAAATGGCCTATTTCTGGAAGAGCATGATTATATATATATATATATATATATATATATATATATATATATATATATATATATATATATATATATATATATATATATATATATATATATATATATATATATATATATATATATATATACATATGTTGACTGATGGGGGAGGAGTAAATAAGAATCTTAAGTACTTAAAAAATTTAAAAATTACACCAATTCGTTCACATTTATCAATAAACTTCTACATGTAAAACTTGTAATGATAACTTGTTGTAAAATGTAAATTTGTGTTGGAAAATGAAGATGGTGTAACTGAGAGGGGAGGGGTGAATCAGTTACCACAAAAATATTTTCAAAAGTCCCAAAGATGCCTTAAACTTAGTTGCTGCTGCTACAAAAATCACTGCTTAAAACTTGATAGGTGTTTAGTTAATTTAAGAAGCATTTACTGAAATAAGCAACTATGCAAAAGAAAGTAATCATTAACACAGTAGACACCAGATTTACGTGGAAACCCAATATGGAAAAAACCACCAGCAACTAGTCACCAATTTTCACTCTTCTGAAGTGAGCCCTGTTAGGAGCCAACCCTGTTAAAGGTTACAAAACACACTGTTAGGTGTGACCCTGTTAGAGGATTTAATCACCCTGTTAGGAGTGGCCTTGTAAGAGGTCTTTTTGAACAATTCAACTGAATTGCCACCCTATTAAAGGATTTATGAAATGGCTGTTAAACCAACTCTGTTAGGAGATTTTGGAATCACTGTTACAATGGTTAGAAAGTAACAATGAATGATCTGAAAATACATGCAACTTATCTTGCTGAATATAGATCTCAGTTTAGCTCCACGAGATCCTTACTGATCAAATATATCTCTGCAGCTCCAAGATTTCCCTCTACTCAATTCTGCTTAAGCACACACAAGTCTCTTCCTTGCACTTCCTTGCACTTTTTGTATCTTCATTCTCTCCTCTTCTTTTTTTTCATCTTGAGCACCTCTTTATATATTATTCATAATACCAGGTCAGCCCAACCAACTTGTTAAAACAATTTCAAAGTCGGCTTGCCCAACCAACTTGACTAAACATATTCTAAAGTCGGCTTGAACTAAAAAAAACTTTCACTGGCCGACGCTGCTCGGTCAATACAGAACAAAAACTTCCTTCCTGTGTTAACCGGCAGAACTCGGTAAGAACTACAATTACCGGGTAACTCGGTAATCCTGCCACTTCCTTTGGAAACCAACTGGACTCGGTAAAAGCTGTCTTCGACTACCGAGTAAGCTCGGTGAAAACTCAGTTTCCCTTAGCTTATCGTGCGAACTCGGTTGACACTTAACCATTCGTTACAAAATCCTTTGATACCCGAGTGATCTCGATAAGAACTAAACTTTCCTTAGCTTACCGAGTTAACTTGGTTAACACTAAATCACCGTGTGACATACCGAAATGCTCGGTATACACTGCAAAAGGCTTTTACTGACCAACTGAGCTCGGTAGGCTCTGTAAACTATTTTCCTGGTTGATAGAACTCGGTAGAATCTATCTGATAACTGATATGACATTTGTGTAACATCAAAGACAATACACAATTACTTAATTTTATCCAACAATCTCCCTCTTTGGCATTGATGGCAACACAACATGTCATAGCAAAAATGAAATTTGAAAGCAAGTCTACTGTAACATAACACAATTAACAATTCTCTACTGTAACATAACACAATTAACAATTCTCCCTCTAAGATAGAGAACTCTCCCTCTTACAGTAATCTCCCTCTGTGAAGAATTTACTTAATCAAATTTCGGATTTCGAAAAAGATATGACAGTAAAACTCTCCCTCTTTGACAACACATGCCAAAGACCATCTAATTTCAAATGAATTTCATTGTACCTTTAGTACTAATTCATATGCAATATTTCCTTGATTTGCTGCATCAACTGATGATTGTTCAATTTTGTAAGAGCTGATGCATCACTAAAACTTATTTTAGTGAACTTCAGATAGGGGAATAACCCCTAACTTACCTCTGAGATACAAAAATGCATCCTTAGGTAAAGGCTTTGTGAATATGTCAGCAATCTGTTCCTTTGTATGTACATATTCCAATCTAATTTCCTTGTCCTGCACCAATTCTCTGACAAAGTGATACTTGATTGCAATGTGCTTAGTCTTAGAATGCATTACTGGATTTTTAGATATATTGATTGCACTTGTGTTATCACAAAACATGACGACTGGTTCCTTGATTTCCATCTTCATGCCTTGTAGCAATTGCTTGAACCAAACAATATTAGAACACTTTACTGCTGCAGCAACATACTCTGCCTCTGCTATTGATTGAGCTGTACAGTTTTGGTTTTTGCTTATCCAAGAAACCAACCTCTTTCCAAGAAAGAATGCACCTCCACTTGTGCTTTTTCTGTCGTCAAGGTTTCCTGCCCAATCAGCATCAGTAAACACTTTTAAGTCTAGGTTTCTTCCAAGTTTATACCATAGTCCATAATCTTCAGTTCCTTTCAGATATCTCATTATTCTCTTGATTGCCATCATGTGATTTTCTCTTGGTTTGGCTGAAAATCTTGCCACAATTCCAACTTCAAGAGCAATATCTGGCCTAGTATGAACTACATATTGTAACTTTCCAGTTATAGATCTGTACAATGTCTGATCTATTTCCTTTGAATCATCTTCTTTGGTAAGTTTTAGTCCAGTACACATGGGAGTTCCAACTGGTTTACAGTCTTCCATACCAAACTTTTTTAATTTCTCTTTGATATATTTTGCTTGAGTGATGTAGATGCCATTCTTGTTCTGCTGAATTTGAAGTCCCACAAAGAATTTGATTTCACTAAATATTGACATTTCAAATTCCTTGCTCATTTGTTCTGAAAATTCTTTGCAAAGATCATCATTCCCTGTAAAAATAGTATCATCTACAAATATTTCTGCCAGGACAATCTCATTTTCTGGTCCTTCCTTGATATACAAACTACTGTTATCATTATTTCTTTGAAATCCAATTTGAATAAGATAGCTATGCAATCTTTCATACCATGCTCTAGGGGCTTGTTTCAAACCATACAATGCCTTGTGCAATTTGCAAACCATGTTCCTTTTATCTGGATCAATAAAACCTTCAGGTTGTTCAATGTAGACCTCTTCATCTAGTATACCATTTAGAAATGCTGACTTGACATCCATCTGATAAACTTTAAATCCTTTGTAGGCAGCATATGCTAGTAAGGTTCTAACACCTTCCAATCTAGCAACGGGAGCGAAAGTTTCTCCATAATCTATGCCTTCTTCTTGAGAATATCCTTTGCATACTAATCTAGCTTTGTTTCTTGATACTTTACCATTTTCATCCAACTTATTTCTGAAAACCCACTTTGTACCGATTACATTTTTGTCTTTAGGCCTGGGTATAAGAGTCCATGTTTTGTTTTTCTCTATCTGCTCTATTTCTTCATTCATTGCTTCAATCCAATTATCATTTTCTAATGCATCTTTGACAGTTCTAGGTTCAAAATCAGCAAGTAAACAAATACCCTTCAACTTACTTCTTGTGATGGTTCCATCAGATTTATTTCCAATGATCTGATCTGCTGAATGATGTCTCCTGACATATTTGGCTAGAACAGGTTCTTTTTCTTTTGGATGATTTTTGTCGTTATCCTCTTGCATTTCTCCTCTTTGCTCGGTTTGGTCTGGCTCGATATCAACTGGCACGGTATGTACCTACTCGATTACCTCAGGCTCGGTAATCTCTAACTTGGTATTTTCTGACTCGGTAGACGTTGGCTCGGTAGATGTTGGCTCGGTAGATGTTTCCTGCAACCCGGTTAGTGATGACTCGATAGAAGAAGATTTTTGATTCTCAGATGCAGTTGATATTATATCCGAATCACCGAAGATGAATCTTTTGTAATTTTCTGGTTCTTTTCTGCTTTCTTCTTCAGTCTTTTCTGCAAATTCATCAACTTTCACATGTATACTTTCTATGACTTTGTGAGTAGATAAGTTTAAGCATCTATATGCTTTACTCTTACATGAGTATCCAAGAAATATACCTTCATCACCTTTTACATCAAATTTTCCTTTTCTAGATTCTTTCAAGATATAACATTTGCTTCCAAATACTTTCAGATAACTTACATTGGGTTTATAGTCATACCATATTTCGTAGGGAGTTTTGAATGAGTCCTTTTTTAACTGTACTCGGTTTAAGGTATGAACTGCTGTACTGATAGCCTCCTTCCAGTATTTGATAGCAACATTCTTTTCTATCATCAAGGTTCTTGCACAATCCATGATGGATCTGTTCCTTCTTTCAGCTATGCCATTTTGTTCAGGTGTACCTGGTGCTGAAACCTATCTTTTGATTCCTCTTTCAATACAAAAGTTATTAAATTCATGTGAAATAAATTCACCACCTCTGTCTGACCTTAGGCATTTCAATCTTTTCCCTGTTTCTTTTTCTACTCTTGCCAAATACCATTTGAACTTTTCAAATGCTTCTGATTTGTTCCTTAGGTACATGATGGTCATCATTCTTGAATAATCATCAACAAAAAGAATGAAATATTTTTCACCAGTATAGCTTTCAGTTTCAATAGGTCCACATAAGTCAGTATGCACAATTTCTAATAAATCTTCAGACTGATAATTTTTGCTTTTGAAACTAGACTTACCCATCTTTCCAATTTGACAATTCTTGCATAAACCGACCTCTGGTTTCTTTAAATCAGGAATGCCTCTCACTTTCTTGAATTTTCTTATTTTTACCAGATTGTCAAAATTCACATGACATAATATTTTATGCCATAACCAACTCTCTTCTATTTGAACAATAAAACATGAATGTTCATCAAGTTCAAGATAGAACAAGTTACCTTTAGTTTGAATACCAGATCCAATCAGCTTTCCTTTACCGTTCAGCAGTCTTGCTTTGCCTTGGATGAATTCTACTTTGAGTCCATTGTTGAGTAACTGTGCCACACTCAATAAATTTTTCTTTAGTCCTTCTACCCAATAAGCATTATCACATACAAGTTCTTGGGTTAGAGTGATTCTTCCTTTTCCTTTGATGCAACAAGGTTCATTGTTTCCAAATCTTACACTGCCACCATCATACTTTTCAAATTGATCAAACTTTGTTTTATCTCCAGTCATATGATGTGAGCAGCCACTATCAATGATCCATGTATCATTCTTACTTATGTGAGAGATGAGTGCCATTTCTTCATTGTCAGATTCATCTTTTACAGCAATGTAAACAATCTCATCCTCTTCTTCATCATTAGAATCATTAGAATCTTTAGCCATAAAACATGATTTCTTACTTTTATCTTTAAATGATTTGAAATCTTTCTTACTATTCCATTTATTATCTTTCTTTTCATCTTTATCTTTCTTGTTTGGACACCTTGCAGCAATATGACCGACTTCTTCACATGAAAAATAGATTAGGGGTACTTTACCTCTGTATTTACCTCTTTCTCTTGAATATTTCTTTGCAAGTAGGGCTTCAATGACTTCAAGGTCGCTATCAGAGCTCTGATCTGATTGATCTTCACTTTCTGACTGAGATTCCTTCTTCTTTTTGCCTTTGTCCTTGAGTGAGAGCTTGGCTTCAAATGCAGACTCAATGTTCTTTGTAGCTGGAACATAATTATCAAAATTATCTAATTCAAATGCTGTCAATCTTCCAACTATGGCCTCTAGGTTTATCTTGTGATTGGCCTCACACCTTCTTTCTTGAATGGCTGATACCCTGATGGCATAAACTGGAAGTAGAGTTCTAAGAACTTTACTTATGACTGTCTCTTCACTGATACTTCCTCCAGAAGCTTTGATAGCACTGACACATGCTTTAATTCTTTCAACATATTTGGCAATATTTTCATCTTCTTTCATTTTCATCTGATTGAATTGTCCTCTCAGACTTTCAGCTTTGGCTCTTCTGACATTGTTATCTCCACCATAGATCTCTTTCAGTCTTTCCCACATTTCATAGGTAGTAGTGCAGTCCTTGACATCATCAAACTCTTCATAACTCAAGGCAGATGCAATATCAATCATCATAATGTTATGAGTCTTCTTTATAGCAATGTCATTGACTGATAATGTACCTGATGGTTCTACATATTTCTCATCAAGATATTTCAGACCAGTGTCACCAATGGAAGCTAGATGAAGTCTCATTAATCCCTGCCATGCTGAGAAGTTGTTTCGGTTAAGCCTTGGGATTTCCCTCTTATAAGACATCTTGATCTTTGGCTTAGATCTTTGAAATCTTCTCCTGCAAGCACCAAAAGCTCTGATACCAATTGTTGGAAAATGAAGATGGTGTAACTGAGAGGGGAGGGGTGAATCAGTTACCACAAAAATATTTTCAAAAGTCCCAAAGATGCCTTAAACTTAGTTGCTGTTGCTACAAAAATCACTGCTTAAAACTTGATAGGTGTTTAGTTAATTTATGAAGCATTTACTGAAATAAGAAACTATGCAAAAGAAAGTAATCATTAACACAGTAGACACCAGATTTATGTGGAAACCCAATATGGGAAAAACCACCAGCAACTAGTCACCAATTTTCACTCTTCTGAAGTGAGCCCTGTTAGGAGCCAACCCTGTTAAAGGTTACAAAACACACTGTTAGGTGTGACCCTGTTAGAGGATTTAATCACCCTGTTAGGAGTGGCCTTGTAAGAGGTCTTTTTGAACAATTCAACTGAATTGCCACCGTGTTAAAGGATTTATGAAATGGTTGTTAAACCAACTCTGTTAGGAGATTTTGGAATCACTGTTACAATGGTTAGAAAGTAATAATGAATGATCTGAAAATACATGCAACTTATCTTGCTGAATACAGATCTCAGTTTAGCTCCACGAGATCCTTACTGATCAAATATATCTTTGCAGCTCCAAGATTTCCCTTTGCTCAATTCTGCTTAGGCACACGCAAGTCTCTTCCTTGCACTTCCTTGCACTTTTTGTATCTTCATTCTCTCCTCTTCTTTTTTTTCATCTTGAGCACCTCTTTATATATTATTCATAATACCAGGTCGGCCCAACCAACTTGTTAAAAAAATTTCAAAGTCGGCTTGCCCAACCAACTTGACTAAACATATTCTAAAGTCGGCTTGAACTAAAAAAAACTTTCACTGGCTGACGGCCGACGCTGCTCGGTCAATACAGAACAAAAACTTCCTTCTTGTGTTAACCGGCAGAACTCAGTAAGAACTACAATTACCGGGTAACTCGGTAATCTTGCCACTTCCTTTGGAAACCGACTGGACTCGGTAAAAGCTGTCTTCGACTACCGAGTAAGCTCGGTGAGAACTCAGTTTCCCTTAGCTTACCGTGCGAACTCAGTTGACACTTAACCGTTCGTTACAAAATCCTTTGATACCCGAGTGATCTCGGTAAGAACTAAACTTTCCTTAGCTTACCGAGTTAACTCGGTTAACACTAACTCACCGTGTGACATACCGGAATGCTCGGTATACACTGCAAAAGGCTTTTACTGACCAACTGAGCTCGGTAGGCTCTGTAAACTATTTTCCTGGTTGATAGAACTCGGTAGACTCTGTTTGATAACTGATATGACATTTGTGTAACATCAAAGAAAATACACAATTACTTAATTGTATCCAACAAATTTGATCTATCACATGCATGAAAATAAATACATAACATAATTTTTTTACCCAAGAATCCCTTGAGGTGAAGGAAATACTAGGGTGGGGATGACATCCACAAATCTTCACTACTATAGTAATAAAGTTAACCTATTATGGTTACAATGTTTGATCAAAAAAATACAATCTACCCTATGAGGGGTCTGCCAATTAAAATCTAAAGAGACTAGTAGGTCTCATCTTGTTAGATGATTTAACACTTACAACAAAGTAATATCTCTATTAAGAAATTTACAAATATCTGCTAAGACCACTCTATTAAGAGATTTAAGCAGATTCAAGTAAGTTAGAACTGATTTATTACACAACTTTCAGTTTGCTCTGTAAGTTGATTTTGAGTCTCCTCCTTGCTAACTGATCCTCTCCTTTGATCCAATGATACTTTTTCCCTTTCACTTCACTACTATGAATAGGTCAATTATTTTGTTAAGTGATAAAAAATCCTGTTATTCACTTCTAATCTAATTTCAATCCTTCACCTTACTAATCATAGGCATACACTTCTCTTCTCATCTTCTTTCTCTATCACTCTTGCACATACTTTGATCTAGGTTAAGATCTTCAATATTTAAAGAGTTCCATAAAGAATTTTCTAGATGGCTCCATGGTAGCCTCTCCATTTGAATCATTTATCACAAATCATAGGGATATGTAATCCATGTTATTGATGTATAGAACTCTCCATAAGGACCCCTACAAATATTAAATGTTTCTCCCATGTTGGATCAAAAATATGTTACCTCAAAACATGTTCCAGTCCTAACTTTTTTTGTAAACTCTACATTGCTTGGCCTTTAATATTTTGTGACACTCAACATTTTTATTGTTCGATCTATATAGTACTCGACACACATTATGTCACTCTGAACTTATATCCGTGAAACTTTCTTGTTTTTTGTTGAGCTTGGATTGTATAAAAAATACTTGGTCACCATACACTTACTCAAATCTTCTAGAGTTTGGTACATACTTTCTCATGTACATGACTTCACCTATGTAGAGTAGCTTGGTTATAGTAAAGACCATCTAATTTTGCCTTATAAATGACTAAATGATTGACATTAGTGATCAAAAATTGTTATAGATACCAACAATCTCCCCCTTTAACATTAGTGGAAGAAACACTTTGTCATATTTACATCTTTACAATATAATCTGATAGTAAGCTCTATCCCTAAGATTTATGACTTATGCCAATGAATAATGAATAAATAATATAAAAATGTTTATCATATATGTTTCCCCCTTATCAAGTCTATTTCCCACTTATTTTTGAGAACTTTATGTCACTATTATTGGGGTTGAATAGGTGTAAGCAATCCATATTTTTCAATTAATATCTTGTGAACTTGGGTTATCATGGACAATACATGTTCCCATGTGATTCTGGATGCTTCAAAAATTTTATTTTGCAACTGTACTCCTATAGCTAAATCAATTAAACTGTCAGCCACTGATAAATTATGATATTTTGAGATAAGATCCTAGGTTTACTTTAGATCTCTCTACATGACCTCTAAATGAGATATCATTATTGGTTTAATAGAGATCAATTTGGGTCTCATGTTGCTATCAGTTGAATGAAGCTCAACCAATGTGCCTTGAGCATTCAATAGATTATTGTAATGTATAGTGCTTGATCCTACTGACTCTAAAATAATACTATTGGATCTCTTTATTTCAGCCTAAACTTGGTTTATTTGTGTCTAGATGTCATTTTTGAGTCTTGGGAAATCTAACAAAATATTATACAATATTTTACCTTCTAATTCAATTCTAACATAACCTATATTTTCTCTTGAAATTGCACTTTCTACTCAACAATGGTTATAGAAACTTTGTCCACAACTTTAGTTTCAAATCTTCTCACAGACCACTCTATCAATTTTCTATTTGACTCTATGTTTCCAACATTGACTTGATCAACTATATTTATAGGTTGATTGATGATTGGTGCTTCTTCATTAAAATGTTGTATGTGAAAAGAATCAATAGAAATAAGCTTTACATCATATAGTAACTACTTCTTCTTAAGATCTCTTTTTAATTCTTCCTATTTTTTCTTCTTTGCCAAAACTTTTTGTAGAAAAATGGTTTTTTCCAAGGTGAAATTTTCTAGATCCCATTGTGGCATCTCAATCATTTCATCAAGAATAACTTCAATATCTGGTGAAACACCTTCCAATGGTCTCCTTTTTATTAGTGAAGGAGTTTTGCTACTCAACACTATTGAATAAAATTGATTAATTGTGTATTGTCTTTGATGTTACACATAATGCCATATCATTACCAGTCAGTGTATGCCAAGCTCACTTAGGCATTCAAGATAGTTTTTTGTGTCTACCGAGCATTCCAAAGTTCACCTAGTTCAGAAAATAGCTTCTATCAAGATCACTCGTATACCAAAGGAACTTTGCGAGCATGCAGTGTTGACTGAGTTCACTTGGTTAACATAGAAAAATCATCTCTGAGTTAGTGTCTACCTAGCATGGTCAGCTAACAAATGATTTTCTTATTTTAGCATATTAAGTTCAATTCATTTGTTTATTGGTTCTAGCCGATTGAGAAGATGAATACTAATTATTCCAACTTGTATTTGACCCGGCTTGACAATATGAAAGATATATATAAAAGGTCAGATTGAAGATTAGAAGTGTGTGAATGCATGGAAGATAATTGAAGATTTAATGATGCTAATAGGAAGTGAATTAGAAGGATAAGAAAAATATCCTTGAGAAGCTAAAAATATATATTCAATCAAGAAGAATCAAGTATTGGCCAAAACTGAGATCTTTAATTAGCAATTTAGTTACATCAAAAATGAGGTCATCTCATTGTTACTCTCTAATCATTGTAGCAGTGATCTAAATCTCTTAACAGATATGGCTTAACAACTATTTGTAAATCTTCTAACAAGGTGGTTGTTCTATTAAATTGTCTAAAGACCTCTAAAAGGCCACTCTTAAAAGGATTATTAAATCCTCTAATACGTTCACACCTAACCTTTAATAGGATTGGCTCCTAATAGGGTTCACTTTAGAAGAGTGAAAATCTGTAACTAGTTGCAATTGGTGGCTTTTCCCAAATTGGGTTTCTACATTAAATCTTGGTATCAAATTTGTTCATGCTATTTCTCTTATATGTTTGAAACTAAGTTAAAATAATATAAATCACAAATAAAATCTTAATATTTTCATGTTAAGTGTTTGCCAAGTAATTTCAATGTTTATCGAGTTATAACATTTTCTATGTATTTGTCAAGCATCAATAGAGTTTAGTTTTTAGAGTTTGTTTTGTACTGACATCTAAAGGATCTGGGATTTATTTTAGTAGTAACTGATTCACCCCTCCCCTCTTAGTTAAACCTCTTATATTTCCTACAATTGGCATCAGAGCTTTTGGTGCTTGTAGAAAAGGTTAAAAAGACCTAAGCTAAAGATTGGTATGTCTTATAGAAGAGGGATTCCCAAGTTGAACTGAGAAAACTTTGCAACCTGAAAAGGACTTATGAGGTTACATCTGGCAACTATCAATGATTTAAGTTGTAAGTCTCTTGATGTTGAATACACAACTCCCACTAGAACATTATCAATTGAAGACATTACTAAAAAAGAAAAATTATAACATGATGATGATTGGTATTGCATCTACTCTTAATTATGCTAAATTTGATGAAGTAAAAGACTGCAAAATACCTCATGCAATGTGGATCAAACTAAAAGAAATTTATGGAGGAGATGAAAATGTAAGAATACCTAAAGAAAAAAGTATCAAAGGTTAATTTGATAAGATAAAAATGAGAGAAGATGAAAAAATTGTAAAATATGTGAAAAGAAACAAAGCAAGTGTGAGTGCAATCAAACTATCTGAGGAGACATTGATGAAAAAATAGTTGTAAGCAAGTTAATCATAACCCTCCTTCCTATCTATGCAATTAGAGTGGCTACTACTCAAGAGATAAGATGTGATCCAAATAGAAATATAACTTTGGATGCTCTAGTTGGAAGATTAATGTAGGAACATCTTGGTGCAAGGGAAATCTTGCATCACCAAAAAAAAAAAAAATTTATTTCAACTCTTTTCTATTTTAATAAGGACTAGTAGATAGGGTAGTTACTATTTATCGTCACTTACTATTTTTAGTAAGTTTTCCATATAAGCTCAGAATGTTCTCATTTTCTAGAGGAAGGTTCATTTTAGAGTTGTAAGCCTACCCCTCAAATATCGTTGCTCAAGCATTAGTATCAGAGAAGTTATTGCAAATTTTCAGTAGAAGAAATTGTAGAAAAATCTTTAGGCTCACTATTTGAGGCCTTAGAGTGCTCGGATGAGGTCCAAAAACTCGACTGAAAGGTGCTAGCATTGTTTTGAGCCTGTAGATTGGAAGCTCAGATTTTTGAAAAGTGGTTATAATAGCCAATCAAAGAAATGGTCTGTCAGTTATGGCCTTTAGAAGTTGGGCTACTAAAATTTCTAAAACAATTTTTCAAAGATATATTTAGTTGACTCTATGTGTATTTATAGGGTCTGTTGGCCCTAGGTATTAAGTTTGAGCATCTAGAACCTTCCTGGATGGTATCAAATTTCCTATTTAAAAAAGGCTTGAACATTGCCTAGAATAGCTTTTAGTGATAGTTCATAGTACTGTCTTGCAAATTATTGTATGAAGGCACCCATTTGGGTTAGCATATTGTAATTGAGAATTCCATAATTCTACATTTGTGACATTAATAAGAAGTCCATATTTTGTTCTCACATTTGTTGTTGTTTCTTTTTTTCTATTATGAGTTTATGGTATTAAGGGGAGTCCCTTGCATTAAAGATTGACAACTTTTGATTTGAATAAATATGATAACTATGTTCCTAGTTCCAAAGGTATTGAGTCTACATTTGAAGCCAAACTCTCACTCAAGAAAAAGAGTAAGAAATCAAAGGCCAATTAATTAAGAAGTGAAGAAGAAATAGAAAAAAATTTGATAGTGATCTTCAAGTTGTTGAAGCCATAGTTGAAAAGAAATATTTCAAAGGCAAAGGAAAGCGCAAAGGTAAGATTCCTCTAATCTACTTTTCTTGTGAAGAAATTGGTCACAATGCTACAAGGTTCCCAAATAGAGAAAAAAAAGATGAAAAGAAAAATAATAAGTTCAAAAGAAAGAAGGAATTGAAAAACTACAAGGACAAACATAATAAATCTTGTTTTATGGTTAAAGATTTTGATAACAATGAAGATGAAATGGTACATATTGTTGTAAAAGATGAATCTGATGATGAAGGAGATAAAGAGGTAGTTATCTCTCATGTTAACAAAAATGATACATGGCTTATTGATAATGGATACTCACATCACATGACTAGAGACAAAAAAAATTTTAAACATATGGAATACTATGATGGTGGTAGTGATGGTGGTAGTGTGAGATTTGGAAACAATGAACCTTGTTATACAAAAGGAAAAGGATGTATCTCTTTGACCAATGAACTTATATGTAATAATTCTTATTGGGTTGAAGGAATAAAGAATAATCTACTAAGTGTGGCACAATTGAATAAAATTGGATTCAAGGTACAATTTATGAATGGAAAGGCCAAACTATTGGATGGAAAAGGAAATCTAGTTAGATCTGAAAAACAAACAAAAGGTAATCTATTTTATCCTTATCTTAGTTAAAGTTTACGTTTTATTGCCCAAGTAGAAGAAAGTTGGTTATGGCACAAAAGATTATGTCATGTAAACTTTGATAATCTAGTTAAGATAAGAAAATGTAAAAGAGTAAGAGGTATGCCTAGCTTGAGGAAACCTGATATGGGTCTATGCAAGAATTGTCAAATTAGTAAGATAGGAAAGACTAGTTTCAAAAGAAAGAACTATCATTCTCAAGAAGTCTTAGAGCTTGTGCATATAGACTTATGTGGACCTATTGGAATAGAAAGTTATAGTGGAGAATAATTTTTTATTCTCTTTGTTGATGATTATTCTAGATTGATGATTGTAATGTATCTAAAAGAAAAATCAAAAGCTTTTCAAAAATTTAAGTGGTATCTGGAAAGAGTAGAAAAAGAAACTAGAAAGAAGTTGAAATGTTTAAGATCAGCAAGAGGTGGTGAATTCATCTCCAATGAATTCAATGAATTCTAGATTGAAAAAGGAATTAAAAGACAAGTATCATCTCCTGGTACACCAGAGTAGAATAGTATAGCTGAGAGAAGGAACTGATCCATCATGGATTGTGCAAGAACATTGATGATAGAAAACAATGTTGCAATCAAATACTGGAAGGAAGCTATCAGTATTGTAGTTCATACCTTGAAGAGATTATAGTTGAAGAAAGACTCAAACCAAACTCCTTATGAACTCTAGTATGGCTAAAAACCTAATGTAATTTACTTGAAAGTATTTGGTAGCAAATGTTATATCTTGAAAGAATCTAGAAAATAAAAATTTGATGTCAAATGTGATGAAGAAATATTCTTAGGATATTCATAAAAAATTAAAGCTTATAAGTGTTTGAATTTGTGTACTCATAAAAGTATAGAAAGTGCACATTTGAGAATTGATGAGTTTGTAGAAAAGAGTGAAGAAGAAAACAACAAAGAGCTTGAGGATTATAGAAGATTTTCTTACTATGAACCTGATACACTGCCAAATCTATCTGAAAGAAAGGAGGCTTCACCTCATGAGTCTCCAAAATCTCAAATAGTTATTGAGTTGTAGAGAGTGCAACCTGAGTCATAGTCTCAAGGACCCGAGTCATAGTCATAGGCTATGGAGCTAGAGAAAACTGAGTCTGATGGACCTGAGTCACAGAAAATGTGACCCAAGCTTGATACTGAAGTTCATGATGAAATTAGTGAAACCCATTCCAAATCCAAAGAACTTATGTTAGAAAGATATGTCAGAAGGAATCATTCACCTGATCATATCATTGGAGACAAATCAGATGGAATAATGACAAGAAGCAAATTGAAAGGTACATGTTTAGTTGCTAAATTTGAACCCAAAAATGTTAAAGGTACTTTGGATGATAAAATTTGGATTGAAGCAATGAATGAAGAAATAGAACAGATAGAGAAGGAAAAATGCTTGGACTCTTTTTCCTAGACCCAAGGATGAAAATGTAATTGGCGCAAGCTGGGTATTTAGAAATAAGCTAAATGAAGATGGAAAAGTTTTTAGAAGCAAAGCAAGGTGGGTATATAAAGGCTATTCTCAGAAAGAAGGTATTGATTATGCTGACAAATTTTCTCCTATTGCAAGATTAGAATGTGTTAAAACTTTACTAGCTTATGCAGCTTATAGAGGATTTAAATTCTACCAAATGGACGTAAAATCTACATTCTTGAATGGAATTCTTGATAAGAAAGTCTACATTGAACAACTTAAAGGTTTTATAGATCCTAGCAAAAAGGACATGGCCTGCAAATTACACAAGGCATTATATGGTCTTAAGAAAGCTCCTAGAGCTTGTTATGAAAGACTTCATAGCTACTTGGTACAAATTGGTTGTCAAAGAACAAATGATAAAAATAGTCTATATGTCAAAGAAGGACTAGACAAGAAGACTGTGTTGACAAAAATATTTGTTGATGATACTTTATTCATAGGAAATGATGACTTGTGCAAGGCATTTTAAGAAGTAATGAGTAAAGAATTTGAGATATCTATGTTTGGTGAGATAAAATTCTTTGTTGGATTATAGATTCAAAGAATATGGTATCTACATTACTCAATCTAAATATATCCAAGAGATACTAAAGAAATTTGGAATGGAAGATTCAAGGCTAGTTGGAACTCCTATGTCTACTAGACATAATCTTTCCAAAAAATGATGATTCTAAAGAGGTAGATTAGACCAAATACAAATCAATAATTAGAAAATTATAGTATGTAGTCCATACAAGGCCTGATATTGTATTAGTAATCAGTATGGTGGCAAGATTCTCAACAAATCTCAAAGAAAATCACATAATGGAAATCAAAAGAATCATGAGATATCTTAAAGGTACTGAAGAATATGGATTATGGTAGAAAATAAGAGGAAATTTGGACTTAAAAGTATTCATAGATGCTGTTTGGGTAGGAAGTATTGATGATAGAAAAATCACTAGTGGTGGAGTATTCTTTCTTGGTAAGAGACTAATTTCTTGGACAAGAATGAAATAGAATTGTATCTCTTAGTCCACAGAAGAGGCAGAATGTGTGGTAGCAGTAGTGAATTGTTCTAATATTGGTTGGTTCAAATAACTATTGACAGGTATGAAGACAGAAATCATGGATCTATTAGTCATATACTATGCTAACACTAGTGAAATCAATATATCAAAGAATCTAGTGATGCATATCAAAACAAAACATATTGCTATAAAATATCATTTCTTGAGAGAATTAGTACAAGATAAAGAAGTCGGAGTGGAATATGTTAATACAAAAGAACAAATTGTAGGCATATTCACAAAGCCATTACCTAGGGATGCATTTTTGTATCTAAGAGGTAAGCTATGGGTCATTCCCCTATCTAAAGCTCACTAAATGAATTTTAGTGATGCATCAACTAGAGCATGTTGAAGATCAATCATTTGGTGCAATATTTACAAAGGCATATTACAAATGAATCATTACTTGAGGTACATTGATATTCATTGATTATTGTATTTGGCATGAGATGTCAAAGAGTGAGAGGTTTGCTATCATATCTCTTAGAAATTTTGTGGATAAGTTTGTTGTCATAGAAAATTTTGTAAAAGAAAGGATGAGTTAGAGTGAACATGGAAAAGTTTCCTATTAGAATACTTGTTTTCTAACCAAGGGAGAAACTAAAGGAATAAAGAGTTCACATTGTTAGAGGGAGTTCTCATACATGAGAATCAGAATGAAACTAAGGATATTTCCTTACTTTAAATTTTCAGTATTATGACATGTTGTGTTGTCATCAATGCCAAAGAGGGAGATTGTTGAATACAGTTGACTAATTGTGTATTGTCTTTGATGTTACACAAAATGTAACATCATTACTAGTTAGTGTATGCCAAACTCACTAGGGTATTAAAGATAAATTTCTATGTCTACCGAGCATTCTAGAGTTTACCTAGTTTAGAAAATAATTTCTATCGAGTTCACTTAGTTCACAAAGGAACTTTGCAAGTATACATTGTTGACTGAGTTCACTTGGTTAACAGAGGAAAATCATCTCTAAGTGAGTGTCTACTGAGTAGGGTCAGCTAACGAAGGATTTTCTTGTTTTGGTATATTAAGTTCAATTGGTTTGTTTGTTGGTTCTAGCCAACTGAGAAGATGAATATTAATTATTCTAAGTTGTATTTGAGATGAGTTAACAATATGAAAGATATAAATAAAAGGTCAAGTTGAGGATTAGAAGTGTCTGAATGTATGGAATATAATTAAAAATTTAATGATGTGGAGAGGAAGTGAATTAGAAGGATAAGCAAAATATCCTTGAGAAGCGAAAAAAATATATTCAATCAAGAAGGATCAAGTATAAGCCACAATTGAGATCTGTAATCACTAATTAAGTTGCCATTAGAAATCAAGTCATCTCATAGTTAGTCTCTAATCATTGTAGCAATGATCTAAATCTCTTAACAGAGTTGGCTCAACAACTATTTCTAAATCCTCTAACAAGGTGGTTGTTCTACTAAATTATCTAAAGACTTCTAAGAAGGTCACTCCTAATAGAGTGATTAAACTCTCTAATAGGGTCACACCTAATAGTGTGTTTTGTAAGCTTTAATAGGGTTGGTTCCTAATAGGGCTCACTTCAGAAGAGCGAAAATCTATAACTAGTTGCAATTGATGGTTTTTCCCAAATTGGGTATCCACATTAAATCTTGGTGTCAAATGTGTTCATGCTATTTCTCTTATATGTTTGCAAATAAGTTAAAATAATATAAATCATAGATAAAATCTTAAGATTTTCATGTTAAGTGTTTGCCAATTAATTTCACTGTTTACCAAGTTACAACATTTTTCTATTTATTTATCAAGCATCAACAAAGGTCAATTTTTTGAGTTTGTTTTGTATTGACATCTAAGGGATCTAGGATTTATTTTAGTTATAACTAATTCACCCCTCCTGTTGGGATGAAAAATTGCATGCTTCATTTTTAGCCCCATTTCAAATTTTGAGTCAAACCAAGCCCTATGAATGCCCATAATTACATATGTACTTGGCTGTACCTGTGAGGCCCATAAGGTGTTTAATGTTTCTAACACTTTCCATTTAGTGCATCTACCTGTTCCATGAAGTTGAATTAACATTTCGAGTCATTTGGCGAAGTCTTGTTTTGAGTGAGTTCCAATTTGCAAAATCTAGGTAGCCTACTTTGAACATTCGCCAATTGTGCCCTGTGATTGTCATAAGCCCAAATCACAGATCCATAATGTACTCAGGACAGAGAACCAACGCCCCAAATTTCATCTTCCCAAGTGTCCATTTTCCTAGTTTTCCACACCAAATCCAAACCCAGTTTATGGTATTCTGTCATGTTTTTGTGTAGGTAATTCTAAAGGGGCAACTTTGATGTTCAATATCTTTTGACCCTAAATTTGTCATGAGAAGAGTTTCAACATGGTGCAAGTGTGTGGTATAGAGATTCAGTGTGCCAGATTTTAGAGCTTCGTCAGTTGTCCAGGTCAATTTTCAAAGGCAATCAACATGCCTCCTGACATCAAAAGTGATAGTTTACAGAATGCTGGTAAAATGAGTTTTAAATGTTGTTTCAGCGATGGATTTTGTTTTCAATTAGTTCAAAATGTTTAGTTGGTTAGTTGGTTAGTTGGCAGTATCAGTTGTCCGAAAACAATTTTTTTTTAACTGAACCTACCTTTGGAACTAGCTAAATTCCATCTAATTAATAAAGCATCATAGAATTTTCTAAGTGGCTAAATTGGTTTATAGTGAATTTGTTATATTAAAGTGTCATAGTGCAAAGGCGAGAAATGATAGTGATGTTGAGTGTTAGCAAGGTTGTACAACTCAAGGATGATGCAAGAACAAATGAAAATACACCAAAAAATGGAGGAAGAAGCACATTAAGAATTCTAGTCTTTCAATAATGTGATGAGTGATTTCAAATAGAATATTGAAAAATTGATCACAACGTTGTAGATTTGGGATGATGCCTTTGCTGAAAAGAACTTATAAATGTCAAGAGCCATTCACACTATTTTAAAAAAAAGGAGGAATATCTAGAAAAGGTAGCGAGTAGATGAACATGCCGAATCAAAAGAAGCAATAGACCAACACACAAAATGGTGTTACTTTTACTTGCTAGAACTGCTACAATGAAGGCAAGATAGCTTCACGCAGGTAAAGAATAGATGAAGACATTGATTAGTAGGAAAATCATGTTTTAAGATAAAGATAGTTTATAGCATTAAAAAACAAGTCCCAAACACATTTCAAGAGGAACCTGCATTAAAAATTCAGCAGGGGGTGGTTTTAAGCCATAGCAAATAAAAGGGAAACACACAGTCAAAGAACAAACAACAAGCCCCATGCTAAAAAAAAACCCCGCGATGAAATTTGCGTATGAAGAGCAAAATAGGATGAAGCTCATGCACATTCTCAGCAGGGAAGCCGATTCCAAATCATCAAGACAGTTAACATAGTTAAGAAAATAAAGATCACCCACAACTAACAAAGGAAGGGATCGGTCAAAGTTAAAGAAGACTAGGTCACACCAAAAACTAAATTGCTGGAGAAAGGAAGATGCAATGGTTTGAAGCCATTGAAAACAAAGGTGAACACGACTTCAGCAGTAAAACCTTATTTTTAAAAGGAAAACACACATCAAAGAAAAGATGAGGCTTGAGATGAAGATTTATCCCACATTTAACGTGGGAGGGCCTCCACGACTTTTAAATACGAATCCACACAGAGCTTATTATGTATTAAAGACATGCCTTTTTAAAGGCAAGGCTGCAACTTGTAAGTGGGTCTCGTGCATGGTAGTCATGGATGACGTCAGCAAGATAGAAGCAAAATTTTGATAGAGCATGCAAGGGTGATGATGTGGCACCCAGATCTAGATGCAACATGATGATGACAAGTGGCAAGATCAGGCAGTGGGCGCACGCCTGCAAAACAAAGTTGTGCAGTGTTTAAATAATACGGGAATGCAAATTTTTGCCACATGGCAGTGGGGCCTGAAACAATGATGAAGTGGCACTAATGTGATGGGTAAATAAGAAATCTGGCGGCCAGTAGAATAGTGCCACATGGCAGCTCGCGTAGTGATGGGTCCCAGTTGGAGATCACAAGCAAGTTGAGACAAGAGGTTCTCAGATCGTGACACGTGTTACGATCTAATGGATGGCGCTTCCCAGAAAAAATAAGATTCACGTTAGTTAAAAAATGTGAGAAAGTGGGATTGTGCCACATGGCATCGAACCTGCATAAATGGTGACGTGGTAGTTCAATGGCAGGGGTGTAGAGCAGCCAATCAATGAGTGACACGTGTCACTCGATCAAACCCAGTTTGACCCCAAATTCTGAGGGGTGAAGAGAAATTTGAAAATAATAAAAAATTCTATTTTTTATTATTATTATTATTCAAAGTTTCATGTTCAGATTGAAATTTAAATTCAGTGGGCCTTTTTATAAAGTTTGAACCTTAGCATATTTTAAATTTTTCAAAAAATTAAAATCAAACAAGTTGCTGACCTGACCTTTATAGAAGAGGGAGGGAATTTTCAAACAAAGATTTTATGAGTTTTCTGAAGGCCAGATAGATAGTATTATATATCATCAGAATCGGGGGAAGACAAACATTCTAATTTTGGAGTCAGTTTTTGCACAAGAAGCAGCTGGTTCAGGCTACATGAGATTGTTTTATCGAGTACCTAAATTGCAATTGTATTCAGACCAGGAAGTTCAAATCTGATTTTTAAACATGATATTGATTTGAATATGGTTTTAAAAAAAACAATTGAAATGAAGTATGGGTAAAAATTTGAACACATTCACTTAGTAAAAACCCAATTTCACTAGCATTCTCATAAGGCAGTTAAGATATTTTGGTGACTCACACAGTTTTCATCATTTAGAAAGGGATATTTTGCAAGTTTTTTATAGAAAATGATGAAACATGATCAAATCAAAATGGGAAGAAAGAAGAGAGAGGTTTTCCAGTTGCAGGAGATTGAATTCCAAGTGGACACTTCTCATCTTCAGAACACATCTGGGAATTTATTTAGTCTATATCATTCTTTCTTTCTGTCATTAGAAGGGTTCCAGTTTTTGTGACTGAGAAATTGGTAGGTTCTAGTCTTTGGAGAAAAACCAGTCACTACTGAGATACCAACCTTTGGATCCAATTTTGATATGCTCCCATACTATGATACCACATATTTTTAAGCAAAATTCTCTTATATGAACATCAGTAGAAGGATAATACAGATAGTTTAGATCTGTTAGGTTGTTTCATGTCTTTCATTTCATGCATATGATTGTATAATTTCAAGGAAATAATACAAAGCAATAGATGATTAAGTTTCAATTTAAATCTTGTCTCCTTTCTCAATTGAGTTGTGATGTTTTATGGTCTTGGAACAAAGAGCCTAGGTCATAGTTGCATCCCCTTAAGGTTGTATGTTGTTTCATTGTTGCTGATAATTCAAGGAATTGTGTAAATGCTTCAGAGATTCAACAAGGTTTCAAGTTCATTGAGGGGAAAATCATGTAAGAATGAGATTAAACTGAATGTAGATGTCTATTTACAAGTTGAATTGATAGATCAAATATCTGAAGATACACATATGTCTCAGATATTTATATGCATGTTTGTGATTCATGGATTTGCCCAATGGTTAATGCACTAATCAATTTACAGGATCACTAGGTCTTATTGTTGCATATCTGAGGATTTGTTGAAATCAACATTATTAATCAATTTTTTTTCCCCATTTATGTTGAAGGACATAAATAGAATGCCCTCACTCAGCTTGTGAATATTCTAGATTTGTATTTAGCTACTACATATCTGTGTCATTTCATGAGTTACTAGGAGATATAAGGGTTTCATTTACTTAATAGATTCAAAGATATGTTTTGCACTGGTATGGTATTTTTTGAATCTCATGTCTACCTACCTAGGTTTAGCAGAGCCTGAAGTAGAAGAAGGGTCAAGCCTTATAGTTGGCCCTGTGTCTGAAATGATATGTTGATAATGGGAGTTAGTTGCCCCTAGATGTGTCATATTCTCATGGGGATAATTGAAAACCCTCCAACAAGATGGCGACTCTGTTGAGGAGTTGATTATAGAAAGAACCAAAATATTTGGCATGAAACAGATTGAATATGGCATATATATAACAAGAGGCATTCATTATTTTCCTTACTGAAGTTTCATGTTCCCCATTTAGTCTTTATTCATGGATAGTTGTATGTTATAAAATTGGATGAAAATTGCATTCTATGACTGTTATAAGTCTATCTTCAATTAGTTCAGTTTTGTGAGCTGTTGTAATGAAAGTCAGAGTCAGGAATGAAAAAATCAAGTGTATTCTCTTTCTAATGTGTTAGTGATCTACAAGTTTCCCATATTGAAAGTTCGAATCAGAGTGTAAGTGGTAAATAGTTTTTAATTATTTTTCTCACTAAGTGTGAGTGGTAACTCTGAAATAAGTCTCTGTGCCAGTGCATGATTTGTTTTTAAATATCAAAGACTTTTAGTATTTGTGAGCAGATCTAGTTCTTGGGAAAGATGAAGTATAAGTTTCTTGATTAATGCTTTATGTGGTTATTTGTATCTATTGAAGTATTCATTTCAAATGGAGGAATCAAACTTGTGATTTCATTTTCCTCTTCAAGGAGGTGGCGACTCTACAAAGCATTAAATCAGTGGTCTAAAGGAATTCCATGTTTACACCTATGCCAGTCAGTAGATGAATGGTTTTATACTGCAACACATAAAGGTATTTCAGTTTTCATGAAAGTTGAATGGTATAAATGGTTACCTCCATCCAAGTGTTTCAGCACTAAGAAAGAGAGCTAGGAAGTTTAAAATCTTAAGAGTTGGATTTTGACTCTAGATCTGAATATGAATTAGAGAGTCTTCGTGAGGAGATTGCTAGATTAGAAAGAGAAGATCATGATAATCTGGTTGTCATATTAAGAAGTAGAATTGGTGATGTTGAGGGTCTTGATGGATTGCAAATTTACATGAAGTTCAAATCCATAGTCATGAATCTTCATGAGTCCTATAGACCAGAGAAGTCTTCATGGCCAGTGGTACTCTTAGAATTTTTTATGCCACATTCAGTTGATTGGCAAGCCAAGATAAGATTAGATAAGATGTGTGAAATCCAAGATTTCATCATGAAGGTTGAAAATGCTTTGAAAGCTAATGAGTCCAATATTAATGAATGCAATGAGTCCATTGAAAGTGATAAGGAATATGAGGAGTCTCAGTTTTATGAATTAGAGGACAGAGGTCAGCAATTTGATAATATGCATAATGTGGAGTCATCTTCTTATGATAATGATTGTAAAGAAGAGGAACAATGTGATAGCAGTAGTAGTCTTTCTTCTAGTGATGAATATGAATGTGTTGAGATGCTAGTTGTTGAGGTGTTGTCTCAAGAAGAAGAATTATGTGGTGATCAGATTTCTAATTTTTTAGAATGTATTACTAACAAGTCTGATGTTACAAATTTTTCAAGCTGTCTAGATAAGGATCTAAGCCAAGGAGAACAAACTAGGGACGACATCTTGCTGAGTGTTGATGATATTTTTGACTTGTTAGCTCACGATTTTGAAAGGTATGCCAACCAATCTAAGGATACTTATTTTTTGACATGTTATGCAAATTCATGTGGTGAAGTCATTTTTCCTAAGTATGATGCTAAGAAAGATGTAGTTTCAGAGTGTGCTATGTCAGGTTTGGGGGGTGTATGTGATAGTAATTTGTATGTCAATGCACATAACGAATTCTATGATAAGAATGAAAGTAGAGAGATAAGAGTTGTTGTTGATTAAATATTTTCCTATTTTCATAAGGCTGAGATAAGTTCAGATAATAAGAAAAATAGTAATGAAACGGTTTATCCTAGTGAGCTATTTGAGAAAGAATTAGATATAGATCAATACATTCTAGTAATGCAATTTCATGATAATTCTTATGACTTGGGATCTAATCATTTGCTGGAATATGAAGAGAATGCAGCATGTATTCAATCTGATATATGGTGTACTGCTGTTGCAATTGAGGATAAATTAGATTTTCCATACTCTTCATATTCAGAGGCACAAGGTGAGTTACCATCTAATTCATGTAACTCGTTCAATGATATAGAATATCAAGCTTTTGTGTTTTCGATTGAAGGAATCCATGACTCGATCAGTAGTGATCAGTTTCATTTTGAGTCTGATGTCATTTATTATGATCACGCTGATTCATATTTTCATAGTGAGCAAGGTGTAGAAAGTTTGTTTGATTTTTATATGCACTATGAAGATGATGATAGCAGTTTAGTTTTTCCTAACGAGCTGATTGCAAATGTTGATGTGTTGGGTGAAAAAAATGAGAATGAGAATTTCAGTTTACCTCAGGAGAATATAAATGAAAATCAAGTGTTTGACAGAGGTAAGAAGTTTTGAAAACTTTCTAGTGGCCCGGCACCATTGTTTGTATATAGTAGTGTAGTCTCCCTGCTTTCAATAAAGTTGTTCGAGAGAGTTTTTATAGTCAAGTGTGTGCTCTGCTTCACCCAGAGATCTGGATTTCTTACGATGCCCGCAGGGGGCATGCATCCCCTGACAGAGCCTCTATTGGGACGAAAAATTGCATGCTTCATTTTTAGCCCCATTTCAAATTTTGAGTCAAACCAAGCCCTATGAATGCCCATAATTGCATATGTACCTAGCTATACCTATGAGGCCCCTAAGGTGTTCAATGTTTCTAACACTTTCCATTTAGTACGTCTACCTATTCCATGTAGTTAAATTGACATTCCAAGTCATTTGGCAAAGTCTTGTTTTGAGCTAGTTCCAATTTGCAAAATCTAGGTAGCCTACTTTGAACGTCCACCATTTGTGCCCTGTGATTCATCATAAGCCCAAATCGCTGATCCATAATGTCCTCGTGATAGAGAACCAACACCACATATTTAATCTTCCCAAGTGTCCATTTGCCTAGTTTTCCATGCCAAATCCAAACCCAATTTATGGTATTCTGACATGTTTTTGTGCAGGTAATTCTAAAGGGGAAACTTTGATGTTCAATATCTTTTGACCCTAAATTTTTCATGAGAAGAGTTTCAACACGGTGCAAGTGTGTGGTATAGAGATTCAGTGTGCCAAATTTTAGAGCTTGGTCAGTTGTCCAGGTCAATTTTCAAAGGCAGTCAACAGGGCTCTTGACATCAAAAGTGATAGTTTGTTGAATGCTGGTAAAATGAGTTGTAAATGTTGTTTCAGCGATGGATTTTTTTCTCAATTAGTTTGAAATGTTTAGTTGGTTAGTTGGTGGTATCAGTTGTCCAAAAATGAAAAAAAATTTAACTGGACATTGGGGCCCGGCTAAATTCCATCTAATTAATAAAGCATCATAGAATTTTCTAAGTGGCTAAATTGGTTTATAATGAATTTGTTATATTAAAGTGTCATAGTGCAAAGGCAAGAAATGATAGTGATGTTGAGTGTTAGCAAGGTTGTACAACTCAAGGATGATGCAAGAACAAATGAAAATACACCAAAAAATGGAGGAAGAAGCACATTAAGAATTCTAGTCTTTCAATAATGTGATGAGTGATTTCAAATAGAATATTGAAAAATTGATCACAAAATTGTAGATTTGGGATGATGCCTTTGCTAAAAAGAACTTATAAATGTCAAGAGCCATTCACACTATTTTAAAAAAAAGTAGGAATATCTAGTGAAGGCAGTTGGTAGATGAACATGCCAAATCAAAAGAAGCAATAGACCAACACACAAAATGGTGTTACTTTTACTTGCTAGAACCATTGCAATGAAGGCAAGATAGCTTCACGTAGGTAAAGAATAGATGAAGACATCGATCAACAGGCAGATCATGTTTTAAGATAAAGACATAGTTCATAGCATTAAAAAACAAGTCCCAAACGCATTCCAAGAGGAACCTGCGTTAAAAAGGCAGCAGGGGATGGTTTTAAGCCACATCAAATAAAAGGGAAACATGCAGTCAAAGAAAAAATTGCAAGCCCTATGCTAAAAAAAGAAAACCCCACAATGAAATCTGCGTATGAAGAGAAAAATAGGATGAAGCTCATGCATGTTCTCAGCAGGGAAGTTGATTCCAAATCATCAAGATAGTTAACATAGTTAACAAAATAAAGGTCACCCACAGCTAAAAAAGGAAGGGAGCGGTCAAAGTTAAAGAAGACCAGGCCGTGCCAAAAACTAAACTACTAGAGAAAGGAAGATGCAATTGTTTGAAGCCATTGAAAACAAAGGTGAAGACAACTTCAGTAGTAAAACCACATTTTAAAAGGAAAACACGCATCAAAGAAAAGATGAGGCTTGAGCTAATGATTTATTCCACATTTAACGTGGGAGGGCCTCCACGGCTTTTAAATATGAATCCACATAGAGCTTATTATGTATTAAAGACATGACTTTTTAAAGGCAAGGCTGCAGCTTGTAAGTGGGTCCCATGTGTGGTAGTCATGGATGATGTCAGCAAGACAGAAGCCAAATTTTGACAGAGCATGCAAGGGTGATGATGTGGCACCCAGATCCAGATGCAACACGATGATGACAAGTGGCAAGATTGGGTGGTGGCCGCACGCTCGTGAAACAGAGTTGCACAAAGTTTAAATAATGTGATAATACAAATTTCTACCATGTGGCAGCGGGGCCTGAAATGGTGGTGAAGTGGCACTGACGTGATGGGTGAATGAGAAATCAAGTGGCCAGTAGAATACTGCCATGAAATTTTAAAATGATAAAAAACTCTATTTTTTATTATTCTTATTCAAAGTTGCACGTTCAGATTGAATTTTAAATTCTATGGGGCTTTTTATAAAGTTTGAACCTTAGCATATTTTAAATTTTTCAAAATTTAAAATTAAACAAGTTGCAGACTTGACCATTATAGCAGAGGGAGCTGATTTTCAAATGAAGATTTGATGAGTTTTCTAAAGGCCAGATAGGCAATATTATATATCGCCAGAATCAACAGAAGACGAACTTTCCAATTCTGGAGTCATTTTTGGCACAAGAAGTAGTTGGTTCAAGCTACACAAGGTTCTTTTATCGAGTACTTGAATTACAATTGTATTTAGACTAGGAAGTTCAGATCTAATTTTTAAACATGATATTGATTTGAATATGGTTAAAAAATAAAAACAGTTGAAATGTAGTATGGGTCAAAATTTGAACACATTCACTTAGTAAAAACCCAATTTCACTAGCATTCTCATTAGGTAGTTAAGATATTTTCGTGACTCACACAATTTTCATCATTTAGAAAGGGACATTTTGCAAGTTTGTTATAGAAAATGATGAAACATGATCAGATCAAAATGGAAAGAAAGAAGAGAGAGGTTTTCTAGTTGTAGGAGATTGAATTCCAAGTGGACACTTGTCATCTTCAGAAGAGATCCAGGAATTCATTTGTTCTATATCATTCTTTTTTTTTTATCATTAGAAGGGTTCCAGTTTTTGTGACTGAGAAACTGGTAGGTTCCAGTCTTTCGAAAAAAACCAGTCACTAATGAGATACTAGGCTTTGGATCCAGTTTTGATATGTTCCCGTACTGTGATACCACATATTTTTCAGCAAAATTCTCTTGTATGAATAGCAGTAGAAGGATAATACAAATAGTTCAGATCTATTAGGTTGTTTCATGTCTTTCATTTCATGCATATGATTGTATAATTTCAAGGAAATAATATAGAGCAATAGATGATTAAGTTTCTGTTTAAATCTTGTCTCCTTTATCAATTGAGCTGTGATGTTTTATGGTCTTGGAACAAAGAGCCTAGGTCATAGTTGCAGTCCCTTAAGGCTGTATGCTATTTCATTGTTGTTGATAATTCAAGGAATTGTGTAAATACTTCAGAGATTCAACAGGGTTGCAGGTTCATTGAAGGGGATATCATGTAAGAATGAGATTAAACTGAACGTAGATGTCTATTTACAAGTTGAATAGATAGATCAGATATCTAAAGATACACATATGTCTCAAATATTCATATTCATGTTTCTGATTCATGAATTTTCCCAATGGTTAAGGCACTGATCAATTTACAGGATCACTAGGTCTTACTGTTGCATATCTGAGGATTTTCTGAAATCAACATTATTAATCAATCATTTATCCCCCTTTATGTTGAAGGATTTAAATATGATGCCCTCACTCAGCTTGTGAATATTCTAGATTTGTATTTAGCTACTGCAGATCTGTGTCATTTCATGAGTTACTAGGAGATATAAGGGTTTCATCTGCTTAATAGATTAAGGGATATGTTTTGCACTAGTACAGTATTGTTTGAATCTCAGGTCTACCCGCCTAGGTTTAGCAGAGCCTGAAGTATAAGAAGGATCAAGCCTTATAGTTGGCCTTATGTCTGAAATGATATGTTGATAATGGGAGTTAGCTGCCCCTAGATGTTTCATATTCTCATGGGGATAATTGAAAACCCTCCAACATTTTCAAACACCAACACCTCCACTCTCAATTACTCCTCTTATATTTCCAATAGATATATCTTTGAGAGTTGGTGAAGGGGTTTCACCAATTTGAGGCCTCACCCAATCCACCATAGTATAAATGACATAATTGCATTATGATACTTCTAATTTGATGTTTTGATATACTTTCGAGACTATAGGGTTATGTCATTTTAATATCTACATTTTGATGATTCACACTTATGTCTGCATATTAGAACCTAATTGATATATTTAATGATTTGTTCTCATGTTCTAAATTATTTTAATTGCTTTAATGGAAACTGAATTGCATAAATACTTGAATGTCAAATTGTAATGTTCAAACAAAAATTAGTGCCAAAGGATAGATTTAGATATGTAGCCGAACCGAACTCACATGTCTTGTAACTTAATAATCATGAATTTAATATTTCATCACTATGATAGAAAATAGATTATGAGGCTATTCAGAATGTTAAATTGATCATGTTACATAAGAATCAATGTGATATGCAGGGATTGGTATTTTAATGTTTTGATTGTTTTAAAGGAAAATGATTAAAAAGGGAAGGTTAATTGGAAATGGTAGAATATGCAAGCCTAATGTTGAATATGGAAGTGATTTATTGTACTTGTTTATATATTGCTTATATGATTTTCTTGGACTACTGATGCTCGAGTTTAGTGTGCAGGAATTTGACCATGGGATTTAACAGGGGACTAAGGTTCAAACCTATGTGAACACGGTAAAGCCAAGGCGAATCTTTGGAAGATTCAAAACCTCATTGTATGGTGTTTATTTCATAATATGTTTGTGTATGGGTGTAATAAATTTAAAGGTCATGATTAATTAGAGACATGTCATCGTGATGTGTAAGTATTTTAATGTGTGTGTCATTTGACACTTGTGTTGTCTATGTGTAAATGGCATGTCATATAGGGTTTTTTGGGCATGAAGTCACTTAACCTAAATGAAATTAAGTCAACCCACCTTGGAGAGAGTTAGGAGGAGTCACCATCTTGTTGAAATTCGAATTCAAACATGTTAGGAACTTTAGAGAGCCTAAAAGTGATTCCCAAGTATTATTTTTGTGAAAATAAGTCACCCACATGGTAATAGCCTAGGCTGGGGGTCTAAATATAACCATAAGTTGGTCTAGGGGACTTAGGAGACCCTTTAAACTAGTCATTTTCAAGCCGATTCAAAAATCAAAGTATCACATGACTTCTTTCCTGACTCCTCCACTTGGTTAAGTTCTTATTGGTAGAAAGGTACAAGGGTGTAAGAGGGGTAGGTGGGGATGGAAGTGGAGGTCATTTTAGGGAGCTTGCGCTAAACTTAGTGGTTGTTCACCCACTCTCTAATTGTAGAGACACTTACAGTTTGGAGGATGAATCTTGGAAGCTAAGGAAGAGAAGCTCTTGATCATCATTTCATAACCATTAGCTTGGAAGGAGGTTAGTGCTTCATGCCATGTTTTCTTTCATCTCATCAAAGTTGAAGGATGGAAAATGTAAGTGTATTCTTGTAGGATCTATGTGTTGCATATGTTGCATGTTGTAAATGTTAGTGTATGTGAGTGTGTTTGTTGAATCTAATTGCCTTTGGTTTTGTTTCTTGAATTATTGTGGTGGATTGAACGTTGTGTTGGGTGTGAAGGCTTCACTTCACCTTGGGAGGGAAGAGAAGTCTTCGGGTGAAGGGGTTAGTTGGGCTTTCCATTGAAGTTGAGAAATCCCTCTCTTGGTCAAGGGATAGGTTATGGAGTGTGGGCTCCATTGAAAGCCATATGCCTTTCTGGGAGGTATAAGTGAGGATATGTGAAGGAAGCATATATGGATAGCCTTATTGAGGCATGTGAATATTGATAGTCTTGGATGACATATGTATCTTGAAAAGCCTTGTTGGGTATATTGAAATTGCAAGAGTTTTAATGCATAAGGATATGGCATCCTCCTCTTGGAGAGCCCACCTTCACCAATGTTTATGATTCCATTTGTGAATCATTGTGCAAACCTTGGTTGGGATTGTAAATTTGTTGTGAGATTCTTGTATCTATGTTGGGCTTGGGTTGTGATGTTGCTTGAATGTATCCCAGGTTGAGCCTTGTTCCCCTAGCGCGGGGGTCGTCTCTTCGGAGGCCTATGGTTGGGTGGAAAGTACCCATGGTCATTGTTGTTTTGTTGCGATGTAATTGTAGACTTGGTGTTCAAAGTAGTAGAAAAGCTTGGAATGATCATCTTATGGATGTTTCTTAAAGATAAAGCTTGTCATTGTGCATTGTAATTGTAATGGAGGACTCTCCATATTGTTCATGTGGTTGCAATGAATGATTACATAGTAGAGAAGAAGGGATATGCCATTATGTAATGTATTTGGAAGGAGAAATATTCCCCATGTCATTAAACATTGTATTTGCAAGGGCAAAGTTTCCATTTGTTGTTTTGTGTATTGTGCTACAAAAGAAATTCTCCATTTTGTGTATACCACTGTGAAGTATGGGTTCATGGGGGAGAGAAAGTAATTTGGAGGTTCTCATAACTAATTGCATTATAACTCTCTATCTTTATGTGTTTAGTTTCAATTGGAATAGAAAGAGTTGTTTATCTTCTCGGTCATATATGACAGAGTTTCATGTTAAGAAATAGTCATAATTATATTTTGAATAGTAGATTTAAAATGTATTCGATTGTGGTTGCTCATATAAGAAGTTAGTTGATAAGAAATTTCATTTAGAGTTTCATTATAAGGAATACACTCGTAAATTTTGTAATGGATCTTGTTCAAATGTAAGCTATAAAGTTTATGTAATATATCAAGCCATTAGCATGAAAAAGTTCTTAAGATTCTAGTTTATTTACTTACAATTTCAAGTGGTTTCAATACAACCAATAATTGTAAATAATAGGATACCCAAATTAAGCCATTATTAAACCCACACTCATATCCTATCAAATGGAGTATAGGAAGAAATGCAATAAAACTCTTAGTGAAACTTTGCTGTAGATGCATTTTATCTCTCTGGATTTTGTATGGGAAGTGGGAAATAACTCCCCTCCCAATTAAAGATCAATAATATATTCAAAGAATATTCTTTGGAATCCATGCATGAGTATAAATAAACAAAATAAACAAAAATAGTTGAGTCATAGACCAATTTGAATAAGGACCTATCAATCAAGAAGAAAAGCCAACCCATGAGAGACCCGTGACTTAAAGGAGTCACATCAAAGGAAATAAAAAAATAAAAATAAAATAAACAAATAAAATGGATTAAATAACCCTTCCCAATGTTGGAGGTCGACCATTTCCTTGGGATAGGAAATTGTTTTCAAAAAAAAAATAGCATGCAAATACATATGTGCTGAACCAAAGTTAATGCTAGGGAGGCGCCATGTCAGAAAGTACACGGAAAGCAGGAGTGATACCCACCCTCCCAACAAGCTACATCCTTCTCCAAAACATCTGCGCCTGTCCATGTGCGAGCAGTCAACCTCCCATCACGTCACCCTAGGCCATGGAAAAGCCACCCAAGGCAAGGATGCCATAACCTTCCCCACCATTCGCACATGAGACTAGGAGGTGTTCATAAAGTGAGCTCTACTTTTTTTGAGTGGGAAAAGTTGCTAGGGAATCACGCCTTGGGAGGTGGTGACATTTAGTAAGTCGGTTAGAATTGTGTATAGGTTAAATAATCAGTTACTAGTTAGGATATTTAGTTTATATTTGTGTTAGTAGTTAGTTCATTTTAGTTATCACTTGATATAGATGGTTAGTGTATAGTGAATGGGAAGTTAATTGTAGTTTGGAATTAAATCATGGTGTTTAGATAATCATAGTTTAGAATGTAGATTTTTTGTTAGATAATAGTTGGGGTTAGTAGTTAGTTTAGTTAATATTAGTCACAAATAAAGAGTTAGTATAAGAGTAAATATTAACCTGATATATTATTCTTTTGATTGACTTTTTGTATTATTCTTTTTGCATTATTCAATAAAAAAAAAACTTGATATATTATTATTAAACATATATACTTGAATCATAGTGATTTTTTTAAATTTATTTGGTGTATGGTTAAATGTTAATTAATTAATACAACAATGATATATCATAATATAATATTTATGTGTAAGAACAATGTTATTTACAAAGAATATAAGTTGTATGTATATATAGAAATGTTAATATAAATGTATTCATTCAATTTATCTTTCTTCTACAAAGAAATAAATAAATTTGAAGTAGGATGCATAAGGGTAATATGAACCTAAAAATGGTAACTTCTATATTGGCAAAATATAGGTTAATATAATTTTGGTGGATAAACATGGAAAGGTAGAATTTAATTAGTAAATAAAATAAAATAATCCCTATCAGAAAAATAGAGTGCTTAATATGTATGTCATAATGCAACAAAAAAAAAGGGAGCACATACATGGACTTGCATGGCTTCCATTGTGTCTCCAACCGAATGTGTGTGTGTGTGTGTGTGTGTGTGTGTGTTTTACAAATATATGTACACTATCTAAAACTTATGCACACCTCCAATAACCATTTAAAACCACTCCTACAAACATGTATAGAATCAGCAACAAAAATATATATATAGGAATCATGATGCCATGAAGAAAGGAAAAGAGAGTGCATGCATGGACAAGCACGACTCTCTGATTGAGACTTTCAACACCATTATCCTCCATTAAAACCCACTTTCAACCTGCAACAAAACAAGAGGAACATGCTAAAATAGATGAGAAAATAGAAGGGAAACCATAATGGTTTAAGACCTTATTCAAAATACTAAAAAAATAAAGAAAAGGTTGCCTCCTCCATTTTCTAGCATTCTGTAAAATTTGCAACACGAGGCAAACCAAATAAGCAAGAACAATCAAGAAAAATACATCAGGCTAGATATTAAGCACATAAAACAAAATGAGAAGATAAATAAGAAGCTTTCTAAAAGAAATTGAAAATCCTAACTAGGTTGTAAGTTTTCTAAATTTTAATAAAAATAGCTTTTCCCCCACACTTTAGTTTTCTTGAAAATCATTGAGATTACTTTTAAAATATTTCTATTAAGCTTTCTTTCAAAAAGCCACTTAAAATATAGAAACTTTTGAAATATAGTAAGATAGGGTGGTATTGAAGGAAATATTAGATTTTAAAATGTGGGTTAAAAAGTTGCATTAAATTAGCAAGTAATATTAAGTGGGTTGATTATCTATAAGTTTTAAAGGGTAATCTTGATTATTATAAAGTAATGATGTTATTATCATCTAGAAGATTAAATATTGTAGTTAGAATTTAACAAAAATGTGTTGTTATAATAATCATGATGTAATAACCATTGTAATACTTTGATAAAACAAGTAACATTAATTTAATTCTAAAGTTATTATTTATTTATTTTTAATTTTTTTTTTTTTAAAATTATGTTATAATGTCAAATAAATTAAAAAATTTAACTAAATCCTTTGAACAATCAAATTATGTGAAATAATATTAAGATTGTTTCCTTTTAAAGAGGATTCTTTTTTTTAGGATATAGATATTAGAAAATCCTAACTATTTGTGAATTTTATATTTTTTAAGAATTATAAATGGTGACTTAAGTTTATTTGAGTTTTTTTACTTATTATTATTATTTGTAATTATATCAAGGAAGTATCTAAGTCTATTTTGTGGGTACATGTTAGTTTTAAATGGTAGATCTAAGGTTAAGCTAAATATTTAAAATAAGTTAAATTTATAGATATGAATGATTTTCTCACCGTTAAATAGAAAGTTCATAACAAGTATAGATTTATACATTTTACCTTTAAGTTCATGTTTCAAAAAAAAATTATAGTTTTGTTTTTGCCCTGTAAGTTTGGGCATGACAAATAATCTCTACATTGAAGAGAGAATTGAAGACCTTCATTCAGCAAATAGCTCAGATGAAGCAAATGAAGCAATCAAATAACTCTTGGAAAAGAATGGTTCACTGCAAGAAGATGTAAGGAAGCTAAGAAGTGAATAAGAAATTCAGTCAGTAAGGCTATGTGAAGTCATGGAAGAGAAAAACAAGTTAAATGTAGAGATAGAAGGAAAGAATAATGAAATCCAAAACCTATCCCTTCAACAAGCAGACTTCATTGATTAGCTCAACAATGCAAATGAAGAAATCACGAGCCTAAGATTTGAAAATGAAAGATTGTAGAATGACCTATACTTTGAAAGATAAATCAATGAAATAATGATGAAATCCCAAGTAGACATGAATCAATTGAATGAGAAAAATCCCTATAAACAAAAATAAAAGGTAGGAATTAGATATATAGAAGGAGAATCATCCAAGCAAAGAGCTCAAAAGAATCAAACACCTACTTGCAATAATTGTGGTAAGATAGGTCATAACATCAAACAAATGTTGGAGCAATGGTAAAGCAAAATTCAATGGAAAATGCTACAATTGTAATCAACATGGTCATAAGGCTAATGAATGCAAAGAGAAAACAAGATTTGAAGGCAAATGTCACAAATGTAAGAAGCATGGGCACAAGTCATCAGAATGCAAAACCAAGACATTGAATCTAGCAAAAGAAATTATGAAAGCTATATTTGGTTGGGACTACAACACCTAGTGCAGATGTCATTACTATGGAGAATATGGACACATTGGAATGAATTGTATAAAGCATCATTTGAGGATAATATATATTAACAAAAGAAGTTTTATTTCTATAGAACTTGGTCATCTTCTCAAGAAGTATATGAATAGTAGTAGAACTGAAGATGAAAAGAAGGCAAAGGCTAATAACATTATAAAATCAATGAGATAGAAATGAATTGCAAAGTCTACCGTGAATGCAAGTCCAAACAATGATGAACAAGTCACTCAAGAATTGGGTGGCTCCATAATTTCTACTTGATTTCTCGAAGGAGAGCTAGAACTAGGCCACCAAAGAAGACATCCAAATTAGTTCCAGTTGAATAAATGGAAGGATCCAAATTTGCATTCAAGATACAAAGGGATCACAAAGTAAAAGGGTACTAGTTACTACCGAGTTACTTTCCTTACTAAGTGAGGCCACGTCACAAACTTTACCGAGCAAGGTTGGGAGTAACTAAATTTTATATGATTACCAAATGATGGAAGACTCTACCAAGTAATCAATGCAAGAAAAGTGGATGACAGTCTATCAATTTGATCTACCACTCATATTAGACATTTGTGGAAAAATTTGATAAAAGGAATGAAATGAAAGTCATTTTTACCATAAATTTTTGAAACCAAATTGTGTAGTGTGATCTTCTAGAGCATCCAAGTGATTTGAGAGGAATTGTTATCAAAGTTTTAGAATTCTCTCAAACCCTACCAAGAAAAGATGGCATCTAGAAATAGTAATGTAAAGTGAGGATCAAACATGTTGTTTCATGGAGTAGAATGGAAAGCTCCAGACTTCAAGCTCACTCCTACAATCGCTGAAACCCTAGATCTGAGTGGAGTGTGGTTGCAAATCCCTTAAAAGGTGTTGTTGATTAATGACATTCGTTCTAATTTTAAATGCATGATTCAAGACATTGGTACTTTGGAAATAGATGAAGCCCTAGAAAATTTGTGTGTAAATGGCATCTTGAAATTTGAGCATCAACACCTCAAGACTAAAGGATTAACCCATATTCCTCACATGCCTCGTGAATTCCAAGTGAAATGGATTAAGTTTATTCTTAGTCGAGTTCACAATGGATAGTTATGTTTGGAGCAACCAATATTGATCATGAAGAAGATGATTAATAGAATCACTAGTCTCTTAATGTTGGCCAAAGCTAAAATAATCAAAACTCTAGGTCAAGTTGAACTAGAGAAGAGAACCCTAGTAGAATGGGATGTCAGAGGCATGAAGATAAGTAGTGTTACTGACATGGAATTAATGTTTGGTATTCATATCATCGCACATAAGATCTATAGTTCAAGTAGGTTCAATAGTGTGTCATGCAAAGCAGTTGACCTTGCATACAATGTAGTCAGGAACAACCTTTCTCTTGACCTTGTTGAGCTACTATTGATTCAATTCAACAAGAAGAAAGAGAGTATCAAAAAATCAAAGAACAACCCATTTAAGTTTGGTTCTCTATTGAGATTTTTATTCTTTTATGTTTAGAAATTCTTCCCATCAAAAGGTTCAGTTGTATGGAGAAAGGATGTGCCAATACTCTACCAAATTAATGAGTATGTTGCTAAGATGGGAGAGAACCATAATAGTATCATAGATAACTATTTTTATGCATTTAAAGAGAAAATTAATAATAGATTCAAGATTCCAAAGAAATTAGTTAAAGATTACAATGATCATGTGTGTTTCATGGTAGATAGTGATAAGGTATACATTAAGGCAATCAGACCTAGAATTGCATGGGTGAAACCTCTTGGATATGAGGTAAATATAGATGAAACTAAGGATATTATTGAGGCATTGATCAATGAACTAGTTGATCCCAAGGCTGCACATTTTGGTACATATGGTGAAGCCAAGGCCAAGAGAGAACTAGAGATCAAGCTCCCTCAGGCTGTAAACAAAGGCAAGAAAAGAATTGCCAAGTTGAAAATGAGTTCTCTTTTTGTTGACCAAAGGAAAAGGTGAGGATGAAGAAGTAGAGGATGAGCAAGAATCAGGGGAAGAGGAACTGATGGAGAAGAAGGGAAAGGTAATCATTACCAAGCCTACCAAGCCATCCACTATTGTGTTTACTAGGAGATCCTCAAAGAAGATAGCTGATAAGGAAGGAGGAGATACAATATTTAGAAAACATCCACCCACCTTCCAAGATAGACTAAAACAACCATAGGAAGGTGGCAGTATAACAAATTTTAAAGGATTAAAGTATGAAATTAGGGCTAAGGAAGAACAAAAGTAGGTTGAAGATCTGGTGATGAACAAAATGGGTAAGTGAAAATACTCACCAGACTAGCTTACTTCTTAGATTCTTAATATTTTGATGGATTAGATTAAGCCAAGATGGGAATTTTCCATGCAAACTATAAAAGACATCTACGAGAAAACCCTAAGGTAGCTTACTTTGAGCTTTACAGAAAATAAGGTTGAGGAATCTCTAAAGAAAAATGAGGATAAATTAACTCTAAAATGTAATACTTGTCTAGTTTTGATAAAAGATATTGAGCATGTTGTAAGGAATGCAACAAATACATTGAAGAATATCTATCTTCTTCACAAATTGAGTGATTTTTCTATTGATGTGAAAGATGATGATGATGATGATAAAGAAGAGAAAGATGAAGAAGGAAATGATGAAGATACAACACATTTTGATAATGAAGAGGAACAAGAGCAAGAGGCTACCGAGAAAGAAACACATGATACAGAGGAAACTGACCTAGTCAAAATTGCCATAGCAGTTATAGCCTCACTTCCTCATTCTCCAAGCAAGGTATTGACAACATCAAGCATGGAAACAACCTCTATAGGATTGATTGTGAACATCACTCCAAGCATAACTAGCCAATCAGTCTCTACACCAGTACAACTCAACACATCACTGACTAAAGTGATCTCCACTTCATTTATTGAGTTGAAGACTCTTCCCTCTTCTACTATATTGGATACATCAGTTTTGGACACATTAATTTTGGCTACTATAGGTATTTCTACAGTAAGTGTAGTATCAGTTTTTGTGGCTAGTCCTATTATGTCTACTATTGTTTACATTCCTAGTAAATAAGAAATAAGTGTAAGGATAGTTGAGACCAAGCCTCAAACGAGCACAAAATATTTGGGGCAAGGAAAAGAAAAGTTGGAGGAAATAGACCTTGATGAGGAAATAGTAATCCCAAATTTGGACATTTCTAAACTCAATCTAGATCAAATGAAAACATTTGGTAAACTTCTCCAAAATAAAGCCAAGCAAAGAAAGCTAAGAGAGGAAAGAGACAAATAATTTAAAATCATTGAGGATGCCAAGAATATTTGGCATAGGCTATAGGCATAGAGATTGATTCCTCTTATCCAATTTTGTTTTAGTTGGAAAAGGCAATCTAGAAGTTCAATGAAGATGTATATGGATAGAACAAGTTACTCCAGAGGGTAGAGAAAAAGTTTGATAATAAAGTGTTAGAGCACATTGTTCAACAGATTACCATCTACCAAGTAGAACTCTCTACCATTTTGGGCTCTCTAGAAACCTCTTGTACAAATGTATCATTACTTTTTGGTAAGTTATGTTGGTTTCATAGTTCACTAAGGAAATAAAGGACAAATTGTCGAAGATTGATGAAGATCTCAAGGTGAGTGCTCAGTAGTTGTAGCTTGACCCCAGTTCAAGCTTTGCTTATTTCAATAAAATTAGATTTTTGATAGATATACAAGAAAAAATTCTTAGAGAAGAAGCAAAAATTAGATCTACATTGGTAGATATTCAGAACATGATTCTCCCTAATATGGATGTACTACAAAATCATATTGCACATGCAAAAACTCTCATCCATGACAACAACTTCTGTATAGCAAACCACATGATCAAGTTGTTAGAAAAAGTATAGATTGTACTACACACATGTAAGGTCTTGTAGGACAATTGGGACAAAACTTTGGCTATCATACTCAAGGCACATTCAAACTTTTTGTCTCATTTTGGCATTAATATGTAAATATGTAGAATAAATCTTTAGCATTATTGCAAAAAAGGGGGAGAAGATATATAAGATATGGGAATGATGAGTTATGGGGGAGAAAGATGTAAGAATTGATACATTAGTTGAAAAGTAAATGGGAGAGATAAAAAAAATTAATGATTCAAAGAAGAATGTATAGCAAGGAGATGTATAGTATGCTATATAGGAGCCTTACCATGTACAAAAATATATCTTATAGAACTGATTTTGAAAAATGTCAAAAATAGTATACTCTACTGAGCTAAGAATCACAAGGTGATGGACAAAGATATTCAGGAACTTTTTGAATTCAACTTTGGCTAATAAGTGTTTTTGTCACTAATGCCAAAGGGAGAGACTGTTGACATATCAATCAAGTTTTTTATTAGTGGCATACACTTATTCAGATTGTAGGTATCAACCAAGCTTATTGTACAGTTAACCGTGTTAACCAAGCATTTTAGTTGTCACCGAGCTCTAAAGTTGCTACCTAGTTGTTTGGAAAAATTCTAATGTATACCAAGTAGTTACAATTATTGTGAAGATAACAAGTGTAAATTTAGCACCTCAGTGTATGCTGAGTCTACCAGTGCAAACTAAGCTATGCAATGCTTACCAAGTTTGCAGTCGATGTGATGCGAGTCCAATATTAATTGAGCCACTTAGTCTTAACCAAGTGACTCAATTTATACTTAGCTCAAGGTGATAGTGTTTACCAAGGTATGTAGTGGTAAATAAGTGATTTATTTTATATGACGATTTTCATAGTATTCACTGAGTCAACAGTGCAAACCGAGTTCAAGACTACTTGAAAGTGATCAGTATGGACCAAGCTTCTACATCTACTAAGTGCATGATGATGCTAATATTTGAAAGTGGATACCAAGTATTATAACCTCATCAGATCAATCTTTAGAACTCAAGTGTCTACATTTGAGCTTACTTTGTAATATTTGTGTAAACTTGTATTGTGGCTGACTTTGTAATTGTATAATTGGATTGGAATATATGTAATGAATTGTATCAAATCCAACGTATGTATTGAACATTAACGAAATCAATAAGGAAATAATGTGAAGAGCATAACTATGAATTAAAAAGGCTATAATGGTATAAGGAGCAACAAAGATTCATCTATTACAACAAGGTGATTTATACAATTAAAGGAATCTTATTTAGAAAATTGTGTTGTAGATCAGAGATTAGCTATTGCTTCATCCTAATAGGTCGATTAGTCAAATCCTTTAACAAGGTAGACCTAATAGTCTTATGCACATCTCTTTACCGAGTGCATACTTCATTATATGTTGGTAAATCCATTAACAAGGTGAACCTAGTAGTCCTTATTGCTCCTAATAGGGAAGATCATTAGAAGTGATCAATGTAAGCCTTAATAGGCCAAATTTATACTACAATACTAAAGCTTGTGGGTATCATCCCCACCCCAGTTTTACTTTCTATTTGTAAGGTCTCTAGATCACCAAATCTTTGTGTCAAAGTGTTATGTATGCTCTCATGTTTTTAGTTTCTCATGCATGAAATCAGATTGGAATTCATATAAAGGATTAATTGCTAATTTGTTTAAAGTTCTAGAAGTTTTAGAAGTTACTAATCCACCCCTCCCCTCTCACTAACTGAGCCTTTAAGAATATTTCCAAAAATAGATTATTTCCAACAATTTTACCATACATCCAAAGTCATTTTCCTATTACAATCCTCCTTATTAGAGGATTCAAACAAGCGAAGACCACTGGGAAGAGAAGAAGTTTCTACATGGCCCTTCAAGTACCACCATTTTTTAACAAAATATCTTGTATCTTAAATATTAGGGTGGGATCCTAGAAACTAACCTATGAGCGTTAAATCCAATTCAAAAATCAAAGAATGTAGGAGGAGGTGAGGAATAACGATAGAATATTCTCCATTTTCACACCCAACTTTGATAGGCTCTAGTGGAGATGAAGACTTTCCAAGAAAATTGGCACCAAATAGTTTGCCCTAGTCTTTACAACCCAACTTAGGATCTAACACCACTAACCCCACTATTCTAGTCCCTAATCTAGATTCTTTCTAAAGTGGGGCCCTAGAACTACTAGATCCATCCAAGAATCCCAAAAGATCAACTATAGGGAACCCTATTTCAAGATTGAAGAGAAACCCACACACTTTTTTGGGGAATAAAATTTTGTTAGGAATAAAACCAGCACTGGTAAGAAACGCCAATCTTGATGCATCTTCTCCATGTAACTCAACTAGAAGTCCATTGCCATTTTTTTTCTTGGACTTAACCTTTCAAATTCAAACTTCCTCTTGAGCCTCTAGAGCCCATCATGTCTACCAAAGATAGACACCCATAGGGGTTTCTCTTATTCATTGTGTCTACTCACTTTTGATTTAATTTATATGTTAAATATTGACTTTTGTGAAATTTCCAACATCTTCAAGACCCGTATAAGAAACTATCCATTTTTGAAGGACACTGTCATTCTAAAAGGTGTGGTTGCAATAGTTAAAATGGTGAAATGGACCTGTATCAATGTAATTGACCCTTTCCTAGACCAGTCACTTAAGATGATATAGACTATTCTTGTACAAAATTTTGGTGGATGCAAGACATACATCATACTATTTAAAAAGTGGGTTTTGTCTTCATGGAAAGCGAATTGTTCAGTGATAATCTCAACTCTACCTAATATTTTTTCTAGTTTACTTCTCCTTGAAGGAATATTTTATCCATATTTTTTCCCCAACACCCTAATTCTTTAGTAAATTTCCTCTCCATCTCTATAAATGGTATCCTAGGTTTGATCATCTTTCACATTAAAAACTGAGTGATTTTTATGTATTACACTCCTGAGACATCCTTTCAAGTTTTAGGATGAAGAAATGATGGAATTTATTTTTAACTCCTTCTATGGGTTCCTAGGATAGACAATGTCATCAAAAGTATGACCAAATTTTTAATGCCCATTTATGTGTCTCCCTAGCTCCTACATTAATGTTGTTGGTCTCAGTTATAGTTAAGTCTTGGATTGGATGTCTTATAAAATTATTGGAATTCGACAACTTGATAATTTACTATAAAAAATACTCCTTTAAAAAAAAGAGGGATAAATGCTTTGACTTGGAGCTATGAACTAGTAAGGCCACAAACGGGGGACCCCATCCCCATTAGATTTGAACCTTGATGGCAAGGATAACAACTCAACAACTTAACCATCACAACATGCCACAATTGGCACTATAAAAAATACTCCTTAGGTGGTAGTCAAATATTGAATTGTCCAATGTGTACGAAGAGGCCTTTTGAGAAGGAGTCAATTGGTCATACATCACCTTTGGTCAATAAGAATCTGTACTCAGGTGTTGCCTTTCTTGGGAAATTCCCTTTGTGTTGTTCAAATCTCTCTGGTTATTTCTCTTGGCCTTGAGGTCTCTTTTATTGTCAATATTCCTTATTGAATCCCTTGGATCTCTCACTTGTCCCAAGTTCTTTTTTTATCCTCCCTATTTTTGACATCCTGTCTTCTCCATTGACCACCCTATTTCCTTCACCTCCCTCTTGCCTCTTATATTGGCGGAATACCTTGTCCCCATTCCACCTCATCTCCTCTCTTCTATCTACCTCCCTTCTTTCTTTCTCCCTTCTCCCATATTTTTCCATTTCTTAGGTTCCACTTTCGCCTATTCAATAGAGACCTAAGAGTTTTCTTGCCTGAAAATTGGTAAGCAAGCTCACATAAGTATCTTAATTAGGTCAAAAATCACCAAGCCAAGGAAATTCATCAAGACATGAGAACTAAAGATGTTAGGAAATTTAAAGCCAAAGACTTCTTGAAAAGTTTTTCTCAAAGTTGGTTTCTAAATTTTAGTCCTCTACTAGAATATTCAAGGCATGCCAATCTACACAAGATGATTATAGTCAAGAGACTAATTAAAGAGATGAATCCTAATATTTTTATACTTCAAGAAACTAAGATGTCTAAGAAAAATCTACTAATTTAATCTAGTATTTTTCTTAGGCTGTGGATATGGAACACTTATGTTGGTTCCCTCTTGAGTGAGACTAATCATTTCAAATACATGTCCTTTTGTCACACGCAAAATTAATTATGACAATTTCTTTTGGTGCCTATGATCCAAATTCTATCACCCCTTGATGGATCTTTTGATTGGATCTAATTCATGCAATCTCTTCTTTTTCCAATGATCATTGGTGTTGGAAACATAGATAGAGTAACTGGGGGGTTTGTGGGAGGGGGGTGGTGGCGGGTGGTGGGGGTGAATTAGTTACCACAAAAACAAATCCACAGATCCCTTAGATCTCTTAAATAACTAGTTACTGCTATCACTTGGTAGCTACACAGAAAAGTGTTGTAACTCGGTAGATATACTCTATATTAACTAATGTTTAAATATTCACAATTATTAACATGCATGCATAAAATAAATAACATCAACACAAGAGACAACATATTTGACATGGAAACCCAATATGGGAAAAACCACCAAGTAACTAGCTACCAATTTTCACTCTTTTGAAGTGAGCCCTATTAGGAGCCAACCCTATTAAAGGTTACAAAAGACACGATTAGGTGCAACCTTGTTAGAGGATTTAATCACCCTACTAGGAGTGGCCTTGCTAGAAGACTTAAAAACAATTCAATGAAACTACCCACCTTGTTAGAGGATTTACAAAAATGGTTGTTAGACCAACTTTGTTAAGAGATTTAGGAATTACTAATACAATGGTGAGAAAATAACAATAAGTGAATTGAATGATATGCAACTGAACTTTGTTGTTACAAATCTCTGTTCTACTTCACTAGATCCTCTCTAACCGAATACAATTTTGTTGCTTCTCAAGGATACCTGATCCTTCTTCAAAATTTTCTCACACTTCTTCTTCACACAATTAACTCATTTGCATGCTTGCTCATTCATCCAACCATTTGAATTCACAACTTGACCTTTTATTTATACCATACAAATTATCAAGTTGGCTCAATTACAAGTTACAATTATCAATAATCATTACATCAATTGGTTACAAACATTAGATGAAACAATTAAACTTTATTTTTCAAAAAAATGAAATCTTTCATTGGCTGACCCTACTCCGTAAACACTGTTCCAAAAATGATTTCCAGTGTTAACCAAGTGACGCTCGGTAAACAATGCAAAATCTACAAAATCCTTTAGAGACTGAGTGAACTTGGTAGACACTAACTTTCCTTTGTAGACCTTGTGAGCTCGGTAGAAACTAATTTCTACCACAGAATCCTTTAGCGCTCGAGTGAGCTTGGTAGAAATTGTCTCCACAGTGTAATATTTAGGAATGCTTGGTAGTCTATAATTTTCTTTGCTAACCACATGAGCTCAGTAGAATCTTCTTGATAACTAATAGGACATTTGTGTAACATCAAAGACAATGCACAATTGATCAATTGTATCCAACACATTGGATGGTAATGGTGATTTTAACTCTCTAGTTTTCCCCTTATAGAAAAGTGAGGTATCTCCAACTTCTTTAATTTGATGCAAGATTTTCATTTTGTTTGGGTTGTACACGGCCTCTAGGACCTAAACTTTAGGGTAATAGTTTCATTTAGTCCAATATGAGGTCTACAAATCATCTCATTTAGATCAACATAGATTGTTATCTTGTACTTGATTCCTAGGATATTTATGAGGAATTCCTCTTATCCTCTAATATTACTTTTACATTTGGGTTTGACTATCATTCCATTCTTTGACAATGAAACTACTACATTATAAATTAAAAGTAATATTTCTATTTTGAGTTAATACTAACCTACACCTTAGAGTTTAAATCATTGACAAAAAGATGGTCCCAGGAAAAAATTGACAGGACCAATATATAGAATGGTCTACAAATTAAAATCTCCTAGGTTCAATTTGAAGCATTGGAATAAGTTTACTTTTGGAAACATCTTCTGTCAAAAATATTAGACCAAATCTAAATTGTAATTTTCAGAATTTTATTGAATTTGGCAACATTTAGCATTAGAGTAGGTGTTAAAAATAATATTTTCTCATAATCTGTACACCACTCATGTCTTATGTGTCTAATTTATTAAGGTAATGGATTATGGACTTTGTACTCCTCTAAAATGTCATTATCTTTTCCCTTGCGCATTCAGTTATTACAGAGTCATGTACTGTAAACAAAGGACAAACTAAAGTTTGAGCATTCATCTTTATTGCATGTTTCATAGTGTTTCTCATTAGACTGTAATATTTCTTCAACATACTCATTGATTTCTACCATTTATGTGCATTATCTTTCTATTCCTTTATGATTGTCCTTTTTGTTGTTTTTCCTCTATTTTTCGTATGTGTTCATGCATATATTGGATATTATTGTGGTTGTGATCATTCAAAAGCTCTAATGGATCCTTTTCATGTAGAATATTTTGGTGTGGAGAGTTTTTTTTTTTTTTTTTTTTCAAAATAGTATCCTAACTATTTGACACAAAATAGTTTTCTCTTTTTATGATATAAAATGCATGCTAGTGATTCAAGAGCATCTTGAGTGTTAGTGTGATTTTGCATTACCCCAAAAATATTATTTGGCTTGTCAATAGAGAGTATCTTAGTGCACAATTACAATTTATATAATTTTATTATGTTTATTAAGTTGTTGATTTAAGCTTAGAATGTTCTAATTTTATCCTTGAAAGGTCACTTTGAATATATCAACCTATCAGTAAAGTTTCATTGAAAGATCAAGTCTAGATTTGATATTATAAATTCTTTGTTTGCGGTGAACAATAAAAAAAATTCAACTAGATTGAGAAGGTTTCGAAGGCTTCAAAAGGGGATCAAGTCTTGGGTGAGTGATGCATTACAAGAAAAGTGTTTTAGAGAACATCTTATCGTTTGTAAAATGGCGTATAATAGTCAATCAAGTCAATGGATGATGATTTATGGTCTCTAGAAGTTAAGCTACTTAAGATGAAAAAAAAAAAAAACATTTCTTGAAAAAATCTCATTTGAGTTACAATTTTTTTAAAGTCTGCAACAATATAATAAAATACAAATAATAATATCTTATGGATGGTTAGTCTCAAAGTTTAGTATAAAATGAAGGCTCATACAACATTGTATAGGATAGTTCTAGAATGTATATGTTTACTCTAGCTTACAAAATATTGCAATTAAAATGCACATATAGATGTGTATGTTATATTTTAAAAAATGGTAGTTACATTCAGGGGAGATAATAGAAAGAAAGTTTTATGTTCTGAATTGGATCAATTATTGGATCAATTATGTGAGAGAATATTTTGAGTAACAAGATGTTGAAGATCCTCAGATGGTCAAAGTTGCAAAGGTCACACTGAAAGATTATACAAAAAATTGATGGTAAACAATTTACTTAAGAACAATAAAAGAGGACCAAAATAATCAAAGAATAATAAACGAGCAATCATATGTTAACACTATTTTCAAACTGTAACAAACATATCCGTATTGAAAGGAATTATCAATAAAAAATTTAAACTTAAGCCTTATATATGAAAAACCAGTTTTGCCAATACTTTTAATAAATTATCTTATAAAGATTTTCTACATTTTACAGTATATTTCAGCTTGACCAATCTGAAGTTTGAGAAATAATATTCAACACCTACTATTGACAAAATATTTTCTAAATAGTATGTATTTCAAATCCATGGCCTTTAACAATCTACATCGATATTGAATTTCAAATCGACAGCAGGTTGACATGCGATGAATATTTCACGTGTTCATGGAATGCTTGTTCACGTTTCAATTTTCCTATCCTTTGAACGTCCTTTCTTGTAACGAAATCTTATTGTGCTATATACAAAAGTCAAAAGTGAAAATAACTGGCAAACACATATCTGTTAAACTTGTTATTACATAATAGACGATACTCTCTGATACATGCATCTATCATTTTATTGCAATGTGGGCGGCACGCCCTTCCTAAACATGTGATTTGAAAGAGGAAAAAAATATATACACGTAAATCGTCAATGGTTTAGGTTTCCTTCTCTGTGTCGTATCTGATTTCAGTGTCACATTTTCTAGCGACAGTGGGAGCACAAGTACTCATAGATCATAAAATAAAAAATACAAAATAATAAGTGTGGTACTGCGTGTGAAAGGTTGCTTTCAGGGTCATCTTTTCCTACCAAAACATAAAATAGGAATAGTGGGCCTGCCTCTGAAAAAGTCATAAACTATAAAGTAAAAGTAATTAACGATAAACATAATTTGTTTCTCCATCTAATGAGAGGTAAGGAGTCAGAAAATATAGAATACCAAAATATAAAACAGTAATTGTGGTCCTGCTTCTGAAAAAATCATAAAATATAAAATAACAGTAATTAAAGCTTAGCATGTTCATAATGCTAACTGATAAACAAAATGTGTTTCTCTATCTAATGAGAAATTTAATTTATCATCAATTTATGAAGTTAACGATAATTCCAAAATATAAAATATATACAATATGAGCAAATGTGACTGGTTTAATTATTTTAAGTGTTTCAGCAGTGCTACTGACACTATTTTTTTCATTCTTTTATTATTTGGTCATTACTTATATGCTCTTTGCTAGTAATGGTGGTCAATGGAGCTAATATATATCATTGTTGAAACAAGTTGATGTGATACATTTAACTTGACCTAGTTCTTCTAGGTCTAGTCTTAAATCTTTGATCATTGGGTTAGTTAATTGTTCCTTATTGTATATTTTTTTCTAAATGAATGTTTCTGATTCTTCTCATGATATATCAGGAAGCTAAAAGTAGACTAAATGTTGGGTGTGATGATGCTTTTTTGGTTTAGTTCTTTTTTAACTATTGTGATTAAGAGTGGTACAAATCAATAGGCTCAACTAAGATTATTTGGTTCAGTGTATTATATAAGAACAACTACTTTCTTTTGTTAGGTGTATTGTAGAAGAATGACAACTAGTACATTTCAAGAATCTTTTAGGAGTTGCTTTGTTATGTTGATCAAATTATAAGTCATTCATAGGAATTTTAATACGTGTCATCTGTTTCTTATTATTTTTAAAAGGGGATGGTGTTATGATAGTAATCTTGTCATAGAACTATGCTGAAGAGTATAGACTATTTAGAATAAAAAATAGAATAATTTTACAAATAAATACACTATGATAAATAATGCTAATGTATCTAACCTACACTAGAGAGATATGATGTATGTACCATAATTTTCCTTCTTAACAAGGTGTACATCAGAGAAAATCATAGAAAGGCCCCTTATCAGTCATAGTTGGAAAGTGTAAAATATACGAATTATTTTAGGAAATTTAGAAGTGAATATCTTAAGATAAATTAAGTAAATCTTATAAAATTTGATTTGAGATGTGATGAGTGAATTTTTTTGTGATATTCTGGTATAAGAAAGGCTAACTTGTGCTACAATTTGAGGATAAAGAGGTTATGAAAGGTGAAAACTATGAGGTAAATAAATAATGGATTTGAAATATTCCTAAGTAAGAAATCAAAACTATTATAGAAGGCTCCATACAAATATAGAAGAAAGGATTTTGTTGGAAGACAAAAAAAAGGATTAGAGGAAGAAGAAAATGAATTTGAATAATTATTGAATTTTTTTTTTAAATATGTACATAGACAAATCACTATAAGCATTATATCAATAAAGGTAAAGAAAAATGTCTTAAGACAAGAAAGCTTTCCAAGGTAAGTGAATAGAAATATATTGTTTTTTGTCCAATGTATAATTTACAAACATAGACAAAAGTTATTAAGGATCGAAATTGGAAAAATTCTATAAGAATAGAAGTCAACCAGATAGACTAAAGTCAACAATGTTGACAAGTATCCAAATAAACGAGCAAAATTTTAATTAGATCTGGATAGATGTTCTTGACCAATATAGATTAATATGAAAATTACATTAGAAAAATGCATTGTTGGCATCTAAAGGCTATACTAAAGTTAAAAGAATAGAATATGATGATTTTTTTTCTTAATTATCAAGAATATCAATTTACATGTCTCTTTCCTTTTAAGGTTGTAACTATTTAATGGTATATCAAATTGATTTTAAATCTTCATTTCTAAATAGATAGTTAAAAAATAAAGTCTACATTAAGAAGCTAGATGTCTATAAGATACTAAAATATCTAGATATATTCTACAAACACAACAAATCTCTTTATGTGATAAACCAAGTTTGAATAGTTTGATAGGATAGATAAAATTAGTATATCCAACAATAGTGTTTTAGGAAAAAATATATTAGCATGAATGTTATAGGTATTTTCTTAGGAAGTACCATAGCATTGGACATGATTCAGAGCTTTTGTGTTGCATTCATGATAGTTTTTTGTTGATGTCAACATACACTTTATTTTTTAGAGTTACATAATAAAAAATGTTTTGTGTGGTCAATGGTCAACATATTATGTTATGTGCACTTGAAAGTATATTTAGGAGCCTATCTCGATTCTATGTCTATGTTGGAAAAAGGAGATATACAATATAGATGAAGTTATGTGGTGTTTTCTAAATATTTCATTCAAAGAGAGTTTTTGAAAAGCAAGTGCTTGTAAATTGATTATATCTTTTAAATAATAAAGATGGAATATAGTTTATCCCATTCAAAGGATGTTTAGACACATATTGAATATGCTATGGCTAAGATGGAAAAATCATATATGTGGTTCGAGCCAACTTAACGAAGACTATTTAGAGTATTATTCTTGGTGAGATGACCATTGTAAAGATCACTATAAAAAGAATTTAATTATAATATAACATGTATTATAATATCTTAAGAATTTCCTACATTATTATTGTAAATTGAAAAAGCCTTAAGGCCAACTCAATACTTTTTTTAGAACTTGGTATAAAGGAAATAACATTTTCTTGTGCTAAAGTGCTAACTATGTTGTTTTTATCAGTGATATTATTGAGTGAACTTGAATGCAACTTCAATTAAATTAGAGCAAAGATATATGTGAACTAATGTATAGTGAGCTACAAAGGATCTATAATTGCAAATGACTTTTTTTTATAGTTAGTTCTCAAATATTTGATATGCTTATCCAAAAGAATGCCCAGTGAAGACTATTTTTCAGGCTATTTGGATAGTGGATTTAGTGGTCCTCCTTTTAACTCCTAACAGTGTTTGCACAACTCCTAATGGAGTTTGAATATTCAAAAAAGTATTTAGAATCTATTAAAAGGGACTTATATGCATTCATTATATTTCATTGGCTCCTCATAGAGTCTATCCTTTTACAAGGAAATTTTTTTATTAGTATATCATCTTGTGGGCATCATTCCCATTAGGGTTTTCCACCTGGTCAGGGGTTTCCCTAGTTAACATATCAAGTGTTATTATGCATGGTCATCTTTCTATGGTTAATGCATCTACTATTTACATGTTTCAAAATTAATAAAGATATTAACATTTTTTTAAAGCATATAACTAATTCACCCCCCTCTCCCTCTCCATCCTTTAAGTTTTCATGGTGGGCTTTACTTTATAAAAAATTTTATTAGAGTTCTATTTCTTTATCTAGACTAGATGTTTGATGATTCTTCTAGTGGGGAGTATCTATGTTTGAGCTGAGTCATCTATGTTTCAGTTTATTGCAAATTGTTTAAAAAATGATTGAAATTATAAAATTGGCGTAATGATACCTTTTTCATTGATGTGAATCTGGGAGAGATGAGTATATGAAAAACATTATAATTTATGAAGAGAGATTATTCCTTATGGGCGAGAGTAATGCATTGATTGGTGTATCGGGGTGAGTAACACCTTCCTTGTCCATGATGGCTACTTTACGGTTGTGATTTGAAGAGGAAAAAATCTTTTTGAGCTTTATGAGACTAAGATGTATGTTTATATTCATGAAAAATATCAATGGGGGAGTAAAGGCAGATGAGAAAGAAGTACATTTTGTATTCATGGTACTTAGATGATTTCATGTATATTTTAATCAATGCCAATGGGGAAAATTGTTAGCATCAATACTCTTGGTATTTCTATGGGAAAGTATCATAGCATTGGACATGCCTATTATCTTATATGTTGCATTTATGATAGAGTTTTTCATTGATGTCAACATATTTACCTTATTCTGTAAAGAGTTCTAGAGTTATAGTTGAAGAATTATTTGGTACAGTTAATGATCAACATATTATTTTATTTTCACTTGAAGGTATATCTAGGAACCCAACCTAACACTATGTCTATGTTAACAAAAAGAGATATGTAGTTGAGATAGAGTTATGCGATATTTTCTAGAAGTTTCATTTAGAGAGATTTTCTAAAATGTGGGTACTAGTAAATTAATTATATCTTTTAATAGAGATGGAATCTAGTTTAGCACATTAAATAAATAGTCAGAGATATACTGAAGATGTTATGGTTGAGATGGAAAAATTAAATACGTAGTTTGAATAGACTTATTGAAGACTATTTAGAGTATTATTTTCTGTGGGCCAACTATTGTATAGATGATTGTTAAAAAAATTGAAATAATAATATATCACATATTGTAATATATTAAGAATATCCTATATTATTATTTTAGTTTAAGAAAGCATCAAGGCTAACTCGATAATTATTTTAGGACTTTGTATACATGAAAGATTATTTCCTTGTGGTAAAGTGTGAACTATGTGGTTTGAATTGGTGAGCTTGTTGAGCAAGATTGAATGTGAATTTAGATGAGTTAAAGAAGAGATACAAGTGAACTGATGTATAGTGAGAATCAAAGGAGTTTTTATTTAGTCAGTTCACAAATCTTAAATATGCTTATCCAAAATATTGTCTAGTAAGGACTGTTTATGAGGCTATTTGAATGGTGGGTTTAGTGGTCCTCCTTTCAACTACTAATAGGGTTGGCACATATTGTAACAAAGTTAGAATCTTCTAGAAATGATTAAATGTCTCCTAGTGAGGACTCATATGTATTGATTGTATTTCATTGGCTCCTAAAATAGTCTGTCCTTTCACAAGGGACTTTTGTATTAGTACATCATTAGGTGGACACCATTCTCATTGGAGGTTTCCCTCTAATAAATGCTTTCCATAGTTAACATATCTATTTCTATTGTGCATGGTTACCTTTCTATGGTTATTATATAATTTCAACATTAATAAAGATATTAAGATTTGTTTTAAGCATGTAAGTGCCTTACCCATCTCCCCAATCCCAGTTATCTTGATAGACATAATTTTAATTCAATATTGCATATAGACATCATGAATTTAATTTTGAAGTTGATAGGTCTTTTTTAAACAAAATTTACTAGTATCCTATATATTTATTATAATAGTTAATGCTTAGATGTCATTAAATTACTTAAAATTAGTCATTTAGACCAATTTAATTATGGATCAGATTGAACCAACAAGTAACATTGACTAAAGTAATAACTTAAAAACCCTCTCTTCCATGACCTTAAAATGTCATACTACCATTGAAACCATAACAAGATGACTATATTTTAGTTTCTTAGAAAAATGTGGCAAATTCATATAAAATTGAAAAAAAAGGGCACAACATTATGCATCATCGAGCTAGCAAGACTACATAGCAGTACTAACTAGACTATATAATATTAAGAATATATCAAAAAATTAACCATCTCTAAAATATTCTTAAAAAACCTAGGAGATGTCACTCATTATCCATTATAGCCAAGTCTCCATTCAAATCTACAGCTCCTGATGAGTATTCATAGCAAGCATCGATTATAGGAAGAGGAATGAAAGAATTATCCTCTATCTCTTTCATGATCACACACTTATTTTCCACTAGAGGATGAGAAATACTCAAATCAAGATCCATGTCCTATGACATACCAATATGGATATGCAACTCTATAATATCTAACTCATGTGAACCTGGAACCTAAGAAGGCGAACCCACAACCTCACCTAAAGGGTCCCAAATGTTGATCTCTTGAACTTGAGGTTGTTGAGAAGCTTCTCTTGCTATAATGTTATCAAAATCATGCTAAAATAATAGAGCATGAATTATAGTGATCTTAGTCTAAAGTTGATTTTCAATTGTAATACAAATTTTCTATTGGTGATGATAGAGAAAACCAGAGGTGAAGCAAAAGCTACAAGATTCAAAATTAAGTTTCACATTGTCAAAAGATGACAATAAACTATGGTTTTTCAAAAGAATATATTTAAAAAGTATCCTCTCTATAAAACCATCCTAATGCCAAATTTTAACTTAATACTTATTCGCATAGAATAATAGTTGGAATAATGTTAGGCCTAACACACATATGACATAAGGTGCTCACAAACTCTAAGGTCATGGTTAAATCCTATGCATTAGATAAAAATATCGATAGTAACTTCCATTAATAGAGCACATGGTGACCAATATGACACATTAATTCACCCCTATCAAATTTGTAACATGTTATCTGCAAACATGATTGTAAACAGTAAATATTTAATGTTGGACCATCCTTGGGTTATTGGAAATCTTTCACCCCCAAATATGTATTTGCTTCTTTTTTTTCCAATTATCTATCTAATAGTTAGATTTGGAAAACACTTGTTTGTCCTTTCTAGACTCTGCAAGCATGGTTTCAAATTATGGGTATATCATGGATCATTATTCTAAGTGCTTATAATTTAATATTATAACTACTGGAAGTTATGCTTCATCATCTCAAGTGTTGACTTCCTATGTTGTTCTTCATATAAAGTTAGATATTTAATTTAGTAAGGTTTTATATTTAAGAGTCATCTTACATACTCTTGCATCTATATATATGGTTATTGTGTGGACCTATAACTAAGAGTGTTTAACATTTTATGATGTATTATATATTAGGTCATCAGTTCATTGAGGGTATGTCCTTTAGTGTATAATATATTTTATTTCTTGGACACTGTGAAGCCAAAGATAAATATTTTAGAAATTTGTTCAATGCTCCCTTCATGATTTGCTAAAAGGGCTTAATTGCCCCTTGTGTACTATAAGTTGAGTGGTTGTATCGAGCATTGATAAAATAGTCTTTTGGTGTAATAGAAACCCCACTCTAACAAGAGGTATCAGAGCACTATTGTTTGACTAGATTGAATTTTGACGCTTCATGTATCGGGGAGTATTTGTGATGAGCAGAGTCATTAAAGACTCTTTCTATTTGGTATTCAACAATGTCTTTGGACACTTGAGATGGTTAAAGACTTGAAGTAGTAAATTGACATAATCAAACCTTTATCATTGATGTCAATGAGAGACAGGATGCATGAAAAAAATCTCCTACGTATGTATGTGGGAGAGATTGTTATTAGGGAGATTTACAAAGATTCATGTAAAAGTGAAGGAATAAATCTATAGAGAAGAATGTAGCATAAAGATTTTTGATGAATGGGGGAGAAGCTAAGAAGTATTGGAATACTTTATAATAATTGAGAGGTGGGGTGAATTAGTTATCCAAGGTCTAAATGCACAAATAAATTTTTTTAGCACTACAATTTATCCTTATGCATGCATTGACCATTCAATACATTAAACATATGCATATTGCTGTCCTATAGCAAAATAACATTGTAGAAATATAAACATGCAAAACCAAAAAATCAATCACACATCTTGACACAAGGATTTTACATGAAAACCTAATTTGGGAAAAACTACTAGTAACATGCTACCAATATTCACTCTTCTGAAGTAAGCTCTATGAGGGGCCAACCCTAGACATCTTGTAATCCTTAGGTTCTTGCACATGACAACTATTTCTTCTGGATTTCTATCTTTATAAATAAAGAATTTAGGTCTTTTTCTACTTAACCACAATCATCCATTCTAGGGCTAGCTAAGATTCAATGAATCTACCCATTTTTCCATTTTAGTCCCTTCTAGAAACTTCTTCTACAATCCTCTTTGAGTTTCCCTCAAATGATTTATCTTGCATTTTGTGTCACTATCTCATCATAGAAATCTTGCACATAGCTTAAAGACAATTCAAGAAATAAACTTTGTTAGCTCAGATTTATTAAATCTTCAATAAAACTCTTTCTGCTAGCATTTGGCATCCACACTGTTCACTCTACAATAGCAATCTTCTAATCCTCAACCAACACTGAGTTTCTCAACATAAATTACAGCTTCCTTGCATGGTTACTACTATCATTTCCTTGATGGTCAATACTAATTATATTTTTCTAATACTCGGCATATACAATTTTTCTAATCCTCAGCACATGCTGAATTCTACTCAGCCTAAAGTAAGTTTTCTTAGCTTGTGTTGTTTTCTTGGCCAGGCTTGGTAAACACATTTACTAAAAGAACTGGTTAGCTAAAGTAACCATTCACTTTAGGCTTAATTAGATCAACAATACATAATATCATTAATGTCTTGCTTGGTCTTAGTGCACCTTTTATACACCAAATAACTCAACCTTTCTCTAGGTTCTCTTCTTATCCTTTCTTTGCAAGTCCTCTTCATCAATCAAACAAATGATAGTATTCATACCAAAGGAAGTAATTTTCTCCTTAACAAGTATTAGGTTTTAAATTAGTGACAAAATAATGATTGTTACATGATATTTGAATCAATCTTCTTCACTTCAAAAATCTCATTTCAATAATATCCCTCTTTGGAATTGATGACAAACAAATACAAAAATAAAACTTTATACCTTGTACTAAAATCTCTCCCTCTATCAATATGTGTTGCCTCATCTCATATCTTCCTATGATTTCGCTATCAACATATTCTCAGTAAGCTCTCTATCTTTCTATTATATCTCCCTTATCTTTATATATTATATCCCCCTCTAGATTTATGTCTTATATCCCCCTCTTTCTTATATCTCCCTCTTTGACAGAAATGCCGAAGAATTTTCATTTATATATGTAAATATAATCAACTCATGTTCTCATGTATGTGACTATAAATCTTCTATTTCAGCTCCTTCCTTACTTTAGGCATGCCTAAAGTAAAATCCACTAAATCATTTGTAAAATATATCATTCAAATCAATTTATGTAGGCTACTACTCTTTCTTCTTAAGTAAATTTGGATATGAGTAACACTCCTATTTTACCTCTAATTTATTCATGTGCATCCTTAGGTAAACCTTTTGTGAATATATTATCTATTTTTTCTTTTGTATTCACATCTTCCATTCTAACTTCTTTGTCTTGAACCAACTCTCTGAAGTAATCACACTTGATTCTAATGTGCTTTCTCTTTGTGTGCATCACAAGGTTCTTTGATATGTTTATAACACATGTATTGTCATAATAAGGCACCAAAAGTTTAGTAATTTCCTGCTTGATTCCTTTTAGTAACGGTTTGATCCATGCAACATTTGTGCAATTCATTGCAGTATTTGTTAGAATTGCTTTAGAATAACTGAGGTGGGGCAAGGAAGGGGGGGGGGGGTGAATTAGTTATTCAAGGTCCAGATGTCCTATTCAAACTTTTGTCTTAATACAGTGAACTAATCCAAGCATTCACTCTTCCAAATTATAACTGTTCTAATTAGCAAGTTAATATAAATTTACATGCAAGCACGACACATAAGAAACCAACACATAAGACGGTGATTTACGTGGAAACCCAATTTGTGAAAAACCATTAGTAACATGCTACTCAATTCTCACCCTTCTAAAGTGATGCGCTATGAAAGGCCTACCCTGTTAAAGCCTTACAACACACATTGTTAAATGTGACCTCATTAGAGGATTTAACAACCATGTTAGAAGTGGGCCTAGTAAAAGGACTTTAGAAAATTCGCTTAGAATGTCACCTTGTTAAAGGATTTACAAATGGTTTTTAGGCCAACCTAAGTCAATAGGATTTTCAGTTCTAGTACAATTGCTAGAGAGTATTAGAAAAACATGACCTGACTATGACATACAACTTATCTTGCAGATTTCAGATCACCTCTCAGCTCATATCCTTGCCTGACCTTCTATCTCTGTAATTCTTAACTGCTTTCTTTTTCTTTAAAGTGTTGTCTTTTAAGTCTCCATACTCAATGTACCAGTGCAATCATTTCTTCATGACCACTCTTATATGTAGAGCCTCTGTGCTATTCCTTCTCCTAGATGTCTCCTCCTTGAGACGCTTTTTAATCACCTCACTAATTTTTGGCACTTCTGTAGCAATAGGATCAGTAGCTCTTTGATTCTTGGTCTATGACTTCTTAAATAGAATTCTTGGAGTTCCTTTTCCTGCTTGATTCTTCCAATTTTCAATTGCAATTCGCATGGATTAGGTAGGATACATTGTATCTATTCCATATTCTATTTCCTCTAGAAATTTCTTGAATAATCCTTTAGAATTTTCCCAAAAATGGTTCACATAAGGTTTTGTGCCAACAAAACATCATCCTTATCTTCCAACTTGTTCACAAAATTCAATGCAACCACTATGTAAGCTCAGATTTGGCAAATCTTCATCATTTGAAATAATGCAGCATCTCTGCACTATTGAAATACTAGTGCTCAACACATACTATGTTACATAGCATTAATTATGTTTTCCTAATGCTCGGCACCTAAAGGTTACTCAGCACATACTAAATTTTTTCCTGATGCTCGACACCTGATCTTTTACTCAGCAGTTGAAGATCACTTGGCATTAACTAAGAATTTTGTTACTTGGCTTCAATTGACTTGCTTGACACCTTCTAATGATCAAAGTTAAAGCTTTGTAGTCAACCTTGTTACAACTTCTTCCTCCAATTTATCTAAGTGTGACCAACCTTTATATCTTTGAGTTTGTCATCAATACATTACTTGACCATTGTATTAATTGATTCTTGCAATTCATTACAATATCATAACTCAACCTTTCTCTTCGGTGCTCTTGTTACATCTTGTTGACCAAATCCCCTTCATCAATCAACTAAGCGATAGTGCATGTATCTTTTAAGCGAATATCATCCCTACATATAGTGGGGTTGACATCAATGGCAAAACAATGATTGAAAACAATCTTTTGCAACAATCTCCCTCTTTGATCTTTAACAACAATGAGCTTTTCAATAAGATTTCCAACAATCTCCCTCTTTGGCATTGATGGAAAACCAAGCTAATCAGCCATTAGAATCTTTATTTCACTTCTCCTTCTTTGCTATTGTATCATTTATCTTTATCTTTATTCCTTTGTATTATTCCTCTTTTTCTGTTTGGATCAACCTCTAAAATCTCCCTTTACTGCTTTGATCACCGTTTTTTTTTTAACAATCTTGTTGATCAGTTATTCACTTCTCCCTCTTTGAAAATGATGCCAAAGACATATTAGCATATTTAATATCCAAATGTAGCTCTTTGCATATTTAGTCAGTCTCTCCCTCTATTACTTCTATTACTTTAGGCATGAATCCCAAAGTAAACATACTCTACATCAATATGTAAAATCTTCAACATTATGCTTATTTGATGTAGGGCATACTTTGTTTTGATTCAAGTAGCTTTACCTATGGGTATTACTCCTAACTTACCTATAAGATACTCAAAAGCATCTTTAGGTAGTGCTTTTGTGAAGATATCAACAGTCTATTCCTTTGAGCTGACATATTCCATTTTCACTTGCTTGTCTTCCACCAATTCTCTTACATAATGATACTTGATTGCAATGTGATTAGTTTTAGCATGCATAACTAGGTTCTTTGATATATTGATAGCACTCGTATTATCACAATAACGTGTCACTAGCTCAATTACCTCTTTCTTCATACCTTGTAGTAAGTGTTTAATCCACACAATATTAGTGTAATTTATAGCAGCTACCACATATTAAACTTTAGGAGTAGATTGTGATGTAGTGCTTTGCTTTTTGCTTATCCATGTGACCAACCTCTTTCCTAAGAAAAGTGCTCCTCCACTGGTGCTTTTTCTATCATCAATGTTACCTCCCTAGTCTACATCAGTATAAACTCTCAATTCAAATTTCTCATTCCTTTTATAGTACAAACCAAAGTCATCAGTTCCTTTCAAGTATCTCAATATTCTCTTTACTGCCCTTAAGTGGTTTTCTCTTGGATTGGTAGAAAGTCTAGCCACTATGCCAATAGCTATTGTAATATCTGGTCTACTATGTACAACATATTACAATTTTCTAATCATTGACCTGTATAATGTTTGATTTATGTCAGTAGATTCATCATTCTTTGATAGTTTATGACCTGTTACCATTGGTGTGCTAATTGGTTTTAAGTCTTCTAGCCCAAATGTTTTGAATACTTCATCGATGTATTTAGATTGAGTCACAAATATGCCATGCTTCAACTGATGTACTTGTAATCTAAAAAAGAATTTTATTTCTCCAAACATTGATATCTCAAATTCATACCTCATTTGGTCACCAAAATCTTTGCATAAAACATGTTTTCCTCCAAATATTATGTCATCAACAAAGATTTCTGAAATCAAAATGTCTTTACCTCCTTTAGCTTTGATGTACAATTTGTTTTTGTCATCTGTTCTTTCAAATCCTATTTTCACAAGGTATTTGTGCAACCTTTCATACCATGCTCTGGGTGCTTGCATCAATCCATAAAGTGCCTTATGTAGCTTGCAAACCATGTCCTTGTTCTTTTCATTAACAAATCCCTCTGGTTGTTCTATATAGACTTCCTCCTCCAGTGTACCATTCAAAAAAGCTGACTTCATGTCCATCTGATAAATTTTGAAACCTTTATATGCAACATATGCAAATAATTTTCTTACTCCTTCCATTCTTTCAATAGGAACAAATGGAGCTCTATAATCCAATCCTTCTTCTTGTGAATAGCCTTTGCAAACTAATTTGGCTTTGTTTCTTGTTATTTCATCATTCTCATCAAGTTTGTTTCTGAACACCCATTGAGTACCAATTACATTCTTATCAGCTAGTCTAGGAACTAGAGATGAAGTTTTGTTCTTCTCAATCTAATCTATCACTTTTTTCACTACCTTATACCAATCATCATCTTGCAGTGCATCTTTGACTGTTTTGGGTTCAACTTTGCTTAGTAGACATGATTCATTCCTAATTCTATTCCTTGTCATTGGTCCGGCATTCTTATCACCAATGATTTGATCTATAGGGTGATGTTTTCTTACATACTTAGCTAATCTGGGTTTAGTTCTTCTTTCTACATTTGATCCTTCAACTTCAAAGCCATTTCATCCTTCTTCATCAGGTAATTCATAATTCCTTTCATGCATACTATTTCCAAAATTAGAGTGTGCATGTTCCATATTCTGCAACTCGGCTTCTAAATGCAACTTGGCATTCACTGGTTGAGACTTGGCAGATACTAAAGTTTTTTGCTGATTCCCAACTTGGTTTGTAGTATTGTCTTCAAATTTCACTCCTTCATAGGAGTATACAAAGGATCTATAATCCTCTATTTTCTGTAATGTCCCCTTTTCTGATTTGATATGGTATTTCACACCTCTAATCAGATTTTCAAAATCAAACAACTGCTATCACAAAGATCCACCCAATTTCTCAAGAAACCCCAAATCGGGTATGTCGAAAATAGTGCCAAAAAGCTTCACAGCTTCACCTGTTATTAATAAATCTGAAAGTAGACATTTTTAAAAAAATTTGAGCAGCATAACAGCCTATAAAATGTCATTTCCAGATCTGTATAACATGCACACAATAGTTCCCAAATGGAGGACAAAAAAGCAATGCTCATCGGGCTCCCGAAATTAACACAAAATGCTCGGAAAGACCACAAAAACACCCATAAGCTATCTCAGAAGATTAATCACGTCCCAATACATATATTCAGCTCTATTTTAATAGCTTAAAGTCTGAAATACAGCAGCAACCAAAACTGATATGAAATGCTCAACTGAAAACACCAAACTCATGCAAAAAACACACCCAAAAACCTACAAATCTACACTGTTCAGCACAAAGGCAAACTCTGTATGAGCATGCACATGGAATGGCTTCAAACTCCCATCCTTAGCCTTCCTGGAAACCTGCAAACTCCCGTTCTTGGGTCTCCCTGGAAACCTGCAAACTCCCGTTCTTGGGTCTCCTTCTCCACAGGTTTGGCAGCCTCTGAAGAATAACAAAGAATGAGCGAAAATCAAGTCTGGAATGAGCCCAAAATGCCTCCAAACCCCTTAAAAGAGGGCATAACTGTAACTCACGTCCAAGAGAGGTTAATAAAACTTATTTTAATAATAATTTTCATTTATTAGTCCAACGGTTTCCAAAGATTAACCCCCTTTTTCCGAAACTTCACTTTCTTGGGCCTGCCTGCCTTAGCAAAGATTTTCTTTTTTAATTCTGTAACTCACATCCAAGAGAGGTTAATGAAACTTATTTTAATAATAATTTTCATTTATTAGTCCAACGGTTTCCAAAGATTAACCCCCTTTTTCCGAAACTTCACTTTCTTGGGCCTGCCTGCCTTAGCAAAGATTATTATTTTTTAATTATTTGAAAAAGGGACATGACAAGTCCTCCCCTCCCAAACATTGCTTGTCCTCAAGCAATGGCTAAACAATAAACCAATCAATCCTCCTGGATCCCAAATGTAGTCATGAACTATACTACTACCAATTAACACAGACTCCTGCAAGATCCTCTGCAATATGACCAAGAGGAATCCATAATCAAACTAGCAATTATAGCTCAACCAAACTCCAAAATCACCATTACCACAGTCAAAAACCCATGAGACACAAACTCTTAGAATATCAAAAAACAAGTAAAGTGGACTACCAACATAGTAAATACCATCAATGCATTCCACTGGCCTATATGGAATGTACAATCCAACTCTGCAACAATGGTGAATGCTCTCAAATGAAACTATACCAAGTATGGAGAATCCACACACTGTACAACTCCTGCAGTCAACACAACTCTGTAGATCATTGGCCACTATCTCATAACCATAACTCCCATGCACCCTTGATGGTGAAAAGCCATCACAAGATAAACAACAAGAAATGGAACCCAAACCAAATTTTCCTGCCATCAACTCCTTAGCATAAGGATCAATTGTTAACTGATGTACATACCCTGCAATATAATGTTGATTAAAAAAACCAACCTCAGTCAATAGCTCACCATGAACAAGTGATACAACCCACTGTGACTGATCACTAGCTAAGTCAGGAGATGTCATAGCCAAAGGAGTAGAATCAATAACAACACTTGCTGAAGCATCACTCCAAAACTCCTGCTCTAAGTCATGTATTATCAAGCTATCAACTACAGAACCTGTCGCCATGTCGTGCCCATCACAACTCTCATCTCGAGGCATCAAACTATTCCATAACTGATGATAAGCACTAGGAAACAAAGTACATTTCTGTGTCATAATCTCATCAACATGGTCATCAAAGGTAAATTGATGAGCGTACCTCACAGTGTAATGCTGATAGAATGCGCCAATCTCAGTTAGTGGCTCAAACTGTAATCCAGATGAAACTAACTGCAATTGATCATCAACCATGTTGGAACTGACTACTACCTCCAAAGATATCACCAAAGGAGTAGTATTACTAGCAGGAACCATGCCAACTGTCGACTCACCAACATCACACATGACCTTTGATACATCTCTAGTCTCTGTGCCTTCAGTACTAGAGGCCACCACCCTGTCAGGCATACAATAATCTGCTACAATACCCAACTCAACTAAACCTGACTCTAGTGGGAATGAACCTGATATGCCAATGTTAGTATCAAGGATGGATGCATCCCCATCTCCACTGTCTCTGACAATCTCAGCCATGGACATCCTTGAATCATTAAACACCATAGCTTGTGACTGTATAGAATTAGATAAAGACTGTAGTCGCTCTAACTCCATGGTCACCTTAGCCAAATGAAACTGTGACTCCTTGAAAGCCAACTGTGTACTCTCAAGAATCTCAGAAGTCACCTCAAGCTGCTCAGTAAGCTCACTCACCTCATCTTCCTTGGCCAACAATGCATCATATGCTTTACTACCCCACTCCATAAGATAATATCTGTCAGCTACCAACTGCATATAATTCTGTCTCAAAATCCGAATAGCCTCCCATAAAGAGTGGATCTCTGTCAAGGAAAGATAACTTCCTCCCTGCTCATCACTAGTAGGAGAACCCCATCCATAAACTGCTAACAACTGACGAGCAGCATCGAAATGTTGGCAAGTGATAGCAATGTCTTGGTCACTAACTCTCAACTGATTAGACACATGATGGTACTGGCTTGACTGTCTCCTACAAACCTCCTCTGATGCACTGTCTGAAGGAGTGTCCTCAAAGTTACTAGTCTCTAGAGTATTACCATCCATATCCTGTGAATCAAATCTAAAGCTCATATCAACATACGGAGTATCAAAAACATTAGCATTGCTGTCCAACTCCTCTGTACCCAAGGAAACTAAGTCTTCAAAACTGCCCACTGCATCCTCCTGGATGTCATCAATGCCAATATGATCCTGGGACTCATCTATACACACTGCCAAATATGAAATATCATCAACACATTCCAGCAAGTATGGTCGACTGGATATATGAACAAAGCCCAACACCGGTGTATAAAAACTAATACCAACATCAGACAAGATACTGGCACAAGAAAAGACAACACCGTGTAATCTGCTAATCAAATCCATGATAGCACCCAAACAAACACTGCTACCAAAAAGTGTTAAAGATCTCCAGTCAACTGAATCCCAAACACCAATATAACAATCTCGAGTCCATATCCGTAAACTAGAATCAACTGGTAACTCAAGCAAACTCCTCACCTGAGTAATATGACCAATACCAACTAACTCCACATACCTATCATGATGAGGTAATGAAGTCACAATACTATCTTCACTCACCTTCAGCTAGCGGGATAAATCATGTGAAGTACTACCTGCCTCAACCTCATGTGATGAAGCATCTAACTGCGCCTGGTACTCTTTCTCAGCAAAGTCATGAATGCTCAATGTCTGCTCATCTCTACCAGGTATCTCACCATCCTGCACAACAACATCCTCATAATCATCATCTGAACCCACTACACTGTAGTCACTGCCTGTTGTAACTATACCATCTTGAATACCTGTGGCATCACCCTTTGATGACCTGTAAACAATTGTCTCAATTTGAGTATCAAGTTGACTGTTACTATCAATCTGTGTGATATCCTTTCCCACCACCTCCTGTGGCAGAGTAGAATCTGAGACCTCTACCTGGCTATCAGCTAGTTTCTCAAACTCCTCATGCAAGTTCTTGGGAATTGTGTCATCTGTCCTGTGAGAAAATCTGCCAAATAGAAATCCAGTCAACTTATCCACCTTAGCTGGGTCAGATAACATGTCATTTATGCGGTGGTGCTCAACCAACTGTTTAGACATGTCATGGCTTATTTTCATAAGTTTATCTCGAATGTCTAAATAACCATCCTTTCTACTGTTTTGACTCTGGCTATCAGTTGTCCAAGATTGTTTCCTCTGAGACTCTGTACTATACCTGTCCATTCTGGATAAAGTAGAGTGTAACCCCAATAGGATATAACTTCTTCAAACACCAAGAAATAACATGCAAATGATTAGAAGTAGCATGCAACCATAGATTTGGACATGCAACTGATTAGAAGCAACATGCAACCACCAAATTATGACATGCAAGATCTGGGTAGTTGTCAAAACTGACATGCAAGATCTGGGTAGTTGTCAAAACTGACATGCAAACTTCTACAACCACCAAATTCACCAAGAACTAACATGCAAATGATTAGAAGTAGCATGAAACCATAGATTTGGACATGCAACTGATTAGAAGCAACATGCAATCATAAATTATGACATGCAAGATTTGGGTAGTTCTCAAAACTGAAATGCAAGATCTGGGTAGTTGTCAAAACTGACCTGCAAACTTCTACAAACCCTCAGGCTGGCAAGATCATGGCTCTGATACCACTGTAATGTCCCCTTTTCTGATTTGATATGGTATTTCACACCTCTAATCAGATTTTCAAAATCAAACAACTGCTATCACAAAGATCCACCCAATTTCTCAAGAAACCCCAAATCGGGTATGTCGAAAATAGTGCCAAAAAGCTTCACAGCTTCACCTGTTATTAATAAATCTGAAAGTAGACATTTTTAAAAAAATTTGAGCAGCATAACAGCCTATAAAATATCATTTCCAGATCTGTATAACATGCACACAATAGTTCCCAAATGGAGGACAAAAAACAATGCTCATCGGGCTCCCGAAATTAACACAAAATGCCCGGAAAGACCACAAAAACACCCATAAACTATCTCAGAAGATTAATAACGTCCCAATACATATATTCAGCTCTATTTTAATAGCTTAAAGTCTGAAATACAGCAGCAACCAAAACTGATATGAAATGCTCATTTGAAAACACCAAACTCATGCAAAAAACACACCCAAAAACCCACAAATCTACACTGTTCAGCACAAAGGCAAACTCTGTATGAGCATGCACATGGAATGGCTTCAAACTCCCGTCCTTAGCCTTCCTGGAAACCTGCAAACTCCCGTTCTTGGGTCTCCCTGGAAACCTGCAAACTCCCGTTCTTGGGTCTCCTTCTCCACAGGTTTGGCAGCCTCTGAAGAATAACAAAGAATGAGCGAAAATCAAGTCTGGAATGAGCCCAAAATGCCTCCAAACCCCTTAAAAGAGGGCATAACTGTAACTCACGTCCAAGAGAGGTTAATAAAACTTATTTTAATAATAATTTTCATTTATTAGTCCAACGGTTTCCAAAGATTAACCCCCTTTTTCCGAAACTTCACTTTCTTGGGCCTGCCTGCCTTAGCAAAGATTTTCTTTTTTAATTCTGTAACTCACATCCAAGAGAGGTTAATGAAACTTATTTTAATAATAATTTTCATTTATTAGTCCAACGGTTTCCAAAGATTAACCCCCTTTTTCCGAAACTTCACTTTCTTGGGCCTGCCTGCCTTAGCAAAGATTATTATTTTTTAATTATTTGAAAAAGGGACATGACATTTTCTTTGACTCATCAATCTGAACTTTTACATGCTCATCAAAATTTACATTTGCACTCTCCACAACTTTTTTAGTATTAGTATTCAAACATTTATATGCTTTACTTCTAGCGGAGTATCCAAGAAATATACGTTCATTACTTTTTGCATCAAATTTTCCATTTCTAGTGTCTTTTAGAATATAGCATTTACAAGAAAACACTTTGAAATGTTTAACATTAGGTGAATGACCATACCATAATTCAAAAGGTGTTGCATTTGTACCTTTCTTGACTTGAACTCCATTTAGTGTGTAGGTTGCAATACTTACAACTTTCCTCCAGTACTTAAGTGCAACATTTTTCTCCATCATCAAGGTTCTAGCATAGTCAATCACTGACCTATTTCTCCTTTTAGCAATACCATTCTATAGTAGATTTCTTGGTGCTGACATTTTCCTTTCGATACCTCTATTATTGAAAAATATTTCAAATTCTCTTGATGTGAACTCACCTCCTCTATTTGACCTTAGGTATTTTATGTTCTTTGTTGTTTCCTTCTCAACTCTAGCCAAATACCACTTAAACATTTCAAATGCATTATATTTTTGTTTTAAGAACATAGAATTCATCATTCTGGAATAATCATCTACAAATAGCATTAAGTATCTATCTCCTAGGTAGCTTTGTACTTCTATTGGACCACATAAATCTATATGAAATAACTCTAGAACTTAATCTAAGGTGTATGCTTTGCTTTTGAAACTAGATTTAGTCATCTTCCCTAGTTGACATTGTTCACACATTTTTTTTCTAGGTTTCTTTAACTTGGGTAGTCCTTTGACTTTGTTCTTTCTGCTAATACTGATCAGATAATCAAAATTAACATGACACAACCTTTTATGCCACAACCACACATCATCAAGTCTAACAACAAGACATGTTTCTTCTTCCATGTCTAGTTAAAATAGATTACTCCTAGTTTGTTTTCCTTTTCCTATCAGATTTCCATCAATACCATAGATCTTGGCTATTTTGTTTCCAAATTTTGCTTTGCAACCTACATTGCCTAACTGAGATACACTGAACAAGTTGTAATTCAATCCTTCAGCATAGTATGCATTTTCACATGAAATTTTCTCTCTAAGTTTAATAGAGCCTTTTCCTTTGATTTGGCATGGGGCATCATTACTGAATCTAACACTATTTGCATTGTATTGAGTAAAAGTAATGAACTTAATTTTATCTCCTATCATGTGATGTGAACATCCACTATCTATGATCCACTTGTCATTCTTGTTTACATAGGTAACCAATGCTATTGCTTCATCTTCATCTTTTTCTAATTCATTATTCATGGCTACATAGACTACTTCATCATCATTTTCAGCAGAATCTTCTTCAACAACGTAGCATCTCTTGTCTTTCTGCTTATAATCTTTGCTATCATCTTCTCTTCTGTTCCTAAACTTGCTTCCTTCTTTTAAGTTTTTCTTCTGAGGGCATCTTGCAGCTATATGACCTACTTCATTGCAATTGAAACATATGATAGGAATCTTACCTTTGAATTTACTATTACTTCTATGAAATCGCCTTGCTAGTAGTGCTTCTAATTGTTCCACATCTCCCTCATCTGTGCTACTATCACTAGATGTATGTTTTCCCTTTCTTCTTCTTTTTCTTGATGTGTCCCCCTCAGTGTCTTTTATTGTCATCTTCACCTTGAAATCATACTCAAGGTTCTCAGGTCTGTAGTTGTCAAAATTGGATAACTCAAATGTAGTCAGTCTTCCAACTATTCCCTGAAAAGTTAGTGTGTTTCTTTGTACACACCTGATCTCTTGAATGGCTGAAACTCTTATAACATAGATAGGAAACAAAGTTCTCAAGTAATTTCTGATGGATGTTTCTTCTTTTAATTGACCACCTAGACTCCTTATTGTTCTCACCACTTCTTTTATTCTTGTAGCATATTGGGTAGCATTCTCACCTTCCTCCATGTTCATGTCATCAAACTTCCCTCTCAGACTTTGGACATTATAATCTCCTCCATAGATTTTTGATAGGGTTTTCCACATCTTGAATGTAGTGTCATAGTCTTTGACATCATCATATTCAACATATCTAAGTGTAGAGGCAATCTCCAACATTTCTTGATTATGTTCCTCCTTTTTTTTTAAGTCATCTGTAGTAAGAGATCCTACTAGAGTTACATGCTCTATTCCAATGGAAGTTTGTGCATAGTCACCTATTGATCCAAGGTTCTATTTCATCAAACTTTGCCATGTAGCAAATTTTTATTTGTTAAGCTTGGGAACTTCTCTCTTGGACATCTTGATCTTCCTACTTCTAGTACCTCAAAACTAAATCAGCAGATAGCTCTGATACCAATTGTTAGAATTTCTTTAGAATAATTGAGAGAGGGGGTGAATCAATTATTCAAGGTCCAGATGTCCTATTCAAACTTTTGAGCTAATACAATAAACTAATCCAAGAATTCACTCTTCCAAATTTTAACTTGTCTAATTAGCAAGTTACTATAAATTAGCATTCAAGAACAAGACATAAGAAATCAACACACAACATAGTGATTTATGTGGAAACCTAATTTGGGAAAAACCACTAATAACATGCTACTCAATTCTCACTCTTTTGAAGTGATGCCCTGTGAAAGGCCTGCCCTATTAAAGGCTTACAACACACATCATTAAATGTGACCTCTTTTGAGGATTTAACCACCTTATTAGAAGTGGGCTTGGTAAAAGGACTTTAGAACATTCACTTCGAATGTCACCATGTTAAAGGATTTACAAATATGTTAGGAATAAGGTGTCTCAACCTTGTATAGTTCCTATTCTTTTTTTTTTTTTTGTAAAATGTATTTCTTACAAATAATCTTTATGTGTCGAAATCTTGAATTGTGTGTAAGGAGATCATGACTAAAACGGTTAGGAAGATTCAATGATAGGTGAAGACATGTGGCAACAAAGATATTTGAGTACTGTAAAAACCCTAATACAGTTTACCTTTTGGGAGTAGCCCTAAAGTGAAGCACATGTTATAAGCATTTTTAGGGTTGTGAAGAGATGTGATGCAAAAAAGGTGTATTGTTGGTACTACGAGTAGCTACTGGAGTCTTCTTTTGTTGATGTTGAACTTGCATTGCAAGTGTATTGTAACCTCATGTTGAAGATAATACATTTGTGTAGGTTTTGAAGGGGTGGGGTTGTTTTACTGAAAGGTTTTTCCCACCGGAAAATCCTTGTGTTATGTGTTCCCTTCTCTGTCTATTTTTTGTATGCATTGTTGGCTGCAATATTGTTGTTTATATGATATTGAATCTATAATTGTAGAAGATTTTAATAGGATTTGCATCATACTTTCCTTATGAGATTAGTGTAGGAAGCTGTTTCTGCACCTAAGTTTCCTTACAAAATGGGTGTTAGGCCAACCAATAGGGAGTATTAGGAAAACTTGACCTGACTATGACATACAACTTATCTTGCAAATTTCAGATCACCTCTTAGCTCATATCCTTGCCTGGCCTTCTATCTCTACATGTCTTAACTGGTTTCATTTTCTTTCCAGTTTTATCTTTTAAGTCTCCATTCTCAATGTACCAGTGTGATCATTTCTTCATGACCACTCTTATATGTAGAGCCTTTTTGCTATTCCTTCTCCTAGACGTCTCTTCCTTGACACCCTTTTTAATCACTTCATTGATTTTTGGCACTTCTGTAGCAATAGGATCAGCAACTCTTTGCTTCTTGGTCTATGACTTATTAAATAGAAGTCTTGGAGTTCCTTTTCTCGCTCAATTCTTCCAATTTTTAATTTCAATTTGCATGGATTATGTAGGATACATTGTATCTATTCCATATTCTATTTCATCTAGAAATTTCTTGAATAATCCTTTAGAATTTGCCAAAAAATGGTTCACATAAGATTTTGTGCCAACAACTCATCATCCTTATCTTCCAACTTGTTCACAAAATTCAATGCAACCACTATGTAAGCTCAGATTTGGTGAATCTTCATCATTTGAAATAATGTAGCAGCTCGGCACTATTGAAATACTAGTGCTCAACACATACTATGTTACTTAGCATTAAGTATGCTTTTGTAATGCTTGGCACCTGAAGGTTACTCAACACATACCAATTTTTTTCCTTATGCTCAGAACCTGATATTTTACTCGAAACTTGAAGATCACTAGGCATTAACTAAGAATTTTTTTACTCAGCGTCAACTGACTTGCTTAGCACCTTCTGATGATCAAAGTTAAAGCTTTTTAGTCAATCTTTTTACAACTTCTTCCTCCAATTTATCTAAGTGTGACCAACCTTTATATCTTTGAGTTTTTCATCAATATATTACTTGACCATTGTCTTAACTGATTCTTGCACTTTCATTACAATATCATAACTCAACCTTTCCCTTAGGTTCTCTTGTTACATCTTGTTGATCAAATCCTCTTTATCAATCAACTAAGTGATAGTATATCATCCCTACATATAGAGGGTTTGACATCAATGGAAAAATAATGATTGAAAAAAATCTTTTACAACAATCTCCCTCTTTGATCTTCAACAACAATGAGCTTTTCAATTAGATTTCCAACAATATCCACATATTCAACTTCAATATTAGATTGTGATATACAATTTCATTTCTTACTAGTCCAAGTGACCAACCTTTTTTCTAAGAAAATTCTCCTCCACTTGTAATCTTTCCATCATCAATGTTTCCAACCCAACCAACATCAGTATAGGCTCTCAATTCAAACTTGTCATTTTTCTTGTACTATAGACCATAGTCTTTTGTTCCTTTCAGGTATCTTGTGATCCTTTACATACCCATTAAATGATTCTCCTTAGGATTTACATAAAGTATTGCAATAATCCCAACAACTAATTTAATCTTACGTCTATTATGAACTACATATTTTTATTTTCCAATCATAGACCTATATAATGTTTGATTTACTTTGGCAAAATGACCAGTTTTGGATTGCTTGTGTCCTATCACCATAGGAGTGTTGGCAAGTTTTGAATCCTCCATACTTTTTTTTTTTCAATATTTCCTTAACATACTTGGATTGAGTGATGTAAATACCATATTTCATCTAATATACTTGCAATCCAATAAGAAATTTATCTGTCCAAACATAGTCATCTCCAATTCTTTCTTCATTTCATTTGCAAATATCTTACACATTGCATTTTCTCATTCAAATATGATATCATCAACAAATATTTCCACTAGTAAAATTCCTTTACCTCCATGTATCTTGAAGTATAGATTTTTATTATCATTAATCTTCTCAAAACCAATCTTCACAAGATAGTTGTAGAAGCCTCTCATACGATGCTCTTGAAGATTTCTTAAGACCATATAAAGCTTTGTGCAATCTACATACCATATTCTCATTTTTTTGGATCAACAAATCCTTCTAGTTATTCTATATAAACATCCTCTTCTATTGTACCATTTAGAAATGAGGACTTCGCATTTGCACTTTCCACGACATTATTAGTGTTTTTATTTAAACACTTATGTGCTTTACTTCTTGTGGAATAGCCTAGGAATGTACCTTCTTCACTTTTAGCATCAAGTTTATGATTTTTTTTGTCCTTAAGAATGTAACACTTGCTTCTAAATACCTTAAAATATTTGATATTGGGTGAGTATCTATAGGATAATTCAAAAGGCATCAATTTTATACCTTTCTTTAATTGTACTTAGTTCATGGTATAGACAACTATACTAAAAATTTCTCCCCAATAATTCAAAGTAATATTCTTCTCCATCATCAGTGTTCTAGGACCATCCATTACAGATCTATTCCTTCTTCCAAAAATCCCATTTTGTAGAGGTGTCCTAGGTGCAGAAGTTTATCTCTTTATTCCTCTATTATTACAAAAAAAATCGAACTCATTTTCTGTAAACTCTCCACCTCTGTTAGATCTTAGACATTTCAAGATCTGTCTAGTTTCCTATTTTACTCTTGCTAAATACGAGCTAAAGATTTTTAAACCATTAGATTTTTCTTTTAAGAACATTATTGTCATAATTCTTGAGTAACCATCAACAAATAGGATAATGTACTCATCATCTTTGTAGCTTTGCACATCAATTGGTCCACACAAATTAGTAAAAATTGATTCAATAATTTATTTTGAAGTATGAGTCTTACTTTTAAAAATAGACTTTGTCATCTTGCCTAACTAACATTGTTTGTAAATCACATTATCAGGTTTCTTCAGTTTTTGAAAACCTCTGTCTCTTTTGATCTTACTGATACTAACCAAATTATCAAATTTTAGATAGCATTACCTCTTGTTCCATAGACACACATCATCAAATTATACAACAAGACAAGTAGCATATTTAAATCAAGATAAAATAGATTAATCATAGTCCAATCTTCACTTCTAATTAGTTTTCCCTTAATTTCATAGATCTTAGCTTTTTTGTTATCAAATTCAAATTTATAACCTAAACTATTCAATTTTGACACACTTAACATATTATAGCTAAGTCCTTCCACATAGTAAGCATTCTCACACTTGATCTTATCTATTAATATTATTGATCCTTTTCCTTCAATTTTATAGGGTGCGTCATTAACAAATCTAGCATTATTTCCATTGCAATACTCTAGGGTAATGAGCTTACTTTTGTCTCCAGTCATGTGATGTGAAAATCCCCTTTCAATGATCTATCTATCACTTTTTTCCACAAAAGATGTAAATTTAATTGCCTCATCTTCATTAGAATAATCCTTCATAGCAATAATAGACAACTTCATCATCATGATCTTTAGATTCATGAGTGGATTCTTCTTCAACAACGTAACAAGCCTTGTTTCCCTTTTCCTTTTGGCCTTTGTTGTTGTCATCTTTTCTACCTCTAAATTTTTCTTCATTCTTGTAATTTTACATATTAGGACATCTTCCTGCAATATGACCAACCTCATGACAATTAAACGGTAAAAGTACAAAGCTTTGTCACCTTTCCAACTGACTTATCAAAATGACTGAATTTGAGTATTTCAATATAAATATCAATTTTTTTCAAATATATGATCTAGATAAATTTATTCTAGCTAAGTTATATATGGTATTACACTTTTCCAATTAGAAATATCTATTAAATGCATGTTTTATACTAGTTTTGTATTCAATTACTAAAGAAATATAATTATTTCATAAAACTGATATTTTAATAATTCTTATTATTTTGTATGATATATTTTTAATAACTTATGAACACCATTTTATAGAGATAAAATTCAATAATATTCTCATATTGTGTTTGTAGTGTTTTAATTAGATACCTAGTATATTATAATTCAAAAATTCTACAAGCATGCATTTTAACACTTGATAAGATCTCAATTTTCAGAAAGAAAAAAATGTTAAACCATATAATAAATTAAAACTTATATGACGTTCTAGAGGAGAGAGTTCTCTTCTAGTATGTATATTTTTTTTATTCTGGTTAGAATAGATTTATTTTGAAACATGTGCTAGGAGATGAAAACTATTGATTTTAGGTGAGTTGAACTTTGAATGATTATAAAAGTGAAAATATAAGTCTGAAGCCAATTTTTATTTTTGAATGTTCTAGATATATATGTTATTTATAACATACTCTGAGATCAAAGGGAAATAATTTTATTTCCATATAGTTTTGTGATGGGAACTTGACCCCTAATTTTTTAGCATTTTTCAACAACTAAAAAATTATCTATAAAGATTATAAAAATATATCAATTATTATTCCAAATAATTGTTAAAAATTATAATCCTAAACTTGATCAATTTCTAAACATTTCATTAGTTTACTTAATTTTCAAATTCTAAATAATAGTACTAGTTTTATATCATTGAATGTGAACAATTATACTTTTGTTAACCTTTTCCTTTACAAAAGAGTGACATAGGTTTGTGCTTTGAACCTAAAGCATAAGATAGGTAACTTACCTTTGTGTTTTCCTTTACCTCAATGAAACTTCCTAGAAAAAGTTCTTCCAGTACTTCTAGCTCTTCATCATCTATATCACTATCACTAGCAACAAGTTTGGGCTTTTCCTTTTTCTTATCTTTAGGATCTTATAGTGTTAGCTTAGCTTTAAAGGTAGATTCAATATTTTTAGATTTGAAATTATCAAAATTCAAAAGTTCAAAAGAAGTGACTATACTAACTAGTCCTTCAAGGGTCAAATTGCTACTAGGGGTACACCTCATTTCGTGTATAGTAGAGACTCTAATAGCATAGATAGGCAATAGGGTTATGAATAATTTTTTATTATAGTCTCATCTTCAATCTTTGTTTCATATCCTTGAATATCATTAAAAATATCATTCATCATTGCACAATAATAGACTATAGCATCACTCTCTTGCATTCTCATTTCATCAAATTTCCCTCTAAGGCCTTCACATATGGCTCTCAGCACATTCTTTTCTACTCCATAGATCACTTGTAGGGCATTCCACATCTTCTTATCAATATCACATCCTTTGATGTTATCACATCCCCTATACCTTAAAATATAGGGGGGTTTAGATGCAATCTCTAACATTTCCTGATTGTCTTCTTTCTTCTGTATCAATTGATGAGAACCTAGGGCTCTCACTAGATCAACATGCTCAATGGTGATACTTGATTATGCATAATTTCCAAGACCTCCTAGATGTAGTTTCATTCAATTTTTTTGTATAGGAAAGTTTTCCTTGTTTAACTTTGGCACCTCCTTTCTGTACATCTTGATCTCTATCTTTAAGTTCCTTCAAAATTTCTCTTCACAAGCACTTGGTGCTATGATACCGATTGTTCAAATACTTTAGAATAATTGAGAGGGGGAGGGGGTTTGAATCAATTATCCATTGTCAAAATGTACAAATAAAAAATTTTAGTAAACAATTTATCCTTATGTATGCAATTTCCATTCAATACATTAAACATATGCATATTGATGTCCTATTTTCAAAATAATATTGCAAAAATGTAAACATGCAAAATCCCAAAATCAGTCACACATTTTTACACAAGGATTTTACAAGGAAACCCTGTTTTGGAAAAACCATTAGTAACATGCTACCAATTTTCACACTTTTAAAGTGGGCTCTATGAGGAGCCAACCCTCTTAAAGGTTACAAAACATATTATTAAATGTGACCTACTGAAATGATTTTAATCACCCTATTAAGAGTGATCCTTGTTAGAGTAGTTTAGAATATTCCATTAGAATGTTACCCTATTAAAGGATTTACAAATGATTATTAGGTCAACCTTAATCCAAAGGATTTACCTAGAATGATAAATGATTAGAAAGTAGCAATAGGACTTGATGTGATAATAAAACATAACTCACTTGTAGATTAGAGATCTCACATTCACTCCTCCATTATGCTTGGCATTCATACCCTTCATCTCTAATTTCTTGTTCACCCTTCAAACCTTCAACCTCTTAAGCCTTCTTGCTTTGCTTGGTAACTGCAAACTCTTCTATTTGACCACCATATAAAGCAACACCATAAACTTCTTGTCTTCCTTAGGTTCTCAAACATGACAACAATTTCTTCTGGCATGTTATGTCTATAAATAGAGAACTTAAGTCTTTTGTTTCTTAACCACAATCGCCCATTTTAGGGTTAGGTATGATTCAATAAATCTACCCACTTTTCCATTTCAATCTCTTCTTGAAACTTCTTCTACAATCCTCTTTGAACTCATCTCAAATGGTTTATCTTGAATTCTATCCCACCAACTCATCATTGAAATCTTCTACATGCTTCACACAATTAAAGAAATCAACTTTATTATCTCAAGTTCATTAAATATTTACTTAAACTCTTTTTACTATCACTCAGTACCCATATTGTTCACTCAACAATAAGAGTCTTCTAATTCTCAGCAGTCATTGAGTTGTTCAGCATCAACTAAGTCTTCCTTGCTCAGTCACTACTATCATTTCCCTAATGCTCATCATATACTATTTTTTTGATGCTTGGCACATATTGAATTTTTCTTGGCCTAAATTAAGTTTTCTCAACTTGCATTATTTTCTTGACCATGCTTGGAAAACACATTTTATAAAAAACATTTCTTATAGGCTTAGCTAAACTAATCATAAAATTTATCCTTAAGTAGATAAAAAATAGATAATTTCATCAATGTCTTTCTTGATCTTAGTGAACCTCTTTTTCACCAAATAACTCAATCTTTCTCTAAGTTTTCTTGTTATCCTTTCTTTCCAAATCCTCTTCATCAATCAAACAAATGATAGCATTTAGATTGAAGTAAGCAATTATATCACCAACAACTTTTAGGTTTGACATCAGTGAGAAAATAATGTTTGTTCCATGATAGTTGCATCAGTCTTCTTCACTTTAACAATCTCATTTCAATAAGAAGTCTTTTAGTGATAAAATCATGATGTCGATCTAGAAGATGCAAAGTAGAGAAGTGTTCCATAGGATTTCATATTTGATTGATGAAGAGGATTTGAAAAGATAAGAACAACAACAAAAGTAGTATAGTACTAGAGAAGATAGAGATAAAAGGCATATGTACATAGGTTTGATGATCCAATGATGGATGACTAAAGACATATTTCAAATTATGTCCTAATGATAAGGTTTAATCACATAGAGCAAGTCAAAGATGTCCAAAAGATATCCTTGATTTATAGTGAGTAGTATAGAGATAAAGTTCCTGAGAAGAAGTTTTCAGTGATTACACTATATATTCTAATAGAGATATAATCTAGAGATGCATAGTTAGTCAGTGATAGAGGATAGTTAGATATTGACATATGTGAGTGCATAAGTCCTAGTGTGACATGTATGATAAGTTGTATAGATTTTGATATTACAGTATTATTGTTATTAAGAATTAATTAATTATCTTATTATAATTAATTGGGAAAGCATCAAGGCTAACTCAAGGAATTATTTTGAAGATATGGTATAAATTTAAGATGTTTTCCATTTTTTAGTGTGTGTGATCAAGTATTAAATGTGAAGTAATCAAGGAAGTGTGCAAAGGTGCAGAGTGCTTAGTGAATGTGAGTAAGCAATCCAAGAAATTATTAAATATGAGGTTTTTGATCTAGTAAGAAGATCAGAAGGAGTAGAGGTTTGGTTGATAGGATAGAGTAAGAGGAAGGAGTAGTATAGTATAATTGTATGATTCTACAAGGAATAATACATAGATGATTTGGATAGTGGGTTCATTGGTCTTATCCTTAAATCTATTTGGGTAGTGGGTCCATCTACCTTCCACAACTCCTAATAGGGTTGGAATCTCCTACCAGGGATTGATATGTAGTAAATGTTGTTATAGAGTCTTAACAGGGTCCATCCTCTAACAAGGAGCATTCATATTAGTACATCATCTTGTGGGTACAGCCCTGCTAGGGTTTTACCTAGTTAACATATCCAATGTTACTGTGCATGAGCATATTGTTGTGGTTTATAATTATATTTCTCATAGTGTTAAGATTTAATAAGGTTAATAGTTATAATATAATAATTGGACAATTGATTCTCCTCCCCCTCATTTATCTTGGTGGACTAGATATTCTAAAAATTTATATCCAAGCTTGGTCATAGGTTCAAATTCTTAGACTCTTAGGTAATGATAAGGGGGAGATTGTTAGAAATTTGTGTAGGGTTCCCCTTGACATTAACGACATGGTCTTAATCGCTTCCTATTTACTATAAGTTTAGTGGTTGTATTAAGCATTGATAGATCAATCTTTTGGTGCAATGGCAACCCTACTCTAACAAACTTGTCTTTCTTAATGGCTATATATGTGATGTCATTATGTCTTGTAAAGAATTATTTTTAGTAGAGCAGGATTATAGCTCAAGAGTAGAAATTTTGTTCTTTATTTTTAAAAATATTATTTTTAATTTGAAATGCCTTACAACCCAACATGTTCTATGTGAGTTGTCTCATCAATCAATATTTAGTAGTGTAATTGAGGAAATTTTGTTAAATAAGTGAGTTAATTTGAATTATATATTGTTATACTTATATTGCGCTTTTATTTCTAAGTCATTGGTCATCTCCCTTGGGAAAACGCCTGCAATCTACTACATCATATGGTATCATTATGTGGTTTGATTAGGTTAGATCATCAAAGAGAAGATTAATCTGATTAGGACTAATGTAATCATGGTTGAGGTTGGTGGACTTTTCAAGACATAGACTTCTTGGTTGTGAGGTGGTAGATCATGACTCTAGCTCACAATTATGGAGGACTTATTCATGTTGCACTCCTATCTTATTGAAAATATGTTAATTCTTATTGGTCAATAAATCACAAAAGTTTGTGGTGGCTACACCTTGTTTTATTAGATATGCCATCTAAAAGATTCAATCTAAGGAGGTTAGATCATATGTTTGAAGAATTCAAGGTCGAGATAAGGAATGTGATCTAAAATTTCATGAATTTCTTGAGAGATAATTATGAAATAGAAAATGAATATGTTAACACTGGTAAACATATGGAAGTACTTAGAGTAGAGATCCATAAAGAAGAGAGATTATTGAGAGCTAAGACACAAGTTGGTAAGAGTCATATAATGAAGACATAAAATTATTCTAGCAATTTAGATCAAGTGTATTTGATAGATTAGATTAATGATCTTTTTGATTACATTGAGCTTGAAAATATTGTAGATCTATGGAGAGTTAGGTTAGAACAAACTAAGTTGAAAGGTGATGTAACCTTGTGTTGGAAATAATTGGAAAATGATAGAGAAGATAATAATGAACCTAAGATTAGTAGATGAAAATTCATAGTTTCTAGATTAAACACTAAGTCCATTCCTAAACATTATGAACTTGTGTTATTTAAGAAGTTGTAAAATTTCAAGTAGAAATATATATGTCTATAAAGAAATACACTATAAAAATTAGATCTGGGCATTGTAAATCTTCAAAAGAAAAATTTGCAAGGTATATTAATGGTTTGAAATTTAATGTTTATGATGAATTAATTTTTATGATGAATTAAGTATGTTGAAACTTAGTTTAGTTGAAGATGGTTATCAATATACATGTTGAAAGAAGAAGAAAATGTTAGACTATATAGTCCACCAATATAAGGGGGTGTGTTGAACAAGTTGTCCAACCAATATCACAATTATCAAGCTTATTAAAATTTAACCATATGAGAAATACAATAAAAATATACAACAAGATATGCATGCACAAGAACACTAGATATGTAAACTAGGGAAACCCTCGATCAGTAGAAAAACCCCAATGGGGATGGTACCCACAAGATGATGCACTAATATAAATATTCTTTGTTAGAAGATGGTCCCTATTAGGAGTGTACAAATACATTCAATACATATGAGTTCCTATTAGGAGACTTTGAATCCCTATTTGGAGATTCCAACACTATTAGAAGTTGTGGAAGATAGCTAGACCCACTACCCAAATAGTTTCAAGTGTAGGATTAAAGAACCCACTATCCAAATGATCTATGTATTATTCCTTGTAGAATAGTTGAAATAAAATGTACTTCCTTCCTCTTCTTATTTCCTATTAACTAAAGCTTGGCACCTTCAGATCATGTAACCATATCACAAATCTCACATCCAATAATCCCTTGGATTTCTTACATGCATTTACCAAACACTCTTCTCCTTTTTTAACTTCACACTTCACACCATGATCACTTCTCTAAACAAACAAACAAAACATCTTTCTTTATACCATATCTTCAATATAATTCCTTTAGTCGACCTTAAGGCTTTCCCAATTATTTATAATAAGATAATTAAATAATTAAAGTTATAGTAGCATTATTAGCTTACAATCTATAAAAAACTTCATACCTATGATACTAGGGCTTGCACACTTTCTAACATCACCAAAAGACTATCCTCTATCACTACCTAACTATGCATCTTCTCATTGCATCTCAAATGTAAGATAGCAAAAAAACATCAGGAACTACATTCCCAATACTCTATCTTTGAATTGCTCTCTATAAATCAGGTACAACTTCCATACATCTTTGACTTAGACTCTGCACAGTTAACAACATCATCAGGACATGATACTAAACATGTCCATAATTTCACACCACCAAACAATTAAAACATTTTCCATATGACTAAGATATATGTCTACTACTTAGTTAATCTTTATAAAAACTATACTATGTTGACATCAATGACAAACATAATCATGAATGCAACATATCAATACTCTCAAATACTTAGTATACTCCCCTAGAGTCATATCATCAACATTCATGCTAATAATCTTCCCATTTGGCATTGATGGAAACATAGATGAAAAGCCATCTAAGATCCAAGGATTCCAAATAGTGCTATGTTGTTAATACTGACCAACATCAGTTGTCCACATGCTAAAAGGAGTTCTCAACACAACAAGTGCATATCTCTTGCTTCTTCTTCTTTTTGATTGACAACAATTATTCATTTCACACTAAACAACTCACAATACACTAGGTGCATATTCTTGCTTCCTTACATGAATCTTTCTATATCTCTCTAAATAGATATCTCCCCAGTCATGCTTAGGATTTTTTCTCCGCCATTGCTTAGTAGATATTTTTAATGCATACTCTTTCCCCCCCATTGACATCAATGTCAAAGGCCTCAATATTACAACATGCCAATTGTTAAATACTAGTTATCACCATGTTGCTCCAAGTCTTCAACTAGCTCAACTATCCAAAGACACTACTTTGGTGCAATTACAAAGAGTCCTCAATAACTCATATTATCACAAATAATCCCCCACATGAAAATCATAAATATTAAATCTAGTCTAACTATAGTACTTTGTACCACTGGATTGATGTACTTACTACATCATCTACTTAGAAGTAGGTAGGGAAATAACCCCAAATGTATCTCTCAAGTACTCAAATGTATCTCTATGCAAAGGCTTCATAAAGATATCCACAATCTGATATTTAGTACTCATATACTCCAATCTAATCTCCTTTTTTGTTTCTTTCTCTCTCAATAAATGATATTTAATAGATATATGCTTAGTCTTAGAATGCAATATTTTATTCTTAGATATACTCACTATACTAGGGTTATCACAATAAATGATAATAGGTTCTTCAAACTCAATTCTAATATCCCTCGACATTTTCTTCATCCACACAACTTGATTATAGTTACTTGCTACTACAACATACTCTTCCTCAATTGTACTCTATGAAATATAATCTTTCTTCTTTCTCAGCAAAGAAATCAATCTTCCTCCAAGAAAGAATTCTTTACCACTGACGCTCTTTCTATAATACATATTGCCTTCCCAATCTGCATTAGTATATGCACGTAGAATAAAATCACTCACTCAATATATCATATGAAATTCCATAGTTGAATGCTCCTTTCAAATATTTGAATATTCTCTTTAGTGCTGCAAAGTGATACTCCTTAGGACCAACTTGAAATCTAGCTACAATGCCAATTGCATTTTCTATATCTAGTCTTGTTTGAGCCAATTATTGCAAACCTCCAATCATGAATCTATACTTTTTCTTCTCTACTATAGGTGTCTTATCTTTACTAGATAACTTGTGACTAGTTATTACAGGTGTACCAATGGTTCTACAACATTTTAATACAAACCTTTTCAATAAATCATTTACGTTCTTATCTTGTCAAATGAAAATACCATCACTATTCTACACAATCTACAATAATAGGAAAAACTTCATTACTCCTATCATGCTCATTCAAAGTAATTCTTCATTTTATCAAAAAACTTATCACTTGCTTCATCATTACCTTCCAATATTATGACATGAAAAAATATTACTTTGATCAAAAAACCATTTTCAATTTCTTTCAAATACAATTTACTATTTTTCATAGCTTTAGCAAATCCAAACTTTTCCATCTAACTATTGAACCTTGCATACTAGGTTCTAGGTGCTTGCTTTAGATGATATAGAGCTTTCTTTAATATGCATACCATGTCTAGGTAAAAGCAAAAACCTATATCACCCTTTAAACAAAAGGCTAACAAAAGCATAATTTTCCATATTCAATGGCATAAAACAAGTATTATTGCTTAGAATTTGAAAATGAATTAAACTAATGAAATATGTAGAAATGGATGAATTTTAGGATTATAATTTTTAATAATTATTTAAAATAAGATTTGATATGTTTTCCTATTTTTTATTGATAATTTTTTAGTTGTTGAAAAATGCTTAAAATTAAGGGTTTAGTTCCCACCACAAAACTATATGGAAATAAACTTTTTTCCATTTGAACTCATGCTTTGTTATAGATAACATATATAGCTAGAACAATTAAAAATAAAAAAATTGACTTTAGACCTATATATTCTGTTCTGTAATGATTTAAATTTCAACTCACCTAAAATCGATAGTTTTCATGTCCCACCACATTTTTAAAAACAAATCTATTCTAACCAAAAGAAAAATTATACATTCTGGAAGAGGACTCTCTCCTCTAGAACATCATATAATTTTTATATTTTTTTGATATGATTTACTATATTTTTCTTTATCATGATTGACATTTTCTCAAGAGTTAAAATATGTGCCTGTAAAATTTTTTAATTGCAATATACTATATCTAATTAAAACACTATAAACTCTATATGAGAATATTCTTGACTTTGGGCTTTATAAATGGTGTTTATATGTTATAGAAAAATATCATAAAAATAGTAAGAGTTATTAAAACTTCATTTTTCTAAAGTTTTTTCTTTATTAATTCCATACAAATTGGTATAAAACATGCATTTAATAGACATTTCCAATTGGAAAAGTGGGAGACCATATATAACTTAACTAAAATGAATTTATCTAGCTCATATGTTTGAACACAATTCGTTTTTGGATAGAAATATTGAAATTTAGTCATTATGATAAGTTAGACTGAAAGGTGACACAACTTTGTACTTTTACTCATCTTTGTCTTTTGATCAAGGAAAAACTTCAAGCTACTCAATATATACCACCTCGAGTTCTCCATTTAGGAAGGTTGATTTAACATCCATCTAATTAACCTTGAACTGCTTAATTGTTGCATAAGTGAAGAATGTCCTTACTACTTCCATTCTAGCTACAAGTGCATATGTCTCCTCATAGTCTATGACTTCTTGTTGTGAATATCCTTAGAATACAAGTCTAGCCTTGTTCCTCACAACTTCTCCTTGCCATTCATCTTGTTTCTGAATACCCATTTGGTTCCTCTTGTCTTTTGGTCTAGCAACTAATTCCCATGTATCATTCTTCACAATATGATTCAATTTTTCCTTCATTTCTTAAATCCAATGATTATCTTTACATGCTTCATCTACACTCCTAGGTTAAACTTCAGATATTAAACATATCTCCTCATTTACTCTATTTCTTGTCATCACAACTTTGTCTTTGCATCCGGTTATATGTTCAAGATGGTGATTCATTGTTAGATTCTTATCTCATCTCTAGGTTTAGATCTCTACTCTCCTCATTACTTAACAATTGACACATCATTTCACAAATTATTGTTAGTTTCAAAGAAAACTTTTACATTCTCTCTAACAATTCAAGAATTATCTTCTTCATCTAAATTGTATTCTACCATATTTTTTGTAGTTCAAAAGTTTTCATCAAACCTTACATTTGTACTTTGAACTATTGTCTTAGTTCTATGTTAAAACATCTATATGCCTTTCTTTTCATTGAATATCCAAGAAACATACCTTCATCACTTCTTAGATCAAACATACCAATGTCAATATCTCTCTTAATGTAACATTTTCTCCCCAAATATTATGAAATACTTAACTAATGGTGAATAATCAAACCTTAGTTTGCAAGGTCTCTTACAAATACCCTTTATGATCTATACTCTATTCAGATTATATACTTCTATATTGACTTCTTCTCTCCAAAGTATCTTAGAAACATTATTCTCAAACAACATTTCTCTTGCTACATCTGCTACTAGCTTATTTCTTCTTTCAACAATCCATTCTACTCAGGTGTTCTAGGTGAGGATAGACACCTTTTAATTCCTGTTTCTTCTTAAAATATGTTAAACTTTCTAGAGGTGAATTATGCTTCTTTATTTGGTCTTAAACAGTTCATCTTAACACTAGATTCATTCTTAAATCTATTATTAAATATCTTAAATTTCTCAAAAGCTTCAGATTTCTCTTTAAGAAATGCTACCCAAATCCTTCTAGTGAAATTATCAATGAAAATCATAAAGTACATTTCACCATAGAATCCTCTTATTCTTGAAGGACCACTCAGGTCTATTTGAACTATCTCCATCTTCTCTATGGTAGTGAACTTCTTGCTAGGAAATGATATTTTCTTCTCTTTATTAAAAATACGTTCTTTGCAAACAACATTAGTAGGATTTGTAATCTTAGGAAAGTCTCTGACTGCAAATGTGCTACTATTCTTCACAATATTATCAAAGTTTATGTGACAAAATATTCTATAACACAAGCAACTATTGTCCACTTTAGATGCCAAACATGTCATTTTAGTAGGATTCAACTAGAATACATTACCTCTAGATATTGTGTATGTTCTAATCAGCTTAGATAATGTAGGTCATCTCAATGAATTGTAACTAATAACCCTTGTCCACCAACTATCCAACACTGAACAAATTATGCTTCAATCCATTAAGAAAAAAAAACATTATTAGTGTTATTTTTACCATCAAGAGCAATGGATCCAATTCCTGTTATATAATAGGTTGCATTATTACCAACTCTAACAATACCTCCACATGATTTCTAAACTTGAAAAAAGTATTAATATAACCAGTCATGCAATGTGAAGAATCATTGTCCATCATTCAATCAAATTTCATTTCCACTTGTGAAACTAGAGTGTTTTATTCTTTAATTTTGGTAGCAAGATCATTTTCCTTTATTGCCACTAATCCCAATTCATCATCACTTTCAATTTGACTTTTATCATCAGATTCTTCATCTTCATTTGCATACAAATAATTTCTATCTCCCCTTGGCTCAAACTTTCCAATATACTTTTAGTTGAGATAATGGGTGTTGCACACATTGCATAATATTGTTATATTATTTTATTATGTAATGTTACACCTAGATGAAAGTGGAACATGTAAATATTCCCATGGGATATACTTGATGAGTTTTATTCTAACATTGTGATAATATGTCATGCAATTATTTAATATTGGAAAAAAGAATTTAAATTCCACTAATAAATTTGGGGTCAAGGGGTTAGGTTGAATAGGGTTTTATCACATAGTGTATGTAATACTACTTGGTAGTTTTGTGGGACTTACTAATATATAAGAAACCACAAGGGTAGTTGTTGTGAGAGAAGATAGAAGGGAAAAAAGGAAATAGTTGAGTGGGACATGGCTTGATAGGTTAGCCAAAGGGAGCATTTGTGAAGGTTGGGAGCATGGCATGGGTTGTGTGGTTTCATGCTTGTTCACATAGATTGCTTCATAGTGGCTATGACTTTGAAGGCTTCCATGATTTTATTGTAATGGTGTTGCTTACTAAATAATACATGGTGATGGATGCTTTTAAAGACTAGGTTTTTCCCTCAATGAGAGTTTCCCAAAGTATATCTTGTGTCACATTTTTTTTGTGGATTTCAATTGCATATTTATTTTAAATCTATTATGGGTTATGTGGAAATAGTTATATTCTTTATTGCAAGTTTTCTTACAAGTGGTATTAGAGCTATGGTTTTATTATTGTAACCCTAGATTGAATCGATGGGAATGCATGAGAGGTTAAAAGAAAGGGCAATATATATGAGTTGTTTATTTCAGATCTAAGGGTTTTGGGTTTGCTATTATGATGTGATATTGATAGATTTTATGCATGCAAAATTGTTGGATGAAAGGGTTTTTCAAATGTTTTATTTTGTTAATGTTATAATTCTGTTAGATAAATTATATTATATATGTGAGATATATAATAAATGAAAAATATTATATATGGAGTAATTAACTATTATTAAGAGTTATATATATATATATATATATATATATATATATATATATATATATATATTGTGGGTATATTAATTGTGTTATAACTAATGTATGTTAATATATTAAAGAGATATGTCTCTTCAAGAGGCATGACTCTTTATATCATATATGTATTCATTTGAATAGTAACTTGAAAAACATATAAATATCTACAACTGCTATTACAAGTTACAGAATATAGTAATCGACCATATTTCACTAACATGGTATCAGAGCTATGTTCCTTTGAAGAGAGCTTTGCCACTTAAGGAAGATCCTAAAGACCTAAATAATTTGATAGAGAAACAACAACTTTTGAAGTAGAGATATGGTTAAAAGGAAGAGTATCAGATAAGATTCATTTGAATAGTTAGGATATACAAGAAATAAAATGTTAGTATTGTTAATATCAGATAGGGAGAGATCTAAATCAACTCCATAGCAATAAAGCCACCAACTACAAAGTATAGGTTCCTATCATGAATAGGATTAGAGCATGATTAGAGTGCCCACAAAATTAAAGAGAAAACATAACGAAGATGCGAGGATAGATGAGTAGAAGTAATGTGGAAGCTATATATAGTTATCCTTGAAATACAAAATGAATTATTGTTAAACATTGAAACCAAAGAAAGGTAGTATGCTATTTTAAAACAAGGATAAATAACATTGGATCCCACACATCCATGAAGGAAACATAAGGGATAAGTTGTGGAGGATATTCATTACTGTCTATACTAAGCATTATACTAAATTGAGACTTAAGGCCAAACACCAAAGGACTACATATGAGTAATAAGAAGAACAAGTGACATACCCCATGCATAAAAGCTATGCCTTTGGACTATGCACATGTCAAGAATAGGAAGAATATAGATGAGATAAATAGAGATCATTCCATATATAGATTGAATCAAAATTTCATTTTCTAATCACAAAAAATGAGCATTTGAAGTAAATCAAATGTGCATTTGAAGTAAATCAAATGTCATATACGTGAGAAAATACAATGAACAAACAATTAAAGTCAATCAAATCATAGAAATCCAAGAAGTAATGTAGAGAAGAGGAATAAAAGACATAAAGACATGGCTAAATAAACATATTAGGTGACAAATAATTAATAAAGGAAATCAATAATAGGGAGAAACCTTATTCTCTTATATGTTTTATGGTGAATGTTGTGACAACACCAGATGACAATATTCGTGGAGACTTCATGCGAACTTTTGATGTCATACATGTGTGAGCCTATCCCTTGTGTACATCATGAAGAAGTTACAACTTCTAAATGACTATCACTTGTATTAGGAGAAGTTATTGAAAGGTGACAACTTTACAATAACTTGTATCATGATATACATTTTGTGTAAATCATGAAATGCTTTTTCTTAAAAATCAATAACTAGGTGTTAGATGTTATTAATTTAACTACTTACAAGTTGTCTATATAGATACATTGAGCACTTGGTAAATATCATTCAGTTGATATTCTGATAGGCCATTACTTAGAGTACTTGGTGAATATCATTTGATTGATATTCTGATAGGCCAATGCTCATGTTACCTAATATGATATTAAATAGTAATTGGTGGATATCATATATTGATATTCGGATAGGCCAATACTTAAATGATATCATATACTATAAATGTTATAATCAAAGATTTCCTATATGTATTATTTTTGAAATATTACCTATGGTGTAATATCTATGTTTTCTATCCTTATTCATTAAGAGGGAGTGTTAATATTATAATTCTGTCAGATAAATTATATTATATATATGAGATATATAATATATTACAAATATTATATATGGAATAATTAACTTGTATTAAGAGTGATATACATACATACATACATACATACATACATACATACATACATACATACATACATACATACATACATACATACATACATACATATATATATATATATATATATATATATATATATATATATTGTGGATATATTAATTGTGTTATAACTAATGTAAGTTAATATATTAAAGAGACATGTCTCTTCAAGAGGCATGCCTCTTTATATCATATATATATTCATTCAAATAGTAACTTGAAAAACATATAAATATCTGCAAGTGCTATTACAAGTTATAGAATATAGTAATCGATCATATTTCACTAACACATTTAAATGAGGGTTTTAGGAGGAGTTTGCATTAATGACCTCCTAGGTAAAAAAAACATCACCATTGCATCCAGGTCAAATTTTCCATAATCTTGATATATAATATGCCCTAGTTTGGCCATGTTCAAAGGAAATGAAAGTGGTTTTCAATTTCACCTCATGATGGCAATCAAATTTAATTCTCTTAGAATTTTTGTCAGAAAATAAAACATCACAATAAAATGACCATCTTAGTAAAATGGCCATAACTTTCTCTTAGGATGTCAAATTTTAGATTTCTTATATGTGTTGGAAAGATAATTCAGAGCAATACAATTGGGTGTAGGTTTGTTTCTATTATTTTGACATTTTTTGGGGTTTTAAGAGCCTAAAAGGTAGATGTTATTTATTTTGACTATAAATTAAGGCATAACTTGGACATATGGAGTTAGATTTTGGACTTCAAGTCGTCAATAGAAAGCTCTTCAAGAGCTCTACACATTGGTTCAGATTTAGTGTAGGTTTGGCATTGTTTATTTGGTGATATATTAATTTGAATAGTTTATGATATATCTTTCCTATGGTAGCATTATGAGTTTATGAGATTGTATATTTTGGAGATTTGCAATTAATGTCATTGTATACTCAGTTTATATTTTAGATTGGTCTCATGATGATATGGTTATTAGTGCTTGGTTTGGATATGTATGATGACTTGTTGGGTCCATAAGTTGTGCAGTGTTGTAAGAATTATATACTTATAGGTTACATTTATAGCTTGGTTATGGGTTTTCTTTTCTCATTGGTCTTTCATTATTGATGCATATTCATATTGGTGGTTTGGATTTGGGTTTTTTGTATCCTAAGTCACATGATTTTCTAATCTTTTCTTCATGTAGAAGGGATGAGATTTTGTTACCAGATATTGTCATGGTGGAGGATTGCATGGTTGATTATTTTATGCTGATAGATTAGACATATTGAGAGTCAAATGTTTGGTTCATGGATGTGATCATGGTGTCATGGATTTTGGCATGATATGATTAGATATATAGGTACATCCTTGACATTCATTGGTTTGGATTCCTAATTTGGTTATGGCACTACATCTTTTTAGTTGAGGATCATGGTTATTTGGTTTCTTTGAGGAGCTCATGATGTGTACTTTGATTTCTTTGATGGTTTGTGCCTTGGTTGATCCTTATGGTTAGAGGATGGCTTTTCTCATCATGATATCATAGAAAACTTGTTTACATGGTTTAGTGGGAGCTTGTTATAATGATTAGATGAAAGTGCAGGAATAGTTCCTGGTTTGGTTTGAATCTTCTTGATTTTTGAGGTCTTGGTTTCACTTGGTACTAACTCTTCGGTTGTGAGTATAGACCCTGAGGATCTTCATGTAGAAGATGGATGTCATGATGCCATAGGTGACTTGGTACCATGGTTGAGTGGGATTTTTTTGGCATTGAGATATTTATTGAGTGTTTGTAGATGTTGGAGGTTTGTCTTAGATCCTATTACTACAGAAGTTCCTTTGATATTTGCATAGTGCACTTGTTATTTTCATGGTGTATGAAGATGGTTAGATCTTAAGGACTAATGAGGTTATTGGTTATCTTCATGGTGTGTGGAGATGGTTCTTCATTGTATGTGGAGATGATTTTCTTCATGGTGTGTGGAGATGGTTGCCTCTTGAGGATTCATAGGGTTCTTGGTAAAGGTGTGGTTTATGCTTTCATTTGACATGTTATCCTTGGTGTGAGGATAGTTTCATTTTTATGTCATGATTTACTCTTGATATGCATTTAGAGTTTTTACATGTTATATTATGTTCATATGGAGCATGCTTTCTCTTTGGTTGAGATGAGTTAGATCATGTTATCATGTTTATGTTCCTGACGCCATGGTTGGAACTTTGACATTTATCTTGGTTTAGTTTCTTGGTATTGAGTACATTGATCATAAGTTGGATACATAATGATATTGCTATGTTTTATTTGGAGTTGGTACGGTTTGATTGGTTACAAGTGCTCATAGAGATAGTGGTGATTCTGATTTCTCTTGGATTAAAGAAGTATTTTTTTGGGATGGTTTATGTTTTGAGCAACAATTTTGAGGGGAATTCACCTAATATGAACATGAGAGGAGATTGTTCTTAGTTGATTATTGGTTGGAGACTTGGATATCTTAATAAGTATTCTCATTTCCCACTCTTTGTAATGAAATATTATATAAACACTTGATAATAATTTAGAGTAATAGGCCACCTCAAGGAGAAAACCTCTAAATGTCTCCAATGAGAACACACTTCACAATACAATGATGAAAGAAAACTCACAACCTCTTAGATATACCTAATTATGCTAGGTTGAATAGACACAACCCTACATAACACCTAGGCTGACCTACCTACCTAAATAATAATATAATAATGATAACATGACTTAGTTAAGGATTAAGATAGCCATAAGTTGACTATTCATAACCCTACATACACCAATATTAAGGGTATAGCATGCCCCCTCTCTTGAAAGAAGCATTTTACTTAATGCTAACCAAGTGTAGATTCTTTCGAATCAAATCTTCATCATCCCATGTGGCCTCTTCAATTATTAAATTCTTCCATTGGATGAGATATTAAGTCAAGGTTCTTCTCCTCAACTTCTTCATACATGTTTGAAGAATGCACTATGGTTCCAAAATTATTCTTCTTTCTTCATCAAGTTCTTGTAGTACTATTTGAGTAGGAATATTCTACTCAATTACCTTTCTCAAACAAGAAACATGAAAAATTTGATGTATCTTTGTTGTTGGTGGAAACTCAAGCTTGTAGGAAACACTATTAGTCTTTTTTCATGATTTGGTATGGTCCACAATATCTTGGAGACAACTTGTTATTCTTTTTTTGTTTCTTCATTGATATTTGTTTATAAGGCTACAATCTCAGGAAGACCCAATCCCCATCTTCAAAATTTATTTCACTATGATTGTTGTTTGCTTGTTGTTTCATTCAATTTTGTGCCATAGCTAAATTCTCCTTGAGTCCTAAAAGTATATGTTGTTGATGAAGTAAGTGGTCCTCTACTACCTGAACTCTCAGTGACACCTTTAATGATGATGTGATGGAAGGAAGATAATATCCATAAAGTGACAAAAATGGAGACATTTTCTATGAGCTATGAGAAGAAATATTATACCACCATTCTACAAGAGGTAGCCAATCTACCCATTAAGGTTTTTTTTTGAATTGAAACAATGTAGATATCCTTCCAAACATTTATTAACCAGCTTGGTTTTCCCATTTGATTGAGGATGGTATGAAGAGCTATGAGCTAGTTTAATATGCAACCATGAGAATAAATCTTTCCAAAAGTGACTAGTAAAGATAGGATCATGATCACTAAAAATAACCTTGGGTGTACCATGTAGCTTTTGGATATTCTCCAAGAAATTTTTTGCCACTATATTTGTTGTAAAATGATGTGATAATGCAATAAAATATGCATATTTAGTGAGGCGATCAACTACTACCATGATGACATTATGACCTTTAGATTTGGGAAGCTCTGCGATGAAGTCCATGGATACCTCTTCCCAACATTGGCTAGGAATAGATAAAGGCTTCAAGAGACCCAGTGTCATAATTGTTTACCCCTTATTTCTTTAACAAACCAAACATTCAACCACAAATTTTTGAACATCACCTTTTAGCCCTTCCCAAAAAATATATTTCTTGACCCCATGATATGTCTTAACAAATCCTGAATGACCACCAAATGGGGACTCATGTAGTTCTTTGAGAATATTCTATTTAAGAGTGGAACTCTTGCAAATATACAAGTGATCTTTATACCAAAGAATATCCCCCTTTAAACAAAACTTATCTAAACTACTAGGGTAACTTTTTATTTGATGGATGAGATTACTTGTTGCAACATCAATTTTCCATTCTTCTTTGGCTTCTAGCACCCAATTTTATTTTAATATTGAAAGGGCACACAATAAAGCTTCATCTTTTTCATCCTTCCTACAAAGTGCATCTACTACAATATTTTCCTTCCCTCTCTTATATACATTTCAAAGTCATATCCCAACATCTTAGTGACACATTTTTGTTGCTCTTCTAATGATAGTCTTTCTTCCAAAAATAAATTTTAGGCTATCATGATCTATCTTAACCTTTAAGTGTTGAACCATTAAATAAGGCCTCCATTTTTTAAATGCATGAAAGATTGATAACATTTGCTTCTCATAAATAGATTTGAGTTTATTTTTATGTTTTAATTGATGAATATCAAAAGAAATTAGTCAACCTTCTTGCATGAAAGTTGCTCATATCCCATTTCCTAAATAATCACATTCCATAATAAATTCCTTAGTTAAGTCTGGAGTGGCAAGCATTGGAGTTATACACATAGCATTCTTCAATTGTTCAAATGATACATTAGTACATTCATTCCAATTTTCTCAAGAAATACTTTGAAATGGAATTCATCAAACTTTGGAATGTAGATGGTGCATTGGTAAGACTGAATTATATCACCAAAAATTCATAATGACCTTCATGATTTTGAAATGACATCTTATGTATCTTCCTCTTTAACCCAAACTTGGTGATAACCTGATCTAAGATCTAACTTGGGAAAATACTTAGCTTCATTTAATTTATCTAGAAGATCATAGATAATTGGAATAGGAAACTTATCTTTAATGGTGTACTTGTTGAGCACTCTATAATTTGGACACATGTGCCAAGTTTCATCCTTGTTATGCACCAACACAATAAGTGAGGAGTAAGAACTTTTGCTATGCTTGATAACTCCAGCCTCTATCATTTCCTCAACAATTTTATCTATCTCACATTTTTGTATGTGTGGGTACCTCTAAGGCCTAATATTTGGTAGCTAGCTCCTTGGAACTAGTTGTATGAAATGGTCATGATCCCTCTTAGGAGGAAGTTGTTTAGGCTTATCTCTAAGAATCACTAAGTGATGATCAATTATTGCCTATAAATCTAGATGATTAAGAGCATTAGATTGAGAGACTTCTAAATAAAAATTTTGGGCCATAAATTCATCCATACCTTTCTTAAGAAGCTTTTGAATTTGATGAGAGATTGCCACCTTTCCTTTAGATTGAAATTGGATGAATAGTTCTTGAAAGTTCATCTCAATTGTTTCCAATGTACTAAGCCATTGTACTCCCAAAACAATATCCACTACATCCATGGATATCACATACATTGGGGTAACAAGTTGGTGATCTTCCTTGGATAATTTGATGGTATGACACTTCACTAAACAACTAAATGTGCCCCCATCTACAATCAAAACTTGAAACTCTAGGGATGGCTATATAAAACAATTTAGATGAGTTGCCAACTGTTTGTTAATGAAATTATGAGAACTACCTGAGTCAATCAATACTATTACTTTTTTCTTCTTTAAGAAACCCACTACCTTGAGAGTTTGCAATGCACTAAAACTTGAAAGTGCATGACAAGAAATGATTGGTTGAGAATCATGTGATTCATCACCTAACTTCCTATCCTTCTCTAACATGGGCTTATCCTCTTCTTCCTCACTTGGACCTTCAATATAGAAAAATTTCTTTTCACTACATTTATGTACTATACTATAGTTTCTATCACAATTAAAACATAACCCTTTTTTCCTTTTCTCCTCAATTTGTCATGGAGTAAACCTAGTAGGTTGAGGAAGAGAAGGTGTTGAATATCCTTTTCCTCTTTTCACATTAGCCCCTTGCTTTCTAGAAATCAAGAACTTCTCCTCTATGATGCAGAGGATGAAGGATCTATTGACAAACTTGCAAATTCAAGCACAATACGGACCCAAACCCCTATGTTTCAATGGTGTTCCCAAATGCACACAATGCCACCAAAGACTTCAAACTTGGATTTACCTTCACCAAGTGTTTCCTCCACCTCTACACACCTTAAAAAACTTCAACCAACATGTTTCTAAGGTTTCCAAACCCAGAAATCTTCAGTAGATACAAAAAAGACCAGTTTTGCCCTTTACTATGCTATTCTCTTCTTTGGATCAGCAAACCCTATTTTCTTGATTTTTCTCTGAAACTTTCCAAAACACAAAGAAAATAAATAGGCTTTCCAAATACCCTTTTTTTATTTTTATAACATATCAAAAAATCAGATATCACTCCTTCGGAATGATTGTACGGAACAGGGCAGTTTGTCTCAGAATTAAGCCTAATTAGGCCACTTTTACAAAGCAAGTACCCTTCAAACTTGAAATCTGACTTAATCCTTTTTAATAGTCTCTATTAATGATCTAAATCAAAGGAATTTCAAGATTATAGGTCTTGGTCACACTCCTAAACACCCAATCCTCAAAACCCTCCTTAAAATGGCTTAAAAACTAGGGCCTGCTTGTTCAAACCCCAAAACTCAATTCCAGAACTTCTCCTTCAGCATTCACCATGAATTTACCTTGTATTCAAAAATTATCAAATAAAAAATATACCTTGTTAAGCCAGATGTACGGCTGCATAACACCTAGCACTCATTTGGGTACCCAAATTAATCCTTCCAGCACTCAACTTTGCATTTCTTTCACAGTAACCTGAAAATCTTCACTTTCCTTGTATTTTCATGATTAGTTAGACATTTTAGGGCATTTAGGGTCCATCCCATGGGTTATATGCACAAAAACTAGGATGGTACCCTCATTTCCTATTGAAAAATCAAAGCAAAACTCACAGTTTCAGCGTGACAGCAGCAATAATAACTGTAATTTGATAAGAAACGTCTCAAGATGGATGCAAAACCTCTTAATAACACCTTGCCAAAGTAAATAACAGATTTCTATATTCAAAGAACCTCTAAATTGCAAGAAAACTTCAAATTTTCAATTATTCACAAGGTTGTCCGTACAAATTCTGTGTGTTTTCCATACAAACACTATCTCCCCTCTTCCATATGGCTGATAAATCTTAAATAAACCTTAGAATACCTGCCCAACTAACCAAGTTGGTTGGAAATGCTTATTTAATCAAACAAATAGCAAGTTACTATTTTCCCTCCAAAACTAAATTCAAATTTCAAACTTTGCTTTCTATGCATATTTCAGCATTCTAACCTATGCAACTGATTTAAGAATGATCCAATGACCTTATTGAATGCAAAAAAAAAAATGAAACTACTTCCTATTCTACCCTTCATGGCTCATATGCCATTTTTACATCATGTTGCCCGTAGGGCTTTATTAGGACCTTTGACCTTCAATGCACTTTGTTCATTACAATATGCCATTATTGGTCTTACAATGTTCCAATTGATCTTCAATGAGGTCCTTGATCCATTGTCTTAATTCGGTACCAAGGTGTTCTTCATTGTCTTGATAGGTGCTTCTGCACCACTCTACCATATGTGCCAATATAAAAGACTCGTTTACTAAGCTGGGATAAAACATGTCTACCTCATGTTGAATGTGATCCTTAAGACCACCCAAGAATAAATCATTCAAGTTCTTGTATATAATTGTATCCACTCTTAAGGATAAATTTTGAAATATAGTCCTTAAATGATCCTATTTGTTGAAGCTTAGCAAGTTAGCTAAAGAAGTTTTCTATCACACTATTGCTATATTGTGCTTGGACTTGTTTTATAAAAATTGACCATGATATAGTGAGACCCTTCTTCTTCATATGACTACAAAGCTAATGATAAAAATAAATTGATCTAGTTCTAGATATAAGGAAGCCATTGTGACCTTTTGTCCATATGGGATTTGGTGTAATTCAAAAAAATCTCCATTTGATTTATCCATGTTAGAGGATCCTTGCCATCAAATTTGTGCATATCCACATTTGGAAAAAAATTCCTAGATACCATAGGATTAATAAAATTTGTGTCATTATTAGTCAACTTGAAGGTTTCACCTTGATTACTTTAGAGCTTCTTCCTTGTTTCATTCATATAGGTGCTTAACATGCTTCATATATCTGATATATCTCCTTGTAGGTCACACATATCCCTCTTAACCTCTTCCTTAAACTTACTAAGTTCTTCATTGGGATTACTATCCTTTGTTGCTTCCCAATCTTGATTAGGGGATTTCCCTAGCATGGCATCATTCTTTTTACCTCTTTCTGAAGGCCCTGTCATGATGGAAAAAAATGTTTTTGAAATAAATCATACAAATGAAATGTAAACTTGTAGATTTATTTTTTTTGTAACTTGCTAGGTCTGAGATACCCTTACTTGCAAAAAAATGCCCCCAAAAGAATAGAAAATTTATTGCCTTGAGAGAATTTTTTCCTAATTTTGCAATATCTTGCTTATTTTTGTTTTTCAATTTCTCCAAGCTTTGAATTTAGGCTCCTCTACTATGTATTGAAAAACCCAATACCCCAATTATGTAGGATGTGAGAGATATGAAGATCTTAATAATTTGTGTACAAATAGTAATTCTACAATAATTTTCTGAAATTTACTCCAATTTCCCCAAATTTTTGGCTCTGGCTTCTTTAATGTGGTTTTCAAAAACCCTTTAAAAATATTTGAAAATTTTGCTTAAATCTAAAAGTTATGCTCTTCCAAAAATTGCACCAATGTTGAGAAAAAATCTTCCCTCTATGGTGCCAAGATCATGCTCTGATACCACTTGTAATGAAACAACTTGCACAATAGAAGAAATAATACAAAATATTACATAAATACTTGATAATAACTAAGAGTATCAGGCCACTTCGAGAGGGAAACATCCAAATATCCCCAATGAGAACACACTTCACAATATGATGATGAAATAAGACTCTCAACCTCCAATATATATCTAATTATGCTTAGGCTGAATAGACACAACACTACATAACACCTAGGATGGCCTACCTACCTAAATAATAATATAATAATGATAACATGATTTAATTAAGGATTAAGATATCCACAAGTTGACTATTCATAACCCTGTATACACCAATATTACGGGCATAAAATTCTTGGTCTACTTAGTGGTTTTCTACTTGAGAGGTATAGACCATTGTTTCTCTTGGGTGCATTATGTTTATGCTTATCTTTCATGGATATGGATCTTGAGCTATAGTACATGAGTTAGTTCTATAGGGTTCATTTGAGAGATTGTTTAACATTGGTTACTCCATTTTCAGATGTTGTTATGCTAATTGAGTTTGGGAGATGGTTTTATATTTGGTGCATATTCCCTAGTTTAGGAATGGTTTATTAGTTTGATCTTCTTGTGATAGGCTTGCATCCATAATTGGTCATATGGTATGTTTTGGGAGTTGTTGTGGCTTCTTATCAGGTTTGTAGAAGTACATGATACAAGTTATGATTTGCATAGTTTTTCTTTAGTCTTGGTTATCTTCCTAGATGTTTGGTTTTGATTACATTAGATTTGAGATTGGTTAGAGATTGTGATCACTAGTTTGTGCTCATGTATGTCATGTGAGAGATGACATAATTATTGCTTTATCACTTTCCTATGTTGGTTGTGGAGAGGTGTGGGAGACCATTTGGGATTTTTTATGAGAGTTCTTCTTGCAAGTTATTAGTTTATGTATTGTGGATGTCCTTGATACTACATGAATTCACTTCTTTGAGGTGTTGTGAGTGGATTAGTTATAGATTTGAAATTATCTTTGCATTCAGAGCTTCTTGGTATATAAGTGGCAAGTATTTCTCTTAAGTCTTATGATCGTAGGTTATAGATTGGATATGTTGATGATGTGAGATTCCCTTGGTATAACTTTGGAGGTATCAATAGTTGGATGGGTTTGGACTTGTGGGTGTTATTTCAGCTATGGATATTTTGACAACTATAGATACATGTGATTACCTTTGGATCCAATGTTTGTGCTTGGCATTTCAATTGGTATAGGATTTTATGATCTTTTAATGTGACAGGTTGGGTGGCTTTCTCTTGGGCTGGCTTCTATGTATCTTTGGTGGTAGTGGCATAATAGAAGGTGGCTTCATTTATGTTTGAGATGTTGGATACTTTGATTTCTTTGTGGGTACCATGATGTAGCACTTTGTGTACTTTGATCCATGATGGTGGATGTTCTAGGAGGGATTGTTTCCTTGTTCATTTATGTGGCTATAGATTGACCCTATGCAATGTATACAAAATGTGGGAGATTATTGAGATAATGGGTGTTTCCAACATTGCATAATATTGTTATATTATATTATTTTATTTTATTATGTAATGTTTCACCTAGATGGACATACAACTTGTAAAGATTTCGATGGGATATACTTGATGAGTTGTATTGTAACATTCTAATAATATTTCATGTAATTATTTTATATCAGGAAAGGAATTAAGATTCTAATATTAAATGTGGAGTCAAGGGGTTAGGTAGCCCATGATTTTAGTGCATGGTTAATGTAATACCACTTGGTAGTTTTGTGTCTCATGCTACTATATAAGCAACCACAAGGGTAGTTGTTGGTAATAGAAGATAAAAGGGAAAAAAGGAAAGAGTTGAGTGGGACAAGGCTTGATAGGTTAGCCAAGTGAGCATTTGTGAAGGTTGGAAGCATGGCATTGGATGTGTGGATTCATGCTTGTTCACATAGATTTATTGGTAGTGGCTATGAATTTGAAGGTTTCGATAGTTCTATTGCAGTGGTGTTTTTTGCTAATTAATATATGGTGGTGGATGCTTTTGGAGGCTAGTTTTTTCCCTCAATGAGGGTTTCCCAAGGTATATCTTGTATCACATTTTTTGTGGGTATGTTGTTTATTCTCTTGCATGTGAATTTCAGTTGCATATTTATTTCAAATATATTATGGGTTATCTAGAAATGGTTATGTTCTTCGTTGTAAGTTTCCTTATACTTTTTCTCTCTTGTAGGGTATTTAGATGCATAGTGACCGAATCATCATAGGTCGAACATTTAAAGATTTCCTTACCATCTATTTCTCTTTTAACAAGAAGGGCTATACCTTCCTCTATCTTCTTATCTTCATCAAATCTTCTGCTACTAGAAAAATCTCCATTTATGCTTGCACTCCTAATCAGATTAGGTTGAATGTTTAGGGCACTAAAAGCTAATTTTGACTATTTCTAGATCTCCACACTATCTCATATCTACTTCTATAGATTCTAGTATTCCAAACAATGTTTCCTTTGTGAAATCCTTAGAGTAGGGAATTACTGGTTGAATCATTTGAAGTACTTGCTTGAATGGTAGCATCAAAATTTTCAAGATGTAATTCAATTCTGCAATCTCATTCTTTTTTCATGTGTATCACCTTTAGAACTATGTTCTATTACTTTCCAAATTTCATGAGATAGTTGAAGTGACTTTACCTAATTGTATTCATTATCTAGAAGAGTTGATAGTAGAGCTTCTCTAGCTTTCACATTACACATGAATAGATATCTCTTTGCTTTGATTTATTGTTCAAGCTATTCTTATTGCACAATTTTCTTTCCACTCTTTTTCAAGATCCAATAATCTAAACCCATGTACAATAGGATAATGCTTCATATTCTCCTTACAACTACAATAGTTGACCCCATTAAATGTAGGGCTATCCTTTCTGAAAAGGTTTTCCACTGATCTCCTAAAGCTATCAATCTTATCCTTCAAGGACTTGAAGCTCTGATACCAATTATAAGAATATATAGTCCACCAATATAACTGAGAGAGAGGGTAGGCAAATTAGTTATCCAACTAATATCACAATTATTAGTTTTATTAAACATTTACCATATGAATCTCCTGTAGCTCCTAGTGTTTAGAAGAAGAAGAAAGAGAATGTACAAGATACATCTTCAGAACTTCCTATAGCTTTAGATGTAGCAAAAGTACCCTTCAAGCATAGAACTTGAAATAACCAATCATCTATAAAACCCAATGAGGGTGTTCCTTTTCAGTCCCCTATGTCGAAAAAAGTGGCTAAAAAGAAATCATCTTCTTCTAATAAAGATAAGATCATTAGTGAAGAAGGTGAAAGTATAGAACAAGTACATGTAGCACTAGGAACATCCTCTACCTAGCCACCCATCATTTCCATAGATTTAGACAATGATGACAATGTATCTGTTGGAGTTTTAGATTCTCCTCCACCTCAAAGGGAAAAATTTCATGAAGAAGATGTGGGAATAAACTTTTGTTATAGTTAATACTATTTTTGAATAGATTATCTCTTAAGGACTTAATGCTTTAGCATTTTTAGCCCAGCAAACTAATCCTATGGATCCTTCATCTGAGACATATGTCACTTTCTATCTTGGTTCCACTATTTCATTGTTAAGAAGTATCTCATAGTTATCTAACTAGTTAATTTAGGAGAGGGAAGAATGCAGAATTTACAGAGAGCTTAGAAAAAACTATCTTCAGTCAAACTCAGGATTTGGCTGAAAAGGATGAGTAGATTGAGCAATTAAGTGGTAAATTTACAAAGGTCACTACCATGATTCCTAAATTATTTTCATGTCACTCTCCTTCTCCTATTTATGCTCTCTTTGAAAGAATCATTTGTCAGTTATCAGATGACCTGTGTAATATAGTGTAAGAGTTTAGCATTGAATACTCCTCGTGAATTCTTTCAAGCCTTCCATCTTACCCTTGTAGCTATCAAATATTTTCTCTATGAACTCTTTTTACATAACTTATTAGTCCCTAACAACAAAGACTTGAACCCTCTACTTTATGTGGGTGATATTCAACTCAGGCCATTAATGTCTTGGATGCAAAATGAAATTAGCAGAGGACATCAGGCCCACTAGTTTAGAGAATTAGAATATGAGACTCCACTTCATCTTAGGCCTGAAGGTAAGGATGCCAAAACTATGTACTATAAATGAATGAAAATTTCTTACTGAAAACCTGGAAGCTAGATTATTCCTCCTTTAAGTGATGTATCCTATCAAGAATATAAAGCTATGATAGAAACAGATCTCCCTACAACAAAGTAGGGGAATCAATGGCACTAGATAGGATTAAATGAAGACCTGCAGAAGAAAAAACCTCATTCTCTATTGAATTTTATCATAGCTACTTGGTGAGCACTGTAGGATATCAAGTTTGGGAAAGAGCGGAAAAATGATTGGATCCCTTTAACTTTTTAGCCTCTAGTGTTATTGTCCCCATTGCTTGCTAATAAAAAATATTTAGAAATAGCTGACATGCTAGAAGAACTTTGCAGATGGGAAAGGTACAAGGAGAATAATGGTTTTTATTGGAACATTTCTATAAGAGGTAAATGATAGAGTATTGCCTTAGATTTTAGGATGATTGCAAGGGTGAAAATTTTTATGTTTTCTTGAGGACAAGTCAAAGTTTCAATTGGGGGGAATGATGAGGCTAGAATATGGGCTATTTTGTCATTGCATTTTTAGTTTAATTCACAAACTTTCTAAAGACTTTGTTGTTAAAGAACATGACGTTTATGATAATTTTGGACAAATGTGTGCATAATTACTTTTTAGGATCAAAATGAATATGATGTTGAAAGATATGTCAATTAATTAGAAAATAGTGAGAATGATGCTTTTTCTTCCTCAGCTAGGTTGGGTAGTTCTCTTGGAGCAATGTGACATAGGGTAAACTAATTTAGATAGCATGTTTTGAATAAATCATGAAGTATGTTATCACTTTGGTAGCACTAATAATTTGTAGATATAAAAGTGAGGTCAACTTAACCATGCAGAAGTCAAAATGGTTACTCGTATTACTAGACTAGCCTTGAATGGAGAAAATTTAGGGCTCATGAGCTCCTAGATTACCATTCTTTTTGGCACCAGAATTAATGCACCTATTGTAAAAATCAATACTATCATTTTCTTCAATATTTTATGAGTCTTAAGTCTAGGAATTTTGTTCCTAGTTCATGTTTTTAAATAATTGGAAGTCTGTGTTTTGGCAGAGTTAAGTTTAAGACATTTTTCAATAGAACAATTTGCTAAGTACCAAATACAATCTTGTTGCTCATCAGTATATATATTTCCTCACTGTTATGAATAAAAGGAACATTTTAAATTTTCATCTCTAAGTTATTCTACTTCACTTCTCTATAGGGGCCCACATAGGAAGTGAACTACTTAGTCAGCATATGACTTACATTCAATAAATAGAAACAAGGTAAACTTTGTTGTTCCTATAGCTACTAATAATAGAATTAGTGGACTATTTTTGTAGCATAGACAATTGAATTAATTCTTAATTGTATTTTGGTTCTTTGTTAAAATAGATATGATTCTCACCTTTAGCTTAAATTTCTTTTAGCTTAAGCATTTGAATTTCCTTAGAGTAGTTCTTAAGTTGAGATAAGTTTGAAGCATATATTTTTGCAAACACCATTTCAAGTTTACATCCTTGGTTGATAAATTAAATGAGTCCAAAAGAGTTGGGTAAGAACGACTTGAGATGTCCAATCTTGTGTTAAGGAGTCCATTGCTATAGGATATTGATCCATTTCTTTGGCCAAGCAATCATCATCAGAGGGAGAAAGTATAAAAGTTGAGAAGTGTTATTGATCTTAGAAGGAGATTAGATAATTATTGATGTTGTTGATTAGAAGAAGACACATGAATAATGAAAAAGAGAGAGAAATCCTAATCTACCTAGTAAGATGGGAGTTACAAGAAAGATTTTTGTAACCTAATCAAAAGATGGAAGTTATTGATAAAGGAAGAAATTTCAACACAAGTTTTCTTTTTGGTATTGCCATACTATTTTAACTCAGTCAAATTGGTCTTTGGTTAAATAAGATGTTCATCATTTGATTGACTTGGCTGATTAGTTTGGTTTTCCATCAATGCCAAAGAGGGAGATTGTTGAGATATGATTGAAAAGATCATTGATAAGAGAGATTGCTAAGAGGGAGAATTTTGAAGAAGACTATGTGTTTCAATACTTGTTTTGTCATTGATGTCAAACCTACCATTTTCTAGTAAGATAACTACTTATAAGATTCAAGTATGATCACTTAGTTGATTGATGAAGAGGATTTCATCAATAAGATGTAACAATAGCACCTAGAGGAAAGTTTGAGTAATGATTATGTAATAAAGTACAATGATCAGTTAAGATAGTGATAACATTGTGTATTGATTATCTACTTAAGGTTACAAAATTATGGCTACTGTTAGAAATTTTAGTAGAACAAGTTAAACAAATTTTATCTACCAAGCTTGACTGAGTGGACAATAGGTGCCAAGAAAAGTTGACAATAGGTGTTGAGAAAAGTCAGTACAAGCTGAGTAGAAAATCAGCTAGAGCTAAGTGAAAGAAAACTCTAGTGGATGCAAAGAAAAATAATTAATGCTAAGTAAATTTTAGTTAATGTTGAGCATCAGTAAACTTTAGTTGATGTTGAGTGATTTTATAGTTGATGCCAAGAAATGCAGTATGTTGTGAGCATTAGAAGATTGATAATGCTAAGCTCTTACACTATGTTAAAGAACAAGGATTCAACAAATCTAAGCTAACAAGTTTTTTTTATTGAAATTCATGAACTGAGAGGAAGATAAGGTTGATGAGCTAGTGGCATAGAATTTGATGTAAACTATTTTTAGGAAAATTCTAATGAATCCTAGGAGAAGTTTCTACAAAAGACAATATATGGGGTAGATACATTGTATCATACCTAATCCATTCAAAACCCTAATTTGGATAATGGATAATGAGCAAGAAAATATTCTAATTTCCTATTTATAGGAATGTCTAGTCACGAAGCAAAAGTGGTTGGTGTCATGTGTGAGAACCTAAAGAGGAGAAGGAATTAATAGTTTTGCTTCATCAAGTTACCCAAGAGAAGAGTCTCCAATGGCATGCTAAGAAAGAAGGCTTAAGGAGATGAATGATTGAAGGGTGCAAAATCTATTAGAGCTAAAAAGTATGAAGGCTAAACAAAATGGAGGACTGAATAGAGATCTATAATTTGCAAGAGAAGTTGTAAGTTGTATCAAATCAAAGCTCCACTATTACTCTCTAAAAATTGTATCAGTCTAGGGAAAATCCTTTGGATTAAGGTTGATCTAATAGTCATTAAAAAAATCCTTTAATAAGGTGGCATTCTAAGTAAATTTCCTAAATTCCTCTAACAAGGCTCACTTCTATTAGGGTCATTGAAATCCCTTAACCTAGTCACATTTAACAGTGTGTATTGTAACCTTTAATAGGGTTGGCCTTTCACATGGCATCACTTTAGAAGACTGAAAAGGAGTAGCATGTTACTAGTGGTTTTTCCCAAATTGGGGTTCCATGTAAATCATTGTGTCAAGTGTGTTGATGAATGTGTTGTGTTTCATGCTTTACATTTCTGCAAGTTGATTTGACAGTAACATACAAGTTTTAGTAATTACCTAATGGATGTATGCATGGGTATGAATGTTTTACGGGTTCACTAAGTTGTGAAAAGTTTTATTTATACATCTAGACCCTAGATAACTAATTTACCCCCCCCCCCCCCTCTTAATTATTCTAAAAATATTTTAGCAAATGAGACTCAATTAAGATGTACGTCTTACAACATACTTCAATGCCTTTGATAGTAAAATGGCACAATTAAAAACTTTGCTGAATTATCTGAGGCATTTGTAGCCCAATATGCCCATCTTGTTGAAACAGAGCTATCAATAGTTGATCTTGTCCACACCAAGAAAAAAGGTGGAGAAAGCCTTGCTAAATACCTACAAAGATGGCAAACCCTTACCACCCGCATATCCTGCACCTTGCCAGAACGCCATGTGGTGAAAATGTTTATTGATAATGCACATCCTAGCTTGGCTCACCACATGACCATGAACTATTTGCAGACCTATAAGGATATCAAAGAGAAAGGAATGATCCTTGAGAAAGGACTCATCAAAGATGGCGTGGTAAAAATTTACAAAGAGGCCAACCAAAATCAATCACATTCCAATGACAGGTCTAGGTATTGGAAAAAAAACAAGCATGTTGCAACAGATGGGGTTACTGACACCAGACATGTGAATATTGTTGGTCCTTCTCAAAACCAGTCTAACCCACCATATCAAACAAACAACCAACAAGCTATCAATTACCAACAACAAAATAACCAAAGCTATCAAAACCACAATACAAGACCAAACTTTCAAGAGTCTAACAATCAAGCTAATGCCATCAATGTAGCTGCAGGGCAAAAGCCCAAATTCCAACCTGCACCTAGAAACTATACACCCCTTGGTGAGCCATTGGATGTTATTTTTAAGAAATTGGCTAAGGAAAACCTCATCAAATTTCCTCCTACCCAGAAAATTGAACCAAGCCAATCCAAAGCTGCATGGTACAAGGACAATGAGTATTGCAAGTTCCAAAGGGTAAACGGTCACACCACCCTCAGATGCATGAAACTGAAAGACTATTTACAGGACCTTATTGATCAAAAGGAAATCACTGCAGGTGCCCAAACCTCTCCCAATGCAGGCTTACAGATTTATCAAAATGCTTTTCCTCCACACAACAACCAAAATCTTGGAAAAGCACCTATCCAAAAAAACACCAACAACCACCAGCCAAACCAACAACATGGGAAGAAAAATGACCACACTTCATCCTATATAGACTATGGTAGCCTTATAGGTTGTATATCTAAGAAAGAGCCTTCTGTCAATGTTATCAATATCTGAGGACCACACAATGAGTGTGTGGTCACCACTCGAAGAGCGCGATTTAACATCGCAGGCCCACCAGTTTCATCAGCACCATCAGCTCCATCAAAAAGCCGGTACAATATCTTGGAACACCTTGGGAACATGCCAGCCCAAATCTCCATTTTAGACCTTCTCCGCACTAGTCCTGTGTACAAATACATCCTTGACAGTGCTCTCATAGAATCCTGTGTCCCTTCTGATATCAATACTACTGATTTTAGTAATCTTGTTGGACACCTTTCATCCTCATGTGCCCTATCTTTCAAACCAACTGACATACTCGTGGTTGAGCCAGATCACACCCTTCCGCTTCGCATAGCCATCATGGTATCCAATTTCACTGTGAAAAGAGTAATGATAGATAATGGATCATCCTTGAACATTTGCACCCTAAAATTCATAAAACAAGCTGGGTATACTGAGGTAGATATGATCAGTGAAGTTATCACCATCAAAGCTTATGACAACTTGGAAAGAACCACAAAAGGGACTATTTTGCTACCAATCAAGGTTGGGCAAGTCATCCAAGAGATAGTTTGCCATGTTGTTGATATAAACCTACCATTTAACATCCTCCTCAGTCGCCCATGGATTCATGCTATGAAGGCCGTTCCATCCACCTACCATCAGTGCATCAAATTTTCGCATCAGGCACTGAGGTAACCATCCATGCCGATCCAGAACCCTTTGCTTACTGCAATGCAATTGAAGCTTCATATACAAATCATTTCCCTGGAATAGACATTGGCACATCCATTGCCAGCTCATCCCACACTTGTAATGATGTAAAAACCATCCTCGCCTCCACCCTATCTACCGTAAAGATCAACAACAAAGGTTGTGGAGAATATAGTCTGTCAGATGCATTTGCTGTCAGAGCAATCCCACTTGATCCACATACCCATGGACGATCGACATATCACAAATCTAGGGAGATTCCACCTCCTCGATACAAACAGTTTGGCCCAACCACCTTTATGTCCTCAAAAACCCCTCTTCATGAAGAGCTCACTCCAGATATCAACAATTAGTTACATAAGGATGCACCTCCAAAAAATCAAGCATGCCTTGATCACTTCAGCCAAAAGTATCCCCAAAAACATAAGCTCATCACTGAAAAATGGAACTATCAAGGAGGTGGACTAGGACCAAAAGAAAGGGGCATGCAATGTCCCATCGAAGCACATAATTGGGAAACAAAGTCAGGACTTGGCTTTGGCATACCCACAACTGGGGGCACCAATGAGAATAGTCACGCTTTTTCGAACATCCACCACGACCTTGTCAAAATCGAAGACATTCCTGAGGAAGTTGAAAAGAGAGCCTACGACGATATCCCAGAGCAAATCTTCCTAGGAGACTCTGTTCTCTCAGAACTATCCATCCATCTCATTGACCTACCACTTGCTCATCCACAACTCATAGATTGGGACCAACCAAGTGTCATACATATTGATGAGTTCGCATCAGAGGAAGTGTTTCTAAGATTCATGGGAGCCGAAACTCCTCATAAGAAGACAAAGCTAGATTCTTCCTACATCTACAAGCTAGATCCCAAGGGGTATTTTGGAGAAAATCCCCAACCTAGTTTCGATACACCCAAAACTGGAACTAAGGTAAATCTGGGACTAGCTAAGGCAGCGAAGAGAACCCCTCAGCAAGAAAATCCAGAGCCACAAGCAGAACATGAGGATTTAGTATTGCCTCCTCAAGATAATCGACCAGAGGTGTCTTCTATTCTAATAGAGGATACTAGAGAAGTCAGCATTGGTTCTTCAGAGATCCCTAGAATTGTTCACATTGCTGCATCCCTATCACAAGACCAAGCTGACCTCCTCTTTGAGGTTTTATGAGAGAACATTGGCCGATTTGCATGGTCATATCAGGACATGCTAGGACTTGATCCAAAGCTTGTAGTTCATCATCTTGCAGTCGATCCAAAGATCAAGCCCATAAGACAAAAGCTTAGAAAAATGGACCCCAAGGTGGCCTTACTAGTCAAAGCTGAACTAGAAAGAATGTTAGCAGCTAAGGTTATCCGACCTATTGACTACTCAGAATGGATCTCCAACATGGTGCCTGTCACTAAGCCTTCCGGTGACATCAGAATCTGCACTGATTTTAGAGATCTTAACAAAGCTTGTCCAAAGGATGATTTTCCCTTGCCCAACATAGATATGATTGTAGATCTTACAACTGGCTATGAAATTATGTCCCTTATGGATGGATTTTCCGAGTATAATCAGATCAAGATTGCAGAAGAGGACCAGCATAAGATAGCATTCACTACTCCTTGGGGAACCTTTTGCTACACCACGATGCCTTTTGGCCTAAAGAATGCTGGGGCTACCTATCAAAGAGCTATGACAGCCATTTTCCATGATCTTATCCATAGCATTTTGGAAGATTATGTGGATGATATCCTAGTAAAATCTCACACCTTCATGGATCATCTTGCTGACCTGGAAAAATTCTTTGATAGGTTGGCCCAATATCATCTCATGCTAAATCCCAAGAAGTGTGTCTTTGGGGTCACATCTGGCAAGCTTCTAGGCTTCATAGTTTCTAAACGGGGTATAGAAATTGACCCCAAAAAGGTCAAGGCTATCTTAGACATGCCTCCTCCCCAGATACTGCGACAGCTTCGCTCTCTTCAGGGAAAACTTCAATCTGTCTGGCACTTCATCTCCCAACTTGCAGATAAGTGTACACCGTTTCACACTTGCTAAAGAAAAATGAGAACTTCAAGTGGGATCTTTTATGTCAGCGCAACTTCAATCAGCTCAAGCAGTATCTCACCAATCCCCCTATCTTGGTTCCACCAGTTCCTGGTTGTTCCTTGATCTTGTATATATCAGCAACACCTACTGCCCTAGGGGCACTTCTAGCACAACATGATGATTATAGCAGAGAGAGAGCCATCTACTATATTAGTAGAACCCTAGTTGGTTATGAACTCAATTACACTCCTATGGAAAAAGCTTGTTTGGCAGTTGTTTTCTCAACTCAAAAGCTTCGCCACTACATGCTAAGTCATACCATCCAACTAGTCTCCAAGATTGACCCTCTCAAGTATATGCTCTCCAGAATAGTACTTACAAGCCGTTTGGCCGAATGGGTTATGCTACTAAGTGAGTTTGACATCCAGTACGTGGACAGAAAGGCAATCAAAGGGCAAGCTATAGCAGATCACCTAGCTGATGCACCTCTAGTAGATGCATATCCTTTGCTCACAGAATTCCTAGACGAGCATATCTGCCTAATTGAAGAACAACCCTCATGGAAGCTTTATTTTGATGGCTCATACACATCTCATGGATTAGGGGCAGGAATATTATCAGTTACAGCTCAAGGAGATTATATTCCAAAAGCCTTCAACCTACAATTCCCCAGCACCAACAATATAGCAGAATATGAAGCTCTTGTAGCAGGGTTAAAGATAGCTACTGAATGGAATATCACTGAGTTAGAAATCTTTGGTGATTCCCAGCTCATCATCAAACAAGTCTTAAATGAATATCAAACCAAAGATGAAAAGCTATTACCCTACAAAGAGCTAGTTGATCAGCTGACCCAGCATTTTACAAAGCTTCAGTTTACACAAGTGCCTTGAATGCAGAACAAGGTAGCAGATGCCATGGCCACTATCGGCTCGCTCTTGGAAATTCCCCAAGAAGCTATGCAGTATGAGTTTTTAGTTGAGCAGCTCCTCACACCTGCCTATGCGAATGAGGATTCAAACCGTGTTTATATCTTGGTTGGTCCCCAATCCCCTTGGTACCATGAAATTCACGCTTACCTTAATGATGGTATCATATCCCCTCACCTCACACGTAGCCAATGCCAGAACCTCATCCAAAAATCATCCCGCTATGTTCTCATAGCCAATACCCTATATCATCGAGGTTATCACGATACTCTCTCTCGATGTTTAGATGAAAATGAGGCTGCGATGGCATTAAAAGAAATACATTCTGGAATTTGCGGTGCCCACACGAGTGGTATTGTCCTAGCATGACAAATCCTTAGAGCAGGCTACTATTGGCCTACCATTGAAGAAGACTCTTGTGACTTTGTCAGAAAGTGTCTCCCATGTCAGCAGCATGCAAATCTTGTGCACGCTCCAGCACAAGATCTATAGCCTATTGCACCACCTTGGCCTTTCGCTTGTTGGGGCCTTGATCTAGTTGGAACTATCACCCCTCTCTAATCTGATGGACATAAATGGATAATAAAAACTACAGACTATTTCACTAAGTGGGTGGAAGCAGTCCCCCTAGTCTCAGCTACAGGAGTTCAAGTCTCCAATTTCATCTTGTACCACATTGTTTGTCGCTTCGGCATCCCATCCACCATCTTCACTGACCACGGAGGTAACTTTGAAAATCTCAACATGGAAGAATTATGCACTTCCCTCTGCATCCATCACCACTTTTCTAGCCCATATTTCCCACAAGGTAATGGCCAGGCAGAGGCAACTAATAAAACCCTCCTCAAAATCCTAAAGAAAGTTGTCAATGATTACGGCCGTGATTGGCACCTTCAAATAAATCTGGCTCTATGGGCCTATCGAACTTCCTTCCGTACATCCACAAGAACAACTCCATACTCCCTAGTCTATGGTGCTGAAGCGGTATTACCTATAGAAGTTGAACTTCCCTCACTACACATATCTTTGCGAGGGCAAATCTTAGATGAAGAATACAGAGTAGCTCGACTCACCCAGCTATATCTCTTAGACAAGAAGAGACAACAAGCCTATGACCATCTCATAGTCTACCAAACTCGTCTCAAAAGGAATTTCAACAAGAAGGTGCTCCCGCGACACTTTCAGCCAGGTGATATGGTCCTCAAAGAAAATATGAAAGTCCAAGCAGATCGAGAAAAGAAAGGCAAGTTTGAACCTACATGGCTTGGCCCCTATGTGGTTACTGCCTCCTTTGGCTCCGAAGACTATCAATTATCTACACCAGAAGGAGAACTCTTGAATGATCCCACTAACATCATTCATCTCAAGAAGTTCTATGCTTGAAGATCTTTGGTATACCCAGCTTTTGAAAAATACAAAAAAAAATAGTAAAGAGAAATAAGCGTCCAATGGTGAAAACTTGGAAATTCAAGCACCTTGGATAGGTACCTTGGTGAAAACTTGGTAATTCAGGCACCTTGTGTGCTAAAAACTAATCCATTATCTATCACTATCCTATCCCTCATCCATCCACCCACCATCCCATAAAACACCTGCTTGTCCCCTTGGTGTTCCAATCAAATATCCAAAATCTGATGGAGCTTGTCAATACCTCATGTACAGCTTGTAAATCTTGTATTGTAAATCTTGTACCATACCTTGTATATATCCAAATCTTTTCCAAAGCTTGTACCATATTCTAGCTTGTAAATAATCTTGTATCATAGCCTGTATCCTATCACATGCACACACAGAATCCCATTTTCCTTAAGCTTTTCACAAACCATCTACCTATCCACCTATCAACTATTATAGACATCCCATCCTTCACAAACATTTCCATCTCACAAAAAAACCAAAACATGAACAAACTTGTACATTTGTAGCATATCTTGGTCCGTCAGCTTGTACATCCTGTTTAGCTTAGAACCATTGTATCTATCCAGCGTTCGTGTCAGTTTGTCCTTGATCAACATCTTGCACACATCGCACACCTTGGTTAGCTATTCCAATACATCCTTTAGCTAGATCTCCTATCACCAAAGTGTTATCCTTCTTAGTTCAGCTTGCCAAACGCATCACTCATCCCGATCCATTAGCTTAGGTACTCTCTGATAGGTCCTTGCAGGATATAGCTTTCCTCATATCTGATCTTGGTCCGTTAGTACCTCGTCCTACCCATCTCGTTGGCAAACAGTTCTCTTTTGGATTTTCACTTTCTTTTGATTTAGAATCTTCCCTTTTGGGTCTTGAAGTATCTTTTCCAAGAAATCTCCTTGTTCCCTCCTCAAGGTTGCCATGATCTTCTATATCATGGTATGCTGTGAATGGGGCAATCAGAGCATAAGGTCTTGATCAGGTCTTTTGCTTGTTTTCTTTTTCTGCTTGTGGGTTACCTAGTGTCGTTTCCACGCTGCTTCCTCTGGGATTCATGTGTGATACTGGGGCAATCCTTGTGTGTTTGTTTTGAGTCAGTTTTTCAGTCCTCTAGATGGTTGGTAAAAAGGCCTAGATGTTCTTGGTAACCCTAGCAATTAACCAATAGTCCTATAGCAAATCTAGTGCTCAACTACATGGTGGTACTTCTCTTTGAAGTATCCCCCCGCTCAAAAAGCTTCAATGGATTCCCTTCATGTCCATTATCCCCCATCCATATCCTACATCTGTCGCTCCTAGCCTAGCTTATGCATCAATATCTCTTTCAATCACTCCTCACACTTAGCTTTAGGGATCCACAATGTTAGTCTTAGGGATCCACCAATCAAATCAATCCACCAAGCCTCATCTTTCGAGATCCACAATCCTAGTCCTAGGGATCTCTGAAACCCATCTTCCACCAATCTGACTCTTTGAAATCTTGTTGCATCAGCTTTTATCATCCCATCATCCCTCCCCTCCTCCACAGATTTCGGTGATAGCACTTTGCTCCTCCATCTCCCCCCCCAATCCTGGAAAGTCTTAAGCTTGCTTTACTTTTGTGCCTCTGATTTCCCTTTATCATTCTCCCATAGTGAGAGTTTGAGCTAATTCAGCCCCTTCTCTTTGCCAACCTGTGTCATAGCTCATCTCAATTTCTTGTACTTTTCAAGAAGTCGTCAAGCCTCATTTCTCTCCTCGTCGCCTTCTTGAGGGGGCATCATCTAAGTCTAGTCTCTCCTCTTCTTATCTGAGACTGGGGCAACCTTGTTGCTAAAACATCTTCCTCGTGTCGTCTTCATTCAAACTTCTTTGAAATAGTGTTGTCTTAACACTATGTCAAAGAGGGGCAAAATGTAGACACCTAAATTTGATTACTCTATTTTAGTAATCCTATTTAGTTATCTAAAAAGGCATTATTAATTAAATTCTTATTTAATTAACCCTTTTCCATCCCCTAGTTGATTAATTTAATTAATCATCTATAGTCCTAATTGATAAATGAAATAATCTATTATTTATCAATTAAATCCTTTTCTCCTTTCTAATTCCAAAATTCCCATTTATTAAATAAATCTATTTGATAAATGAAATCCTCAAAATCTAAAACCCCTAACCTATCCCTAATCCTCCATTTAGTCTAATCCACCCTATCCACCCATACTAACCAAGCTTAGCCACTAACTCACCCACCCTCATTAATGCCATCCACTTGCACATCTCTAACATCTCTAATCTAATCCTAAACCCAAGCCTAATCCACCCCCTAATTTTGTCACATTCCTTAAACAAGTTTAAGACTTTCCTAATCCAAACCAAAGTCTCCCCTCAAAAAACCCAACCACTAAGTCATGAGTGCTCTTACAAAACATAAAAGACTCTTACAAGCCCACTCATGACTCTTACACCCATCTTCCACATTCTTCCCTCTTCCACACTCATTCCTCTTACATCCCTCTTACATACTCAACCCCACTCATCATGCCTTTAACCAACCCTTTACCCTACCCTCTCACACTCATCCTCCTTGTGACAAGTGTCACCTTCCCATTGGTGCTAAACAAGCACAATCCATGTGCTCTCATTTGAGTGCATCCTAGCCCTCCTTAAGCCTTCATCCATCCTTGCATCTAAGCCCTCCATCCCTCTACCCCTTAGCCTATAAATTGAATCCAATCCCAAGCCATTTCATCAACAATCTTTGAGCTAAAGTTACCATGCTATTTTGAGAACCAAAGCCATCAATCTTACCCTTATAATGCCAAATTGAGAGCTCACAAAGCTACCAATTTGCCATTACCCATTTCCATTGAAGAAGCTTTTGAGCATCTTGAGCATACATCCACAACAAAAGGACACATCTACAGAATCAAGAAAGCATGGAGTCTTTCCTTTTTTGGGTTTGCATTCTCTAATTGTTTCCTTTGTCTAATCTCATATGTGAATATAGTTTTAGTTTGTGAATGTTTTCTTTAATGTTAATGTTCTTTGCACACTAAGATTCTTGTTCTACACTACTAACCCTCTATAAATAAACACTATCATTATGATAGATGACATACCTAGTGCATCATATGGCAATTACCATATTCCTTAGACTACTACAAAGTAGCCCAATCATTTGTTGTAAATCAAAATGTTCAAAATGAGGAGGGAGAAGAAGAAACAGACCATGATGATTTAAGTTGAAACATGGTGAATTTATATGATGACTAGGATGATTATGACTTAGAAGAGCCTAAAAATGATGTTTTTGTTGAGAGAATTGTCTATCAATTACATCATCAGCAAGTATTTTCAAATAATGAAGATTTTGATGAAGATAAGATATGTACTACATCCTCAAATTCTCGTCATATAAATTTGAGAATGTCTTCTAAGGAAGAGATTGATATAATTATAGTAGAGATGGTATCATAGGTGCATAGTAACTATAATTTGAGAAATAAGATTCTCAACAGTGATACTGGTAAGCCATCTGGCATTTTCATAAATGATATTACTCAAAAGATGACTGATGGAATTAAGAAGGATAGAATAATGATAGAAAAGGTCAAGGACAATAAGACTAAGGAATGTGAGCTTGAGAAGAAAGTGTAGTTTGAGTTAGTTGAGATTGTTAAGGAAAATGTAGAAGAAAAGAAATTAGAATCTGATATCATTAAGCAAGTAATAGTGCATGTTATTCAAAAGGTCTTTACTCTAGGTATTCTTGTGAAACCTACTATATTTAAAACAATTGATATGATATCTATGTTGTCTCAAATAATTGTAAAAGTTTCTTTATCTAAATTTCTTAAAATAGAGGAGCATAAGAGTTAAGTTTTATCAAGGTTTGGTGGGATAGGTAACATCAATATTGTTGAAAAAAAAGGCCACACAACAACCCATTGTGGTAGTAGAAGATATTGGTATCATGTCTCAAATTCTTCAAAAGTTTTTAGATAATTCATTTGTAGCATATTTGTAGGATATTGATCCTTTTTTCCTTACTCTAGTTCTAAAAGGAAAAACTCTAAAAAATTGAATGATAGATTTAGGAGCCTCTAATACTATAATGCCTTTCAAGGCCATTGAATCCCTAGGTTTAGATATGGACACCAAACAAGTTAGGTGTACGGCCATGCATAAAAGAGAAGTGCCTATTATAGGCACCATCAATGCCTTACTTTTCAAACTAGCTACTTATCTTGATGTAGAGTTAACCATGTCCAATCTTATAGTTAATATTCCTCCTCACAATGGAATAATACTCTCTAGAAAGTGGAGTGTTGCATTGGGAGGTAGACTAAAATGTGACTTATCCTATGCTACTTTTCATATAGGTGATAATACTATTAGAGTAGATAGGGAGCCAAGGGTTAACCATATTTTTGGGGATAATATTGATAAGGATTATACATGTTTATTAGACATTTATGTAAATGCATTTAGAGCAAAATTGATTATTCAAGAAGTTGAGAAAATTTTACCTATAATTGCACATGAATTACAATGCTACATGGATTCATAGATATTGTGTACCATGGAATTTGTTGGGGCAAGTTCTAAGGAATGTTCAGGAGCTAGGGTAATTTTTGTATCTCCAAAGAAGGATACTTTTAGATATTAATTTACCCTAAATTTCTCATGTACTAATAGCATAGCTAAATATGAATTGCTCTTACTGGGATCAAGTGTTGTAACTAGTCATGGAATAACAAAGTTGCATGTTATTGATGATTCTGAGTTAGTAGTCTCTCAAGTAAGAGAGACTTATGTATCCAAGAATAATAGGCTGGAGTAGTATAGGAATGTTGTATGGGACCAAATCAAAATTTTTGATGCTTTTGGCATCTCTTGGATGGAAAGAAGTAACAATAAGATGGCCAATTTTCTATCAAATGTATCCATTAAGCCCAAAGATATATCCTTTACTAAAATTTCACAAATTGAAGTACAAAATAGGCCATCTATTCCTAATAATATAGAATACTGGTAAGTTTTTGATGTTGATAAAGATATGAATTTCTTGTCAAGTGAGGACAAATATCATGGTCAAGAAGCTAACTATGGTGCCTTTTTTTGAGATAATAAATGGAAATGAGACAATCTTTGGGTAGCAAATTTTGCAGTTAAAAACCAAAATGGTACTCAAGGGATTGGTAGTCTTATAAAGTATGTTTGACAACCAAGATAGGGTTAAATCAAAGATCAGAGATCAAAAAACACAAGAACTAGACGAAATAAATCTTGGCACCCTTGAAGCTCCAAAAAATATTTATATTGGTCATAATTTGTCTAGTGAAATTATGAAGCCTACGATTGATCTACTAAGAAAATATAGAATGTCTTTGCATCATCATATGATGACCTCAAAGCCTTTATAGAAGATATATTTTAGCATGTCATACTACTTAAGGAGAATGTCAAACCTTTAAGATAGAAACAAAGGCTAGTAAACCTTACGTTATCTCCCAAAATGCAAGAAGAATTAATGAAGCTAAGGGATGGAGGAATATTTAAGCCAATTAGAAACTCTACTTGTGCATCAAATTTAGTACCTACTAGGAAGAAAATTTGACATATAAGGCTTTGTGTGGATTTTAGAAACCTAAACATTGCTTCTTTGAAAGAAAACTATTGTTTGCCTAATATGGCAGTTTTCCTAATACAAAGGACATGTTGCAACAAGTGACTGGGTCCAAATTAATGTCCATGATGGATGGATTTTCAAGTTACAACTAGTTCTTGTGAATGAAAAAGAGTAGTTTAAAACAACCTATACTACTCCATGGGCCACATATGTCTATGTAAGAATGTCTTTTAGTTTAATCAATGCCAGAGAAACTTTTCAAAGAGCACAGATATATCTTTACATGATTACATTGATAAGTCTATATAGTTTATGAAGATGACCTTACATCATATTCAAAAAGGGTTGAGGACTATTGTAAAAATTTGGAAAATATTTTTATTAAAGCCTTAGAATATGGAGTCTCCTTGAACTTAAAGAAATTCACATTTAGAGTAACAAAAGAAGAGTTGTAGGTCACATAGTATCAAAGGATGGGGTAAAAATTGACCCTAAAAGAGTGGCTACCATTGTTAAACTTCACAAGCCAAAAAATGTGAAAGGAATACAATCATTTTTGGACAAGTAAATTTTCTAACAATATTTGTTACTAATCTCACTGAGATTAGTAGGCCAATATCTAAAATTTTCAAGAATGGTGATATTATTAGCTGGGATGGTGAGCCTTTAGAAGCTTTTTAGGAAATTAAGACTACCATAAAAAATGCACCAATCCTTAGAAATCTTGATAATGCAAAGCCAATACATATATTTTCCTTTGCACCTTTTCATATTGTGGTAGTAGTTCTATTACAGAAAAATGAGAAGGGCATGAGCGACCTATTGCATTCTCTAGTAAGTTGCTTCAACCCACAAAATTAAAATATGAGATAAATGAAAAGTATGCTTATGCCTTATTAAAATCTATCAAAGCCTTCAAAATTTATCATGTAGGTATCACTTTAATAGCATTTCTACCAAGTGCAATTGTTAAGGATAATTTCTATCAATAGGAGGTATCTGGTAGGAGGTGCAAATGGATTAATAGAATCTAAGAGTTTAGTATTGGCATCCAAATTACCAAATTAGTAAGGGGTCTGATGTAGGAGCATCTAGTGGTGTAAGGGAAATATTGTATCACACAAAAAATATGCTTACTTTTTGTTTAATGTGTTTTCATTTTTGAATACCCAATTGGGTCAAAAAGAGATTCCAACTCTCATAGTTCCTCTGTTGGTTTTCTAGGTTAGAGTTTTTGAGCACCTTAGGATATGTGCCAATGTAGAAAATAGATTATTTTTTAATTAAGCCATAATTATCATGAATTAGAGGGTGTAATTTTTACGAATGATTATAATTGTAATTTAAAGTAGTCTATAAAAAAAATTAGGTCAAAAGGCATTATGGTTTGAAAGTTATTGCAATTTTAAGTTGCATAGAGACCCCCTATGAGCACTTCAAAGTTACATTTAAGGCACTAAATAGCCTTGTATAGCCCCAAAAAATGGGGGATGAGAAAATCCTATTCATATGGCTATAGAGCTCTTGGAGAGCTTTTCAAAAATATAAATGATTTGTCAACTGGATTCTCGGATCAAAAGTTATACCTTTTGGAAGTTGGACTACCATTTTTGGATTCTTCCAATTTTACACTGACTTCTGATGAGTTTTCTAGAACCTTCTAATTTGATGGTAGATGCGACATGGCATATTCTTATTCCTAATCATAAATTTAATTGTGGTTACTTAAGAACATTTTTGGCATTGTAAATGTAGTTTTTGGTGGAGTTTGGGAGAAGGTACTGGAGGAGGGTTTTTTTCTAGAAGCATACAACATTGTAAGCCCTAGGGCACATCATTGGGTCTTTTTTCATTGTAATAAATATAATAGCATGTCACTTATGATAAAAATATACTCCTTTTTATATTGTGTTTTTTTTGGTCTTGGATTGTGCCCTCATCAAGTGGTATCAGAGTGGGTTTGCCTGAGTGTGTAGACATAGCATTGATTGTAAGGTAGTTTTCACTAGGACTATGTGGTTGTGAGATTTGATATAGTGAGAATATGCATCCATGAAGAGAGCATGGTGAAAGGGCCAAAATTGTTCCTCCTAAGGTTAAACCTCTTTAGAGACAAGTTTAGGCATTGCAAGAGGAGATCTGTAGAGGGATGAATATTGTCATAGGCAATGGAAGTGAGGAGGAAAATGAAGAAGAAGGAAATATTGGGTAGGAAGGGGAAAGAAATGGAGAAGTCATAAACCAAGTAGAGGAGAAGATTTTGAGGGCAATTTCGAAGCTTGGAAAAAGACATAAAATAGATGTTGACATATTTTTGGGAAATCTATTTACCTGGATGAGTTGATCAATTGCATCAATGAGCTAGAGGAATATTTTGAGTATGAGGATATCAAGGACCCTAATAGGGTTAAGTTTGTGAAGGCCAAAATGAAAGGGCATACCAAAATCTAGTGGCAAGAGATTCAGCTGGAAAGAAATAGAAGATGAAAGGAGAAAATCATAAGATGAGATCATATGGTGGACAAACTAAAGAAGTAATTCATTCCTATTGATTACAAGATTGATTTGTTCAAAAAGATGCAAGGGTTAAAGCAAGTGGAAATATCTATCAAGAAATGCATAGGGTACTTTTTCCAAGTCCTTATTAGGGTGGATCATGTAGAAGAAAGCAAGGAGAAGGTTGCTCATTACCTTAATGGGTTAAGCCCTAGCATTTAGGATGAGTTAATTCTAGTTAGAATGATTGACATCTAAGAGGCATACTAGTTTGACTTGTGAGGTGAGGAGAAGCTAAAAAAAAAAGTTTGATGGAATGCAAAGAGGGCATAGTCAAGGAAGAAGGGGTAGTGGCAAGTCATTTGGAGGCTAAAATGAGAATGAGAAGAAAAATGAAGATATGGGTACTAGCTGAAACTAGAGGAACAAGAGTCTCAACCACTCTAATGATCCAAAAATTTGGAGATCAAAGAGGAAGAGGTAGAGGATTTGGACAAGGTTTAGGAACATGAGGCTTCCATGGTACTTGTTTTCATTGTAATGAATAAGGTCATCGTGCCTACAAATGCCCTCAATGCCAAGGAAGGATAGATAGGAGAGTTGATGGTCAAACAAGGATTGATCATGTGGATAATGATGCATAGTCATCACATTCAAAAGATGTAGAAACATGAGAGGTTCTAGTAAATAAAAGGTTCTTAATGAGTGTTGTGAGTAAAGTTGGACAAAGGAGGAGTTTATTTCATACTAGGTGCAAGTGTGGGGGTAAATGTTGTGATGTGATTATTGATTCTAGAAGCATTGACAACTTAGGATAAGAGGAGATGGTCTCAAAGCTAAAGTTCAAGAGGAAGAAACTCCTCCAACCCTATTAGACTTCTTGGGTGCAGGATGATCATAAAGTCTTAGTTAGTGAGAAATGTTTGGTAAAGTTCAAGATTGGTAGTTACCATGACAAGGATCTCTACGACATCATCCCAATTGATGTCTTCCACTTATTGTTGGGAAGGTTGAGGTAGTTTGATAGGCATGCTATACATGATGGTTATGAAAATAAATACTCTCTAACAAAGGATGGATTTTTCCACAAATTGAAGCCCTTGATAAAGGAGGGTAAAAAGCTATGAAATAGTGCTAGGGTACATCTTGTTTATGGAAGAAAATTTTTGGAGGGCATGAGGCATCAACATATGTGTTATGCTTTAATTCAAGTTTCATGTCTATTAAGTGAGTATGGATATTTTATCTATGATAATGTACCAAAAGGGTTGCCACTAATAAGGAAAATTAGTCATTAAATAGATTTAGTCCCTGGTCCTAGTTTACATAGCAAGGATTCTCATAGGATGACTCCTACTGAGACTAGGGCGCTAAACAGACAAGTTTAGGAGCTATTGAGGAAAGGTTTAATTCAAGAGATCCCAAGTGAATGTGTAGTACATCTAGTGCTAGCACCAAAGAAGGATAGAGAGTGGTGAATGTGCATAGACTCTCAGGCTCTAAATAAAACAACAGTCAAGTACTGGTTGTCTTTGCCAAGGATGGATGATCTTATGAACTATTTGAGTGGATCTCAATACCTTACAAAGATAGATCTCAAGAGTGGCTATCACCAGATACATATACAAGAGGGATATGAGTGTAAGACTACATTCAAGACCAAGGAGGGTCTATATGAGTGGTTCGCCATTCCCTTTGGATTGACCAATGTACCAAGAACCTTAATGCAACTAATGAATGAGGTACTAAAGAAATTTTTGGGAAAATTTGTTTTTGTCTATATGGGTGAATATTTGGTTCTTAGTAAATCTTTAGATGAAAATTTATTGTACATTTTTAGTGTCCTTGAAAGGTTGAGGGAAGATAAATTGTTGATTAATTTGAAGAAGTATAGCTTTGTTGAAAGGTAGTTAGTCTGTTTGTGGTTTGTTGTATCAGCTAAGGGTCTCAAAATGGACCTAAAGAAGGTCAAGGTCATCTTGGAATGGCTTACTCCAAGTCTGCCACTGAGGTGAGGTCATTCCATGGTCTAGCTAGTTTTATAGGAAATTCATTAGGAATGTTAATAGTATATGTGCACCCCTAACTGAAATAATGATGAGGGATAGAAAAGAGTTCAACTGGACTACAAGAGCTACAAGAAGTTTTGAATTGTTGAAGAAGAAGGTGATAGAGAAACCTATGTTGGCACTTCCTAATTTCAACAAAGTGTTCCAAGTGGATTGCAATGCTAGTGGAAATGCTATTGGGGTTGTGCAAAGCCAAGAAGGTAAATCTATTGCCTATTTTACTGAAAAAATTGAATGATGCAAAGAAGAAGTATTATGTTTATGATTAGGAGTTCTATGCAATAGTTCAGGCCTTAAAGAAATGGAGGCATTATTTGTTTCCAAAATAATTTTTTTTGTATACTGATCACCAGGCATTGTAGTACCTAAATAGCTAAGGTAAATTGAATCAGAGACATTTGAAATGGGTGGAGTTCATGCAAAGCTATACATTTATATTGAAACATAGAGGTGGAAGGTCTAATAGGGTTGTAGATGCATTGAGTAGGAGATAGTTTTTGTTGATAGTAATGTGGGTTAAAGTGGTTGGGTTTGATGAACTCAAGAATCTATACCTTGAGGATCCTGACTTTGCAAAGGCTTGGAAGGCTTGTAAAGAACCTATTACTCTCGATAGGACTAGGTGGCTAGATTACATGAATAAGGATTGTATGTTGTTCAAGAAAAGTTAATTGTGTATTCTAAGGAGTTCCATGAGTGAGAACTTGATCAAGGAGAAGTGCAGTGGATGGATGGTAAGACACTTTGGTTGAGATAAGACCATTGCTATTATTAAAGAACATTATTTTTGGCCTCAATTATCACAAGATATGAAGAAGTTTGTGCAGAGTTGTTAAGTATGTCAAACAACCAAAGGATTTAGTCACAATACTAGACTCAATTATCCATTGAATGTTACATCAAATCCTTGGGAAGACCTAAGTATGGATTTTATTCTTGGATTACCAAGGACACAAAGTGGTAATGACTTAGTATTTGTGGTGGTTGATAGGTTCTCTATGATGGCACATTTCATTCCATTCCACAAAACTCATGATGTAGTGCATATTGTGAATTATTTTTTTAAGAGAGGGGGTGAGGCTACATGGTCTCCCAAAAAGTATCGTTTCTAAAAAAAATACTAAATTTTTTGGGTATTTCTGGAGGACTTTTTGAAAGAAGTTGAAGATACAATTGAATTTTAGTTTTGCACATCATCTACAGACTGATGGACAAAGAAAAGTAGTAAATAGACGTTTGGGTGATTTGTTGAGGTGTTTAGTAGGAGATAAGCCCAAGGGATGGGATTTGATTCTACCACAAGTAGAATTTCCTTACAATAATTCTATGAATAGGAGTACTAGTAGATCACCATTCCAAATTGTGTATAGGAGTAGTCCAAGCATTGCACCAAAGCTAAGGAAGATGGAGAAAGGGGAGAGGACAAGTGCTAAGGTAGAAGAATTTTTAGAACATGTTGAAAACCTACCTAAGGAGATACATGCACATATTAGCAAGATGAATCTATAGTATAAGGCTAGAGTGGATTGAAACAGGATACATAAGGAGTTCCAAGTTGGGGATCTAGTTATTCTATACTTGAGGAATGAATGATTTCTAGTGGGTACCTACAATAAACTAAAGATGAAGAAATTTGGCCCCTACAATATTTTGAAGAAATATGACTCAGGAAATGTATATGAGGTGGAGTTGCTAGATGCAATTCACATTGATCTTGTTTTCAATATTGCAAACTTAATAGAATATCATGATGATGGTGCAAATGAGGAGTTGATTTTGGACCCATGTCCAATTCCTACTTCTGAAAAGGAAGAGATTGAAGAAATTCTCGATAGTTGTATAGGTCAGAGTACTAGAAGTAGGTAGTATGAGGAATTTCTAGTGAAGTGAAAAGGATGACCAATAGAAGATTTAACTTGGATATCCATAGTGGAGGTTTCCCATTTGGGTTTTCCTCTACCAGCTATAAAGTGACAAGGTCATTTTTCAATCTATTCTAGGTGTTTGATGCAAGAGCATCCATTGGTGTAAGGGCAATCCTATATCACCCAAAAAATTCTTAGTGTTAGTTATATTTAATGTGTTTCAATTTCTAGATACCCATTTGGGTCAAATAGAAATCCCAACTCTCATAGTTCCACTATTGGTTTTCTAGGTTAGAGTTTTTTAGCACCTTATGACATGTGCCAATGTATAAAATAGGTTATTTTGTAATTGAACCATAATTATGATGAATTAGAGGGTGTAATTCGGAGGTAAGATTATATTTGTAATTTAAAACACTCCAGAAAAAGAATTAGGTCAAAAGGCTTTAGAGTTTAAATGTTATTGTAGTTTTAAGTTGCCTAGAGACCCCCTAGGAGAACTTCAAAGTCAAATTTGAGGCACTAAATAGCCTTTTATAGGCCAAAAAGTTGGGGGGAAAGTGAAACCTATCTATAGGGCTATAAAAAACTTGGGAAGCTTTTTGAAAATGTAAACAATTCTTCAATTAGTGTCCCAGATCAAAAGTTATGCCTCCTAGAAGTTATGCCTCTAGAACCTTCTATTTTGGTGGTGGATTCCAAATGGCATATTCTAAAATTTATTCCTAACCCTAAACCTAATTTAGGTTACTTAAGAAAAATTTTGGCACTATAAATGTAGTTTTTGGTGGAGTTTGGGAGAAGGTATTGGAGGAGGGTTTATCTCCAAAATCAGCCAACATTGTAAGACCTAGGGCACATCATTGGGTCTATTTTCATTGCAATAAATATAATAGCATATCACTTATGATAATAATATTCCTCTTTTCCTATTGTGTTCTTTTTGGTCTTGGATTGTGCCCTCACCAAGGTCAAGGATTAGCAAAACTTATGGCTCAATCAAACTTGGATGCTAACAAAATATTTAATTTTAGGCCTATGTGACATGGATCATTGTGAGTGGTACTCTAATGTCATATACTACTTGTAACACATGGAAGCCCCACCCCACCTGAGAGATGATGAAAAGAGAGGTAAAAAATTCCATGGAATTAGATACATCACTGTTAATAATAATCTATGGTGGAGGAATTTTGAAGGAGTATTGTTGAAATCCGTCGACTAGGAAAAATATAAGGAGATATTAAATGATATGTATTTAGGAGTATGTGGAGGGTATTATGTTGCTAAGACTACTATTTAAAAGATAATGAGAGCTAGATTTTGGTGGCCTACTCTTTTTATAACAATTTTCCTTGGGGAAAAATAACACCAAGATGAAGAAGCTCAAACACTAGCATAATATGGACCAATAATGGATGATCAGAATACCATTAATGACAATATCATATGTGTATATACACACTAGAAGTGCCTATATATAAAGGCATCTAGAATGACTAGGAGTTAGCAAAGTGATAAGCCTCACAACTAAGCACATGTCCACCAAGAGTGGATCATCCTCCATGGGTGTATCTCATAAAGAGATGTTGTAGACACCATGTGCTCAATTAGAGTGTGAACAATTATGTCCTCTACATAATAACATAGATGACTATAAAAACTCTTGTGTTGTTAGGAAGACAACTCATCTAACTATGCATACTTCTAGGTGTGCATATGATAAATAATAAAATAATGAATTTAACATAAGTAAACTTAAGTAAAGTGTGATAATAATTAATTATTTACACTAACACTTCCTATTAAGTGCAACTTAAGGGAATGCACTTAAGCTCAAAATAGCTATGATTAAAATACATGATGGGTCCTGGCTACTATTCAATGTTAGGTACCCATGTAAAAATGCAATACTCTACATGCAATGCAATGCAATCTCTCTAAAAGTCGAGAAAGAGGGAAAACCACATGGGAAAAACCCTCACCCAAAAAGAGAGTTAAGTACAATAAAGAAGATGAGAGACAAGACCTTATCTAAGGAAAAAAATTTCTCCCAAAAGTAAGAAGAGAGAAATCAAGGGACTCCCCTTCCTAAAATATATTGCACCCCTAAGAGATCTCACAAATGAAGATAGTTGACCTTAGTGAAGGGTTTGGTGAAGATATCCACAACTTGCTCTAGTGTGAGACAATACTGTGATGTAATGACTTGCTCATGTAGCAATTGTTGGAATTAACAAGTGGGGAGATTTACTTCTGAGAGGGGTGGTGAATCAGAAGTAACTAACTTTAACCTTTTCAAAACCTTTTAACTAAATTCATTCACATGCATCTAATTCATCTAATAAACATGAGGGTAAACGCATGCATGAAAATAGATAACACACAAATTTGGTAACCCAGAAACCCTCCAAAAATTAAGAAGGTAAAACTGAGGTGTGGATGACACCCACAAAATATCCCTATAGAAATGTGTAACTTGTTCAAGGTTACAATGTTTGAAAACTTCTAATGGTCTGCCCTATGAAAGGTCTATCATGTTGAAGACTTACACCCAATTAAAAGCGACCTAGTTAAACTATTTCACTACCCTACTAAAAGTAGGCCTAGTTAAAGGACTTTAGTACATTCACTTGGAATGCCACCCTATTAAAGAATTTACAAATGGCTACTAATCCAATCTAGGTCAATAGGATTTCCATATCTAATACAATTGCTAGAGAGCATTAGAAGATTTTGACCTGATAACTTGCAATCTTCAATTGTTGATTACAGATCATAGTTGTGCTCTGTTTGCTCTGACCCTTGCTTGATCTGATATGTCACTCCTCATAACTCTGATACTATGTTCTTCATCAACTAGATTCTATGATGCTTCTCTATTCTTCACTAAGTCTTTAAATTCCCCTTTCAATTTTTCTATAGTTCATCCATACACTTCTCTCATTCATGCATATAATGGGGTTTCATCCTCCTTTTAAATATTTTGAAGACTTAACATTAGGTATGAATGTACAACCATATTAAATCTTCATTTCACATCATTTCTTGCACTTTATCTAATTGTTGCATGACTTCTCCATTTTTCTTATTGGCTTCATGTTGATTGTGTTGGCGCTCAAAATCGGGAAGGCAATGATTTTGAGCACCATAGAAAATTTGAGCCCTATAAACACTTTTATATGCCTATGTACCCAGATGTCAGTATGAGGCCTAAGAGGTGTTTAATGTTTCTAACACCTTCCATTCAGCCTATCTACTTGTTCCATATGGTCAAATCATCATTTGAGCTATTCGGCGAAGTCCTATTTTGAACAATTGTCAATCTTTCTTTTTCACCAAAGTGTCAAACAGTGACAGAAGGCCGTGTTTGCACCTAAATATCTCACACCTAGAAAGGTTTTGTGAATTTCCATTTTGAGAGTATCTAATATCCATACCTAAGAACCTATGTTTTAGATTTTGAGTCATTTCGAGTCCATTTGAATAGGTTTTGAATCCCTAAAAGTTGGTCAGTTACTGTTTCCATGCTTTTTTGCTTTGCACCTAATTCTGGGAAGCCCTATTTGACGTGCAATAACTTTTGACCAGTTGACCAAAATGAGAAAATTCCTTTTGAATTGTGTTGTAGATGTCAGAGACTTGTTATGTTCCAAGTTTCAGCTTATGAAAAATCCATTTGGTTAGTTTTCAAGTGTGATTCCAAATGCAATTTATAATTTTTAACTGGTGTCAGTAATTGCAGATTGATTGTAACCCTTGTTCGAGACATCATATCTCCTGATCTGTGATAGGAGTGATTGAATGGTTTGTTTCCCTATGTTCTATACTAAAAATACTCCAAGTGTGCTGGTTTTCAAATCTTGACGAATCCGTTTGTATACTTTTCTAGGGTCTTTCCATTTCTAAAAAATCGCTTGTCAATCAGTGTTCCTAGTTGCAAAATCCAGGTAGCTTAATTTGAACGCTTGCCATTTGCGCCCTGTTATTCATTATGAGCCCAAATTGAAGGATCATAATTTCCTCATGATAGAATTTCAATGCCCTAGTTTTCATTTCCCCATGTTCTCATTTGCATAGTTTTCCAGGCCGTTTTCAAACGCACTTTCCAATTTTCTAACATGTTTATCTGCAGGTGAATTTAAGTTGGCAACTTTAGAGGTCGATATCTTTTCACCTTTATATCGTCATGCAATGATTTTTTTCAGGCCTATTAAACATGTCAGAGAGAATAGAGATCCTGAGTTTCAGAGCTTGGTCAGGTGTTTATGTCAGTTTTTAAGGTCGGTCAACAGACCTCCTGGCGCAAATTTGACCAGTTGGCAAAAGGTGATAAATTGATTTTTATTTAATTAATCAGTGATCGAACTTAATTCAAATTAGTTTGAGATGTTCAGTTGGTTAATCTGGAGTATTAGTTGTTTGGAAATGAAATTTTTTTTAAACAGACCCACTTTGGGGCCTAACTAAATTCATCAGAGTTGGGACAACCGTTAAGGATTCGGTTGTTGATATGGTGAGTAAGGTGAATGATTCTGAAATGGAAAAAATGGGGTTGAGAATTGAAATTGATAAACAAATGGCAGAGGTGATGAGGATGCCTTTTTGAGAATGAGTCCCCGGAGGTATTGTTTTCTCTCTGCTTGGCCGAACAAGATAGAACTGAGTTAAAAGAAATAATGTTTACAAATTCTCATTGGTTTTCATTTGAAGAGGAGTCCAAGGGAACACCAATAACACTTCTAGTTTCCTCACCTGTAAGGATGGATGATAATCCACTAAAACATCATTGATACTTCAACTCTCAATGATTTCTAATAAACAACTACCTTTGGTGCCAATATATGTAGTGATCATTATGAACTACAAATTCATAATAAGAGAAGCTACCATATTAATAGAGAAAGATCTCAAGGCCAAGTTCGAGGGGCCATGCAAGGTTTTCAAGGACGTTCTTGGTGCTAATTGAAAAAGAGAGTGGTTTTTGACCATGCTGCTATTTGGTTATAGGAGAATATGGATGGATCGCAAACATGGAGAGTAAAGAGGAATATAACTTCATGAATAGATTGAAGAAAGTTGTGGCAAGAATAAGCTAAAGCCACTACAAACAAATTAAACCCATGCTGTCAAAGAAAACTCACTCATACGTGAGAATAGAATAGCACGATGGCATTCTAGAATTAGTTGGAAACAATGCAAAAAGGTTTTATTGAGTAGATTTCTTTGTTAGAAGTAGAAAGAAGTTCCTATGTCTGCAATGCTCTATGCTACGCCAAATCTTTAAAAGGTTGAAAGACAAAAAAAAATGGAGACGTTGAAGCCAAAGTAGAACTCCCACACCAAGACGAAATCGGTGTTTGAAGACAAGGCGGCATTGAGTAAGAAACTATTGTATCTTTTCTCAATAGCCTTCTAGCAGCACCAATCACCCATCCATTTATCTCCACAATCTTCAAAAATTTAAGAAGATAGAAAATTTAGAAGATTGCACATGATTGGCGCATAATAACAATAAAGGACTGTCCATAGCTGAATGCAATTCCAAATCTTGGAAGGTTAGTTTCTCTAAAAGATTTGTACTAGAAGGTGTTCACAAAATTGAGAGCGTAGATGGTTTCCAATAGTGCATATCACTGGATTATATATTATTAAAGAACATTTGCAGCTAATTGAGGAAATATTATTTTTACGTGACAAAGCACATTTGCCAACAAAGCTATAGGTGCTAGAGCATCCAATAGAAATGGCCATTGTTACCACTTTGGAAAGATTTGACACTGAAGTGAAAAAAAATTTAAAGAGGAGCCAGTGACCAAATCATTTGACTGTTCCAGCAGTGCTTTTCAAGAGCATAGAGGAAATCGTAGCAGGGGACGAGCTCAGTAGAAAATGTCACAACATTCATGCCCTCAGCAGGCAATAAGCCTCCACACATACAAAGCCACTACAGTTTGATCATGAGAGGATGCCTTGAAAAGACCAAGCCGCATTCAAAGTAGCATCAAAACTATGCGAATGAAGGTGTCAAAGCAAGCATCTTTAAAAGCCTTCACACCAGCACTATAGAAAGAACTTGTGTTTTAAAAGGAAGTCACCTATATTCAGAAACTTGCATCAATGAACAGAGGTAACCAGCTCAAGAGATGTAAGAATAGGGAAAGACTATGAAATGTATTTATCCCACATTGGGTGGGTAACTTAGAAATTCATTTTTTAAATACCATTTCAAGGACATAACATAATGTCTTCAAGACAAGCACTTTTGAAGTGCTAGTTGCATGTGGGGTCCTGTGGCCATGTGGCCAGTTGTACGATGATGTCAGCATGTAGAAAGCAAAATTTTCAACCAAGGTACATGCACGCTGATGTGGCAACAGAAGCACTAGATTACACAAAGTGTCATGATTCAAGGATTAGCGCACGCTCGCAAAATGGAGTTATGCGGATGTTAAAAAATGCGAGGATGTGCTTGGGCACCATGTGGCATGTCGGGTCTCATGGGTGGTGACATGGCGAGAATGAGTAGATAAGGACGGAGGCATAAGATTTTGCCATGTGGCGAGATCCGACGGTCCGCGCATCCCCGCAATATGAAGTTGTAGGGATTTCAGTAATGCAGGGAAGCGCATTCTTGACACATGGCACTGGGTCCCTACGATGATGATGTGGCATTTGAGAGCAGTGGTCGGCCAATCAGAGGCCACCATGTGGTGGAAAGGCTCAGTCAAACATGAGTTGACCCAGATTAGAAGGCAAGGGTTGTTAAAGAATAAGAAAATAATAATATTTTAAAATTATTTTTATAAAAAATGTGCTACATGCAAGTTGATTTAAAATTTAAGAAGGGCTTAAATGTAAAGTTTTGACTTTAAAGAATATTAAATTCTTGAAATTTAAAATCAAATTGAGTGCAAGCTTGAACTTTTAACCAGAGGGGTGATTTTCAAATGAAGATTTAGTGGGTTTCCGATAAGCTAAACATGGACTCCAATATACCGTTGAAATCAAGAAAAGATGATCTATCTGATTCCGAAGTTAGTTTTTGCACAGGTAGTAGCTGGCTCAAGCTATAGGAGGTTTTCTATCTGGTACCTGAAATGCAACCGTTTTCAGACCAGGAAGTTTAGTTGTGTTTTTTGGCAAGTTAATAGCTTGAATATACATAAAAGACAAGGAGAATTCAGCTCAGGGCATCTATGAGTCAGTTAAAGCAAGTTTTATCAGCATTTTGATGCAAATAAGATATTTAGCAAATCAGGGATTTCATCATTTAGGAGGGGATATTTTGCAAATCAGTTACAAGGTAATGATGAAATCAAATCAAATCAAAATGTAGAAGGAAGGACGAAGTTTTCATTTGCCAGAAGATTGAATTTCAAGTGGACACTTGTCAAGTAAAGATCAGATCCAAGATTTCATCTTCATCCTATATTATTCTTTCTTTCTTCCATTTGATTGGTTCCAATTTTTGTTACTGAGAAACTAGTAGGTTCCAATTTTTGGGAAGAAGGATTTCATTGCTGTGATACCATTAGGGATTCCATTTTTTGCACTGTGAGACCATTGGTCCCAGTATTTTGACATGTTTCCATGACTGTGACACCATTTTTCTTTAGCAGAACTCTCATGTGAACAACATTGTAGAGATAATATAGATAGTTCTAAGATATTAGGTTGTTTCATGTTTCAATTTTATGCATCTGAATGTATAGTTTCAAGGAAATGAATAAATATGAGCAACAATTTCACTAGTTTTGTTCTGGTTCTTGTCTCCTGTCTCAGCAATCTGTAATTCTTATGTGGTTTTGAAACAAAGATTTGAGACCCATTTGCATCCCTTTCAGGTTGTATTTTTGATGTATTTTTTTGTTGGACCAAAGGGCCAAGTAAATGCTCGATATGTTTAAACAAGGTTACTTGTTGTTTGAGAAGGATATTTTGTGAGAATGAGACCTAAATGAACACTGATTTTTGAATCGCAAGGTAGTTGGATAGATCTGATGTTTGGGTATATGAGATACGTCCTGATGTCACAAATGTATGTTTGGAATTCATGGAATTGCCCAATGGATTAGGCACTGATCAGTTATAGGATCACTAGTTATACTATTGCATGGTTGAGGATTTGTTGAAATCAACATCAAAAATCAAACGCTTTTCCCCTTTCATGTTGAAGAGCTATCATAGAATGCCCTCACTCTGCTTATGAGGTTCATAGATCTGGATCTAGCTATCATAGTTCTATGTTATTTCATGGGTTCTTAGGAGAAATAAGGGTTTTATCTACTTCATATTCAATTCAGTGTATGCTTTGACAACTGGTACCATATAAGGAATCTATAGGTTCACTTGCCTAGGTTTTGCAGAGCCTGAAGAAGAAGAAGGGTCATGCCTTATAGTTGGCCTGGTGTCTGAATGGGTGAGTTGATAATGGGAGTTAGCTGCCCCTAGATGCGTTTTGTTCTCATCAGGGTAATTGGTAATGGGTAACATTTTCAAACACCAACAAAATGGCGACTCTGCTGGGGAAGCTGTGAAGTAATTCACTATTAAAAGGACAAGAATCTCTGGTGTATAATTTGAAAATTTTAGTCCTATTCTCAATTGGGTTTGGCCCATCCGAGTCACCAAAAAAATGGCGACTCTGCTGGGAAGTTGCATTCAGAAAAACCAAAATCTCTGCCATGAAACAGATTGGATATAACGAATATGTAACAAGATGTGTTCCTTTTCCTTGCTGAAATTTCATGTTCCCCAGTTAAGCTTTATTCATTATTAGCAGTGTGTTGTAAAATTGGATGAAAATTGTGTGCTATGACTATCATAGGTCTATCTTCAATCAGTTCAATTTGTAGATACTGTTGACAAAGTTTCAGAGTGAAGAATTGATTTATAAAGTATATTTTCTTTTCAAGATGGTAATGATCTACAAGTTTTTCCTACATTGAAGGTCTGGTTCAGATTTGTCAGGTGACAAATTATGTTTTATTTCTCACCAAGTGTGAGTGGCGACTCTCAAATCTCTGTACCAGTTGTTCCTAATTGATTTCATTGCAAAATTTTGAAGGACTTTCAGCTGTATGGGTAGATCTAAAACTATTGATAGATCTTGAAAAGGAATTTTAAATTCTTGATAAAGTTTTATAGTGTTGTTTGCAATTTTTTGTTATAAAGAAATTGAAATGTAAAAAGTAGATCATAGCAGTGATCTCTTTATCCTCTTGAAGGGAGGTGGCGACTCTACAAAGTTTGATCAGTGGCGTAAAGAATTCCAGTCTTGCACCTGTGCCAAATGAGCATATCAAAGTTCAGCATCAGCACTGGAGGTATTTTGATTTTCATGTTTTCTTTTCATGGAAGTCAAGTGTTTAAAGAAGTTGCCTCTATTTAGTGATTTTTAGCACTAGAAAGAAGAGGTAGAAATTTTGTTTTATGATGGAGTCAGATCTTAGATCTGAGATTAGTTCACCAAATTCTGAGAGTTTGAAAATCGTGAATAATAACATTACTATGTTGAATACAATGGTTTACAAAAGGATTGTAAATCTTATAAGAATTGAGGTAGGCAGTACTCAAGGTCTAAGTATCAAACAATGTTATTTAAGGCTTAAGTCAGTAATCAGTAAGATGCCTTTTCATTGTAGACCTGAGGAATCTTCCCTGCCAAATATTTTCCTTGATGTTCTAGTACCTGATTTAGTCGATTGGTCAACACCTATAAGGTTACAACTAATTTTGCAAATTGAAAAATTCATTGAGAAAATGGAAAGTGGTGATTATAGATTTCATGACATGTCTTCTAATGATAATGAGAGTGCTGAAAGCCAAGGTAGCAATGAATATAATGAATCCGTAGAGCAAAATAATCTGTCTTTCGATTGTGAAGAGGTGGATCTAAATGTTACTGAGTCAGGTGATAGCAATCAGCATGAAAAAGATGGATATAAAAGAAAAAATGAATTTTGTTACAGTACATATGAAATTGAAGAAAGTTGTAACCACAGTAGATCCAGTGATTTCCATGATAAGAAAGAATGTTGTAATAATTCTGATTTTCCAGATTGTTACAATAATGATATTCTTGTTGTAAGTTCTTCATGTTGTCCAGATGACAATCACAGCCATGAGAAGATTTGTGAGGCAGTCTTTTTGAGTTCTGATGAAATCTCTGTTTTGTTGGCTCGTGAGTTTGAAAAGCACATAAGTATCTCTAAGGATCTTCATATGTTCTCTCATAATTCTTTCTCTTTTAGTCAAATCAATTCCCCAAAGTTTGATGTGGAAAAAGAGGTAGAATCCGAACAATCTTTATTAGGCTTTGGAGGTGTATATAACAGAACCTCAAATGTTTTTGCACATGATGATTTGTTGAATGTAGAGAATGTTAATGAAGGAAATTTTAATGTTGTTTTAGATTATTTTCATGTTGATCTTGCTGAACATTGTTTTGATGTTTCATATTGTGAAGTGGAAAATAGTGAGTTTTGTCAATCCGGTTATAGATTTTCTCCATGCACTGATAAGTTTTGTGAAGATGAGTTCAAGGTGTATTCTGACTTTCAGTTTGATAAAGAAGATGATAGTGATCAACATAGTTTGGATCAATACTTTCAGAATGAGTTTTTAATTTTGGTGACTAATCAGTTGTTTGAAGAATGTAAAGAGGTTTCAACAAATGATAAATTTGACTTGATGAGTAACATGGTTGCAAGTAGGAAAAAATCATATTCTACATACTCTTCACACCCGGAGGCACAAGGTGAGTTACAAATTGATTCATGTAACTCGTTGAATGAAATAGAGTACCAAGCTTTTGTGTTTCTGGTTAAAGGAATCCATCATGACTTAATCAGTAGCGATCAGTCTTATTTTCAATTTGATGTCAGTTATTATGATCAAACTGATTCATATTTTCATAGTGAGCAAGGTGTAGAAAGTTTGTCTGATTTTTATATGCACTATAAAGGTGATGATAGCAATTTTGTTTTGCCTAACGAAGTAATTGAAAGTGTTGATATGATGGGTGAAACAAATGATAATGAGAATTTCAGTTTACCTCAAGGAGATGTAAATGAGAATCAGGTTTATGAAAGGGGTAAGGAGTTCTGAAACTTTCCAGTGGCCCAAGGCCAACGTGTGTACATAGTTAGAGTAGTTTCTTGTTTTCAATAAAGCTGTTTGAGAAAATTTTGTTGTTCAGATAAGTGTGGTCTGCTTCTTCCAGAGATCTAAAATCTTGCCATGCCCACAAGGGGCATGCATCCCCAGACAGAGCCACTGTTGGCGCTCAAAATCGGGAAGGCAATGATTTTGAGCACCATAGAAAATTTGAGCCCTATAAACGCTTTTAAATGCCTATGTACCCAGATGTCGGTATGAGGCCTAAGAGGTGTTTAATGTTTCTAACACCTTCCATTCAGCCTGTCTACCTGTTCCATATGGTCAAATCATCATTTTGAGCTATTCGGCGAAGTCCTATTTTGAACAATTGTCAATCTTGCTTTTTCACCGAAGTGTCAAACAGCGACAGGAGGCTGTGTTTGCACCTAAATATCTCGCACCCAGAAAGGTTTTGTGACTTTCCACTTTGAGCATATCTAATATCCATATTTGAGAACCTATGTTTCAAATTTTGAGTCGTTTTGAGTCCATTTGAATAGGTTTTAAATCCCTTAAAGTTGGTCAGTTATTGTTTCCATGCTTTTGCACTTTGCACCTAATTCTAGGAAGCCCTATTTTACGTGCAATAACTTTTGACCAGTTGACCCAAATGAGAAAATTCCTTTTGTGTTGTATTGTAGACATTAGAGACCTTTTATGTTCCAAGTTTCAGCTTATGAAAAATCCGTTTGGTCAATTTTCAAGCATGATTCCAAACGCAATTTATAAGTTTTAACTAGTGTCAGTAATTGCAGATTGATTGTAACCCCTATTCGGGACATCATATCTCCTGATCTATGATAGGTGTGATTGAACAGTTTGTTTCCCTATGTTCTATACTAAAAATACTCCAAGTGTGCTAGTTTTAAAATCTTGATGAATCCGTTTGTATACTTTTCCAGGGTCTTTCCATTTCTAAAAAATCGCTTGTCAATCAGTGTTCCTAGTTGCAAAATCCAGGTAGCTTAATTTGAACGCTCGCCATTTGTGCCCTATTATTCATCATGAGTCCAAATTTCAGGATTGTAATGTCCTCATGAAAGAATTTTAATGCCCCAGTTTTCATTTCCCCATGTGTTCATTTGCCTAGTTTCCCAGGCTGTTTTCAAATGCACTTTCTAGTTTTCTAACATGTTTATCTGCAGGTGATTTTAAGTTGACAACTTTAGAGGTCAATATCTTTTCACCTTGATATCATCATGCAACGAGTTTTTTCAGGCCTATTGAACATGTCAGAGAGAATAGAGATCCTAAGTTTTGGAGCTTGGTCAAGTGTTTATGTTAGTTTTTAAGGCCAGTCAACAGACCTCATGGCGCAAATTTGACTAGTTGGTAAAAGGTGATAAAGTGATTTTTATTTGATTAATCAGTGATCGAACTTAATTCAAATCAGTTTGAGATGTTTAGTTGGTCAGTTTGGAGTATTAGTTGTCTGGAAATGAAATTTTTTTTAGCCAGACCCACTTTGGGGCCTGACTAAATTCATCAGAGTTGGGACAACCATTAAGGATTCGGTTGTTGATATGGTGAGTAAGTTGAATGCTTCTGAAATGGAAAAAATGGGGTTAAGAATTGAAATTGATAAACAAATGGTAGAGGTGATGAGGATGCCTTTTTGAGAATGAGTCCCCAGAGGTATTATTTTCTCTCTGCTTGTCCGAACAAGATAGAACTCAGTTAAAATATATAATGTTTACAAATTCTCGTTGGTTTTCATTTGAATAGGAGTCCAAGGGAACACCAATAACACTTCTAGTTTCCTCACCTGTAAGGATGGATGATAATCCACTAAAACATCATTGATACTTCAGCTCTCAATGATTTCTAATAAACAACTTCCTTTGGTGCCAATATATGTAGTGATCTTTATGGACTACAAATTCATAATAAGAGAAGCTACCATATTAACAGAGAAAGAGCTCAAGGCCAAGTTTGAGGGGCCATGCAAGGTTTTCAAGGACATTCTTGGTGCTAATTGAAAAAGAGAGTGGTTTTTGATCATGTTGCTATGTGGTTGTAGGAGAATATGGATGGATCGCCAACATGGAGAGTAAAGAGGAATAGAACTTCATGAATAGATTGAAGAAAGTTGTGGCAAGAATAAGCTAAAGCCACTGTAAACAAATTAAACCCATTTTGTCAAAGAAAACTCACTCATACGTGAGAATAGAACAGCACGATGGCATTCCAGAATGAGTTGGAAACAATGCAAAAAGGTTTTATTGAGTAGATTTCTTTGTTAGAAGTAGAAAGAAGTTAATGTGTCCGCAACGCTCTATGCTACACCAAATCTTTAAAAGGTTGAAAGACAAAAAAAAATAGAGACGTTGAAGCCAAAGTAGAACTCCCACACCAAGACAAAATCAATGTTTGAAGACAAGGCGGCATTGAGTAAGAAACTATTGTATCTTGTCTCAATAGCCTTCTAGCAGCACGAATCACCCATCCATTTATCTACACAATCTTCAGAAATTTAAGAAGATAGAAAATTTACAAGACTGCACACCATTGGCGCATAATAACAATAAAGGACTATCCATAGCTTAACGCAATTCCAAATCTTGGAAGGTTAGTTTCTCTATAAGATTTGTATTGGAAGGTCTTCACAAAATTGATAGCGTGGATGGTTTCCAACAGTGCATATCACTAGATTATATTTATTAAAGAACATTTGCAGCTAATTGAGGAAATATTGTTTTTACGTGACAAATAAAATTTGCCAACAAAGCTATAGGTGCTAGAGCATCCAATAGAAATGGCCATTGTTACTGCTTTGGAAAGATTTGACAATAAAGTGAAAAACATTTTAAAGAGGAGCCAGTCACCAAATCTTTTGATTGTTCCAGCAACGCTTTTCAAGAGCATAGAGGAAATTGTAGCAGGGGATGAGCTGAGTAGAAAACATCACAGCATTCATGCCCTCAGCAGGCAATAAGCCTCCACACATAGAAAGCCACTACAGTCTGATCATGAGAGGACGCCTTGAAAAGACCAAGCCGCATCCAAAGTAGCATCAAAACTGTGCGAATGAAGGTGTTAAAGAAAGCATCTTTAAAAGCCTTCACACCAGCACTATAGAAAGAACCTATGTTTTAAAAGGAAGTCACCTATATTCAAAAACTTGCATCAATGAATAGAGGTAACCAGCTCGAAAGACGTAAGAACAAGGAAAGACTATGAAATGTATTTATCCCACATTGGGTGGGTAACTTAGAAATTCATTTTCTAAATACCATTTCAAGCACATAACATAACATCTTCAAGACAAGCGCTTTTGAAGCGCTAGCTGCATGTGGGGCCCTGCACCCATGTGTCTAGTTGCATGATGATGTCAGCATGTAGAAAGCAAAATTTTGAACCAAGGTACATGCAGGCTGATGTGGCGACAGAAGCACCAGATTGCACCAAGTGTCATGATCCAAGGGTTAGCGCATGCCTGCAAAATGGAGTTGCGCGGAGGTTAAAATATTTGGGGATGCGCTTGGGTGCCACATGGCATGTTGGGTCCCATGAGTGGCGACATGGTGAGAACGAGTAGATCAAGACGAAGGCACAAGATTTTGCCACGTGGCGAGATCCGACAGTCCGTCATCCCCGCAATATGGAGTTGTAGGGATTTAAGTAATGCAGGGAAGCACATTCTCGACACATGTCATTGGGTCCCTACAATGATGATGTGGCATTTGAGAGCAGTGGTCAGCCAATCAGAGGCCGCCACGTGGTAGAAAGGCTCAGTCAAGCATGAGTTGACCTAGATTAGAAGGCAAGGGCTATTAAAGAATAAGAAAATAATAATATTTTATTATTATTTTTGTAAAAAATGTGCTATGTGCAAGTTGATTTTAAATTTAAGAAGGGCTTAAATGTAAAGTTTTGACTTTAAAGAATATTAAATTCTTGAAATTTAAAATCAAATTGAGTTCAAGCCTAAACTTTTAACCAGAGGGATGATTTTCAAACGAAGATTTAGTGGGTTTTCGATAAGCTAAACATGGACTCCAATATACCACTGAAATCGAGAAAAGATGAACTATCCAATTTCGGAGTTAGTTTTTTCACAGGTATTAGTTGGCCCAAGCTATAGGAGGTTTTCTATCAGGTACCTAAATTGCAACCATTTTCAGACCAGGAAGTTCAGTTGTGTTTTTTGGCAAGTTAATAGCTTGAATATACATAAAAGACAAGGAGAATTCTGCTGGGGGCATCTCTGAGTTAGTTAAAGAAAGTTTTATCAGCATTTTGATGCAAATCAGATATTTAGCAAATCAGGGATTTCATCATTCAGGAGGGGATATTTTGCAAATCAGTTACAAGGTAATGATGAAATCAAATTAGATCAAGATGGAGAAGGAAGGACGAAGTTTTCATTTGCTAGAAGATTGAATTTCAAGTGGACACTTCTCAAGTAAAGATCAGATCCGAGATTTCATCTTCATCCTATATTATTATTTCTTTCTTCCATTTGATTGGTTCCAGTTTTTGTTACTAAGAAACCAGTAGGTTCCAATTTTTGGGAAGAAGAAGTTCATTTCTATGATACCATTAGGGATTCCAGTTTTTGCATTGTGAGACCATTGGTTCCAGTAGTTTGACATGTTTTCATGACTTTGACACCATTTTTCTTCAACAGAACTCTCATGTGAACAGCATTGTAGAGATAATATAGATTGTTCTGAGGTATTAGTTTGTTTCATGTTTCAATTTTATGCATATGAATGTATAGTTTCAAGGAAATGAATACATATGAACAACAATTTCACTAGTTTTGTTCTGGTTCTTGTCTCCTGTCTTAGCAATCTGTAATTCTTATGTGGCTTTGAAACAAAGATTTTAGACCCATTTGCAACCCTTTCAGGTTGTATGTTTGATGCATTTTGTTGTTGGACCAAAGGGCCAAGAAATGCTCGATATGTTTAAAAAAGGTTACTGGTTGTTTGAGAAGGATATTTTGTGAGAATGAGACTTGAATGAACATTGATGCCTTAATCACAAGGTGGTTGGATAGATCTGATGTCTAGGTATATGAGATACGTCCTGATGTCATAGATGTATGTTTTGAATTCATGGAATTGCCCAATGGATTAAGCAATGATCAGTTATAGGATCACTGATTATATTGTTGCATGGTTGAGGATTTGTTGAAATCAACATAAAAAATCAAACACTTTTCCCCTTTCATGTTGAAGAGCTATCATAGAATGCCCTCACTCAGCTTATGAGGTTCATAGATCTGCATCTAGCTATCGTAGGTCTATGTTATTTCATGGGTTCTTAGGAGAAATAAGGGTTTTATCTGCTTCATATTAGATTCAGTGTATGCTTTGACAACTGGTACCATATAAGGAATCTATAGGTTCACCCACCTAGGTTTTGCAGAGCTTGAAGAAGAAGAAGGGTCATGCCTTATAGTTGGCCTGGTGTCTGAATGGGTGTGTTGATAATGGGAGTTAGCTGCCCCTAGATGCGTTTTGTTCTCATCAAGGTAATTGGAAATGGGTAACATTTTCAAACACCAACAGATTGCATAGGTAATTTAAAAGATTCATTTTTATCCTCAAGATCCTTCGAGATTCATTATATGTTGGCTCCAAAAATGGTTTGTATCTAAGTTTGTGAAGACACAAACACATATGCTGATTTTGTGTTACTTGACACTTACTAGTTGCTAATGCTTGGCACATATAGGAAAATTGGCTCACTCGGCTCCTATAGTAATTTTATTTCACTTGGCATCTATAGTGACTTGGCATCTATACTTTACTTGGGACTTGAGCTTCACTCAACACCTATTGAATTTGATGACTCAACATACACTGTAGCTCAGCTTCTATATTATACTCGACATCATCTTGAGAATTTTTTTAAGTGTGTTGACACTCAAATTTCAAAACCAATATAAGACTAACAATCTCCCCCTTTGACATGAGAGGCAAAAACACTTAAATAAACATTATACATCTAATCTCTATGAGTATACTACATAATTTGTTTAGCATATGTACAGGAGTTCAAAAACTCATTCAAAATTCTATATACCTCAAAATTTTGTAACTCCTTCTGAGTTGATCTACTATTTCCATTCCTGTAACCAAAATTCTTGTGCTAAATGTGTCTCATGCTGATGTATCTGATAATCTTTGCCTTGTTTGTACTCTGTATCTTTTTGTACCTTATTTCTACTTTCTTTATTCTATATCTACTTCAAAATGTAAATGTGAGTATCTCCTCCTCTAGATATTCATTAAAAGAATGTTTTATTTCCCATTCTTATTCACATCTCCCCAAAACATTATATCTAAATCTCCCCTTTTATTATCTATCCCCCTTTATTATATCTCTCGTTTTATTATCTCTCCCTCTTTTTGATACTTATGTCAAAGGGTCCTAAGGGTGAATAGAATACTTTGCCAAAAACATTTCATTTACCTCCATAATTATCTTGAGAGAAGCATCCCAATTGTTCAGTGCTATTTCCAATAACTTTTGCTGGATGGTTGTCTCTGTTGCAAGATGAACAAGACCTTCTAAAGTAGAAAGATAAGGATCTTTCTTTAGAACATTCTATGCATAGTCTTGTTCCTTATGGAGTACTTCCAGATGTGGGGTAATGGAAGATTGAATTTTTATCAATTTGGCCTTAATGTTGGCCTCTTTTTCTGTCAACATAGCTAAATCTTTCTATGTGTGAAGTGTAGCTAAAAAATGCTTCTCACTCTGAGCTGGATCTTTGGGTAGTTGAGTGCTAGAAATCTTGAGATTTTGTTCTAAGCTCAGTATCCTTTGTCTAGTCTCTTGTGTGAAATAAGATAAATCACACAACTTGGTGTACAATGAAAATACATTCTCAAGTACTTTCTTCACTTTTTCGATCTTTTAAGCCAATTCAACTTGTGAAAGTGTTATTTCACTTGATATTTTCTCATTCACTTTCATCTAAAATTTATTTTCTAACCATTCTAATAATTTAACATTAGTATCAAGGTATTCATTCTATACCTTGTCCGCTATGTTGGACAATTGCACCATGATGGACTAGGTTTCATCAGGTACTTGCAAGCTGAATGCATGAAGAAATATATCTTTTATTTCCACCAGTGCTTGCTTCTTCTTATAGTCATTTCTAAGTATGTCTTGTTTCTTCCTTCTTGTTAGTTCCTCTTGCACTTCACTTATCTATTGCAAGTTCATAGTTCTTGAGCCGTAACTTGGTAAGACTATTTCTTCATCAAGTGTAGGGTCTCCACAATGAAGTACCCTTGCAACCTTGGTGGAGCTCAAGCCTAGTGTTGAAATCTACAATGGTATTGAATCAATGCTTGACTTCTTATTAGGAGTCCCTGAGGTAGGCAAATTCACTAAAATTTACATTGCCTCCTGCTCCTTAGGGGTTTTCTCTTCTTCTTTCTCCTCTTCTCTACTACCTTGATCAATAATGAGAATTTGAGGAGCTACACCTTGACTTTGTGTAATAGGAACATCTTGTCCTATTTGTTCCTTTGCTTGCTTCTTGGCAGTTATTGCTGTTGTAATTGTACTATCAACATTAGCAATTTTTTCTTGTTCTATGTATTCTTTAGGTTGATTAGCTATTGCTATGGGAGGTTGTGTAGGTTTTTCTTGTGTTCTTTCCTTCTCCCTCGTTATCTCTACTACAGCTTTTTGCAGTTCATCAACACTCACCAAAGTGGAATTTGTACAAAGCAATGATTGTAGTGTAGTTTAGTGGAGAATCTTCTTGAAATCCTCTATAGTGAGTGGATTGATGTTCTAACCTGAAGTGTCAAGAACATTCTTTACAATTATTGTATCTCTAGGTGTTGTATGTGGAGGACTTGGTGGTGGCAGTTGGGTATCTTGGACACTCTATTCTTTCCTTTGTTCCTTAGTTATTGCCTCTCCAGCATGTGTCTTCTCCATTGTCTCCTTTACTATCTCTTTTTCTTCTTCCTCATATTTTTCTTTTTCTCCTTCATCTTCTTCATCAATTCTACCTTCAAATGGGTCTTCCTATCCTTCTTTGACTATTGTCAAACCGTATATAAATTTTCCAATTTGTGTGGACTTTTGGACAACATCTTCTATTTGGTTTTGCAAATTATTAAAAGCTCTATATTTACGTGCAAATTGGCACCCATGTTTCTTACTAGCCTTTGTGATTTGACCTTTAGTAAGTCTAGAATTACATGAGCCAATGTAGATTCCCTTATTTCTTTCTCCATGTTAAGAAAATAATGCCATTTATTCTCAACTAGTGAGCTTAGCTCCTTAGGCATTGTGTTGTCCAGTTCAAGTGGGGTGGTCTTGAACTTAGCCATCATAGTGTAGATAGACTCTTCCACTATGTTCCATTGTTCCCTTTACAACTTATTGAAATCAATGGTCTTTCGACTAGCTCAATTAGCATTATCTCTAATATTATTCCAAGTGCTTCCCAATTTTGATGTGGTAGAATGACTTACCAATCTAAATTGATCTTCATCAGAATATGTCCCTTTTTCATCTGATTCAGGAGGTGCAAGATACTTTCTTCTCTTCTTTTTCTCTATAGGTCCTCCTTGTCTTATTGCCTTCTATTTCTCCTACTCTTTTTCCACTTTAGTTGTAGCCCCAATGTCTATCCTTGTTGTTGGCTTGGTTGGGCTTGGCTTTGTGGTCTTCTTCTTTTTCTTAGGCTATGTAGTTGGCTATTTTTGAGATTTTCTCTTCTTTAACTCAGCCTTTGGTGCTTCCTTCTTTGCATCATTCTCTTCATCTGCATCCTTTCCTGTACCTTGGGTTAAAGAAAGTGGCCCCTAATCTTGTTCTTATTCATCACCCTTGGCATTTTCATGTTCTTCTTCTACTTCTTCTATAGTACCTTCCCCAAATTTGGCCTTTAGCTTTTTAACAAGTTATTCTTTCGATTCATCAGTTGGGCCCTACTCTTCTATAGGTGAGATGGGTGGGGGGTATAGTTGGGCAGGGAAGATAAAAAAAGCTAGCGATATTTGTGCGTGCCTTAGAATCATAGTTAGTTGCAGTGGGTAGCCCCTACTATTGACTAGGGAGTTGGTGCAGTTTCAAGAGTTCCTTAGAATTCTTGTCTTTCTTTTTTAGAGTGGAGGTATTCTTTAAGTCCATATCCACTTTTGATCTCACCCCATCATAAGTCCCAAAATATGGTGCATGCTTATCTATATCCTCTGCTAATAATGCAGTAATTTTTGCTAATGTTTCATCCATATTTATTTCATACCCAAGAGGTCTTAACCATCTCACTCTTGGTATAATAGCTTGATTGTATGTATAGTCTATATCTACAAAAAAACATACATCATTTACATGTTTCTCCACTAATGACATTGGAATTCTTAGCCTCTACTTCATCGACTTCTTAAAGTCTTCAAAATAGCTTGTCATTAGGGCCTCAAAATTAGCTCCCATCTACTAAATATATTCATTGACTTGAGCTATAATAGTCATTTTTTTTTTCCATTCTACTTTATCAAATGAACGAAACTCATTATGAACATAAAAGAAAATACATATCAAAATGGCACCAAATTTGCATTGGGCTCCCTTTGTTCTCCAGATAGTTGCTCGATTTTCATTAATCTATTGTAGTTGCAGTTCTACAAGATCCTAGGTATTATCCTTCTTCACCAATTTGTATCCTACATCCACTGCAATGCAAAACACACTATTGAGTCTACTAGACTAATAGAATTTGTGTGCAATCACTCTAACAAAAAAATCAACAAGAGGGTCTTGAATGGTATCAATTGTCATCCCTCTCTTATTCCACTTTGCACCTATATTTTTCTCAATTGCCTCCTTAGAATCACTCCTAAGGGTCTTTGGCTGATCTAGAGTTGGGTACCCTATCACTCTATGAACAATTCTTTTTGTGATCTTTACAAGGCCATCCTCCAACCATAAGCTTCCATCATGTATTCTTCTCAACACTAGCCTAATCCATTCTGTCTTGAATACTATGAGGAATTCTAGCACATGCATTAAACCCATGTTTTCAACAATTTATACTCTTCTTTCAACACTCCATTCTCACACAATTGTTCATATGCTTCCCTCATTTCCATGTCATCTATGGTTCGTATCTTTCAATTGTAGCATTTCCTTACATCTTGAAACATTATAACCTTAAGTGGTATGGTGGATAGAGCTCCAACTAGGTCATTCTTATATGAAATCTCTAGTATTGGGAAAAATTTGGGTTGTTTAAGCTCATTGGACACAAGATGGACTTTGAATGGTTCCTTCTCCTAGGTTTTTTTAGAGCTTGAAGCCATTTTATACAATCTAGGGTTTTAACATGAAGAAAACATGAAACTACATAGCTTAGAACTATCATAAATACCTTGAAATTAATGGAATCATGCTGGATTGCTAATGAATTTTGCTTGATCACTAGAATCTCTACTTTGGATACACTCTGCACTCTTTCTTGTCTTTGCTCTTTATTAGTGATGAAGAAAAATGTTTGAAAATATGATAATATACCCTATTTTCCTTGCATTTAATGCTTAGTACATTTACAGCTATGATGCAAAGCAATCACAATAATGATAGTAAAATAATGCTAATATGAAACTGATTCTAAACACTACCGTGTTTTTTTCACAAATTACCAAACCAAAAGCATAGGAAACCTAACAAGAATTGATAAGAAAACTAAATCAACATTAAAAACAACACATATTTTCACTAAATATAACTATCTGTAGATTACAAAATGGATGGCTCTTTGGCTCCCACCAGAGAGCCATTTGCATTTCCTTCTCTTCACTCACTCTTGATCAAACTATTATCTCCTCACCCTTATCAATTATTTGTCCTTATCACATTATGAGATGACTTATTTAAAGATCATCTTTAACGGTTACAAACTGTTCTTCAACTACCCAAGTCCATTTTTGTTCCTTTTGGAATTTTGGGAGCTGCCCCAACATCATACTAATAGACTTCAAATGTTTCCATGTCCCATGGAAATTAGGTGGAAGAAAAATATATGCCTTGTCACTCAGATCACTGCATCAACACCTCTGTTTCTTCCTTTTCCACTATCAACCAACTCCCATCTATGGAGTTATGTTGGTTGCCTCAATGGTGCTTCCCATTCCTTAGTCCACTCCTCCATGCTACATCACAATCTCTTTCCCTCAACTAGGAGTCCATCATGCCTCTCTCCCTAGTCTATTGGTGACACACAAGACCATCTCCTATGGCATTTGGTAGAGCTTCATGTCCACCCACTATAGTTGAATGAATTGGCACCAAATCTACAACCATAAAGCTTAACAAGAATAATTCAAAACAACCACAATATAGCCTGGTGTAGATCACCTTCCATCTAAATGCTCAGAATCTTCTAAGCTCTAATACCAATCTGATGCAGAGAAATCACAATAATGACAATAAAATAATGCTAATATGAAATTGATTCTAAACACTAGCATGTTTTTTTCACAAGGTACCAAACCAAAAGCATAGGAAACCTAACAAGAATCAATAAGAAAACTAAATCACCATTTTAAAAAAAAACATATTTTCACTACATATAACTATCTGTAGATTACAAATGGATGGCTCTCTAGCAGCATTTCCTCTATTCACTCACTCTCTATCAAACTATTATCTTCTCACCCTTATCAATTGCCTATCCTAATCACATTATGAGATGACTTATTTAAAGATCATCTTTAATAGTTACAAACCATTATTCAACTACCTAAGTCTATTTTTGTTCCTTTTGGAATTTTAGGAGGTGCCCCTACATCAACCTATCCACTTAGCTTCCATTGTCTTTTCATCACTCGACTTCTACAAGAGTATTACTTAATCGGCTTCAACTAAAAATTTCTTCACTCAGGCTCCTCTACCAACTTAGCTCCTATTAATCATTCATCTCCCATCATTTTGACAATCAACATAGCTTGTAAGGGAAACTTGACAATACTTGAAAAATCTCAAAATTGTAATGTTGCATCTTTGTTTATGCTAATCTCTTATTTTTAGTTCTTGCTTGTCTTAGGAATTGATGTATGATAAAGCTCTATAAATCAGCCTCTCATGCCTTCTCTTTTCTTAGTTTGATGAAGTGTGACCACTTGACCTATTAAGTGAAGTGATCCCTTCATTGATGTGCTACACCCATCTTTCTTCTTCCATGTTTTATTCATTTCTCCTTTGATGTGTTCAACATCTACCTTCTCTTTACCTTTGTTGTTCTTTGATTTGGGTGCCTTTGACCTTGTTGGACAATTCTTGGTGATATGACCAGTCTTCAAGCAACTAAAACATATAGTTTGACTCAACCATCTATTGTAATTTCCTCTAAAATGTGTTCTTATGCAATTTTCAGGAATGTGTCCATATTCCTGATAGTAATGACAACTATACCTTGTGTTGTAGTCCCAATTGTAGTGATGTCCTTGGTTACTTTCTCTTGCTACCTGATTTGGTGTCCACATAGGATTTTATCTGCAGTCAAAAGCTCTATCTCCATACTTCTTGCAATTGTAGTAGTGACCTTCAAATCTTTGTGTTCTGATAGTCCTAGTCTTGTAGTCATGTGCTAGGTGTCCTTTCCTTTTGCACTTATGAAAATGACTTGTATTCTTAGGCTTGTCATGTTGATGGGAAATTTTACTCCTGCATTCATTAGAGGTATGTCCCTTTTTACTAGAGAAATGACAAGTAGGTTTAGTGTTCTTACCTTTGTTACTTCTTTCTCCTGTAGTCTTGGATGACTCTCCTTGCTTAATGCTATTGTATCCTAGTCCTGAAGTATCATTGCTAGCCCTTGGTGATTTTAGTAACTACTTAAAATACTTGATGGCTTCATTAGGTTTTTTGATGCTATCTAAAATCTCCTTTTCTCTTATTAGGTCATTTTGCAATTGTTCATTTTGCATCTTCAATGTAGAAATCTCAATATCTATGACATTTAGTTCATGATGTGCATGCATCATCTACCTCAGGCTGTCTAACCATATGTTTGAAATTCTTGCTAGCTCAACTAACTTTTCTTCCAATCTATCGGCAAGGTTTCTCTTATCTTCTTCTAGCATAGTCTTTTCTTCAATGGATCTTTTCTTGTATTTAGTTACCTCACAAAGCATTATGGCTTGTGATTGTTGTTCAAGCTCGAGTGTTCTGATTTCTTCTTCTTGAGTTCTATTTTTCTCCATCAGATCTACTATTACTACATTAAATTATTTGGAATCACTATTTGAAAATCCTTGTATTGTGTGTCATTTTCATCTATGGCAATCTCTCTTCGTCTCTTTAAGGATTTTCTCAATTTTCCTCTAGCTTCTTCCAAAGCATGTAAGGCAAGTTGTATGTCAATCACCTAATTCTCTATGATCTTCCCAAGTTTGTAGACTTCCATTTCTAGATCTTTTCTCTAAGCTATAAGGATCCTTCTTGTAAGAACATGGCTCTAATACCAATTGTTGGAATTAACAAGTGGGAAGATTTACTTCTTTTGTGGGGGTGGGGGGTGAATCAGAAGTAGCTAACTTTAACCTTTTAAAATCCTTTTAATTGAAGTCATCCACATGCATCTAATTCATCTAATAAACATGAAGGTAAAGGCATGCATGAAAATAGATAACAGACAAATTTGGTAACCCAAAAACCCTACAAAAATTGAGTAGGTAAAACTGGGATGGGGATGACACCCATAAAATATCATTTTAGCAATGTGTAACTTGTTCAAGGTTAAAGTGTTTGACCACATCCAATGGTTTGCCCTGTGAAAGGCCTATCCTGTTAAATACTTTACACCCTATTAAAAGTTACTTGGTTAAAGGATTTCACTACCTTGCTAAAAGTAGGCCTAGTTAAAAGACTTTAGTACATTCACTTGGAATGCCACCCTATTAAAGGATTTACAAATGGCTACTAAGCCAACCAAATTCCATAGGATTTCCATATAGAATATTTTGACCTGATAACTTGTAATCTTCAATTGTTGATTACAGATCCTAGATCTGCTCTGTCCACTCTAACCCTTGCTTTATTGGATATGTCACTCTTCATAACTCTGATACTCTATTCTTGGTCAACTAGATTCTATGATTTTACTCTATTCTTCACTAAGTCTTTAAATTTCCCTCTAAATTTCACTATAGTTCACCCATACACTTCTCTCATTCATGCATACAATGGAGTTTCATCCTCCTTTTAAAGATTTTGAAGACTTAGTGTTAGGTATGAATCTACAATCATAATTAAATCTTCATTTCCTACTCATTTCTTGAACTTTTCCTATTTTTTGCATGCCTTCTCCATTTTTCTTATTGGTTACATGTTGATTGTATAGGTAATGTAAAAGATTTGTTCTTATCTTTAAGGTCCTTCAAGATTCATCCTATGTTGGTTCAAAAAATAGTTTACATCTAAGTTTGTGAAGGCACAAACTCATATGTTGATTCTATGTTACTCGACACTTACTAGTTGCTGATGCTCGACACATATAGGAAAATTCTCTCGCTTGGCTCGTATAGTAATTCTATTTTAGTTGGCATCTAGAGTGACTCGACATCTATACTTTTCTCGGCAGTTGAACTTTGCTCAGCACCTAAAGTTCACTCAATAACTGAAGTTCACTTGGCACCTATTGAATTTGTTGGCTTAGCATACACTATAGCTTGGCTTCTGTATTATACTCAGTATCATCTTGAAAATTTGGTTAAGTGTGTTGACACTCAAATGTCAAAACTAATCTGAGACTAACATCAACTCTCTGATGTTATACATATGAACCTCAATATGTTTGTTCCATTGATGTTGAACTAGATGTTTTGTGATCTCAATATCACTCTAATTATCACAATAAATGGTTGTGGTTTTAGATATGTCAAGTCCAAACTGCTTTAGAATATGTTGTAACCAAATAGCTTCTATAGCCATAGTGACAGATCCTCAATACTCAGCCTCTATTAAAGAAAGGGCAATAGTGTTTTTCTTCTTACTCTACCAACAAATGGGGTTAGAACCAAGGTAAAACATGTGACTTGAAGTAGACTTCCATGAATCAAGATCTCCTACATAGTCTATGTTTGTATAACCAACCAACTGAAGTCCAATACATGATGCATAGTGTATCCCATGTGTATGTGTACCCTATATATAGTCTAAGATGTGTTTGTTAGCCTTCCAATGAACCCATGTGGTTCTTGCATGAAGCAAGAAACCATGCCAACTACAAAAGTTATGTTAGGGCATGTATGTGTTAAGTAGATGAGACTCCCAACAAACTATCTATACGATGTAGCATCAACAAGTGGAGTGGAACACTTGGCCTCTAACATAACACCTAAAAGAAATGGAGTAAGAGTAGGCTTGAAATCACTCATGCAAAATTGAGAAAGTAAATCAAGAGCATAGTTGGGTTAAGAAAGTGTGATCCCAACTGAAGACTATGTGATCTTAATACCAAGGAAATGATTAAGTAAACCCAAGTCTATCATAACGAATTTGTCTAGCAAAGAAGTCTTTACACTAGCAATGATGGATGAAGTACTTCATGTAATGATTAAGTCATCTACATAAAGAAATAGCATCAAGTGTGAGTTATCCCTCTAAAGAATGTAGACATTCAAATCTAAATGACACCTAGTGAATCTTGCTTAGAGTAGGAAGGAATCCATCTTAGCATACCAAGCCTGAAGAGCCTACTTAAGACCATAAATAGACTTTTTCAACCTAAAAACCAAAGTAGTGTACTAAATGAAGCCCTATAGCTGCTCCATATAAATCTCCTCAACAAGATCACCATTGAAGAATGAACACTTCACATCCATTTGATGTACAACCCATCCATGAGCTGTAGCAATAGGTAGTGTCAAATGAATGGAGTTCATCTTACCTGCCAATGCAAAGGTCTCAGTATAGTCAATACTAGGAACCTGTGAGAAACCTTTGGTAATAAGTCTAGCCTTATGCTTATCCACACTTCCATCCACTACAAACTTGGTCTGATAGATCTAATTACATTGAACCAAATTTCTTCCCTTAGGAAGAGGAACTAAGTCCCAAGTGTTTTTTTTTCATTAAATAATTTTATTCTTCCTCTATGGATTAGAAGCAATGACAATATAAGCATGTGGAAATGATTTGTGTTGTGACCTTGTCCTCCTAGTATCTAAAGGATTACCCACCAATAAACCTAGTAAATCAAGTGTTTGTTCTACCCAATAAGGTCTAGTAGTAGAAGAAGAAGGAATATCCTCAGTTGTTTGTGGACCCTATGAAGGTGGTGTCCTATGAGTCAAAGATGAAAGAATATCATCTTCCAAGTCACTATCATCACTTTCCATGAAAGAGGAAGAAGGAGTTGAAGGAGCCAAACTTAGAAAGTTTCTTCAAAGTGAATCCTCATCTTAACGAAGATTTCACATGTCTCTGGATCCATGAGTTTGTATGCCTTAATGTGGTTAGCATATCCAAAAAATATACAAGGTTCACTTTGAGGCTCCAATGCCTTCCATCCTTGTGGAGGTATCCTTGCCCATGCTCAACAACCAAAAAATTTAAAGTGTTTTACACTTGGTTTTCTTCCACACCAAGCCTCAAAAGAAATTCCATCTAAGGCCTTATGGGGACTTCTATTTTGAATGTAATTGGCACAACACATGGCTTCTACCCAAAAAATCTGATCTGGAGAGTTATGTTGTAGCATACAAGTGGTCATCTCCTTAAGGGTTCTATTCTTCCTTTTAGTAACATCATTTTGTTTAGGCATATATGCAACTGAATCTTGAATACCAATGCCCTCATGAGTAAAAAAGTCTATAAGCCTTGAGTTTACATATTATGTTCTGTTATCTATTTTAAAAATCTTGATGGCTTTCTCTAATTGTTTCTCAACTTGATCTTTGAAGGTGATAAACTTATCAAACACTTCACTCTTATGAGCTAGAAAGAAGACCCAAGTGTAGCATGGAAACTCATCAATGAAGGTGAGAACATAGTGAGCCTTTCCAAATGATGGTACTAGAAATGGGTCAGCTACATCACTAAAGCAATTCAAGAACAACTGTAGTTGTCCAAGACTTCCACTTGTCAAACCTCTCTTTGGGATGCTTTCCTACTTCACAATCTATACATACACCCCCTGAATACTTGACCTGAGGTAGACTTATGTCCATATCCTTGTTGCTAAGTTGTTGAAGGTAGTGGTAGTTGAGATGTCCAAACCTCTCATGCCATAGTTTACTTTTTGAATTTGAGTGGGCCAACAAGGCAAGAGAAGTGGTCTTAGGCACAAAATAAGAAAAAAAATAAAGTCTTGTCTCATGATTAGCCTTTCTAATTTCCACCATAGAATCATCCTATATATTTTTCATCACAACTAAATTAGGAAGGAACACCACTTTGTTGCAACATCCATAGTGAGTATTTTGGTAGACTAAAAGAAGGTTGGTGCTAAGGTTGGGAACATGAAGAACATCCTTGAAGACTCCATTTTCCAACTCAACATTTCCTTTTCCTTCAACTTCCACTTGAGTGTCATTTTCCACATAGATGTAAGGTACATGTAATGGTTTCAAAGAGGAAAAATGCTCCCTTGAAGAACCCATATGATCTCTATCTCTTGAGTCAAGAACCCATTCCTCAGAATTGTTTGTACTTGCTACCAAATATTGTCCCTTACCTTTTAAAGTGGTTGAAGATACCTTATCCTTATAGGAATTTGGTACATCAATTTTATGTTTCCTCACTAAGTTTAGCTCAACTCATCAATTTTTTTATCCTTACACTCATGTTCATCATGACCTTTCTTCTTACAATAGGCACAAGTTTTCTTCTCCCTTTTGTTGAAGTTATTCCCTTTCTTATTGTTTTTGGAAAATGACTTGCCTTGTTGTGAAGAAGATTGTTGTGTGGAGGAAGATTATTGTGTGTCATCTTGTGGCTTAGCCTTCCACTACTTTTTCTTCGTATTGGAATTTTTACCACCTTGATTCCCTTGATTAGCTACCAAGGATTTGGTCTTGGAAGACTAGAGAATTCCCAGACTCACTAACTTTTCATGTTCTCAGACCACCATTCCTGAAAATGACTTGAATGAAGGCTTAGAAGAGGTACTACCCAATGTTAATTTGTGAGTATTATAACTAGAAACAAAAGCTGCATATTTAGGAGGAAGATGAGTCATCACATGTTTGATCAACTTTCCATCCTTGATGCATTCACCACAATCCTTAAGTTGTGCCCTATACATGTCTACTTTGGTAAGATAGTCATTTATGGTTTCAAAATTCCTAGGATCCAATTTGAGAAGATTGTCCTCAATGGTGTAGGCCATATCTTCATCTACTACCCCATACAATGCTTCAAGTTTATCCCAAACTTATATTGGATTTTTAAGGTTCCTAATGTGATATTTGAGAAGTTCTAAGATATTCTTTAACAAGATTACTAGGGTCATTTCTTGTTTTGATGCCCAATCTTCTTTATGGGACTCAACAACATCATCATTAGGTTTCTTTATTGCACAAATTACATAACACAGTAAACCTTTTTCAACCAATGGTTCCTTTATCTTTTCTTCCCCAATAACATAATTATGTGGTATTAACTTAGAGAAATAACCCATAATGCAAAATAAAGAACACAATATCAAGGAGACACAAGAACACAAGACACACCCCCCTTTCTACTCAAATAAAGAAACCAAGAACACAATGCTTCAAGTTTATCCCAAACTTATATTGGATTTTTAAGGTTCCTAATGTGATATTTGAGAAGTTCTAAGATATTCTTTAACAAGATTACTAGGGTCATTTCTTGTTTTGATGCCCAATCTTCTTTATGGGACTCAACAACATCATCATTAGGTTTCTTTATTGCACAAATTACATAACACAGTAAACCTTTTTCAACCAATGGTTCCTTTATCTTTTCTTCCCCAATAACATAATTATGTGGTATTAACTTAGAGAAATAACCCATAATGCAAAATAAAGAACACAATATCAAGGAGACACAAGAACACAAGACACACCCCCCTTTCTACCCAAATAAATTCTTTAGGTAATTTATATGTAGTGCATTTATAATAGACCACTTGTAAAAATGGACAAAAGTGGGCTTCTAATTTTTTTGTTTACAACCTCCTCTTGTAGTTCAAATCTAGTACTTAGCAATGTAGCTTAGATATACAAAAAAATTGAAGTTTAATCAAACCAATACAATGGAAAAAAGGACCTATATCTAAAAGTGGTATTTCTATCCACACAAGCCTATAATCTAATTGCAGATCTAGAAATTGCACAAAAAAATGTGCACTTTAAAAAAAATGGAACCTGAATATGTGTCCAAATGAGCCTGAACTTGATGTTGCAAAAATTATGATTTATGATTTCCAAAAAATTGAGGAATAGAGAACTCAAACATCCTGCACCAATGTGTAGATCACAAATTTCTACCCCAATCCAAAAAAAAATGCTCAAAAAAAGGATTTTGTATGAGGAAGATATCCCTATTTGAAAATCACCTCTGCAATTATTTTTCCTGAGTCACCATTGTCACACCTCAAAAAATTAATTGATTCTAGATTTCACCTTAGATTTCTAACTTTGATGAAACAAAAGTCAATTTGAGGTTTTTTTGACCTTCTGAATATGATGCCAATATTTGAATTGCACCAGCAAGCTGCAACCTTGTCTTGCAAAAAAATGCTTTGCTACAAGCCTAATAGGCCAAAAAAGTTTAGAAAAAATATAGTAGATCCAGAAAAAAATTGTAGAGATGTGAATAGAAAAAACACAGATTTAAAAATGAATTACACAGATCTAAATGATCATACCAATTTCACAAATTGGGCCCTCAAGTTTTGGTTTGAAAAATAAAATTGCCTCAATTTTTTCTATGGCCTATGGTAGGAAAATTTTTAGTCAAAATTCACTTGTTTTATGCCTTGAAATGCAATGGTGAGGTCTACTTTGGCTCTAGACACTTGCAATAGTTGCAAATACTCTAGATCTGAATTGAGGTCCTTTAAGAGGTGAAGCAAAAATGGTCTCCAATGGCTATGTGAAGAGAAGCTCCCTTAGCTCTGATGCTATGTAAAAATTTGGTATAGCTCTGATACCATGTAAGAATTTTCCTTAGGACAAAATAACACCAAGATCAAGAAGCTCAAACACTAGCACAATATGGACCAATAATTGATTATCAGAATACCAATAATGAAAATATCATATATGTGTACATACACACTAGAAGTTTCTATATATAAAGGCATTTGGAATGACTAGGAGTTAGCAAAGTGATAAGCCTCACAACTAAGCACATTTCCACCAAGAGTGGATTATCCTTCATTGATCATATAAGTTAGTGCAATGATGAGAGGATAAGCTTACATGGGTGTATTGCATAAAGAGATGTTGACACCATGTGCTCAATCAGAGTGTGAATAACTGTGTTGTCAACATCTAACTATACATACTTCTAGATTTCTATGTGATAAAGAATAAAATAATGCATTTAACCTAAGTAAACTTAAGTAAAGTGTAATAATAATTAATTATTTACACTAACACTTTTTAAAGATGCACAATTGTTTGTTAGATAATGTGATGCATGTCAAAGGTTTGTAGGTAAGATAAATTTTTTTGGAGATACCCCTCTAAAGCAAGTCAATGTTTAAGCACCTTTTTAGAAATGGGGCATGGACATTATAGGTGAGATCTCCTCCAAGTCAAGTACTGGTTACTCCTAGATCCTAGTAGGTATAGATTATTTTACAAAGTGGTTGAAAGTCATTCCTATAAGACATGCTACCATCAAAATAGTAAATAATTTTCTTTTGGATAACATTATAACAAGGTTTAGATTTCCTCAAAGGATTGTGATTGATAATGCAATGTGCTTTAGATTAGAAAAATTTATGAAATTCTATTATAAATATGGCACAACTAGATCAACATCCTCACCTTGTCATCCACAAGGAAATAGACAAGCTAAATCTACCAATAAGAGCTTGTTAAAAGTCATAAAATGGACTTTACATGAGAACAAAAAGGCAAGGGAATCCATGTTACAACTAGTAGTTTAGGCTAACAGGGTAATAATGAAGAAAGCAATAGGTGTTGCACCTTTTTACCTTGTATATGGAATCTAGGCTGGAATGCCTCAAAACAAATTAATAGTCCTATAAAATTACATTCAAATGTATAATGAAGATGTCATTGATGATATGCAAGAAAGAATGGATGAGTTGGTAGGACTAACAAAGACTAGGAAAGAACTCTCTACCAAGAATGTGAAGTTAAAGTTATAGGTCAAATTGCTCTATGCCAAAAATATAGTTGTATAAAAGTTTGGACTTGATATCCCTCATTTTTATTGTACTAAAATTTTGATCGTCATTATGAAAATGATATGAAGTTGTGTACATTGTTAGGGTTTTTTGTCTCATGTATTTCAAATTTCTAAGAGGAACTCTAGAAAATTTCATTTTACCCTACTTTACAATAGTGAAAATCATGCCCTAGGGTTTTATTTGGTAATTTAATGTTGCATTCTTACTAAGCCATTAAATTTTAATCAAAACCACAAAATTTTTGTCTTTATTCTAAGTTTTTAGGTGGGAGTTTTTATGTCTTTCAAATCCTGGAGCCCTAATCTTATGATTGTGGATTGCAAATCTAATGATAAGCTTCCTTTCTCCTACTCTTGATGTTATGATACAAAGTTTAGTGAAGGATAGTAGAGTGATTTTTTAGGTTCCCCGATGTTAAGATATCCTATGGTTGTAGTATCTTAAGGTTTCTAATGGAAGTCTTGACTTATGATTTGTGATGTTACAATAGATAAGAAGTTGGGGTATGATAAAAATAGAATGGAAGAATTATGACTGTGTGATAAGTGACTTGTCATAAGATTGTAAAGAAACAAATGACAAAGAAAGCTAGTAGTTCAAGTCAAAAATGTGATCAAAGTTCTATCCTAATTGGTCAGATAATGCAAAATGTACAAGGTGGATGTCACATCAAGCCGGTGGGATTGAAAATGTTTTTATATACATATATAATTTGATAGATTCAATTCTACAATCATATGATAATAAATATCCCATAATATATTAAGAGTACAAAAAGGGGTTTTCCATGCTATGATAGGAAATTCATCAAGAAATAATAGATGTAAAAATTGAGGGTAATGATGTTACGACGAAGGGAAGTAATGGTCTCTCATAGCATCATAGGGGTAAAGAAGATGACTATTGAAGCCATTAATCAGTCAACTGAGCTAGATTGTAGGACTGTAAGCTACAAAAAGATGAGATGAGATATTATGCTTTGCAGCATAAACTACCTATCGAGAAATCATAAATATCTTAATGTAAAGCTCTAATGCTATGGTAGCCAGTATATAGTGAGATTGTAGAGACTTTTTCTAAACCTTGTGACAGTATGATAAGCATTTTTCACTTTAGGGGATCATAAGATCGAAGGGTATTTCTTCCCCACCTAAGATATTATGAGGGTTTTGGCTTGGAAATTGATTGTAGTATCATAAGCCCTAAGTTGACATTATATTTTCTATTTTTTGATCTAAGAATGACAAAGGTTTTCTCACCAATGAGATTTAAGAAATAAATAGAAGGTGCAATGTTGTATAATAATGATGATGCTCCCCTAAGGTTACATAATAAGATAATTTTATGGCTCAATCATGTTGAGAATCAATGAAAAAAATGAATTTTTATAATATACATTAAGCTATAGAGATATCCTATCAATCAATTATAGTTTACAATTTATAAAGAAAGAGATTTTGAGCAATTGTAGAGTTTTCAGTATGTACAAAAAATTATTTTCAGTTCCTAAGAGTGAAGTTCATAAAGTTTTTTTCTAGCTAGTTCAAAACGTCTAATAAGGATGTTGAAGAGATTGAGGTAGAGGACATGGAAATTTTAGAAAACTCTACTTCCAAGGGAGAAAAAATAAGAGAAAAGAAACCAAACTGCTTTTTTAAAGAATGGTTAAAATTATTTCTAGAAACCTCAATTGAAAGTGTAATAGATGATCATTCTTTTGTTGACCTTTAAGCATTATTTAGAGATACTAAGCTCATGGGTCTTGAGCTCTTTAGCTATTTCTACCATAACAGAGAGAAGAGGATCCCTATTTGCAACCCTTGGAAGAAAAATTTGGAAATTTTGATATTTTCATAGGTCTTTGTTGATGTGGATTTGGTGAAATCCATAATAAATTCATATAATCTAGCTACCAAATCATTTCATAGGAACAATGTAACTATTATGTATAGTCTAGACCATGCCTCATTCATTGAAGCATTTGGATTTGACGATGCTATGAGTGAGCCAGTAGATTAGGAGGATCTATAAAGGAAATTTGATACAAACACCAAGGCATACATAGGAAGATCAATGCTACAACATATCACCATAGACCTAAAGAGTGTAAGTGATAACCCCAAAAAGGTGGAAAAATAATTCCTTTAGATAAATTCAAGAATTATTATGTGAAAACAATGTATGGTGTCCACAAGGTGGTTTTCAAAGATGGATAAGACAAGGTGTATGGAGTTGAATTTATTATTGCTAGAGATGTGCAAGACTCCTACCATGGTGTAGAATATGATTATGTTAAGTTCATTCTAGCAAAGATGAAGGAGAATATTAAGTTGGTGTAGAGTGGAGAAATAAAGAATTTTTGTTTCCTTCATTACTCATTTTTGATGTATTTGATCTTATACAAGAATCTGTGATATTTTAGTTCAAATTTCATTGATCACACCTCTAATGATTATAGAGAGGTATGGAAAACTTGTTATCACTATTCTAATTCAGTCTCATATTTCAATAATTTTAGTACTATTATAATGAAAATTCTATATCTAAGTTACTTTAGGGAACCTGATACCTTGAAGAGTATTTTGAGACCAGCCCTGCTCCCTAAGGGTAAGATATTAGATCATAATTGGGGGGATATTTCATTATTTCCAACCTTTTTCTTGATAAGAGTATATGGTTGTCCCCGGCCATCCCACATATTTCCAAAATTTATTCCTCCTAGATTGGGTATTATTGAATTCATGTGGCAACTACTTATGGTAAAAAAAATGTACTTAGGGCCCAAGGTGCATAGGGGCACATTTTTGTGTAGATATTTTAAGGTGGGAGAATTTTCAATTGGAAAATAATCCCTGGACCATATTCATTCTTTCCTCCACCATCACAATTTGTCAACAACACCATATAGAATCTATGACCCTAAAAACTAGTTGAGGGCTACCCTCTAAGAAATTAGGAATTGTGTTGCCAAGTACAAAGGAGTTACCCCATGAGGATGTTATTTCTAATATTGTTGTAGAGGGGAAGGCAATAGATAAATTGGCAAAACTTTATGATTTTTTGAGGGTAGAAAAGGAGTTAAATAGAGTGGAACCTAATTTTAAGGAATTTTATGTGGATATCCCCTATCCTCATAGGATTAGGAAGATGGTCACTTACCATGCTAAAATCATGAACCAAATTCCAAAGGGACCCATGGGAGAAGAGGAGATGATGTGTTCTAATATCGCTAAGCCTAATGTGTTTCCAAAAATAGAGGAAAATGAGATTTCTGAGGCATCATGGGTCACAAAAGGGAACAAGAGGCAAAAGGTTGTCCATGTCCCTACATAAGTAAAACAAAAAATGATAAAAATTCTTCCTAGTAATAATTGGTACTTTTCTGACCTAAGGTGAAGTTATAGACAAGAAATGGTCAACGCAACTAAGAACACACTCATAGATTTAGAACTAGCAGCAACAACATTAGGTGATAGGATCATCCAACCCAATAATTTATTAAAGATGATGATTTCATTAAATAAGCTAACTTCAAAAGTTTTTTTGTATAAAATAAAACATAGTGATATGGTATTGAAGATGAAACCAAGAGAGTTAGATGAGAAAAAAATAGAAGTAGTTGAGAAACTACAAACCTATGATCCTAAGAGAGAGGTCATGACTATAGAAGAGGCAAGGGATCTTGTGAGAAGAAGTGGAATGTTTTTAGTACCCAGTTGGATTTGGAGCAAAAATTTATGCTTGATCAGATAAGAAGACAAGAAAATTCCATCTCATATGAGGCATATGGTGTTGATGGATTACAAAGAGGAGTAGGGTTCTACATTGAGACCAAGTTTCTAATAGTTTGGACAATGGATCCTACATTAAATAAGCCTAAATTGATGGATATGTAGAGTAAAAAATAGGGCAACATGGTTGTACTGACTTTACAGGGCACATCAAGCATAGAAATCTTAAAGGGCATGAAACATTTTTCTTTCATAAATAAGGCCAAGGTAGAAGAGATAGAGACCAAGCTTGCCAAGTCTATAAATGATTACATTTATGTGAGGAAGCTCTATGAGGATGAGTTTAGAAAAATCCATTTATAGAAAGAGGAAATTGAAGAGCTTGAGGATAAGGTCTAAGCACTATAGGTTAAGTTTCCATCTCTCAAAGAGAAAATTTTTAATATAGTGCAAGTGATTACTATGGAGAAGATCCAAGAATAGAGAGATCAAGACCAACTAGCTAAAGACACAACTGAGGCCCCAACACAATCATAAAACTTATGTCTAGTACAAATTTATCTAATAGAAAACTCTATCTTTAGACCAAGTTCATTCTCCCTCTTTGACATCTCTTCTTTTTATAGGATTTCTATGACATAAAACTTCTCCCTCTTTGATATCTCATGCCAAAGAAATTTTTTAGTGAGTATCAATGTACATCAAGTACTAATTCATTTGTAATATTCCCTTGTCAATACTACACCAATCTGATTGATATTCAACATACTCTAGTTGATGCATCACTAAACTTCATTTAGTGAGTTTTAGATAAGGGAATAACCCCTAGCTTACCTCTTAGATATAGAAATGTATCCTTAGGTAATGGCTTGGTGAATATGTCTTGAATTTGTTCTTTTGTATTTACATATTCCAATTTAAGTTCTTTATCTTGTGCCAATTCTCTCAAGAAATGATATTTTATAGAAATGTGTTTTGTTTTGGTATGCATCACTAGATTCTTTGATATATTTATTGCACTAGTGTTATCATAGTATATGACTACTAGATCCTTGATCTCTATCTTCATACCTACAAACAGTTGTTTAAACCAAACAATATTAGAACAATTGACTATTACTGCCACATATTCTACCTTTATTGGATTGAGAGATACAATTAGGTTTTATGCTTGTCCAAGACACTAGTCTTTTAGCAAAAAAGAATTCTCCACCACTAGTACTTTTTCTATCATCAATACTTCTTGTTTAATCAGCTTCAGTGAATACTTTTAAGTCTAAATTGCCCTCAATTTTGTACCATAAGCCATAGTCTTCAGTACCTTTTAGAAATCTCATGATTCTCTTGATTTCCATCATGTGGTTTTCTTTTGGATTTTTAGAGAATCTTGCCACCATATAGACTACTAATACAATATCAGGCCTTGTATGAACTACATACTGCAATTTTCCAATTATTGATCTATATGTGGTTTGATCTACCTCTTTGGAATCATCATTCTTGAAAATTTTATGCCTAGCAAAAAAAGGGGTTCCAACTGGTCTTGAATCTTCCATTACAAATTTCTTTAGTATCTCCTTGACATATTTAGATTAAGTAATGTAGATAGTATCTTTGTTCTGCTAGACACTTCAAATTCTTTACTCATTTCTTCTTAAATTCCTTGCACAACTCACCATTTCCTATGAATAAAGCATCATCAACAAATATTTCTACCAAAAAAATCCTTTTGTCTAGTCATTCTTTGATGTACAAGCTACTATTATCATTTGTTCTTTGAAAACCAATCTCTATCAAGTAGTTATGAATTCTTTCATACCAAGCTTTGGGAGCTTGCTAAAGACCATACAATGCCTTGTGTAATTTTTATACCATGTCCTTTTTTCTAGGATCTACAAAATCTTTCAATTGTTCAACGTAGACTTTGTCATCAAGAATTTCATTCAAGAATGTAGATTTTACATTCATTTGATAAACTTTAAAACCTCTATGAGCTACATATGCTAGTAAAGTTCTAATACCTTCTAATCTTGCAATAAGAGAAAAAGTTTTACCATAATCAATACCTTCTTCTTGAGAATAGCCCTTACATACCTACCTTTCTTTGTTCCTCAAAAATTTTCCATCTTCATTCATGCTGTTTCTAAATACCCACTTTGTGCCAATTGCATTTTTATCCTTAGGTCTAGGATCAAGAGTCCAATTTTTGTTCTTCTCTATATGTTCTATTTCTTCATTCATTGCTTCAATCCAACTTTCATTATCCAAAGAATCTTTAACATTTCTAGGTTTAAATTCAACATGTACCTTTTACTTTGTTTCTTGTCATTATTCAATATGATTTATCTTGAATGATCTGATCAGGTGCATGATGCCTTCTAACATATCTTTCTAACAAAGGTTCTTTGGATTTGGAGTGTGTTTCACTAATTCCATCATGAACTTCAGTATTAAACTTGGGTCCACCAAACTTGGTTTCCTATTGTAGTAGCTCGGTAGCCTCTAACTATGACTCGAGTCATTTAGACTATGACTCGAGTTACACTATTTGCAACTTGGTATCTATTGGATATTTTGGGGACTTGAGAGGTGAAGCCTCCTTTTTTCTAGATGGGTTTGGTTGGGTATCAGGTTCATAGTAAATAAATCTTTTGTAATCCTTAGGCTCTTTGTTTCTTTCTTCTTCACTCTTTTCTACAAACTCATCAATTCTCACATGTGCACTTTCTATGATTTTATGAGTAGACAAGTTCAAACACTTGTATGCTTTACTTCTAAAAGAGTATCCTAGGAATATTTAATCATCACCTTTGACATCAAATTTACCTTTCCTAGATTCTTTCAAGATATAATATTTGTTACAAAATAGTTTCAAGTAACTTACATTAGGTTTTTAGCCATACCATAGTTCATAAGGAGTTTGATTTGAGTGTTTCTTTAGCTGCAATGCTGATAGCTTCTATAATGCCTCGCTTGAAGATCCTTGGAAACAAGGATTCAAATCAAGCCAAGATTTTTTTTTTTTCAAAGTATAAATGCACAAGACAACATCATACAGGGATCACAAAGATCACAACGGAAGACTTCAACACAATCCCAACAACCAACGAATCTCCGAACACCACTACCCAACTGACACACCCAAACAAAAGCCAACAACCATCACAACATTATGAGGGCACAAGAAATGACCACTCATCAACAAAACACCAAGCTGGGGTAAAATGCAGAATCCCAAAATTTGGCTAACCCTGAAATCCTGTCGCCCTAAAAATTGGCTAAGTTTGGATTTCTAAAGCCCTGAAATTTCCTAGAATCCATCACTTATCTCCGAGAGGTCTAAAACCTATCTCAAATGATTTGTCACATATATTAAAATATATCTTATGTATAAGAAAACTTATACTTAAACGATATATTTTAAACCCCAAGAGACTAAAACAAAAACACGAAAACTTGATTTCAAGAGAAATCGACAGAATTCAAAATGCAACAGCATAGGGTCAAAGAATGCCCAAAAGGGTATCCAAAACCACTCTCAAAAAGATCACATCATGAAGAAAAGTGTCTTCTGATGGCATGCATAGGTTTTTCACAAAAATTGTGCAACACTTTTTACTAAGGGAGGGCGACACTTCTCCTTAAGGCATGTGACACTTCACAGTCTCACGCGACATTTCTCAAGAATGCCTACGACACTTTTATAGTGTTGTACGACATTTTTCAAGAAGGTGTGTGACACTTTACAGTGTCATACGACATAGTTTGTATGGGTGTGCGATACATTTTTATGTCACACAATGCTGACAAAATGTCACCCATAGAAACATGAAAACACTCCCAAAAGCATAAAGGACCAAAAAAGAGAGCAAAGGACCTCCACACCAGGGAGTATCGGATCCACAAAGGCTCGAGGAATGAACACTCAAGTGCAAGAACAACACAGAATGAAGAACATCAAACCATCTAAACTATAGTAGCAAAGAACACACTGAATATAAACATCGCAGAGAACAAAAGCAACATTGCAATGTACATAAATACATCTCAGGAACAAAACAACCAAACTAAGTACGCAGTTCCTCCCAACCATCAATAGCATCATAAGACCATTGTGGGTCCTAGCCATCCCCTGTGTGTAACATCCCAAGCCACCGACCAAATCGTTAGTACTGTTGTAATAGGGATGTCACTACTAAAATTTGCAACAATATAAGCATAAGGAAATCTAACATGCTAGTGATAAAAAATAAGATAATCCTACAGTAGATAACATCACCTATCACATGCTAAACAACAATAAGCAACAGATATACTACTAAAGCAAATCACATCATCTAATCATATGCTAAACATCATAATAAGGGAATGCGCCGAATAAAATAACATCATCTAAACATGATATACAAGCATCCCAATAAAAGCATAAATCACAAGAAAGCATACTCCAGAACCTGAAGTACCAAGTGAAAACATCCAGCAACGATCGCACTAGGAGAAAAGATCATCTATGTACACCAATTCATAGCAGCGGTAAAGGTAGCTATGCCTCCCAACCACATGGAACCCATAAGTTCACACCCACCATGTTGATGGAGATAATGATCAAACCAAAAACACACAAAAGAACATCCATGGCTAACACTCACGCCAGACAGTATGATGGTTGCAACCAAGAACCTAAGACAATGAAAGGAGTACATGTCCTGGTCAAACACTCAGAAGGCTACTAAGTAAGGGCTGGCATCATGGGGAGTCGTTTGGCATTGACAAGCCCAAGCTCGGATCGTGCATTTCAACTCCTCAATGGAGGGCCCCACACACAAATTTTATTATCTTAGGTTTTATTACCAGTCACACATTTTCTTTAATTATCACTTATTTAAATCTTCCTTTGCCAACCCTATGGGACTAAGGTCACCAGGCTACAAGATAGAAGCCACCTCCATATGCTACCCTACCCTACCCATGCTCGACAAGTGCCTGTGGGCATGCATACTCCCATCCCAACCCCAATGATCATAACTTCTGGCAAATCCACGAAGATCGGGCTTCGCAAGGCACCCAACAAATGTATGCATACATACTCGTGTGTGGCGCACCACCATCACAAAAATCATAACACAAGGACAGGAATGAGAACATAATGCAAAACAAAAGACCCAACTGAAAGCAACTCAAGAGGATGGATTCTACACGAATCTCAAAACCAATAAAACCATACATCATAAAATCACTCAACCGGCCTCAATCTGAGAGTATGGATTCTACACGAATCCCAATGATGTAACAAGCCCAAAATTCATAAACTTACTCAACCGGCCTCAATCTGAGAGTATGGATTCTACATGAATCTTAGCGTTCATGAAACAAAAGCAAAGGTCTAAACGAAACCATAATAGGTATAAAATCACTCAACTGAACACAATGTTAGGAGTACGGATGCAACACGCATCCCAATGCAACATAAAAATGCAGAAGTGGTTTGACTGATATCCAAACGGATCATTCAAGTCCATGATCCACATTGTACTAAGAAAACCTGAGAAAACAGGGTGGCACGCAAAATGAGGTAAAAACTCCAAATTTTAAAAAAAATCAAAAATAAAACCCATTTGGCCTTTGGGTTCAAAAACTCCAAAAATCTAAAAATAAAGTGAATTAGACACTGTATGCAAAAACGGCCAGCATAACAACGTAATATTCCAAACCCTTATCCCAAAAAATAGGAAATTGTTCATACCTGCCCAATCGGGTAGACGTAGCATACAAAAATGGAGGGGAAGCCTAGTTCTCAGCCTCTAAACAAATGGCTACCAAAAATAGAAGCAGAAACAAAGCAAAACGAATAAAACAGGAAAGCCCTACCTCACAACAAAAAGGGCAAAATGGGAATCTGAACCATAAAATAAATATCCCCCAGAAGTAGCTAAAAATCGTGGTAATCTAAGGTTTTCCCAAGCTGGATTCAATGAACCCAACCTCGCAACGATCTCACACCCATAGCTCCCACAACGGGCAAAAAAGTAAATCCTCATGAAGAGGATTTTTGAGTTTTACTCTCCAACTTTCCAATTTGAAAGTGAGAAGTGAGGAATTAAATTCCTGTTTGGATACTGATTCACTTTTCGAGTGAATAATCGATTAGGGAAAACAACCATCCAACCTAGTAAAACCCCAAATCCACCCAAACAAAAATAGGCTATTCCTATAAATAGGAATTCATCTATGGAAAAGCTACTAGAAATTAAAATAAATCAATTAAAAAGCTCGAAAGCCCAAAAACACAGGAATCACCTTAAAAACTTTCGCGACAATGCGAACCTCCAAATGCATAGACATGCTTACTAGTCTAATCACATAATGCAAATGAGTTTGGATTTAATAATCATCGAAAGGTTTAAATTAAACATTTAATTAAGGATACGTCAACCACACAAGGATGACATTGGTAAAATATGAACAACTGAATCACTAGCTCCATGTGCCACTGCCAGGGATATAAATCCTGCACACTAAACAACATGATCAAGTGCAATTGCATATAATAACATACCCGAAGAAATAAATGCATTAAATCACCTAATGTAACCATGTAATTAATTATATTAAAATAATCTATTTACATCACTCACGTTCACATAAGGCATAGCAACGTAGGAATGTAGTAAATAACCATAGCATTAAATCCATCACATAACAAAATCAGAGGTATGTCCAAACACCAGATAACCAGATATTATCATAAAACACACTGTCATCTCAAAATGGCATCATCATGCAATATGATTAACTGAACAGCATAGTAGTCTAATATCTATGATAATGGAATCAAAGAGTAACATCTGACCCTCAGATCATCTCAAATGTAAAACATAACATGAGTAACAAATATCTCTCTAATCAGAAATGTAACAAGGTAAATGTTCGCAGCACATAACCAAATAATCTCACATGAACAATCCATTTAATTACTTGCGCATTTAATAAAGATTGATTATTTTGCATTTAAAAGGCATTAAAAACACATAAGCAAACACAGTCATAAATATGACTAACCATTGATACAGGAACCTAGTCCAGTGTAGCATGGTAAAAGAACATAGTGAAATCTTTGCACACATCTCAGGGTAATCACGGAACAACCTCATGATACCACATCGATCCTGGTAACCACTGGTACAAACCTCAGTGAACCAAAAATCACATCATAATCTCAAAGATCAGTCAGAAGCATAATCAAAGCAACTAATAAAGAAACATAAATCCAAACACCTCAATGGTATAGACCACTCAAGGTCACAATCAAGATCCATCACAACAAAAGATCAGCAAGGTTGCATCCATCAAGATGACTTACAAAAGTCAAATGGGAGAGGCACTATAGCTTCCTTCTAGTATTTGACTACAACATTCTTTTCTATCATCAATGTTCTTACACAATCCATGATGGATCTATTCCTTCTTTTAGATATACCATTCTGATGAGGTGTACTAGGAGATGACACTTGTCTTTTAATTCCTTTTTCAATAAAAAATTCATTGAATTCATTAGAGATGAATTGACCACCTTTATTTGATCTAAAACATTTTAATTTCTTTCTAGTTTCTCTTCCTACTCTTGCCAAATACCACTTGAATTTTTGAAAAGCTTTGGATTTTTTTTTATAGATATAATACAATCATCACTCTAGAATACTCATCAACAAAAAGAATGAAAAAAATTTCTCCACTGTAACTCTTTATTCCAATAGGTCCACAAAATTCTGTATGCACAAGCTCTAAGACTTCTTTAGAATGATAGTTCTTGCTTTCAAAACTAGTCTTTCCCATCTTACCAATTTGACATTTTTGTCATAGACCCATATCAAGTATCCTTAAGCTATGAATACCACTTACTCTTCTATGTTTTATTATCTTAACCAAATTATCAAAGTTTAAATGACATAATATTCTATGCCATAACCAAATTTCTTCTATTTGAGTAATAAAACATGAACTTTCACTAAGATTGAGATAGAATAGGTTACCTTTTGTTTGTTTACCAGATACAACTAGATTTCCTTTTCCATCTAGCAGTTTGGCCTTCTCATCCATAAATTCTATGTTGAATCCAATGTTATTCAATTGTGCCACACTTAGTAGATTATTCTTTAGTCCTTCAATCCAATAAGCATTATCACATATAAGTTCTTTTGTCAAAGAGATACATCCTTCTCATATTATGCAACAAAGTTAATTCTTTCAAAATCTCACACTACCACCATCATAATATTCCATATGCTCAAACTTTTTTTTATCTCCAATCATATGATGTGAATAGCCACTATCAATAATCCATGTATCTTTTTTTCAAAAATGAGAGATAAGTGCCATCTTATCTCCTTCATCATCAGATTCGTCTTTTACAATAGTATATATCTTTTCATCTTCACTGTTATCAAAATCTTTAGCCATAAAACAAGATTTATTACCTTTGTCTTTGTACTTCTAGAATTCCTTCTTTCCTTTGTACTTATTACTTTTCTTTTCATCCTTGTTCTCTCTGTTTGGGCATCTTGTAGCAATATGACCAACTTCTTCACAAGAAAAATATATCACAAAATCTCACCTTTGTACTTTCTTCTACCTTTGGAGTATTTCCTTGCAAGTAGGGCTTTAACAACTTCAAGATCACTATCATAAATTTCCTTTTTTTCTCCTTTACTTCCTATTTGATTGGAATTTGATTTTGCACTCCATTTCTTGAGTGAGAATTTGATTTCGTACTCCTTTTCTTGAGTATTTATCCAACTCAAAATTTGTTAATCTTGCAAGTAGAGCATCCAATGTTATATTGCTATTTGGATGAATATCTCATCTCTTAAATAGAAGACACTCTATTTGCATAAATAGGAATAAGATTTTTGAGTACCTTTGTTTACAACTATTTTGTCATCAATGTCTCCTCTAGATGCTTTGATTGTGCTCACGCTTGCTTTGATTCTTTCCACATATTTTGCAATATTTTCATCTTCTCTCATTTTCTTCTAATCAAATTATCCTCTAAGACTTTCTACTTTATCTCTTCCTACATTATCATCTCCTCCATAGATGCTTTTTAGTTTGATCCACATTTCATGAGTTGTAGTGCATTATTTTACTTCATCAAATTCAACATAATTGAGAGTAGATACAATATCAATCATCATGATGTTATGATTTTTATTTTTAGCAATATTTTCAACTGATAATGTTCTAGTAGGAGTCTTGTATTTAGTATCAAGATACTTACAACCTGAATCACTAATGGCTACTAGATGTAATGTCATAAGTCCTTTCTATGTTGCAATGTTGTCTTGGTTCAACCTAGGAATCTCTGTTTCATAAGACATCCTGATCTTTAGCTTAGGTCCTTAAAACCTTCTCTACAAGCACCAAATTCTCTAATACCAATTGTTGAAAATATAAGAGGAGTAATTGAGAGGGGAGGGGTGAATCAGTTACTACAAAAATAAATCCCAAATCCCTTAGATGTCAGTACAAAATAATCTATAAAAACTGAACTCTATTATTTCTCAGTAAATACTGAGAATGCTCAGCACACACTTAACATGAAAATCTTAAGATGTTACCTATGATTAATTATTAATTTAACTTAGTTGCAAAAACATAAGAAACATAGCATGAAAACATTTGACACCAAGATTTAACATGGAAGCCCAATTTGGCAAAAACCACCAATTGCAACTAGTTACTATTTTTTACTCTTCTGAAGTGAGCCCTATTAGGAGCTAGCCATTTTAAAGGTTACAAAATATATGGTTATGTGTGACCCTATTGTAAGATTTAATCACCCTAGTACGAGTGGCCTTGCTAGAGGTCTTTGGACAATTCAATAGAAATGTCACCTTATTAGAGGATTTACAAATAGCTATTAAAACAACTCTATTAAGAGATTTAGATCACTACTACAATGGTTAGAGAGTAACAATGGAATAACCTAATTTGGATGCAACTATATTATTGATTATAGTTCTTAGTTCTAGCTTGTATAGTTGATCCTTCTTGATTGAATATGTCTTTTCAGCTTCTCAAGGATATTATGCTTATCCTTCTTGATTCGCTTCCTCTTAGTATCAATAAATCTTCAATTATATTCCATGAATTCACACACTTCTAATCCTCAACTTGACCTTGCATTTATATCCTTCATACTTTCAAGTTGGGTAGAATACAACTTAGAATAATTAATAGTCATCTTCTCAATTGGCTAGAACTAACAGATTAATCAATTGAACTCAATATGCCAAAATAAGAAATTCCTTTATTTGTTGACCCTACTCAATAGACACTAGCTCAAAAATGATTTTTTTATGTTAAGTAAGTGAACTTGATCAATACTACATACTTTCAAAGTTCCTTTAGTAATTAAGTGAGCTTAGTTAACACTCATCTTCCACAAACCTTCCTTTGATGCCTAAGTGAACTCGATAGATATTGTTTTCTAAAGTTGGAAAACCATGGAATGCTTAGTAGACACAAAAAACTATCTTCAATTGTCAAGTTGGGTGGAATACAACATAGAATAATTAATAGCCATCTTCTCAATTAGCTAGTACCAACAGAATAATCAATTGAACTCAATATGCCAAACAAGAAAATCCTTCATTAGCTAACCTTTCTTGATAGACACTAGCTCAAAAATGATTTTTCTATGTTAACCAAGTGACCTTGGTTAACATTGCATATTTGTAAAGTTCCTTTGGTAACTAAGTGAGCTCAGTTACCACTAGTTCCATCCAACCTTTCCTTCATTAACCAAGTGATCTTGGTTAACACTCATCTTATGTGGACCTTCCCTTGGTGCCTTAGTGAACTCAGTAGATATTGTCTTTTGAACTTGGAAAACTTTGGGATGCTCAGTAGACACAAAAAACTATCTTCAATGCATAAGTGAGCTCATCATACACTAAATGATATGACATATTTTGTAACATCAAAGACAATATAGAATTAATCAATTGTTTCAACACATAAGGAGTTTGAAAGGATTCTTTCTTCAATGTATGCAGTATAGTATTGATTGCTTCCTTCTAGTATTTGATTGCATCATTCTTCCCTATTATTAAAGTTTTTGAACAATCCATGATGGATCTATTCCTTCTTTTAGCTATATCATTTCGATGTGGTGTACCAGTGGTTGATACTTATATTTTAATTCCTTTTTCAGTGTAGAGTTCATTGAATTCATTGAAAACAAATTCACCACCTCTATCTAATCTCAAAAACTTTAGGTTCTTTATAGTTTCCTTCTGTACTCTTGTTAGATACAACTTAAACTTTTTAAATGCTTCATAATTATCTTTCAAATACATTAAACTCATCATTCTAGAATAATCATCAACAAAAAGAATAAATTACTTATCTCCACTATAGCTCTCAATTACAGTAGGGCCACATAAGTTTGTATGAACCAGCTTGAAGACTTCTTTTGAATGATAGTTCTTTCTTTCGAAACTTGTCTTGCCCATCTTACCAATTTGATAATTTTTGCATAGGCATATATCAAGTTTTCTCAAACTACGAATACCTCTCACCCTTTTTTTTCTAGTCTTGATTAAGTTATCAAATTTCACATGACATAACCTTTTACGTCATAACTAGCTTCTTCTACTTGAGCAATGAAACATGAAATTTCAATGAGATCTAGGTAGAATAAGTTACCTTTTGTTTGGTTTTTAGGCCCAACTAGATTTCCCTTTCCATCTAGAAGCTTGGCCTTTCCATTCATGATGCCTAGCTTAAATACAAAATTACTCAATTGTGCCACATTCAATAGATTATTCTTTATTCCTTCAACCCAATATGCATTATCACATCTAAGTTCATTGGTTAGTGAGATATAACCTTTTCCCTTTATGCAACGTGGTTCATTCTTTCCAGATCTTACTCTTCCACCATCATAATGTTCCAAAAGTTCAAACTTTGTCTTATCACCTATCATATGATGTGAGGAATCACTATCAATAATCCACATGTCTCATTTTTTTTAACATGAGAACTAAGTGTCATTTTATCTTCATCACCAGATTCATCTTTTATAGCAATATAAACCATCTCATCATCATCACTACTATCTAAATCTTTATCCATAAAACAAGATTCCTTACATTTTATTTGTAGTCCTTGATGTTCATCAAATCCTTCTTTCCTTTGAACTTTCTATGCCTCTTTTCAGCTTTGTCTTCTCTATTTAGATACCTTGCGACAATGTGACCAAATTCTTCACAAGAAAAGAAATTTTTTTTTTTTAACCTTTATAATTTTCTTTTGCTTTGGGATACCTCCTTATAAGCAATACTTCAATGCAATCAAGATCATTGTCAAAATTTTCTTCCTGTTCACATTTAGATTTCTTCTTGAGTGATAGCTTGGCATCAAATGAAAACTCAAGATTGCTAGAACTAGGAACATAATCATCATAGTTATGTAGCTCAAATGTTGTTAGTCTTCCAACTACTGCATCTAATATTATATCATTCTTTGTATTGCATCTCATTTTTTGAGTTACTAATACTCTAATTGAATATATAGGAAGAATTTTTTTGAGAAACTTACTTATCATTGTCTCATCTTCAATCAATCCTCCTAAAGATTTGATTGTACAAACATTGGCATTGACTTTGTCACTATACTTTGCAATATTCTAATATTCTCTCATCTTCACTTGATCAAATTATCCTCTGAGACTTTAAACTTTAGCTCTTCTTACATTATCATCTCCTCCAAAGAAGAATTTAAGCTTGATCAGCAACTCATAAGTAGTTCCACAGTCTTTGACTTCATCAATTTCAACATAGTTGAGAGATGACACAATATGAATCATCATAATGTTATGACTCTTCCTCTCTAAAATTTCTTCAACTATCATAGTTTCAACAGGTATCACATATTTGGTGTTTACGTACTTTAGGCCTAAATCTCCAATGATTTCCAAATGTAGTCTTGTGAGTTCCTACAATGCCTTTAAGTTATCATTGTTCAACTTAGGGATTTCACTTCTATAAGACATCCTAATCTTTAGCATAGGTCTTTCAAACCTTCTCTATAAGAAAAAATGCTCTAATACCAATTGCTGAAAATATAAAAGGAGAAACTAAGAGGGGAGGGCTGAATTAATTACCACTAAAATAAATCTTAGATCCCTTAGATGTCAGCACAAAGCATAAACACTACTAAAAATATCATTTCTCAGAAGAAAAAAAAAGCACTTAGTTAATACTGATGATATGTTGTAACTTGATAAATGCTTAACATGAAAACCTTATGATATAATTTGTGATAAACCTTAATTAACTTGTTTTCCTACACATGAAAGATATAGCATGAACACAGGTGACACCAAGATTGAACGTGGGAATCCAATTTGGGAAAAATCACCAATTGCAAGTAATTACTGAGTTTCACTCTTATGAAGTGAGCACTATTAGGATCCAACCCTATTAAAGGTTACAAGACACAAAGTTGGGTGTGACCCTATTAGAGGATTGAATCACCCTTTCAGGACTGGTCTTGTTAGAAGTCTTTAGACACTTCAATCTATAAATGCTACAATGTTAGATGATTTACAAATAGCTATTAAGCCAAGTCTATTAAGAGATTTATTACTGCTACAATGGTTAGAGAGTAACAATGAGATGACATGATTTATGATGCAATAGAATTGTCAATTTTAGATATCAATTCTAGCTTGAATACTTGATCCTTCCTAATGGAATGTATCTTTATTTCTCCTCAAGGATATTCTACCTATCCTTCTAATTTTCTTCCTCTTATAATATTCTATTCTTCCATATACTTTATTTTATTTTAATCCTCAACTTGACCTTATACTTATATCATACACATTTTCAATTTAGCTTGAATATAACTTAGAATAAATAATATGCATTTCCTTAGTTGGCTAGAACCAACAAACACATCCATTGAACTCAATATGCCAAAGCAAGAAAATCATTTGTAAGCCAACTCTTCTCAGTAGGCACTAATTCAAAAATGATTTTACTCTGTTAACCAAGTGGACTCGGTTAACACTATATCTTTGGTAACCAATTGAGCTCAGTTAACACTAATTCCATCCAACATTTTTTTAATACCTAAGTGAGCTTGATTAATAGTCAACTTCTATGAACTTCTCTTTAATGCTCGAGTGAACTCAGTAGACACTACCTTTTGAACATGGAAAACACTAGAATATTTAGCAGACCCAAGAAACTATCAAACAATGCATTTTGCCTAGTCATTGTGATAATTCATTATATATTTCTTATTCAGGTGACTGCATGAGTGAGGCTTGATTGACAATTTTTCTCATTCATGATGTAAAAGGCAACTAAGAGCTTAACTACTCTAACTAGCCAATAAAAATATATTTCAATACTTCATTGGGTCACATCATAAAATGTCACTATCTGATAAAGAGCCTCGACTATGCAATCAACCTTGGTCACCAAGTTGCACACGTAAAACCTTTATGAGTGCTCATAAAAATTCCAAAATATTAAAATAAAATACAACCATTTGAAACATTTGAAAACTTAAAAAGCTCACAAGGGGTGCAGACTAAAAATAAGGGTTTTTCCTAGGGAATAGAAATTAAGAAATTTCAAGGAAATCATAAGTTCTAGGGATATGCAATTTTATCAAATTTAGGGTTTTTACTAGAGGATTAAACATATTACAACATAACTAGAGATTGGACAAAGTGAAAATAAGGGCCAACAACTATATTATTTAATGAGGAATATTTGAGCACAACTCCTTGATTGAATTTCAACTTTAAAATGAATATCTTTGATTTTATTGAAAAAATATATACATACATGATCATTAACATATATGACTAGATGTTCCTATTGTTAATCAAACTAAAGAATAAAAAAATATGCAAGGTGTGCAAACCCAATCATGGGAAAATGCCATTATGTCACTTTATTATTCATCAAAATCAACAAGATTGGTCTTATTTGAAAACTAACTAATAGATATAAATATAAATGAATTTTAGATTTTTGAAATGTCATATATGAATGTACCAAGCTCTAGAACAAAAAAAAAAAATCAGAAAATTTCTCAAAATGTTAATATATTCATTGGTCCTTGTAAAATGTATTATTGTTTCTATATGTATTGTTGTTGATTCTTGTAATATGCATTCTTTTTATTATTTTCCTTGTTTAAATTGTGTATTATTATTTCTATTATATATGTATTGCTATTGTTATATGTATTGTTGGTGTTATTGATTATAAGATGCATTACTTGAGTGTATCAATCTTGTTTTACTAATCAAATATCTAACAATATTTTCATAGTCTTATATGTTGGGTATGCGTACATGGTAATGTAATTTTTTAATTTGGAACTTCAATAATTAACTATGTAAAATTTTCTTTTTCTTTTTTGCCAAAACATATTGATAATAAACTTAAGGAATAGAACAAAGTTAGGGTGTTGTATCTGCATGATGGTGTTGTTGCAGGAATTTGGCAAACTCATTTCCTATCTATTTCTCATGGAGTCAATTTGAAAGGAACAAGAGATGAAAATGTAAACATTATAATAGTCACAAATAACATTCCTCTTATTTATATTGACAATGTAGATGGAACCATTCACCTGAAAGAGAAAGTGGGGACTTTACATGATGGCATCATGTATTAGACATTGTTAGACATCTATTCTTGCAACACTACTTTTTATGCAATATTTTGGAAATGTTTTTTAAGGATTTTAGGGATCATGGTGTTTTTTAAAGAGTTCAAAACTCTTTAAACAACTTTGGAATTTTGATTAAGTTACATATTTACTCTAATATTTTATTTATATAAATATATTTGTATTAATTTTGTGTATTGTATATTCTATTTTTATATCATAAGTATAATGTTGCATCAATTTTATTCTAGTAGTAATAGCATATTGTATAAGCTTGTTCATATATGTAATATTTTTTCTTTTCTTTTATGACTTAGTTCAAATTTAAGATTGTTATTTTAAATTATTAATCACATGAATTATTCAAAACTACCGAATCAAGTACTAAATATGTGTCTAACCACATAGTTAAATATATAATTAAATCGACTATTAAATTAACTACTAAATGTGTGACTAGCTAAATAGTTAAATTAACTACTAAATAAACTACTAGATTAACTATTAAATATGTGACTAACCACATAACTAAATCAACTACTAGATTAACTATTAAATATGTGACTAACCACACAACTAAATCAACCATTAAATATGTGACTAACAACACAATTACTAAATATGTGACTATTCACATGATTAAATATGCTTCTTAATCAACTACTAAATATATTAATAAATATACCACTACATATGCCACTAAATCAATGATCAAATAAATGACTAAATTTTTTTAGTACTAAATTTAGTAGTTTTATAATTGACTAGATATTAACTACTATTAGTCACATGACTAAGTTTAGTCACATATGTACAAATTTTCATTGTTTTTTAGTCACATATTGTTGTTTTTCCACTAGTGGAATGACATCAAGTATTTAGAATTCAATTAAACTCATACAATAATGAAGATAGAATAAGTACTCCTTTCCTATTACAAACATTGTGCAAATTATATACTTAACCTCCATACATCTGTTATCATTCTTGTTCCAAGGCTAAATTGATATTCAAAACAATGCAATGGAACATACATTCAAATAAAATTACACAATAACAAAAAAAATAGCATGATTGAGCTTGAATAGCATCAAGTATTTAGAATTCGATTAAATACATACAATAATGAACATGTGAATACTCTCTTCCTATCACAAACATTGTGCGAATTATATAGCTAACATTGATACATCCATTATCCTGCTTGTGTCATGATTGAATTGATATTCAAAACAACATCATGGAACATAATATAAATAAAACTATTCAACTAAAATTACACAAGGTATAGAAAAAGAGCTAAATGAAACCATATAGAAACCTATACAACCAATAAAAAATCTTCCTAGGATTCCTAGGAGAAGACTCTACCTCTAGTTCTCTTGGTGAGGAAAGAACTAAAATGCAACTACTGAAACTATTCTAATTCATTAGCTATATCCATCTACAAAATGAAATGAAAACTTTCAATAAATTATATTTAATATATTTTCATATCATTGTCTTATGAATACATAGTGTTTAAATATAGCTTTACTACTATAGCTACTTTAGATTGGGAAATTACGGTTGCTAGTGATTAAACTAAAAATAGATTTTGTTTTAGCTACAACTTGCAAACTTTAAACCATAAAACATGTATTATAAAAGTTTTTCCTTAATTCATTCATGCCTCTAAACTAAAAACTCAAAATAGCCTGACTAATTAATAGGATAATAAAACAAGACTATGGCTCTCTTATCAAGCTAATCTGAGCGTGCAAAAGCTTTTGTAACTACTCAATCAACCCCTCTCTATTCATATAGCAGAAATCGATTAAAATTATTTTCGATTTGTGTACTTGGTAGAATATTATAGAAATCATTCTCTATCTTACAAATTTATCAAATTTAAAAAAACTTCAGCAATTTATGGCAGAAAGGGACTCTAGGAAGGACTAAAGAATAATAAAACACATCACAACAAATAAAAAGGAGAGAAAATAGAACAACTACCACTCATCTTGGAAGAGGAGAATTTGTAGTTGGTGTAACTTGCAAGATTGTGGTCAGAGGATGAGGTAGCCAAGAAATGAATATGTACATTATTTGTAATAGCTTCAATTAGTTTATTAATGAGGGTTGCACATGAGAAATTTAAAATTTATACTTTGTCACCTCATGAAAAGATATTTATTCACTAAGTTTTAAAAAAATATCTAGTTTAATAGATTACACTAGGAGTACCTCATTTAATGCAAAAGTAACATCATGCTGACCATACCTTAAAAAATTTCTGCCTAGAAGAGGCTTACTTCACAACGCTTCAAGATTAAGTTATACATTATCGATTTTTGAAGTCAGTCAATTGGGTGACAATGTTTTTGGTTCACAAGAGTATGGAAGTGTTGAATACATAGTCACAACTTGTAGGTTTTATCGAACTTGTGACAAAGAAACATAGTGGGTTAGGACTTGGGGAAGATGGTAAAGAGGGGTACATATGCCATGGTAAACATGCTTCTAAGGTGGGGTATATAACCCCTTTTGAGAATGCCTCTAATGATTTTAAGTGTTTCTTGTCCTTGGGATCTTAGTGCAGATTTAGTGCTTTACGATGGGGTTCTTTAGTCCCTTCTTTGGGATTCATCATCTTATCTTCAAATTTTTTCCATTGGGAGATTTTCTGCTCACAACCCTTATATCGATATAAATAGAATATGATTGTTTTGTTAGATTGTGGTGACTGATCAAGAAAGTACTATACATACTTCATAAATTCTTTGATCTAAAATTTTTTTGGCCATGGCTGACGTTGTAGCCAATATATGGCCAACATATTGTAACCCTAAAATGGCATAAAATGATTTAGGGTTAGGTATTTTCATTATGTTGTGATGCAAAGTTGCTTCTTGCAACAGTATTGAGCTATAAGGGATTATAGATTGTAATCACGTTGTAATCACTAGATTGTAATAATATTGGACTTGAAGTTTGGTGGATGTAGCCTAGGGATTGGATGAACCACATTAAATCTTGGTGCCTTATGTTCATTTCAGTGTGATCTATTATTTTCTGTTATTGGTTATATTTTTATGTAGTTTTTATTCTTGTCTATGGTTTTATCCTAATAAGTGGTATTAGAGTGAGGTTGTCTTTTAGTTATCCTCTACAGGAAAGTCTCATAGTTAAGTGGAAGTCTCACGATTGAGTGGAAGCGATGGTAGATGAGGGTAAGCTAAGGGTTTATAGGTTTAATGGGCAGAACTTCTAGTTATGGAAGATGAAAATGGAAGACTATCTTTATCAAAAGGATTTATGGAAGCTGTTGGAAGGCAAAGCCAAGAATCAAGGATCTATGTCAAATGATGAATGGGATCTTTTGGATAGAAAGGCACTTGGAAGAATTTGGTTTAGCCTAGCACCATCAGTGGCATTTAATATTGCAAAAGAAAAGATAATAGAAGAGTTGATGAAAACCCTAGTGACACTGTATGAGAAGCCCTCCGCTTGAAACAAGGTACTTCTTATGAAGCATTTACTTAATATGAAAATGGGAGAAGGTGGATCTGTTGCAGATCATTTAAATGAGTTTAATGCTATTACTAGTCAGTTATCTTCTGTGGGTATCATTTTTGATGAAGAAATTAGAGCTCTCTTGATTTTGTGTTCTTTTCTAGAAAGTTGGAATGGCTTGGTAATGGTGATGAGTAATTACGTTCCTAGATCTAGTACCCTAAAATATGATAATGTGATCAGTGTTGTTTTGAGTGAGAAAACTTGTAGGAAAACCTCAAGTAGATCTACATCAGGAAGTGCTTTGAATTCACAAAGCAAGGGCAGAACAACTAAGAGAGGAAGTAATTCTAAAAATCATGGGAAATCAAGAGGAAAGTCAAAGGGGAAGAGGTCTCTATTGAGAGGACCGAACGATTGTTGGTACTGTGGGAAACCAGGTCATAAAAAGAAAGATTGCTAGAATCGAAAGAAAAATGAAGGAGATAAATGAAATGGAGACAAGGACGCAAACGTGGTAAGTAACAAATCCAAAGAGGATGCTATGCTTTTGTCTTTAGAAAGTGTTGATGATTCATGGGTTTTAGATTCTAATGCTTCATTTGTTGCTACACCTCAAAGAGGTTATTTCATTGATTATGTCCAAGGGGATTTTGGGCTTATTTATTTGGGGGATAATAAACCCTATCAAATTGTTGAAAAGGGAAAAATTAAGATTAAGTTGTAGAATGGGAGTCATTGGCTACTACATGAGGTAAGACATGTTCCAAGGTTGAGTAGGAATTTAATTTCAGTAGGGCAACTCAGTTATGAGGGTTGTGTAGTTACTTTTAATGGTAAAAATTGAAAGGTTTCAAAAAGTTCCCTTGTAGTAGCAAAAGGTGTGAAAGTAGGCACCTTATATCTTTATACAGGTCATATTGCTCCTTCTAGTTTGATTGTTTTAGATAAAAATGAATGTTCAGAAATAATTGCTACAATTGAGTAGGGAGAACAAATAGCTACTGTAGATTTTGATAGTGTTGTGGCACAATAGACTTGGGCACATGAGTGAGAAAGGTATGAAAGTACTCCATTCAAAGAAAGTTTTACTAGGTCTGAAATGTGTTAATATGGATTTCTATGAAAGTTGTGTGCATGGAAAATAAAAGAGAGTGAGTTTTGTAAAGACTAGGAGGGAAAACAAAAAGGAGAAATTAGAGCTTGTGCATACAGATGTATGGGGACCAGCTCAAGTATCTTCCCTTGGTGGCTCTTGTTATCATGTTACATTTATTAATGATGCAACTAAAAAATTATGGGGTTATTTCCTTAAACAGAAATTTGATGTATTTCAAAATTTTAAGAAATGAAAATGATTGGTTGAAAATGAGATTGGTAAGAAATTAAAATTTCTTAGATTTGATAATGGTGGTGAGCATTGCAGTCATGAATTTGAAGATTATTTCTCCACTAATGGTATTTGTAGACAAAAAATTGTTCCAAGGACTCCATGGGAAAATGGAGTGGCTAAATGCATGAACAAGACTATAATGGAGCGCGCAAGGAGCATGAGGTTGCATGTTGGGTTGCCCTTACACATGTGGGTGGAGGCTGTCAATACTACAGTATATTTGATTAATAGAGGTCCCTCTACTCCTTTGGGCTATGGTATTCTAGAGGAGGCATGGACTAGTAAGAAGGTGAGTTATTCTTTTCTTAAGACCTTCGGTTGTGAAGCTTTTGCTCATATAGACTCTAAAAATAGAACCAAGCTGGAAGCTAAATTAGAGAAATGTGTCTTTGCTAGATATGGCATTAATGAATTTGGTTATAGGCTTTGGAATTTTGAAAATCATAAAATTGTAAGAATTTGGGATTTCATATTCAATGAAAAAGTGTTGTACGAAGATCTGTTGCAGCAACATGAGAAGAAAGAAGATGATTATGTAGTGTTGGATGATACTCCAAAAGCTAATGTTCCAACCATTCTTCATGATGTGCAAAAACTGTAACAACAAATAGCACACACACCAGTGAATGTTAGATGGTCAATGAGGAAAATTAGACCTCCACAAAGATTTTCTCTCTCTTTGTATTCTATTTTACTTACTAATGCTAGTGAACCTGAAAGTTATGATGAAGTTGTGCAGGTGGATACTAAGATTCAGTGGGAGTTTAGAATGAAAGATGAAATGGACTCTTTGCTAAAGAATAATACATAGCATTTGTGCAAGTTGTCTGCAAGTAAAAAGGATTTACAGAATAAGTGGGTTTACAGGTTGAAAGAAGAGGAAGGAGGTAAGAAAATATTTAAGGCTAGGTTAGTTGTAAAACAATTTGCACAGAAAAAGGGAATTGATTTTGATGAGATATTTTTTCCTGTTTTTAAAATGACTTCTATTCGTACTATTTTAAGTCTTGTGGCTACTGAAGATTTGCATTTAGAGAAGTTGCATGTTAAAACAACCTTCATGGTGATTTGGATGAAGAAATATATATGGCTCAACCGTGGGGATTTGAGGTCAAAGGTAAGGAGAACCTAGTGTGCAAATTGAAGAAAACTTTATATGACTTGAAGCAAGCACCTCGGCAATGGTATCTGAAATTTGACACGTTTATGCATGAGCATGTCTATAACAGGTGTCATTCATATTATTGTGTTTATTTTAAGTGGTTGGATGATGATAGCTACATTATTTTATGTTTAAATGTTCATGATGTGCTTGTACCTAGGTCTAGCATGGATCATATTAAGGGGCTAAAATGCCAATTAGAACATGCATTTTCTATGAAGGATTTTGGGGCAGCAAATCAAATCCTTGGTATGAAGATTTGTAGAGATAAGAAGAATAGAACATTGACATTATCTCAGGTTGATTATTTTGAGAAGGTGTTGCAACGTTTCTCTATGGAGAATGCTAAAGATGTCAGCACATCTTTACCTGGCCATTTGAAGTTGACTAAGGTGATGTGTCCCAGGACACAAGAAGAGGAGGATAAGATGCCCAAGGTACCCTATGCTTCAACTGTAGGAAGCTTGATGTATGCTATGGTATGCACTAGGCTAGATATTACACATGTAGTGGGAGTTGTTAGCAGGTATATGAGTCATCCAAGATTTGAGCATTGGAATGCTTTCAAGTGGTTTCTCAGATATGTGAAAGGAACATCCAATAAGTGTTTACACTTTGGGGGCTCTACTACTAATTTACAGGGCTATGTGTGCTCAAATTTGGTACAGAGATTTATACCAGGTGGAGTACTACAAGTTATGTCTTTACTATTGGTAGGGAAACCGTGAGCTGGGTTTCTAGGTTACAGAAGATTAATGCTCTATCCACTATAGAGGCAAAGTATGTTGCTACTACAGAGGTAGCCAAGGAGATGATATGGCTTCAATTCTTCTTGGAAGAATTGGGACATCCTCAAAAGTATAATTATGTGTTCATAGATAGTCAAAGTGGCATTCATCTTGCAAAGAATTCAGCTCTGCATTCTAAGACCAAACACATACAGTTGAGGTACCATTTCATTCAGTTAGTTTTGGAGGATGGATAGTTAAAGCTAGAGAAGATATATACAAATGACAATCTAGCAAATATGTTCACAAAGGTTATAACAAGGGAGAAGTTGAACTCCTCTTCAACTTCAATTGGTCTTCTAGACTGAACATGAATAAAAGAATAGCAGAGTCTAGGGTGGTTTGATATAGTGGGAGCCCCATGTGGTAGTGGTATTGCTACAGGATCAGTCTCCAAGTGGGAGATTGTTGTTTAGTGTGGAGCTTGATCAGTCCCGAAGTGGGAGATTGTTAGATTGTGGTGACTGATCAAGAAAGTATTGTACATACTTTATAAATTCTTTGATCTAAATTTTTTTGGGCCATGGCTGATGTTGTAGCCGACATATGGCTGACATGTTGTAACCCTAAAATAACATAAAATACTTGTATAAAAGGGTTTAGGGTTAGGTATTTTCATTATGTCATGATGTGAAATTGCTTCAGGATTACAGATTGTAATCAGGTTGTAATCACTGGATTGTAATAATATTGGACTTGCAATTTGGTGAACATAGCCCAGGGATTGGGTGAACCACATTAAATCTTGGTGCCTTGTGTTCATTTCTGTGTGATCTATTATTTTCTGTTATTGGTTACATTTGCATGTAGTTTTTATTTCTGTCAGTGGTTTTATCCTAAAATTTGTTGCATCTAAAAATTGAGTGACCAAGTTAAGATAATTGCTATGGCTTAAATTTGTTATATTTTTTCATTTTTCTTTTTAAAGATTGAACAAGCATCGATACTGATGATTCCTAATTTATCATAATTAACATTCTTCATCTTTTGAAATGAATATTAACTTTTAAGATACATATTTGGATTTCCCTACTAGCATGCTACCATTTGAATTTTGTAACAATGATATTTTAATGTCTATTTCCAATTCCTCATCAAATGTCTTCATGATGTTAGATTGTATGTTGATGGAAAATAAGAAATTGCTCTCTAATGAGGCGACTTTGTGTTCTTTTTTTGGAAAATGGGTGTGCGAAATTAAGTTTTATACTTCTCTATATGTTTGCAATTACTTTAATAAAGTCGTTCAGCCACTTCATCTTGGGTGACCATGACGAACAATCGTTTTGTTTGGAGGGGAAAAAATGTATCCAAATTGAGAAAAATAATTTTCACTCAAAGCAAAGGATCAAGTGGTGGATTTCGATATTCTCCCTACATGTGCACAAATGTTCAAGATTTAATTGGCAATTCTTTTTTTTCGATGAATAGTCATTTTCAATTAATAAAATTTACTAAGATTACAACTCCCACCGCTCTCCCAGTGGTGGTCGGAGGCGCCGCTCTGTGGTGGTTCTGGCTGGTCCCCAGCTCCCCTCTGGTAGCTTCTGGCCGATCTCTGGCTCCTCCCCTTGGACAAGCGCACTCTGGCAAGTTTCCCTTGACAATTGGCAATTCTTTGGATTCTCATAGTCACAAGAAAAAGGCGCCTGGTCGAGATGGATTAGCTTTCCCCGTACGTCATGGTATAGTAGATAGTGAACAATCACTTTTGTAGTGCTTATTCTTGTTTTAAGAAATACATAATTGAGAAGAGGGACTCGAGAACTAATGTTAAAAAATAATCCTTAGATCACTTCATTAAACACCCAATGATTTGGTTCTGGTTTTGTTTGCACACCATGGCTGTTCCGTGCTATGTTCTCCTTTGCTGCTCTTGGCATTCCTGATTAGATGTTCAGCTGATTCATTCATTCTTCTTTTGTTCGTCTGCGTTTCATTCTTTCTAAAGATCGATATTTCTAGTTGTTTAAACAATCAGAAGCCTTTCTAAAGATCAATATTTCTAGTTGTTCAACCGCTTCTACCACAATTTAATCACATATTAAGACTTAATTTTAATACCAGACCAATGAACGCCTAAATTCCAACAATTAAGCAAAGAAATCAATTTCTATTTGCAAAAAATCAGCGATGCGTGATAGGGTAATTCTGTGCGGTACTATTCAACAATAGAACATAAATAGTTTTCAATTAGTATTAGAGCATGCACGTAAAATATAATAAGGAGCAACAACTTGTCAGCTATTAATATTAAAATAAAGAAGGGATGATATCAATGTATTCATAATTCATAATAATGATTGTTAGAAATAATATCTTATTTCTACAAATATTTGAACATGTAGATAAAATATAATAAGTTTCAACAACTTGTGATGTATTATTATTTAGATGAAAAGGAAAGATATCAACTTATATATAATATTGTAAAAATGGATATTTGTAACAATGTTTATATTTATTTCTTTTAATTATTTTAAATGTCTTATTATAATAATGAAAAATAGATTGACTAAAATTAATGTTTTGTCTCACTCTTGAAGAAAATGACACTTATTTACAATAGAATGTGATCTTATTATGTTAAGTTTTTGCTACAAGACTCAATTGTACAATTTTTTTAGTTGAATTTATTGACCCATCTCTCAAAAATAATTGTTAACAAGAAACTATCTCTAACTTTTCAATCTAGGTGATGCGTACATAGGTGAAGCACTATGATTTCCTAACATCTCACCCATCTTACTACTGCTTCAAGTAAAGTGTGCTTAACCATGCAGATTCATTCAAGTTTAAATGCCCTTATCTCACTACCCCATTTGCTAGGTTAACTAGGTTTACACATGATACTTTTAAAAAGATTACCTAATTTATTTGAAATGATAGAATAATAAGTGGGATACATTTTCAATAGCAAGTAAAATTGTGATATTGTTATGAGGACTCAATTATGTAGGGTTTGAATATAAGGCATTGACCCATGTTTGATAAGTAGTGGTTCACATTACACAATTTATCATTTCAATGAATGGAGCACTTAGCAGTTATCTCATGTAGGTGATCCTTTTAGAGGTGATGGATTAAGCTCTACTATAAGTTTACCAATCCTAGTACTACTCCAACTTTAGCATGTTCAACCATGGAGTTTCCCCAAGGTTATGCCCATATTTCTTTACTAAAATCCATAGTCAACTATCTTAATTTGGATTAGTCTGGGATGGTTGAACTTCAATGAACGAAGGATGGTTCGTATAGATGCAATCGGCTCTAAGCGTCTATTCATTCTCATAAGAAATGTCTTCTTTTGATCCTCTAGTAATCAAATATTGGTGAATGAGTTTGATGCAAAAAAATACACACTTGAACCCTAATAGCAATATTAAAAATTTACTTCTTACACAAAATATATATCCTTCTTATGAAATGGTGAGCTAAAGTGACCCTATTATAAATGGTTTATAAGTTATCCCACTTGTTGAAGGTTTTAAAGACTCGGTATTATGATATTTAGTTTTATTCACTGAATAATGATGAAGGGTGCTACCCTTAATACCACAATCACACACAAAAATAGAGAAACAACAATTTGTGAGACCCAAAACATGGGCTTCTTGTTATAACCATAAATACAAAATTATAGAATTACAATATGAAAAATTGCATGGTCACCTTCCTTACAATAATATGCAAGATAGGTTGTGACTATTGCCTAGAATTTCCCTAGACAACCTACGAGCCTTCCTTATATAGGTATTTTTCACCACCTGGGACAGTTCTAGAATATAAGCCTTAAATATTGAGCTGGACCAACCTCATAGTATATTATTTTATTTTATTACACTTTAAAACATAGGATCAACCCAAGATGATCTAGAAATTACATTTCTAGAAGACCAACCTCTCGAGACCATATCTAGAAAACTATTGACTTTATGGGCTATTATAAGCCCATTTTAGAATCCTCGACTAAAGTTCTATAACAACTAGTCATGGGAACATCTATTATGTAATGTTTGATCTCATTTCATAGCCATTTAGGTCCTCTTCACTGAATTTGAAACATAGATGGCTGAAATTAATACAAAAATATCCATAATAACTGAACTAATACATATGATATGACAATGAAACTCATTTCGCAGGATGATATATCCAAGATGAACCTCGATATATGAGATTAGAACAATTTTAAAATATAAAACTAACTTACTAATATTAGCAAGCTCCAAAAAATACAATTTTTGGATAGGAATAGCCCTTCTTGAAACCACAAAATTGGAAATAGAAATATTTTTGGTGATGCAAAATTTCCCTTACACCCATGATGATGTGAAATCAAATAAACTCAATGGTTAAGAATTCTTGATTTGTAGCATTACTAGCACAACTAATGTCTAGGAAAGGTCTTATTATTCACCTCTACAAGTTTGACCTATATCTAGAATATGAGTACTAAGCATTCCATTCATTGTCTTTAGAGATGGTTTCATATAGAATGGGGTGAAAAGCTAGTGGCTTTAACATTTCAAGAAACTCCATGGTTAGATGCATTTGAGTTGAAGTAATACTAGAACATTATGAGCATCTCCTATATGTCACAAATGTTATGTCAATGGATTTTAGTAAAAAAATATAGAGTTGAATCCTAATAGCAATATGATAATTTGATAAGTTTTAGAAAATATATCCCTTTTATTTATCTTATTATGTTTTTAAAAACTCCTAGGTATTATTATCTTAAGAAATATGATTTTCATTAAATAAGTTATGAAAGAGACAAAACCCTTAACAAAACTCAACATCAAGTAAAATCTAGACCATCCAAAAGCATAGTCATAAGAAGGGAATACCATGAACTAAGCTAAATACAATAAGAAGATAGAAGGCTAGTGATAGAAAGTAGTGAAATAGAGAACTACAATAGAGAAGAAACACTTTAAACCAAGACCAAGTAGAGAAGAGACCAAAAAAAGAGCACTGGCCTACTATTTTTTGATCCTTGAGCTAGCCATAGAAAGGAACACACATATGAAGTCTAGTAGAAGAAATGTCATTAGAGGTCCCTCCTTATAAACCACTTATGGACTATCTTCCTTTTTCATTCTCTTCCTCTTTCTATGTTTCATCTCATTTTGGATGGACATAACTAATTGATAGGTCTTCTCTTGCATATTTTTTCAATCATAAGATATCCCCTCAAATTTATTAATCAATTGAACCTAGTTTTCCTTTATGTTGTCTAGGTCCTTCAAAATTTCTATTTTCACGTACCTTTAGATTACCAAGAGTTTTTAATTGATGTTTTTGGTCTTTGATAAACTCTTGATTATTAAAATTCAGTGCAAAGTCATATACATCCTCCCAAAGACTATTGTTACCTTTCACATCTATCTAGACTTCCTCTTTTGTTTTAGTCTCTATGAAAATTTATTGATTAATTGATTTTCCTCTAAGAAATTTACAATTGGAAAATGAACAACTTACTCACAACTCCTTACCTATTAAGGAAGACATAATATACATCAATTTTACTTTCCATCAATATCTAGGAAATATTGAGAAGTGAATTTTGAGTGTTTGGTGGGAAAAGAAGAATAAGAAGGAATATTAGGGTCTCTCGAGTAACTTAATTGGGTTTTAAGACAAGTGGGGAAAATAAATAGTTATGAGAAGTTGTCCATTTAATGTTGATGGGGGAACCTAGTTTTAGTGTACTAGGTAGATTTTGAATCCTCAAAATCATTGGAAGGGTCGATAAGGACCTATGTACACTAATCACTATAAAGGCTTTCTTTTTGTAAGACCATCATTTAGGCCTTCAATGCAAATGATTTAATGCTTAGCTCTATAGTTTGAGTTAGTCCTTGTGGAACTAGTCAAAGGGGAGATTGTCTAGATCAAGTATTGTCAAAACTAATGATTATTCAACTCAATACATAATCTAGGATTAAGGTCCTTCTGGGAATAAAAAAATAGATAGAATTAAATAGCCCTAGGATGAGGCATTGATTCAAATGAATACCTCTTTTTACTTTAGCATTCACCACAAATTGAGATAGTTATTAGAAAATATTAAATAAAATAAAAAACTTCATGTACCTTCTCAAATGGTTTACCACTAGAAATAGTTCAAGTGAAAATTTTTATACATACCCTAGAGCATGATAATCTTGATCAACACTTTCATAATGATATTCTATTCCCTAAGAAGTTTCTCATATTTAATAGATATAAAAAATAAAAAATATAATAAAAATATATCAATGTAATATATGACAAATGCTATAATAGGTATAATACAATATAAAAATAATAGCCTTAAAAAATTGTAATGTAATGTACAATATTATAGCATATATCATGAAAGTTTAAAATAGTATAAAATTAAATTGAAAAAATATAAAATATTTATTCCTATTTATTTTTGTTAATTATTTTTAACATTGTCATTAATTTTTGAGAAACACTTTTCCTAACTTGACTTTCTAGATGCTCTAAATGATACAGAAAATGTAGGGTTAAGTTGTTGTCTATTTGATTAGGTTTTTCCAATATATAAGTTGGATGGAAATACCATAATAATATCCAAATAGGACTCGTAAGCTGATGAGAGATATAGTGTCTATGCTTAGGGAATGATCATAGTACATCAACCAGCTATGGATGATTTCCAATTTAGACAAAAGAATCAAATTGAATGTTTTTAACTAATGAATTAAAAATTGCATTGAAAAGAATCAAACTCTCTTTCATAAATGAAATTAAACTTAACCAAATTAAATCTACAATCCATGCTCACTTTATCAATTACTAAAATATTAGGCTTCTATTTAAATCACATGCTATAATCACACTTAACTAATCAATTACAATAGGAAGTTTAGTTGAAACAAGAAGTGTCTAATAATAGTTGATAAATAGGGCAATAATGAATGACATAAGTTTAGTTATGACATGAAGTATTTGATACTAGCTGATAGATAAGGCAGAAATGAGGGACAAGAAATTTAGTATACTATGAAGGAAAGGTTATGTACAATGACAACAATATAATGATTAATCTTGGATGGAATAAAGTATTTAGAATTTATTTGAGCTCATACAATGATAAACATATTAATATTCTCTTCTTCTAACAAACATTGTGGAAATTATACTTAATGTCCATACATCTATTATCCTTCTTGTATTGAGAGTGAATTGATATTCAAAATAGAGCCATGAAAAAAAATACAAATAAAACCATTGAAATTGAATTGTACACAATGTGTGAAAATAGAAATCAAATGAAATCACATAATAAATAATCTTACCAGGATTCCTACGAGGGGGCCTTGCATCTGGTTCTTATGGTCACCAAAGAACTAGAATGCAACTATTATCAATGATCCAATTCATTAATCATTTGCATCCATAAATAAAAGGAATAATTTCAACAAATATTTTTTAAATATATTTCAATACCATTATCTTATGAATACGTAGTGTTTATATAGCTTTAGTATGATGGCTACTTTAGATCAGGTAGTTATGGCTAATAGCCATTAAACCAAAAATAGATAGTATAAAAAATCATCCTTAATTAATTCATGGCTCTAAACTATTAACTCAAAATTGGTTGACTAAATAACAAGATAACAAAAAAAGACTACGGTTCTCTTATTTAACTAATCCAATTATGCAGAAGCTTCAATAACTACTCAATCAGCCTTGCTCGACTCCTATAGTAGAAAGCAATCTAAATTATTGTCAATTTATCTACTTTGTTGAATATTTCAGAAATCATCCTCTATCATACAACTTTATCAAATATACTCAATATCTTTAATAATTATTGACACAAAGGGACCCTAGGAAGGACTAAAGAATAATAAAACATGTAAAAAATATATAAAAATCAGAGACAATAGAACAACCATCACCCATCTTGTAAGAGGAGAATTTATAGTTTGTGTAACTTACAAGATGGTGATAAGAGAATAAGGTAGCCAATAAATGAATATGTATATTATTTATAATAGCTTCAATTAGTTTATTAATGAGGGTGGCACATGAGGAATGTAAATGTTGTACTTTACCACCTCATGACAAGATATTTATTCACCAAGTTCAAAAAACATTTCACATTTGAGAGATAACACTAAGATTGCCTCATTTAATGCAAAGGTAACATTATGATGACCAAATATTTAAAAAAAATTATGTCACAAAGACACTTCTTAAAGCTTCAAATATTAAGTTAGCCATTATCAAGTTGTGAAGGTAATTGTTTGGGAGATAATGTTGTTGGTTCATGAGAGTATCGAAGTGTTCAAAACATAGTTGCGACTTGCAGGTTTTATGAAACTTGTGATGTAAATCAATATTGTTAGTTATGACTTTAGAGAAGATGACAACTAATTGACATTAGAACTGCAAAAAGAGATGTTTTGAAAAAGAGAGGTACATATGCCATGGCTAACATACTTTTAAGGTGGGGTATATAACCCCTATTGAGAATATCTTGATAATCATTTTAAGCATTCATTGAATTGGTATAATGTATTATATTTTTATTAGATGTATTACATTAATTATGGTAGATAGTTACAAAGTGATTTATGCATAGTTAAATTATTTAACTGATTTCTATAGGATACAAAAAACATTATAAGATACCTATCAAATATAATATGTCTAACACTGAAATATAATACTATTTTCTCTATTTTCATAAGAACTCGTACCAAAGCTATGACCATCTACACATAATATTTAGATGATATATGTTTATTTCTTCATTTCTTGATGATGTTGTAAATATGTGATTGTAGAAAGTGGTAATATCTTTATTTATACACAAGTTAACTAGATTTAGAATCAAGCGCAGATAAGGTAGTAGAAATATGTTTTTTATTGATCCTTTATACTCTTCTCTATGAATTATTTTTTTTGCACATCGAAGTATTCATCAAATTTCTTTGGTCATTTTAATGAAAAGGAAAATTTGGTGTAGAGGACATTGATATTTTAGATCTAATTTTGCAATAGTATTATAAAGATATGCTATGCATGACGGAATTTTAGTTTTCTTTGATAAAGAGAGAAGTGTGAATAAATCATTCTATTAATGAAAATATAAATTGGAGTGCTTCCTCCAATGCATTGTTTGAACAAGGGGAAATTGAAAGAGAAATAAAATAAAGACAATGTTTTTTGTATTAATAGTAGCCAAAACAAGGGGGCTAGCCCATAATAGATAAACTAGTCAGCTACTAATGGAAAATCATCAAAACTAAACTAACCCTTATTGCTGCTAGAAACAAAAACAAAGTTTGCAACCATAATTAAGAGAGTATTAGTAGGCATAAATAGAATGCTTGTTATCAAACCAAAGAAACTATAGAAAAATATTAGCAAAGGCATTATAGCCTTGCAACCTAATAAGTCCAAAAACCAACAAATTAACAACATAAAAAAGAAAAAGGATCAAGCCCTTAAGATTTCTTGGCCTCTTTCCTCCCGAAGAGGATTTTCACCGAGTCTTCTACCAGGAAGTCAAATAGCATCATAGAGTCCTTCTTAGATAGGTCCCCTTCAGAATCCTTGAGTACGCATAGAGTGGTAGTAGCTGCAAGTGTCACTTTTACTGTGAACTTTATCAGTAAGAGCATTTTCTCCTCTAGCGCATGATTTCTCTCCCATGCCTCATTACCAACCTAATGCAAACCACTGATATGGCCATCAATACCTATATTTTGTAGTATCCTGCACAATCAAGGGCTTAGTAACATTTTCAAAAAAAACCTTAATAGGGGAGGAGATTGTTATGGGGGAAGGTATCCTATCCACCATATCAAGGAATTGATCCTTTGTTAGGTTTACACACCCTAGATCAAATATCGCCAAAACATGCGACACTTCCTTATTCTCCTTTCCTTCACCCAAATCCGACCTAGAGGAGTCCAAAATCTCCTCTTCCACCTCCTCCATACCTCCCACCACAAATTTTACCTTTTTTTATTTCATCCTCTTTTTGGGGCAGCCTGAATCCTCTGAATCTGACTCCTCTTGCGAGGCTCCATCCTTCAACTTCCTCTTAGCATTAGATTTTTCTTACCTCACTAACTTCCTCCTACCCTCTTTCCCCTCATCTTTGACTCCACCAACTCCTTCTCCTTCCCTTTATCCTACCCCCCTCTTTCCCCCATGGGGAAGGGATTCACTGGGGACCCAATAGGTGAAGGCTATGGGGTAGGATCTTTGGGACCTACGATCCTAAGGGGAACCATTTGGGGTCGGGAGTTCAAATGGGATGAAATGTCAATTTTCAAAATTCTAGGGGGGACTAGGGTGAGGTGGAATTGATAAAGCCTAAAAATTGAACCCTAGTGTAAAATGGTAAAATTAACCCACTTTTTCATTTTTTCTTTCACATCAACTAGAGTATGCTCTAATTCATGTAGAAGGAAGAAAGGAAGTGAAATCAAATCCCACTAGTGAAAATGATTAAGCAGAGCAAAGTGATAGTAGTAGCAGACTCCATACATTCCTTCTAGGGTAATATAATTAAACCTAATTTTGTGGGTTAGGAAGCTTCTCCCACATGAAACCACCTCTATTTTGACTTGGTTCCTCACCATCCACAAAGAAACATTGCAAGCTCACATCATTTATCACCCTCATCATCTTCTACCATTTCCTACCTTTCATGGCCAAGCCCATCACTAAAGTAATCACCTCGTCCAAAATATGAAACAAGATACCATTTATGGTAATTCTATAGTTCTCCCAGGAGTTCACAAATTGCATAGAGAAATTCTTGTCATGCCCATTAATTGCCTCCATAAATGAGACAAAACCACCCTCCTTTAGTAAGTACCACACTAGGAACTTCCTCATATTTTCATCAATCACAGCTAGTTCAATGCACATCAAATCACCATCCATCTCTAGAATTTTTTCCCTCTTCTCTCTTTCTCTTCAGAGCCTAGACATAGTTTCTAAAGAATACTTCACACTTAGGCAAAAAAACCCAAAAGTGTAGATGATAATCACTATTAATAGTAATAATGAAAACAACCAACATGGTAAGAAAGATCATGTGCCAACTGCCATAATCTATCCCCCAATCATTTCCATCATTCCCAATGCACATCAATCATTTAAATAATAATTTCTTTCTCTACATTGTGTATGATAACACATTAAGGGAAATAAATAAAAAATCCTCCATTTCAAACTTCTAATTTTTAGGCCATGTGTATTTATGATTACCCATACTTGATTCTTTACTCCTTGCCACTTGTACTTCAAGGACATGTCCTCCCTACTAGCTCAATAGCATAATACAAAATAACTAGCTAGGACTCATCATTTCTCACTTCATCACTCACTAACTCCCTTACCAACTTTGGCAATACATTGAAATTCCTCCAACATCTAAGCCCCTCCAATTTTAATCCAATCACTACCATTCCATCGGCCACACTATTTCCCTCTCAAAATATGTGATTCAAATAAAACCTATTAAGAATGGTTAATAGGTACTTGATATCATCAATCACACATTTGATAGCACATCCCTCCCTCATATTACATTTGATAGTCTCAATAATTATTTAGAATCTCCTTCAATTTGCACATCCCTCTAGCCCACACTTATGACCCATTTTAAGCCCCAATATAGAGCCATCACCTCCACTATATTATTTTAAACTTTCCCTAACTAATTAGTAAATGCCAACAACATCCTTCCTTTACTATCCCTAACTATCCCTCCACCCGTCGAACCCTCCATTCTAGTTACTTCATCAAAATTGAGTTTGACCCAATTAGCAAGTGGGGGTTTCCATCGGGTTATTTTTCTAGCCAAATTATTAGAATTATCAATTTTCATTATCCCTTCCACCAACAACCAGAACTTGGCCACTTTGACCTCCAGAGTAAAAGGGGGAAAGACCAATTTTCTCCACTTGCTACAACTAATATTATTGATGATCAATTTGTAGATCCTTTCCACCATGACAATCTCCTCTCTCTCCTCATTCTTGAAAACCCTATTATTTTGCTCCTTCCAAATACCCCAAAACATGGGGGGTATGATCTTCCACAAACTCATAAGGAGGGAGTGGGTAAAGGTGCCCTAGCAGTTCATCACCAATTAGCCCATGTCCACATTAAACACCTAGTTCACCTCTAGTATCTAAAGAATTCTCCCCCACACCTTTGATGCAAACTTCCAATGCAAGAATTAGTGGTTGATGTTTTCTTCCTCCATCTTACGCATATGACATCTATTTGGTAATTGAAACCCCCACTTCATCAATTTGTCTAGAGTAAGAATTTTCCCATGAATGGTGGTCCACCAGAAAATATTGATCTTTGTCATTAAGTGATTAAATCAAACATTCCCTAAGTCATTAGGTTCAAGGGTTTTGTCAACCATTAATTTGTAGGAAGAATTAATCGAGAACTGCCTCATCAAGGTAACCTTCTAAATGAATTCATCAATCATGTCCCATCCTAGGATTCTATTGATGTAACACCCCAACCTTGCTTCCAAACCCCAAGCTATCTCTCAGGGCTACCTTAGGTCATTCACTAGACCCACTAGGGCTTCTTCACACCCTATAATTACTAGGACCTTGCTCAAGAGATCCTAATCCTTCAGTTGGGGGTACACCAACAAAGTAACATCAAATTTCTTACTAGCCGGCTCCAGTCCGCTATTAACCCTCAAGTCCATCTATAGCTCCAAGGGTACCAGTTCTTCATCTAGGTTTTTTTTTAGACTCCTTCTAACATCCATGACCCTAAAAATTTCTGATTTCATAGGAGCATTCAATCTACTAGGGAAGATACACCAAATTGCTCCAAAAAGGCTACAAGGAATTAGCCCTCCTAAATAGCTGGAAACAAGATTTCTTGAAAAACTTCTTAACAACCCTACAAAAAAATTATAGTTTTGGATACCCTTTTTAGAGTACTTCAAGATTCTGTAATTTTTTAGCCTCCAAACTTTTCGTACAATGAAAGTACAGTTTTAGGCCAAAAATGAGGATTTCAAGTGCTTTATCGCTGTTGTGATGGAAAACCACCTTAGACACCTTTCCAAGACCTCTCCTTTGGACTGGAGCAAGGTTAGACCTTCTCATTACTCGTTGTGCAGCCGGATTAAGGTATTTTTACACTCAATCCTCTCCATAACTCATTTTCCAACTGTGATTCCTAGCCAAGTTGCATTTGGCTTGCCTAGGGCATCACCTTAAAAATGCTTGCTGATGCTTTCAAGGGCCCTCCTTCTTGATACATAATTTACATGGATCCTAGTTCCAAATCCCAAAATACCAGAGGTTTCCAATGGTGGGAAGTGGCCCTAAGATCCCATTTTCTAAGTGCAGCCCTGTTCAGATCAGCAACTTGCCAAGAACAAAAAGATTTTTCTACACTAATGCAAACGAATTAAAATGATCAAACCAACACTACAAAAAGATTAAAAACAATATTTCAGAACTTTTTCAACACAAAAATCAGGCCATTCAATCCTCCTCTATTAAAAATGCCTTCAAATGCATAAAATCGGCAACAAAATACTTGCTCAATTCGTACAAAAATGCAAAACCAACTTGTCCAACCCCCTAAAAATGGTTGTCCTCACGTTTTTAAAGGCTCCTCCATCAGTTCCATAACTATTCTAAACAGTTAGGATGTTCTAAACACACAAATGCCAAAAAGTTGCTTTTTGCAAGAAAATGTTGTCATGACAACATGACAACATTTCAGCAACTTTTGTTCTACATGGAGTTAGACCTCCAAATTTGGCACAAAAACAAAGTAGACATATAATATGCATAAAATGACTTCAAATAAACAATTCAAAGCCATTGGAACCTTTCTAGACAATTTTAGCCTTTTTCGGACCTAAGTCACCTAGTTGACAATAGTCGGCAACTTCTAGCAACTTGGTCACTTTGGGTCTTGCCAAGTCTCCTAAACACACCTAAGGACCACATAGGACCTATTATTAGAATAGTGATGTGGCTAGCATCACTACAAGCCAAAAATAAAGAAATACCTAGGTTTCACACTTAGCCTACCTAGGTGCTCCGCACCATACTCCCCCCTCCAACAAATAACTCAAGGTGGATCAGTTTGCAACAAATCTAGAGGTATGCCAACCTTCTTGAACTCTGTCTCAGAAACCCATGTAGCCTCTGAAATTGGTTTCTCCTTCCATTTGATGAGGTGTTCCATGTAAACCTTGTGCCTTGTAGTCTTCTTTACCCTTGAATTTAACACCTTTTCTACAAACAACTTGTTGTTTGTAGGTGTTGAAGCAAGTTCAAGATCTTCATGAACATCGGGACTGAGCTGAGATGGGTCACCTTTGTATGCCAGCAAGTCTTGCACATTAAAAATAGGGGATATGCCCAAATCGGAAGGTAAATCTACCTTATAGGCATTTGCTCCATATTTAGCCAATATTTTGCAAGGCCCTACCCTCTTCATCTGTAACTTAGTAGGAATGCCTTTTTGAAGCCTTGCTTTGTTCAAATGGACCATCACATAGTCCCCAACAGCAAACTGAACATCCTTCTTCTTTTCATCCACCTTGGCTTTGAGTTTTAGAGTGTTGTCTTGAATAGTCTTCTTGACTTGCTCCTGAATCTCCTTCATGGTTTGTACAAAGTCTTCAGCTTGACCACTAATCTGATCCATGTTTCCAAGAAACCTTAGTTCACACACACCTCTTGGGTGCATGCCATAAACAATTTCAAAAGGACTCTTTCCGGTAGTCCTATTCTTGCTATCATTGTAGGCATATTCTCCTTGTGAGATGATAACATCCCAAGTCTGACCATACTCCTTAGTTAGGCACCTAAGAAGGTTACCTAAAGTTCTATTAACCACCTCAGTTTGACCATCAGTTTGAGGATGGTAAGCTGAACCAAAAGACATGTTAGTGCCAAGCTTCTTCCATAAAGTCTTCCAAAAATGACTCATGAATTTCACATCTCGATCCGACACAATGCTTAATGGAAGTCCATGAATCCTTACAACCTCTTTGAAAAACAAATGAGCTATATGACTTGCATCATTAGTTGTCTTACATGGAATGAAATGTCCCATTCTACTGAATCTATCAACAACAACATAAATGCTATCATACCCTTGCTTAGTTTTAGGCAAACCAACAATGAAATCCATACTTACACAATCCCATGGTCTGCTAGGAATTGGTAAGGACTGGTAAAGACCTGCATTGTTCATTCCTCCTTTTGCCTTCATACACACCATACATTGCTCCACATACTTGGTTACATCTTTGACCAATTTAGGCCAATAATAGAACCTTTGCACTAGTTCTATTGTCTTGCTGATACCAAAATGCCCACTCAAGCTACCATTATGCTTCTCTTGTATTAGGTTTTCTCTCATGGAACCTCTTGGTACACACAACTGGGTACCCTTAAATAGCAACCCATTTTGCAAAGTGTATTCTGAAAATCTGCTATGAAAGTGGTTTCCAAAATCCATGCATACCTTATAGGCTTCAGCAAAGTCCTCATCATTCTTGTAAAGATTCTGAAAACTCTCCACTCCAATGCTATGGAGCTGAATCTCTTGGACTGTTAAAACCCTTCTACTTAATGCATCAGCAACCTTGTTCATTTGTCCTTTCTTATGCTTGATTGTAAAGGTGAAGGCCTGCAAATATTCCATCCACTTCAAGTGCCTGTTGCTCCACTTCTCCTGTGTGTTGATGTAGCTAAGAGCTTGATTATTTGTAAACACAACAAATTCTTTTGGCAACAAATAGTGTCTCCACTTCCTAAGACACTGGACTATGTCTTAGGACTAAGGCATACAATTCTAGATCATAGGATGAGTATTTCTTCTTGGCCTCATTTAGCTTTTCACTATAGAAGGCTACTGGTCTACCTTCTTGACTCAACACCCCACCCACTGCTAGGCCACTTGCATCACATTCTAAGGTGAACAACTTTTCAAAGCTAGGCAATTTTAGGATGGGTTGAGTAGCTACTTGTTTTTTTAACATATCAAATGACTTTTCAGCCTCTAAAGTCCACGTAAACTTGGACTTGACTCCCCCCTTTATGGTATCAAGAAATGGTGCAAAAATACCACTAAAGTTCCTAATGAACTTCCTATAAAATTGAGACAAACCATGGAAACTTCTTACCTCACTAGATGTGGTAGGTGTAGGCCAACTTAGGATAGCAGCAACTTTCTCCTTGTCCATCTTCAAAGTTCCTTTAGACACCACAAAGCCTAGATACACCAACTCTTGCTTGAAGAAGTCACACTTCTCAAGGTTGATAGATAGCTTCTCCTCATGAAGCCTCTTCAAAACCGCTTCTACATGCTTGACATGTTCCTCTTTGGTCTTGTTGTAGATGAGGATATCATCCAAATACACCACCACAAATCTGCCCGTGAAGTCTTTGAGCACTTCATTCATGAGCCTCATGAAGGTGCTAGGGGCATTGGAAAGACCAAATGGCATCACAAGCCATTCATAAAGACCATCAGTAATCTTAAATGCTGTCTTCCATTCATCTCCCTCCTTTATTCTAATTTGGTGATACCCACTTTTCAAGTCCAGCTTAGTGAAATACATAGCACCTCCTAGACAATCCATAAGGTCTTCAATTCTTGGAATAGGAAACCTATACCTGATTGTAATGCGGTTAATGGCCCTTGAGTCAGTACACAACCTCCATTTTCCTCCCTTCTTGGATGCCAAAACCACTAGGACTGCACAAGGGCTTATGCTCTTTTGGATCAAACCTTGGTCCATCAACTCTTGGACTTGTCTTGCCACTTCAAGGTTCTGATCTGGGGTTCACTTGTAGGCTGCCTTATTAGGTAGTGAGGCACCTGGAACAAAGTCAATTTGATGGCTGATAACTCTTCTTGGTGGTAGGGTAGCTGGTGTACCATCACTAACAATCTCCTTATACTTTACAAGCAACTCTTGTACCTCTGCTGGTAAAGGTTCTTGGACTGGCTTTTCTTCACTTGCAGCCTTTAGTATGACTACAAATCCTTGGCTCTCCTCATGCTTGAGGTCTCTAATAAACTCTTTCTCTCCACATAGCAGCACATTAGGCACCTTGGACTGTGGTTCATCCCCTTCTAACAATGACTGAATTTTGAAGGTCTTGCTTCCTTTCTTAAATGTTATGGTATTTTCCTTGCCATCATAGACCACTTCCCTATCAAATTGCCAAGGTCTCCCTAGCAAAAGATGACAAGCATCCATTGGCAAAATATCACATAATAAGTGGTCTTTATATCCTGCAATTGAGAAGTCCACCCATGCTTGTTCATTCACTAGGATGCTTTGCCCTTTGTTAAGCCATGTGACCTTGTAAGGGTTTTCATGAGGTATCTTCTTCAATTTGAGCTTTGTAACAGCCTCCTCTGATATTACATTATCAGTTGATCCAGAATCAACCACCACCTTGCATACTTTTCCTAGGATCTTGCACTTGATCCTAAACAATGCCCTTCTATGTCTAGGCTCATTAGAAGCTGGTTGCTTGATCAGCACCCTCCTAAACATATGATTCTCACCTTTTTCAGACTCAATATGGTCTATGTCAACATCCTTGCAACTTCTATTATCTTCTTGTGCATATGCTAGCCTTTTATCTTGGCTTGAGGAAGAGGGTTTGTCCGGGCACCTATAGGCAGGATGGCCTAGTTGACCACAATTGTAACACTTCATTGTTGCAAAGTAAGAGCTGCTCCTACCTCCTCTACCCCTACTTGATCCTCCTTGATTGCCTCTCCCTCTATTATAACCACCTCTTGAAGAGTGGTCAATAGTTTGCTCCATGGGTTTGCTTTCACTTTGGCTCTTTTGATCACTACCTTTGCCTTGGTAGCCTCCTCTTTGATTTTTCTGATTTCTGCCTTTGCCTCTATCTTTGAAGTTAGAATCTCCTTTCCTCTTGTTCTTTTCTTCTACCTTCAAAGCTAGCTGATGACATCTTTGGATAGTGGTAGGGGCCCATAAGCTAAGCTCCTCTTGAATGTTCCACTTCAAGCCACCAAGATACCTTGCCACCTTGAGTGACTCCTCTTCTTGCTTCTTGGATCTCAAAAACAACCTCTGAAATTCTTCAGTGTAGGAGGTCACATCAAGATCTTTTTGCTTCAGTCCTTGCCTCTTTTTATGGAGTTGGATCTCAAAGTCTTCAGGTAGCAAGTTCTCCTTGATTTTGTTTGCCATAGCACTCCAATTTGCAATTGGATTCTTGCCCATGCTGACTCTTTCATCTTGTACATACTTCCACCATGTTAAGGCTGAGCCTCTAAGCCTTGACTTAGCAACCTTAACCTTCTGTGCCTCTGAGATACCCTCGCACTCAAAGTGGTTCTCCATACCCTCTAACCAATCCATAACTGCATCAATATCCATCTTACCACTGAAAAGTGGCACTCCTTCCAAAGCTTTACCTCCTAAGGCTTTGATTGCCTTCAAGAAGGGCTCTTCTTGCAAGATAGGATCAGGTTCAGGTACAATATCTTCCTCTGCTACCTTTTTACCATTCCCATCTTCTTCTTCATCTCTTTTCTTGGCTGCCTCTACAACTGCATCTAGTTTTTGCTTCACCTCTTCTAGTGCTTCTTCAAGAAGCTGATTTCTTTGCCTTTGCTCATCAACTTCTTTAGCTAACTCCACATTTGTCACCATCATGGATTCTCCTACTGATTCTTCAGTGGCTTCCAACATTAACTACCTTTCCCAAATCTTTAACTGGCTCTGATACCACTCTGATGTAACACCCCAACCTTGCTTCCAAACCCCAAGCTCTCTCTCAGGGCTACCTTAGGTCATTCACTAGACCCACTAGGGCTTCTTCACACCCTATAATTACTAGGACCTTGCTCAAGAGATCCTAATCCTTCAGTTGGGGGTACACCAACAAAGTAACATCAAATTTCTTACTAGCCGGCTCCAGTCCGCTATTAACCCTCAAGTCCATCTATAGCTCCAAGGGTACCAGTTCTTCATCTAGGTTTTTTTTTAGACTCCTTCTAACATCCATGACCCTAAACATTTCTGATTTCATAGGCGCATTCAATCTACTAGGGAAGATACACCAAATTGCTCCAAAAAGGCTACTAGGAATTAGCCCTCCTAAATAGCTGGAAACAAGATTTCTTGAAAAACTTCTTAACAAACCTACAAAAAAATTATATTTTTGGATACCCTTTTTAGAGTACTTCAAGATTCTGTAATTTTCTAGCCTCCAAACTTTCCGTGCAATGAAAGTACAGTTTTAGGCCAAAAATGAGGATTTCAAGTGCTTTATCGCTGTTGTGATGGAAGACCACCTTAGACACTTTCCAAGACCTCTCCTTTGGACTGGAGCAAGGTTATACCTTCTCATTACTCGCTGTGCAGCCGGATTAGGGTATTTGTACACTCAATCCTCTCCATAACTCATTTTCCAACTGTGATTCCTAGCCAAGTTGCATTTGGCTTGCCTAGGGCATCACCTTAAAAATGCTTGCTGATGCTTTCAAGGGCCCTCCTTCTTGATAAATAATTTACATGGATCCTAGTTCCAAATCCCAAAATACCAGAGGTTTCCAATGGTGGGAAGTGGCCCTAAGATCCCATTTTCTAAGTGCAGCCCTGTTCAGATTAGCAACTTGCCAAGAACAAAAGGATTTTTCTACACTAATGCAAACGAATTAAAATGATCAAACCAACACTACAAAAAGATTAAAAACAATATTTCAGAACTTTTTCAACACAAAAATCAGGCCATTCAATCCTCCTCTATTAAAAATGCCTTCAAATGCATAAAACCGACAACAAAATACTTGCTCAATTCGTACAGAAATGCAAAACCAACTTGTCCAACTCCCTAAAAATGGTTTTCCTCACATTTTTAAAGGCTCCTCCATCAGTTCCATAACTGCTCTAAATAGTTAGGATGTTCTAAACACACAAATGCCAAAAAGTTTCTTTTTGCAAGAAAATGTTGTCATGACAACATGACAACATTTCAGCAACTTTTGTTCTACATGGAGTTAGACCTCCAAATTTGGCACAAAAACAAAGTAGACATATAATATGCATAAAATGACTTCAAATAAACAATTCAAAGCCATTGGAACCTTTCTAGACCATTTTAGCCTTTTCCGGACCTAAGTCACCTAGTTGACAATAGTCGGCAACTTCTAGCAACTTGGTCACTTTGGGTCTTGCCAAGTCTCCTAAACACACCTAAGGACCACATAGGACCTATTATTATAATAGTGATGTGGCTAGCATCACTACAAGCCAAAAATAAAGAAATACCTAGGTTTCACACTTAGCCTACCTAGGTGCTCCTGCACCATCTATACTCTTCAAGCAAAGAATTAAGCTCATCGAATCTTAGCTCCCTACTAACCATAACATTATGTTGCAGCTTCACCTTTTTCCACTTTCTTCTCTGGCTAATAAAATTGGTTACCATTCCACCCCCTGGTCCTGTAGGTAATACTGGAGAGACCCAAACTTCGCTTTGATTAAAGGTTTATCTATAAGCCATGGATCCTCCTAGAAATAAATCTAGTTACCATTCCCCACAAGCCATCTAACACCCTCCTTCAAAAGGGTTCTGTTTCTCACAAAATTTCTCTAGATTTTAGAGCCTGTTGGAAGATCATTTCTCTATGTGCACTGAGAGAACATCATATTTCCAAGGTACTTAGCTCTCACAATATTACACCAATTAGATTCTCCCTTCATCAAGTTCTAGCCCATCTTAGTGAGAAGCACATTGTTCAAATTGGTTATCTTCCTTACTCCCAAACCTCCTTTTTGCTTTTGTGTATAAACTATTTCCCAGCTGGCCAAACTTATTCTAATCTTCTCACTCACTCTAGACCAAAGAAAGTTACGTTGAATTTTCTCTAGTTTATTAGCCATATACTGAGTAATTTTAAATAAGGATAGGAAGTACACTGGTAATCCTTGGAGGGAGGAAATTAGCAGTTGCAAGTTGCCCGCACTACTCAGGGTTTTTCCTTTCCATCCAATCATCTTTTTCTCCATTCTTTCTAGAATACCATTCTAAAAGTTGTTCCTCATGTCTTTCATGATTAATGAAAGACCTTGATAAGTATTCTATACCTCAACAATGTTGCAATCTAAAATATTAACAATCCTTTGTTGTAGGTCAGGGGGTGTATTAAAGAAGAACACCTTGCTTTTATCATAATTGATCTTTTGATCCGCATTCACTTCATATATCTCTAGCATTGACTTCCAAGCTCTAGCTTCACCCACTGAGGACTCCCCACTAAGGAAGGTGTCATCCACAAACTATTGAATCACTTCAAGAGGTAGTATGGAAGTAGGTTTAATGCCTTTGATTATCCCCCCCTCCAACTTTTTCATGAATGCTCTTCCCAGGACTTCAACAACCATAATAAACAGATAGGGAGAGATAGGATCGCCCTACCTAAGTCCTCTCTCCCCTCCAAAATTTTCCCAAGATGACTCATTAACCATAATAGAATAGCTGATAGTTTCCACCATCAACTTCACCATTCTAATAACCTTCTGACTAAGGCCTATCCTTTCCATTACTTTATACAAGAAAATCCAATTAATCCTTTCACAAGCTTGTTATTGCTGAATTTTTATGATATATAGATTGTGATGTCTATGTAGAGTTCAATATCAACAGTTGTCTAGTAGCTTGTGATGCTTATGTGTTGAGAGGTATGGAGGGAGAGATCACGAATTTCATATAAGAGCTACACCTTTACAAGGGTCATGATATAACTTGATGAAACTTTTCTTGACTGAGGATTTGTTTCATTAGTGTAGATTATTACAAAATCTATATACACTTTTATTCAAAAAATTTTAAAATTTAAATCCTAAATGGGGTTTCTCAATAGATGAATATAGTTGCATGTATTACATTGCTATTAAATGTATTACATTGATTAGGTTAGCTAGTTACAAAGTGGTTTGTACATAGTTAAATTATTTTACTGATTTCTAGATGATGACACACATTATAAAACACCTATCAAATGCAATATCTGTGACATTGAAATAAATTTAAAAAATTCTTTATTTTCATAACACATTGCCAATAACTATTGACCCCTTATACATTTTTTCTTTGGATAGAAGTTTTCACACTTCTAGGATTATTGCTTTAAACTTTGTGGAGCCTTAATTTTCTACTTAGGCTATTCCTTCTCCTTGCCCTTGGGATCTTAGTGGTGATTTGCTGCTTTCGGATGGAATTCCTGAGTTCCTTCTTTGGGATTCATCATCTTATCTTCAAAATTTTGTCATTGAGAGATTTTATGGTCACAAACCTTATGTTGATATGAATAGAATATGATTTTCTTGCGTTTAAAAGTTGAGCAACCGAGTTAAAATAATTTCTATGGCTGATAATTGTTTTATTTTTCCCATTTTAATTTTTGAAGATTGAACAAGCATTTCTATTGATGAATTCTAGTTTATCATAATTAAAATCCTTCGTCATTCTAAATGAGCCTTGGATTCGATATGCAAAACTTTAAGATGAATACTCTGATTTACATATTTATTTTCAATTCCTCATCAAATATCTTCATGTCAGATTGTACGCTGATGGAAAATAAGAACGTGCTCTTTACTCGGGCGACTTTGTTCTACGCTTGGGAAATGGGTGTGGGAAATTGAAGTTCAAAATTTTCTATATGTTTGCAATTACTTTATTAAAGTTGTTCATGTGACTTCATGTTACGTGACCATGACGAACAATCCTTTTGTTTGGAGGGAAAACAAAAAAAAAAACAAATGTATCCAAATTGAGAAAAATAATTTTCTCTCAAAGCAAAGGATCAAGTGGTGGAATTCCGATTATTCTCCCTAGACGTGCATAAATGTTCAAGATTTTGTTGGCAATTCTTTGGATTCTCATCATCACAAGAAAACGACGTCTGGCCGAGATGGATTAGCCTTCCCCCTCACGTCATGGAACTTTTGGAGTGCTTATCCTTGTTTTAAGAAATACATAATTGAGAAGAGGGAGCTGACAACTTTAATGTTAAAAAATAATTCTAAGATCACTTCATTAAACACCCAATGATTTGGTTATGGTTTTGTTTGCACACCATGGCTGTTACATGCTATATTGTCCTTTGCTGCTTTTGGCAATCCTGATTAGATATTCAGCTGATTGATTCATTCTTCTTTTGTTCTTTAGTGAGCTGTTCTTTTATGTTCATTCTTTCTAAATATCAATATTTCTAGTTGTTTAAACAATCAGAAACCTTCAAAAATTCCTACATATATATTAAAAAAAATGTGCTCCTTTTATATTGTTTCGAATCAAGCACAATATTTTGACGTCCATGTAGTTTTTAGTAGTGTCTATCATATGTTAAACGCTGTATTTTAAGTAAACAGGCGAGTATCAAAGTTATATTTTGTCGTTTACATTATTTCTAGAAGAGATGACAAAGACAATGTACTATAGAGAGAGAGAAACATAAATCATATTAAAAATATTCGGTATGTAATTACCACAGGTTAGCAAAGTACATGTATTTTAATAGAGGTTCACTTTCGGAGATTTGATCTTCGAGGAAGAAAATCTTGAAAAATAACAATTTTCTAGCTTTTTTTTTCTCAGTTTTTAGACAGAGATGTCAAGATCAGATAATGAAACACGTGAAAACGCAGTGGACTGTAATGTCAGCCTATTATACTATTAGTTGAGTGGTCCAGTTTCCACCAAGCAAATCTTCATAAATACATAAACGAGGCCATCCCTTATCATGGCAAAGCGAGAGATGGCCCCTAAGGCGTGCGCAGCTTGTCGGTTACAACGCAAGAAATGCTCAGATGATTGTTTGCTGGCTCCTCATTTTCCTTCACATGATCTACTTAGGTTTTCGACCGTGCAGAGAGTGTACGGGTTGAACAATATTATCAAAATGCTCAAAGTAAATTAACCCTAGCCAATTTCTAAGGTTTTAGAGGTTATATGGAAATCAATTTTTTCACTTGAAATAATCTGTATAATTTGTATTCAAATTTATGATGCTTTATTCATCCATGAAATTCATAGTTTTATGCGGTTTTTTCTTTTTGGTAACAGGATGTTAAAGCTGAGCAAAGAGCAGATGTAGTGAATAGTTTGGTGTCTGAAGCAACCGCCAGGGTGGCGGACCCTGTTTATGGCTCTGCAAGAACAACCCATCATCTGCAGAAGCGGGTTGCTGAGCTGGAATCCCAGCTGGCAGACACGCAAGCAGAGCTCTTGGATATGCGTTTGGAAAATCAGAAGCTTCTCTCTCTTCTAGCCGTCGGATCTCTTGATGCTCAACATGTTCTTTCTTCTTCCTCACAACAAGATGAAAATGGTATGTATGAGGAGGTTGATCCATTTGAGTTGTGGGAGCCGCTATGGAACATATAATTTTTAAGATAAAGTTATAATTTTATGGACGTTATAGCTCTTGGCTGTTTCAAAAACCTATTTGATTCTATCAAGAACTGAAGGATTTCTGTAAATTGTTATATATGTCGTTGCTGCAGAAGGTGGTACGATAATAAACGTTATGGAATATAAAACTTAATAGTTACTTTTGATATAAATGATGGTGCTTGCTTATGCTTAGACTGTGTAATGGTGGTTTCTTATGTATATGATATTGCACTCACTATTTTCTAAGTGGTATTCTATACAGCAGTATTCAGTATACGACATAGGATTGTTTCTATTTATAGCATTGAATTGATTGCTTTCTACTCTTCAAAATTTTCAATTATGGATCCAATTCTCTTATGAAAACTGTTATGCAAAGCATAAATGTAACATAAATGCGCATGTAAATTCATTTTATGCACATTACAAGGTTTATGACAGTTAAAAGTGACTTTACTTAAATTGTTTGGTTTTTCATATGTGGCATCGTAAACGTTATTAAATTATATAAAACTTAATAGTTTATTTAGGTATTTACATTAAATGTGTATACCTAGTCTAATATTTTCATTCTTTTCTGTGTGGGATTATATACAATACTATTAAGTATATAACTTAAATCATTCATTTTCATACATAGGATGATTTTTAATTTTTGTGTATAGTGTTGAATTTATAAATTTTCCTAATTTTTCCAATGTCCAACTACATATGAATAGGTGGAACCAATTTTGTTTTGCAAAAACCTTGGATTCTATCTATATTGTTAAATTCATTTACTTTCTATTTTTTCAAATGTTCAATTAGGTATGAAGAGGAGGATCCACTTCTCTTGTGACCACCATTATGGAAAGTATAAATTTAAGACAGTATTAAACTAAAATTTATTTAATGGATATTACAATTTTTAGTCTAATTAATTTTTAAAATTTTATTGTGAATCATAATTTTTTTTTTTTGAATTTTTCCATAGGTCATTCTATCTAAATTATTTTATTCATTGTTTTCTATGTGATATCATAGACAACACTATTATGTATAATATTTTGTAGTCCCTTTGGGTGTGTATCTATAAGTGGTAAATGTAATGCCTTGTTTTTTTTAGATAGTCAACTATGTATAAAGAGGTGGATCCAACTCTCTTGTGGATAGTATTATAGAGTATATATTATTAAGAAAAGAGTAAATCAAAATTTATGTTAAGGATGTTATAATTGGTGTTAGTGTTAGAAATATATTATTTCTATTTTTTAACTAATAATTATCTCAAATTGCATCTCAGATCTTTTTTTGACAAGATAGTATACTATAAAATGACATTAAATACACAACTTAATAGTTCTTCTTACTATATACGCTACTATTGTTTTATTACATTATTGCACTAGTTAGTTTTTTTGTGGTCAAATAGACAATTTAATCAAATATATAACTTGACAATTTGGTTTTTAGGAATATATGATAGTTTTTGTCAATACTATCAAATTTTTATTTCTGTTGTCTTTAAAAAGTTCAACACATTATTTTATAGAGTTAAAAAAAATTAAGATAGTGATTTCATAGTAGTAATTATACTTTTAATTCATTATTAAAAACATAGTTGACTTAAATTGATATACAATAATATATACATCATAATAAATCTATTGACTTTCTAACAATTGATTTCTTTAATTTATTTTTTCTAAATGCTTTATTGCATTTTCATGTTTATATTATTCATCTAATATAAAATTATAAAAAAGAAAAGAAATTTACAATGGAAATCAGAAGCTAAGCCTCACACTTATTTAGTATGATTAAATAGTTATATTAAGAGTAGCACAATAAAATAGTTTTAAAAAATACTATGCAAGAAGTCAGCATATGATTGAACCCAAGTTGTCCATCCTTAAGGACCCTCCATCCAAAAAATACAAATATTCTCATTAGAAACATTCTTCATCTTCTTTTTGATTTCTCTATTCAACTTTTTTATGGTGTCTTCAAAAACAACATAGTTATCGGTATCATGCCCCACTTTCAGGAATTGATCTATCATCATGGTAATTGTAACCTATGATTTTTTAATAATGTATGATAGACTTAGTAAGGAAGGTCTAAGGATACTTAATTTATCTTAATAATTATTTTTATATTGAAAAAAATATATATTTATTGAAATTGATGCCAAAACATATTTTATATGACTTTTGAGGAATCAAAATAAAATTAAAGTAAATAAATTTAGAATTAGTTATAGAAAAATAGTTTTATATGATGTCTTTATGTATTTGTATATTATGTTTTTGAGGTAATTGATAGCAACCAAACAAGATGGGGGCTGACCTCGATGTAGAAAAATGCTAAGAAGAAATAGCCAAAGGTATTTATACATTATGTTAGTATTGCTATAGAAACTTAATTTACCTTTTTATATTTTAGTTATAAAATTTACATTACAACCAACTTATTTTTACATGATAATTCAAATTTATCTTTTTATAAACTTTATTTAAAGATAAATAAATTAATATATAATCAAACTAAATTAGATTTTTTACATATGCCTCAATGTAAAAATCATATATCTTTTATTCAATCTCTATCTATTATTGTCTACTTAACATTTATATATGCTTTGTCAATAATATCTATTTCTATTAAAATACATTTATATAAAATAATGACAATACTTTTATTTTTTTACTATACAAAAATTAAAATTATATTTTAGATCAAGCTAAAATATTAATCTTACATAAAAACTTTGACTATAGATAGACTTATATTGTATATTCTAATTCAAATAATATTATATTTATAAATTTAGACATTAAAATAGAATTAAGATTATTATTATATTTTATAAAATAACTATAAATATTTTTTTAATTATTATAATTAACTAGCCAATAAAACTTAATTATAAAATATAATATTATTTATATTATTATAGTTTAAAAATTAATATGTTTAATACTTATATTAAATATAATAAAATTGTAATATATATTTTTTTAAATTACAAATTTTCATCTTATTCTCTTACAACTATGAAATACTAAAAACTGAACTTTTATAACTTGCAGTAATATATTTCTTTTAAAACACCCTACACCAACACTGATAACTGTGAGCTTCATACAATACAATGTGTCTTTTACTTTTTAAATTCAATTTATGAACAAATTTATTTTCAAACAGATTATACGTTTACATCATGACTGATAATAATACTTTTGAGAGCATTATGCAATTCAGATGAGTAGGGCATTTCGAAGTTTGCTTCAATAAAAAAATGAAAAGTTGTTCAACTGCTTCTACCACAATTTATTCGTATATTAAGACATAAAGTTTTCGGAGCCGTTGAGATTGTACTTGAGCGAAGATGGATACCGGGATTAGTTTTAAAACCTTCCCTTGAATTTTGATTACACCTAATTTTAATATCAGACCAATGAACGCCTACTTAGCTCTAGGTGCTTAATAAAAAAGGCTTTGGTGAAATCATCAACAGAAAATTGTTTTGATCTACAAAATGTAACAATGTTTTTTTTACAATCGGTTTTCTTACCTGATATTTCTCATTATTAAAAACAAAACATAACTGTCACTCTTTCACTAACTCAAATAATTATTTTCCTTGATACAACTAAAAAATATGTTCCTTGTTTGATACATAGAATGCCTTGATTCCCACTAAATTAGAGCCATTGATTTCTTCAACTCCAGATAGTATAACAACTTGTAATAATATACACTCTTGTAAGATTGCTTCATCTCAATATCACATCTTTTACAGCGGCAATCCTCCACTTAATCAGACATTCAATATTAGCCACATAGTTTGAAATTGAAGGATTGTCTAAGTTCGAACATGATTCTTCCTCTCAGATGGCCTTAAAAAATGGTCTTTAAATATCAGTTCAATCACTGTTAGCTAATTCTAGGTGTAACGAGGAAAAGTTAAAGATAATTACTATAGAAAAGCTGTCTGATAGTAAGTAGCTTTCTTTAAAGGAAAAAAACAAAGAGAGAGAAATTAATCTCCGATTGTTAAATCCCAACAATTAAGAAAAGAAATCAATTTCTATTTGCAAAAAATCGTCGTGGCGTGATAGGGTAATTCTGTGCGGTACTCTTCAACAATAGAACATAAATAGTTCTCAATTAGTATTAGAGCATGCACGTAAAATATAACAATAAGGTGCAACAAGTTGTCAGGTATTAATATTTAAATAAAAAAGGGATGATATCAATCTATTCATAATTTATAATAATGATCATTTGAAATAATATTTTATTTCCACAAATATTTGAACATGTACATAAAATATAATGAGTTTCAACAACTTGTGAGCTATTATTATTTAGAAGAAAAGGAAAGATATCAACTTATATATAATATTGTAAAAATAGATATTTGTAACAATGTTTATATTTATTTCTTCTAATTGTTTGTTAAATCTTATTATAATAATGAAAAATAGATTGACTAAAATTAATATTGACTCTAATGATTAAGTTAATGTTTTGTATCACTCTTAAAGAAAATGATACTTGTTTATGTAATAGAATGTAATCTTATTATGTTATGTTTCTACTACAAGATTCAATTGTATGCTTCTTTGGTCAAATTTATTGACCCATCTTTCAAAAATAATTTTTAACAAGAACCCATCTCTCACTTTTCAATCTAGGTGACGTGTACATGGGTGAAGCATTATGATTTCCTAACATCTCACCCATCTTACTACTACTCCATGTAAAGTATACTTAACAATGGAGGTTCATTCAAGGTTAAAAGCACTTATCATACTACCCCATTTGCTAGGTTAATTATGTTTACACATGATACTTAAAAAAATATTACCTAATTTCTTTCAAATGATACAATAATAAGTGGGATACATTTTCAATAACAAGTAAAATTGTGATACTTTTATGAGGACTCAATTATGTAGGGTTTCAATATAAATCATTGACCCATGTTTGATAAGTAGTGGTTCACATTACACAATTTATCATTTGAACAAATGCAACACTTAGTAGTCATTTCATGTAGGTGATTCTTGTAGAGGTGATGGATTAAGCTCTACTATAAGGTTACCAATCCTAGTACTACTCCAACTCTAGCATGTTCAACCATGGAGTTTCCCCAAAGTTAACCCCATATTTCTTGTGTAAACTCCACGGTCAACTATTCTTAATTTGGATTAGTCTTGGATGGTTGAACTTCCATGAATGAAGGATAGTTCATATAGATGCAATGGGCTCTAAGTGTCTATTCATTCTCATAGGATATGTCTTCTTTTGAACCTCTAGTAATTAAATATTGGTGAATTAGTTTGATGCAAAAAATTACACACTTGAACCCTAATAGCAATAGAAACAATTTACTTCTTATACAAAACATATACTTCTTATGAAATGGTGAGTTAAAGTGAGTTTATTATAAATGATTTATAAGGTAGCCAACTTGTTGAAGGTTTAAAAAACTAGGTATTAGGCCATTTGGTTTTATTCATGGAATAAAAATGAAAGGTGTTCCTCTTAATACCTCAATCACACACAAAAATAGAGAAACAACAATTAGTGAGACCCAAAATATGGGCTTCTTATTATAGCCATAAATGAAAAATTATAGAATTGCAATATGTAAAATTAGATGGGCACCTTCCTTACAATAATATGCAAGACAAGTTGTGATTATCTCCTAGAATTGCCCTAGGCAACCTACGAGCCTTCTTTATATAGGCAATTTTTCACTGCCTAGGAAGGTTCTAGAAGCTAAGCCTTAACTGTTGAGGTGGACCAACCTTATCTTATATTATTTTATTTTATTACACATTAAAACATAAGATCAACCCAAGATGATCTACAAATTACATTTCTAGATGACCCACTTCTCGCGACCATATCTAGAAAACTATTGAGCTGATGGGTTATTATAACCCCATTCTAGAATCCTCAACTAAAGTTCTATAACAACTAGTCATGGGAGCATCTATTAGGTAATGTTTGATCTAATTTCATAGCCATTTAGGCCCTCTTCACTAAACCTAAAACTTAGATAGCCAAAATGAATACAAAAAAATTCATAATAATCAAACCGATACATTGATATGACAATGAAGCTCATTTGGCAGGATTATATGTCCAAGTTGAACCTCCATATATGAGATTAGAACAATTTGAGAATATAAAACTAACTTACTAAAATTAGAAAGCTCCCAAAAATGGAATTTGTGCATAGGAATAGCCCTTATTGAAGGCACAAAATCGAAAATAGAAATATTTTTGGTAATGTAAAATTTCCCTTACACCCATGATGATGTGAGATCAAATAAAATTAATGGTTAATAATTCTTGATTTGGAGCAATACTAGCACAACTAACATCAAGGGAATGCCTAATTATTCACCTCTGCAAGTGTCACCTATATCTAGAAAATGAGTACTAAGCATTACATTCATTGTCATTAGAGATGGTTTCATATATAATGGGGTTAAAAGCTAGTGCGCTTGACATTTCAAGAAACTCCATAGTTAGATGCATTTGAGTTGGAGTAATACTAGAACATTGTGAGAATCTCCTATATGTGATGAATGTTATGTCAATGTGATGAATGGGTAAGGGCTGATATAATCCAACATTAGTACTTTTCCCTTTTCTTTTATGATAAATGGTGCACTAGTCTATAGATTTTCTCACATCTTTCTATAACTTTGGCCAAAAGTAATGCCTATGAACCAACGCTAAAGTCTTATCTCATCCAAAGTTAACAAAAAATGCTCCACTATGTTTCTCTTGTATGATGTTATCTCTCATTAAGAATTTTGGTATGCAAATTTGTGCCCCTCTGTACATTCATGGTTGTACCTATCATCTAGGTTAGTACATGCTTGATAAATATCTTTGAAATTAGCATCATTATCATACATATCTTTCAAATTCAAAACTCATGTATTTTCCAACTAAAATTGTGATGTAGTCAAAGCTCTTCTACTTAAAGAATCTACAACCTTATTTGAAACTCCCTTTTTATGCTTTATAGAAAAAGTAAAAGCTTGCAATGTCTCCAACCATTTCATATGTCTATGATTTAGTTTCTCTTAACTGTTTATGAAAGTAAGAGCTTGGTTATCTATGTATACAATGAATTCTTTTGGCATCAAATAGTGGACCTCAATTTCCTAAGCGATTAGACAAGGGCATACATCTCCAAATCATATGAAGAATATTTTTTCTTAGCTTCATTGAGTTTCTCAGTAAAGAAGGTTATAGGTCTACCCACTTGACAAAGTACACCTCCTATTTCTATGTTTCTTGCATCACATTATATTTTCAATACTTTCCCAATATTAGAAAATGTGAGGAATGGTTGTTGAGTTACGTTCTTCTTAAGAATTTAAAAGGCTTCATTAGTTTCTATTGTCCAAACAAATTTAGATTTTTTTCCTCCTTTTAAGCTGAAATTCTTAATAATCTTTTTGTAGAAAGTGGATAAATCATGAAAGCTTCTAACTACTACAATAGTCTTAGGAAATGGCCAAGAAATAATTTTTCTTACCTTATCCCGATCCATCTTAAGTTTTCCTTTTGAGATTACAAATCCAAAGTATGTCAGCTCTTCTTGCACGAAAGTCCATTTCTCCATATTAGTCATCAACTTTTCTTCTTGTAGCTACTTCAAGACCAAGTCTATCTATTTCAAATGCTCCTCCTTTGTGTTTATGAAATCTAAAATATCATCTAAATATACTATCACAAAATTTCCTACAAAATATTTGAGAACTTCATTCAAAAGTTTTATAAATGTATTAGGAGCGTTAGACAATCCAAATGGCATTACCTTCCACTCATATAATCCCTCATTTTTTCAAAATATTGTTTTCCATTCAAAACTTGGCATAATTCTTATTTGATGATATCCACTTTTTAAATCAAATTTTAAAAAGTATCTTTCTTTACCCAAACAATCAAGTAAATCTTCTATCCTATGCATTGGAAATTGTACCTTATAATGATTTTGATGAGTGCTCTCAAATTGGTGCAAAGCTTCAATGTTCCCCCTTTCTTAGGTGCTAGGACTATAGGTACTACACATGGGCTTAAAATCTTTCCAAGAAAACCAGCTTCAAGTAATTCCTCAATTTTCCTTGCCATTTCTTTATTCTATTGTCGTGTTAGCTTGTATGCAGTCTTGTTGGCTAATGTTGACCTTGGTATGAGATCAATTCAATGACTAATTTTTCGCATAGGTGGGAGCCTTCTTGGAATTCCATTAGCTATGATTTCATTGTACTTGTCCAGAATTGGTTTAACTTCTTTGACTACCTTTTGTGTCTTCTTTTCTACCACTTCCACCTTCAAGTTTGAACTTTGCATTTCTGATTGTGCTTCCTCAATATGATTCTCAGCATTTTATTGTAATTAATCTTTTAGTATGGGAATCAATGCAAAGAATGGAAACTTCTTTCCTTTAACTTATTTTAGAAATTACTTCTTACCCATTACCATGATCTTAGTATATATAGCTTTTGCTTCTTTGTGGCTTGGTTCAATTAGAGTTATTAGATCGATGACCTATCCATTCTTTGTGATGGTCTAGGTGTTCTTTACTCCATCATGATGTTCCTTGAGATCATATTGCCATGGCCTACAAAAAAGTAAGTGACATGTATCCATATTAACTAATGTCAAACAATAATCTATCATTGTATGCTCCAATCTAAAATTCAATCTAAGCTTATTCTCCCACTATTGTTTGCTTTACTTTATTCAGCCAAGACACCATAAGGACACATATGAGGTGTTCTTGGTAATTTTAACATCTCCACCATTTCAAGATCTACAAAATTTCTTGTAGAGCCATGTGACCTTCTTGGTTACAATTATTATATCTCATTGTTGCATTCATTCTTCCTAGTGATCTTCCTTTGAAATTTGGTCTTCTACCTTTGAAACTTCCTCTATAGTTATCAAACATAAACCTTATTTCATTACGTGTCTCTAGTTTTGGCTAAAAATTTGGGCTTCTTCCTCTAAATGTGCCTCTTCATCCAAATGATTATCTTCCTCTACCTCTAATACTATTATTTTGTCTTCTCTTAATCTACTCTTCCACTTTCAAAGCTAGTTGGTAACACTTAGGTACTATGTTGGGACTCAATACTTGCAACTGCTCTTGTATGTTCATTATTTGATCATTTAGGTATCTTGCTACCTTAAAACTCTCAGGTTCTGCAAATCTTGATCTTAGACTCAATTTTTGGAATTCCTCTATACAAGTGCAAATGTCAATATCTCTTTGTTTGAGATTCTACTTCTTCTAGTGTAACTATACTTCATAGTCTTTAGGAAGATAAATCTCTTTTACCATAGACACCATCTTCTTCCATGAAAAAGTTTTCTTCTTTCCTTTCTTTATTCTTCTTTCTTGTAGTTTATTCCACCATTTACGGGCTTCTCCCTTCATCCCAGACTTAGCCAATTTGACGTGTTGCACTTCTGAAATCTTCTCACATTCAAAGAAATTCTCTGAAGCTTCAATCCATTCCAAAATTGATTCAACATCCATCTTTCTTGTCAACATAGCTAACTCAGTGGATTTTCCTCCCAAAGGATTCAAAGCTCTAATGAATGGCCTCTCATGATCAAACACTCCATCCTCTTCATCAGTTGGGACTTCTTCCTCCTCTTCTTCTTCTTCTTTTATTTCTTTCTTCTCAACCACATTTTTCATGTGTTCCAACTTATTTGCTAATTATTCTAACATCCTCTTCACTTTTCTATTCTCTTTCTGATAGAGCTCCTCTTATTCCTTAACATTCTAAGATAATTTTGCATTGGTCACCATCTTGCTTCACCCTACTAAGGACTCTTGATTAGGTATATACAACATGTAACTTTACACAATCTGAGGGCTCTAATACCAAAAATGATGTAGAGACTCATGTTTGAAAATTCAAGAGGAAATAAATCACTCAACTAAGCTTGCAGAAAGGGGTTCATGCACCTTTAGGATCGATAATTCTCCTTAACCCAGATTGGATCTATCTAATTCTCTTAATACTGACTAATATGTAGATATGCAATGGGAGCCCATTCGACCTTCTATAGCAACATTAGTTTTCCTACATAGATTTTAATTGAAATGAACCTGACTCTCCTTTGTTACAATTAAACTACATTGACAACTTTAGTCACCTTTGAATGTAAAATTGGGAACCAAACCAATTACAAACCAAATATTAAACCATATAAATCTTTCTTTGAACCGATACCACCTTACTACATGTGTGGTTTTGGAGTTTTCTAACAAACCCACCATTGATCAAAAAACTCCAGTCATCAGTAACATTTCCAAATCCCTTATGTGAACCAACTTTTACTACTTTCACATATCAACTATGTGATTTTAACATATCAGTGAATACAAGAAGATATTTACCATGATCAAGAGTTTCCTTCCATGTGGACATAAATAGAACTAACTGAAAAAATAAGTACATGTAAAAATAAAAATATATAATACATAACTCCTTAATGATTCGATAAAATAGATCACAGTGAATCTAAAAGACTCTCATCTATTGTTGTGACCCTCAGAAAAATGCGTATTTATATTCACTAGCTTTGAAAAATTTAGGTTCATGGAACAATTTCAAAACAAGCAAATCTAATTTGGATTTAGAACCAAATAGGTGTTTTTTTATTCTACAACTAAGTCACTGACATGATCTTGGAATTTAGAGTTTCAAAATTTGGAAAGAAAATAAGAAAAATACATCCAAATTGAAAACCCATAGAAAAAATCAAAACCTTTCTATTCTCTTCTATCGTGTCTGATCTCTATTTCTAAAAATCTTCCTTTTCATACTTGTCTATCTCAATGAAATAGAAGATGAAACATCAACCAAAAAAGCAGAAATGAAAACCATTTTTTAAATCATGAAGGATCAGTCAAAAATCAAAATCTGCCACCAACATGTCCAGCTGTTTAAAGCTTCTAGTAAGAATCAATTTCTTAGTTGTCGTAAATATTTCAAACACATGCAAATAGTCTAAAAAAAATCTGATTCAACCAAAATTGGAAAATAATTTTTTCCTAAGTGGCTATAATTGAAAAGCTTATAAAATCACTATTCCATTTATACCAGCACATGGTAG